>CM074863.1:28683750-30166875 GCA_037501455.1 Lantana camara
GTTGTTGGGTGTTAGGAAATGACTTAAACTAGTTTGGGAGAGATGATTTGAAAATTTTTGAGTGGGATGTAACTCCTCTTTTATCGTGTCTCTCGTTAAAATTTGCAAAATTTCCTTGGAACTACATCCCTTGAGGAATCTGATTGCGGACTGTAGGAGTCTCCTTGTCCAACCTTGGGAGGCGAAGATGACTCATGCTTGGTAAGAAGGGAAAAAATGTGTTGATTTTCTTGTAAAGAGAGGTCATTCATACTACGAGCTAATGATTGGGGGGTTTTGAGAAAACTCCCCATGGGTTGAAAAATTTTGAGTTTGCTCTCCATTTTTAAATACATCATTTGGGGTTTTAGATACACGATTCTGGGATTTATATACACGATTCTGGGATTTAGATACATGATTTTTTTCCTTATATTTCCAATACATCATTTGGGGTTTTAGATACACGATTCTTGAGTTTTAATACATCATTTTTGAAAATAGGGAGCTAAAAGAAATTTGACTTATCAATTGGGGAGTTTTCTCAAATTCCCCGCTAATGATTTGGGATATCTGGATACATATATGAAAGTTCTCCTTAAGATCCTCCCTCCCTTTTGAGTCTCCTTTTTGTACCAAAAAAATCTAATATTTAATTAATAATGTTGGCTCAACAATATGGGTGAGCTTTCGGTAAAAAACCGAAATTTCGGTTAATCGGTTTCGGTTAACCGAAATTTCGGTTAGCATATTTACTAACTGTTTACCGAACCGAAGTAGCTCGATTTCAGTTCGATAAAAACCGAAACTTTTCGGTTAGGTTTCGGTTATAACCGAAAAACCGAAGTTGGTCACAAATTTTAAATATATATAAAAAAAATTGAAAAATCGTAATTATAACCGATACCGGAACCCATTTTATTTACCGCAAAAACGGAATACTATAAAATAAATCGAAAAACCAAAATATTAACATAAGAAACAAGAAAAAGGACGAATTTGGTTCACTTCAAATCTCTGTTTTTGTAAAAACAGAAAACAAACACTGTCCAACATTCAAACATTCCAACACCAACATCTTTGATCAAATTGTCCAAGTCCAACAACAAATCTTAAAATCTCGGGAAGCATACCGACCATTGATGCAAATTTTCAGTTCTTAAATTAAAATAAGATGAATAAAAGAAGACAATTACAAATTAAAACCAAAAAGAAGAAGGTGGCCTGTGACAAACTTGGTGGAGCACCATCGCAGAGAGTTGGATTGGAGAATGGAGAGATTTAGAATTAGGGCAATTCCTTTTCTACTAAATCATAAAAAAGTAAGAACGGAAAAAAATGCAGGTCCTAAACTCTCAAAACTAAAAAACGTATTTAACTTGCAAGTTTGGGTTCGGTTCGGTTCGGTTCGGTTAATGATTTTTCAATTTTTCGATTTCGGTCAAAACTGAATGGTTTTCGGTTTTTACCGAAAAACCGAACAGGTTCGGTTCGGTTATAGTTCGGTTTTCGGTTTCGATTTTGATTCAGTTCCTGCTCACCCCTACTCAACAACTCCCATTTAAATTTTGTATAAGTTAAAACTATTAGTGAGGTTTTAAATTTTTTATCAATTTAGTAGATATTCGATTCAAATCAAAATATTACAAATCTCTTTTGAATTCATTAGAAGTTAGTAATCTTTTTTTTTATAATTCACTAGAAGTAAATATCTTAAAAGATTGAGTCCGATATAAATAAAAAGTGAAATATTTATTCACAAAATATTAAATTAACTAAATTCAATGATAGAATTTTGATAAAAAAATATAGAGAAATTAAAATTTTTAATCAAAATAATTTTGATATCTAAAGTAGTAATTAATAGAAGGTGCAATAATAAACGGTTAAAGAATCAATCAAATGAAAAGCAATAAAGTATTATAAATTTCGGGACCTTTCTCTTCCTTCAAAATAGATTGGTCATGACTCATGTGTCAAAAAGACAAGAAACAGTGTTTTTCTTTTTCTAAGTCAAAGACAATTTCGAAATTTATAAATACAAGTTACAAATGAATAAGTACAAAATCAAGGAGGGATACCCGATACAGATCGAATTTATTATATGTTTGAATCATTTAAATATGATAAACATAGAGGACAAGTTTGTCTTTAGAATCAATTATATGTTTGAATCATTTACATAACCACAATTTCATTAGTTCAGCAATAAATATGTAAAAAAAATTAACAATCAAATCTATTAATGCAAGAATTAAACAAATGAACAATATAATAGAGGAGAACTCTTTGTAATACTATACAATATCTTCTAATTAAAAAGGTCACCAGCCACTTGTCTCATCATTCCTTTGATCTGCACGACAATATAAATAGTAAAAAGAAAGGATGAAAGTTCTGAAATAATTACATCAAAGATCAAGATTCTGATGATTATATCCATAACTACTTCTGCAAATGCTTAATGCTCATGAATATAACTATTAGTTAAGTTTTTCTTTTTATCGGTTATATTTCTCATTCTTTGGGTAAGAAGGGTTGTGCCACTAAGGTGTAACCAAATATAGTTGTATATTGAGAGACTAGAACACTGAGATCTTTAGTTAACATAGTATAGCACCAAAACTAAATTACATCAAGTGATGGTAACAATTAGTTAAGTGCAGGAAGCTATGATATACCTGCTTTCCGGAAAGGCCAATGTCCTGCAAATCATCAAGCTGTAGAGCAGAATATAGTTCACATCAGATAGGAGAAGGAAATGACAATTAATACTAAAGAGAGACCTCCCTTGTAGGATTAGTAATGTAGAAAATGTTTTCTTACGCTCTTGAAAGGTTCAGGAGACTCTTCACGAAGCTCAAGAATATATGTAGCTCTTTTCTCGCCAATGCCCTGTGTATATCAACAACTCATCAGATGTTTCCGAGCAAGAGGAAATGTCATAATTTGAGACATGTAAATGTTGACATACCTTCAGGCTTTTTAGTTGTTCCCTGCAAATAAGAGGAATAATAGTTAACAACTATGGTGGATTATAGTCATTTACGTGGAACCAGAAAAGAACGGAAAAAACTTGGAGAAACTGTTTGGATTTTGAGGGAAGGATTTGGAGAATGGATTTCAAATCAACCACAATGACCAAAAGGCAATTTAGAAAGATGTTGAGGATTTTAAAATACATTATAGTAGAAACTTATCCAAACAAGCTCAATGGACACCAAAAGGCAATTTAGAAAGATGTTGAGGATTTTAAAATACATTATAGTAGAAACTTATCCAAACAAGCTCAATGGACTTGTTAGTGTGGACTTGATATTCCTAACTGCACAATTAGTCAATCCCAACATGGCTTAGTATTATTCACTTACTTGTTAGCAGAGTTCAGAAAGTTGAGGTACTCATTGACAAGAGAATGCTGTCATCACAAGAAAATACTTAATCAGAGAAAAACCATAAATTAATCATAATAAAGTAAACATGATAGTAAGAAGATTCAAACCTTCACCCTGGAGCTGCGGTTGCTGAAATTACCACGTGGACTACAATAACTTGCAGTGTTAAGTTCCATATTTGGGGTTTGTGGTTCAATAATATCAGTATACTGACTGCTGCATGGTGCAACTATCTCTTCGGGCATCTTAATAGTAGATGGAGTTGATGCACATAAGGCCTTTAAATTGTTAGATATTTCCTTAATTCTTTCACTAAGTAGAGGTGATCCATCGTCTTTCTTGTACAAAGGTTTGTACTCTTCACATGTAGAAACATCCTGACAAACCAGAAGAAACTTTTTATGGACAGTGTTTACTAAAATGCATTTGAAGATGGTCCAACAATTAGAGATCTATACATACAATTGTTGTAATGAGAAGTAATATTCGAGTATTTTTGCAAAATTGACATTGAAACTGAATACCATTTCTGCCACGATGACAGCCTTGTCATTAGAAACATTTGGGAGCAAACTGGTCTGTGCATTGGACATAGGTTCCTCAAGATTTCCTTCTTCTGTAGTTTCTTCATCTGGTCTACATTCAGAAACAGATTTATCTTGTATAGCCTGCAGTATTTACAGTGAAAATGATAATACAGTTTGAAAACATATCCCTGACATTGATATGAAGCTATCAGAAAATTTTATTTAGATATTGGCATACCTCTTCCAATGAAAATGGTGCAAGGATTGAAGCAAGATTTGGGAGAATCTTGGATTTATTGGTTGAAGTATCTTCAGACTGGCATTTCAACTGCAAATTTTTTGTAATTATTCTATAGTTAGTTGTATCGTTTGTCGTTTGAGGAATATGATATATCAATATATCATATAAAAAGGGAGAATGCGGAAGAAATCAAACAAACTGAAAATTTTCATTAGTTAAGCCATCATACCTGCTTAGTATTGACCATTTTGACTTCATCAAAGAGTTTCCTTCAAGGAAAAAGAAAAAGGCACAAGAATATCAGTAGACACACCAGCTTAATCTCCTCTCACCTCTAGTTGAATTTATTGTGACAAAAATAATTATACCTTCCCTTCAGTATGGTATTAGCTTTCTTTGCCGAAAAGAGTCGACTTTGACTGACATGTTTTTTCACACTCAATGAAGCAGACATTTTCTTCCCATTTTCTAATGATGAAAGCACCTTCACTTTGGTGGAGCTTTGATTTCTATTTGTAGAATCTGTCAATACTTGCTTGGTGCTTCGACATGACCGAGAAACTAAACTTATGGAGCTAAGAGAGTCTTGGCAAATGAAAGGGTTCTGCATAAAAAGCAATTACAACAGAAACAAAATTAAACTTTCGAAAAATCTTTTAGGTTATAAGCAAAAGTTAGATGCAGAAATAACCATTAAAATTTTCTTAAAACCATACCAAGAGAGTGAGCAGCAATACATGACTTGTACCCCCAAGTGAGTCTTGTAAGATTCGAGTGAGTTTACTTTCCCGATATGGCACTCGGGAATCACTAGCATTTATGGCACTAATAACATTTAATAGAGCATATAGCGCTTTATTTTTCCTATTACTCTCAGCAGGTGTGATCCCATCCCTGCTACCTTTTTTAGGATCCTCATAGCCTGGCAAGTGGCATTACATACAAAGTTAGATATAAGATCCGTGGAGTGATTAGAATGAGTGCAATATTTTGACTAATTAGAAAAATACCAGCTAAATCAACAAAATTAATCTTGTTTCCCAACTTGGCTTTCAGTTTGTCATCTTGGGATGATATATGCACCATCAAGCCCTTGTTGTATGGCTGATCCATTGGTACTTTTTGAGTATTCTGAGAACTACCCTGACTTAAGTATATATTCTGAAATTCTGTAGTGGAGTTTACAGGGACCTGCAAAAGAGATATTAACAAGCGAACGTAAGATATTCCTAATGTAAAAGATTTTCTACTGAAGGAATCAGGAATTGAGTAAAATATTAACATATTTCTTGCCTGAGAAAGCCCTTTAAGATTGATTTTGCCTTGTGCATCTTCAAGTACTTGGACAATGGGATGGTTGGGGTTCAAAAGGTCTTTCACATGCTCTTGTGTCACTTCATAGAGGGACACTGAAACTGACTTTCCTAATTCTTTTGCTTTAGAAAGGACTTCTGACATTGCCATTACCGCTAAACCTGGTTTTTCTTGAGAACCCTTCAGGAATCAGGATAAGGAGGAAGGTAAGCATATACATATACTTTAATGGGAAAGGATGTTGATTTGCACAAAGAACGAAAAATTTACCTGGATGGTGTAAGTTTTTCCACTCCCTCTTGCCCCAAGAGCAATGATGGATGCATTTTGGCCATTAAAAACCTCCAAAATAAGGGGTTTTATCTCTCTTGAATATATCTGTTCAGTTTCTTCATTTTGTTCATAGCAGTAGTCCAGCTCATATTCATTCTTTCGACTAATACATGACAAAAAGAGAGAAAAGAAGATTCAATTTGTGCTGTAAAACTGAGAACCCAGCTCCCAAGCAAAACTTCAAACCCCAAGTTCTGTCTCTCGCACACTAAAGACGCTCATTGAATGGAAAAGGACAACTCCCAAAGCCTTTCCATTCTGAGATTATTAACTTTGGCAAATGACAGTAAATATAAACAATTTCACTTCCCTTCTAATCAAAAAAATTAAAATCTGATTTGAAACTAAGCTCTTCATAAAACTGAAGGCACTGAAGACAATCTTAAAACTCCCAACTCGTATATCCATCTTTAGCTTGTTCATTGCATTAGACCCTTTGACCTCGCCCACACAGAAAATACAAAAATCAGTGTCACCTACTCTGTTAAAACCAAACCCCAGCTCGCAACTTGAATTCAAAGTTTCAAACCCAAACCATGTAAATCAATTTACCAAAAAGAAAGTCCAATAGACTTACTTATCAATTAAGAGAATTAATGAGCCCTATTTAGAAAAAGAAATTCACAGACAAACTTGAGAATAATTTCGCAAAATTACCAAAAGTTCCTCAAACAAACAGTTGAATCAAATTCCCAGTTCAGTAAACGAAGAATCTGCTAACAAAACAGACGAACTACAGCAGCGAAGAGAAATTACCTGGTGGATTGAGTGTCGAGAAACACAGTACATTTCTCAGACGAGCCTTGTTCCTGCGGCCTTTTGACTGTAATCCATGGCGTTAAATCTCTGCTCACGGATTCAGATTCCTTCTCCGTGAAACCCCTAATCTTCCCAATTACCCTCACCTTTCTAGATGTAATTGAGGCCATATTGGACTTCACGCTGCTGCTATCAGCCATTATTGGAGCCATCGATGACAGAAGGAACTTGTTCGAATTGGAGATTGAAAATTGCAAAGAAATTGATTTGCGAATGAAGGAGCGGAATTGGGAATTAAGATAATAGGTGGGCAAGGAGCCGTTAACAGGCGTCTGTTTCACTTTTCAAAATCTGAAATTTAGGCGCTTCGACTTGATGGGGCCATTGGAGTTGAAAAACAAGGGTATTTTAGTCATTGCACCCGGCGTATCTAAGAAGACTGGCGATATTTGCTCTTTGGTCCTTTCTAATCTTTCCTTTTTCAATTTAGTCGTGTTTTCGTAGGAAATTCGATAATTGTCCTCTATTTCGAAACATAAACCGTAGGTTCGTGAGCCGTGACGTGAAAATTACGTACGCTTTTGATTTTGGTCCTATACGTGCACAAAAATTTCAAATATCGTGTTTAATTCACTTAGGAAAGGAAATTAACAGTAAAATCTGAACTAATCATATTCATATATGTGATCAATTGCTAGATTTATATAAAAGATTCAAAGTTGGTTCAAACAAACTCAAACAATAACATGGCCAAGTATATTGCACTTGCTATTTAATTAATCACATTCCCTATAGTTTACACCATAAGCATACGACAACAAGTGCAAAATACTCACCCTTCGTTACACTGGTTTGGCCGAACCAAGTTCGAGCTAAAATTATACACTCATATAATATATTCACTGAATTCAAGGGATAAGTTTTCACAAAAACAGACCTAATTTATTAATTTACTTATACATGGACAGTAAGAAAGAACCCCTATGCTTTGTTCATGTTCCAATGGTGGTGCTTTATAATAGTATCATCTTTGATACCCTACTTCACTGATACAACGGCAAAGACTACAACAACGAATGCATTAATTGAATGAAAGAATGATGAATATGTTTCATTTGATGGTTTTCACTTTTCAGCATCAATCAACAGTTATTGGTGTTTTCAGCACCAAGTGCCCGGATTCGTCCCTCTCGAAGAGACGCTCTATGAGTTCATCCCAATTGTCTCTGCTCTGGCTTTTTGTCGATGATGCGGTGGAGCAATCTCCCACCGAATGCTGTGATTCTTGGTCATCTTTGTCGTCGAACGTACCGTATTCAGAAGAAGAAAATGCATGAGGAACAGCCAGCGATATAGCCCTACGCAGAGCAGCCTTGTACTCGTCACTGTGTTCCTTTTCCATGGTCCTCTGTCTCTCCATCCTCTGTTTGGGTGGAATCTCCAACGTGTGATCTTGTTCTCGCATCAACTGTGTTTTCGGACAGGACAGGTAGAGAAAAATGCCTTTTTGATGAGGATTTATGAAAAAACATAATAGATATAATAAAATTCAGAGACAGAGAATTGGGGTGGGGGGAAAAATACCACCCTTTTGATTAAAATTTCTAAAAGGATAATTACACTAACAGATATCGAGGTTTTACATAATTACACAAACTTCCCATAAGGTTTGAAAAATTACAAAAAACTTTCCCTATCTACTTCAAGATTCATCCATTATGATAATTTCATATCAAATTCTTTATGAATACTATTTTGCCATTAACAATCACTAATCAATTTTCTGATTTGAATTCATGACAATAATAGCATGTATTAGGCCAAATCTTAGAGCAAGTCAGGGGAAGTTTCGGTAATTTGATAAACCTCAAGGGAATTTGTAATTATGCGAAACCTTAGGTTATATAGGTGTAGTTATCCCAATTTCTAATCTTGTCTCACTTATGTCAAATCCTATCTCTCTACATGTACATTGCACAGCGTTGAGACATGGAAAGGGAAAGGGTTATAAGGTGGAGAAAATTTTCTCTTTCCCTACGCCTTGTGTGCTTAGTGTAATAGAAGATGTGACATAATTACGAAGGATTCCAACTTATGCTCATAAATTCGGCAAGCCTTTTATGAAGGAAAGACAAAAACTTACTTCTAGAGCCCTTTCAGCTTCTCTTTCTATCCAAATAATGGCGTGATCCGAAGTCGCATTACAAGAGAGAACAATATGCTCAAATCTCCCATCAACCGGCACTGCAGTTTTCACAACTGGAGGAAATCTTCCACACCTATATCCCAAACGAGAGTTTGGTTTACAAGATAATCCACATCAATACTCTCAAATATTAATTCAGTCCAAGTAAAATTTGCAAACTAACATTCAGAAGGTAAGTTAACATACAATTATATTACCTAAAAGGTTTTCTTTCAACAATGTGATAAAGGAGACCGGGTGCATATAACCTTCTCGGATCTTTGAGCATTTTCTCCTCCGGTATACACGTATCACTCATGCACCTTAGGCATAATATGCATGGCAAACTATCCAAGAGGCCATAACATGGTCAAAAATGTTGTTCTTAAAAATTCAATGATGAACAATTTTTAGTTTTTCACTTACCAGAAAAGAGACTTGAAGATATCTTCCAACGGAGTGGCTGTTCGAGGCAAGAAATCATCCTGTTTCAATCAAGAACCATTCAAAAACCTCCCAAAAGCAAAGCAATGATGTTGCAGAAAGAAACTATACAACTAAAACTGACCTGAAGAACAACCGAGTTGATGACATCAGCATATCGGACAGCCAAATTGAGCGACATACACCTGGCAGGCGCTATAGCAAAACACCTAACCCTCTTCCTATCAATATTTCCCAATCTACCCCTGTTCTGCACAACCACCAAAGTCAACAATGCCGCAACACCCGACCCTAAAGAATGTCCAGTAAAAGTCAAGGTATAGTTTGGATATTTCCCAACCAATTCCTTCAAAACATCACATTCTGCATTCAGAATGCATCCAGCCGCCTTCAATAACCCGTTATGCACATACCCTCCATCGAATTTCCTTTTTCCGAGCTTATTATCAAGCAAGAGTGCATAATCACTCTCCTTAGCCAAATTAAGGCCCCTTACTGCAAGAACTATGTCATTATGGGCATGATCAACGTACAACAAGTAGGGTGGCGCTTCTCCATGCGTGTCCTCATAATTAGTTTTAGCAACTAAACAATTGGGGTCGATGCCATAGCCACGAGGAGGCTCCCAAAGAGGGTTTCGTAAATCATCCTCATAGACAGCTAATATGTATCTACATAATCTAGGGACGGGTTCAAATTCTTCTGGTGTAGCTAAGCCCCACGTTTCGCTATCATGGCCTGCGGTGTATAAACACCGCTTCCATGCCCATCTGGCACATGCTATACAGTATACACATTCTAGAATAGGCAAGCCACAGATAATGGACATCACCTTCTAATATTCAAGCATAATAACAGGGACAGGAAAATTCTTCAGTTTTAATTTCTATTGAGCATTCACAAATGATGGTATCCCAGAAAGATGCAGAAACCAACCAATCAAAACTGAATTGAAATAATTGAAGAGCTATACAGCTATCGTCCAAATGAAATTACTGAGCAGGAAATTGGAAAAATGGAATATGGGATTTTCTGGTAAAGCGGCAAATTTGAAGTGGACGATCCCAATTAGCCACTTCAACAAAGGAAATACAGATAAATCAACCAAGATTACCACATGAACTATCAAAATCTAGGAGCTTCACTCATCAATGGAAACCAAATTCAGTAATACAAAACTGAAATTGAAAAACAAAGTAATTTCAAAGCTCTCAACTTTCCGGAAGTTAAGAAGAAACCCAGGTACCAGAATCCCGAACTGATGCAAGAAAACGAGGACTAAAGCATCAAAGCTCGTGAAAAGTCCCGGGGTTTGAAATTTCCTGATTTTCAGCTGCGGAGGCTTTGTCGCTTCTTTGGGGGCATGAAACATGAAACAAGCAATAGAAAAGGAGTTGTTTCCTTCAGTAATAAGTTAATAACAACATCGATGAGCTTTAATTCTCGATGAGTTTGAGTGTTCAAGAAGACGAAGAAGATGAAGTTAATTGATTTAGAGAGAGAGAGAGAGAGAGAAGGAGGTTATCAGCAAATTTGAAGATAAATTATTGGGGAGGTAACGGGGTAGTTGTGTTCCAGACTTCCAACTGCTATATCATATGGGTTCATTAACTAACCATTGTTATTGACTCCTATTGACCAATAAAGTAAATCACATCTTTGTTGTTTGTAATTTTATAAATTAATTCATAAAAGTTTATTTGAAAAAATTAATTATTTTGTACATTAATTTTTTAAAATATACTTTTAATGCACATGTGATGTTAAAATGCTAGAGAGTTATTTATAGTATAGTAGTGAAATGAATGTGTGTTGCAGGTTTATTATTTAATTTTATTTAAATAAGTTTAACTATTATGTTTATTGAATAAATTAGAATATTAAAAATATCTAATTTGATTAAATAAATATAATAACATTTTTAATGAATTATACTTTTTAAAAAAGCTACACATATAAAAATATTTATATGAAATCTCTCTTTCAAATCATATACAATAAGTAGAAATTCAAAGTAGAGAAACATTCAAATAAATAAATAATAAAAATATTTAAAATTATATTATTATATAAATTTTTTTTTGAAGTGTATAATAATTTATCCAAATAATTCTAGCTTTTAAGCTTAAATAATAGTTTATAACTTTCAAATATATTTAATAAAAAAAACATATATAAAAGTATAAGGAAAAACCTAAAAGATTATATAAAATGCTATATTAACTATATAAATTTTATTCCTTCTATTATCTGATTTTTTTTAATATTGATCCGGCCTAAAAATGGTTCAGCTGAGTTGGAGGTCTAGCTGGCACTCTCGGGTCAATCAATCAAGAATTTGTAAGGTGGACTCTTTAATCGATCTGAAAACACTTGAGACAAACGTGAGCTCAAAGGCCAAATTGGGGACTTGGGGTTGGACCCAAGTTTGGCACTCCGACGCTCAAGTCAGTGGGAGATTCTTAGAGAGAGAAATAAATGCTAGAGAAGCGAAATAAATGCTCTTGAATGCTTACCAACTACTGTTCAAGACTTGGTATTTATAGTCAGGAGCATTTAACACAGTGGTGCGTGTACCGCGGCTATGCATTAAATGCTCTGCAGTCGATCGGTTCGTTTGTCGGACGCCTGAGCGGGTGCCTCGGGGTCGAGTGTACTTCGTTTCCCTTTTGGGCGTAGACACGTACCGAAAGCATTAAATGCACTGTAGCGCGTCTGGCCGTGGTGAATAGGGGAGTTACACGTGTCCCGACAAAGATGCTTTATGGCATCTTGTCGCCGGGTGACGTATGATCTCGATCCGAGAGATCGAGGTCAAGCGGGTCGCGATGAAGCATGTCCGTAGTGAGGAACTCGTTAGCGGGGTCGAGCTCGACCCCTTGACTTGTGCGGGATAGGGACGCTTCATGCGTGGTTCCCATGCAGGAACAAGGATGGACCGTCCGTTGCGGATTATGGGACCGGATCGATCCCTTGAGGCGTAGGGGATCGGATCGATCCCTTGAGGTGTATGGGATCGGATCGATCCCCTAAGGCGTATGGGATCGGATCGATCCATTGAGCCTAGGGATCGATTCGGTCCGCTCTCGGGATAGGGATCGGATCGATCCTTTGAGGCGTAGGGACCGGATCCGTCGTTCCTTGAGGCGTAGGGGATCAGATCGATCCCTTGAGGTGTAAGGGATCGGATCGATCCCCAGGGTGTATGGGATCGGATCGATCCCTTGAGCCTTGGGATCGATTCGATCCGCTCTTGGGATAGGGATCGGTTCGATCCATTGAGCCTAGGGACCGGATCCGTCGTTCCTTGAGGGATCGATCTCAATTGGGGTAAGGGATCGAACTTGATCCGCTATGGCGTAGCAGATCGGGTTCGATCCGTTGATCCGTTGGCGCGGGGACCTTGGTCCGCTTGAGGTGGCGAGATGTCCATGTGCCTTCCTCTAAGGCGTGCCACGTGGCTCGGCCATTTTATGCCATATCAGAGGCCCCCCAAATTACCGGCGTGAATTTTCGCGTGGGTAATTTTCATTGCTTCGGTCATGGCCTCCGCGTCCCGGTATGGCAAGTTCGGTCTTTGAGGCAACAATGACAACATCGTTTCGCGCCTCGAGGAAGGGCCGCACGGTCTTCCATGTGTGACAATGGCATCGTTTCGCGCATCAAGGAAAAGCAGCGCGGTCTCTTGTGGGTGATAATGGCATCGTTTCGCGCATTAAGAAAAAGTAACGCGGTCTCCTAGGGGCAATAATGACTGGGTCGCGTACTTTGAGGAGCCACTTTTCCTCCCCTATAAATGAGTGGGCACCCCCATTCCCATTCTTCATATTTCTCCTTGCAAGATATCGATCCGCTCCTTCCCCCCTTGGCTTCCAATCGAAAATTGGGCGAGGCTTAACTTCGTTCTTCAAGCCAAACAAAGAGAGGTAATTTTCGACGTTTATTCCCATCTTCTCCTTCTTTGCGGGAAATATGTCTAGAGCACCTTATATGTGCGTAGTCTCCGATGAGAGCGAGGTGGAGGAGCCGTTCACCCCCTCCGCGGGTTGCTCCGGTTCGTCGGGCGGTGTCCCGCCATTGCCCAACATGGATTTCGGGTCATTTTTCGACTCCTCCGACGAGATACGGGTTCAGGAATTCCGGGCAAACCGTAGCCGGGCCTCGACCTCGAGACCCCAACGACGGATCGAGGAGGCCGAGGAATACGAGGAAGAGGAAGAGGGGCCGGAGGAGGGTACTTCCGGTCGACCCCAGGCGCGGTCCGGGCATGTCTACCGTACTTTATCCGACGTCGCCCAGAGGCCGTCGACATTATCGGGCAAAGAATTCCGAGAGGTTCGCAATTGGTGTAGTGTGATGCCCGAGGATGTCATGGCTCGGTTGCCCTATGACGGGGAGACGGTAGGGGCTCCACAATCCAAATATGCTTTCGGTCTATACCATGCGACAATGAAGTATGGTTTCCGATTTCCGACCCACCCGTTGGTGTCAACCTTTCTCGATCGGGTGAATCTGTGTCCGGCTCAGCTTGTCCCGAACTCCTTCGCTCTGATGTACAGTGCAATCATCATCCTCAAGTGTTTGGGGTTCGAGCCTCGGTTCAAGGATTTCAGAGAGTTTTTTCTGCTCGTTAACTCCCCCAAGTCTGGGGTCGGTTACTATTACCTTCAAGCTAGGCAAGGTCGGAAACTTATGGATATCCTGGTTTCCTCTCACGGGCTTGGTTGGAAGGAAAGATTTTTCTTCATCGACTGCTCGATGCCTCTTCCCTTCCGTTCGACCTGGACCACGAAGGAACCCAAAAAGCTTCCGACAAGGAAAAGCGCCTAGCTACACAAAAAACGGGTTTTCGAGCACTTAACCAACCTGGGCTCGCTCGACCCCGAGTACTTGACAAGGACGGGGCACTTGGTCGAGGCGGGTTTGGTTCCGGGGACGAGGTTACGTAACTTCCACTTCGGTGAGCCTTCGCCTCAGGCCGGACCCGCCCGATCGGGTTTGGTTCATCGATTGCTCGATGTCACGGGATCGAATTCGATCCGTCTCTAGCATCGGATCGATATCGACCAGTTCGGGGTCGGATCGAATAGATCCGTTTGTTCCGGATCGTGTTTGAACTCTTGCTTTTACGTATACATATATTCGGCGCCCTTCTCTTTCAAGGTACTAATCGATCCATTTCTGCAGGTCTGCACATCTTAGCCATGAGTCGCGTGGAAAGGGTGAGGAGGACTATGAAGCTGAAAAAGGGCGAGTCGATCCCGTAGGCTGAACGGGAAAGGGTTGACCACGCTATAGCCGCGATCCTCGGAGCTCTGACGGAAGCTCAAGCCGCGGCCCAACAACCCCATCGAAGGGTCCCCTCGAACTTTCAACCTATGGAAGATGTCCAAGAGCAGGGGCAAGCATCGGATGCGGTCGAGCCCGATCCTGATGACCCCGATCAAGTAATAAACTTGGACCACTTAGATCTTTATTTCGACTTCGACGAAAATCTTTATGATCTGACTCTTCCCCAGGAGGAACAGCTGGCGTCCAACAGGCGCTTGAGAAAAAGGAAGAAGAAGGTGACTGTGGAAGAGGTGCCGGTCGAAATCGAGGGGGATTCCAGCGGGTCGGATATTGAGAGTAAGTTGCTGAACTTCAAACAGACCCTGCCACCTCAATGGCCTAGTGAACTCGAGAGGGTTCGGGAGGATGGGTCGGTTCGGAACCTTGGCGTCGGCCATCCCGATATCAGCTTGTTATCCTCACTTTTCAACACCGGTTGTGTGATCGACGAACAACGGGTGATTCATAAAGAGCCCGTCGATCACCAGAGGTATAGGATCAGCAAGGCTATCTTCGGCGTAAGTGCTTCCACCTTATATCTGTCTCTTCCCCCCCCCCCCCTTTGTGTTCGGTTCGTAATCGACCGGTTGAGGTCGGTCGTGAACGATCCGTCGCATCGGGTCGTTTCTTCTTGCGTATTCTTGTTTTGTTGAGCCATGACAATTCTCGCATCCATGAACAGGATATTCTCCCAACTGCCATCAGCTTGTCCCAGAAGGCGGAGGTTTATCAAGAAGAGATGGTCAAGTACAAGGAGAAGTACAGGGCTGCCAAGGCCATGCTGAGGTCAGCCAAGGCAGAGAAGATAGCCGAGCTCCAAGAACGGCTGGACGATCTGCAGAGCCTTAGGGAGGAAGAGGCCCAAACGCGCGCAGCGGAGTTGCAGAGCGCCCTCGATCGGATGGAGACCATGGAGAAAGCCCTACAGGCTCACGAAACCGAACTCAATGCGATCCGAGCCGAAACCAAAGAGAAGGTTCAACAGGCGAAGGCCGAGGGGGAAACGTCCCGAGCGGCCGCGTTGGCGGAAGGTCAGGCTAGAATCGACGCCATGATAGAGTCTTTTCGGAAGGCCAAGGGCCCGATCGAGCAGTATGCGGTTCGTGAGTTTATGGAGGGTCCAACCTTCGACGAGGCGAACACGGTCATGGCCGCGATCGACTTGGAGGCTGGCTTCAAGATTGCGCGCAATCAGCTCAAAGCCCAGGGCCTGATTCCGGTGTCCTTCAACGAGTCTCTCATCGGCCTAGACAAACCCTATCCGTACCCCGATCCGTTAGAGGAAGACGCCGAACCTCCAGTGGATATCGATTGGCGTCATCACAAGTACGGGTTTGCTGTTGATATGGCCTTTGCTAAGAGGGATAAGAGGGATCCCGTCTATGAGCTTCCTTCTCCGATCGACATCGAGAGCTTCCTACCGTCGACCCGACGCAGTCGGAAGAAGTCTTCGGGCTGTACGGGCGCCTCGGGTTCCTCTCCTTCTCAACCTTGATCTCATTTATTTGAAAGTATTTTCAAGACAATTTTCATTTGACCTAGCGGTCGCCGCATGAACATCTTGTTGCTTCGTTTGTTTAGTTTTACTTTTGCTTCAGTATTTTTGAGATTTGATAGGTGGTGCGGGGGATCGTGTTTGATCCCATCGCGTAGCGGAATTGAGTTGGTCTCCAACACGCATGAGGGATCGATTTCGATCCTGTGTGGCCTGAGGGATCGATTTCGATCGATTGGAGTTGGGCGGGATCCAACATGATCCGGAAACGGATCGAGTTCGATCCGACTAGCCGAAGAGGGATCTTGTTTGATCCATACCCTTGCGGGATTCGATTCATTATTAGTCCCGTTCTAGTCGGGTCGTTGAACGACCTCGTTGGAATTGGGGATTAGTGGGTGCAAGAAAACAATCAAAAATATTTACAGTGAATGTGGTTACTCCTTCCAGATGTCATGATCGTGGATATGATGCATAACTAATACAAGAGATGTAAAAATGATTATCGCATTCTTTCGTCCGGATCGAAATTGATTCCAAGACAAGTTCGTGATCGGGCTTCGAACGGGCTCCGGTCTGGTTAACTATACAAAATAATTTTCCTAAACAAAAAACTTCTTCAGATTGTGCGCGTTCCAAGGTCTTGGTAGCGGCACTCCGGCCATATCTTCGAGCTTGTACGCCATGTTTTTGCCTATTTTAGTAACTCGGTATGGACCTTCCCAATTGGGTTCAAGTTTTCCCACGTGCTGGAGGACTTATACTTTCTTCAGCACTAGATCCCCGATTTGGAATGTGCGGGGTCTAACGTGCTTGTTGTATGATTGAGTTGCGGCCGCTTTGTACTGTTTAATCTTCTGGTACTCGCGTTCCCGTTTTTCCTCAATCAGATCCAAGTCATCGGATCGATTTTCGTTATTTCTATCGAGCTGGTACTGACTGACGCGGGCCGTTTCGTGTAATAACTCCGATGGGATCACAGCCTCCGACCCGTATATCAGGGAATAGGGGGTTTGGCCCGTTGCCGTTCTGGGGGTCGTTCGGTAAGCCCAAAGGACCCAGTCGAGTTGGTCCGCCCACGCCCCTAGCTTGGCATCGAGGCGGGTCTTCAAATTTTGGATGATGATCCGGTTGGTGACTTCGGCTTGGCCATTCGTTTGAGGGTGGCCGACGGTCGTGAACCTGAGGTCGATCCCAATGTCCCGACAGTAGCTTTTGGTATTCTCGCTTCGGAACTGGGGCCCATTGTCACAGATGAGAACCCTCGGGACCCCGAAGCGGCAGATTATACTTCTCCATAGGAAATTTCTTATCACCGCATCAGTTATCTTTGGGACAGCTTCGGCTTCGACCCATTTTGAGAAGTACTCGACGACTACTATGGCGAACCGTTTTTGCCGAGGGGCCAGGGGGAAAAGACCAATAATATCGATCCCCCATTGGTCGAAGGGCCATGAGACATCGATCGCGATCATGGTTGCGGGATGTGTGTGTATGAGGTTACCGTGTTTTTGGCACTTGGGGCATTTCATTGAGTGCAGCTTTGCGTCTTGGATTAGGGTCGGCCAGAAATACCCGCTTCTTAAGATTTTGCGAGCTAGGACTCGACTAGGGATGTAAACGAACCGAGCTGAGCCGAACCCTCCTCTTTTTTTAAGGTTCGAGTTCGAGTTCGTTTGTATTTTCCCGAACTCGAGCTCGAGCCTGACGAACCTAGAAAAAATAGGTTCGAGTTCGGTTCGAACAAGGGTTCGAGTTCGATTCGTCTCGAATTCGGTTCGCAGGTTCGAAAGCCCTGGATCTAAGAAATTAAGAAGGAAAAAAAAATCAGAGAGAGAGAGAGGGGTGGCGCGCGGAGTACGGTGGTGGTGCGGCGAGCAGGCGAAGTTTTTAGGTAGCCAGCGGAGTTGTTTGTCGGCGGAAGATCTGAGATCTGGGTTGCCGCAGCCCGCACGGCGAGTAGGTGGAGTAATGGTGGTGGCGCTGTAGAAATTAGGAGGAGAAAAAACTTTCAGTAAAACACAAAATAAAGAAGAGAATAGGATGGTGGCTTGGTGAGTGGCCTTCGGCGCTTTGCACTGTGTCGGGGGACGGCGTTGGATGGTGAGAGACTCAAAATCTAAGAGAGAAAACATGATATCGGCGGCTAGGTTTTGGGACTGAGAGTTCCTTTTAATTTCTGTGAATTAGTATTGCGTTTCTTAGTGTCTTTTAAGTGTTTTTTTTATTTCAATAAAAAATATATTCTAGATATAATATATTATATAAATTATATTTAAAAAAATATATATAATATATTACATAATCAATATTATATAATAAATATTTTTTTTTAGTTAAAATATTAGGGTTCGCGAGCCGGCTCGCGAACTCAAGTTTCAGAAAGAATGGGTTCGAGTTTGGTTCGTGAAGGTCACGAACCGAACCAGGGTTCGGTTCGGGTTCGTTTATCTTGAATTCGAATCCGAACCTTCATTGATTCGGCTCGTTAGGTTTGCGAACGGGCTCGTCTCGTTTACATCCCTAGGCTCGACCCTCTGAGTGGTTCCCTCAGTTCCCTTTGTGGATTTCTTCTAACACATCTTTGGCCTGGCTCGAGCGGAGACACCTTAGCGGTGGACCTGTGAATGATTTCTTGAACAATCTCCCTTCGCGGTCCAGTAGGTATAGCAGCGAGCGATATTTCATCCGCCTCGCCTCTAACCGGCTTTGAGGTAGTGTCCCGTCCTTTAGGTAGGAGACTAAACTATCCATCCAACATGGCTCCTCCGGGTCGATCGTCGCGACATCGATCCGACTCGGGTCGATGACCCGACCGGGCGAAACGTGAAATGAGATGGTTCCGTCTCGGGTGCCCTGAAGGCCGTTCGCGAGTTTGGACAACGTGTCCGCTCGTGTGTTTTCTTCACGGGGGACTTGCTCGATCCGAAATTCTTTGAATTTTGAGGCTAACTCTTTAACCATCTTGAGATAATCCGCCATCGACTCTTCCCTCGCTTCATACGTGTCGTTAACCTGACCCGCGACAAGCTGGGAGTCGGTCACGACAGCCAATTTGTCGACCCGATGCTCCGACGCAAACTTTAGTCCCGCGATGAGTGCCTCGTATTCTGCCTCATTATTGGTGTCCTTAAAGTCGAGGCGGACGGCAAAATCGAACTGTGTACCATCCGAGCTGACTAATGATATCCCTACCCCTCCCCCCTTGGAGGTCGAGGAGCCGTCAACGTACATTGTCCAACTCATGGGATCGGGGGCGTCTTTCAGGGGCTTCGTGTTCTTTTCGACTAAGAAGTCAGCCAGAACTTGAGCTTGTTGGGCGACGTGGGGTTGAAAAGTGATGTCGTGTTCACTCAACTCCACCGCCCATTTCATCATTCGACCCGAAACGTCGGGCTTGGACAAGACCTGCCTGAGAGGTTGATCGGTTAGTACTACGATTGGGTGTGCTTGGAAGTAGGGGCGTAGCTTTCGAGCCGCATGCGTCAACGCGAAGACGAACTTATCGATCTCAAGGTAGTTCCGCTCCGCCCCATGCAAGATTTTGCTCAGATAATAGATGGGCATGTGTTTTCGATCCCTAATGGCGACGAGGACCGAACTAAAAGTTTCATCGGAAAGGGAGAGATAGAGGTACAAGGTCTCCCCTTCGCTGGGCTTAGCCAACAGCGGTGGAGATGCCAGGTACTCTTTAAGTTGTTCAAAGGCTCTATCACACTCCTCATTCCATTCGAACTTTTTTAAGTTTCGTAGTATCTTGAAGAAGGGGAGGTTCCGTTCGGATGATCTGGATATGAACCGATTTAGGGAAATGATCCGACCTACTAAAGACTGGACTTGGCTTATACAATTGGGTCGAGGTATGACCCGGATAGCCTCGATCTTTGCTGGGTTCGCCTCGATCCCACGCTGGCTAACCATATACCCGAGGAATTTCCCTCCTTCGACCCCAAAGGTGCACTTGTCCGGGTTGAGCTTCATATCATACCTCCTGAGGATTTCAAACGCACGACCCAAGTAGTTGAAGTGATCACAAACCCGCTTGCTTTTCACGATCATGTCGTCCACATAGACTTCCATTGTTTTACCGATCTCCTCTTTGAACATTTTGTTCACCAATCTCTGGTAGGTCGCCCCCGCATTCTTGAGACCGAACGGCAATACTTTAAAGCAATAGATGCCCTTGACTGTTATAAACGCGGTGTGGGGTCGATCCTCGGGTGCCATGGAGATCTGGTAATATCCCTGGAACGCGTCCATCATGCTCAGCATCTCACAACCAGCTGTCGAGTCGACGAGCTGATCGATCCTAGGGAGCGGGTATGGGTCTTTTGGACATGCCTTGTTTAGATCCGTAAAATCGTTACACATCCTCCACTTGCCACCCGTCTTTTGTACCAGGACTACATTACACAACCAATCTGCTGCCGTTCCTATCTCATAGGGTGACCAGCAAAGATACCTCACGAACTAGTTTTACGGTGTGCGTCTCCACACAACCAACCTTACCAGCGGGACCGCGAGGGGTAAGAGTCAATACTTCGTCACAGGTCACACTGCGAGAACCCCCTCTACGATAGAGCCCCTTACGGGTTACTCAAACTAGCTCTGATACCAGTTGCTGGGAGGCGGGCCCAGAACAGTAGCAGTCCGGGACCACATTTTAAAATTTTTTAATATAATACAAGTATTAAAATATTTCTAAAACATTTTAATATAATAGCGGAAGACTAGCCGGATCTACTCAAGTATATACATGCAATTGACAATAAATTTTAAATCACTTAAGCAGATAAATATCTAACATGCAATTAACACTTAAGAGCACATAATTTATCATGCTTAAAATAAAACAACTATAAAATATTACCGTACTACAGACATGGCTATCTAACGGCATTTTTCCAGCTCCTACCCGACTCGTGAGACCGACAGAGCTTCCCTGCAATAACCCCAGACAATGTTTTTAAAACCGGACCGGAGATCGAACCGGTAGCCTTACTGGTTACCGGTTCAACCGGTTCGATCTGTTCAACCACTGGTCAAACCGGTATGACGTCATAAATAAACAAATATTATTTTATTAAATTTTTATGTCTATATATGTATAATTACCCTATAATATTGGTGAAATAGATTAAATAATTATTATTTTATTAAGTTTTTGTATATTAATATAGTTAATATATATATATATATATATATATATATATATATATATATATATTAGAAAATTTTAAGATATAGTCATATTATATAATTCGATTTTATTATATATTAAAAAAATAATATTATATATAAAATAAATAAGTATATATATATATATATAATGAATAAAAACATCATTTAACATAAAACCTAACCTAAGCCCTCGCCGCCGCATTTCATTACTATAGACTTAAAACCTAAAGTGATTCTTCTCATTTAGCCTCCATTCTCCACTCTTGTTTCTCTGCAAATCTCCGTTTCTCTGCAAATCTCCGTTCCTCTGCAAATCCATTTCAACCCTTTTCTTCTAATTTCATTTCTTTGCAAATACATATCATTTCCGACGGCGAGAAGGCAATTGTTGTCAAGATTTCAGATTTAGTTTGCCAAGGTTTTAGATTTCAGATTTGTTTTGTTTTGTTTTGTTTTGTCCAATGCATCTTTTTTTCACTAGAGAATTGATGTCAGAGTATTGAAAGTCAGAAAAAAAAAAATCACTGAATTTTGGCAAACCGGCGGTCGATCCGGTTTCCACGGCTAAAACCGTCGGTTAACCGGCCGGTTTTTCCGGCCCTGGAGCGGTCCGAACATCGCCGGTTTTAGAGGGTCATTCGGATCGGACCAGCCACTGGTCACCGGTTGAACCGGTCGAACCGGCCAGTCCGGTCCGGTTTTGAAAACATTGACCCCAGGGACACCCTCGGAGTGTGGGCTCCGAAAGTATTTCTCTAAATACTTAGAGAAAATAAACTTTAAACTAGAACACCCTTTTCAGGGTTTATTCTCCCGAAATTAGGCATTTTATACAAACACCTAATTAAAATTAATTCCAAAATAAATCGGAATTAACTAGGAGAAAAGGGATATGGTTTCAAAGCTAAGAACTAGCCAAAACCTCTCCCAAAATGTTGAATGAGAAATGAGGACCCAAGGCCCCTATTTATAGGGGAAAAACCGAGGGCGTTTTGGTCATTTTGGATACAAAAGCAAGGGCATAATGGTCATTTCACCTCTCCACATGCGTGTACAACTTGGACACGAAAACCAAGGACACTACGTTGAAGGTCTCGTCACCACGAGTTCAACGCCCCCGAACACGCGCGCGCCCACATGCGCCGCCCAAAGGCGGCGCGTGTCAACCACTCGTGGTTAGGGTTTGAGGCTGACGTGGCCTCTTCTGAAGCGGCCACGTGTCCGGGTCGGTCCGGCCCTGTCTGAAGCCCGACCCGTTGACCCGATGCCCTGACCCGTTGACCGGCCCGGTTTAGCGTAAATCTGGACCATCCAATACGCTGACGTGGCGCGATCCTAGCCCTACATGCGGCTCGCCACGCGGCGCCCAATCAGCGCCGGCTGGGCCCCACTCTGCTGACGTGGCGTGACACGTCAGTGCCACGTCACCTGCCACGTCAATTTTTTTATTTATTTTTTTTTATGAAAATTTTATTTTCTCCAAAATAAAATTCTGGGCATTTCCAACTCTTTGGAACTTTAATTTATTTTCTTAAAATAAATTCCTTTGCCATTTTCAAACACTTTGAAAATTCATTTCTCTTTCTCCTTTTAATATTTTCTCTTTGGGTTTTCAATTCGGGCTTGCAGGGGGACCTGCAGGACTAATTAATTTTAGCTCCAAACGGATTAATATATTATCATCTCATGACAATAATTAATTACCGTTTAACAATATTTAATTCCACTAAATAAATATTGTTGTACTCTAAAATTAATTAAATTATTCACGAATTTCTCGATCTAGAATAATTTTGCATTTTACTCCTCCGTGTAGATATCCATGAAAAATAAATTATCAATTATCACTACTATCATTTATTTTTCATCTCTAATTTGAAATTTATTGATTCGCCTTAAGTTCAAATTCTCTGTATGTGAAACACATTCAACATACAACTTCGGTGACGTATCACACGAAGTGTTTTGGCCAAAGTCTTAATCTGAACTTTTACAAATCTATTTCAAGGATATCTCTTACCTTCCAGCAAGGCCACAGATTCCTCGATCAATATAGCTCTTTAGCGCATTTCATATAATCACCGAACATACAAAGTATTTTGGCCACCCGTTACCGAGACCTCACTTCGAGTATGTTACAGTGACTAACACTACATGCCTAAAGCCGAAATATTATCAGGATTAAGAGTACAATGCTTCCTGAGATTTTATTCATTTTAGATAGTAGCATAAAATGAATTATCTCAGTGGTCCAGTTCGATGTTTCCAATCCTATCGAAAATCATCAACGTGTTATAATTGGAATCACCATTCTCTATGACGAAAGACTAATCATCTTATATAACCACGTTATAGCCTTGATAAGAACATATTCTTATCTTACCGACTAGAACTTTAATGACACGTGATTTCGGTATTCAAAGTCTTTTCCTATGAAACACATTTCATATAAGAATACCATCACACGTCATTAATTATTAATATGTGAAATACTCATAACTTGCTGCAAATTCAGTTTTATTAATTCAATAAATTGAATTTTCAGGGCACTATTCCCAACAATCTCCCACTTGCCCTAAATTCAATTTGGCTATACATCTAAGTCTTATTCCTTTCACACGAGTGTCAAAACTCGTTTTTGCACTCTTTTACGCCAATACCTTGGTGAAGGAATCTATCAGATGATTTCTGAGAGCCAACAACTAGGAAATCATGAATCCAATACATATAACTGGTTGCTTCTCAAGCTACCATGTATTTGACTTCCATGGCGGTGTAAGCGATACAAGTCTGGTTAACATTCTCCAATTAACGGTTGCTCTTTCTAGAGTAAACACGTATTCCGATGTTAAACATCTAGAATACAAATCAGATTGTATATCCGAATTTGTGTACTCTATGGAAATGAGCTCACCACTGTGGTAGACAAGCATATAATCTCAAGTCATTCTCAAGTACTCGAATATATGCTTTCACTACTACCCAGTGTCAGATTCTAGGGTTTGACTAATATCCGCTGACTTAGACCTATTTCATAATAGATAGCTGGCCTTGTACATAATATGACCCACATAAAGCTTCCGCTGCGGAACTCTAATCATGTCTTCTATCTCTTCAGTTGTCTCAGGACACTGATCCCGAGATAGGTAAATTCCAAATCTAAAAGGTAATGAACCTTTCTCGGAATTTATCATATTATACCTTACCAGCATCTTATCTATATATGCTTCTTGTGATAAACCAATCTCCTTATTCCTATGATCACGAGAAAAGTCCTTGGAATAACGTTGGTTTCACATAGGTCTTTTCTTGTCAAAATGATTTGACGTCCGAATATTGACCACTGACAAAATTCTTGCATCATTCCCAATGAGCAAAATATTAATTACGTACAAAGTGAAAATGTTACAACGTTATCATGATGTCATTTTGTACACTTCATGGTTCATCAGGAAATTATACAAATCCAAGGAATTTAAATTGCCTTATAATTCTGATGCTCCATAATCTAGACACTTGCTTAAGACCATAAATCGATCTATTAAGCTAGCATTATATGCACCTGATTTCTGGCTGTGAAGCCTTCAGGTTGTAGCATGTATCTTTTCTTCTTGAAATTGCTCGTTCAAGAACATAGTCTTTACATCCATTTATCTAATCTCATAATCGATAATGAGATAAAATTGAGAGGATAATGGACTTAAGCACTGTTACAGGCGAGAAGATCTCATAAATGATTTCTTCTTTCTGGGTAAAATCCCTTGCCATAAGCTTTGCTTTAAAGTCTCTACCTTTGTCCATTTCTCCTTTTATCGTCTTGTAGAACCCAATTTTATCTAATGGGTTTAATGCCTTCAGGCGCCTTCACAAGCTCAAGACTTTGTTAGAATATAGAGATTCTAACTTAGATTCCATGGCTTCTGACCAAATGGTCAGCGTCTATATCTTCCACAGCTTCATTACACGTGATAGGATCAGATACGTTAGATTCAACCACTTGGGTTAATCTTAGGTATCTTGTCAGGTGTCCTGACAATCCTCCCACTACAATGATGCTCTCGTGTACACGTCTCTAGATCACATGTATCTGATACATTTTTAGTTATCACGGGTTTATGGAAATCAGTATCTAATACTGTTACTTCTTTTAACACTACTTTGCTTCCACCCTTTGTGGTTATCTATGTAATTATCTTTGAAATATTCACAAACATCTTTTGTGATTTCTCAAATTACAAAATATACCACCTCTCGTTCTTCTAGGATAACCTTAGAACAAGTAAACCTTTGTTCTTTATTCTAACTTGTCAGGATCTATCCTTAACTTGTGGACCAGGCTACCTTAAATCCGAAGATAAAAGATACAGGGTTTTCACCCTAGCTACAGATCCATCAGTGTTTTAGGAACTGACTTAGATAGAACTAGGTTTGTCGTTTTGTGCGCAAGACCCCAAAACGAAATTCATAGGGTAGCATGACTCTTCATGAATCTTATCATCATTATCAGAGTTCTATTTCTCCTTTCTGCAATACATCTTTGCTAAGACGTATCTCATACAGATAATTGAGATCTAATCTCATTTGAGAAATTCTATCTAACTCTGAACATAGATACTTATCACTTCTTCGATCTAATCGAAATGCCTTGAGATGTTTTCTAATTTGACTCTTTGACTTCAGTCTTATATTCTTTAAACTCTTCAAAATTACAGACTTAAGTCTCATCAAATAAACATATATGTATCTAGAGTAATCATTCAAATGAATGATGAAGTACGCAAAAAACTTTCTCTTGCTTGAACATTCATAGTATCATATGTCCGTATGAACTAACTCAAGCAAGTTCATGGCTTAATACCTTTTGTCTCAAAAGGAACTTTCTTGGTCATTTTACTTTTCTAAACAGGATTCGCAGACTGACAGCTGTCAAGTCGAAAAGACTCGACAATCAGTTTTTGGATCTTATTCGGATAAAAGTGACCAAGACGTTGATGCCACGTAGAAGTTTTTCCTTTTTAGATGGTAAGTCAAGTTTCTTAATGTTAAACTTAAATTAGGGTTTTTCATTGAGGTATAAAAGACCATCTTTTATTGTGCCAGAGCAAATAAACCTTTTATTCTGTTTAATGGTAAACCTTTATTCAAAATAAACTGTTAGACCATTAATTATCAAATAACTTACAGAAATCAAATTTCTGTATATATGACACGAATAACGTTAAAACCCTATTGCCAAAATACGACTTTATAGTCTTTACTGCTAATACAATTACACTTGTATTATCCCCGAGCAGTAGTTGTGTGTTAGCCGTTTTTCAAACTTTCTGGTTAGTTTGAATCTTCGCAACGACTTGCAAATATGATTAGTTGATCTCAAGTTCACACACCAGGAGTCTGGTGAATTTTCAACTACATATTTTCAACGAGTAAGATATCTTCATATCTTATCTAAACGGTATAACAAACAGACAGACTAAGTATTTTGGATAATTTCCTTTTTCAATACCCGTTAACACCGAAATCGAAACACTTTTCCATTTTCGGATTTGACTTTCTATTTCTGAACCTTCGATTAGGAACTTTTCCTTTTCTTTTCCTTCCACTTACTGCCTTTGTAGGCCGTGGATATTGATGTCTGACTTAAGAGAACATTTCCCTTACCCTTTCTGCCATATTGAGGTCGTTTATTAGTTTTTTAAAAAAAAAAATTATTTAAAATAATCTTGAACGTTCAAATGACTTAGGCAGAGAGTATAGGATTGTATCCTGTCTGTTAAGATTGTTTCTTTAAGTACATAGGCTTTCAATCTCGTTCAGATTAGTTATCATATTCATAACATGATTCTGAATCGGTGATCCTTCAAACATCTTTATAACTAACAACCTTCTTATTGGCTCGTACCTTTGTACGATTCTGTCGTCAAAACATGTTCTTATCAGCGGACATCTCATGCGTCTGATGCTCAAGAACTTTTAAGACAGATGTCAGGATATAAGACTAGCCAGATCATCACACTTGATCTGAATAAGCGTCTTTCTAATCCTGACTGGTTTAAATTTTCGGATAAGGTTCAGTGAGCACGTAAACTTTCGTGTCTCAACACGATGTCAAGATTTATTACTTAGTCAGCATAGTTGAACCCTTACCAGCCTATTTCGTTATAGACATACAGTTTGGAGTGGGCTAAGAGAGATCGTAATTACAAAACTGAAATAAATAAATAAATGCAAGTTATGATTATGTATTTCACTTTCTTCTGCGTCCAACCAATAAATGAAACCACGATCGACCTGCCTCTGGGAGATTATGGAACCACGATCCCCCAGGCAGTCCTGCACCCGTCTTCTTGGTGGATCGATAAATCGATCCGGGCTGTTGTCTTGGCGGGCTGCGGTGATCCTGGCCGCCTCGTTGCGGGCCGATCGTGTGGGTATCTGGTTCCGCAGGTCATCGTACTTTTCGTGGTCGTCATCGACCGCTCGTTTGTCGCGATTCGCGTTGCTAGGATGTTCCGAGTCCCCATGGCCCTCCACCGGGACCTGCTTGCTTCCTTCCGCAGGCGGCGGGGGAGGTGCATATCCTTGGACCGGTATCAGGCCTGCGCTCGTCTGGGGAGGAAGGCCCCAGATGACCTGCGCGGGTCCGCCGTTGAGCGACTGGAGGTAATAGGGGACAGCAGACCCGTAAGTCTGTACCGTGGGTCCCAGACCGCTGGCTATCACTGGGCTGGGGATAGCAACTGGGCTCGCCCTTGGCAGCTCAGGGCGTCTTGGTTCCCGGCCCTCTACTTGGGCCTGTTCGATCTCGACCCGCCACTGGTCGAGGAAGGTGTCAAGGTCTGCCTGTGTAATGGCGACCCTCGGCGTAACCTCTGTTGAAGGTACGACCGCACTAGCACTGGGGCCAGCAATCCCGACGACGGGGGGTGCAGTGAGGAGATGACCAAGCGGCGCGTTGGTGTCGTGCCTGCCTTTGGTGACCTCCTCCAAGTCCTCCTCCTGTCGGGTCTTCCTTGTGTTCACCATGATTGCAAGAAGAAAGAAAGTGTTTCACTCAAGATCGAGGTAGAGAGAAGTGTAGATTCCCACAGACGGCGCCAAACTGAATCGGCCTAAAAATGGTTCAGCTGAGTTGGAGGTCTAGCTGGCACTCTCGGGTCAATCAATCAAGAATTTGTAAGGTGGGCTCTTTAATCGATCTGAAAACACTTGAGACAAACGTGAGCTCAAAGGCCAAATTGGGGACTTGGGGTTGGACCCAAGTTTGGCACTCCGACGCTCAAGTCAGTGGGAGATTCTTAGAGAGAGAAATAAATGCTAGAGAAGCGAAATAAATGCTCTTGAATGCTTACCAACTATTGTTCAAGACTTGGTATTTATAGTCAGGAGCATTTAACACAGTGGTGCGTGTACTGCGGCTATGCATTAAATGCTCTGCAGTCGATCGGTTCATTTGTCGGACGCCTGAGCGGGTGCCTCGGGGTCGAGTGTACTTCGTTTCCCTTTTGGGCGTAGACACGTACCGAAAGCATTAAATGCACTGTAGCGCGTCTGGCCGTGGTGAATAGGGGAGTTACACGTGTCCCGACAAAGATGCTTTATGGCATCTTGTCGCCGGGTGACGTATGATCTCGATCCGAGAGATCGAGGTCAAGCGGGTCGCGATGAAGCATGTCCGTAGCTCGACCCCTTGACTTGTGCAGGATAGGGACGCTTCATGCGTGGTTCCCATGCAGGAACAAGGATGGACCGTCCGTTGCGGATTATGGGACCGGATCGATCCCTTGAGGCGTAGGGGATCGGATTGATCCCTTGAGGTGTATGGGATCGGATCGATCCCCTAAGGCGTATGGGATCGGATCGATCCATTGAGCCTAGGGATCGATTCGGTCCGCTCTCGGGATAGGGATCGGATCGATCCTTTGAGGCGTAGGGACCGGATCCGTCGTTCCTTGAGGCGTAGGGGATCGGATCGATCCCTTGAGGTGTAAGCGATCGGATCGATCCCCAGGGTGTATGGGATCGGATCGATCCCTTGAGCCTTGGGATCGATTCGATCCGCTCTTGGGATAGGGATCGGTTCGATCCATTGAGCCTAGGGACCGGATCCGTCGTTCCTTGAGGGATCGATCTCAATTGGGGTAAGGGATCGAACTTGATCCGCTATGGCGTAGCGGATCGGGTTTGATCTGTTGGTGCGGGGACCTTGGTCCGCTTGAGGTGGCGAGATGTCCATGTGCCTTCCTCTAAGGCGTGCCACGTGGCTCGGCCATTTTCTACCATATCAAATATAATTTATGATTTATTTTTAGTTTTTTTTATAAAGTTGAAAAAAAAAAATTGTTGTCATTCAAAATGTAAAAGTTATATTCACTTTCAAAACTATTATTTTTTTCATAATTTTGAGAAATTGTAGTTTTTGTGTAGCACCCGAGCACATGACGCCGCATCCCTACACCAAGACCCGACTAGTATATGAAATGGGAAATCCATATACGTGCCAAATCAAAACGAACGGGGACACAACACACACACACTATGCCAGCCGAGAGTTAACCCTTAAACCAATCAAGTACTAGAGATAACAAAATCAGAGAAATTCTAAAATAACGGAAGCATATCATAAAGCCATAACATTTACACGAGCTTACAAGCTCCATATTACAAAATAATTTCAAATATCAAAGGCCAACACGGCTTATCATAACAAAATGCGCACAATCATTCATAATCATAATACAAATAATAACATGAGTGTATAAGTGTGTAAAAGAAATGCTAGACTCAAACACAAGACCCAAAAGACTCGGGTTCCCACCTAGCACTCCCAGCCTGCAAAAGATAACTGAAAACAATAACAGGTTCAGTCTAAAGGAGACTGGTGAGTATAAAAATAGGGCATAATATATATGTATCGCGAAATTTAAACATATACATGCAAGATATAATCCCGTGTGAGATTTTTATAACATTTCCCAAGCGGGTAAAACAAAGAAAAGGCATCGAGCGGGATTATAACAATCATATTTATTCATTAGGTCTTTACGTGGGCCAGCGAGAGGGCTAAGTCTCCAACCTTCACCTTGTGTAATCATTATCATTATTTCATTGGTTATGACACACATAATCTTTTGTGCACATTCAATCGATCATATACACACTTTTTCTCCGGTTGGTGGACGGGTTTGCAAGGCCCCGCCACCCATTCATTATGGTTAGTGGGGTACATGAATCCCCAAGAGCCCAGTTCTCATTCCTCGCTAATCTCCTAGCGAGGGCCGATATCGCCGTAGTTTTGGTAGAACTAGCATACAAGGCTCACCGTCAGCTCATGCTTCCCCGGATGGCCACGTATACATAGTTCCAGGCCCCTCATTCAGTGCATTCATTCAATCTCACCAAAAACATTAGGTAGGGATACTTTAAAGAAAAAGGGTGTTATGTTAAAACATTTACTCTTGAAAAGACTCGATATACACATATACAAAATTGCCTAAAAACGTTACACATTGGGTATATCGGGTCAATTTATCTAATAGAAGAGAAACTCACCACTGACCGGCCTCGTCTCCGTCCGTACCAAAATCTGTGCAAAACAAGTGGTGTGAGACTTAATATGACCACAAACGATGCACGGTGATGCAAGATCATGATTCATGATATGTGATGCTTATGAGATAAAATCATGTTATGAAGATGTTCATGTGCACAATTAATGCCTTACAGACACATAAACGAGCAATTCATTCAACAATGAAGAAATCACATTCCTTCATGTTCATATCTTTCATAACACACATATCTCATGCATATCAAGTTTTCACAGAAATCGAAAATCAATTCGGATGCAAACGAGGCATGCACATTCTAAATCATACGCGCATAACGTTCAATAATTCAACATATAATTCCATATTAGTTATTCATCAAATTCAAAAGTAACAATTAACATTATAATTAACATATAATTGCATAAATTAAATAATTTAAATACGCAAATAATATACACATACGCTATACCTGTACGACATGAAAAGTCGAGGCATCACATTTGGTATATCATTATCACTCTTGGTTCCTTCCTAATCACTCTTTTCTCTCCCATTCTTACTTATACCTTTAATGATTCATTCTCTTATTTATAAATATCAGACTCCTCATAATCTCAGTTGTTCGTTCTCTTCTTAACTTAGATTCATTTTTATCTTCAAACTTGGTTATAATTTGCTGGATATTTCATAGAATCCCATATGTGCTAACCTCTCTTGGTGTTACTCTCACCGGTTCGCCTCATGTCGCTTTCTCAGTTCGCCACCTGATAGTGAACTGACCAGCCTACTCCTCAGGCGAGTTGATCTTAGGTTTGGTTCCATTAAAGGCCCAATGGGTATGTCCCCAACAATCACTAATTTTAGTATATTTACCTTAAACTAAATATCCATCTTTCAAATTTGTGGGTTTAGTATATAATCATTTTTAATATTACCCCCTTTCCAAAATCTCCATCTTCTTCTCCATAATTGTGGTTTGATTTAATGTAATTTCTATTTTTTTTCCCCCTATTTATACCTTAGATTGTACTTTCCGAAATAAATTAGCTACCTCATATAATTTTCAATTGATAACTGCTACTCTTCGAATAGAAATGAGAAAGCAAAACTCTGTCGCATAAAGAAAGTTGTGCTTGAGTCGATCAAGTTTATCACACATGTGCTTGGGGAGCCAATTTGTGTGCATGTGGTAGATGGAGATTGAGATCGTGATGGACTGAATAAGTGTCATTCATCCGAAAAGGTTTGTCGTTTTGGCTTTCTATCCCAAGAGGCACTTTTTTATTCTTTTAATCACAATAAAAAATGTTCATTATAGTTTCAACTAAAGTTCATTTGCACTTATAGTTCCTTAAGTTGTCTATTATTTCAATGTCCATAATTCCACTAACCTACTGCTTTAAATCATTTGACACATAAGGTGTGAACAACATATGTGATTTGCTCAAGTTTAATTTGGGGCCCAACGCATTACAAAATGCCTCAACTACACTTTGAATGCACTTTGCTCCATCCACGGTAGTTTTGCCTCCCAATATTAAGTTCTCCACAAAAAGCAAGTGTGAGATGTCAGGATTTTTCTGACATACCATAATTGGCTTCCAAATTCGCCTGAAATGGTCTCCTCAAATATATACGTAAGTTGTTCCATGTAGAGTACAAACAAATAATGCGAAAGTGATTGTCATATATATCTAATGCTACACATCCATACAGCCTCCGTTGGTTCACCATTCTATAAAATATCCGAGTGTATCCTCTACATTTTGCTCATAATGATATTAATGATTTTCTCCGAGAATTTGAAGAAATTAAAGTTTTTCTCAGAAAAATTCTACCAGGTTTTGTTGTATGCCTTTTCAAGATTCTATTTCATCAGCATGCCCCTTTTTTTTATCATTAGAGTGTTGTACATTCATAACACTTCTTTAATCATCAAGATATTGTAATAGGTGCCTCGACGGGAAACGAAACTATTTTAGTTCGATCCCACAACATAATGGGTCAAAACTCGTTTATTTAATTCCCTAACTTATTCTATTACAATCAAAACATTCCACGGTGCCGCAAATAGAGTTGAAAAATAAATTCTCTTTATGGCATGCAAAAAATGCAATACATCAATAAACAAATCTGAAGAGGGCATTTCCTACAGAAAATGGAATGCCGAAGATATACAAACAATACCGAGATAATATACAAATATCAAGCCATCAATAAAAAAAATTAATTTTAATTTTTATATTTTACATAACTTTTGAATTAATAATAGGTATAGACTAGTGCTAAATGTTACACATGAATTTGATAGTGCTTCCATCACATTATTTGAAGATCTAGCAACAATGTATGTACTTAATTAATGATTTCTTTGTTACGGTGAATTAGGTATATAATATGACTGTGATCTATTACTTCGATGTCTAGCTTTATCATCTTATAACTTCTTCTATTTGGAACTATTTCAATCATATTCAGCTGCAAATTTATTGCGCGATGCAAGACAACCGATGAAACAGTCGTTACGATTACGGATGTCATTGCAATCCCAGACCCTAAGACAAATGTCATGGAATGTGGAACCGAATTGTGACATTAATTATGCTCACTACAAAATGACAAGCAATGAATTCTGCCTCAATGATCTTAGTGGCACAAGATTTGTCGCAGAATACTTCACCGTACACAAGAAAATGAGAACAGTGGAGAAAAATGATCATATATTCACCCCGCCTTAAGTACTTTGTTATCAAACTGTTAAAGGTGAACAACGAGAGAAACAAACATATATCGCCAACATATATCGGACTGGTTCAAAGATATTATTCAAGACCTGCAATAATTGAATCACTAACGTGACGATCGCCGCCACTAACTGTTAAGATCGAAAGGGAATAAAACCCTTAAAAAATAAATATTATCTATAATTAATCAGGGGAAAATTAGGGCTTCTTACTTACAAACTTAAGCCAGTCTAGGACCGTGTGCACGGAGTGTCGATGTCGGGTATTAGCTCTCTAAAATTAGAAATCAGTTCAGTAACACTATATTTATATATCCTTCCACAAAATTTTCATTCTAACAAGTAATAGCCAGAACTTACAAAAAGTAATATTATGATCGAAATTGGACAATAATAATCCTTCATGGGAATTGATTCTCTTACCATGCAATCATTGATGAATTTCACCATCGAGTCTTCTACTATATACTAATAGGTTTGAAAAAAGTAAGTTTGAAAATCATCTACCCCCATCGCTCTTTAAAGGTGCATGCTCTTCACTACCCTCGAGATTTCCTCATTCGAGGGTCATTCTTGCCAAGTTATTTTTCTACTAACATCTTACGGTTCATTAGTGTAAGCTAATACCAAGACTCATCACCTATTCGTTGGTATTTCCACTAAATAGTTTGGCGTAATACTCCCAAATGTGTGGCTTCAATTGACTATTAATGGTTGCCCATTCATTGCCTATTTTTAGAGCATTCATTTAGCTTCTCATTCTTCTAGTTATGGTTGAGAGATGAAAAAAACATGCATGTTTATCCCTGAATTGGAGCTAATTAATTCTCGACTCATAAAATCAAATAATATTATGATCGAAATTGGACAATAATAATCCTTCATGGGAATTTATTCTCTTACCATGCAATCATTGATGAATTTCACCATCGAGGCTTCTACTATATCCTAATAGGTTTGAAAAAGTAAGTTTGAAAATCATCTACCCCCATCGCTTTTCGAGATTTCCTCATTTGAGATTGTTCTTGCTAATTTATTTTTCTACTAACATCTTACGGTTCTTTGGTGTAAGGTAATAATAACAAAACTCATCACCTATTCTACCTCCACTAAATAGTTTGGCGTAGTACTCCGGAGTGTGTGGCTTCAGTTGATCATTATTGGTTACCCATTCATTGCGTATTTTGAGAGCATTCATCTGGTTCCTCATTCTTCTCGTTATGGTTGAGAGATGAAAAAAAAAGTGTGCATGTTTATCCCTGAATTGGAGCAAATAAAATCTCTCCAATCTCTCTCTACTCTCACCAAGGAAAAACACAACAGAGAAAATGCTTGTGTTTGCCTCTAGGTATGGAGACTGGGCTCCTGAGAGGTTTAGGAGTCTGAATAGCAGTGCTGGTGATGATGTGGTTCCCGGTGGGTTGATGGCTGAGCTTCGTTGCATCTATGACAGCTTGACGACGAACGCGGGAGTTTTGGAGATTTTGGAGCCAAACACATTCAGGTTATATATATTTATAATTATAGAGATTTTATAACTGTTCGAGTATTTAATTCGATTTTTGTCTTTGCAGGAGTCTCTTATCTTTCTATCTGAGTTTTTCGATGGGTTGTTGGTCGTTCATAAGACAGATGCAGTCAATATATACCAGACTGGTTCAAAGATATTATTCAAGACCTGCAATAATTGAATCACTAACGTGACGATCGCCGCCACTAACTGTTAAGATCGAAATGGAATAAAACCCTTAAAAAATAAATATTATCTATAATTAATCCGGGGAAAATTAGGGCTTCTTACTTACAAACTTAAGCCAGTCTAGGACCGTGTGCACGGAGTGTCGATGTCGGGTATTAGCTCTCTAAAATTAGAAATCAGTTCAGTAACACTATATTTATATATCCTTCCACAAAATTTCATTCTAACAAGTAATAGCCAGAACTTACAAAAAGTAATATTATGATCGAAATTGGACAATACTAATCCTTCATGGGAATGGATTCTCTTACCATGCAATCATTGATGAATTTCACCATCGAGTCTTCTACTATATACTAATAGGTTTGAAAAAAAGTAAGTTTGAAAATCATCTACCCCCATCGCTTTTCGAGATTTCCTCATTTGAGATTGTTCTTGCTAATTAATTTTTCTACTAACATCTTATGGTTCTTTAGTGTAAGGTAACAATAACAAAACTCATCACCTATTCTACCTCCACTAAATAGTTTGGCGTAGTACTCCGGAGTGTGTGGCTTCAGTTGATCAATATTGGTTGCCTATTCATTGCGTATTTTGAGAGCATTCATCTGGTTCCTCATTCTTCTCGTTATGGTTGAGAGATGAAAAAAAAACGTGCATGTTTATCCCTGAATTGAAGCAAATAAAATCTCTCCAATCTCTCTCTACTCTCACCAAGAAAAAACACAACAGAGAAAGTGCTTGTGTTTGCCTCTAGGTATGGAGACTGGGCTCCTGAGAGGTTTAGGAGTCTGAATAGCAGTGCTGGTGATGATGAGGTTCCAGATGGGTTGATGGCTGAGCTTCGTTGCATCTATGACAGCTTGACGACGAACGCGGGAGTTTTGGAGATTTTGGAGCCAAACACCTCTCAGGTTATATATATTTATAATTCTAGAGATTTTATAACTGTTTGAGTATTTAATTCAATTTTTATCTTTGTAGGAGTCTCTTATCTCTCTATCTGAGTTTTTCAATGGGTTGTTGGTCGTTCATAAGAGCAATTTTAAATTCAAGCGACCAATGTCAGAAGCTCCCAGGGTTGAGGAGATTGGTAGAGGCAAGCAAAATAATCTCTTCTTATTGCAATAGTTTGTTATATCCTGTCATTAATTCTTTCTTCAAATCTTTTAAATTTCCTTGTTTGTCTCATGCATAATGCTCTGAAAATTCATTTTATTTCTTTTTAATTTTCGATTTTTTAGCACAATGAAGTTGATAGTGCTTCGGTCACATTACTTGAAGAGTTAGCAACAATGTATACATTTAGTTAATGATTTCTTTGTTATGGTGAATTAGGTATCTAATATGACTGTTTGATCTCTAGCTTCATCATCCTATAACTTCTTCTATTTGAAACTATTTCAATCATATTCAGCTGCAAATTTATGCCGCAATGCAAGACAACCGATGAAAGCAGTCGTAACGATGACGAATGCCATTGCAATCCCAGAGCCTAAGACAAATGTCATGGAACGTGGAATCGAAGTGACATTAATTACGCGATGAATATTGCCTCAGTGATCTTAGTGGCACAAGGTTTGTCATAGAATACTTCACCGTACACAAGAAAATGAGAACAGTGGAGAAATATGCTCATTTATTCACCCCGCCTTATAGACTTTGTCATCAAACTGTTAATGGTGAACAACGAGAGAAGGCAAACAGATGCCGTCAATATATACCAGACTGGTTCAAAGATATTATTCAAGACCAGCAATGACTGAATCACTAACGTGACGATCGCCGCCACTAACTGTTAAGACTGAAAGAGAATAAAACGCTTAAATAATAAATATTATCTATAATTAACCAAGGAAAATCAGGGATTCTTACTTACAAACTTAAGTCAGTCTAGGACCGTGTGCGCGGAGTGTCGACGTCGGGTATTAGCTCTCTGAAATTAGAAATCAGTTCAGTAACACTATATTTATATATCCTTCCACAAATTTTTCATTCTAACAAATAATAGCCGGAACTTACATGAAATAATATTATGATCGAAATTGGACAATAATAATCCTTCATGGGAATTGATTCTCTTACCATGCAATCATTGATGAATTTCACCATCGAGTCTTCTACTATATACTAATAGGTTTGAAAAAGTAAGTTTGAAAATCATCTACCCCCATTGCTCTTTAAAGGTTTATGCTCTTCACTACCCTCGAGATTTCCTCATTTGAGGTAATTATTGCCAAGTTATTTTTCTACTAACATCTTACGGTTCATTAGTGTAAGCTAATACCAAGACTCATCACCTATTCGTTGGTATCTCCACTAAATAGTTTGGCGTAGTACTCCCAAGTGTGTGGCTTCAGTTGACTATTAATGGTTGCCCATTCATTGCCTATTTTTAGAGCATTCATTTAGCTTCTCATTCTTCTCGTTATGGTTGAGAGATGAAAAAAACATGCATGTTTATCCCTGAATTGGAGCTAATTAATTCTCGACTCATAAAACCAAATAATCTCTTCTTGTTGCAATAGTTTGTTATATTCTGCCTTCAATTCTTTATTCAAATCTTTTGAATTTCCTTGTTTGTCTCATGCATAATGCTCTGAAAATTCCTTGTATTTTTGTTTTATTTTTCTATTTTTGAGCAAATTGAAGTTCATAGTACTTCCATCACATTATTTGAAGAGCTAGCAACAGTGTATGCATTTTATTAATGATTTCTTTGTTACGGTGAATTAGGTATCTAATATGACTGTGATCTATTATTTTGATGTCTAGCTTCATCATCTTATAACTTCTTCTATTTGGAACTATTTCAATCATATTCAATGATAATTTTATACCACGATGCTTGACAACTGATGAAAGCAGTCGTAACGATGACGGATGTCATTGCAATCCCAGACCCTAAGACAAATACCATGGAATGCGGAACCGAAGTGACATTAATTATGCTCACTATACAATGACAAGCGATGAATATTGCCTCAGTGATCTTAGTGGCAGAAGGTTTGTCATAAAGTACTTCACCGTACACAAGAAAATGAGAACAGTGGAGAAAAATGCTCATATATTCACCCCGTCTTAAGTACTTTGTCCTCAAACTATTAAAGGTGAACAACGAGAGAAAGTAACAGATGTCGCCAACACATACCAGACTGGATCAAAGATATTATTCAAAACCAGCAATGACTGAATCACTAACGTGACGATCGCCGCCACTAACTATTAAGACCGAAAAGGAATAAAATGCTTAAAAAATCAATATTATCTATAATTAACCAGGAGAAATCAGGGTTTCTTACTTACAAACTTAAGCCAGTTTAGGACCGTGTGCATGGAGTGTCGACGTCGGGTATTAGCTCTCTAAAATTAGAAATCAGTTCAGTAACATTGTATTTATATATCCTTCCACAAATTTTTCATTCTAACAAGTAATAGCCGGAACTTACAAGAAGTAATATTTGATCGAAATTGGACAATAATAATCTTTCATGGGAATTGATTCTCTTACCATGCAGTCATTGATGAATTTCACCATCGAGTCTTCTACTATATATTAATTGGTTTGAAAAAAGTAAGTTTGGAAATCATCTACCCCCATCGCTTTTTAAAGGTCCTTGCTCTTCACTACCCTCGAGATTTTCTCATTTAAGGTTATTCTTGCTAAGTTATTTTTCTACTAACATCTTAGGGCTCTTTGGTGTAAGGTAATAACAAAACTCATCACTTATTCTACCTCCACTAAATAGTTTGGCGTAGTACTCCGGAGTGTGTGGCTTCAGTTGATCATTATTGGTTGCCCATTCATTGCGTATTTTGAGAGCATTCATCTGGTTCCTCATTCTTCTCGTTATGGTTGAGAGATGAAAAAAGGTGCATGTTTATCCTTGAATTGGAGCTAATTAATTCTCGAGTCTTAAAACCAAATAATCTCTTATTGTTGCAATAGTTTGTTATATCCTGCCATCAATTCTTTCTTCAAATCTTTTGAATTTTCTTGTTTCTCTCATGCATAATGCTCTGAAAATTCTTTTTATTCTTGTTTATTTTTTTTGCGTTTTGAGCACATTGAAAACTATTCAATAACCATTATTTTGGAGTAATGATCTCAAGTCAAAATGTCCTTCAAGTTTTGATTCGGTCAATAAGTCGTATATTGTTACTTTGAAAATGTAGATCTAAATTGATAAGTGTTGGATCAATGTTATTCAAATTAAATTCAAAAATTCTCGATATCGTTTGTTGAGTTGACACCTAATCTAACTTCTTGAAAATTTTAATCTAATCTTAGAAAATTTGTTTTACCATTGTATGCGATATTAATTCTCACTTTGTCATATCCTTTATAAATATATTTATAAAGATATTTTACAGTTGTCCTTAATTTTGGTATACGTGGGTATATACATTAAAATTAAGTAATTCTTTCGTTTAACTAACTATTTTTTATCTCTTTTTTATATTATCCTTGCTATTAGTTCTTGCATTCCATTTTCGTATTTGTATTTCTCTAATGAGTATTATTTCAGATTTTTGATAATTTTTTTTATAATTAATTTTATGCATATAGTAGAAACAATTAAAAGAGTATATTTATATCAAAATTCAAGAAATGTTTAATCGAATACTATAAAAATTATTTATAAAATCAGATTATATATTATTTTTATATGCGCACACATTGAGTCTACTTAGGATTCTTAAATTAAAGCAACTTTGGCCTGACAACCTGAAATTCTAAATTATGGTATATTAAGTTGTAAAAAACCAAAAATGTTATTCGTACTTTTACGTATTTGATTTATATTTGATTATATAAACTACAGGAAGATTATATGATTAGTTAGATTTAGATAATTATAATTATATTACTATATTAGTATTAGTTAATTAAAAAATATTATATTAGGATTAATTGATTTATTGAAAAATATTTTATGTAAATTATTCAATTATATTAATTTGTTAATCAGATAAGTTTATAAAATTATAATATGATATTAATTTAAGAAAGTTTATGAACATAATTAGATAATTAGAACTATGGACTTATATAATTAGACTTACATTAGTATTGATTTATTAAAAGTTATCTTATGTAACTCGTTCAACTTAAATAATATTTTATGTTACATAATTTTAAAATTTTATTAAAATTTATAAAGTGAATCAATTTATTATTTTTCAATTCATTTTTAGATATTATCTTATTATAATATTTTAAATTATAGGCCTTAAAATTAAAATATAGACAACTTATATTATACAATTCGAATATAATTAATTAATATATCAATATTAAAACAATCCTTATTGAACTATATCTTTTTGGGGTAAGTTGAAATTTTTTTAATTCAACCAAGAGCCTATTTTAAGTTAATAAGTGCGTTTTAAATATAATTAAATTAAAATTTTTGTAACATGTATTTACATCATTATCCTTAACTAATAATTATTGATTTAATTATTGTGAGGATATTTTAGGCGATCTATATTTCGTAAGAAACAAAAAATTCAACTCGTGTTTTTATAATATATATAGATAGATTTTTATTTAATTATAATTCCTGTTTTTTTTTTTTAAACAAATTAGAATTACTGTTACAACACATAAGAAATTTTGTTTTAATGACCTTTAGGGAAATAAATTGACAAAAAAGTGTTTGGCTAAGCTTGTTTAAAACATCTTATTAGATGCTTCTGAATTTTAAATATTGTGGAATTTTATTTTAAAGATAAACTCTTATGAATGTTTACATTGTTATTTGGATGAGGAGATAGATGAGTAGGAGGATTAATTGTGATTTGTGGGATATGGTGTTGGATTGATCATCCCATGAAAAATATGAAACGAATAATCAATCTTTTATCATATATAATTTTAAACCCTGTCATCAATTCTAAACTTGTAAAAATACTAGTAAACACACGTTTAAATAGGACTATTAATCCAATCAAGCTTAATCCTATGAAGTAAACATAAAGGTATTTGGATGAGAAAATAATAATATACTTATAAAATGTTAGTAACAAACATTTTGTTGCCAATAGGACCAAAAAACAGTGAGGAGAACGATTAAAACTTCAAAATAACTTGTTATTCACAAATTTATTTAAAAAAAATTGTTTTTACATCTTATAAATTTTATTTACAAAAAATAAATTTGTCAAACACTCGTTTACAATTTAAAGGTCGTGTAGAGGAGCTTATAAGCTCATCCAAAAAATTTATCCATCGAATAATTTGTATTATATCATCCGTAAATTTTGATATATATCACGTATGAGTCATGATGTTAAAATATAAACACAACGATACGATTATTATATGATAGGAAAATGATAAGGCGAAATTCTTTCGAAAATTTTCACGTAAGTAATGTCTGACATAAACATTCGATACTGATCCGGCTCAAAATTGGTTTTGCTGAGTTGGAGGTCTAGCTGACAATCTCGGGTCGATCAGTCAAGAATTTATAGAGGTGGACTCTTTAATCGATCTAAAAACACTCAAGCACACGTGAACTCAAAGGCCAAATTGGGGAACTTGGGGTTGGGCCCAAGTTTGGCTCTCCGACGCTCAAGTCAGTATAAAGAACCCGTTTAGAGAGAGAAATAAGGCAAGGGAATGCTATTAAATGCTCTTAAATTCGCTTACCAACAACTGGTCAATGAGGGTGTATTTATAGCCTTGGGGGATTAACGCAGTAGTGTGTGTACGACAACTATGCATTAAATGCGGTCAAGAGCTAACCCTGATTAGGAAATGCTCCATCCCGCCAAGGGGCATAACACGCTCCAATTTTTCCTTTTTGGTAAGACCTAGCACAGTAGGCATTAAATGCGCTGGCATGCGTCTGTACCAGGTAATGGGAACGGGACACGTGTCTTGATAGCTACGTGCTTTAGGCGTACGGAAAGTATGGGATCGACACGCGGTGTTGGAGAGTGAGGTCGATGTCCTCTAAGCCTTACCTACTCTCCTAGAGGGACCAAGGGGTTGGGTCCTTGGAGATAGTACTTGGCTTATGTGGGAGTAAACCCGCTTCGATTCGACCCCAAGAGCCTCTCGATCCGGGCGCATGTGAGGTGGGGGCGGATCTGAGGTCGAGGTTGAGATGATCCGAGAGGTGCAAATCTCAACTCAGGTCGGTCAAGATGCCGCGAGGTCCACGCGGCTCCCCGTTGGGCACGTCACGTGGCCAAGTAATATTATGCCATACCAAATATAATATCACACAATAAAATAATTTTTTTAGAAGTGTTTATACATCATACGTTATAAATAATTTGTTTTGATCTTGACAGTCCTGAATCAACCTTTACATTAATAATTATAATACAACTCACTAAACAAATCTCAGAACAAATTAACATATATTTTTCTAATTTTTCGAACTTTAAGCATTTTTCTTTTTTATAATTATGCAAAATATTGAAATATGTCGGTGTGATTATTTCTATTATTTTAACATTATATCATAAAATCAATATTCATATAGTGGGGCAATAATCAATATGCACATCATCACCCAAATTCGTGGTCCTCGTTGGCATTATTGGTGTACTGAATTTTATTTTGGAATTAATTTAAATATTCAAATAATATATTTGAAGTGTAAATATGAATTTCGAGAAATTCATATTTAATTAATAGGAAGCTGGACTATGGGCCACCTAATCCGGGCATTTAATTGTGAGACGGCCCAGCCCCGATCTGAAAACGGCGTCGTGTCGATTCAAAATCCCATTTTAGCCCTTATGTTCTCAATATCACAACCATCTCCTAGCCTCCACTTCATATAAAGCACTGTTACTCACCCGAAACCCTAGTTTCATCTCAACTCCGCCTCAGATTGAAGCAGCAGACTGTAGTAAGATCGAAGGTAACAGCTAAGCTAACTATTTTTGCTCGAAAAATGATTGTTGGAATATGAATATTCCTGCGATTGCACGCAATATCTGTTTCCATCTGTCAATTTCTTGTTCTTTTTTTTTCTGCTACTCTTGTTGTTAGAATTGTGGTTCACCAGTGTGAGTTTGCGGAAAATGTGCTTGCTGTTTTGCTTGATCCAAATGGCGTTATAGATTCTGCTGGAAAATGAACGTTTCTTTGTTTGGATGTAGGTAATGGCTCCAAAGCAGCCAAACAGTGGGTTATTTGTGGGGTTGAAGAAAGGGCATGTTGTAACCCCGAAGGAACTGGCACCACGCCCTTCAGACAGGAAAGGGGTAAGTTAAAGGCTCTTCTTTATAGTTCAATTCAATTGAGTCTAATCTATCTTTATTACCCTAGTCTTTTAATTTTAACTCTCCTTAATCTACCTGTCGTTATATACAGCTCCTGTTTGCACCGATTGGATTTTGTTTCATGTAGTAATTTAAAGCCGGAAGAATGGTTAATAGGGACGCATATTTGGCCACTTGATAACAGTTTCGTAATTTTGGTAAAACTGTAGATTACTGGCTACTTGGTAACAGTTTCGTAATTTTCGTAAAACTGTAGATTACTGTCCTAAGGGTAATTGAGTATACTGGTATGAAATTCTGTATTGAGAGTGTGGAGCCTTAGAATGGTATCATAGTTATTTCTATATAATCTTCTTGTATGGCAGTATATATGAATACAAACACTCTTTAGGCTGACTCTGAAAGTTCTAATTCTTAAGGTGTAGTCAGTAGTGGTTGTATAAGTTAATGGTGTGTTAGCCATAGGAATTGAGCGTCCAATATTTACCTAAATTTCTTAGTCATTCTCCTTTTCTGAACTTAATCTGTTTGCACTCTCTCATTCAATCTGTCTTTTAACTTGCTTACTCTATCAAATTAATACAGAAAACCAGCAAGAGAGTGCATTTTGTAAGGAGCCTTATCAGGGAGGTTGCTGGATTTGCACCTTATGAGAAGAGAATCACTGAGCTTCTCAAAGTTGGCAAGGACAAGCGTGCTTTGAAGGTAGCCAAGCGAAAATTGGGCACCCACAAGAGAGCAAAGAAGAAGAGAGAGGAGATGGCTGGTGCTCTCAGGAAGATGAGGTGATTTAGCACATCCCTGCAAATTCTTTATTTATTAAATGTCCTTCATCATAATGCATTGTTTATTTATACTGTCCGAGTTCTCCATTTCTTTTCGAACCACCTGAATGTTCATGTCGATATGGATATGCTTAGTCGAGATCTGTTTACCTTCGTCGCTTATTGAATTTTGCTTTTTTGCAGGGCTGCTGGAGGCGGTGAGAAGAAGAAGTGAAGTTTTAGAATCCGTCCCCTTTTGCTTTTCTATATTTAGAATGAAAATTTTTGGATCTGAATTTTATGAATGTTGATTAGAACACATTTTCTCTTCTTACTTCAATGTGTTTTGTCTAAGTTTAGATGAAATTATGACCTCAAAATTGTCTGCTTCACATTAGCATTATGTCTATCAGTGTATCCTGACTTGTAGGAGGGAAACATGATCTTATATCCCTTTACGACTTTTATCCATCTGATGAGGCAAATCAATGCCCCGTTTCTGCTTCTATTCCAGTAGGCTTGTGGACGCGGATGTAATGCAAGGTTTTATTGTTATTCTGCTTCTATTGTTATTGATACGAGCTGTTAATGGTTCATGTGGGTTCTTAACGGGTTCAATACTGAAATATTTTGTACTCTTCACCAGAATCAATTGTAAATTATCGAAAAATCACAAAAAATTTATTAATACCAAACACAATTTTTACATTTATACCTAAACGGTAAGCAAATTTTTACAAATAGAATAACGCACAAGTACACATGACATTCTTATTTTATTTTTTCACCACATGTCAAGTATTCAGTGGGATTTGAATTTAGGATCATCTTGATAAAAAAATTTAATCACTTGAATCAATTATCGTTGGACACAAGTACATAAGTTGCATGTTTACTTCGTGAGATGAAAGGGGATTAGATTAATAATCTTACTTAAACTTATGTTTACTAATACTATTGCAAGTCCGGGATTGATGACACGATCGGGGATGATATTGGATAAAAGGTTGATTATTCATCCCATATTCCCTATGGGATGAACAATCCACTATCATATCCCAACACTCATCCCATTTTTCATCTCAACCAACAAAGTAAACATGCAAAAGATATTTTAGATGCATCAACACTTATTTATATGGGAGAGTAATTAAAAGGACAACTATTTCTCAAACTTATTCTAAATCTCTCATTTTGAAATCGATCTATTTTATATTCCAATACATAATATATTTTTCCTAAACCCCTTGATGTTTTAAAAAGTCTATTTTATTCTTATTTTTTTCCTTCATCCACATCATTTGTGCTTCCTCCCCACCCCTCCTTCCTCATCTTCATCTTTATCTTCATTTCCACAACCGACCGTCGCCAAAGATTGTTAGAAAAATCCTCAAAAATAAACCCCGAACGTACTATTCGTGCTCGTTCTATATTTCTGATTAGTTTCTCAAAATTTTAAGCCGTTTGTCGCAAATTTCATATCTAACAATATGAAATCCTCAAAAATGAAATCTCCAATTACTCCCAAACCGCGTAGGCTTCGTTTACTTTTGAAGAAAGGATATCGAAGGATATGATATTGGAAGTTAGTGTAGTTAAGTAATGTGCCAAAATCAATTGTTTACTTTTGTTTTAAATTTTTGGGTTATGATGTTTATAGTTGCTCATCTAAATTTTACTATTTTGTCCCCAACTTTGAGGAAAATAAGACATGGATGAGGGAATAATTTAAGTGGCAAATATTTGTAAATTAATATAACTTTTGTACAAATGTGTCAATTTATCCAGAGAAATAAAATCATGTTTAGTGAGACACGCCAAAAAGGCGTGTCATGTGGCCTAGCCAATAATTGTCCAAACCTACAGGCTTTATCCTAATAAAAGTAAACAAAGGATATCAAGAAATAAAACCCTTAATGAAAATCGAATCCGTAAATTGTAATAGCTTACGAGCGTGTAGAACTTCAAAACTCATATATTGGTCGCCGGAAAATGTTGTCGAAAATAGCTGCGAGGGTTTCCTCTAATGAACTCGTCTCGTCGAACTGAGTCGAAGCTAGAAGTTCCCGTCGCCGGAGAAGTCGCACCACCACACAGCCGCGCCACCACCATTTTTGGAAGATGATGATATAGGGATATGGGGTGTCATTTTTCTAATTAATCATGAGTATTATGATAATTTTACGTATTTTGGGGGGGTTTAGGAAAAATATATTATATATTAGGTATTTAAAATAGATGAATTTCAAAATGGGGATTTAGAATAAGTTTCTTGTCTTATTAAAGATCAATTATTAATTGACAGTATTCTTATATCCCATTTTTTGGGTTCTAGTCGAGCCCTAACCTCTTAAAAAATCAGATAAAGTTTATTACTTGTCATTTAGTCGATCACCATCAGATCTGGTGCACTTATGGTGAATTGCTTTAAAAGGTAATGTAGTAAATGCAAAATCTTAATTCACTCAAAATGGTATAAACTACATAGTCTAGACTGTAGAGAACAGAATATCAAATACCACGATTAAAAAAGCCTTGGATTGGGCCACACATTACGGTCCAATTAGACAAAGAAATTAAAGGCCCAACCGACAAATTCATCGTACTTGAAAAGACGTCATCATCATAACTAATGGGAAAATATGGAAATCTTTCGATTGCTTATAATTGTAAATCTCGCAGCTCCCTTTACAGGGAGGACTGGACTACGCGTGACAGAAGCCCTCTTTCGGCTTCAAACATAGTCCCAGGTAAATACCCTAAACCTCTCTTCCTTTGATCGAATTCTGTGGTTTGAGTTCGTTATTTTCCTGATGATATTTATGGTTTTTAGTCAACTCGCTGTCAATTTTGCTGGAGCTTTTCCGATTTCTTCAAGCAACTGATAACCTTTCTTTCATGCAAAATTCGGCTGCAGTTTTTTTCATCTTTGATTAGAGTTAGGCCGTTTTTTGTTTGAATAATTGTAATTGAACGTAATCATTGTTGATGTTGAAGGTTGATGATATTGGGGGCGTTGGATTAGGGAAATGTGATGGGTTTGGCAGGAAATTTTGAATGGACATCGGTTTGGTTATGGATGGAAGGATTCGTGAAATTCAATTTCAATGTATAATTATGCTGTACATTTCATGATTGAATTAGGTATACGACAGTTTTGCAGTATTATAATTGTGGATTGTTGTTTAATCCTCTCCTTTTTTATCCATACTACGCGTTGATTGTTATGAGATTGAGAACTGAGAACTCAGTCTCTTCTTACTCATCATGTTGTGTTGTTTGATTTCTGCAGATTTATATGTATTTCTCTGGTTAATTGTGGGACAAGGCAGATTAAATTTGCATGCACCATTTCAGCTCAAACTTTTGTAGCACCTATCCAAGGAGATCAATTTGAACCCGATCTGATTTCCTGGAGGTGGTTTTCTTTCAGAAATGGATTCCCTATGGAAGCTTATTTATTTGCTGGAACCATCGTCAGTAGTTCTTGTCACCACAGCCATCCTTGTATCATACACATCAGCTTCAAGAGCTCTGAATTATGGAAAAGAAATGGAGCGTAATCATGACCTCTCGGAAGCCTCCATTACCTTAGATAGATCACAAGCATTAATGATCCCAATAATGAGCTCATGCAGTTTACTCCTTATGTTCTATTTATTTTCTTCGGTCTCTCAACTCCTCACAGCTTTTACATCACTTGCCTCAATATCAGCTTTATACTTCTGCCTTTCACCGTATATTTCCCATTTCAAGTCACAATTCGGTTTATCCGACCCATATATGTCCCAATGTTGTTCTAAGCCATTTACACGACTCCAGGCCGTTTTATCGGTTCTTTGCATTGGTTTGGTTGTGGTTTGGCTTGTGTCAGGCCATTGGATATTAAACAACATATTGGGTATCTCTCTTTGTGTAGCTTTTGTTAGCCATGTTAGACTGCCCAATATCAAGATTTGTGCAATGCTCCTTGTTTGTTTGTTTGTTTATGATATATTCTGGGTTTTCTATTCTGAGAGATTCTTTGGGTCGAATGTTATGGTATCAGTTGCAACCCAGCAAGCAACTAATCCGGTCCATACTGTTGCTAATAGTTTGAGCCTTCCTGGAATGGAGATGATAACCAAAAAGCTTGAACTGCCTGTTAAGATTGTCTTTCCTAGGAATATGTTGGGTGGTGCATTGCCTGAAAATGGTGTTTCTGATTACACGATGCTCGGTCTTGGTGACATGGTAAGCTATGCTGTCATTTTTGTAGCTTTTAGTGTTTGAAAGTCATTTGTGATTTTGAGGACTCCTTTTGTGCTCTATTATCGTATAAAGTCTCCTTTTGTATGAAGTGTAAATCATAACTCATAAGTACTCTCTCTTATACTTGGTTTGATTGACAACTAATTAATAAAATTTGGCACTTCAACTTGATCTTGCAGGCAATACCTTCAATGCTTTTAGCTCTGGTTCTCTGTTTTGATCATAGAAAAAGCCGAAATTCCTCAACTGGATCCGATTTTCAACCGTCAAAAGGGGTGAAATATTTTCGGTATGCCATTTGTGGGTATGCAGTTGGACTGGTTACTGCCTTAGCAGCCGGTATTTTAACACACTCACCACAACCGGCTCTTCTGTATCTGGTACATATAAGCAACATTTTCCTTTGTTTTTCAGCTTTAGGCATTGTGTATTTGCTGTACTGGTGGTTGGATGAATGGCATGCATCTGGTAATCAGGGACAAAGGGGGGTGGGGGGGTCGTGTCGGGGCAGCCTCCTACCAAGAATATTTTTTCGTAGGACCCCCATTATACATACTACCTTTTTTTGAAGGAAAAATATTCTTCTCCTTAAAAATTGGTCGTGTTTACCCCCAACTCCCTACGAATGTTCTGAGTCCTCCCCGACTGATATTGGTGTCGGTGTCATAACTCATAAGTAGACGAACACTTGCTATCCATCCAACTACTCAGTGTATTGTACTTGTACCATCTACAAGACCTACAAACGTTTGCTTTTTTGCAAAATTTAATATTTTTGGTTTGCCTTCGTGATAATTATCCATAAATTTAGGCTCGTTGAACCTTTATGCAATGAATGCAGGTACCGTGTACTTTGGGACCCGTGATCGTTGTTTCTTGGATGAGGAAGGAGCTAGAAGAGCTTTGGGAAGGAACTCAACCAGATATAAATGAGAAACTTCATACGACAGAAGTGTGAGAATATGTTTGTACGACAACAACTTCAATTTGTTTGTACTAGATTATGCTATCGTAGTTATCTCAATTTTACATATACAGAGAATAGGAAGAAAAAACTCTTCTTCATTTCAATATGAACTGAAACTAATGCCTGCTGTTAGGAAGTGGAATTTTTTAAACGGAGTTGGTTTTAACTTTTAAAGCACCAAAACATAACATGTATTATTCTGATGATATGGTTTGCCTAGAATATGATAAAATGTGAATGAAACGCAAGAATAACCTTTTTAAGAAGAAATCTAACACGTGCCATGCATGTGATGGAAAAAAAAAAAAATCAGAAAGAGGGATACGTTCATACACACGTGGAGGTGGAGGTGGCGGCCCCCGAATAAAGCTCGTTTTTAGATGTGGGTATCTGGTTTACAGGTAATTTTCAATTGATTTGGTTCGATTAAACCAATATAATGACTAACGAGATGAATGGTTTAAATTTAACTTGACTCGACTTCACTCGAATTCCAACTTGGAGGAGCAAAAGACCAGAGTTGAAGAGTCTGAAAAGGCAATCAGATAATAATGAGACCTTTTTTCCCTTAAAATTTTATAAATAATGATCGGATTCATTTTACGTTATTGATATTCAACTAGTATTTCTAATCATTTAAGTTAATCAACCTTTTACGTGGATGAATTGTCAAACCACTTGATTTTTCAAGGAAATTAAAATAAAAAACCCAAATTTGACTTAAAAATATAAAAATATAAACGGGTTATGATCTTAATACTCATTTTTAATGGGCCACTTCACTAATGGGGCCCAATATCCTATCCACGAATACGTGGGTCAAATTAGTCAATACATTCTCATGCAAGGACAGATAAGGTAATTCAGACAACTACATAGAGAAACCCGCCACCACTGCCGCAGACGTAACGAGACAAATTCATCCATCTCCCCGTTACCTCCCCACTCAGCCTCACCGGAATCTTGTAAAATACCCAAAGCGCCCCTGCCAAACCATTTAATTCCCAATCATTGGCCCGATGCAAAGCCCACTTTTAGTTAATAATAGCAATGCCATCAGTTTCCAATCAAGATTCCCTCACTCATCATTCATCTCTCTACCTCTAATCATCACTGCACTCACGAAAGCTAGAGAGAAGAAAATTAGTGCTGACACTGTTCCCTATCTTTGCAGGAGTAGTAGTAGTTTCAGAGCTAGGGCGATGACCGGTGGGGAAAATGGGGCTCTGCGGAATTTCAAGCTGAACGAATCGACGTTTTTAGCTTCACTCATGCCGAAGAAGGAAATCGCCGCCGATCGGTTTGTGGAGGCGCACCCCGCGTACGACGGACGCGGCGTGGTCATTGCCATTTTTGGTATTTTTTGGTTTTGGAATTTTCTCGTTTTCGTTTAGTTCATTTGGTAAGTGATTTGAGTGTTTGTTGCGTGTTCTGATGTTGGTGTTTGATAGATTCTGGTGTGGACCCGGCGGCTGCTGGACTGACTGTGACTTCAGATGGAAAGCCGAAAATTTTGGATGTTATTGATTGGTACGGGAACGAAACTTTGTGACGGGAATGGAATTATTGGGTGTGGGGGGTGGTAGAAAGAGATTGGAAACACTGAGGTTTTTCAATTTGTGGATGGGGTTGGCTAGTTACTATCTTGTTAAAGAGTTCTGCATGTTGGTTTTAATGACATGTAATCTATAGTTTCTTTTCTTCTTTTTGGCTTTTGTTGGAATTTAGTGTTTCTGCCATGTGATATTCTTGTTTCTCTTTTCTTTTCTTCTTTTCTTCTCCTTTTTGTTTTGGGAAATTGGAGTTTGGGGACTTGGGCTGATTATGCGTGGTTGTAATGCCGTTATAGTTTTTTCATGTAAATAATTGAGCTGTTCATCTGGCGATTGTAATTTCTCTGGACTTAATTCTTTTGATAGTACTGGGAGTGGAGATGTTGATACATCAACTATTGTGAAGGCGGATGATAAGGGGTGCATTCGCGGAACTTCTGGTGTGTTTTCTTGATGCACTTCTAGCCCATTTTGTACACCTTAGACTTGTTCTTTAGTATCTAAAAAGATGGAGAAATTAATTTGATAATTCTTTTCTTTGAATGCGAATGTGACATTTATCAGGGAACTCTTTGATTGTAAATTCATCATGGAAAAATCCATCTGGAGAGTGGCATGTTGGTTGTAAACTAGTTTATGAGCTGTTTACCAGCACACTGACCGATCGAATGAAGGTAACCTTTGTAATTATCTGGCGAATTCCAATTATTTCTTAGTTGTTCTGCTATATAAAAGTTTAACTTCTAGTATTCATTAATTTCTTTTGTGGCAACTTTCTATTTCCCCTTATTTTGACTGCTGCTGTGTGCAGAACGAACGGAAGAAAAGTTGGGATGAGAAAAATCAAGAAGCAATTGCTGAAGCTGTAAAGCAGCTTGATGAGTTTGATAAGGTAGATACTAGACGTTCCCTGATCGTAGAATTATTTAATTGTCTATGATATCATATTCCAGGCATGAATCAGTGGTGAAAAGTTGTTTTGAAAGTTGAAACAATCCAAAAATATCGATGAGCAGAATTAGGTTCTTTTAAGTGTTCATGTCTCTTCTCTCTGTACTTTCTAGCTTATCTTTCTTTAATTTCAATTGTGCATTTGCATCTTTCTTCCATTTTTTAGTTTTTTCATGCACTTCTCCCCTGCAATTCAAACTGATTTGACTATTATTTTCCAGCATGTAATATCTGGACAAACTATGCAGGCTCAGTGAAGTTTGTTCACTCAATTGTTCTTCTTCATAAGTAGTAGTTAAGCTTTACACCCCAACATGAATTTTTATTGTTTCAATGATCGGAGGAAGTATGCCAAATTGGTTTCCTTTCCATTTCCTTATTTCCGGTCGCTGAGTTTGGATTTTTGGTTAAGTGATAAAGTGGAAAGCTCCAGGCAGTTTACTGATTAGTTAGTAAAATTAGTGTTTCTAATGCATTTACTTATGCACTTTTCTTGTGTATGTTTAATTGGGACATATGAGATCAAAGCGGACTATAAGAGATTGCTCTTTGTTTATATAATTCCGTATATTTTGTTCATCACATCTTCACTTGGACTTAGTGAGGTGAGCTTAATGTGAGTTTGGCCACATTTTAAGAATATTGATTTGTCAAAAAAACTGATTACTATGTTTGAATATACAGAAATACTTTTTGTTGTATTTGTCAAATGCTGTACAAATCACTGTGACCAAAAATTTATTTTAAGTTTAGGTTGCCAAAATAAAAGTACAATAGCGATACCAGCATGAATTTTGAAGTTCAATAGACGCTCCAAAACACCCTTAGTGTGGTCCTAGCTTGAATAATGTGATTCTTAATATATGAAACAAAAATAATATTGAAGAATAATAGAAACTTGTTAAAATGTAATCATGTCAAGTTTAACCATTAGGTGCTTTGTGGTTGCAAAAAACTAAGGTATGAGAAACAATCTATTTTCACTTTTCCCTTTTTCTTCTTCCTACCCTCACCTCCTGTGAGGTCCTATTAAATATCCCTTAAATGACGAAACTACTAACAGAAGTTTTGTGGAAATGCTCCATCATTCATTTTCTTCCATCCTAAAGATTCTCTATCAGAGCTGCTTTATTTCTTGATTGCCCATTATGTAACTTGCCTTGTAGAGGAACACAAAGGTTGAAGAGACAAGCTTGAAAAGGGAACGGGAAGATCTCCAGAGTAGAGTTGATCTTTTACGCAAGCAGGCTGATGTAATTTTTCTTGTTCGAATTTTTTGAACTTATTTCCTTCTGTAATCAAGATTGTATCACATGCTTAATGCTTAATCATGCTAGTCTGTTTTCAGAGCTATGATGATAAAGGACCTCTTATAGATGCTGTTGTATGGCATGATGGAGAAGTTTGGAGAGCTGCTCTTGACACACAGAGTCTTGAGGAGGAATCAGGATGTGGGAAGCTTGCTGATTTTATTCCTCTTACTAATTACAGGTGCTTCAAGCCCTTTTAGTAAATGTGTTTAGCATTTCTGTTATGCGTTTATCACTAGCTTAAAACAGATCCATTATCTCGAGACTTGAATAAATAAGGAGCTGGCCTATGACTTAACTAGTATTTTGTAAGCTTTGTTTAGAAATTAGAATAATCTGGTGATTTTCATGTAGGATTGAACAGAAGTATGGCATCTTCAGCAAATTAGATGCATGTACTTTCGTCCTTAATATATACAATGAAGGCAATGTTTTGAGTATTGTCACAGACTGTTCTCCTCATGGTACTCATGTTGCCGGTATCACTTCGGCTCACCATTCAAAGGTAACCTAGTATATGACACCCCCGGAAATCAGGAAGCATTTCTCTTTTGTCTATATGCCTTCTCACAAATGGCTATTATCATTTAGGAGCCTTTGTTAAATGGAGTTGCCCCTGGAGCGCAGTTGATCTCATGTAAAATTGGAGATACACGCTTAGGTTCAATGGAAACAGGGACAGGCTTGGTTCGAGCGCTGATTGCTGCTGTGGAGGTTGGTTTCACTCATATAATATATTTCTTGCTGAAAGTATAATATCCACTCCTAATCAAGCAAACGACAAAGTACAATTTCCATTACCAAATTTTCACAGCACCACAACACAAATACTATAATCTTGCTTTTGCTTCATCACTTTTGTTCTATTTATGCTTCTGAATTTTGATGCACAATTTGTCAAATCTCCAGATAATGTTTTTTTGTTTTGTTTTGTTTTTATTTTTTTATCATTTGTATGCAGCACAAATGCGACCTTATAAATATGAGTTACGGCGAACCCACTTTACTTCCAGATTATGGCCGATTTGTCGACTTAGTAGATGAGGTATGATACGCAATTCGTATCTTCGACTATCTTGTTCATACCTTGGTCATTGTTGTGTATGCGTCTATTGATGTCTTTGAATATTGTAGGTAGTCAACAAACACCGGATAATATTCATCAGTAGTGCTGGTAATGAGGGGCCAGCACTGAGCACTGTGGGTGCACCTGGTGGTACAACATCAAGTATAATAGGAGTTGGAGCTTATGTTTCCCCTGCAATGGCTGCAGGAGCTCACAACTTAGTAGAAGCTCCTCCTGAAGGCCTTGAATATACCTGGTATGTATTGTTCTGTTCATCAACTTACCATTTGAATTTTTGATCAATTAGTGCTTGCTTAAAACTGCTATCAACTGACTGAACTTATGTAACACAAAGTGCATGACAATTCTGATTTCTGTGTAGTGTTTGATTTAGTTTTGGACCTCATTAGCTGAAGTTGATGTAGGTCTAGTCGAGGACCAACAGTTGATGGGGATCTTGGAGTTTCTATAAGTGCTGCTGGTGGTGCCATGGCTCCTGTTCCTACGTGGACTCTTCAACATCGCATGTTTATGAACGGAACGTCAATGTCATCTCCTTGTGCTTGTGGAGGGGTTGCTCTGCTTATCAGTGCCATGAAGGTATGTGTTTCTTTTTTTTTTTTGTTGTGGTTGTTTAGGTTCCGGCACATTTATGTATGTTGAGTTTTCATTCTTATCGGGGTTTCATCTCTGCAATTTTTTCTCGTTTTGGTATATGAAATGTTCAAGTTTTCAGGCTCAAGGAATCCCTGCGAGTCCTTATGTTGTGCGAGAGGCTCTTGAGAATACATGTAATCCTGTGGGTAGTTCCCCTGAAGATAAATTATCTTCTGGACAAGGGCTGATGCAAGTTGACAAGTTAGTTTCTAGTACTTACTACTTTGAGCAGCTTTTCTTTACTGGGGACTGGTAAATACAACCTTCTGTGGTCTGAGATTTTTCATATGAACGACAGGGCTTATGATTACATTCAGAAGCTGTCTGACGCGCCATCTGTCTGGTACAAAATAAAGATCAATCAATCTGGAAAATCAAGTGCGTTAACTTTCAGCTTTATATCTCTGTGCCATCTAAAGATTATCTTACTAGAATATGATGCATAGATTGATTGCAAAAATAACTCCTTATGGGCTTGATTCAAGTCCTTGGGTAATATGGTTTTGGTATTTAATCATACATGTGAATGTCCTGTTTCGCGAGCAAATGGAAACACGCAACACTGTCTGACAGATTCCTTTGTGTGTACAGGACCTACATCACGAGGCATATATCTCAGGGAGGCTGATTCGTGTGAAAGATCAACTGAGGTAGGAAATTGTCATAGGAAGAGTTCTTGCTTTGGCATTTAATTAAGTTTATTGGCTTTCTCTCTACCTTACAGTTTTAGTATCGTAGTAGTTAACATTGTTTCCAAAGGAGTACTTGTAAAAGTTTTTTGGTTTTCTCTTGGGTTTAACTCTACGGTTTTGATATTTCAGTAGTCACTGGAGAACTTATCTACATATATTGTGTGCATATGCGTATGGTTATGTGTGCCTTTTTTGCAAGCACAACTGACACAAGGATCTCCTTGTCTTATCAGTTCCAACATCTTATTTGAACCTTTAATTTTTATTTTAAAAAATCTGCTTGAACTTTCACTAGGTGATTCAAACATTTTTGTTTACCTGGACAAATTCTGCCACACATACTGTTTCGGAAATGATTTTGTTGGTATTAACCCACTTCATTTGCCAAGTGGGCATTGTTTGTAGTTCTTTATTAACGGATTTGCTGTATATTTTGTCTACTTTTTGTGAAAAAGCATTAATTTTCGATTCAAAGTCGAGTTAGTGACTTACTCAATGATTAACAAACAGAAATAGGAGATAAACAAGTTCTATTGGCATCTAAATGTAGGTGAAGATTTGATAAGATAAATTGAGATATGCATGTTGATAGATAAGTAATTCGACATGGCTGAGAGCCTTTACTGATCAGAGAAGAGTCCCATCCTTCATGGGGTTTGTTTACTTTGCCCACTTCCCATCCCTTCTGTTGAAAGGAGTAAAAGCTGAATATATTATTGATGTAGTGCAAGATTTTTTTTATGTTACATAGGGACCAACTAACCTCTATATATAATAGAGCATAGAGAGACATATTAGACTAAGAATCCTAATCCATATCATGTAAGGATAGATCAATCCTATGTAATATCAACTTCCTAATACTACTAGATATCAACTATCTAAGTAATTCTCACACTCCCCCTCAAGCTGGAGCATATGTAACATGCACAGCTTGTCGTAGAAACAAAAGAAATTAAAACTCTTAACAAAAAAGAACATTCTAAGATTCGAAACAATTTCATCATCCCTTAAGCTGAGAAACCTTGAAGCTTGAAATCATCATCCTCCCCCTCAAGCTGAGAAATCTTGAATCAGGAGATGCGCACGAGGACGCACTTAGTAGAAGCAGTCAGGAGATGCGCACGAGGACGCACTCAGTAGAAGCAGTCAGGAGATGCGTACGAGGACGCACTCAGTAGGAGCGCACGAGGACGCATGCAGTAGAATCACGATTAAATCGTGACAGGAGAGCTAGTCAATAGACAGAATTATATTCTGATTAGGCTATGCAGACAATTTTTTTTGTTTTTTTTTACTAAGGCTTTTTTTTTTTTTCCTGAAAGGAGGGGTGAATTTAAAACTCAAGACTTCTCTTTGGTTTTGCAAAGGATGTAGGAGGGTGGGGAGTAGGAATTTAATTGAAAAACTTGAATTTTTCTTTAAGGAAGTTGAAGGATTGGGAAAAAAAAGAAAGAAAAAAAAAACCTTAAAGAAAGAACAAACGCAGCAGAAACCAAAAAACCTAGCAGAGACACAACGGAGAGAGAAAAAGAGAAGAATTATTTGTCTTCATCAAATCCTCTTTTTTTTTTTCTTTTTTTTCTCTTTTTCTTCCTTTTCTTCTTGAACCCGAACCCGCTTGATACCATGTTGAAAGGAGTAAAAGCTGAATATATTATTGATGTAGTGCAAGATTTTTTTTATGTTACATAGGGACCAACTAACCTCTATATATAATAGAGCATAGAGAGACATATTAGACTAAGAATCCTAATCCATATCATGTAAGGATAGATCAATCCTATGTAATATCAACTTCCTAATACTACTAGATATCAACTATCTAAGTAATTCTCACACCTTCAATATTGGCTTTGTGACGATAACTTGTTCTGTGCAAAATAATGCTTTAGCTCTACTGAGCATTCTCTTAAAATTTTCCTCATGAAACAGGAAACTGTATGATAATCCTCATTGATGTCCACAATGGGGTTTTCTGTCTGATATTAGGCATCTTAGACAGCATTTATTGGACATTCAAGCTCTTTAAGCTATTAGATATGGTTAAAAAATCAATGCTGTTTTTGTTATATATATTCTAAATTTTAGCTTGATTTGGGTATTAACTCCTGCCAAGACAATGAGATTTGGAAATGATCAATTAGTGCTTCTGTTTCAGTGAGACAAATGATTTGTTACCTAACATTGCATTGATATATGCTTATGCATTCTGGTTTTCCCTTATAATATATGGACTACAGTTTTGTTTGAAGGATGATGGTTGATTTCTGATAACTTGTTTTCTCAGTGGACAGTGAAAGTGGAGCCAAAGTTCCATGATGATGCAAGCAACTTAGACCAACTTGTTCCTTTCGAAGAGTGCATAAAGTTATACTCTACTAAAGAGGCAGTGGCAAGAGCTCCAGAGTATCTTCTTCTAACACATAATGGTCGTGAGTTCAAGTTAGTTTGCACTTCTTTCACGACCTCCTTTCAGTTAATTTTTACCTTCATTTGACCCTTGGTGATAGTTACTACTGCATCATTGTTGGTGTACTTTTGCTTATAGGTTATCTACAGCCTAGTTCTGAAATATGAACAGACAATCTGCATTATTGAATCTCCATTGGATTTTAAAGGCATGGGATTGCACTGCTAGTTTCATGCACACCATGAGTTGTTGTATCTTCATTGGAGTCAACTTTTAACTTACCGAGAGGAAAAAGTGTAGTAATTTTGTTTCTGAAAGAAAACAAACTCCGCACTTAATTCTTATATAATTTTTTTCTGAGTTGTGCAACATTTTCTTTCTTTTTTGATATTTTTGACGTAGCTGTGTCATCTAGATTAATTTGAAGTCAATTTGAGATTATTGGAGTTTGTCGTAGTTTGTAAAGAAATGTATTCTTTGTCCTTTGCCAGCATAATTGTGGATCCAACCACTCTCAGCGCTGGTTTACACTATTATGAAGTCTATGGGTTAGATTGTAGATCACCATGGCGTGGTCCTCTCTTCAGAATTCCTATTACTATCACAAAGCCTCAAGCTGTGAAAAGTCAACCTCCACTTCTTGAATTCAAAGGGATGTCATTTGTACCAGGTATATGGTTTAAAATGACAGCTGAAAATTTAGGGACGGTCTGGTCTTATTTGAGCTGCTTTTGGCTTTCCAACATCTTTAAATTTCAAATATGTTAGAATTGTTTTTCATGTGAAAACAAATATGTTTGCATTATATGTTTTAATGGTATCACTGTAATTTGTGGGTAATTTGATTGATGTGAGAACAAGGTAATACAGCAGTTTGAGATAAAGTTGAAAGTGAAAATGAATGGTATTTTTGTGTGAAAATATGGAAATGAAAAATTTTCAACCTTATAGTTTATTTTCTGGGTTAAAATTTGTCCGGTCGACTTTGTGTTTTGCCATGGAGCATGGAATTTGGGCTGAATTGAGAACCTCGAAGAATTTTTTTTTATGTTGTTTCCAGATGATAAGTGAAAAATATTTGCTCCATACGATAGAGCACGATTTTTCAGGATGACTGAGTTTTCTATGTGGAATATAGTTACTCTTTGAGGTTTAAACCATTACTGATTAGCCTTCCCAAAAAAAATTAATGATTAGCCTAATCCTGCAGGTTCAAGTTTCCAGCTGGGAACCTTAATAGAACATATATGAATTTTGTGATGGCTTCCCTTGAAAGTATTCAATATTTTGTTTTACTTTCATTTCTGTTATACTTAAAATAGGAAACAAAAAGGCTGATGTTGAAGTTAATAAGTTATTTCAACCCATTCAGAGCATAAGTTAGTTAGTTAAGGCTTTATCTGGAAAGTCTCCAAGTAGATTGAACTTGTTAGAGTTTTGAAGTGGTTGAGTTGGTGTGTCCTTTTAACTTAATTGTACTTCATTTGCTTTCCCTTGTTTGCTCTAATGCAACACCATCTTTATGGCAGTTACTGATTTCCATTATTAATCTGATGCAGGACATATTGAGCGCAAATTTATAGAAGTACCTATTGGTGCCACATGGGTTGAGATAACCATGAAAACATCTGGTTTCAGCACAGCTCGAAGATTTTTTATAGATTCTGTTCAGGTATAGGTTTGGGTGATGTTCTATTCTTCAATATTCAGCTCTCTCTGAAGTTTGTTGACATGCTCGTGATACATAGATTTCTCCTCTGCAAAGGCCCACCAAATGGGAAACTGTAGCCACATTTTCTTCTCCTTCTTCCAAAAGTTTTGCATTTGCGGTTGAGGGTGGCCGAACTATGGAACTGGCGATTGCTCAGTTTTGGTCAAGTGGTGTAGGTTGCCATGATGTTACCTATGCAGAATTGGAGGTAATATATGTTTCCTTCTTATAACTGTATACGCTTCATAGATGGAACACAAGTACAATAAATGATAAGTTATGCCTGCCAATGGTCTGGACCAAACTAGGCAGACACTAATGCTAGCTTTATAATTGACTAATACCTATACATATATATTATCTCATATCATAATTGTTGACCCTTTCTCATTGTAAAATTTAATTGGTGTGCAGAACTGTAATATGCCAGACAATAGTACTTGTGCTTGTCACAGTTCTGCTTATTTTAAAATTTCTTTCATCCTGCTTATTGTGCCTGCTGCTAAAGTCATGGATCTCTAGATCCAGAACTTTCAAGTTATATTGTCTTTCCAGCTAAATAGGTTAAGGTGCATGAGATTCTAGTTATTCTGGTTTTATTTCCCTGAACTTTTCGTGCAATTCACTTACCTTTCCCAGTGCAAATTGAAGTCGTTGTCGAACCCCTCTGCTTAGAGAATGAAAAGAAAACTAATTCTGCCCTTTTCCTGATTTCATGGGTCTATTATCTTGTTCTCTTTAATGTGTCTAGTCTGCAAGCTGTCAGGTATATACTTTTCTCTCTCAATGTCAACTAAATATTGTTTCATCAACTTGATTTCCTTGTATTGCATCAGCAGTTTCCCTATTTCATGCTGTGTGTTTTCAAGGGAACAGTCATGTGTTAGAGTTTTAATAATAATAAAATCTTTATTGTTATTACGGTCAAAGTGTGGAAATATTTATCTATTTTGCCTGGACATTTATGTCAATTTTCAGATTGTGTTTCATGGCATCCGTATCAACAACAATGAAATCGTACTTGATGGCAGTGAAGCACCTGTACGTATTGATGCCGAGGCTCTTCTTTCATTGGAGAATCTTGCTCCAGCAGCTGTGTTAAATAAGGTGAGAATTCTTGGGTGCCTTTGTGTAATCATGTCAAGCTGTCATCAACATCTTCTCATCTTTCGTCCTTTCTTTTCTTTCATATTGCTTTCTTGTTTCTATTGCTTCATGCATAAACAATTGCAGGTCAGAATTCCATATCGCCCTGTTGATTCTAAACTGAGTACACTTTCAGCAGACCGGGACAAACTGCCTTCAGGAAAACAGATACTTGCACTCATATTAACGTGGGTTTAATAAAAAGATTTCCTTCCCTGTGATAGATAACTAATTGTGCTTTTAAAAATTAACAAACATTTCCTGCGATGCTGCAGTTACAAGTTCAAAATTGAAGAGGGTGCTCAGATAAAGCCTCATATTCCCTTACTGAACAACCGCGTCTATGACAATAAAATTGAATCTCAGTTTTATATGATATCAGATGCAAACAAGGTGAATGCCACACTCATCCAGTTCAATATGTCAAGCAGCATTGTCTTTGCCCACATAATATGATTATTTTGGTTGCATATAACATTTGACACTCATTGAACCTTTCTTACTGCACACTGTTGGCTCCTTTTCTTCCTTTTTGAACTCTTTCAATAATCTTATTCTCCATGAAAAAGAAACTTCTTTCTCCCTTATGTTGATATTACAAGGAAACTGTATACACCCCATGCTTATGGTGCTCCTCTGTGTATGGTGGACCAGGAGTTTATCTTGCTGAGAAATGTCATTTTACTCGTAAAGACATGGAGTACTGTTTAGATAGACGAATATTGAGCTCCAAATACGTTATGGGGGTTAGAAATCTCCCTTAAGTATGATAAGTAGATTGCTGGAATAGGAAGCCACAGGGGATGTACAAAATCTGGGAAAGTTTGCCAAATTTCTGTTATTCAGATGTAATTCATGGTTGACAAAGGGAGAGTAATTATAAAGCCCATGAATCCTAACCTAATTTCAATGCAGTTTGACTATGAAATACAGAAATATCATCCGGATGGCTGAGGTTCATGAAGTTATGGTTGGAATAGAATATGTTCTCTTAACACATGAACAGTGTTGTCTAAGTGTCTTTCATATAAGAGTGAGCATATATAATAAGCAACCCAGCCTAGATAATAATCTTTCAAAATAGTAGGAATCACAATGGAAGTAGGCTTGGTGTTGATACACCTGGCACATAAAATGGACACGATCGGTACTCTCGTGAAAGTAGGAATGAAGGCCAAGAAGCTCGGTCTTAAGGCAGTAAGTGCTCAAGAAATATCCGTTGTAGTCCCATAGAGACTATCAAAGGATAATTTTGAAAGTTTGAATTTGTGGGTTGCAAAAGTCATTCTAGGCATGCACCCTACAAAAACGTTTTAACTTCCAACATTAACTAATGCAAAGGTAAAATAAACAAAATGAAAAGAAGATTTAAGTAATAATTGCTTGAGTACCTGTTTTACTTAACAAATGGTACTGCCACTGTAATTGATGTGGGGACAACCTGCATGAGCTTCTCCCAGCTTGTAGATGTGAAATCTTTCTTCAACATTCATAATGCATTTGTCTTATTACCGTCTATCACTTGCTTTTGCTACTTGAAATTTCTTGATGAAAGTCAACTGGATGCTACTTCATTATTGATTACAATCACACATCAACTATATTGCCTAACGGCATTGTGAAAGTAATCATTATTTTATATGAAGAGCTGCAAGCTAAAAAATTTGAAATATATGACTGCTTCTTTTCATTTTCCATGTGATACAATCTGTGTATGTTAACTCTTCAGTCATGCTCTCATTACCTAGCACCAATAATTAAACTTATGATGCTAACGTTGTTCCTGTTTCTGTTGGTTGTTTTCTTGCCTAATCATATTTATTGTAAAATGTAGCGTGTCTATGCAACGGGCGATGTTTATCCAAAAGCAGTCAAACTTCCCAAGGGTGAATACACTTTACGGCTTTACCTAAGGTGCTTGCAACAGATAATCCTGTTCTTGGATTGGCCAACTTAGCCTTTTCAATTATTAAGAAAAAAATGTAAAATGCCACAGTGGAGGAAATATGGGAAATCTTTACAAAATGTACATGTTTGTTCTTGTTTCAGGCATGACAATGTACAGTATTTGGAGAAGATGAAGCAGTTGGTGATTTTCCTGGAGAAAAACATGGAAGATAAGGTAACTTGAATTGATAGCTTTGTTTTCTTTTGGAAATATCTGTTTGACCCACACACATTTTTAATATAGGACCCCATTCGATTGAGCTTTTACACGCAGCCTGATGGTCCAATCATTGGTAACGGCAGCTTTAGTTCTTCAGTTTTGATTCCTGGGTATGTTATATATTGTGTTTATCTTTCTAGAGTTTCATGAGTTTTCTATCAATCTCTACCCTGTTGATGGTTACTGAGTTACTTTATATTAACTGATGATAGAACAAAGGAAGCATTTTATGTAGGCCCTCCTGCGAAGGATAAGCTCCCAAAGGTTTTGCATCCCTTAGCATTTCAGTATCCCATAAAAAGTTGTCATCTTATGTACTCTTCACCATCAAGTGAGACGATTAATTTCAAAGTCAACATTTATAAACTTGCAGGCTGCTTCAGCAGGATCTGTATTGGTTGGGGCAATTTCACTTGGAAAGGTTTCTAATGGGGCTAATAGCAAGGGTAAAAACCCAGAAAAGCACCCTGTATCTTATAGCATATCATATAATGTTCCACCAGTACAGGTAATACCTTTCACTCTTCTCCAGAATTCATCTCACTGTAATTTCTGAGAGTGTGGGGATTGTCCCTGATTTTCTGTAGACATGCTGATATGATCTTTATTTTACGATCATCTATTTTTCATATAGCACTTTGCATGTCGTCTTTTCCTCAGGTTGATGAGGGCAAAAGTAAGCGCTCCCAGTCAAGTAGCATCAAGAGTGTGGACGAACAGTTAGAAGAAAAGGTATATTTACCAGATTTGGTATAGCAATAGAATGTGTGCAGATTTCTTAGACCCTGAGCCATCGTTGTTCTTGCCGTTTCGGTTGAGGCTTACGTTTCCCGGTTCTGGAAGTCCAGCTATCATCAACAATTTTCATTCGTCTCTCATAACATTCTTGAGTATACATACATATATGAACATGCCACTTGGGTCAACTCCTCCCACACTTCAAGCCTCAAGCCCTAAAACCAGGAAAGAAACAGGTGCCATGAAAAGGAAAAAGGTCAAGTAAAGAACAGTGGAGTAACATGTAACTTCAGGAACAAGAGAAAGAAAAAGGAAAATATTCATAGGAGATTCAACATTTGATAGTTCCAATTATCTTCATTAACTCTTAACCTTCCTTGGCTCTCTGGATTACCACTATACTTAATTTTCGTTCTCATCATCCAGGTCCGGGATGCGAAAATAAAGGTTCTGTCTAGCCTTAAACAAAACACTGAAGAGGAACGCGCTGACTGGAAAAAGTTATCAGTTTCACTTAAGGTAATCATTCTCCACAACTAGTCCTCTAATGCTTCAACTTAATCTAATGTCTGCAGTATGTTCCTTGTTTTACTTTTGCGGCTTCTTTTCATGTTGTGTAACATTCTGATTGTCTATTTGATGTATTGCTTGTGTATATTGATCAATGGTTTTCATATAATTTGAATGCTTAATTCTTTCTAATTATCCATTAATACTTTGCAGTCAGAGTACCCAAAATACACACCATTGCTTGCTAAAATATTGGAAGGCTTGATATCCCAAGACAAGGGCGAAGACGAAATTCATCACTATGAAGAGGTAATGCGAACTTATGCCTGTTTTTTCATACTCGTTTCCTGTGATATGATATTGGGAAAATAATACGAAAATGAGTACTGCAATGTGCAAGTTGCTGTGACAAGAAATGAAGGCTGAAATTAGGTTATAGCCTATAGGTACTGAGTTCCTAGATCTATTAGAATCATAAGTTACATATTTTGAGTTTGTTTTGCATGGATCTCATTACTAATAGACACCAATACCCTGCATATTATTCGTCTGATCTCTGATAACTAATTTTCTTTTTGCAGATTATTAGTGCTGCGGATGAGGTCATTGATAGTGTTAATACAGATGAACTGGCAAAATATTTTTCACTTAAAGCTGATCCTGAAGATGAGTGTGCAGAAGTGAGCACTAAATTAATATCTGCATATGATTAAATTGGGAAATTTATTGCCGCTTGAGAAACAGTGTATTATTTCCCTAGGTTTTGTAACTTCATATATGATCAAACTTTGTCATGACAAATATGCTTCATAACCTAGGAATTGAAGAAGAAGATGGAGACAACCCGCGACCAATTTGCAGAGGCCTTATATCAGAAAGGATTAGCTTTAGCAGAGATTGAGTCACTGAAGAAGGTAAGAATGCATTAACATGTACTCAATATTTTTATTTAAATTGTATCATTAAGTTGTTAGAGTGGACATTTGTAAGTATCTCTTACATCATTGTTCAAGCAGGGTATTAAGTCTGTTACTTCAGCATTATGTACGTACACACTGCATGCATGATCTGTACAAACTCAAATCTTAGGAAACTAATATGCATACACCTTTTGATGATTCATGTTCCAACGATTTATCTCCGAATGCCTAATAATCCTGATTACTTCTTAGACCCATTAAGCAAAACCAAGCATTAGATATTCATTTTTCTTAAATATCAAAATGATGATTGTTGTAGCAGGGTGAGAAAGATGTGGATAAGGAGGAAGCTAAAACTTCATCAGATGCTAGTTCCCAACCAGATTTGTTTGAAGAGAATTTCAAAGAACTCAAAAAATGGGTGGATTTTAAATCCTCCCGATATGGTACCCTCTCTGTTATACATGAGAGAAGAAAAGGGCATTTGGGAACCGCACTAAAGGTACTTTACTTTTAACTAGTTTATTCTAGATTCTAGAGTTGAATGGAAATCTTCTGTTGTAGCATAAAACTTTAAGATCTATTTAATTGAAGCTGTAGCTTTTATGTTAGATCGAATTACATTTACTACCCCTGAGGACGAATTAATCCCTCTGGTTTAAGAAATTATCCTATAGTCCCTGACATTTGCAGTGAATGTGTAAAACTTCCAAAGATCCACCTGTTGAAACCGTAATTGTGGTTATCCTTGGGAATTTCGGACATTTATTGCAAAATTGTCCGGACTATACCGTAATATTTCAAACTACAACGATTAAGATGAGATTTCTCAAGAGTAGTAAATGTAATTCGCCCTAGCTACATAACATTAAACTGAGAAGCAAACATCTCATCAGTTTCTAGTCATTTTCCTTAATAATGATAACAGAGTAATTTGCCAATGATACCAGGTGTTGAATGATATTATCCAAGACAATGGCGACCCTCCAAAGAAGAAGTTTTATGAATTGAAGATTTCGTTATTGGAGGAAATAGGATGGTCCCACCTGGTGTTGTACGAGAAACAATGGATGAACGTGCGCTTTCCAGCAAGTCTGCCTATTTTCTAAGCTTTTCCTTAATCACATATAGCAAAAAGCACTACGATTGGAAGGGGTAAGTGAAATAAGTGGAGGATTATCATCTTTAAACTAGGTTTGTCTCAATGATGAGATGTACGCTTTAGATTTTCTTTTGAGCTTTATCTTCGTGATCATGTACTATAATTTGACATGGTCTTAACGAATAAGAATAAGTATGGCAGTTTATCTTCTAGTCCTGGACTCATTAGAATCTAACGGACCGCATGACAAATATATTATACTTGTATGTTTCCCAGAATGGCAAAAACTATATTTTGAGTAAGATATTTAACAACCCACCCCTGAATACCCAAATCCATCAAATACCCCTACCTTATAAGTTGCACATTCGTTCTTATTGTTTAGAGAATTACTAAGGCATGAATATGACAAAGTATAAGCCCTACGGCCGCCATCCCCCTTGTTATGTGGATATATACACCTGACAAAGTGTAAGGTTACCGCTAATATTTTGGTTATACATGACTTCAAATACTTTTCGTTACAGGGTCTTCTTCTTAAAGCACCATTTCAAGATTTATGCTTCTAGATTGTCCTCGAAAGTTGGTCAAAACATCATACTGCAGAATTTGTTCCAAGTAGTTAAACCTCATGTGCTAATGTAAGACGGCCAAAAAGCTAGTGTTTTGGCCTCAATTGGACCAGAATACAAAAGTTTTGTTTGACAACTTGAGTCCATTATAATGTTCAAACAATAAAAAAATTAGAATAGTAAAACGATTTATATATTCTTATTAAATTGATCAATAAGGGATAGCTCTAGGCCCTAGCCTAGTTACAATATAAAAACCTCTCACTCATATCCAGCATGTATCCAACGTCCCTCACGAAGTCTTTGGTTGAGGGACACTAAACATATACAATGAGGTTGACCCAAATATCGCTTCTATATAGACCTCAAAGAAAAAGGATATAATAAGGATAAAAAGGAGGGAAAAAAGGACTAGAAAAGAGACAAATTATAGAAAATAAACTACAACTTATAGAGGTTTAAAGATGAGTGGGAGGCCATGCCTAGGCCTAAGGGAGAGCATATGAGCAGGGGAATGGCAATAATTGGGTGATAGGGAAAATGAAAACCTAGAGAGGATTAGGGTTAGCACAACTTTGTACTCCATATTGGTCAAGTTCCTACCAACACACATTCTCCCTCCAAATCCGAACGGCAAGAATCCCATCTTGTGTTTGCATCCTCCGTGTATAGGATCATCCTTAAACCTTTCGGGTTTGAATTCGTGCACGTCTTCTCCCCATAGGTTCTCGTCGTGGTGCATGGACACAATGTCGATCCACATGTTGGTGCCGTTGGGGATCACTCTATTATCCACCGGAATGTCTTGCCTTGCTTGTCGTTGCACGTTGGGGGCCGGAGGGTATAAACGTAAAACTTCATTCATTACCCATCCCATCTGCATAATAGAGGAAGGAACAGAAGATCTTTAGTAAAATGTTTTATTCCAGCCATTCAATCAATTATCAATGTGTGTTCAAGAGTATATTCTTTGATTCTCTGATTCTCATAGCCCAAAAAGAAAAATAAATATAGTTATAGTGGTTCTAGATATTAGGCCATAGAATATTACTATAACCCAATCATTTCATAAATTGTGGACAAGAAACTAGGATCAAGACCTATACCAATAACACTTAGATATGCTAGCTAATGGGCCACAAACTAGGATGAAGACCTATACCAATAAACCTAAAATTTCCATACCATAGAACTAGCATTTTAGCTTTATTGATATAAAAAACATTAAAATGCTGATAGGCAAGAAACTATGATCAAGATTCAAGACCAATTAACCTAAAAAGCCTTGGGATAAGGCACTTTAGGTTTTATGGCATATATAGGACTTGACCTTGTTTCTTTTCCACATTATATATCACGAGATTAATTCTAACTCGAATCTTATTTAATCAAATCAATTCAATAATAAGGTGACAAATCAAATATTAAGTATAATAAAATTTTCTTCTGCTTAATCAGGAGTCGATCGAACCGGATCTGAGCTAGCGTTCTTCATAAAGTGATTTCCATAGAGTGATTGGAACATTTAATTCGAACACACGTTAGGCGAGCTATCCCCTAAAAACATAATCTTAGTATGGTGTGGGTCGGTGCACTATTCACCTGAGGTTAGGGAGAAAAGTCAACTTAATTAAGCGATTTTGACACATCAAAAGTCAAGTGAAGTGGGGTGTCGACACGTGGCTAGGTCAGTGATGAGTTCCAACGTGTTGACCAGAGCCCAGGTAGATCTCATGCATAACATATATATATATATATATATATATATATATATATAAACTCTTTTGTCGCATCCCAAAGAACTTCAACACCGTATATCACACATTATAAGATTCTTTTGGCCATTATTTATGTAAATTATGAAAACACGAAGTCAATCATGCCCATTACACTATTCACTTCATAGGATAACGCAACTCGTGCCCGTGCCCCCTCAATCTAATTAAGAATCATACAACACTAACATAATTAATTAACTACTCGATCATTTTCAATTGTTATGTGTGGAGTTCATCTTATAGAAAAGCTTATAAACAGTACCATTTCCGAAGGAAAAATAATATATAATGTTAAAATTTCAGAATATTGGTAACACCTCTATCTTATAAAACATTAATGTATTAAATGCTATTTTTTTAAATTATAATTTGTATATTATGGTTGGTATTGGTATTCCTGTATTTAATGTTGATTTTGATTTTATTCAAGAAACTCATGTGAAACACGAACTACTGAATTCTAATTTCCATTTCATTTCTTATTCATTTATTCTTGAATTAATAACTTAAATATTACCTAAAAATCATTCAATTCACCCCTACTAAAACCAAACAACAATGCTAACACAATCGTTTCTTTTTCAATCAATGCATGCCCTTACTACTATCTATTTTACTTTCACTTTCCTCTCATTTCATTATGTCTCCAACGCATAAAGAGGCCAATAAACCAGCAAACCAAACACCAAACTTTTCACTTCACTCCCGATCTCTTCCCCATTCATAGCAAAACCTTAAAAATCTCACAAGAAAACATGCAATGTAACAACAAAAGAAGAACATTACCTTCTTTAATCCAGCAACTTTCGTCCCATCAATCGTCTCTCCGTCTCCGACCACTTCTCCAATCTCTTCCCTCAGCTCTGTCTGCCACTCGGGATGAACGGCGAGAAGCAGAAGCGTCCATGTCAGCGCCAGCGCCGTCGTCTCGTGGCCGCCAAAGAAGAAGGTCTTGCACTCGTCCACCAGCTCCTCGGTGGTCAAAGCCCTCTTCTGCCGGCCATCCACCGTGTTCTCTGCCAGCAACAGGCCGAGCAGATCCCGCTCCGGCGCATTGTTCTCCGCCTGCGGCCGGCTGCGCCGCTCGTCGATTATCGCTCGGAGAAGACCGTCGATTTCTTCGCCAAGAGCTTTTGCCTTTAGGGTTTGTTTAGGGTTCAGGAGTTTGCCGAAAGGAACGCCGACAAATCGGGTGGATTTGAAGAGGGTCATTTGCATGTCCCGCAGCTTTTCGAACACGATCCTACCATTCTCGTAGCTTATGCCAAAGCTCGTTTTCGCGATTATTTCTCCTGCAGTGCTGATTATTTCTCTCTCTACGTCGATTTCCGGTTTTCCGACGGTTATCTGGTCGGACCACCGGTCAAGCATGTTTTTCGCTGAGTCCGCCATTAAGCTCGCCATTGCCTGAAATTAAAGAAATCCATGCTTAATTCATTGAATTAATTACTTCAAAACTAATTGAGCTTTATTGATCAAAGAATTATGGTGAAAATTAGGTACCTTTAAGTTGGCGGGGGAAAATGCAGGAGTGATGACGTGCCTATGACGAACCCAATCTTCACCTTCGACCATTACGAGGCCATTGCCGAACATGGGTTTTCTGTCATGCTTGAAAACATTTGGTTTCCCCCAACTTTTGCCCTTTATGTCTGCTGACATTTGCTTCAGAAATTCTGGGTCTGCTATGTAAAGAAACGGCTCTGTGCCTAACCAGTATGTCAGCACTTTTCCTGCAAATTACACCCAAAAATTGGATCTTTTAGCAGCCCACCTCGTAAATTTAACTCCACTATATATAGGGATAAATGCATGCAATATATATATATGAACTTATAAATAGAAAAGAAAAGTATTTGCAATTTTGCATGCAATTTAATTAGTTGAGATTATCATAAGTACCATGCAAGCTCTGCCACTGAGCAAAGTAGGGAAACGCAGTGGAATGAATATCATTCGAAACACCGACCAAAGACGACGACGAATCAGGTTCGACGCAAGAAACCTTCATCAGCATCCTTTTCATGTCATCCAAGTTTCCCAAAGGGAAACTAGGTTTCGGGCCGGAAAACCCATTTGCCCTGAGCTTTCTGTTAGCCAAATAAGGCAAAACCCACCACGAAAGCAATAGCCTCACCGCCACTACCGACCAAAGAAAAGCTCCGGCCACGGCCACAACACCAAGAAAACCCATCTCTGTGTTTTTTTACTGTGTGTTTTTGTTCTGAAGAGTGTTTTTAACTAAATGTCAGTCTGATTATAGGCTGCTTCAGTTATTTGTGTGGATGATGAATATGAGAAGGGGGCCGAAGGGGGGTATTTATAGCAGTGGAGGTGGGGGACAAGGAATGTCAAAACTATTGACTGTGCAACAAACCGAGTTTGAACATTTCTAATGTCTTGTGAAACGGATAGAGATTTTTATTTTCTCTCTCCCCTTTTTGTATTTATTATGTGTGTTTCTATTGAAATGTTGCTTTTTTGAGAGCTTAAAATGAGATTGAGAATTGTCAAATGTTTGATTAATTTCAGTTTTGTCAAAATTTTCTTTCAAAACGAGTTCAAATTCTCCTATATTGAAGCCGGCATATAAAGCCACCTTGGGATCAAAATAGAGAGGCAAATGGTTATTTTTTGAATTTAGACCTATAAAATATGGAACGATGTCATTCAACTTTTAGCGAAAATCTCCACACATTTGAATCAAGTTTATGTGGCAAAATTACTACTATACTTAATATTTTGATTTCAATATGTATATATATATATATACACACACAAATATTTATTTATCTAAAAAATTAATTTTAAGTCGTATATTCACCCCCATTATATTGCATGTGGTAATTCTTATGGGGTGTGTGTATTTCTATTTAGGGACACATTATCTCTGTTTATGGACACAATCTCTGTTGAATGGATGAGAAAACTCGTGTTTTTGTGTGAATATGTTTTTGTTTCAGGCTTGCAATAGATTTTTTATGAATCTTACGTATATGAATTTTTTTATTATATCGGACAAATTACATCCTACTACCCTCACGATAGGCGAAATTACAAATCAGGACGTCTAGTTTGAAAAATTACATATTAGTCCCTAACCTTTATGCTCCGTTTGAGGTCCCTCCATTTCGTTAGGGTTCCGTCAAATTTGACCCCTGTGATGACCAAAATACCCTCAGGATTGTTTTGTAATATATATAAAAGTGAGGGTTCGTTTTGTTAAAATATTTGACCCCAGGGACTATTTTGTTATATATTAAATGTTAAGGGATCGATTTGTTAATATTTATAAATTTTAAGGATTATTATGTACATTTTTATGTATATTACAAAATAATACCCCCGAGGGTATTTTGGTCATCACAGGGATCAAATTTGACGGAACCCTAATGGAATGGAGGGACCTCAAACGGAGCATAAAAGTTAGAGACTAATATATAATTTTTCAAACTAGACGTCTTGATTTGTAATTTCATCTATCGTGAGGGTAGTTGGATGTAATTTCCCCTATATTTATATTGGGCAACTATCGAGTGTTAAATCAAGAATTAACGCCGGTCGTACATTATTTTTGTGGACATATGATATTAATCTTGCTAAAAGCATAAATTTCATAATATATATTTTATTGAATTAATATAAATTTACTCTTTTTTTTATAAATATAATAAAAACAATTAATGATAAATGAGTTTTTTGTTTTCAAATTGTACATATTATATATGTATAATGTACTTATGTGGATCTGTAATCATAAAATATATTTTAATATAATAATTTATTTGAAATATGAGAGTGCGAATAGGTGTGACACGTTTGCCTAACTTCAAGAACGTGTGGCTCTGACTGACATGTGCATATGTATGATGTGGGGGAAATAAAAGCACATCACTCATGCATCTGACTTTTTCGTCCACCAAAAATGTTTTACTAATTTCAATTAAAATTCAAATATTGATTTTCAAACCCCCAACATCTTCATTTATGTGCGCTCCGGCCAACAATTTTCATGCACAAATTAAATCTTATTAAACGTCTGACTTTAATTTGCTTGTTTATTAAATTTTTTTAATATTAATTCAACGGAACTATTCTTAATAATGTGCAAAACAATGAAGACTTGCTTAAATTTAAAAAATATTTTTCATATATAATAGACATGAGAGGTTATGACACTTGCTTGGTTTTGATTTGATGAGTTCGGGAATGAAATAAGTGGGGATAACGAGAAACCAAGGGCTGACGGGTGAACCCTTAGGAAATTCTCACTAATGGAAGAAACACCAAAGAATCTGACGGAGTGTTCTGGGACCAAGATATCTCGAGGGAGATATTGGGTCTCATGAAACAAAAATATTTCTAAAAATATTATATATATGATCATTTCATATTATATTAGATATTTATTACGAAATAAATTTTAACTTAGATTTTGTATTTTTTTAAATATTTATCACGAAAAATGGTTAATAAAGATCATTACCGTGAGTTTCCAGTTTTATGAAGTTAATTTTATTATTTATAGAGTACACGTCATTATAATCGTTCATTGAAAAAATAAACATGCTCCCGGTTCTTTTTAAGTTTAATTAATGGTTAATTAATCGATCTCCTTTTCCTACCTATTAATATTTCTCCGTGGTATTACGTACTCGTCATACTTCCATTTTTCGGCGCAACCTTTTTTTAAATCAAGATTTATTTTTTTAATTAATCGTAATTTACTTTCAGAGATATCTTCTTTGTTTTCCTATTTGATTTTTTTCTTACCGTAAATACGTAATACCAAAAAATTCTCTCAACTTAATTATTATATTTACAAAATTAGGACTTAAATTCTTACTTTATTTCACTAGACCAACTAACGTTCGATAGGCTACGATAATTATTATTCACGCATAAAAGTTGTATTTTATGGGCTGGAATTTTGCGCATCAATGAAGTGAAACAATCTGAAACACGACTACATAATATATTTCAAGTCTAGGTGAGGACTGTCAAGTTCAAATACTAGAATATTCATACGTACTATGATTATCTGGATGCACACGGTTTATTATTGCCCGTGATTTGCAAACTAATTTGATCTGGATTTGTTTAATTAATTATGATTTAAAACTTATATGTTTGTACTTCACCTACGTAAGCAAGTTCTGGGAAGATATGCATGGTTAATATATTATCTATTATTTTATACTTCTGCCAAAAGTACTATTTATTAAAATTTCATCGAGCTTACCTCAGCGTTGCATATACTTTAATGATGACGATATTTAATTGATAATAACATGAGGGTATTATTTAACATAGTTGGTTTTATCTTGGGTAAAATGAAACTTATAAAATTATAGTGTCAGCATTGATATAATGGTGTATGCGCTTATCAAGCCCTTGAAACAAGTTGAAGAGGTAACACTTGATATGCATGAAATCTTTAAATAGTATTTTTATTGTGTTGCGTGGAATATTAATTATTTGATATTTTTTTATAAAATCGATGCGTCTATGTTACTAGAGAAAAGTTGATTTTCACTACACACGAAACAGTGCAACAAAATGTCTAAATTCATAATAAAAGCCCATTTACTATGAATATATTATGGATTAAGTCCATCGTATTCATGCTCATTCATCATAGTATAATACAATCAGAATTATTTAGTGACCGAGTTAAGATCCTAGCTAGAATTAGTAAGAAAATCAATTTTGAGAGATAAAATTAAATATAAATAATTCTGAAAAATCAAATAGATACCAATCGAACATCTTAGATATATAGGAATTATTTTACAATTTCGAATATTACCAACATTCCCCAACTTATACGGGATTCCATTGTCGTATTTATCTATATATACAACAATATTATATGTAAAAATGTTAAATACATGTTTATATTACAACCATGTCGACTACAATTAAATAAATTAGTTGCTTATTAAAAAATAATTCCAGAAATGGAAGAATCGTGTTTTGGGGCCTTCCAAAAACAGGCAAGTCAAACGTCTTAAATCAGTCAAATCATAATTGTTAATACCTCGTTTTTGTCCTTCTCATTCACACTCTAATTAATTAATGTGGGGCTCAATATTTTAATTCAATGTTGTTTAAGGTGTAGGCGCATTGAAGAAAGATCATCATCATAAAATGTATGAACAAAATTAATATATTAAGAGTACTGATTCAGCTGAACTTGACGCCTTATACGAACCTTTTACATTGGACGGAATTGAACTTAGATGACAATATTTAATTCTGGACTTTAATTTCCAATATCAAATAATGTTTTTGATGGTCGTATTTGCATTGATTTAAGAATCACATTACAATTAAAATTGTTATAATATTATAATTTTTTTTTTATAGTGTTGATATTTTGTGTTAATACTTAATTGTTTTAAAAATATAATCCGAAACAACCACTTACATACGATTGAACTTGAAGAAAGAAAATCGAGGGTGATTGTGTATAAGAAGTGTTAGATATAGTAGGTTTGACCCCCCGGATTGTAATCCCTAAATTATAGTAGTAAGACAGATTTGTAGGGATTTAGGGTTACTTGTACCTCTATTATCTAATACTCTTGTAACCGTGAGATTCAATCAACTACGAAACCATGAATACAATTACAACTTCTTCCAATTACCATGTTTTAACATGGTATCAGAGCGGTGTTGAAATACTGGGGACTTAGTTCTAGCATCATCGTCCCATACCAATCCCGAACCCTAGGTCTAAAACCAGCCTCTACCCACAAAATCAACCCAACATGACAACTGAAAACAACCAAGAACCCGCAACTCAGATTGTACATCTGCTGCGAACCAATCCACAAAACTAATCGACCATGTTCAATTCGGATAGTCTATCGACCGGCATCAAATTAAACGGTGGTAACTCTCCAGTTTGGGCGAGGTTAATGAAGATGGCTATAGGAGGAAGAGGACGCCGGTCACACTTAACTGGCACTCCGGCACCCCCAGCCGAATCCGACCCGAAATACGATCAGTGGGAGCAAAGTGATCGGAGTGTCTTTACATGGATTATCCAGAACATGAAAGCCACACTCATCAACAATGTGCTTCAATATCCGACTGCCAAAACACTATGGGATGTTCTCGCCACCACTTATGGTAGCGGCAGAGATCCACTATAGCTTTTCGACCTACATAGGGGAGCCAACACACAAAAACAGGGGAACGATAGTCTCGAGTAGAGTAATTAGTACCATCGAAAAGTGGTGCACGTGTGTGTGAGGGGGCTTCAGCAAAATATTCCATTTTAGCAGCGGATTTGGATCGAAAAAGGTGATTAAACCTTTGTTTTTTAAGGAAAAAACCTGCTCTGATACCAATTGATAAAAAATTGCACTACTTCCAGTTTGAACAAAAACTTAAAACAAGTGTTAATAATGGAATAACAAATGAAGCAAAGATGACACGTGCGATTTATACAGGTTCGGCAAGCCTACTCCTGTCCCCAAGTTGTGAATTTGGGAGTTTTTAAAGATATTCTTATTAAGCACTTGAGATTACAAGAAAAACCTTACAATCTCATACACGAACACTCTAGTGAGATAAATAAGTTTCACCTACTTATCTTTCTCACTAACACACACTAAATGAATGTTACCTCATCTCTGGAACTAACCACAGTAGTACCAGAGATTACAAAACTGAGACCGACTGTCTCTCTGGAATCACTCAGATCCCTACCAATGCTGAATCACTTGGATTCTTACAAACAATCTGAATCACTCGGATTCTCACAAACAATCTGAATCACTCGAATTCTATACTCTGCACAAAGCTATTACTGATCTTACTCGAAGATCCTGACAACTCGTGTATTCCTTTCTTTGAGGATCTGCGTTATATAGTGTGTTCAAGACACACTAGCCGTTGGGAAAAACTCCTTGTCATATTTGGTCTTGGCTTGATTTGCTGAATCTTTTATTTGAGTGATTTGGAGATTTGATTGCTGTTCCACCAATCTTGGAGATCTGACTGGAACTTGCCATAACCTTCCTTCCACTGATGCTGATTAGCTAGAACTTGCCTTGTTCCACCAATCTTGGAGATCTGACTGGAACTTGCCATAGCCTTCCTTGTACTGATGCTGATTAGCTAGAACTTGCTTTGTTCCACCAATCTTGGACAAAACAGATTCTAAGAGAGAAGAGGGATTAACCGAAATCAACAAAAGCAATCTAATTTCAACATATATCATATTATTTGTAATAATAAACTCCATTAATTATTGTAAACATATATTATAAATTATATATTATACTTATGAGTTAATGTGTATAGATTTAATATATTATAGTTAGTTATATTAATATTTAATTGTGTTATGAAATTTCAATCTATTATTTTTTATTAAAAAATATATGTAAAACAGATAAACGGATTCGAATTCGGATATCGGATAACTCACTAATCGGATATCCTCACAGATACGGATAATCCGATATTCGGATAATATCCGTCGAATTCGGATACAGATAGCATTTTCATTATCCGTCGGATAACAGATACGGATTCGGATAGCGGATATGCTAAACAAATTCGGATTCGGATACTGCACATCCGCTCCGTTTATTATCCGTTTACACCCCTACATATGCCATAATCCGGCGAGAGGTCGCTCGCCTCCAAATCTTGAAGGCGGTGACCACCGGAGATGACCACAGTGGACAAGGAATCGGGATAGGATTGATGGCAAAGAAGGAGAAGGGAAGAAACCATACACGCTCAGAGGGCTCCTTGAGCCTTGACGGCGCCGACCGCCGTTCATCATCACGCGAGGACCGGTCGTCGCTGGTATACGGGCACTGCGGGAAGCCAAAGCATACCACTGAGGAATGCTTTGAGATAGTTGGCTACCCTGATTGGTGGGTCGGTGCTCGAAAAACCATTGCTAGTCGCGAAACTGGAAAAAGGGGGAACAGGCGACCCACAGTTGCTGCAAACGCAGCGATTTCTGGCGAAAGGGGTCGATAGGAGGCCGCCGCCGCCGGTCTCATCGGCGGAGACTCCAGTGCGACGGCGGCGAACATCGGACAGGCAAGCGTCGCCGCCAGTGGTGCCAACCGACAGAAAAAAAAAAAAGGAGAAGGCAACGGGTAGTCTTTATTTTAAAGCCCCTTCACTTGATAAATTGCATAGTCAGCCCCTGAAAACCTTAAATTCTGAAAATGGCACCATAAATTTTCCAATCCACGGTCAAACCCATCAGTTGACCAAAACTTATGACGTGCACACTCAATCGAATTCAGATAAAGTAAATCAGTGGATTTTTGATAGTGGTGCAACCGATACTATGACATATGATCCCTCTGATATATTGAACCCCTGCAAACCGAAAAAATCGCACATTGAAACAGCTAGTGGTGATTTAATAGCTGTTGAAAATGAGGGCTCTGTTTCTATTTCTTCAAAGTTGAAACTACGAAATTGCCTTTATGTTCCTTCTCTGTCATGCAAGTTGGTATCTTTGAAACATTTAACATCTGAGTTGATCTGTGTGGTACTGATATATCCTCGTTTCTATTTGATACAGGACATTCATACGAAGGAGATCATTGGGCGTGGTACTGAGAAGGATGGCCTTTACTATGTTGATGAAATGGAAAGCCCCTCCCAGACACTTCTCTCGAAAGGAACTGCGAGCACACAACTTTGGCTTTGGCATCGCCGTCTCGGACATCCATCGATTGGGTATCTGAAAATGTTATTTCCTTCACTATTTCAGAATGATCAGTTGTTAAGTTTATCTTATCAGACTTATCTTGCTATTAAGAGTCATAGGACTTCTTTTAAGCCAAGTAATACACGTGTTCAGTCTGTGTTTTCTTCGGTTCACTCTGATGTTTGGGGACCGGCCCCTGTTACAAACCAAAACCAATTTCGGTATTTTGTGATATTTGTCGATGATCATTCTCGCATGTCTTGGGTGTATTTCCTTCGCCATAAATCTGAAGTCTGTGATACGTTCCGTGCTTTCTTTAAAATGGTTCAAACTCAGTTTAATCATCACATTAAAGTGCTTCGATCGGATAATGAGAGAGAGTTTGTAAATTAAGACATGAAAAGATTTTTTTCAGGAACACGACATTATTCATCAAACCTCATGCCTAAATACCCCCCAACAAAACGGTGTGGCCGAACGAAAAAACCGGATAATTCTCGAAATAACCCGTGCCATCCTAACCGAATCCCATGTCCCAAACCATTTTTGGCCAGAAGCAGTTGCCACTGCAACCTACCTCACTAATAGATTGCCCACAAAAATCCTCGACCACAAAACTCCCTTATCAGTCCTTGAAACCCAAACTGAGATACCTCCGCATCTTACACTTCCACGTCGGATATTCGGGTCCACTGTGTTTGTTTATATTCCAAAGACCGAACGCACCATACTTGATCCCTGTGCAGTCAAGTGTGTCTTTGTAGGATACGCACCTCAGCAGAAGGGTTACCGATGCTATAACGCTATCACCAAAAGAGTTCATGTCACTATGGATTGTGACTTTATGAAAACGGAGTATTTCTTTCTTACCCAGCACAACGATCAGGGGGAGAATCGGTCAGATGCACTATACTGGTTAAGCTATCCTGATTCTACACTAGAGTCTGAACAGAGGAACGAAGATTTCAGTACCACCACCACACCAACGCCCAATGATCCCCCGTGTGATGTCCAAAATGAGGTAATTGAGATACACTCTTCCTCTCCGGTTCATGATAATATTGGTAATGATGATACCACAGGTGCTACTGATATTGTTCCTCAGAATGATACAGGTCATAGGTATCCGCTGCCACGGCGGAGTACAAGGGGTATTCCTCCCCAAAGATACTCACCTGATCAAGCTCCCCGGTCAAGCAGATATCCCATAGGGAACATGATCGGGGGGAGTATGTCAGGAATTACTAAAGCTTTTTTGGGAACCTGTGTAAAGAAGAGATCCCTAAAACTGTGCAGGAAGCCAAACAACATACAGAATGGGAGAAGGCCATGGAGGCTGAGATGCACTCCCTGAGAAAGAATGAGACATGGGAAAAGTGTGTGCTGCCCCCAGGAAAAAAACCGGTTGGTTGCAGGTGGATGTTCACTATCAAACACAAAGCATATGGTACAGTTGAGCGGCACAAAGCTCGCTTTGTTGCAAAGGGGTACACTCAAACCTATAGAGTTGACTACTCTGATACCTTCTCACCGGTGGCAAAATTGGTTACTGTTCGAGTATTGCTTTCTGTGGCAGCAAATGAGGAATGGCCACTTCATTAATTCGATGTAAAGAATGCTTTCCTGTATGGGGATCTGACAGAGGAAGTATACATGGAACCCCTTCCGAGGATTACTGGTGAATTTGGGAACGACGAAGTATGTAGGCTTCGAAAGCGTTGTATGGCTTAAAGCAGTCGCCGAGGGCCTGGTTTGGTAGGTTTACAGCAGCTATGCCGCGCCATGGATACAGTCAGAGTAACTCTGACCACACTCTGTTCCTGAAGAAACCAGGAGACCTGATCACCTGTCTAATCATCTATGTAGACGATATGATTATGACAGGTAGCGATACGAAAGAAATTGATCAACTCCGAGAGAACCTTTTCAGGGAATTTAAAATGAAGGATCTCGGGGGTTTGAAGTATATTTTGGGAATTGAAGTTCTACGGTCGAAAAAGGGGATCTTCATCTCACAAAGGAAGTATGTCCTGGATTTGTTAGCTGAAACAGGGATGCTGGACTGTAAACCTGTTGAAACCCCAATTCAAGTAAATCATAAACTCAAGGTTGAAGAGAGTGGGGAGCCAGTCGGGAAAGAGCGATACCAATGGCTAGTGGGGAAGCTGATATACTTGTCCCACACGAGGCCAGACATAACATATGCAGTGGGAGTTGTTAGTCAATTCATGCATCAACCCCAGAAGGAACACATGGAGGCTGTTATACGGATCATCAGGTATCTGAAAGGCACTGTGGGAACCGGGATATTATTTGGGAGACATGGTCATCTTGACATAGAAGCCTATACTGATGCAGATTGGGCAGGAAACCCCGAATGACAGGAGGTCGACCGCCGGGTTCTTTACACTTGTTGGGGGAAACATGGTAACTTGGAGGAGTAAGAAACAAAAGGTTGTGACCCTATCAAGTGCAAAAGCAGAATTCAGGGGCATAGCTAAGGGCGTTACCGAAATCATCTGGTTGTGCAAGCTGATGACAGAGATTGGTGTTATTACGAGAGGTCCAAGCCCTCTGAAATGCAATAACAAGGCTGCAATCAGCATCTCAGAGAACCCGGTCCAGCATGTCGAAGTGGACAAACATTTAATTAAGGAGAAACTCGAAGACGGCACGATCACGATTCCGTTTGTCAGGTCAGAGGACCAGCTGGCTGATATTCTGACAAAGGCCGTTACTGAACAGATTTTCCAAACCGCACTAAGCAAGCTAAGGATTGGTGACGCCACCCCTTAGCTTGAGGGGGAGTGTTAGATATAGTAGGTTTGACCTCCGGATAGTAATCCCTAAATTATAGTAGTAAGTCAGATTTGTAGGGATTTAGGGTTGCTTGTACCTCTATTTATCTAATACTCTTGTAACCGTGAGATTCAATCAACTATGAAACCATGAATACAATTACAACTTCTTCCAATTACCATGTTTTAACAAGAAGGTACAGTAAAGTTTCGATTATTAGAATTATATTAAATTATTAGAAAAAAAAAAAAAAAACTAAAAGTTGGAAAATATGTGAAAATCATGTTTTTCACGCCCGGTTCATTGAAACCGATTCCAGTGTAGTTTATTATAGTCGATGGTGTTGAAATTTGATATTAATACATAGAAAATTGATCGAATGGATACTTAAAATATTTATTTAATGCCGACAATTTCAATTAGATAAAAAGACCACAATGTGATGATTGGGAAACAGACATTCCTTTGAAAAATGAAAAAATGTTTAATAGAAAAAGGACAGTAATTTGTCTGTGTTTAATAATGGACCCGGCCTGTCTGAACTCTGAAAACAAAATAACAGAAAAAAAAAATTTAAAATTAAAGAAAAAGAAAAGGTTCAGAATCAGCGTTTTGCCGTTTTCAGATGCTGACCAGACGAATTCTGAAAACAAAATAGAAACAAAATACCTTCTTTTTATCTTTATTTATTTTTCCGTAGTTGAAGTTTGTTGTTTTATGGGGTTCAATATTTCAATATCATATGAGTTATATGACCTCATAACATGGAGAAACCAATTACATTTTTTTTTGTTTTGTTTAGACACGTACATTCAAACGAAATTCAAACTAAAGATATTGCTTTAGAGAATGAATCAATTAACCATTTAAATTAATCTCTATTGACCAGAGAAGCAAATTACATAACATGTAATAATATATACAGTTTTGCTTCGGAACTCCATTAATTTATTGTTAGTGTGGTTGATTACTCTATCTGAAATATACTTTGATCATACTGCATGCTTTATTGATAACTATGAAATTTTAACGACCAAAATATATTTTATCATATATATATATATATATCAGAATTAAATCTAAGAAAGAAAAGAATTAAATTATAGCAGCCTTTTGTTATTGATTTCCTTGTTTCTCATTTCTTTCTTGAACTTTATTTTTCTCATTTTGCATATCGTTGGATTTATCTTCATATCAATTGATATAGTATCTGATGTAAATATATTTTTAAAATTTTTATTTTATCGTTTCATGGCGTATGTTTTTTTTTTCCCTTTCTATAAATCATTTATATGGACCGAGTGGGGTCAGATCACTAAGGTGTAAAACTCTCATTGTCAATGGTAGTTGCATACCCAAGAACTCGAGCACGAAACTTCAGATTAAATTAGTATATAGCGTTGAACTCCTAAATTACACCACTTACTGATTTTTGACACATGTTACATAATGATATCAGTTGCAATTCTCATGAATATGTATATATACAATATGTTATAAGAAAAAAAAAAAAAAACACCAATTTTCATATGTTATGTTGCTTTTCTTCATTATTTTTTGGTTTGCTGATAAATTATTTCATTGTTTTACATGTGCAAAGTTGTAAATGAAATTGCAAACATACCTAAATTAAAACGACATCATTGGCCCGTGTCATATATATGCCGAACATATGTATATACCACATTAAATGTATCCTCTTAGGTTCATCTTTAACATGTGAATTTAATTTAATTTAGGATAAAATTTGAGTTTAGTATACTGTTCATCATCTTATATTATTTTGTCAAAAAGAATTTAATTTTCTGCCGTGTTGTTTCTTGTGCTAAAATTGTGGGATTCGGAAATATATATTCAGGACAATATAAAGTTTTTTGATTGGCTAAATCTTTTTAGCACTAGAGGAAGATAACAGTATGCAAAAATCAATTTTTGCATGTTGAAGGTGCTTCGCTTTATTTCACTTTTTTGAGCTTTTTGGCCCCAGTTTCTTGGGGCATATCTGAATTATATTTGATATGAGCCTATGAGTGCATGTGAGAAAGACTTGTCATTATTTTCAGTTTATTGAAGTGTTGAAAATGAAGGGAAACGCACTCATTGATCTCATTCATAAGAAGAAAACAAAACCGAAAATTTCATAGATATGGGCTAGTTTACCGTGTTTCCGATGTTGTAATACAAGGACGACTCTCTCAATTTAATTTAATTTACAAATCATGCTTAAATTTTAAATCGGTCTGAAATATCTAGTGACTCATCCCACCAAATCAATCTTGCCAAGCGTCCATGCGATGTGCTTTTCAGCTTTATCCCGAATGCCACCCAATCTTCTCCATGTGTGCGAGTGGCTATTATTCACATAAGCTCTCATGGGGTGAGTTCCACTGCAATATCTATCTCGCATGTATTCAGTCCAAAGGGCTTTACTAGTACGAAGCCTCCACCAAAGTTTATGCGAGAAAGACTCAATTATGTCATCGATGTCTCGCACTCCTAAACCTCCTTCAGAGATAGGGAAGCACACCCTCTTCCAAGCAATCCAGTGGATATAAGGATTAGTTATTACTTGACTTATAAGCTATTACTAGTTAAATAATAATGCATTTATTTTAATAAGAAAATTAATTAACACCTACAAACTAACAAAGAGTCACGAACTCACGATCCTCTTCAATTAAGAGCATTAAGTCCAATGTCCGGGTGAGTCAACAAGCACATTTACGTAAGAAGAGCGTTGCAATCGAAGATGATTTTCATATCTTAATACCATATTTGAGGTAGCTTTTATAATTTCTTGGATTTTTTTTTCATAATTAGGTTATAATTTAGGAGAATAATATTGTTAATTATCCATAAAATCAATAATAAATTAGTATTTTATGTACGTTAAATGTGTGTGTAAATAAATTTTTTTAAAAAACTATATGAAAAGAAAATTAAAACTGAGGTGACAAAAAAATGAAATTAATAGATAAATAACTAATTATTTAAATACGATTTGTGTATGGTGGGAAAAAAAAAAATAGAGACCAAGTTTGACAAACCGCAAACACAAATAAATAAATAACTAAATAAATTAGAGACTACAAATTCATAAACTCCCAAACTAGTCTAATTTTTTTTTTAAAAAACGAGATGTTCACCAAATAATAAAACCTAATTGTCTGGCGATCTTGCCGGCCTCCCTACCTCACGCCTATCTTTCTTCGCTTGGCACCATACTCGGTGGCTCTCTTGCTGCTGCCTACCCTCGCCGCTATGGCAGATGCCGGCGTATATCCCAACTTCGCCGCACATCACATCGCGCCTCAAGGCTTGCCGCAATACGGTGCAACACCTCTTGCCGCCGCCGTCATTCACACACAACCACCCCATGCTGCCGCCTCTTATGCCGCGGTGTTGAGTGGGAAACAAGCTAGAGATGCATTCCTCCTCCCCGACAAGATGGTGTGCATCAAGAACTTTGATCTTACAACTTTGAGACCACTCGGAACCATAACGGAATATAAGGGATTACCTGCTGTCATGTTTTCACATGAAGAGTGGGAGATTCTTAATTGCACTTTCAGATTAGCGTTGATTGGTAAGTTTTCTCGAGGATACCCCACTATGGCTCAATTGCGATTCTACTTCTCTAAAATTGATTTCAAAGGAAATGTGTGCTTAACCTTACTCCAACAAGACATATGTCTTGATTAGATGCGATAACTCTGATGATTATGCTAGACTTTTCATGAAAGAGGTTTGGTATTTTAGTGATTTTCCGATGCGTGTGTTAAAGTGGTCTCCTAATTTCAATCCGAATGTCGATTCGCCTATCGTACTTGTCTGGATTTCCTTTCCTAGGCTCCCATCATAATTAATTCATAAGAAAGGGTTATGGAATTTAGCTTCACTCATTGGCAATCCGATTAGGGTGGATGAATTAACGGCTAACCTAGAGAACACCTATGAGCCTAGGGTTGTGTTGAGTTGGATATCTCTAAAAGCCTAAAGAAAGCAGTTTGAGTGAGATTAGATGATTGGTTTTTCATACAGGAGATTCGGTACGGGAAAATACCAGAATTCTGCAACCTTTGCACTCGCCTAGGACATACTAGCAAGGACTGTAAAGGTAAGGACGGGGATATTCGTGATGAGGGAGATCGTGATGTTCTTGATCGCGGCGAGAAACAACGTGAGGATGTTGGTAACGCTAAAGGACCAGACAATGTTGATGTTCGTGAAAACACCAACAAGAAACGTAATACTTGCCCTAACGAAGTCTGGGTTGAATCGAAAAATAAGAAAAGTTTGGAGAATTCGAATAAGAACCTCGTTTTTGGGAGTGTTTCTATTCTAAAAAATGATACTGCTGATTTGAACAAACCTAACCATACAAACAAATTTTAGGTGTTGGAAGTTGATAACTACTGAAGAAGTTCGACAAGTTGCCGAGAAGCAGCAGTCAAAGATCGTAGATGAAGGTATAACTATTAACTAGGGATTTTGACACACACTGGGAGTGATGAGAAGGACGTGTCTATGGGGTCCGATGATGAGAACAATGATTTCAATTCGAAAAACTTAGATGTCGGCCTTGTGCTTGATAATGAGGAAAAGCTTTCAGGGTCTGATGTTGACCACAGTGAGAATCATGAATTGGATGAGGTGAATTTTAAGGATGTTGCCAAAACTGATAACAAGGAAGATTAGAAGAAAGTGATTATGCCACAGATAGTGACGTAGAAACAACTCCATTGGATAAAGCGAGGAAAGTGCAGGTTCAACCCGTTGACTTGGGTTCTTCTAAGAATGCGATTCAACAAGCCAAAGCAGTTATTACCCAGGCTACTTAGAAGGTGGCTGAGGATGTTAGAGAAGAGCCTAATAATCGTGTTCTTAAGGCAATTATTGTTAAGACTGTAACACCCCGACTCTTCGAACGTACAAGTACGCCGTAACGAGAGTACTAAGTGCGCGTTTAAGTTATTTATTTATGCTCTTATATGTTTATTATATTGATTATATGCTTATTTTAATTTATATGAATTAATTGTTAAGTGTTTTATATGATATTTGATACGTATTTGCTCGCCTGCCCCTACACTTGACCAATATGTGCTCGTATTTGATTTTTGATTTTTATAATACTTTGCTATGCATGAGGCACATGATTTATGAACTCGTTTGTATGCTCGTTAATTGTTTTTGAGTTCGTTTGATACGGTTCTTAAACCATTTTATTTGTTAAGATACTCGAGGGCCTAACTCGTTTTAGCGCGCCTTGGGTTCCAGAAGGTGTAACTTGAGCTCGGAAATGGAGTTGGACTCATAAAAATATTTGGAAGCTTTGGAACTTAGCCTCGTATTTTTATAATCCCATTTAAACCCTCAAATTTCGCCCGTACCGTGAACCTCACGCGTGTTTGCCACCTTTTATGGTTTTAGCCATAACTCCTTCATTTCTTGACCAAATGCCTTGATTCTTGAGCCTAATTAACCATGATTAAACCCTCTAACCACCCCTTATACCCTCATTTTGGACCCAGATAGAGAGAGAAGAAAAAATCTGAAAAGAGAAAGAAAAGGGAGAAGAGAAAAGGGATTTCAGCACTGTTCACTCGTGAGCTTTTCGAGCTCATTTCTTCGTTGATTCTTCTCCAATCGAAGAGGTAAGCATAGATTTATGTTTTCCACTCCCTTGTGATTCTTTTAAGTCATGATTTGCATGATTTTATTGTGATTTGAGCATGTAATGGACCATGACATGAATAGTTAGGTTTATGTGAGAATTTGATGATTTCTTATGATTTCTTGATGCATATCTTGAATTGGAACTGAATACACGATCTATTTAACTTCCTTGACGATTATATGGAGCTTGATTTCATGCTACATGCTTGAGAATTGATCCACCATTGCTTAACCTCCATGAAACTTGAAGAAAATGTGATAACATGAACCTTGTTGCTTCCTTGCATGTACCTGCGTCTTGCTGTGATTTTGAGGTCACATGTGTGGAGTTTTTATCATGTATTTATTGTGCTTTGGTGTTGCTTTGTTACTTCTTACCCTCCCCCTTTGTTTTCCCTGTTTTTCCGCCATTTCTTGCAGGTTCGTAGCAGGGGCACAATCACCATCGCGCCACGTTCTTTTTGGATCGCGGTCGCAACAAGGTAGCAAATTCATAACTGGAGGGACATCGCGGCCGTGACCACCTGGCAGAGGTTGTGTCTGGAGTTTGGTCGCGGCCACGACGCCTTCTTGCATGGCTGTAACGGGGAGGCAGTTTGTTGCTGGTGAGGCAGCATGGCTATGGCATTTTCCAGCTCGACCGCGACCCTATGACAGTTCTTGTATGGCTTTTCCTTGCTTCGTGTGGGCGTTGTTTGATCTTGTTTGCTTCAATTATGTTTAATCTTCATTGTTTAGTTGTTGCTCTACGTGTTATACTCTTCGTTATGAACTTAGAACATGATTTATGTGTATATGATCGATGTATGATCTTCATGCGTATCTTACTTGATTTGTTGATCGTTTCTTGCCCTAAATGCCTCGTTTTCGATTCGTGTGTCTTGCTAACTCTATGTATTATGTGTTATATGCTCGGATATGAATTTATTATATGATTTCGATGCTCTTGTACGTGTTATATGAGAAGATGTGCTTTAAACGCTTTCCGACATGCGTGCATGTGCTTATGCCTTGTCTATTTGATTTATATGATATCTCTTTGCTCTCTTGTGATACGTATGCATTAGTAACATGTTATATGATATGTTATGCTCCTTGTATGTGAATTATGAATTCTTTGGACGTGAAACGTGCTCGTTATGACTTGATATAACTTGTTATGACTTGAATGCTACTTTATTACATTTCACTCGCATTATTTGCATTCATACGCATACGCCGAGCGTCTGATTGGTTTATTGAATCTAAGGTTGTCTCTTGCCACTTGTTTTGTTTAGGGGATCATCCGGTAACGAGGTGGTCTATAGGCGTTCGTTTGCTTCCTCTTAACCCCGTTACGTTTTGAAGGTGAGGTTTTGTTCTTTTAGATATCTTGACCTAAAACCCTACGTGATTTGAAGCCCACATGCGAAATATGTATATGATATGATAGTTACGTTTTTGATATGTATTTTTGTTGGAAAACACGAATCAGAAAGCAGCGGAATTTAAAAAATTTTCCCAACAAAAGGATCTAGGACTCGCAATCGTGTAACCAAATTCGTAAAGATAGAAAACTTACTTTTCTTTTCTTCTTTCTTGAAGCGTTTCAAGCCACCCAAGAACGCTCTTCTCACGGCTTGACAATCCGTCCCTCGAAAGTCTCTTTCTACTTCAGAATCCATTGTCGGGATAGCAATCCAAACCAACCTAGATTCAATTCATGTTAGGGAAGTTCTTAACAATATAACATAAAGAAAGAAACATGAAACGGGAAAAGCAGGATTGAAACTCCCTTCGAAAACCAGTTTCGCGAAAGTAGAAAACTGCCAGTCACAAAACCCTCGTGAAAAAATTCATCCTTCAGGATATGGACGAATGGTTTTCGCCATCTTCTTTGGTTCGATTTTTTCATTCGTTTCATGTCGGGTTCAGAATCGTTTCATCATCCCTTCTGATCGTTTTGCTTGATCCCCACTTTTGGTAAAGCTCGAATCTTCAAAACTTCTAACTTGAAGTTCTCTAGAGATAGTCCACCAACTTGGCTACAATCTAACTGGTAAGGATGCTAGTTCTCTAGTTAATGTTTAGGCTTAACCTAGGGTTTTATTTATCTTGGAGAAAGGATGGTGTTCAACACATGAACCAAAAGAATTCTCGATTAGCTCTAAGGGGAGCTCGAGCTCCCCTATATATAGGAGGGAAGTGGCCGAAAATTCCTAGTCCTTTATGGGCTAGGATTTTGGTCTCTCTCTCTCCTATTACTTGATCATCAAGTAATTTGACTTTGACTTTGAATTCTAATTCAAATCAACTTTCAAGAGAGCTAAAAATATCCAAACTATTTTTGGATAATTTTATACTTTATTTATTTAAAATAAATAACTTATTTTATCTAATTAATTAATTCATAATTAATTAACTAGATTATTTTTCTCCAAAATAAGACTTTCCTTTTAATTCAAAATTAAACCAAAGTCTATTAAATAATTAACACATTTAATTATTTAATATATATCATATATATACATATACACATGTGAGGCACGTGTCCCAAGGACACGTGCTCCTCACGTGACCCACACGTGTGATTTCACACGTGTGGAACCCTCTAGGCCCGATTAACTCGTTCAATCATTTTCAAGCCTCAACTCATGTAACCAAGTTGTTGTGTGTGACCCTCTAGGTTCTCAATTCAATTAGCAGTGACCCTAATTAATTAATTCACTAATTAATTAATCAGTCCACAGATTAAACAACCATAGTCTAGCAACAGGTGTTTAACCCCTAGCTGAATTGGAATATTCGGATTCGACAGAACCTTTAAGTCATTGATTCATGTGAAATACAATCCTCCTACTTACTATCTCTCAACCAAGATCTAGGGCAAGGGAATAATCAGAACCCTAATAATCCGGTCTTAAAGCTAAGTGCATTTCATATCCATTTGATCTCAATCCAAGAAACCCTTTTCTTGATGTCTTGATCTACTGCCTTGGCCAAGGACTCCATATGGCATATGAATGACTTACACAATAAGAGATCACCTTGCAAATGCAAGTGTAGGTCCTTTCTTGATTCTCATTCACTTTCATGAATCACTTGTGCAGCCCCAGCATAAGCCTTGAATCAGTTGTCTAAGGCGACACCCTTTAAAGCTTATACCTAAGACTACAGAGTTAACTCATAAAGTGACAAGGAACCTCAAGTCTAAGGATCACTTAATCACATCAATGACTCGTGAGATATTTCCTAATCTGGAACTTTCCATTTCCTGAAATAGAAACTTCCTTTCTCATTTAGGAATCTTCTCACACGGGGCACCTCAGTGAACTTACTTATTAAAGTAAGCACCCTCATGTATCACGCACGTATCAACTATACACTTTGCACCTCCATGAAACAAGGTGGTCCTTCTTAAGGGCGTGATCCCACAAGCAAGCCTTAGAGGAGTTAGGTTGACACTCCCACTGTCTGTAGGACTCATCGGCTTGGAGTATTTTACTAATCATGACTCATGTGATATAGGGCTCGTTTCATGAACCATTTCTCCTAAATGGTAGAGTCCTAAAGTCATCAGGATTAGGGGAGTTCTCATACATGCGCACATAATGGAAACACTCAAAACACGTATTGGCATATAAAGAAGTGTTTTGCCTATGATCAATCGTATATTATTCAAAGATTGTCTGTGATACAAGAAAAGTCCCAAAGCAGATTACATCGAATCGGCTTTCTAGGACACTATTCCTAACAATTTTGAGGGCTTGTCCCGCTTGTCACGAATCTTGAATTTTTTTTTTATATGTATATAAACTATGTTTTGTTTTGAAAAGCTTTTAAGTACGTTTTGAACTTGTAGCGAGATATGACCTTGAAAGATAGGTTACTTGACATGATCTTGTTCTTGACTTGATGGGCCCCGGAGATTGTGGGACAGAGCATCCGGGTCGGCCAAGGGGTTGACGGACACGCTTCTCGTTCATGATCTCCACTTGATAGGACGAACCCGAAACCCACTAGAAGGTTGGTGGGGGACGGAGTCCTCGGGCGTGAGTGTCGCGAAACTCATGACCCATACATACACGCTTTCTTGGATGGTTAGGGTGTGCACAACCCTTCCATCACCGGAGTTTGAGGTGGGCTTGTTTTGATTTGAATTGAACTTGTCTTGACATGTGGAGCTTGGAGAAACTCGTACTTGCCGAGTAGTTTGTCTTGTCTTGTCTTGACTCTATGAAACGAGAATGGATTCTTATGTATTTAAATTGGTTGTTTTAGCCTTCGGGCCTTAACTTCTTTTAAGTATATATATATATTATCATGGGAAACGTTTTGGCGTGTAAAAACCATCCCTGGTTCATGGATTATTTACAATCTTAATATGTACTTTGCTCTATATGTATACGGGTGTGAGTGTTAGTCCCCTCACTAGTCTCTAGGACTGACCCTCGTTGCCTCTTTCTTTTTTCCCCTTTTGTTCTTTGAGTTGCAGGTTTGGCGTGGCTCGTGCTAGGCGGCGGTTTTACTTTTGAGTTTTGTAGCGAGTCTCATGCATCTCTTGTATTTATTTTGTACTCTTGAGCTTTGGAACTTTGTATATGATCAGGTTTTGTTATGAAGGCTATATTATGAACTAATTTGGCTCGTAAAGACATGACTTGTATAATTGATTTAAATGACCTTAGTATCTTGCACATATGTATGTTTTTATTTTTAAGATCTTGATGCTTCCGCTCTTGCTTTGATTGTTGTATGCGCGCTCTGTTTTAGGGTTTAGACTGCCTAGCCTAGGGTTTTGATTTTGTTTGTCTCCCGTTCGCTATGGTTTGATGCGTGTGCGGAGTCCTTGTTTCGTTATACGTGTCGAGCTATGGTGCGGGGGATGTGGTGTCCACCGCTCGGGGTGCTACAAAGACGGTTAAGAGACATACAAAGGGCTCCTCAATCCCCTTCTCATTTCAGGAAGATGCTGATGAGGATAATGATCACATGGAAGAGGCTAACGAGGATGATAAGGTTGTTAAGCATGATGGTATTATCTCTAACTGACGGTATTATCTCTAACTCAGATGATTCTTCTACAACTCGTAAAAGTAAAGGATCTTCTTATGAAGATTCGAGTCAATTTTCCCCACGCAAGATTAGAAGTACTTCGCGAGGTGCTTACACTAGAGGAGTTCGGGCTAGAGGAAAGAGAGATGATTACTACCACCGGGGGGTCTCTATGGTGGAAGATATTAACCCGCACTGGGCGCGGGACAGCCTGGGCGACTGTCTAGACGGGTGGGATTTCTTGGCGGACACTACCGGAATTCTCTTGTTGGCCTTGATTTAAGTTTTATTCCTTGGTTTTTTCGCGTTCCAGTCCTATTTGTTCTTGGATTTAGTTGTTTTTCTTTGGTTTTGGCTTTGATTCCAGCCCAATATGCTAGCGGGCTCGGTTGAGTTATTTACTTAGGGTCTAAAAACTCCTTTATAAACTTTTTATTTCGTATTGTAATATAACGTGAACGTGCCACGAATAAGCGACCTCGGTCCCGTTTATGGGAGAGAAAAAAAAGTCTAAATTTTTTAAAGCTCGCCATGAACTCAAAAATCAAAATCAGACTCATTTAAACATCCTTCTTATTAGTTTACTTAAAGATAAAACGAGTAGTTATAATCTTTGTAAAAAACACTATCGGAAGTGGCAATCTTTTAGGCTTTATTCCTTTTGTTAATCATTTATTTTATGGTTTGTGTATTTGCTGAACTTAGTGCGCCAATCAATTTCCACCAAAAAAACCTGTGCACATAAAATTTGAAATGATTATTGAGCCCGCGTTATAAAAACTAGTCATTTCAATCTTCAATTAGTAGATCTTGAAATGCAATAATACCTAAACGGAAATAAAACGACTTACTGTTCATATATTGGTCTGATCAATCGTATCAGGCATCAGCATATATATTGAACTCAGTGTATTTTAGTTACCAGCATATTTAATAATTAAACATGGCTGATATATAATTTATTATTACTATAATGGTTTCCTTATTAAATTATAGACACTTTAAATTATAAAAAGCTGATTGCTAACACTATTGCTTATGATGCACGGATACAAAATATATGCGTTATGGATATGACAAGACACATATTTTGTGACATAGATTTTTTTTTTTGATTTTCCCAATGATTTTTTTAAAAGTATTTTATTTAGTAGAATACAAACTAAACAATATATTAATTAAAAAAAAGGAAAGAAAGAGGAGAAAATAAATTTTCAAATGAGTGTGTAGTCCGCGTGAGGGAAGTGTAAATTAGCTGCCTCGTTCGGCCAGTCAATTATTAGTTTAAATTAATGGGATATTTAAGTGGAATGCTACAATCATGACTACACAAATGTGTAAATGATTAGAAATAATAGGATCCATATTACATATATATATATTATATTAGTTCCCACAAAACCTGATGCTGGGGACCATTTCACAGTTATCAAACCAAACCAACCAAACTGAGGACTCGCATAAGATTTGTTATACATAAAAAATACAATATAAATGATTCTAATTATTGAGGATTTCAAGTTCCAAAAGGTTGAAACATAATTATTTATAAAGTATTCCCTGTCGAAATCTCTTAAAATGATTGAACGATGCGAGTGAATATATAAATAGTTCTTATGGTTAATATTACGTCTAATTCTTAAATTAAATAAAATAATTATAACGACTACCTTACATTTAAATAAAATTACAATTTACAGTCTTCTAGAGATCTAATTACAGTTCTTTCCAATAATGTCCATTACTAATGGTGTTTTGTGTAGTAAAATTCTTTAGGTATGTATAAGTGTAATTATATTTAAATATTGGGTTGTTTTTATAATTAATTGCATCATTTGATTCCGAGACTAGATATAATCAACCCTAATTTCTATATGAATTAAATTAAACTTTGAATTTATGTACACATTATATTAACTTTGACAAATGTTGGCTACTCTCGACTCCTCTAATCCACGTATAAAGTTCAAATCAGATTCATATATGTAAGGAAATATGTGAATTAATACTTTTACACTCGATATACAGTACTATTCCGAATAATTGAATGAGTATGGTTTTAGATAGTGGGCATGCATTAGTAGTTCTAGCATCTTTGTGCATTAATGTTTTTCGTTGTTTTCAAATTTTATCCAATTCTTTGCTTTTAGCATTAGACTTTAGTCGAATATAGTTGCTTGGATCTTAACATTTGCAAGATCTACCATATATATATGATTTACATGAAAATGAAAAGTTTCATATGGTTTTCATGGTTGGGGGTTGGGGGTGGGGGTGGGGGTGAGGACAGAATACATTGAACTATGCCTATGCTATTGTGCACATTTTATTACTTGATAATTCATCATTCTCTTAATCAAAAGGCTTTAGGACTACGTACAAAGCCGAAAGGTATGTTGCAAATCGACCTAAATCGAACCCATGTTTGCACATTTCAGATTATTCATTTGTTAATTGTTATACATTTTCATACATACATATATATATATATATATATATATATATATATATATATATATATATATGAAAATATTCTTATGAAAATATTCTTATGATAGATAGATATTCCCAGACACATAATAGTGATATGTACTTCATGCATCTTAATATGCTTGTGGTCCTATTTGATAGGAACGAAGAGACTTTAGACCAGTCTCGAACTCGTAAGAAAATGGGATAAGAAAGAGGGATAATTCGGTAAGACCGACCGACCGGAGAAATTGTAAGGGATCGGGAAGAGAATTTATAGATTAGGGGTGGAAGATAATCCGGTAAGACCCACCGGCGGGAGAAGCTAGAGACGAGAGAGAGAAAAGAAAATTAAGTTGAAGATTGAATTATTATTTCTGATAATCAAAAGAACGTAACACAAACCGACTATATATAATTAAAAGATAAAAGATATCCTAAACTACTTTGACTCTTAAAGGAAAAGATAATTACGTAAATAATAAAGATGCTAATCTACTACTAAACAGAATCATAATTTTAATGCATATCTTAATTTATTTCAATCAATCCAATCCCTACTTTTTTTTCTCTTGATATCTCTGTTGATATTCTCCATATCTATCCGTATCACTCCCTTGCCCATCAAAAACCACCCTGTCCTCAAGGTGGAACTCGGGAACACCCCGTCGAACCTGTTGCTGAAAGGTGTTGAAATTCCTTGAAACATGAAACGTTTCTCGCTTTGAAGGTGGAATTCCTGAAAATTTGCTGCACTCTGTTGTTGAAATTCCTTAAAACTTGTCATGCGGACGAACTCCGACATCTTGCAAGAACAATGAAAGCACCAATGATACGAACGTATCTCAAAGAGACTTTAGACCAGTCTCGGGCTCGTAAGAAAAGAGGATGAGAAAGAGTAAGAAAAGAGAATGAGAAAGAGGGATAATCCGCTAAGACCGACCGGCCGAAGAAATTGTAAGGGGAGAAGAGAATTTGTAGATTAGGGGAGGAAGATAATTCGGTAAGACCCACTGGCGGGAGAAGTTAGAGACGAGATAGAGAAAAAAAAATTAGGGTTGAAGATTGAATTATTATTTCTAATAATCAAAAGAACGTAACACAAACTGACTATATATAATTAAAAGATAAAAGATATCGTAAACTATTTTGACTCTTAAAGGAAAAGATAATTACGTAAATAATAAAGATGCTAATCTACTACTAAACAGAATCATAATTTAAATGCATATCTTAATTTATTTCAATCTATCCAATCCCTACTTTTTTTCTCTTGATATCTCTGTTGATATTCTCCATATCTATCCGTATCACTATTTGTCTAGTTTCATGCTTCATTTTATTTTTATTTTTTGTCTATTCATTTTTGGCTTTCCACCTTATTTTTTCTTTGTAGGACCTTACACCAAATTACTAATAGATTCAGAGTTTCGTTCCACCAAAGAAACCATGTTTTGATTTTTTTTTTCAAATCCTCAAATTTGCATATTTAATGATGGACTTTATTAGATTCAGTAATGCATAACAACTGATATATATTTTTTCAGTTACTAAAATTAAAAATTAGGAATCTAGAGTCTCGTTACACTAAAATCAACCTATATATATATTATATTATAAATCCTAAAATTATGCATATTTTAATGATTCGATCCGTTTATTCGGATAGTTAAAATGTAATCACTTATTTTTGACTAGTAAAATGAACTTGCGTTGCACATTTATCATTTAATTTTATTTAAATAAATTTAGCTACTATGTTTATTGAATAAATTAGGATACTAAAAATATCTAATTTGATTAAATAAATATAATAACATTTTTAACGAACCATTTTGATCTTAATAAATTTAGCTACTATGTTTATTGAATAATGATTCTTCTTCCCTTATTTATAGATATCACACCCCTCTTGGTCTCAGTTACACATTCTCTTTTTAACCTAGATTCGTTCTTATTTTTAAGTTTAGTTATGACTTGACATTTCATAAAATCCTATATGTGCTAACCTCTTTTGGTTTTACTCTCACCAGTTCGCCTCACGCCGCTTCCTTAGTGCGCCACCCAATAGAGAACTGAACAGCCTTCTCCTCAGGCAAGTTGATCTTAGGTTTGGATTCATTAAAAGCTCAATGGGTATGTCTCCAACAATCACCAATTTTAGTATAATTACCTTGAACTAAATATTCATCTCTCAAAATTGTGGGTTTGGTATATATAATTTCAATATTACCCTCATTATCAAATCTCCATCTTTTTCTCCATGATTGTAGTTTGATTTAATGAGTATTTTTATTTTTCTTTCTACTTATACCTCGGATTGTACTTTTTCATTTATATCAGCTATAGCATACAATTTTTAATTGATAACTTCTGCTCTTCAAATTGCAATGAGAAAAGAAAGCTCTGTGGATACTTGTAAACTAAGTTTCCATAATATTTTGAGTTTATATTTTTCTTAAACAATTAAAAGTGTTAGTAATTTGATTATACAAAATACTAATGAAACTTTTAATGGTTAATTTATTTATAAAGTATTAAAGAAATAATATTTTATGAAAATTAATTAGATTCTCAATTGATTTTTGATATTTATATTGAGCAACTTATATACTTCAAATAATATGATGGAAGAACTATACCCGCATGTGCAAGATTTAGTACTACTTTGTACCTATTATTAATTCTAAAATAATTTATAATAAAAAATTTACTTATTGATGGTTTGATTATTTTATATTACTTTTATATAGGGTTTATATTTTCATCATTTCACTTTCCATAGGAAACACCCTTCTCAAATTTGCATATTGATGCATTGCATTTTTTACATGTCACATATCATAAGATGAATTTTTTTTCATCCTGTCAATATTTTTTTGTTCCTAAATGAAGCAACCCAAATACAGGAAAAACAGTCTCAAGTTAAGATTCATCTAGTTTTGTCAGCAGAGTATCCTAGACGCAGTAACCACATTGAACCTTGTGACCTATCTTCACCAACTTATCTAGGGATTTATTTAATACAAGTTTCCCATGGCCTTTGGAGTAAACTTCGTCAGTTAAATATCACATTTCTCATTGGATGCTTTTCAACATTCTCCGTTGTAATCCTTTTCACAACTTTTCTAAATCAATCTCCATATTAATCTTTGGAAAGCGACTCTACCAATTTAGTGTTAATCACTCACGTAAGCCCAATAACTCTACTGTATTATTGAAACTCTACAAGGATTCATAGTGTATCCTAGCACCCATTTTCAGTTATCATCTGAAATGACACCCCGACCCAAAGTATTGTTGGTGAGATTATAAAAGTCTTCATCTGAGTTTAATTTTACTAATCCCTTATTGGGTTTATTCAATGACAACTCAGTGCAGATTTTCTTCTATCTATGTTTTTTGTCCTCATTGATTAATATTGAGGTCTCAGATAACTTATTTATGTGGCGAAGTATGATACTTCTAAGTTTCATAATATTTTGATAGCTTCATCGGTTCCATGCTTTCCAAGGACTCTACAGCGTCAAAAGATCAAGACAATTCCCCCAGGATATTCCAATAACATATTATTCCAAATTTTGCTATTGAAACTCTCTTTGAGAAATGCCGACCCCCACAAGCCACACAATTTTCATTTAGTTTGTGTATCAACAATCTTGTCCTACACCGGAGTGCGAACAAACAACTTCTCAGCGTGTGGTCATATATTCATGTCCTGTACATACATTGCTTTTTCCAAATTTTCTATCATACTCCAGTATATTTGTGAGCAAGCTATCATGTTGGTAAAGCCATAGAAAAATCTTGAACTTTCGGGGTGAGGTAATTTTCAAATTTATTTCCAATTTTTCTCACATGTCTCATCCGACACCATAAGCAAACTAGATGCCGTTTATAGGAGAATTTATTATTAGTTGACATAATTCAGACTTTCTTATCTCTATTATCATGCAACGCGATTAGGATACTAAGTATCTCATTCACCACCTCCTCGGACAGTAATCTTTTTAGCTTATTCAGGATTCAGTTTTTATATGTGCCAATGAGATTACATACCATAAGATCTTTATCCTTCTCATGAATGTTATCTCCAAAGATGTCCGCTAGTTTGTCTTGTGATTGTTGGTTAGGGGGCCCGAAATAGTACTGTTCCGGGACCGTACTTAAATTTTTTCCCCTAATATACATGTATCAAAATATTTCTAAAATATTTAAATACAAACAACGGAAGACTAGCCGAAACTACTCAAGTGTATACATACAATTGATAATAAATTTTAAATCGCAAAGCAGATAAATAAAGCATGCAATTAACACTTAAGAGCACCTAATTTATCATGCTTAAACAAAATATAATATAAAAATACCTTTCACCGAATATGGCTACTGCGCCCCGAATTCACCTCCTGAGAATCCGATACCCTATCTCCTCGTGAAACAGGCAGAGCTTCCCTGCAATATCCCCAGAGAAACCCTCGGAGTGTGGGCTCCGAAAGTATTTCTCTAAATACTTAGAGAAAAAAAAAACTTTAAACTAGAAAACCCTTTTCAGGGTTTAATCTCCCGAAATGAAGTGTTTTATATATTAAATATATAAACACCTAATTAAAATTAATTCCAAAATGATAAGGAATTAACTAGGAGAACAGGGATATGGTTTCAAAGCCAAAATTTTAGCCAAAACCTCTCCTAAAAGTTGTGTGAAAAAATGAAGTGCCAAGACCCCTATTTATAGGGGAAAAACCGAGGGTAAAATGGTAATTTCATCTCCCACTTGCGTGCACAACTTGGACACAAATTTCGAGGTGACTACATTGTAGATCTCATCACCACGGGTCCAACGCCGCCCGCCACTCGTCGGAATTCGCCCACACGCACCACCTGAAGGTGGTGGTGTTGGAAAACACGAAAGAGTGAGCAGCGGAAGTTTAAAATTTTTTCACAAGTTTAATCGTTGTCTTGCAATTTTCGTACTGTAATGTTGGGAATAACAAGAAACTCACTTTAATTGAAGCTTTCTTGTGATGTTGTTACCGCCTAACAAACACCCTTCAAGCGGAAAGTCCGTCGAACGTCCTTCAATTTAGACTCCAAAGTAGAAGGCCTCCAAAGCGTATCCACACCAGTCCTAGAACACGATCAAGCAAGTGAGAATGCTAGTTCTATAGCTTGTGTTAATAGCTAGGATAATTTTTGCTTTGAAAACTTTTCTTTTAATTTTCTCAAAAACTTAACACTTCGTGAGTGTTGGTATAAAGAATAAGAGAAGCACCACCACTAGTATAAATACTAGGGGGTTCAGCCACTTAGGGTTTCCTAAACCTAGTGGAAGAGTTTTCCTGCTCACTAATTAACTCATTTAATTATTTAATTTAATTGGAGAAAATAAGTTCCCAACTTGTTCTCCAAGTCTTGCAAGAATAACCTTCTCTCTCCTACAATAGGAAGTTGGACTTTTCAACTTTCTTAAAGTTAAAAGTCAATATTCAATAAATCAATTAATTCCCAATTAATTATTTATTGGGTTAAGTTTATTTGAGAATAGTCTTAACAATTAATTCATAATTAATTAAAAGACTAAAATTAATTAATTAATTCTAGAAAAGAATTCGCGTGTGAAATAAATCACACGAAATGGGACACGCGTGAAGCCACGTGTACATGACACGTGGCAGCCACGTTGGCCGCGTGACACGTGGCAGCCACATGTACTTGACACGTGGCATCAGCATCGTGCTATGCCCATTTCGATCAACTATTTTGATCCTTCGTTAATCATATTAACATCCTACCATAACCCTCGTGTTCTGGCATTTGTGTGTGACCCTTTAGGTTCATTATTTGATTAGCAGTGATAACAATTAATTAATTCCCTAATTAATTAATTAATCACTCCACAGATCACACTACCGTAATCTAGCAATGGGTGTGTGACCCCTAGCCGAATAACGAAATGAATCGAAGAACCTTTCAGTCAATGACAATCAATGAAATACGATCCTCCTACAACTCCATCTCTTAATCAAGAACTAAGGCATGGGAATAGTCTTAGAGACCAAATAGTGTTGATCTTTAAAGTTAAGTTCGTTTCATATCCATTTCGATCTTAATCCTAGAAAATCTCATTTTCTAGATGTCTTGATCTTTTATCCACCTTGGCCAAGGGTTTAATGTTTAATGGACTACGAACAACTCAATTAGTAAGAGATCATCCTTGTCCTTAACAAGTGTAGGTCCTTTGTTGATTCAACTAATTCTACATATGCCACTTATGTAATCCCAACATAGGCCGTGGTTCAGGTGTCTATATAGCGACACCCTTTTGAGCCTATATCAAAGATTACAGAGTTAGCTCATATGAGACATTACAGAATCTCAAGTCTAAGGATTAATGAATCATGTCATTGACCTGTGAGATATTTCCTAATCTGGAAGTTTCTGGAAACTTCCTTTCCCATTTAGGGATGTTCTCACGTGGGACATCTCAGTGATGAAGTTCTTGTAACAATCACCCTTATGTATTATGTACGCATCAACGTATGCTTATCACTCCATGAAGCTGAGTGATCCTTCAAAAGGACATAATCACATAAGCAAGTCTCAGCACAGTCAAGGTCAACACTCCCACTGTCTGTCGGACTCATCGACTTGGAAAAGTTTCTAATCCTCGCCTATGGAGTTAAGAACTTGTTTCATGTGTTGTTCCCATGACGACAAAGTTCTTAACGGCCTCATCGGATTAGGGGAGTTCAATACATGCAAAACACAGTCAACCCAAACAGACATAAATAAGCACATAAAAAAGTGATTGCCCATGAACATAATCATCTCGTTTATTATTCAAAGACTGTTTGTGATTTCACAAGGAAATAGTAAAACAAACATCTGCTTTAAGGGCAGTATTCCTAACAGGCACGTGTATTACACTCTCAGCCCTCTAGGGTTTCTGTTACACGTGGCCTGCTGCTCTGGCGCTGAGTCAACGCCACCTCACCCCCATTCGCTGACGTGGCCTGAATAAAATAAATTCCTTTGCTATTTTCAAACACTTTGAAAATTTATTTCTCTCTTTCCCTTTAATGTTTTATCTTCGGGTTTTTAATTTGGGGCTTGTAGGGGGACCTGCAGGACTAATTAATTTTAGCTCCAAACGGGTTAATATATTATCATTTCATGATAATGATTAATTACCGTTTAACAATATTTAATTCCACTAAATAAATATTGTTGCACTCTAAACTTAATTAAATTATTCACGAATTTCTCGATCTAGAATAATTTTGCATTTTACTCCTCCGTGTAGATATCCATGAAAAATAAATTAATACTACTATCATTTATTTTTCACTTCTAACAGGAAATCTCCTGATTCGCCTTAAGTTCAAATTTCTTGTACGTGAAACACATTCAACAAACAACTTCAGTGACGCATCACACGAAGTACTTTGGCCAAAGTTTTAATTCGAACTTTGCAAATCCATTTCAGGAATATCTTTTAATTTTCCAGCAATGCCACAGATTCCTCGATCAATATTTCTCTTCAGCACATTTCATGTAATCACTGAACGTACAAAGGTTTCGGTCATTCGATATTGAGACCTCTCTTATGAGCAAGTTACAATGATTAACACTACATGCCTAAAGTCGAAATACTACCAGGATTAAGAGTTCAATGCTCCATAAGATTTGTTCATTTTAGATAGTAGTTTAAAATGAACTATCTTAGTGGTCCAGTTCGATGTTTCCAAATCTATTGAAAATCATCAATGTGCTATAACTGGAAACTCCATTTCCCTATGACGAAAGACTAATCATCTTATATAACACATTATAGTCTCGATAAGAACTTATTCTTATCTTACGACTAGAACTTTAATAACACGTGATTTCGATATCCAAAGTCCTTTCCTATGAAACACATTTCATATAAGAATATCATCAAACGTTATTAATTATGTTAATATACTCATAACTTGCAATAATTTCTGTTTTATTAATCCAACAAAATACGAAATATTTACAAAAAAATTGGATTTTCAGGGTACTAATCCCAACAGTGATAACCATCTATTGTTCTATAAAGACGTATTTTCCCTGTTCCCAATCCTCCATTTAAAAAATGGATCCACTATTCAAGTGCTTCTAACTATCCTCTTTCATGCTCGTTAAACCATAAGTTGAAGCTTGTATCGATCAAGAATGCCCTCCCATTTTAAATATTTTTTCTTATATATCTAGTTTCACACCGTCATCTCCATATGGAGCATTCTCCATCTCGTTTTAGCGAGCATCACTATATTTCTTTTCGGGCTTCTCTAGACCTAATCCACCTTCTCGTTTCTTTTTAGTCACATTCTTCCACTCACAAAATGGGTTCGTTTCTTTGTTATATCAGTCGCCTAAAGAAAGTTATAGTTGAGTCGATCAAGTTTATCGGACACAAATTGGGGAGCCAATTTGTATGCATGTGGTAGATGGAGATCAAGATCATGATTGACTGAATAAGTGTCATTGTCTGGAAAGGTTTGCCGTTTTATCTTTCTATCCCAAGAGGCGCTTTTTGATTCTCTTAATCAAAATCGAGAAATACTCATTATAGTTTCAGCAAAAGTTCATTTGCACTCCCAAATAGTTCCTTAAGTTGTTTGTACTTTCCTTGCTCATAATTCTACTAACCTATTGCTTTAAATCATTTGACACATAAGGTGCGAACAACGCATGTAATTTGCTGAAATTTAATTTGAGGTCCAACCCCTTGCGAAACACCCTCCCAATATTAAGTCATTCCCAAAAAGCAAGTGTGAGATGTCAGGACTTCTTTGACATACCGTAATTAGCTTCCATATCCGGTTTAAATGATCTCCTCAATCATATACGTAAGTTGTTCCATGCAGAGTAGAAATAAGACGAGAGTGATTGCCTAATCTAATGCCACGTATCCTATAGACTCCATCAATTCACCATTCTATATTGATGATTTTCATCGGGAATTTGAAGAAAGTTAAAGCTTTTCTTAGAAAATTCCAGCGGATTTTGTTCTATGTATTTTCAAGATTTAATTTTAGTACCATGGCATCTACTCCCGATGCTTTGTACAGGTGCGTACTCTTCACTACCCTCAAGATTTCCTTATTTGAGGTTATTCTTGCCAAGTTATTTTTCCACTAATGCCTTAGGGTTCGTTGGTGTAAGCTAATACCAAGACTCGTCACCTCTTCGATGGTATCTCCACTAAATAGTTTGGTGTAATACTCCCAAGTGTGTGGCTTCAGTTGATCAATATTATTGATTATCCATTCATTGCCTATTTTCAGAGCATTCATATGGTTCCTCCTTCTTCTTGTTATGGTTGAGAGATAAAAGAAATGTGTATGTTTATCCCTATATTGGAGCCAATTAATTCTCGACTCTTAAACCAAATAATCTCTTTTTGTTGCAATAATTTGTTATATTTTGTCATCAATTCTTCTCCAAAATTTTTGAATATTTACCTTACTTGTCTCATGCAGAATGCTCTGAAAAATTATTGTATTTTTTTTTTATATTTTTTATGCTTTTCAAGCACATTGAAAACCGTTCAACAACCATTACTTTGGAGCAATGATCTTGAGTCAAAATGCCCTTCAAGTTTTGATTCGGCAAATAAGTCGTGCATTGCTACTTTGGAAAATGTTGATATAAATTGATAACTATTGATCAATCTCATTCTAATTAAATTAAAAAAATTCTCCATATCATTTCTTGACCTGACACCCAATCTAGTATCTTGAAATTTTTAATGTAATCTTCAAAATTTTATTTACCATTGTATTTGATATTAATTCTCACTTTGTTATGTCCTTTATAAATATATTTGTAAAGATATTTCAGAGTTGTCCTTAATTTTGGTATCCGTGCGTATATATATTACAATCAAGTAATTCTTTCTTTTAACTAATTATTCTTATCCCTTTTTTATATTCTCTTTGACATTTGGTATTGCTTTCTATTTTATTATTTGTACTTATCTAATATAATGAGTATTGATAGTGCAGGAATATCGGTTTCCTAAATGCAACAACACTTTAGTATTTGTATGAAGAGGGAAGGACCATCACGGGCGTGAGTGCCTCAGGAACTGGGTTTCCTTGTGAGCGTGGGTTCTTCCAGCTAGGATAACACCAAGAGTGCAAGAGGTAATGGTGATGCAACTGTGGTGAGGTTAATGGAAAGCTTGAGAAGATCAGTAGGAATGCCCAGAACAATGCAATGTGTGTGTAGAAGATGACTTGGGGGAGAATGCAAGTGTTCTCCCTTATTTATATGTTAGGGGTGAGGGTACATTAGGTAATTTGACCGTGTGGTCCCAAACCTGTGTTGCCCTAACACGTGGCTGCCTGTGGTGATATAAGAGTGACAGCTCTGAAAGGTAGGTGGCGTGTCAGGTGCGCGGTATGCGCTGCCTTTGTGTCAGAGGTTTTTGACGAGGGTCGCGCGGGTAGAAGGCCCCGGATCCGTTTTATGAGGGTTCAAATTCACCACAGCGGGGAAGGATCATACTCGAGCGCTGGCGGCGCTCGAAGGGCGCACGGATGGGTTCCCCACGGCCGATGGCCCTTCGAGCGTCAAAACCACGAGCATCGGGAACTTGCCTCGTGTGGGTGCCCTCCTGAGAAGGGTAACCCTGAGGGTTGAGATGTGAACGCCGAACCTGTCGGTTCGGGCCCCTTACCTGAATAGTTATCCGGGGCTCAATGGCCTGCATTAGCTGGCAAGTGAGTGGGCTGGGTTGGCCCGCGAGCCCATCAATGCGAGCGTACAGTCTTCAAGTCAACCGATGGCGACACGTGGACGGCTCTGATACGGGCGTGTTTTTGAGCCTCATCATTTTGCCCCCCAAATTCTGCAGCATCGCTCGATCGTACTGTAGAATTTAAGAAGAATGGAGTCCTGGATTTTGAATATCCGAGGGTCAATCCATTGCTAGAGAAGTGACCGCTTGCCTTCTGTAACGGACACAGTCTGACACCGCATTAATTAAAGTCATGTCCGCATTTAATGCTGAGTGGGAACGTGGGCGCGTGCACTCCGGGAGACGTGAGGCGGTTACCAAAAGTGGGGGGTTTCCTAGGCGGGAAATGATTGCCATTTGAAATCTTAAACCCTAATTAATGCCGGCCTTTACCCCTATAAATAGGGATCTGCAAGGCTTTAGAGCCTCTTTCACGTATTCTGTCTTCTTCAAGCACATATTTAACAAGAACTCTCTGCAACTTTCACCGACTCCGGCGAATTTTCGTTCTTCAAACTTTAGGTAAAACTCCATAACATTTTCCTTATTTTCCTTGCGCTAACATTAGGTTTAGGTTGAGAGAGTGAAACCCTTGAGTGAAGAGCCCCCTTCTACTGTTGAATTCATTTCAGAGAGTCTCTCCTTCATTGAGTTTTCTGCGAGAAACCCCATCTTCAAAAATCGAAAGGCAAACATGGCCGGACACTCAGCTGAAGATTATGTAAGGGAGATTGATGAGATGTCAGTGGGGAGTTCTTCCCCTCACGGCAATGTTCCCACAACTGTTCCCTTGGCTAGGGTGTCCCCAGGTGAGGGGATTCCCATGGTGATTCCGCTAGCCCAGGCTCTGGCTGATGCCGGGGATGAAGAGGTGGATGCTGCTGTTCAAGGGATGAACGAGCGTGCTCCTGGAGGGGTGAATGATCTCTTTGAACAGATGCATAACGTGATGGAAATGCAAAGGCAGGGAGAGAGGGTATTCCCGGTGTTGAATAGTGCCGTGTGACCCCAAGATCACAGGATCACAGTGGCCGTGGCGGCTCCCGAGGGCGAAGCAGGACCATCCGGGCGTCCATTTGAGGCTGAACCTTCTAGAAGGCGCCAAAGGAGAGGAAAAGAGCCTGCCACTCGAGTGAGGCAAGATAACCGCCATCAAACTGACAGATCTCCGGATGAGATTGAGAGTGTCTTGACGCTCGACGATTTGGAGGAATTGAGAGCCAAGGTATACTGTGACGAGGCTGTATTTCCCATGCGCATTCCCGAGGAGGGAGAGAGGGCCAACCGACCGCCACCTGGGATGATGACGGTTTACTGGGACGCGGTTCTGGCCGGGGGCCTGAGGTTCCCCATCTCGCCCGTCACTGCCAACATCTATCACCACCTGAGGCTTTGCCCTTCACAAATTCTGCCGAACGGCATAGCCCTAATCAACACTTTCGTGATTATGATGGTTGCGCTAGGTCGCGAACCCTCGATCGTCAATTTTGATAGCTTGATACAGGTGGCCCGCTCGCCGTGCTCATCACCTACGGATGGGTTTTATTACGCCTAGGCCAAGTCGGGCTTTAAGATGATAGATTCCCCATCCATTTCCTATGGCGAGCATTGGAAGGAGAAATATTTTTTCGTGGGGGCCCCAGGGGGGATTTTTAGGGTTCATCGCCAGTGGTTGATACATGGCGAGGGTCCTTTGATTAGGGAAAGGACGAGGAATAAAGTTTTTGAGGATTGGGCACAGGGATTAGCCTTCGAGATGAAGAGTGAGAAAAAGTGGATTAAGGCTGAAACCCTGGTGAAGAACGAGGGAGTGCTGTTTCGTTATGGCTTGTCTTGCCCTCCAGACATGATACTTAACCCTCCAGCTGACATCATGGCCCTCGATGGTTAGATTCTAGGAACTAACTGCTCTAACTTTTAGAAAAGCCTCCTGACTTGGTGTGATTGCTGTATTTTTTGTATTTGTGGTCTAAGCAACCAATCATCTGACGCTCGTTTCTTCTTACTTGCAGGTGTTCAAATACTATCGCGAGGAATGAATGCTGAGGCTCTTTCACGCATGCTAGGCGCTCAGGGAGCCGGTGCTAACCCTCAGCCACAGCAGCAGCAGCAGCAGGAACAACCCCCAACTGCCCCGAGGGGCAGAGGTATCCGACGGAGACAGGGGCGAGGCGACGGAGGTAGGGGTATCAGTAACGAGGCTCCAGCTGTTGGTCCCATCAAGGATTTGACAGTGGAGGGTACCCACGGGGCTACTCCTCCGCCGACGGGCCCCGAGGGTCCGATTTCATTGAGCTCGAGCGGATCTCGAAACCGCTCGGGGGAACATGTCCGTATTCATGAAACTCTCCGGGCCGACCGTCAAGGGAAAAGGAAGAGGTTGCCAGATTCCATTCCAATTTCTGGCAAGGGGAAAGAGGTGGTCGTGGGCCACCTTGGTGAGGGCAGCAATACTTCATCTTCTGAGGATGAAGAATTTTGGAAGATTGGCTGTCGGGGTGACACTCGATTCAAGCGCCAAAGGAAGGACGGTCCCGTCCTACTAAAAAAGAGCGCCTTTTCTATCAACATGGTCTCCGACATCGTCGGAAAGCTCCAGTTCTCCGCCGATCATGACAAATTAAACGAGCTTGACGCCGCTCGGGCCGCGGACGACGCTTGCCATGCGCTTCTGACGGTAAGTCCTTGGTGCCCTCTGGAGGTTTCCCACTTCCATTGTTCCCATTTCAACGCTAACCTTTGCTTCTGACTTTCCAGGAGGTGATCCCCAGGCTGAAGAATTTGCAGGGACGAGCGCAGGCCTACTCCGAGCATAAGGCTAAGTACAAGAAACTGTTGCGAATCTCTGACCCCGTTCAACTGTAAGAGGATTACAAAAACATCCACGCCCAACTGACCGCTGCCAACCTCGAGAAGGACCAGCTGAGGGAGAATCTGCAGAAGGCGGATGCGGCCTACCTCACTCTTGACGAGCGTCATAGGGAGCTGAAGGTGGAACGCGACCAGCTGAGGGTGCAGAATAGAGACCTGGGTGAGCAGCTGGCAGAGAGCACTCGCCAAAACTAGGAGACGAAGAAGGCCCTAGCTGATTTGCAAGGCAAGGTACAGGGCTTGGAGGCAAGGGTATCTTGGGAGGCAGTGATGAAGTTCGTGCGCTCCAAAGCTTTCATATTTGCCGCCAACATCCAGTGCTTTGACAACGCTCGGCGCTTCTTCCATAAAGCTATCGGGCAGATGGTGAAACTGGGCTTGGCTCCTGACAGCGCTCGGAACGACGCGCGCTTGCGCATGGACCTGGATGAAAACTGCGAGCCTATGGTCCAAGACGAGGATCCCACTGAGAGTTTGGCGGAGCCGGAGTACCAGGAGTTGGTGCAGACGCTCCAGCGGGAGTTCATAGCGGCCAATACTCTAGGTCCCGAGCCCATCCAAATAGAGGATGAGGGCACCGTCATGGATACCGCGGATGTCGAGGAACCAGGCGAGGCTCAAACTTCTGACGCTAATGTGTTGGCCCCGGTTCCTCTTGCGACTGCCCCTCCAGAGCCTGATTTTCAAGCCCAGTGATGATCTCTTGTTTGTTGAGTCCCTTTCCTTACTGGTTTAAATTCCTTGTCTTACTGATGAACAATTTATGTCTGTACTCAATCCTCCAGCTAGTTTCTTGAACATTTTGGATCCTTTTATGCTTCTTTCCGTATATTGAGACTTCTTCTTCCACTGCTTGAATGTTTAAATACTTTCTCTTTTACTTTTCAATGATGAATGATGTTGTTTCATTGCGCTCGCCGCCTTTATATTGGTCTTTCTTGTTTGAACGTTTGCGATGGGCGAGTGTGTGCACGAGGGTGTTTTCCATGGGGGTGCCCTGGAATTCATCACAATGCGCCATCAGTTTAAGGTTTGGTAGCGTCTGGTGATTTGAGGGGCATAGATACGGGCGCGAGGGTGTTTTCCCTAGGGGTTCCCTGGCCGAATCCGTAATGAGGCTCGAATTTGAACTTAGGAAACTTCTGAGGATTTGCCTAATTATTGGCCCCAATAATGTGCATTCCCAGGCTGAACACTCCAGGGAGTTGTATGTACTTTAGAAATCAATAGTAGGATTTGCTAAGTATAGGATCAAAGCGAGTGTAACCGTGGGGTTAACATCCTTTCGAGGGACCCATGCAGGAATTGCTATGGAATCTACTATTTTACGAGTGTGCTCTTACCCAAGAAGTTGAGGATCACCGGGGTTTTTACGAGCGCGAGTTGGAGTGGAGTGCACTCAACTGGCATAAATTAAGCATTTTGCTCCCCGTTTTTTGACGCGCTCGTTCTTAGGATCTTATACACTTACGAACTGTCAAACTATTCCGGGTAGATGGTTATCAATACCTAGATAGTGTTATTCCCAAAACGATCGGGGTATTACTTAGGCCATTCGACGTGGAGGATGCTCGACACGGAGTGGGCCTTTTATTGCTCAAATCATTAACCAATAAGAACGCAAATAAATGACAAAACAAATAACTAAATACTTACTGTTATACTTGTAATGTTCAAGATAATTACAACACGCTTTCTGTCGAAAGAAAGTACTCCATGCCGCAAACGGGCAATTACAAAAGAACTGACGTTTACACGTAGAACCTTCTAAGGTTACATGCATTCCATGGCCTAGGGAGACGCTCGCCTTGCAAAGTCTCCAGCAGGTAGGTGTTATTTGCTCGCACCTGAACGACTTTGAAGGGGCCCTCCCAGTTGGGGTCCAACTTACCCACATGTTTAGAGACTTCAACTTTTTTGAGGACCAAGTCCCCTAGCTGGAAAGTCCTCTCCTTAACGCGTTTGTTGTATTGGCGAGCCACGGTTGCTTTGTACTTGTGGATACGTGCCCAAGCAGTATTCCTCTTCTCGTCCAGCAGATCTAACTCGAGCCCTCGATTGGCCTCGTTGGCGGCAGGCTCGAAATAGGCAACGCGTGCGGATTCTTGAGCAATTTCCGCAGGTATCATAGCCTCGGAGCCATAAACGAGGGAGTAAGGAGTTTTCCCCGTTGCCACTCGCGGGGTAGTACGGTACGCCCACAGGGCTCCCTGAAGTTCTTCAGCCCATTCGCCCTTCTTGCTTTCGAGCATCGTCTTCAGGTGCTAGAGTATGGTTCTATTAGTTACCTCCGCTTGACCGTTGGCCTGAGGGTGGCCCACCGAAGTGAAACGTTGCTCAAACCCAAGTTCGTAGCACCAATCGCGTGTGTCAGCTGCGATGAATTGGGATCCATTATCTGAGATGATTACCCTCGGGATGCCGTATCTGCAAATGATGTTCTTCCAAATGAAATCCCTCACAACCTTGAACGTTATTTTCGCGACTGCTTCAGCTTCGGCCCATTTAGTGAAGTAATCCACAGCGAGTATTACAAATTTCTTTTGTCCGACCGCCATTGGGAGGGGTCCCACAATATCAATGCCCCACTGATCAAAAGGCCACGAAACATCAATTGGAATCATTTGAGCTTCCGGCAACTGAGGGGTGTTAGAATGAAATTGGCACTTAGGGCATTTCTTGGAGTAGTTAATGGCATCCTGCAACACCGAGGGCCAGTAGAACCACTCCTTAAGACTTTCTTTGCCAAGATTCAACCGCCTGAGTGGTTCCCGCAACTTCCATTGTGCACATGTTCTAGAACTTCATTGGCTTGCGAGGGTCTCAAGCATCTCATCGGTGGGCCTTGGAAAGATCGCTTGAATAGTCGACCCTCGGCGTCCAATAAGAAGCGATGGGCTTTGTTTCTGACTTTCCGAGCCTCAACTTTGTCGCTTGGGCTGGTTCCATCCCGGAGGAATCTGATAATTTCGTCGAGCCAACAGGGCTCAGAGGGGTCAATCATATTCACCTCCTGCGAAGGTTCGCCTCTACATATCAGCGGTTCCTCTGTTCTAAGAAATGTAATGGCACGCTCACTAAAACCGTCCAGGGCAGATGCGAATTTTGACAGAGCGTCAGCACGTTCGTTTTCTGCTCTCGGGATTTGCAAAAGGTGGAATTCCCTGAACTTGGCTATCACCTCCTTAGCGCTCGCCAGATACTGCACCATGGTGGCTTCTCGGGCCTCATAAGAACCGTCAATTTGACTCGCGATCAACTGCGAATCAACATATGCAGTGACCCTAGTGGCGCCATTTTGAAGTGCAATCCTGAGCCCCTGGATGAGGGCCTCATACTCAGCTTCGTTGTTGGTGACTTGGAACGCCAGCTTGATCGCATAGTCAACTTCAGCTCCAAGAGGATCCCTGAGGGTCACCCCGGCTCCTCCCCCTTGTGAGGTCGAGGAGCCATCTGTGTGCAAAAGCCATAAACCATCCTCTGCTGAGGGCCCGGTATCTAAGTTCAAACGTTCCACCAATAGGTCTGCCACGGCCTGAGCCTGTATCGCCGTGCGAGGCTCGAAGGTGATGTCAAATTGACTAAGTTCAATTGACCATTTAATTAATCTCCCTGAGACATCCGGCTTTGCAAGCACCTGTCTGAGGGGCTGATCTGTGAGCACCACGATGGAATGCGCTTGAAAATAAGGCCTTAGCCTCCGAGAGGCATTAACGAGCGCAAAAGCAAACTTCTCTATTTCCATGTATCTTTTCTCCGCTCCATGTAGAGTCTTACTTAAATAATACACCGGCATATGCTTACGCTCGCGAATTTCCACGAGGACAGCGCTTGTGGCTTCCAAAGAAACTGATAGATACACAAACAAGCTCTCCCCCGGGATAGGTTTGGTCAACAAAGGCGCGCTCGAAAGGTACCGCTTCATCTCCTGCAGGGCCTTTTCGCAGTCCTCGCTCCAAGTAAAGTTGCGAGCGTTACGCAGAATTTTAAAGAAGGGTAAGTTCCTGTCCGCTGAGCGTGAGATGAACCTGTTTAACGAAATGATCTTACCCACAAGCACCTGGACTTCTCTCAGATTGCGGGGTGAGGGTATGTCCAGGATTGCCTTAATTTTCTCTGGGTTTGCCTCTATGCCCCGTTGACTGACCATGTATCCCAAAAATTTGCCACCCCGCACGCCAAATGTACACTTGGATGGATTCAATTTCATACCGTAACAACGCAGGATACTGAACGCTCGTTTTAGGTCTTCTAGGTGAGAATGCTGGCGTTTGCTTTTGACGATCATGTCATCCACATACACTTCCATGGACTTTCCAATCTCACACTCGAACATTCTGTTGACAAGGCGTTGGTATGTCGCTCCTGCATTTTTGAGCCCAAAGGGCATAACTTTGAAGCAATAAACACCCAGGTGGACTACGAAAGCAGTTTTAGGACGATCCTCAAGAGCCATAAATATTTGATAATATCCTTGGAAAGCGTCCATCATGCTCATAAGTTCACACCCAGCGGTCGAATCCACCAACTGATCAATTCTAGGCAAGGGGTACGGATCCTTAGGACATGCCTTGTTGAGGTATGTGAAGTCATTGCACATACGCCATTTGTTGGCGCTCTTCGGAACGAGCACCACATTGCACAGCCATTCTGGATATAGAATTTCTTCTATGTATTGAGCGTCCAGCAGCTTATTGACTTCTTCTTCTATGACTTACCTCCGGAACCCATGGACATCCCTCTTCTTTTGCTTTATAGGTTTGAAGGCCGGATCCACGTTCAGCCTGTGGACAATAACACTCGGATCTATGCCAGTGAGGTCTGAAGCCTTCCAGGCAAAGACATCAATATTTTCTCGCAAGAACTCAATCGTCATAATCTGAGAGGGGCCGTCGAGGCTGGAACCTATTTGCGTGGTCTTATCTGGATTCCCGGGCTCCAATTCGACGGTCAGAAAGCTCTCCGTAGGTTCCACCCGCACCTCAGGGCTCGGATGTTCGAGCGCTCGTTTCTTGCCTGTAATTCTCCTGCTGGTGTTTCCCGAGGGTATATGATCCTCGTCTTCCGAGGAGGAAACCCCAACCTCTCCGAGGGGCAAACTCCCGGCATCTACTGGTTTGTCCGTGGCCTTCTTCTTATTCTTCTTTTTATAGAGCTTGGCCCTCTTGCGCTCGGGGCCATCTTCATCTAGTTTGGGAAAGTCAACAGACTTTTTAGTGGAGCCTGCTTGGGTAGGTTGTTTGGGCTTGTGGCTTCGAAGGGAAAGTATGTAGCACTCCCAAGCTTCCTTAACATTACACAACACCTCCCAGGTACCCTCGGGGATGGGAAACTTGACTTTTTGATGATAGGTGGAAATTACTGCTTTGAAGTCGACGAGGGCTGGGCGCCCAATGATGATGTTATATGGTAGGTCAACTTCGACCACCACATAGAGAACATTTAAAATTTTTTGCTGTGGGGTGCGACCGAAAGAGGTGGCCAAGCGAATTTATCCGTGGGGGACGATCTCGGAACCCCCAAAGCCGACGAGGGCTGTTCTGAGGGGTTCGAGCGGGATGTTTGTGATGTTCATTTTCTGAAACGTGGAATAAGGCAAAACATTCACGGAGCTTCCACTATCAATCAAGACCCTCTTTACAACGTGATTGTGAATGTCTAAGCTAACCACCATGGGGCAGTCAGAGGTTTCACCGACCCCATGGGGTGTTACAATGTGCTCTAAATCTTTCTCTGTGAAACCTATGCTCTCATCCTTCTCCGAGCGTGATGATTTATCAATAGAGAGCACCGGCCTGGGCTGAGAAGATCTTTGGTCATAACTCCGAATGTAGCGACGTCGGGAAGTGTTAGAGTCGCCTCCTGTGGGTCCACTGGCGATCATGTGAATGACTGCGAAGGGTTGATTCTCAACCTCCGGCCCTTTCCCTTTGCCGCGGTCGCTTGACTCGGGGTAGTGGTGGCGAGGACTGCGCGAGCGCGAATGACTTCTTCCTCTAATACGCGCTCGTTTAGCGCAGTGTTCATCGTATTTCTCTAGCACCTTCACGAACTCCTTGAGGTGCCCCCCGGCAATAAGCCTCTGATTCTCACTCTCAAGTTGGCGACACTCGTTGGTATCATGCCCTTTCTGCTTATGGAAAGCGCAATACTTTCCAGAACGCTTCTGTGCCTCGGTCTCCCTCAACTTAGGTGGTCTCTTGAACAGTTTTTTATCCGCCATGGAATAAACTTCAGCTATAGGGCGGTTGAGAGGGATGCGCTCGAATTTCCGAGGGGGTGGAGAATTTCGACGAGCGGAAATAGGGCTGCGGCGGCGGCCTCTGTTTGAATCTCCTCTGTCTTCAAGGGCTTTGTCGGGACGAGGGGCGTTCGCCATCTTCTGGTCCCTCGTAATATACATATCCTCCAGGGTGAAGAAAGAATCTGCTATTTCCCTAATCTCCATCAACGAGCGGGGTTTCTTCTTGGCTACCTCCTCCACGAACTCTTTACTGACATAGTGCTTCATATTAATAGCTCCAAAGAGAACGTGCCTCAAAAAGTCCATCGAGGGCTTTTCCACCAACAAGATCTCCTTGTTGAACCTTCCCATGAAAGACCGTAGAGTCTCGTTTGGCCCTTGGACCAAGCTGTAAAGAGCGGTCGCGGCTGGGGCTGGTGCCTTCAAAGAGTTGAAGTGGCTTATGAAAGCATCCGTCAAGTCATAATACCCTTGGACTGAGCGTGGGGGAAGCTTTTTATACCAGTCTTGGGCCATTCCCGTGAGAGAAGTGACAAACACCTTGGCCCAATAATTGCTCGGGTGATCATACAAGTGCATAAGATGCACAAAATGATGCAGATGCTCGGCTGGGTCAGTGGTTCCATCATACCTGTTGACAACCGTGGGGATTTTGCCTTTCCCTGCACGGGTCATTAGTACCTCCTCGACGAGGGGAGAATCGCCTGTCATGATTCTGTAATCCCTGTCCTCGGGATCCTCATAGCTGGCTTCTCTCCTGCGGCGGGAAATTGGGCTGCGTGGTCGGCGAGCGTCTCTGGCCCTGGACCTCTCGTCCCCATCACGGGGGACTTGAGACCTTGCTCGAGAGAGCTGCTCCACCACATTCTGGAGCCCTCTAATCTGGTCTTGTACTGTGGCAAGTTGAGGGTCACCAACATTTCTGCGGTTTGTCTTTTCTGTGGCCCTCGATTGGACCTCTCCGTTATCTCCGGCCGCCTCATTTCGAGGGGCCCTTTCATCTCCTACAGGTGGTTGTTCTTGCTGGACCCTCGGTGGGGCCTCATTTTCTTGATTCGGTGGTGGTGGAGGCTGTTGGGCCCTTAGCGCATTTTGAGCCATCGTCAGGGGGTGTGCTGGAAGTCCTCCCAGGGGTGAGGCTATTCCAGCGCCCGCATGTGAAGGGAAATAAGCTGCAGTGAAATGTTCCCAAGCATTCTGTACGGCTTGACTCTCGCATTGTGCATACAGCGCCTGTAGTTGTTGCGTAGTGATTTGGGGCATTTCTACCCCCTGTATCTCCGTTGGTAGCGACAATGGGAGATTTAGTGTCCCCACCTGATATGGCTGGATCATCGGCATCATCCCAGGCATCATTCCGGGTTGCATAAAAGTGTATACTGGCGGTGGCGTGGTCATAGAGTACGCGCCAGGACGAGAGGTTGGAATATTTTGGGCGAAAACTGGGGGAGGAGGATTGGAACCAGATCCTCCAGCCTCATTACCAGATGGGGGTAGAGTGGCGGCGGCCTCTGTGTTTCCGGCGAGAGGAGGAGGAGGAGTACCGCCAACGGCGGCGTTGTTCCCTGTATTTTCCTCGTTGATAGGGGGTTGGGCACCCTTGCTCCCCACTACTCCTGATCTTGTCGCAGTCACCATGTTGGGAGTTGCTGGTGTCACTTTTCAACTAGCTTTTCTGGGGAAGAAACTGTTGACGATGAAGAAGGTGATGATGGTTTCCCACAGACGGCGCCAAAAATGATGGTGCAGGAATATCGGTTTCCTAAATGCAACAACACTTTAGTATTTGTATGAAGAGGGAAGGACCATCACGGGCGTGAGTGCCTCAGGAACTGGGTTTCCTTGTGAGCGTGGGTTCTTCCAGCTAGGATAACACCAAGAGTGCAAGAGGTAATGGTGATGCAACTGTGGTGAGGTTAATGGAAAGCTTGAGAAGATCAGTAGGAATGCCCAGAACAATGCAATGTGTGTGTAGAAGATGACTTGGGGGAGAATGCAAGTGTTCTCCCTTATTTATATGTTAGGGGTGAGGGTAGATTACGTAATTTGACCGTGTGGTCCCAAACCTGTGTTGCCCTAACACGTGGCTGCCTGTGGTGATATGAGAGTGACAGCTCTGAAAGGTAGGTGGCGTGTCAGATGCGCGGTACGCGCTGCCTTTGTGTCAGAGGTTGTTGACGAGGGTCGCGCGGGTAGAAGGTCCCGGATCCGTTTTATGAGGGTTCAAATTCACCACAGCGGGGAAGGATCATACTCGAGCGCTGGCGGCGCTCGAAGGGCGCACGGATGGGTTCCCCACGGCCGATGGCCCTTCGAGCGTCAAAACCACGAGCATCGGGAACCTTCCTCGTGTGGGTGCCCTCCTGAGATGGGTAACCCTGAGGGTTGAGATGTGAACGCCGAGCCTGTCGGTTCGGGCCCCTTACCTGAATAGTTATCCGGGGCTCAACGGCCTGCATTAGCTGGCAAGTGAGTGGGCTGGGTTGGCCCGCGAGCCCATCAATGCGAGCGTACAGTCTTCAAGTCAACCGATGGCGACACGTGGACGGCTCTGATACGGGGCGTGTTTTTTAGCCTCATCAAGTATTATTTAAGATTTATGTTAATTTTTTTATAATTGATTTTATGTATGTAATATAAATAATTAAAAGAGTATATTTATATAAAAAATGCAAGGAATGTTTAATCGAATACTATAAAAATTATTTATAAAATTAGATTAAAACTAACAATACTATTCATACTTTTATGTATTTAATTTATATTTTATTGTATAAACTAAAGGAAGATTATATGGTTAGTTATGTTGGAAAACCACAGAGCAAACGCAGCGGAAGTTTAAAATTTTTTTCAAAAGGGATCTAAAAGACTTGCAATGTTCGTATCGTAACGTTGGGACTTAAGAATCTCACACGAATTGAAGCTTTCTTGAAACGTATTGAGCCACCCTCAAGCGTTCTGCATGCGACATGAAAATCTCTGTTTCTTGATTCTTTCTTCGAGATTCCAAAGTAGAAATCCTCTAGAGTAATAATCCACACCAACCTAGATTCAAATTATGTTAGTGAGTATGCTAATACTGTAACATGCGTATTAAAGAAATAAGAAACGAGAAATAGAGGGCAAGAGAATTTTCCCTAATTCCAAGAAGGTTGGATGTGATTCTCAAATCACGTGTGAGGCAAAATCGAGCCCCTTAGTCCTTTTTATAGTGAAGGGTTCGAAACCCTAGTCTTGCAGGAGAGGGTCTCCAACTTTGACTTTTCTTCCATTCTTTCTTTCTCTCCAAGTAAACAATATCTTATCTAAAATAAGGTATTTATTTTATAGAAAAAGAGCTCCTAACTAATTTAGGATTATTTAATTATTCTAGTAATAATTAAATATCTTATCCTAATACTTTATTAGAATAATAAGATAGAAGATATTTATTTATTTCTTTATTCTAATCAAATTAGAACAAGTAAATAATTAAATACTTAGAATTAATTCTCCAATTAATTTCATCAAAGACTTTAGAATTAATTCAATAATTGATTCTAACGGGCTAAAATTAATTCTCCAATTAATTTTATTTCGGCTATATAATTAATTCTCCAATTAATTATATTTAGGGATTTATAATTAATTCTCCAATTAATTATATCTTGGCTTTATAATTAATTCACTAATTAATTATATTTGGGCTTGATAATTAATTCTCTAATTAATTAACACATGATCCAATTTCTCAAATGGATCACACGTCCCAAACAATGCTCTCGATCCACATGTGTACTTTACACTGTGGTCTCGTTTCGATCAACTATTTGATCTTTCCATAATACCCTTTAAACCCGGTATTTGTGTGTGACCCTCTAGGTTCAATTTCAGTTAGCAGTAAGCCTAATTAATTAATACACTTTATTAATTAATTACCTCACAGATCACACGACCATAGTCTAGCAACAGGTGTGTGACCCCTACCCGAAATGTAAATGTATATTCGAAAGAACCTTTCAGTCAATGACATCATGTGGGATACGATCCTCTTACCATCCTATCTCTCGATTAAGATCTAGGGCATGGGAATATCGAGAGCTCTACTAACCTTAATCTTAAAACTAAGTTCCCTTCATATTCCATTTGATCTCAATCCAAGAAAACCCCATTTTCTTGATGTCTTGATCTAACCACCTTGCGCAAGGATTTTTAGGATGAAATCATGAATAACTTGTGTAATAAGAGATCATCTTATCTACAACAAGTGTAGGTCCTTTATTGATTCCAACAATTCTCATATGCCACTTGTGTAATCCCAACATAGGTCGTGGTTCAGGTGTCTATACGGCGACACCCTTTTGAGCCTATATCAAAGATTACAGAGTTACCTCATATGAGATAATGTGGAATCTCAAGTCTAAGGATTAATTCCTCACGTCATTGACATGTGAGATATTTCCTAATCTGGAAGCTTCAGGAAACTTCCTTTCCCATTTAGGAATCTTCTCACGCTGGGCACTCTCAGTGATGAAGTTCTTGTAACTATCACTCTTATGTATTATGAACGCATCAACCCATGCACTTATCACCCCTTGAAACCGGGTGATCCTTCTTAAGGATATAACTACACAAGCAAGTCTCAGCAGAGGCAAAGTCGACACTCCCACTGTCTGTCGGCCTCATTGACTTGGAGAAGTTTCTAATCCTCGCTTATGGAGTTAAGAACTTGTTTCATGTGTCATTCCCATAATGACAAAGTTCTTAACGGCCTCATCGGATTAAAGGAGTTCTAGACATGCACACGTAATGGAAACACACAAAACTCGTATTGGCACATAACAAATGTTCGCCTATGATTATAATCACTCGTATATTATTCAAAGATTGTCTGTGATATAGGGAAAGTCCCAAAGCTTAACAGCTTTCTAGGGCACTATTCCCAACAAGTTAGATTTAGATGATTACAATTATATTAGTATTAGTTAATTAAAAAATATTATATTAGAATTAATTAATTTATTGAAAAATATTTTATGTAAATCATTCAATTATATTATTTTGTTAATTAGATAAGTTTATAAAATTGTAATATGATTATAATTTAAGAAAGCTTATGGACTTAGATAATTAGAACTATGGATTTATATAATTTGAATTACATTAGGATTGATTTATTAATTAAAAGTGATCATATGTAGCTTATTCAATTTAAATAATTATTTTATATAATTACAAAATTTTATTAAAGTTTATAAAGTGAATCGATTTGTTGTTTTCCAATTTGTTAGATATATCTTACTATAACATTTAAAATTATAGGCCTTAAAATTAAAAAAATAGAAAACTTATATTATAAATTTTGGATACAATTAATTAATATATTAATATTAAAACAATTCGTGTTGAACTATATATATTTTGTGAGTAAGTTGGACAAACTTTAATTCTACCAAGAGTCCTATTTTAAGTTAATAAATATTTTTTATATATAGTTAAATTAATAATTTATAACATGTATTTAAATCATTATCCTTGACTAACGTAATTATTGTGAGGATATTTTAGGTGATCCGTATTTTATAAAAAACCAAAAACCCAACTCGTGCTTTTATAAGATACTAGTGAAATGAACGTGCGTTGCATGTTTATCATTTAATTTTATTCAAATAAGATTGGCTATTATATTTATTGAATAAATTAAAATATTAAAAATATCTAATTCGATTAAATAAATATAATCATATTTTTGATGAACTATTTTGATCTTAAAAAACTACACATACAAAAATATTTTTACGACATCTCTATTTCAAATTATGTACAATAAGTAGAAATTCAAAGTAGAGAAACATTCAAATAAATAAAAAATAAAAATATTTGAAGTTATATTATTATATAAAAAAAAAGATTTAAATTGTATAATAATTTATTCAAATAATTCTAGCTTTTAACCATAAGCAATAGTTTATAACTTTTAAATATATTTAATAAATAAAAAGACATATATAAAAAAGAGTTAATCCTGGTCGTTCCCTTATCCTTTGGGGGTTTTGCACTTTCCCCTCTATACTTTGTTTTTTAGCATTTAACCCCCAACCTTTGAAAAATATTACACTTAACCTCTTTAAAAAAATTTAACCTTCGATTTCTCTTTCGTTACAGCGACCCAAGCTTCAAGACCACCGCCATCGTGTTCATCTCTCCAAGAAGAACAAGGCCCATACCCCAGTCGAACCTATTAGCCGCCACAAGCTTCATTCGTCATGAGTCGTCTTTAACTAATAATTCTGCTTCGTCAGTTGTCAGATTTTGATTTCAAGACCCTTGTTGTGTTCCTTGCATCGAGAGTTTCAATTTGATATATAATATCAACACGTTTTAGATCAGCTTTGTATAGATTTGTTTTGTTAAAGTTTGTTACAAGCGGTTAAGTGTGATATTTTTCAAATGTCAGGAGGGTAAACGCTAAAAATCAAAGCATAGGGGGGAAAGTGCAATACCCCCCAAAGGATAGGGGGGTGACCAGGATTAGCCCTATAAAAAATATAGACCAAAACCTAAAAGATCATATAAAATGCTATATTAATTATATATACTTTAATCTTTCTATTGTTTGATTTTCTTTAATATAATTTGTGATTTATTCTTAATTTTCTTTATAAAGTTTTGGAGAATCTTTTCGCAGTCATTAACAATGTAAAAGTTATATTCACTTTCAAAACTATGACTTTTGCACCTTATCTTTCTCTATAATTTCGATCTCGATTCCATCATTTAAAATGGAAATATTGTTATTTTTTTTTAATTTCATAATTTTGAGAAATTGTAGTTTTGGTATACCATTTTCACTCTTGGGTTCCTTCCTAGTCACTGTTTTCTCTAATTTTATCTCTTGTTCTTTCTTATGCCTTTAATGATTTCTCTTCTCTTATTTATAGATATCAGACTCCTCTTAGTCACAATTACTCGTTCTCTTTTTAACCTAGATTTATCTTCAAGCTTCGTTATGAGATATTTCATAGAATCGCTAACCTCTCTTAGTTTTACTCTCATCGGTTCGCCTCAAGCCGCTTCCTCAGTTTGCCACCTGATAGAGAACTGACCAGCCTACTTCTTAGGCGAGTTGATCTTAGGTTTGGTTCTATTATAGGCCGAATGAGTATATCCCAACAATCACTAATTTTGGTATAATTACCTTAAACTAAATATCCATCTCTCAAAACTGTAGGTTTGGCATATCATCATTTTTAATACTACCTCCTTTCCTAAAAATTTCTATCTTCTTCTCCATAATTGTAGTTTGATTTAATGAGTCCTATTTTTCTTTCTCCATCTTATTTTTATTTTTCTTTTTGATTTCACAATCGAAAAATGCTCATTGTAGTTTCAGCTGAAGTTTTAGCTTCTGCACCCCCAATTAGTTCCTTAAGTTGTTTATACTTTTCATGCCTAGAATTCTACTAACCTACTGCTTTAAATCATTTGACATATAAGGTGCGAATAACACATGTAATTTGCTGAAATTTAATTTGAGACCCAATGTCTTGCGAAACGCCTCAACCATACTTTAAATGCACTTTGCTCCATCCACGGTTGCTTTGGCTCCCAATATTAAGTTGTCCATAAAAAGCAAGTTTGAGATGTGAGGCCTTGTTTAACATATCGTAATTGGCTTCCAGGTCTGACTGAAATAGTCTCCTCAATTATATATGTAAGTTATTCCATATAGAGTACAAACAAATAAGGTGAGAGTGATTGCCTTATCTAATTCCAGACATTCGTACAGCCTCCGTCGATTCACCATTTTATAGAATTTTCGGTTGTATCCTCTACATTCTGCTCATAATGATATTGTTGATTTTCTTCGAGAATTTGAAGAAAGTTAAAGTTTTTCTCAAAAAATTCTACCAAATTTTGTCGTATGCCTTTTCAAGATTCAATTTCAGCAACATGCCTTTTTTTATTGTTGGAGTGATGTAGCATTCATAACATTTCTTTAGGCATCAAGATATTGTAATGGGTGTCTCGGCCGGGAGTGAAGCCATTCTGGTTCGATCCCATAATCTCTTTGATATACGGTACGGAGTATAATCATCTTGGTAATCATTTTTTAGCAATACATTAACATAATGGCCCGAAACGCTTTTATTTTTTTAGATCATTAATTTTTTTAATTAGGCAAATAAACAATCGATAATCCTTCTTTGGAATTGATTCTCTCTCCATGCAATAATTGATGAAACTCACTATCGAGTCTCCAACTATATCCTAATAGGTTTTAAAAAAGGTAAGTTTGGAAATAAAGAACACGAGTGTCAGAAGGTGGCAGTGTGGATGATAATTGCAGAAGTACAATAAACCAAATGAAGTCAGCAATGCTATCCTAAGAGTTAGAGCAGTTAGTTCCTAGAATCTAACCATCAAGGGCCATGATTTCTGCTGAAGGATTCGTTATCATGCTCGGGGGGCAGGATAGGCCATAACGGAATAATACTCCCTCATTCTTCATCAAGACCTCAGCCTTGATCCATTTCTTCTCATTTTTCATTGCGAGGGCCAGTCCCTTCGCCCAATCCTCGAAAGTTTTGTTCTTTGTCCTTTCCTTAATCAGTGGCCCTTCACCGTGTATCAACCACCCTCGGTGAACCCTGAAAATCCCCCCATGAGCCCCAACGAAGAAATATTTCTCCTTCCAATGCTCGCCATATGAAGTGGAGGGAGAGTCAATCATTTTGAAGCCGGATTTGGCTTGGGCGTAGTAAAACCCATCTGTGGGGGATGAACGCGTAGAGCGGGCCACCTGGATCAAACTATCAAAATTATCAATGGAGGGTTCCTGGCCTAATGCCCTCATCAGAATCACGAAGGTGTTTATTAAGGCAATGCCATTTGGAAGAATTTGGGAAGGGCACAGTCTAAGATGATGGCAAATGGTACAAACGGTGGATGGGATCGGAAACCTCAGACCCCCGGCCAGGACCGCGTCCCAATAAACGGTCATCATCCCTGGCGGCAGTAAATTTTCTCTCTCACCCTCCTCGGGAAGACGCATGGGAAATACCGCTTCATCCCAGTATGCTTTGGCCCTCAACTCCCTCAAATCTTCGAGCGTCAAGATACTCTCAATCTCATCCGGAGATCTATCGGTTTGGTAAGGGTTATTTTGCCTCACTTGTGTTGCAGGCTCTTTTCCCCTTCTTTGGCGCTTTCTGGGAGGTTCAGCCTCAGCATGACGCTCGGAAGGCCCTGCACCGCCCTCAGGAGCCGCGACTGCCACCGTGATCCTATGATCTTGGGGTCTTACGGCACTATTCAACACAGGGAACACTCTCTCTCCCTGCCTCTGCATTTCCATTACGTTGTGCATCTCTTCAAAAAGGTCATTTACCCCTCCAGGAGCACGCTCGTTCATTCCTTGAACGGCAGCGTCAACCTCTTCATCCCTGGCTTCAACCGAAGCCCGGGCCACTGGAATAGCAGTAGAAATCTCCTCGCCTGGGGAAGCCCTGGCCATTGGAACTATTGTAGGCACATTATCGTGAGGGGAAGAACTCCCCACTGACATCTCATCTATTTCCCTCACAAAGGCTTCTGCGTTGTTATTCGCCATATCTGGGGTTTTATTGGTTCTTGAAATTGGAAATTTCTCTCAGTAAGATTGACGGAAAAGGAGGCTTCTGGAAAGGATTCAATGGCAGAAAAAACAGTTCTTCACTCAAGAGTTTCACTCACTCAACCTAAATCTAATGTTAGTGCAAGGAAAATGAAAAATTTATTAGGATTTACCTAAGATCTGAAAGAAAAGGGTTACTGGAGCTTGTGGAAGACTTGCAGAAGGTTTTGCTATTGTTATGCTTAGAGAAGTCTGAATGCATGAAAGAGGCTCTAAGGCTCTGTAAATCCCTATTTATAGGGGAGAATCTGTGCTGATTAGGGCTGGGTTTTCAAAACGCAATCATTTCCCGCCTAGGAAATCCCCCCACTTTTGGTAACCGCCTCACGTCTCCCGGAGTGCACCGACCACGCTCCCACTCAGCATTTAATGCGGACACGACTTCATTTAATGCGATGTCAGAACGTGTCTGTTACGGAAGCTAAGCGGTAACTTCCCTTGCTGAGGCTTGACCCTCGGATATTCAAAAAATTCAAGGCTCGCTTCCCTTAAATTCTACAGTACGCTCAAGCGATACTACAGAATTTGGGGGGCAAAATGATGAGATATAAAACCGCGTTCATATCGGAGCCGTCAATGTGTCACCACTTGCCGGCTGAGGGATTGGACGCTCGCATTGATGGGCTCACGGGCCAACCCAGCCCACTCGCTTGCTTACTAGTACAGGCCCATGAGCCTCGGCCAACTATTCAGGTAAAGGGTCCGAGCCGACAGGCTTGACGCTCACATCTCGGCCCTCAGGGTTACCCTTCTCAGGAGGGCACCCACGCGAGGGCCCCGTTCCCGATGCTCGTGGTTTTGACGCTCAAGGGTCATCAGCCGCGGGGAACCCATCCGTGCGCCCTTCGAGCGTCACCAGCGCTCGAGTATGATCCTTCCCCACCGTGATGGATTCAAACCCTAGCAAAGTGGACCTTGGGCTTTCCTCTCGTGCGACCCTCGCTAATAACCTCTGACACAAAGGTGGTGCGTACCTTGCACCTGACACGCCGCCTCCTTTTCAGAAATGTCATTCTCATACCCCCATGGGCTGCCACGTGTTAGGGCAACACAGGTTTGGGACCACACGGACAACTTACCCGATTTACCCTCACCCCTAACATATAAATAGGGAAGAACACATGCATTCTCCCCCAAGTCATCTTCCCCATACATACTGCATACATTGTTATGGGCATTTTCCCTCACCTTCTCAAGCTTCATATTACTCTCACCACAGTTGCATCACCGTTGCATCTTGCACTCTTGGTGTTATCCTAGCTGGAAGAACCCACGCTCAAGAGGAAACCCAGATCCTGAGGCCCTCACGCCTATGATGGTCTTTCCCTTTCCATACAAATATTAAAAGTGTTGTTGCATTTTAAGAAGTCCGGTTTCCTGCACCATCACACATACAAAAATATTTATATGAAATATCTCTTTCAAAGCATGTACGATAAGTAAAAATTCAAAGTAGAGGAACATTTCAATAATTAAAAATAAAAATATTTGAAATTATATTATTATATAAAAAAAAAGATTTAATGTGTATTATAATTTGTCCAAATATTTATAGCTTTTAAGCATAAATAATAGTTTATAACTTTCAAATATATTTAATTAATAAGAAGACATATATAAAAAATATAGACAACTTCTCAGCACGTGGTCCATATATTCATGTTCAGTACAACAATTTGTACATACATTACTTTTCCCAAATTTTCTATCATACTTAAGTACATACATGAGCAAGCTATCATGTTGGTAGTCATAGGAAAATCTTGAACTTTCAGGGGTGAGGTAATTTTCAAATTCATTTCCAATTTTTCTGGCATGTCTCATCCCACATCATCAGCAAACTATATGTCATTTTATAAGAGAATTTATCGTTAGTTGATTCAATCCAGAGAGTATCTCCGTTATCATAAAGTGCGATTAGGACACTAAGTATCTCATTCACCACCTCCTTGGACATTAATGTTTTCAGCTAATTTAGGTTTCAGTTTTTATCTGTGCCAGTGAGATTACATACCATAAGATCTTTCTCCGCCTCATGAATGTTATCTCCAAAGATATCTGCTAGTTTGTCTTGTGATAACTATCTATCGTTCCATAAAGACGTCCTTTCACCTTTCTCAATCATCCATTTGGAAAATGGCTCCTCCATTCAAGTGTTTCTAACTATCCCTTTCCATGTTCGGGAAGCGATAAGTTGAGGCTTATATTCGATCAAGAATGTCCTCCCCTTTTAAATATTTTTTCTTATATATCTAGTTTCACACGGTCACCTCCTTGTTGAGCATTCTCCATCCCATTTTCGCGAAAGCATTGCTATATATCTTTTTGGACTTCTCTAAGACCTAATCCACTTTCTCACTTCTTTCTAGTCACCTTCTTCCACCCTACAAGATGGGTCCATTTCTTTGTTATATCAATCACCTAAAGAAAGTTGTGCTTAAGTTGATCAGGTTTATCGACACATGATTGAGGAGTCAATTTTTGTGCATGTGGTAGATGGAGATCGAGATCGTGATGGACTAAATAAGTGTCATTCGTCCAAAAAGGTTTGTGGTTTTGGCTTCTATCCCAAGAAGTGCTTTTCAACTCTGTTAATTACAATCGAGAAATGTTCATTATAATTTCAACTAAAATTCATTTGAACCCCCAAGTAGTTCCTTAGTTCTTTGTACTTTCCATGCCCAAAATTTTACTAACCTACTAATTTAAATCATTTGACACAAATGGTGTGAACAATACATGTGATTTACTGAAGTTTAATTTGAGGCCCAATGCCTTGCGAAATGACTCAACCACACTGTGAATGCACTTTGCTCCATCCATGGTAGCTTCGGCGAATACCAAGACTCATCACCTCTTCAATGGTATCTCTACTAAATAGTTTGGTGTAGTATTCCCAAGTGTGTGGCTTCCGTTGATCATTACAGGTTGCCCATTCATTACCTATTTTGAGAGCATTCGTCTGGTTCCTCCTTCTTCTTGTTATGGTTGAGAGATAAAAGACACGTATATGATTATCCCTGAATTGAAGTCAATTATTCTCTACTCTTAAAACCAAATAATATCTTCTTATTATAGTAGTTTATTGTACTCTGCCATCAATTCTTTATTCAAATCTTTTGGATATTTATCTTGTTTGTCTCATGTATAATGCTCTGAAAATTTTTGTATTTTTATTTTTTATTTTTTATTTTTTTTGCTTTTTGAGCACATTGAAAACTGTTTGAATACCATTGTTTTGGAGCAATGGTCCCAAGTCAAAATGACCTTCAAGTTTTGATTAGACCAATAAGTTGTGTATTGTTATTTTGGAAAATGTAGAGCTAAACTGATAACTACTGGATCAATCTCATTCAAATTAAATTAAAATATTCTCCATATTGTTTCTAGTGCTGAGACTCAATCTAGTATCTTGAAATTTTTAATCTAATCTTCAAAATTTTGTTTACTATTGTACGCGATATTAATTCTCACTTTGTCATGTCCTCTATAAATATATTTATAAAGATATTTCATAGTTCTTAATTTTGGTATGTGTGTGTATATACATTAAAATCAAGTAATTCTTTCTTTTAACTAACTATTCTTTATCTATTTTATATATTCTCTTTGCCATTTGATCTTGCTTTCCATTTTCTTATTTGTATTTTTCTAATGAGTATTATTTCGGATTTATGTTAATTTTTTTTAATAATTGATTTTATGTATATAGTAGAAATAATTAAAAGAATATATTTATATAAAAGATTTAAGGAATGTTTAATCGAATACTATAAAAAAAAGTTAATCGAATGAGTATTATTAAGGAATAATAAGAAAGACTTAGATAATTAGAACTATGAACTTATATAATTGGATTTACATTAGGATTGATTTATTGAAAGTTATCTTATGTAACTCATTCAATTTAAATAATATTTTATTTTACATAATTACAAAATTTTATTAAAATTTATAAAGTGAATCAATTTGTGGTTTTTCAATTCGTTAGATAGATTTTCTTATAACATTTTAAATTATAGGTCTTAAAATTAAAAAATAGACAACTTATATTATAAATTTAAATATAATTAATTAATATATTAATATTAAAACAATCATTGTTGAACTATATATCTTTTTGGGGTAAATTGTAGAAATATTAGTTCTAGCAAGAGTCATATTTTAAGTTAATAAGTGCTTTTTAAATATAGTTAAATTAATAATTTATAACACGTATTTACATCATTATCCTTAACTAATATTTATTGACATAAAATTGTTGTAAGGATATTTTAGACGATCCATATTTTGTAAGAAACCAAAAACCCAACTCGTACTTTTATAATATGTATGTATAGATAGATAGATAGATATAGAATAAAATATAGATTATTAAAATAAAAGATTTCTAATCAGATTATCATATCACGAAACCAATTAACATACAAAAGTATTCATGTTGATATATATACTTCCTCTTCATTCGTCAGTGCATTCACGTTCATACATACACTTACTTTCCATTACGAAACACATTCATATACATGCTCCTATTTTACATATTATATCGCATTCATTGTGGACACATCACATCTCCCGTCCTCGTTCAAGTTGTCCCTCTTCATTACATTCAAACAAATAAAAGGTGTGAATTACGTTCTATGTCAGAAACTTGTTATCTTTAAACTTTATTACATCACTGTAATGTGAAAAGGATATGATACAGCCGAAATGTGAGTCTAATCCAAGGGCTAAAAGTAATATGCATTTAAAAAAGCAAGAGATAAAGTTATAAGGTAGGGGAACCTGGTGGAACCATGTCGACAAATTTGATATCGAGATCTCCAACGAGCGTCTCTCTAGGTAATTGCAGAACCTGGTGGAACCATGTCGACAAATCATTTATTTCCGAATTAATAAGATCAAGCCGTAGAAAAAGAAAATTGCTTACATATTGCCTATTGGATTGGGATAATTACATTGAATGGAAAATTGCAAATTCAGGATTGCACTCATACTCGACTTGATATTTTGGAACACTTATCCTTACGATAGCAATTTAAAACTCTATTTGGTAAAAATGTGTAATTTTGAGACTGACACCTGAAAATTGAATTGGGTGCGTCTGAGTTTGAAAATTGCAAATTTTTATTTAGTAAAATCTTAAATTGCTACTGCAACGATAAATGTTTCGAAATATCAATTGGAGTATAAGTAGAATCTCAATTTTACAATGTTGTCGAATTTACACCCAATAAGTGGAATTAATGTTTTTGCAATTTCAACCTTCGGGAAATGCCGTATTTTCGACTTTCTGTCTAATTATGAAAGCAGAGTTAAACTTTTGCAATTTATCTCACCTAAAATGAGAATGTCCTCAAATTGCTAACTAATCCATTTATTATATATATGTATATGTATGTTATTTTTTAAATTGTGAAATTTTTACCGAATAAATTTTTTTGAGTTATTTAATATTAATAGAAAAATCTTATTGCTCCATAATATAAATTAATATTCATAAATATTATTACATTGTGATTTATGACTAGAATTAATACCTAAAAGTCATCTATATATATTACAAAAGTACGAGTTGGATTTTTTGTTTCTTACAAAATATAGATCGCCCAAAATATTCTCATAATAATTACATCAATACTATTAGTCAAGGATAATTATGTAAATACATGTTATACATTTTTAATTTAACTATATCTACAAAGTACTTATTAACTTACAAGATGATTCTTATTAGAATTAAAACTTCTTCAACTTACCAAGAAAAAAAGATACATAATTTAATAAGGATTGTTTTAATATTAATATATTAATTAATTATATTCAAATTTTATAATATAAGTTGTTCAATTTTTAATTTTAAGGTCTATAATTTAAAACGTCATAATAATATACATCTAACAAATTGGAAAATAACAAATTGATTTACGTTATAAATTTTAATAAATTTAGGTAATTATGTAAAATAAAATATTATGTAAATTAAATGAGTTATATAATTTAACTTTCAATAAATCAATCCTAATATAATTTAAAGTGTATAAATTTTCTTAAATTATAATCACATTATAATTCTATAAACTTATACGATTAACAAAATAATATAATTGAATGAAATATAACATAATTTTTAATAAACTAATTAATCCTAAAGTAATATTTTGCAATTAACTAAGATTAATATAATTGTATTTATTTGAATCTGACTAACCAATAATCTTCTTTTAGTTTATAATAAAATATAATCCATATATATTATAAATGTAAAAATTGGATTTTTGATTTCTTACAACTTAATATACCACAATTTAAAATTGCAGTTACTCTAAATTAAAAATCCTAAGAAAACTCAATGTGTGTGCATATAAAAATAAGATATAATTTAATTTTATAAAATAACTTTTATTGTGTTCGATTAAACACTCCTTGAATTTTTTATATAAATATACTCTTTTAATTATTTCTACTACATACATAAAATTAATAGGAAAAAACTAACATAAATCTTAAATGATACCTATTAGAGAAATATAAATAAAAAAATGGAATGCAAGATCAAATGACAAAGAGAGAATAAATAATAGATACTTAGCTAAAAGAAAGAATTACTTAATTTAATGTATATACACATGTATACCAAAATTAAGGAACAACCAAAATAATTCTTTTATTTGATAATCCTAATCGCTCGGCATGATAACGGAGATAAGGGAGTATGGATTGGGTCAACTAATAATAAATTCTCTTATAAAATTGTCTATAATCTGCTTATGGTGTCGGATTGGGACATGCGAGAAAACTTGAAAATTAATTTGGAAATTACATTGCCCCCAAAAGTTCAAAATTTTTCTGGGGTTTTTGCCTACATGATAGCTTGCTCATGAATGTGCAGATGTATGATAGAAAATTTGGAAAAGGTGGTGTATATACACGCTACTGTACATGACATGAATATGTGGACTACACGCTGAGAAGTTACCCGTTCACTCTCTGGGTGTGGGACAAGATTGTTGATGCACAGATTGAACAAAATCTTCGTGGCTTGCAAGGGTCGAACGGACACAAAGTGTGCTTTAATAGCAAAATTCAGAGCAATATGTTACCAGAATATCATGGGTGAATTGTCATGATCTTGACGCTCTGGAATCTTTGGAAAACATGGAATCGATGGAGCTATCAAAATGTTATAAAGTTTAGAAGTGTCACTCTTGTCCATATAAAAGAGTTACCTGAGACATTGGTACAAAACAGTGAGGACAAAAAATACAGGCAAAAATACGCACTAAGTTATCGTGGAATAAAATCAAAAATAGATATGTGAAACTATATTCTGATGAAAGCTTTTATAACCACACCAATAATACTTTGGCCAGGGGTGTCATCCGAGATGACAACTGAAGATGGTGTTAGGATACGTTATGAATCTTGGTAGATTTTCAATAATGTAGCGGAGTTATTAAGCTTACGTAAGGGATTAACACTAGCTTAGGAGAATCGCTTTTCGAAGTTTAATATGGAGATTGATTTGGAGGCGGTTGCGAAATGGATAACAACGGATGATATTAAAAAGCAACCAATGAAAAATGTAATATTTAATTGCAAAAATTTACTGCAAAAACTATAGGAAACTTTGATTAAATAAATCATGAGAAAGAAAAATGATAACGGGTAAATTGGAGAGGATATATATGTTACAAGGTTCAAGATGGTTACTCCGTCTAGGATGCTCCGCCAACAAAACTGGATGAGTCATAGTCTCATAGATTTTTAACTTGAGGTTGTTTTTCCTGTGTTGGGTTGCTTCGTTTAGCATAAAAAAAATATATTAGAGAGATAAGAAGAAAAAATGAATATGATTGGACATATAAATAATGCAAAAGAAATAATATTAGTTATACTTCTTTGTTTTTTTTGTTTATTTCTATACAAGATACATGTTATTGTTTTAATGGTGACTGTCAGGATTGAAAACAAATCCTTCTTATAATATAAAACGTACAAAAAATGCAATACATCAATATACTAATTTGAAACGGGTGTTTCCTATAAAAATATCAAACCATCAATAAGTATATTTTTTATTTATAAATTTCATATTATAAATTATTTTTGAATTAATAATAGGTACAAAGTGGTACTAATTGTTATACATGAAGGTATTGTGCTTCCATCATATTATTTGAGGAGTGTATAAGTTGGTCAGTATATAAATATCAAAAATCAATTGAAAATCTAATTAATTTTCATAAAATATTATTTTTTTAATATTTTATAAATAAATTAATCATTAAAAGTTCCATTAATATTTTTTTATAATTAAATTACTAATGCTTTTAATTGTTTAAGGAGAATATAACTCAAAATATTATAGAAAACTTAATTAGTTTACAAGTATTTACAGTGTTTTGTTTTCTCATTGCAATCAATCGAAGAGTAGAAGTTATCATCAATTAAAAATTGCATGCGGTAGCAGATGAAATTGAAAAGGTACAATTCAAAGTATAAATAAAAGTAAAATAGAAATACACATTAAATCAAACAATAATTATAGAGAAAAAGATGGAGATTTGCGAAATGGGGTGATATCAAATGATGATATGCCAAACCCATCGTTTCGAGAAATGGATATTTAGTGTAAGATTTTATTTTATTTTTTTGGTGCACATATTTAGTGTAAGATAATTGTAGCACCCCTACACGTGGAGATGCCACACCCCCGCACTATAGGTCAATCCATATACGAAACGGGTAATCCGTACATGAACTAACCTATAGCGAACGGGTGACAAGGCAGATAAAAGAACACGCTAGATAGGCGGGACTAGACCCTCAAATGCAAGATAAATCCAATACATGAAACTCAAAAGCGGAAACAAAATAATATCGTTTCATCATATCAATACATTATCATCTTCTAAATAACATTCACATATATAAGTGCTCAAAACTACTAACATGATACTCCAATATGCTAATACATAAGAGGTAATGCCATGCTAGACTCAGCTGGATGAATGACACGACACGACTCCCGCCTAGCACGCCACGAACAAAACCTGAAAGGTGGAGGCGTCAGTCTGTGAAGATCGAGTGAGGGGCATAAATATATATAAACACAAGTAGCATGCAAGTTATAATCTCGGGTAAGGTTTTGTAACTAAAATAATATAAGTGCGAACATAACATAGAACTCGCCCGAGATTACAACTATCAAGTTTAACACGATAATCATGTTTATTATAACCATCAGTGGCCCTGGCGAGGGGCATGCACGATCTCCAACCAACCTCGACAGTGAACAAGGATTACACTTTCATTTAATTAAGTTATCATACAAGTCATTATAGTGCACACGATCAATAACACGAAATCCATCTTTCACCATTGGTGGTGGGTTTGCAAGGCCCGAACCACCCCCGATAACACGGTGCAGGTCGGGAGCATAACTCCCACGTACGGGACTCCTTCCTCCACCAAACCTCCTGGTGGATTCAGGGGGCATCCCCACGGTGTGAGAGAGGTGTGTGAGTTACCCGTCAGCCCTATGCTTTCCCGGTTGACTCAAACACTCACTCTCGGGCCCACAATGCACGATACACGACAATTCGCCAAACACGATCACAAGTCAATCACGATAACACGATACACGGCTTGCTTGTCATGAACACGATTAGTTTTCAAGAAACACGATTTACTTTCAAAGGATACGACTTGTAACACGATACACGGGAGTTGTTAAATCCCTTGTTCTTGGAAAACGATTATGAAGCTATATATATGTAATTTGGCCGAAATCCACGTAAAGGTTATATGGTTCTAGATAACTAATAGCTAAACCTCACCTTTACCAACAAAATGCAAGTCGAGACACGGCCTACGGCCCCTGCTCCACGTCACGAGAAGATGATCTGTGCAAGGGATACATGTATACATGAGACTTAACTCTAAATGGACCAAATATGACGAACGGCGAAAATGCAACGAGATGACGAGCAACACGTAATGTAGCATGAAAATATCTTGTTTTGACATGTATTCAATCATATAATAGCAATTCGGGATCAAAGAATGCATTGGATCAACATGCTAAAAATCGGATTTTATGCAGAAAGTTTTGTTCTGTCAGACATGTGGGAACGGTCGTTTCGGGTTCCTTTTGAAATTGGGAAGGGTCGTTCCCATGGCCCTTCTAAAGCGTGCCAACGTTTTATATTTTGAAAACACGCTGAGGCTGGGAACGGCCCTTCCGGCACGCAGGCCAAAATGGGAACGACCGTTCCCAGGCTCGGCCGCCTATTTTGTTTGAAAGAGTGGGAACGCCCGTTCCCACAATGCCTTGAAGCTGGGAACGGTCGTTCCCAGTTTCTGCAACTGAAAAACAGAGCAGAAACAGGGGAAGAGCTACGGGAAGCAACAAACAACCATAAAAACTCAAGTTTTGATCCCCAAATGCTATTATTTCTGAAAATATGCATGTATACATGTTCAAGACTTGATAATATATCACTTGAACATATAAAACATGAAATATCATCAAGATATCAAAGTTCAAGTTCATGATCATATTCATATATATAATCTCAAATTTTGGCTATAATTCATGCTACAATTCAAAATATAATCATATAATCATACTTCAATCAACAAACAATCCATTTAACATATGATTCTCAAACCCTAGCTAAATCATATTTGATCAAGAATCATCAAACCACACATATACCCACCTTGAAATGAAAAGAAATGAAGAAGATAGATGGAGATGATGACCAACTTCCAAAACTTGAGATTATTTCTTGAAATTCTTGATGAAAAGGATGAAATTCCCTTTCCCCTTTTCCTTGGATGAACCGAGAGCAAGAAGGAGCAAATATGTTGGGTAATTTTTGGATGATATGAGATCAATGGAAGCTTGGAGATGATATAACGATTCATCCAATTTTGAAATATGTGAAATGCTATAATTTGTCATTTAGTCCCTCAAGAGTTGAAGTCATGCAATCAAGTATGTAGAGTTTTGAAATATAATCAATTAAATCCTTGAAAGTTTATGCAATTAACTCCCTAAATTTAAAGAAAAGCACATCTAGGGACAAGTTGACAATTAAATCATATTCGGCAATTATTTCACGAAATAAATATTTTCAAGTTATGAAATAAATTCTTAGTTTAATATGAATTCATGAAATTCCATGAAAGTCTGATAAAATGTAATTTATAAAATGGCAATAAACATAAATTATGATTAATGAATTCGGGGCGTTACAATAATTATACTAAAATTGGTGATAATGATATACCAAAAGCTACTATTTCTCAAGATTATGGAACGAAAAAAAAATTAAAAAGAAAATTAATAATGTTCCTATTTTAAATGATGGAATCGAGGTCGGAAATATAGAAAAAAAATTATGTGTAAAAGTCATAGTTTTGAAAGTGAATATGACTTTTACATTTTGAATGACAATGAAAAGATTTTTCAAAACTTTGTAAAAAAAAAAAAAAATTTTTTTAAAAATCATAAATTTTATTAAAAAAATCAAATAATAGAAGGAATAAAGTATATATAGTTAACATAACATTTTATATGATCTTTTAGGTTTTTGTCTATATTTTCTATATATCTTTTCATTTATTAATATATTTGAAAGTTATAAACTATTAAATATGCTTAAATGTTATAATCATTTGGCGTTTTAAACATTTTGTTTTTATATAATAACATAGTTACAAATATTTTTATATATTTTTTTATTTAGATATTTCTCTACTTTAAATTTTTACTTATTGCACATGATTTGAAAGAGAGATTTCGTACAAATTTTTTTTACGTGTAGTTTTTCAAAATCAAAATGGTTCATTAAAAATATTATTATATTTATTTAATCAAATTACAAACTCCATGCAACACAACAACCTGCGAGTCACGAACAACGGCTCCAAAGCCCCCCTTCATTTCTGTCAGGAAAGCAGGCACCATCAGCATTGATCTTAATAAAACCAAGAGGGGGGCCGACCAAGAAGTAGGTAAAACCAAGCGAGGTCCAATCGAAAGGGACACTTTTGCAGCACAAAAAGCTTGAATAAAAGAGTCCACATGTGAAACCACATCTAAAGGGCTTGCATCAGAGGCTTCCATAATTTTCTTGTTAGGAAACCACCAAATACACCAGAGAATGGTAAGAAATTTCCTCGCGTCATCAGTGGTTAAGTCTCGGAGTGTGTTAAGGATCCACGCACAAGTATCCCCCTCCCAAATGGAGATTGAAAACCGGCGCAAAGTGGTACTGGCCCACACTTGGCGGGCAAAGGGACAAAAGAGGAAGGCGTTTTCAACATTTTCATCCAAGGAGGCGCACCAAGGGCAAGCTAAGTCAGAAGCACAATGACGGGTCCGGAGAATGTACGTCGTGGGAATAGCAGAATTACAAACTCTCCAGGCAAACATTCGGACCTTAGGAGCAATATCAACGCCCCAAATTAAATCCCAATGGAGCTCATGTAACGCCCCGGTTTCCGGATGAACGGGTAAGCACGCCACGTGTGCGTTTGAGCGTAGGATTTTATTTTAATTCTTTAATTTCATAATATATTCCTACGTGGCATTTATATTTTTATAAAATTCATGAGATGTCATTTATGTGAATTATTTGATTTCGTCTCATTGAAAATATTATTTCATGACACGGAAAATATTTATTGCATGAAACCATAATCGGGAGTGTTCCAAATTACCAAATTGTCCCTAGTTGAATATTTCTTTAAATTTTAGGGACTTGATTGCCTAATCTTTTAAGGACTTAATTGATCGTATTTTAAAACCATGTATACTTCATTGCATAAGCCATAGACTTGAGGGATTAAATTGCAATTTAAACATTTCACACAAATCAATGTTGGTGAATCACGTAATATACATTCCATGAGCTTCCTTGATCATTTCTATCAAAAATTTCCCAACAACTTTGCTTCCTCATTCTCGGTTCTTCAAGAAGAAAAAAGGGAAGAAGTGATTTTCATCTATTTTGTTAAGAATCTCAAGAAATTTTCCAAGCTTTGGGAGTTAATCATCATCATCATCATCTATATTCTCCATTTCTTTCCATTTTAAGGTTGGTTTGGCATGAATTCATGATCTTTGATCATATATGTATAAGCTAGGGTTTGAGGATTAAATGTTAAATGGATTGATTGTAGTTGGAAGCATGATTATGTGATCTTATATTGAATTATAGCATGATTTATTCATGAAATTATTGGAAATTTGAGCTTGGTTGATCAATATGAGCATAAGCATGAAACTTTGATTTCTTGATAATATTTCATGCTTTGAGTGTTTAAATGTTATGATATCAATTTTTGAACTTATTTGCATCATATTATCAAAAAAGCATGGCTTGGTTGATCAAAACAGGTAATTTGTTGTTGTTGTTGATCATTCCCGTGAGCATCCCCTATTTTTCCTGTGTTCTTCAAATTTGCAGAAACTGGGAACGACCGTTCCCAGCCTCAAGGCATTGTGGGAACGGGCGTTCCCACCTTTTCAAATAAACTAGGTGGCCGAGCATGGGAACGGCCGTTCCCATTTTGGCCTTGGTGCCGGAAGGGTCGTTCCCAGCTAAAGGCGCCCTTTTAAAAATGAAATCGTTGGCGCGCTTTTGGGGATTACGGGAACGACCGTTCCATTTTACAAAAGGGTCCGGAACGGCCGTTCCCACCTGACTTGCAGAACAAAATTCACTGCATAAAATTACGAAAATAGCCCCTCGATCCGACGACTTCTTTGACCCCGAATTGCTATAATATGTGTTAATATGTACTGAAACAACATGTTATCATGCCACATTGCATTTTCGTCGTCATCTCGATACATTTCCGCCGTTCGTCATATTTGGTCCATTTTAGGTCATGTCTCAAGTATACGTGTCATGTTTGCACAAGTCACGAGGGTGCGGACGAGGAGCAGGCTCCGTAGAGCATATCCTTGTTTTATTTTGTAAGAAAGGTGAGGTTTTATTTTAAGTAAATCGAACCCTATAACCCTTATGTGCTATTTTTCGGCCAAAACATATTATCATTATAAACGTTTCAAAGTTATAAATATTTCAAGCAAGCAAGCCATGATTGTCATGATTTTCAAGCAAGTTTGGCGAGTACATGATTGCACGTGGGCCCGAGGGTAGTTCTTGAGCCAACCGGGAAAGCAAGGGCTGACGGGTAACTCTTGAATTATCCTCACATTGTTGGGATCACCCCCGAAGCCACTAGGAGATTAGTGGTGGAAGGAGTTCCGTGTCTAGAGGGTCATGTCCTCTACACACACCATGTCGTGGATAGTCGAGCCTTGCAAACTCGCTATCACCCGGAGGAAGAAGGAGACTGGGGATTAATCCGGCATGTCGGGTTATCCTCGGGTTATTGCATGATTTCAAGCATGAAACTGTCTATGTGAACACTAATTGGAATTGCATGATCATGTATTGAATCGATAAAGCAAGCACGTATTGTCACGTTTAGTGTAAAGGTTGGAGAATCACCCCTGCTCGCCGGGGTCACATGTTCATGAAATGATCAAGTTAAACTGTTAAAATGATTAGTTGTAATCTCGGGCAAAGAACGAGTTTCTTGAACTATATATCTATTTCATTTCCAAAGTCTTCACCCGAGGCTACAACTTGCATGTGATGTGTGTTATATATATTTATTGCCCCTCACTCAGTCTTCGGTAGACTGATATTTCACTTTTCAGGTACTTGAGCGCTTGGTCGTGCTAGGCGGGTGTCCGGTCGAGTTTTGCATTCTCACAGGTCTAGTATTGTACCTTCATGTATAGCTTTTGGCACATCTCATGATATGATCGTTGTTAGTATATTTTGAATACTTGATATGTATATTATTAAGAGATGATAATGTATTGATAGTTAAATTGGTATCTATACGTATCTATTCGGTAAATATGGTACCTATATGTATGAATGATTTTATTGCTTCCGCTTTCGTTATCATGTTGGCTTTGTTTTGTGTTGGGGAGAGTGTCCCGCCTAGCTCGTCAATTTTATTGTCACCCGTTCGCTATAGTTTTGGTTTATGTATGAACTTTCCATTTCATACGTGGATCGAGGCTATAGTGCGGGGGATGTAGTGCCCTGGGGGTTAGGGTGCTACAGCTCAGCTTGAAAACCAGAGCCCGAAGCAGGGGTCCTCACCATGAGGTCCTAATCAAGAAAATAAGCAGACTTAACTGAGAAAAGACCATTCTTGGTGGCGTTCCACACGAGCGTATCCGGCCATGGTGAAGGGCTGATAGGGATAGAAGCAATAGCCGTCGCATCAAGGATAGAGAAATGATGGTTAAGTAGTTGGACATTCCATTCTTTTCTTCCAGGTTGAAAAAGATGGCAGACCTTAGTGATGCAGGAAGACAACGGTTCAATTACTATAGGACTACCAGAGGGAGTGTTTCGGGATCCACCTATCTTTGGTAATGTGAACAAGAGTACCGTTTCTAATTCTCCAATGTGAGCCTTCAACAATTAAATTCCGAGATCCAAGAATGTTCCGCCACGTGAAAGAAGGGCACCGGCCAAAAGTGGCCCCAAAGAAGTCCGAGTGGGGAAAATACTTAGCTTTGAGAACACAAGATAAGAGATTGTTCGGCTGTTTAATTATTCTCCAAGCTTGCTTTGCTAATATAGCCCGATTAAAACATCTAAGGTGACGAAGTCCAAGTCCCCCCGAATGCTTGCTTTTGCACAATTTTTCCCAAGCCACCCAGTGAATTTTGTTTTGGTCCCTGTTATTACAGAAGAAATTGGCTATCAAACACTCCAAGCTCCTCAAGAATGTGTCCGGAAGACAAAAGCACCCCATAGCATAAATAAAAGTTTCTCAGCGGAACCTTAATCTTGCTTCAAACCTTATCTCTCAAGTTAGCAAATAAAAAAAAAAACATTTCGAACGCCCTACCACTGAGGGAAGGCCAAGATAAAGATCATGTTGGGGCACCAATTTAAAACCCAATTCCCTCGCCATGTCCGCCCTTGAAGAAGAGTCAACATTCCCGCTAAACACAACAGAAGTTTTATCTCTATTAACCACTTGTCCCGAGATCCTAGCATAGCGCGAAAGGATTCTATTGATACAAGAGACCGCCTCGAATGAGGCTTGACAACATACAAGTGTGTCATCTGCGAACAGTAAGTGCGAAATCTGATGAGCCCCCCCCCCGGCAAACCAATACCCCTTTGAACAGGCCCTGTCTTTCTTCCTCTTGAATAAAGTAGCTAAAAAATTTTGTGCATAGAAGAAAGAGATAAGGCGAGAGGGGTCTCCCTGACGAATACCCCTCTTAGGAATAATATAGCCAAATTGATTCCCATTAAGAACGAAAGAATAAGAAACTGAAGACACACATTTCATAATCAAACGAACTAGGGAGGGGGGAAAACCCAACCGAACCATGACACATTCAAGCAAGGGCCACTCGACTCTATCATACGCTTTACTCATGTCAAGTTTTAAAGCTATATTGCCATCCTTCCCTTTTGTTTTTTTTTTTTAATAAAATGATTAATCTCGAAAGCCACCAAAACATTATTAGTAATCAATATACCTGGGACAAAGGCTGACCGGGAATGGGAGATAAGTTTGCACATATGAGGTTTTAATCTGTTTACAATAGTCTTTGAAGCAATCTTATAAATCACATTACAGAGGCTAATATGACGGAACTGGGTAACAAACTTTGGATTCTTACATTTAGTTATAAGAATAATGTTAGTGAAATTAATCGAATCATTAAAACGCTGCTCATTTAGAAAGCTCAACACACAAGAAACCACAGACTCCCAAAAAATATGCCAATACTTTTGGAAAAAGAAAAGGGGCATACCATCTGGACCCGGAGACTTAATAGGATGCATATCAGAGAGAGCCCGAGTTACCTCTTTGCATGTGAAAGCACGCGAGAGATCGTTGAGCATCGAATCATCCACTATTGGCATCTTAGATCCTAGAGCCAAAAAAATTTCCTCTGACGACGGGTTATCAGATTTGAACAGATTCTGGAAATAATCTGAGATAATGTTCTGAATTTGGTCATGCTTTGTGCACATGTCTCCCTTATCATTTCTCAGCCCCTTGATGAAATTAGTTTTGTGGCTTGCAGTAGCCTTACGGTGGAAGAAGGCAGAATTCCTATCACCCTCGCGAAGCTAATGAGCCTTACTCCTTTGTTTCTAGAAAATCTCATTCGATTTGTGCAAATTCTCAAGCTTAAACAAGAGTTCTTTTTCCAGCGCTTTACTCTTACGTGTAATAGGGCCCTTTTTAATGTTGATGAGCTCCTTGGTGACATTATCAATTTTGTTCTGTGGGTTTGAGTTGGGCCTTTATTCCACAAGAGAAGCTTGCTCTGGCAGTCAATAATAGACCTAGAAATACTTTCCCAATCATAAGTTCCTCCCTCACTAATCCAACCCTCTTTGATGATTCGCTCGCACTCATCGGATTGGGCCCAATTAGCTTCAAACTTGAATGGACGCCCTCCTTGTGGCAGCTGAGTAATAGGGGGAGTTAGGCGGATGAGAGGGCCGATGGTCGGACCCCGAAGCTGAGATGTGCTCAACTTTCACATTGGGGAAGAGAAAATTAAAATCTTCATTAGCTAAAGCTCTGTCCAGACGACAGTGAATAGTATGCACGGACACTTCTAAAAGTATCATTTTGTCGTGTCATGTCGTATCGGATACTATTGTCTGACACTCCTCACGTGAAAATTTTAAAAAAAGATCTGTATCGTCGTATCTATATCATATCATGTTCGTGTCGCCGTATCTGTATTCGTGCATCATAACTAATCATGTATCAAACGAAACTTTCTTTCTCTAAACAATCATCAGGGATATAATTAACAGTATTATTGATTGTACATTGAGCGAATAAATTTAACTAAATAAAAAGATTGAAGTAAAAAACTAATAAAAACTTTTAGAATATTAAATTGTAATTCGATTCCTTGACGAGACTAAGGAAGTTTGAATTCCTTAATGAGGCTAATAAAATTTAAAAGCTTTTTAACTGATGAAGTTTGAATTCCTTAATGAGGCTAATAAAGTTTGAAAGCTTTTCAAGATATCTGGCTCAATCTCTCAAGGTATGAGTTATTTTTATTTTTATAAATTATCATATTTGAGGTTAAAAAAAATAAAATGCAACAAATTAAATGAATTAATTAATAGTTTAATTATATTAATTTAATCTTATATTCTGAATTAATTCATAGTGATAATTAAATGTGATATTTATATCACAATTTGAAATTTTTAATGAGACTAACAAATTAATTTTGAAAAATTTTCGAGATATCTGACTTAATTTCTTAAGATACAAGTTGTTTTTATTTTTTTAAATTATCATATTTGAGGTTTAAAAAAAATAGCCATACAAGAAATGAATTAATTCATGGTTTAATTATATTAATTTAGGAAAATTCTTTTCTAATTGTTGGTAAGAAATAGATTTTCGTACAGATAAATCACAACCATTAAATTAATAATTATAGCTTAGCCATAACATTTGATTACTTATTTTGTTTACAGTTTTTTTTTCTTTTTTTATTTATAGTTGATTTTTAAATTCTCAAAAATTAGGTTTTTCATGTCACATAATCTTTTAAAATCATTTTTGTCGTCCATCTCTAATCTCGATGGTTTTACTATTTGAAGTTATATCTTCCATTTAAAAGATTAACTTAAAAAAATAAAAAAATTTCAAATAGTGTAAATACGTGTGAATAAAAAAATATAAAAATCTTATAATATGAAGTTATTTTATAATATAAAATTTAGTTTTTCAACCAATATCTGTTCACACAGTGCATTCATTCTTCTTAATAACTTTTATGTATTAGGGAGAAAAAGAAGAAAAAAACAAGAAAAGAAAAGAAAAGAAAAGAGAAATAGAGATTCTATACCGTATGAAATAAACTAATATTGGATAATATCCAATATGATATTTCACTACCCTTACACTCTAAATTATATTTACATTCCCCACCCCTCCTACCTGAATCACCTTGTCGTCCAGCTTACATCCTAAATTATATATATATATATATATATATAGTAAAATATTCCTCCACCCTCACCCACCCCTCCTATCCGAACAATAAAAACAATGACAATATCAAATTAGTTGGACACATGTATATCACGTAAACGTACAGTACCATTTGGCATGTACCATATAGTCTATAGACATATAGACTAAAATATATCATATCACTATTTTGACAACAACATGTGCTACACACATCCAATTTTTTCATTAAAAAATAGAATTAGGTCGGGAAAGTTCCAAAATTACAAATTTTTCTTAATTAAAATTTTAAATTGCAACCATCATAATTAGTATCCCATAATGTCAACTGGGATATATGTATTGTCTCAATTTTACAATTTTCGTTAAAATTTATTTGTTTCAATTTTCCTAATGCAAGGCAGCCAGAAAAACTATGCTGTGGCCCGAATTGGGCTAGACAAAAGGTTTTGTTTGACAACTTGAGTCCATACTTTGGCCAAACAATAAAAATATTTGAATGGTAAAACGATTTATTCCAAGTAAAATTTATCAATAAGGAAAAGCTCTAGGCCCTAGCCTAGTTACAATATAAATATTTATCACTATCTCCAGCATATGTCCAGCGTCCCTCACTAAGTCTTTGGTTGATCGAGGGACACTAATTAAACATACACAATGAGACCAACCCAAAAGTGCTTCTATATTGACTCAAAAGAAAAAGGATATAACGAGGATAAAAAGGAAGAAAAAAGGACTAGGAAAGAGAAGAAGAATTATAGAAAATATACTCCACTTTATAGAGGTTTAAAGATGAGTGGGAGGCCATGCCTAGGCCTAAGGGAGAGCATATAAGCTGGGGAGTGGCAATAATTGGGTGATAGGGAAAACGAAAATCTAGAGAGGATTAGGGTTAGCACAATTTTGTACTCCATGTTGCTCAAGTTCCTACCCACACACATTCTCCCTCCAAATCCAAACGGCAAGAATCCCATCTTGTGTTTGCATCCTCCGTGTATGGGATCATCCTTAAACCTTTCGGGTTTGAATTCGTGCACGTCTTCTCCCCATAGGCTCTCGTCGTGGTGCATGGACACAACGTCGATCCACATGTTGGTGCCGTTGGGGATCACTCTATTATCCACCGGAATGTCTTGCCTTGCTTGTCGTTGAACGTTGGGGGCCGGAGGGTATAAACGTAAAACTTCATTCATCACCCATCCCATCTGCATAATAGAGGAAGGAACAGAAGATCCTTAGTAAAATGTTTTATTCCAGTCATTCAATCAATTTGTGTTCCGGAGTATATTCTTTAATTCTCTAATTCTCGCAACCCAAAAAGAAAAATAAAATATAGTAATTATAGTGGTTCTAGATATTAGGTCATAGAATATTACTATAATCAAAGCATGGATTTCATAAAATGTGGACAAGAAATTAGGATTAAGACCTATACCAATAACAGTTAAAGGCTAGCTAATGGACGACAAACTAGGATCAAGACCTATACCAATAAACCAAAGACGCCATACGCCCATACCATATAACACTGAAATGCTGATAGGCAAGAAAAAGGATGTTTACTAACTCAATCGGTTCGCAAGCCGATTGTGTCAGTTAAGGTTCGAATCTAAAATTGGATCGAGTTAAAATTTGAACAGATCTCAAATTTTTTTATTTTTAGTTGTTTCTTTTATTTGAAAACAATATAATTATATACATTTAAATACTCATGAGTGGTCATTACCAAATTAAATATATTAATTATATATATATATATTATTTTATTTATTTATTTTTAATTACATCTTCAGTTTGGATACGAGCCGAGTCGAACTATGAAAGGAACAAAACTTCAAGCCAAAAATTTAAAATTTGTCGAACTCAAACTCAAACTCAAATTAAATTGAATAAGTTTCAGTGGAACCTAACAAAAAAAAAAAACAAAAAAAAAATAAAATAAAATTCGACTCAATTCCTTTTGTAAACATCTTTAGGTGCACTATGGTGTGAGTCGGTGCACTATGCATCTCATCTCACTCTTTTAAGCGATTTGACGCATCAAAGCTCCAAGTGAAGTGAGAAGTGGGGTGCCGACACGTGGCCAAGTGAGTTTCAATGAGTGGATAAGGGAAAAATCTAGCACAATATCGATATCAATATCAATATCAATATCAATATCAACTAACTCAATCAATTACAATTACATTTATAATATGTTTATCATTTAATTTATCATTTCGTTGTTAATTTGCAGGCTGCTGCCACTTTCTACTTAAATTTTTTATTAATCATATAATATTAAGTATAAAATAGTTATATTAAAAATTCAAACTATTGACTATTTGACTTCCTAGCTAGGATAACGAAACTCATGCCCCCTCAATCTAAGTAAGAATCATATAACACCAACATAATTAACCACTTATTTTCGTGTTATAAATGGAGTTTATCTTATTAAAAAGCTTATAAACAATTAATACCATGACCAAAGGGAAAACGATATGTAATGTTAAATTTCAAAAGATAGTATCACCTCACCTCTTTCTTATAAAATATTGAATACATTAAATGCAATCTTATTGTAATAATATATGTACATAGTAAGGTTCAAATTCATATTCTTGTATTCGAATATTGATTCCGAATATATTCAAAAAACTCAAGAGCATAAATGATTGGACTCTAATTTTTATCACTGTCTTACATATTTTATTCTTGAAATAACTTAAATGTTATTTAAAAACCAATCGATTCAACCCTATAAAACCAAACAACAAATTCTATTCCACCAACAACACTACGTACCAATCTTTTCCCTTTTCAATCCATCCATGCCCTTATTATTATCCAATTTTCTTTCACTTTCCCCTCATTTGATCATCATGTCTCCAACACATAAAGAGGCTAATAAATAAACCAACAAATTAAACCACCAAACTTTCCCCTCAACTCCCATTCTCCTCCCCCATACTTAGCAAAACCTTAAAAACCCCACAAAGAAAAACATGCGATGCCAGAATAAAGGAAGATATTACCTTCTTTAATCCTGCAATCTTTGTCCCATCAATCATCTCTCCATCTCCGACCACGTTCTCAATCTCTTCCCTCAGCTCTCTCTGCCACTCCGGATGAATGGCGAGAAGCAGAAGCGTCCACGTCAGCGCCAGCGCTGTCGTCTCATGGCCGGCGAAGAAGAAGGTCTTGCATTCGTCCACCAGCTCCTCGGGGGTCAAAGCCCTCTTCTGCCGGCTGTCCACGGTGCTCCCCGCCAGCAGCAGGCCGAGCAGATCCTGCTCAGGCCCGTTGTTCTCCACCTGTGGGCGGCTGCACCGCTTGGCGATTATCGCTTGGAGAAGACCGTCGATTTCTTCGCCGAGGGCTTTTGCTTTTAGGGTTTGCTTAGGGTTCAGGAATTTCCCAAAAGGAACGCCGACGTTTCTTGCGGACTTGAAGAGGATCATCTGCATGTCACGTAATTTTTCGAGCACGATTCTGCCGTTTTGGTAGCTGATGCCGAAGCTCGTTTTTGCGATTATTCCGCCGGAGGTGCTGATTATTTCTCTCTCTACATCGATTTCTGGATGGCCGGCTGTTATCTGGCCGGCCCACCGGTCCAGCATGTTTTTCGCTGAATCGGCCATTAAGCTCGCCATTGCCTGAAGTTAAAGAAACCCATGCTTAATTAATCCGTTAAAAACTAATTAAGCTATATTAGTGAAAGAATTATAAGGAGAATTAGTTATGTACCTTTAAGTTGGCGGGGGAAAATGCAGGAGTGATGACATGCCTGTGATGAGCCCAATCTTCACCTTCGACCATTAGGAGGCCAGTGCCGAACATGGGTTTTCTGTCATGCTTGAAAACATTTGGTTTCCCCCAACTTTTGCCTTTTATGTCTGCTGACATTTGTTTTAGAAATTCTGGGTCTGCTATGTAAAGAAACGGCTCTGTGCCTAACCAGTATGTCAGCACTTTTCCTGCAAAAGTGCAATTTACACCCAAAGATTGGATCTTTTTAGCACCCCACCTCGTAAATTTAACTCCAGTACATATAGGCATGCATGCAATATATATATATATATATAATTCCGGAACCTATTTATAAAGAAAAAAGAAAAGCCTTTGTATACAATTTAATTAGTTGAGATTATCATAAGTACCATGCAAGCTCTGCCACTGAGCAAAGTAGGGAAGCGCAGTGGAATGAATATCATTGGAGACGCCGACCAAAGAAGACGACGACGAATCAGGTTCTACGCAAGAAACCTTCATCATCTTCTTTTTCATGTCACTCAAGTTCCCTAAAGGGAAACTAGGTTTCGGGCCGGAAAACCCATTAGCCCTGAGCTTTCTATAAGCCAAATAAGGCAAAACCCACCACGAAAACAATAGCCTCACCGCCATAACCGACCAAAGAAAAGCTCCGGCCATGGCAAGAACACCAAGAAACCCCATCTCCATGCTTTTTACGTGTGTGTGTGCTTTTTAACTAGTTTTCAGTTTGATTGTAGCCTGCTTCAGTTATTTGTGTGGATTATGAATATGGGAAGGGGGCCGAATGGGGGTATTTATAGCAGTCGGGGTGGGGGACAAGGAATGTCAAAACTCAAAACCATTGACTGCACATCTAACGAGTTTGAACATTGTTAATGTCATGTGAAACGGATAGAGATTTTTGTTCTCTCTCTTGTATTTATCATTGAAACGTTGCTTTTTGAGAGGTTAAATGAGATTGAGAATTGTCAAAATGTTTGATTAATTTCACTTTTGTCAAAATTTTCTGTTCTACGTTTCTAATTCTGCTCAACATGAGTAAAAATTCTCGTATATTGAAGCCGGCGTAAAAAGTCACCTTGGGAAGATTGCCACCTTAGGTTCAAAATGTATGATACAGGAATATAAATATAACAATATAAATACAATACCATGATATAAACATGATACTAGACATAAATACAAATTTTTTTTAAAATTTTTTATGTGAAAAGTATCGAATATAGTATCCGGCGCAACATGACATGTTAAAATAATATTTTTAAAAATTTTCGTACATTGAGTTCAAAATAGAGATGCAAATAGTTATTTTTTGATTTAGACCTATAAGATATGAAATGATGCCATTCAACTTTTACTGAAAATCTCCACACATTTGAATCAAATTTATGTGGCAAAATTACTAGTATACTTGATATTTTGATTTCAATATATATACGTACACACACAAATACGTATTTATCTAAAAAATTAATTTTAAGTCGTATTAGTATACCCACCTCCCATTATATTGCATGTGTTAAATGTTAATTCTTATTGTGTGTGTATTTCTATATGTGGACACATCAATTATCTATATTTATTGACACAATCTCTGTTGAATGGATGAGAAAACTTGTGTTTTTGTGTGACTATGTTCAGTTTCACGCTTGCAATTGATTTTATATGAACCTTATTCGAATAGTTTGAAAAATATTATTTTATAAGGAGAATTACATTTAATTATTTTCACTTTAGACAAAATTAACGTAGCACCTTTTGTTTCATTTATTACATATTAGAACTTTATATTCCGCTTGAGATCCCTCGGGTTCCATTAATTTTTTTTATAATTTTTCAAAAGTACCCCTCTAAGATATGTCAATATTTCTGCATTGGCGAAAATACCCCTAATAAGGACTATTTCGTTATATAATAAATGTTAAGGGATCGTTTTATTAACATTTATAAATTTCAGGGACTATTATGTATATGTTTGTATTTAAATTATATAAAAAAGTAATATTTATAACTTATGTATATAATTAATAAATTTTACTTTTATCGTGTATAATATATTTTGTAATTTTAGAAAAATTTAAAATATTTGTAATAATTAAATTAACTAATATTACTAATATTGCATAATTATTTTGAATTTATTATTATATACAAATTATTTTATTTAAAACTTACAATTATACACGATCACTACAAAAACTAAAATAAACTTGAATTTAATTTTAGGTGGAAGAACCATAAAATAATAATATTAGTTGTCGATTTAGTCACCTCCACCACAAAATTTGCTCACCATCACCAAACACACCACCACCACCACCATTAATCAATTTTCGGTGCCCTCCACCCAGATCTTCTACTCCAAAATCGAGAGATATATACAATGAGCGAGGAGGAATTGGAAAAAAATATGAGAGATAAGCATAGAGAGGGGTATCAATGGCAATTGAAAAAATGGAGAGAGAAGATCTAAATTTTATTTTGATTCTTCGATATATTTTGATATAAATTATAAGAGATATAATTATCATTCTCATTTTTTTTTTTTTTTGGTAATTATCATTCTCATTTGTTAAAGTTCTTTTTTTATAAAGAATAATACATAAACCCTCGGGAGTATTTAAGTCCTTTTCAATTGGCGTTAATATTTTTATTTATTGTTCTTCCACTTAAAATTAAATACAAGTTAATTTTATTTCTCCTAGTGGCCGTGTATATTTATACTTTTTAAATAAAATAATCTGTATACAATAATTAAATCAAAATAATTATTCAATATTAGTAATATTTATGTTTATTTAATTATTACAATTACATTAAATTTTCCTACAAATACAAAATATATAATATACGCAATAAAAAAAAAAAATTTTTTTTGGTGCATCGCAATAAAAATAAAATTTATTAATTGTATATATAAATTATAAATATTAATTTTTTATATATAATTTAAACACAAATATATACGTAATAATCCCTGAAATTCATAAATGTTAACAAAATGACCCCTTAACATTTAATATATAAAAAATAATTCATAGGGGTATTTTTGTCAATGTAGAAATATTGATATATCTGAGAGTGGTATTTTTGGAAAATTATAAAAAAAATTAACGAAACCCTAGGGACCTCAAACAGAATATTATGGATAGGGACTAATTTGTAATAAATGAAATAAGAGGTCCTGCGTTGTAATTTCATCTAAAATGAGAGTAGTCAGATATAATTTTCCCCATTTTATATTATTGTATGATTATAAATTTGTACAAGGCAACTATCAAATGTTAAATTAAGAATTGATCCGTGTTATACATAACTGATGTGGACATATAATGATAATTCTAACTCAAATCTAATTCGATTAAATCGGTATAATAAGTGGACGATTATTTTACTCGTCATGTGGTTGGTGGAATATTTAAGGATAGTAACAAATCAGATGACATGTATACTTATCCTTTTAATTGATTGGTTTTGCCAGAGCAAAGTTTGAACTTAAATTTTTCGACATATAATAGCTTTGTTAAAAACATAAATTTTGTAAAATATTTTTTATTGAAATAATACAAATTTATTTTTTTTTATAAAATAATAAAAGAAATTAATGATAAATGAGTTTCATCGAACGGAAATAAGATTTCAATCCCAATTTTATTTTATTTTTAAATCAAATTTAGTACATATTATATACATACACACACATTGTATGCTATGAAATTAAATTATGTGAATTTGTAATCATCAATATATATTTTATTATAATAACTTATTTGGAATAACACGTTTCCCTAACTTTTGAACGTGTAGCTCTGACTGACATGTGCATATGCATGATGTGGGGGAATTAAAAGCACATCACTCATGCATCTCACCTTTTTTTTGGTCCACCAAAAATGTTTAACTAATTTAAATTTAAATTCAAATACTGATTTTCAGACCACAACTTTACAACTCCTTCATTTATTGTGCGCTCCGGCCAACAATTTTCATGCACAAATGTTTGTTTTGAATTTCAACGGGAATATCCGTACGCCGCAAAGAAAAAGTTATTAACGTCCAAAATAGTAAGACTTGCTTAAATAGAACAAAAATTGTTTCGAATAATTTTAAGATATTATTTCATCATTTGTATTGTTTCGAATATTATTTCGTATTGTCCATGACATACATTTTGATAAAATTTATGTTGTTTATTTCTTTTTAGATACATATTACAAGATAAATTTTAATAAAAAATTTAAATTACCGTATTTGTGTTTTTCATAGTTTCATGAAGTTAGTTTTACATATTCATTATATTTAAGTCTGAATCATCATGTTAATTTAAATTCAATCATTGCAAAAAAAAAAATAAATAAATAAACATGCTCCCGGTTCTTTGTAAGACTAGTTAATGATTAATCGATCTTGTTTTATTTATTTATATATTTTATTTATCATTTCTATGTGATTGCTCTTGTCGTATAATATACCCACTTCTCAGCCCAACTTCCTTAAATTTAATACTCGTCTTTTAATTAGTTGTAGCTTGGTTATGTATATATATGTATTTTTTTTAGTTTTTCTAAAGTTACTATTACGGTAAAGATTTAATATGAAAATTATCCTCTTAGCTAAATTGTTTAACCGATGAGATCAGACTTTGGTCCGTAAACTTTAGATAAGGAGTTGATCAGTATCTTATCTTAATATACCGATTGAATTTTTTAATACAAACTCTTAAATAATTGAAAGAATTCGAACTTAAAATTATTAATCTAGAAAAAAAAAATTAACTATTTAACTCAGCCGCTGCTGATTGAACTTTGGCCAATTACAATTATTATTATTCACTCATTAAATAGTTGTATTTTATGGATGGGAGTTTTGTGCCTTCAATTAAGTGAAACAATTTGAAACGCGACTCATAATACATTCCAAGTGTAGGTACGGACCGTCAGGGTCAAATCCTTGAATATTCATACTGTGGATAATAGTTTAATATTGCTCACTATTACAATTTTCATCGAGCTGACTTCAGCATACCATATTCTTAGCCTCTTAGGGATGAGAATAATTAATAATAATAATAGTAATAGTAATAACATGAAGTACTATTTAACATAATTAAGTTTTTAACTTGAACTATTAATGAAACATATTGATGGCAACCCCTCAATCTATCTCTTTTACTATCATTTGCGTGGTTGGTTCTTAGTTCATTTAACTCTTTCGTCCTTTATTTATAGGTGATGATTCTTTAACTAGATTTTTTAATGGGCAAAAATATAAATTTGGTCCTATAAGTTTATAATTTTGGCAATTTAATTCTATCCGTTTAAAAATTTGTAATTAAGTTCTGTAAGTTTGTAATTTTGACAATTTTGGTCCTGTTCGTTTCGAAATTTGCAATTAAGTCTTATAAGTTCTAAAATTTTATAATTTATATCCAGATTCAGACGACATTGTTTGTGCCTGAATTCAAACCAAGACAAACTCTTCTTTGTTTGAGCTGCTCCCACGCATGCAAATCGAAAGATTTCACTTGTTTTGGATTGGAACAAGTATGTAGAGATATTCGTGGGACCGTAGTCTTCCGTCTCCGATTTGCTGGCCGATAAGATCTGTAAGATTGATCAACTAGTTAAGTTGGTTTAGTTATTATTTCTATTCTATTCTATGTATATTATAAAAGTGTCAGTTGTTTCTTATAAAATACGGATCGCCTAAAATACCCTCATAATAATTATATGAATAACTATTAGTTAGGGATAACTATGTAATTACATATTATAAATTATTAATTTAACTATATTTAAAAAGTACTTATTAACTTATAATAGGACTCTTGATAGAATTAAAACTTTTTTAACTTAAAAAAAAATATATAGTTTAACAAGGACTGTTTTAATATTAATATAGGGTTAATTACATATAGACCCCGTGGGAGTATTAGAAATTACAACTTGTGACCCTCTTAGTCAAACAATTACATATATATACACCAATTGAGGAGTTTGAAAGTTACACAAAACACCCATAAATTAGGGTTCTCAAACTTTTACTTGATTTTCCTATTTTACTCATTCATTTAGTATAACAATTTTTATTTTAATAATTATTCCTAACTATATCTAGATTGGTATTAAAAATCTAAATTTAATAAATTAAATCATCAATTAATATGAGATGACATGATTTATCATTTCAAATATTAAATTATATATAATAAATATGGATTTAATGGGTTAAATATAATATTTAGAAAATGATGTTATATAGAGTTATAATATATAATAAATATATATAATAAAGTAATATTTATGTATATATATATATATATATATATATATATATATTAATTACACCACCGCGGCACGACAATACATATATTCATTCATACGTATATATATAACACGCCAATATACATATATATTCATACATATTGATATGTAATATGTATGATATATAACATATATAAATATTACATTATTATATATATATATTAATTATATATTGTCACTTTATATATATATATTACGTTTTCTAAAATTATATTTAACCCATTAAATTTAAATTTTCTATATATATAATTTAATATTTAAGATGACAAAATCATATTATTTTATATTAAATAATGATTTAATTTATTAAATTTAAATTTTCAATACTAATTCAAATATATACGAAATGAAGGGTCAAAATAGGGAAATCAAGTTAAAATTTTGATGATGTCATAAAATATTTAAAAGAACCTTAATTCATTGGTCTTTTGTGTAATTTTCAAACTCCTTAATGGGTGTATGTGTATTTGTTTGAATAAGAGGATCACAAGTTATAGTTTCTAATACTCCCGTGGGAGCTATCTGTAATTAACTCTATTAATATATTAGTTAATTGTATTCAAAGTTTATAATATAAGTTTTCTATTTTTTAATTTAAAATGTTATAATAAGATATATCTAACGAATTGGAAAACATTAAATTAATTCACTTTATAATTTTAATAAATTTTGATAATTAATTAAAATAAAATATGATCTAAATTGAATGAGTTAAATAAGATAAGTTTCAATAAATCAATCCTAATGTAATTCTAATTATATAACTTCATAATTCTAATTATCTAAGTTCATAAACTTTCTTTAATTATAATCATATTATAATTTTATAAACATATCTAATTATCAAAATAATATAATTGAATAATTTATATAAAAAAACTTAATATGTGTGCATGTAAAAATAAGATATAATTTAATTTTATAAATTATTTTTATGATGTTCAATTAAACATTCCTTGAGTTTTTTATATTAATTTACTCTTTTAATTATTTCTACTATATATATAAAATAAATAGTAAAATATTAATATAAATCTTAAATAATGTTCGTTAGAGAAATATAAATAAAAAAATGGAATGCAAGATCAATAGCAAATAGAGAATTAAAAAGAGAATAAAAATAGTTAGTTAAAAGAAAGAATAGTTGATTTTGATGTATATTGACGCACATACTAAATTAAGGACAAACCCAAATAATATTTTGATTCAATAATGATGTCACTCAATGATCAGTTGTTAATTGTATCATTTCGTGATCATGATTTGAAAGACGCCACAATTTTTTTGAGAAAAGTTACAAAATTTAAAATATCACTTATTCAGTAAGGAGATTTCTGAAAATGTGGTTGAACATATGCATACAATCAAGTTTCAAAAGAAATGGTTGTCATATGCTCATATTTTGATAGTTTTTGGGTTAAAATATAAAATTATAGCACACAATTAACTTGATCAATTTTTTGTGTAAAATTTTTTTATTAGGAAAAGAATCCCCAACTTTATGAGTGAGTTATAAAACACATGGTGCATAAATCATGTAGATGAAATAACTTAAATAATTTTTGTAAGATGAATGGAGAATGTAAATATCGTTACTCATGTTCATATTATGAAAATAGAACGCAAGGTAAAGATGGATATCCGATCTGTGGAAGGAGAAGAATCGCACTAATGGTCCAAGATCGCAATAAACAACTTTATAACCAATTTGTAGTACCTTATAATCCATATCTCTTATTAAGTCATAATTCTCACATTAACATTGAGATTTTCTTAGAGTGATAATTGTGAAATTTACAAATATATTTATAAAGGACATGACAAAATGTTAAATATAGGACTTTGGGTCATTGCTCTAGAACAATGATCATTTAAAGTTTTCAATTTGTGCGAAAAAGTGAAAAAAAAAATTGTAAAAAATTTCTAGAGCATTATGTATGAGAAATTAATGTAAATATTCAAAAGATTTGGAGAAATAATTGATGACAGGATATAATTAACTATTACAAGAAGAAGAGATTATTTAGTTTTAAGACTTGAGAATTAATTGACTCCAATTTAGGGATAAATATAAACGTTTCTTTCATCTCTCAACCATAACGAGAAGAAAGAGGCTTCACTCAACCATAACGAGAAGATGAATGAGTAACCAATAATGACCAACTAAAGCACACATTTGGGAGTACTACACCAAACTATTCAGTGGATATACTATCGAAAAGGTGATGAGTGTTGGTATTAGCCTGCACCAATGATAAGGTGGCATGCACCTGTACAAAGAGCTATCCATTATAACCCCCACATCACCTATTATTTCGAGCCTACTTTTTTCAAACCTATTAGGAAATAGTAAGAGACGGGGTGGTGAAATTCATCAATAATTTCATACAGAGATATCAATTCCCAAGAAGGCTTATCAGACGTTTATTTTTCTGATTTTGAAAGTTAATTCTCCAAAAATTTAAATGAGATTCGGCCCATTACGTTGTGTAACGTATTGCTCAAAATGATCACGAATATGATTATACCCCGTTTAAGCCGTATATCAAAAAAATTGTGAGCCCAAACCAGAATAGTGTTTTTCTCGATCGAGACACCCATTACAATATTGATGCTTCAAAAAGTGTTATGAATGATACATCACCCAAAGAAAGAAAAAAAAAAGGGGATAGTGCTGAGAATTAATCTTGAAAAGGATACAACAAGCTCAGTGAAATGTTCTAAAGAAAATCTAACTTTCTTCAAATTCCATACAAAAATCATCAATATCAGTAGAGCAAAATGGAGGGGATACAACCGGAGATTTTGTGGAATAGTAAACCGACCGAGGATCTATGGATGTGTGGCATTAGTTAAGGTAATCACTCTCGCCTTATTTATTTGTACTCTACATGGAACAACTTACGTATATGATTTAGGAGGATATTTTAACCGGATACTAGAAGCTAATTAAGGTATGTCAGAGATCACATCTCACACTTACTTTTTACGAACAATATAACATCAGGAGCTAAAACTACTGTAGATGGAACAAAATGTATTTAAAGTGTGGTTGGGGCATTGCATATATGATTGAGAAGGCTATTTCAATCGGACATTGAAAGTCAATTATGGTATGTCAGAAAAACCCTCACATCTCTCACTTGATTTGCAAATCTACTATGGATGGAGTGATGTGCATCCGTTGTGTGGTTGAGGTGTTTTCCAAGACATCGGGCCTCAAATTGAACTTCAGCAAATCACATGTATTGTTCACACCTTATGTGTCATTGGACACGAGCCTCAACTTATAGCTTCTCGAACATGGAAGGGGATTGATAGAAGCACTCAGATGGTGGAACCATTTATGGAATAGGTGTCTTTATGGAATGATAGATGATTATCACAAGGAAAACTCACCAAAATCATTGCAGATAACATTAATAAGAAGGATAAAGAACTTAATTATGGTATGTAATTTCATTGGCACGGATAAAAACTAGAATCTTAATAACCTGAAAATAGTACTGCCCAAGAAAGAGATGACTAAGATTCTTAGCGTCCCAATTGCGCTGCCTGATAATGGAGATTAGAAACTCTGTATTGGGTCGGTTAACAATAAATTTTCCTATAAAACGGTCTATAGTCTGTTTATGGAGGATGAGGCAAATGTGAAAATCGGAGATGGACTTGAAAATCACCTTGGCCCAGAAGTTCAAAATTTTCTTGTGACTTTGCCAACATAATAGCTTGCTCATAAATGTACTAAAGTATGACTGGAATTTTGGGGGATGTAATGTATGTACATGTTGCATAGGATGTGAAGATCTGAACCGCGTGTTGATAAGTCATCTATTGGCAATCTGGGTGTGGGAAAAGATTGTTAATGCATAGACTGATCTTCGTGGATTGTGAGGGTCGAACGAGCTCAAAGAGAGCTTTAATAGCAAAATTCAAAGCGGCGTATTACTAGAATGTTCAGAGTGAATTGTCTTAATTTTGACGCTTTGAAATTTTGAGAAAGCACGAAATTGGTGAAGCTATCAAAATATTGTGAAGTCTAAGAGCGTCATTTTTCGCCACATAAAAGAGTTATCTGATGCCTCAATACTAATCAGTGAGGACAAAAGACACAAGCAAAATAAAATATTCGTTGAGTAGTCGTGGAATAAATTTGATAAGGGATTCGGTTAGGGAGGTCATTCAAGATGACAACGAAAGATGAGTGCTAGGATACACTATGAATCTTCGTAAAGATTCAATAAATGTGGCAGAGTTATTGGGTTTACATGAGGGATTTGACATTAGCTTGGAAGAGGGCACTTCTCAAAGAATAATGTGGAGATTGATTCGAACATGGTGGTGAAATGGATGACGGGGGATATTGAAAAGCACCCATGAAAATTTTAATTTTTTTATTAGTGAAATATACTCCACGAACTTTGGAAAACTTGGATTAAACACGTATCGGGAGAAAAAAAAAACATGATGTGAATACTTTTAGTACCTTAATTTATTTAATAAACATAATAGCCAAACTTATTTAAATAAACTAAAGGTTAAACGTGCAACGTACATTCGTTTCACTAGTTCTATTGAAAGGAGTCAGTTGTCTAAGCAAGTTACCTTCTTATAGGTTCCGCTGGACGACCTGATATTTCGTTCAAATATAATTATATATATTTTTTATTTAAATTTTCTTTTGTTAGATACGTGACATGTATAATGAGTTTTTTATACAAAAAGATATTTTGGTCATGTCATCTGGCCAAGTCAACAAAGAAATGAGCCACGTGGTCAACTCTGACAACTAATAAATTTTTCCTGCGAAAATATGACATAAATTACAAAATTTTAGAACTTACCGTACTTAGTTGCAAATTTCGAAACGAATAGGACCAAAATTACCAAAATTATAAACTTACAGGACTTAATTGTAAATTTTGAAACGGACAGGACTAAATTACTACAATTACAAACTTATAGGACCAAATTTATATTTTTGTCTTTTTTTATTTATCTTAGATCTATCGTGATTCTCATTGTTATCACTTATCATTCATGGTCTTAAATATGAAAAAGAATATGTATCGCATTCTTTTCAGTCTTTATGGACACATTGACGATACCATTTATTGCCTTATCTATACTATATTATTAAGCGTCAGGGATAGATGTGATGTTTTGAACTCTTTCCTTTTTTGCCCTGAGTTTTTAACCTTTTCATTTTTTATTTATTTATTGATGTATTATCACTGAATTCTCTTTTTCTTTCACATCACGTTAATATTTTCACAGTCTTTTATCTTTTTCTATATTGTGTATCTTTTTTGCCACTATTTTATCTTTAAAACTCTTTATTTATTTATTTAGTTATTTATTTTACTATTGTACGTATTATCTCTCAACGTTCTTTTCTCTCATATTTCGATAATTTTTTTTCTTTTAATAACTTTTATATATTTTTATTATTTTTTTCTTTTTACTAATGATATCATCAAATTTATTTATCATAATTTAATAATTATTTAATTTTTATTAATAAATTTTTTTAATTTTAATCTATTTTAATAATAATATTTGGTTTTTTTGGCACATGTAGGGTGTGCATAATTACTAGTGGGTAATTAAACACCGAACATGTAGGTGTGTGTTTAGTTTATCTAATGATTTGTCTTTTAATTCGTGTCATTTGAAACTGTGATAAATTTTTTAATATATATTAAAGTATTAATTATAAGAAAATACGACATTGTTGTGAGAAATACTAAATATAACCCTCTCTATATATGTATGAAACTGCTAATGGAGTTTAACCTCACTAGTATGTATGTATTTCGTGGTGAAGTTAGGATTCTAAATATAAAAATTTAATTTTAATAGATTAATTTGAACATGGGTGATTCTGAAAAGCCAGACACTATTAGTTGAACATTCTCAAACTTTTGCGGCTATATATATATATATATCTGAAAAGCCAGACACTATTAGTTGAACATTCTCAAACTTTTGCGGCTATATATATATATATATATATAATTTTAAAATTATGAATATTACCAATATCCCTAATTCATATGAGACTATACCCCCCACTAGTTGTTAGTCCATAATAACAATATATGAGAAAGTGTGAATATATTTTTATTTATAACGATGTCGACTACAATTAAATAAATCAATCCAAATAAAATAAATTACGCACACACATATGTGCATATTTATTTTAAACTTAGATTGAACTTAAATAATTAAATTGATGTCAAATTAAAGAAACTAGTTGCCTATTAAAAATATTTTCGGAAATGGAAGTATCGTGTTTTTGGCCTTCCAAAAATAGGCAAGTCAAACGTCTTGAATCAGCCAAATCATGATTGTTAATACTTGAATATAGGAGGGGGGTTTCTCGTTAAATTCCCCACGATCCGGATAACCGGTTTCTTTTTTTTTTTTTTAAATGATTGTTAATACCTCGGTTTCGTCCTTCTCATTCACACTCTAATTAATTAATTAATGTGGGGTTCAATAGTTTAATTCAATATTGTTTAAGGTGTAGGCGCATTAAAGAAAGATCATCATCATCATGAAATGCATGAACTAAATTAATATAAGAGTAGTAGGAAAATTCTTGCCTGCACCGGATGTGGATCCCGATGTATGCACTCACTATTTTTTTAATGCAAAAAAATTTTTTCTTTTTTTTTTTTTTTTGATTTTTTTTTGATTTTTGTTTTTTAATTGATCTTTTTTGTATTAAAAAAAATGAAGGTGCATATATCGGGACCAATGCAAGAATTTCCCAGAGTACTAGTTAAAATGAACGTGATAGCTTATATGGGCCTTTTACATTGGACGGAACGGAATTGACCTTAGGAGACAATATTTAATTCTGGATGTTTTTGATGCTCGTATTTGCATTAATTTAATTGTCCTGTCTAATTAGATTTGAATTAAAATTAGATTTATTTATATCTAATTATTCTATATTTAGAGTTAATTACAGTGCAATATATTTGAATTGAAAATTTATATTTTAGTCCATATAAATTTTATTTAGTTTGAGGTCCTTAATGAAATTTGTAAAAGTACACTTATATCCCTGACAATTGTGTGTGACATTGAATATGTGATCAAAATTATAAAATCATCTCTAAAGTTTACAAATATAAACAAAACGATATCTACAAGTTATGAATTTAACAACAAATTAGGGGTATTTTTAGAATGACATAACGGAACCCTAACGAATTTTAGGGGATTACAAACGGTTCTAAAAATTAGGGACTAAAATATAATTTCTCGATTTAAATGGACTGTGTTGTAATTAAACCTAAATGTAGAATGGATAGTTGTAATTATTTCTTAAAAGTATTGTAGAATTATAAAGATTTTTTATAGTTTTGTTATTCTGGATCAATTGTTTTGAAAATATAATCCGAAACAGTTATTTGCAGTCTAACTTGAAGAAAAAAAAAATAAGGTTAATTGTGTATAAAAAAGATATAGTGAAGATTCAATTGTTAAAGTTAATATTAAATTACAAGAATTGCAACAATCTAGAGTATCGAAAGGTGTAAAATCAAGAGAATGTATTAAGAAGAAATTCTAAATTATTAGAAAGAAAATCCTACAAGTTGGAAAAATATAAAAAAAATTAGAAAAATTATATATTTGGAATACCAACCAGACAATTTCAGCGATTTTGGAATGTTTTATTTTTTTAGTGACAAAACCCGTATCTTTAAAATTAAGCAATTTAATGTCAAATTTCATTGGAGACTCCAAATACCTGCCGACAAACAGCTCGGTTTTCCACGTGTCCTGCCAAAATCGGGGTGGATTTCCGGCGGCAAAAAAGGATTTCGATCAACTTTAACACTAAATTACTTAATTTTGACGATATAAGTTTATTTTATCGCTGAAAAATAAAACATCTCAAAATTGCCAAAATGGTCAAATTGACATATAAAAATACAATTACCCTAAAAAATTAACGTCCGAGTTCATTAGAGCTTATTCTATGTTAATAGTCGATCGTGTCAAAATTTAATATGTGATCAAGTTGAAATTTGGTAAAAAGAAAAAAAGAAGTTGAAATTTGTTACTGACGTATCGAAAATTAATCAATGTAATGAATAGTTAAACAGATTTATTTAATGCCGATAACTTCCAATAAAAATGACAATGATACGACGATTGGAAACAAAAGATGTTTAATAAAACAAGGACAGTGATTTGTCTGTGTTTAAGAATGGACCCCACTTGTTTGAAAACAAAATAAAAAGGAAAAATTATAGAAAAAGAGAAAAAGGAAATGTTCACAATCAGCGCTTTGCGGGAAATTCTTGTATGAGTTGGGTGTAGGCACTGTTCCCTATACCCGCCTCTAATACATAAATAAAAAAATAATTTTTTTTTTATTTTATTTTTTATTGTTTATTAGAGGCGAGTGTAGGGAACAATGCCCTACACCCGGCTCATACAAGAAATTTCCGCATTTTGCTGCTGACCAAATGATTTCTGAAAGCGCAACAAGAAAACAAAATATCTTCTTTTCATATTTAATGATTTTTCCTTAGCTGAAGTTTTTTGTTTTTATCGGTTTCCATATGTATCACACGAGTCATGTGATCTCATAACCTGGATAAGTCAATTGCACAATGTAATGTGTAACGCGTAGCTCAGTTCTACGAATTCAATCAATCATATATAAATTCTATGTATTTATTAGCTTTATTGATCGTTTTATCTAAGACACGTTTTAATCATATATAAAATTAGAATTCAACTGTGTGTTAATGCATTTTTATTTTTTACTGTGTTGGTTCGAATAAATTTTAGATTGTAGTACCTGATGTAGTGATGTGTGATTTTGGAAATGAATGATAATTTATTACATATTATATAGTTTCTCTCATTAGTTTAATTATGTGGTGGAATAACGTAATGAATTTTATTTGCAAAATTTAACTTTGTATGAACCCTTGATTCAGCATTAATTAGCTAGCATGAACTTTGCTATTGGTGTTCTTTTTGTTGCATCATGTATTATAGCTAGATCATCATGACATAAGAAGATGGTCAGCATATATGTTTTTGTCTTTTCCTTTTTATATTTCACTAGTAATGAATCTCATTGGATCGTTTGAGGGGAGTAGGAAAAAAAAAATCTCAATAACCACTACATATCAAGAATTCAATTATAAGATTTTAATGTAACATGGAATTGTTAAACTATTATTACATTATCATATTAAGCATCTTATTTTTGAATCATAGATCATATGTCTTTAAATATTTGTAGAAATTTATTTTGACCGACGCAGACATTGATTGACCAGCAAATTAAGTAAAACTTATTATGTATGGACGCGAATACATCGGTAGGAATATGACATGATATGAATATAATGATAAGATTTTTTTAAAAAAATTTCACGTAAGAAGTGTCGGATATATTATCCGATATATCAATAATATTTTTTAAATATTCCGTATACTAGAGAGTAAAACAAATTAACAATATATAGAAAACAAGGTGAATAATTATGTTTAACAATCCATACAAAATTTCCATCACAAACTAATTAATTAAGAGATATTTTAATTTACTAGCAAATCAAAATCTGGCACCAGATCTACTGTATTGAATCTTTCCATCACCGAAAGGTATGTAATTTTTTCTTGCAGTAAATATTATATAATATATTTTTTCAATAATGGTGGGATGCAAGGATCTAACCGACCAAAATCAAATGAGAAACGGTCCTCTATAAAAATACTGTTTTATTGGTAACTATTATTATTTTAACTACCAACGCAGAGAAACTATAAACATATTTCATCATATATATTTGTACGTGTATATATACATATCAGAATTAAAACTAAAAAGAAAAAAAAATTAATTATACCAGCCTTTTGTTATTGATTTCCTTGTCTCTCATTTCTTTTGTGGAACTTTATTTTTCTCACCTTGCATAGCGTTAAGTTTATCTTTCGTATGGAAGGATCTGATGCACAGATATTTTTAATATTTTTATTTTGTCTTTAACGTCGAAAACTTTTTCAGACGCATGTTACATATATAATGATATCAATTGCATCAATATGTTTATTTTATAAGATTAAGGATAGTTAAATTAATAATTCTAATTAAATTTATGTTTATTAATATTTTTACAAGTTCGAGATTAAAGATACGTTATAAATTATATTAGATAAAAGATTAATTATTAATTTCATATCTTCATGGGATTACATATATAATGATATCAATTGCATCAACATGTTTATTTTATAAGATTAAGGATAGTTAAATTAATAATTCTATTTAAATTTGTGTTTATTAATATTTTTACAAGTTCGAGATTAAAGATACATTATAAATTATATTAGATAAAAGATTGATTATTAAATAATTTCATATCTTCATGGGATGAACAATTCACCATCACATACCGTCATTCATTCCATTAATATGTTAAAGAAGAAAAAATCAATTTTCATATGTTATGATTTGCTTTTTCTTCACATTTTGTAGTTTGCTGATAAATTGTTCGACAGTTTTACATGTGCCAAGTTGGAAATGAAATTGCAAACATACCTAAATTAAAACGACACCATTGGCCCGTGCGATATATATATATATCGAACATATATATATATATATATATATCCCACGTTAAATGTATCATCTTCGGTTCATCTTTAAAATGTGAACTTAATTTAATTTTGGATAAAATTTGAGTTTAGTATACTGTTCATCATCTTATATTATTTTGTCAAAAAGAATTTAATTTTCTGCCGTGTTGTTTTTTGTGCTAAAATCGTGGGATTCGTGAAATGTATATTCAGGACAATATAAAGTTTTTTGATAGGCTAAATCTTTTGAGCACTAGAGGAAGATAAAAGTATGCAAAAATCAATTTTAGCATGCATGTTGAAGGTGCTTCGCTTTATTTCAATTTTTTGAGCTTTTTGGCCCCAGTTTCTTGGGGCATATCTGAATTATATTTGCTATGAGGGCATGTGAGAAAAACTTATCATTATTTTCAGTTTATTGAAGTGTTGAAATTGGATGGGAACCCACTCATTCCTAAGAAGAAAACGAAGCCCAAAGTTTCATATATATGGGTTAATTTTCTTTGTTTTTTTACTTTAGACCAAAGTTTCATATATATGGGTTAATTTTCTTCGTTTTTTTACTTTAGAGGTCTAATAGTACTGCAAAGGCTTAATAAATGAACACGGCACTTTCAATTCAACTAATCAATTCAAAAGATAATGTTTGAACTCAAATTTGTCTAAAGAATTTAGTACCTTATTCCATTAGATCACATTTGATTAACACCGATTTGCTTGACTTATAAACTATTACTAAGTAAATAACCAGTACAAACTTTTTACAAGAAATTAACACATACAAACTATCCAAAACACACATAATCCTCTTTAAACATAGGAGCATTAGGAGAAAATAATTCATATTTTCTTTAATTATTTTATTATGTTATTAAGTCGGTGGATGGAATTTTTTATTAATTTTTTTTGTTCAAATTTTTTGTCTTTGATCTTTTACGGTTTCTATTGTTTAGTATTTAAATTTTTTTCTGTATATATACTCCATGTATTTATCTTTTGAAGTGGGAAAAATAATTCTTCAATTATAAAAAGTAATATGGTATCAGTAATAAATTTTTTCCGTTCCGCGTCATCTTCTCTTGGTATAACCAAGATCTCCAACTTCATCTTCTATTAGTATAACCAAGATCACCTTCATCTTCTCTTGGTACAACCAAGATCTCCACTTCTGCCACAAAATAATTATTCTATTTTTCTTTTTTAATCTTGGAGAGCCCGTCATAAAAATTTTCCCCATCCTAGAGAGGTTTTAATTTTTCTCCACCTTGACAACTCTGTCATAAATAAAATAAATATTCCTTCCGCTATACCTGTCATCACAAACACATCCTTCACCACAGATTCCATCACCACAAACAAATCTTACACCATTCCTGCAAGAAGAATCTTCTACCACCATTACCGCAATAAATTCTTTTGATATTTTTTTTCCTTTATCATTCGAGTCATCTCGGTCTTCAACTCATCTAGCAGCCCCTTCTAGGAGATAACTAGACCTCCTAATTTTATTTCATGTGACTGTTTTTACCGTAAGAGAAACACGTTGGAAATTATCAATAGAAGATAACTTTGCCTCCTGATGGCAATCTCTTTGTCGGAGATAATTATGTCTCCTTTCATTCAATTGGTGTTTTATTTCACGGAAATCAAAATCCATTTGGAAGGAATCCCTTTTGTTGGAGATAATTATGTCTCCTTTCATTCCATTGGTGTTTACTTCACCAAAGTTAAAACAGTTCCATCACCTCCATCCTCATCAAAGCAATTCGATCAACTCCATCAATTCCGTGCATGATGTCCGGGATGGACTCACTACCAAAAAACAGGCTTTTTCCAACCGATTTTCAGTGATCGATAAATCGGTCACTGATCAATGACCGATCAGGGACCGATATCACATATATATAATAATTAGTGACTGCATAAATTTCAGTAATAAATTAGTCACTAATCAGTCATTGATCGGTCACTGATTCTATGACCGATTACTGTCAGTCACGGATCGGTCACTGAGTTTCTAACCCAAAATTTAATCGGTTGCTGATTCTGTGACCAATTATTATCGGTCACAGAACGGTCACTAATTTTTCGATTATGGTGTAATGGGGTCACAGATTTTGTGATCGATATTTTATCGATCACTAATCGGTCACTGATTTTGTGACCGATTACTATTGGTCACAAATCGATAACTGATTGTTTGAATATAGTATAATCGGCCACTGATCGTTTGAATATGGTATAATCGGTTACTGATACTATGACCCATGAATATCGGTCACTGATCGGTCACTGATATTGTGCCTGAAAATTATATCGGTCACTAGTCAGTCACTAATCGATCACTAATAACATTTTTAAGGATGTTTTAATTAATTTTAAAAAAGCATAAAAACATAAATAAATCAATTTTGAATTTATTATTGCTTTTATTTATTAATATTAGTGAAAAATTATTGAAAATACCTAAAATACAAATAATGTATTTATCAAATGATTTAATGAAATTATTTTCACAAAGTATAAATTTGATCATTAACTATGTAGTCAAATCTATACCAAACATTGTCCTTTTGTTCTTTGAACAAAGTCGAATTTGACCGAAAACAAGATTAATCGGCCACTAATCACATTTTTTAGGATATTTTAAAAAAAAAACCACAAAAATATAAACAATTCAATTTTGAATTTATTATTGTTTTGATTTATTAATATTAGAGGAAAAATATTATAAATACTGAAATTATACTTTTATTTTCAATATTTTTTCTCTAATATTAATGTATACGTCAAATGATTTAATGAAATTGTTTTCGTTCTTTGAACAAAATACAAATTTGATCATTAACTGTTTAACAAAATCTATACCAAACATTAACTACAAAGTAAAATTTGATCATTAACTGTTTAAATATGTTTCAAAATACTGATTGAATCAAAATGATCCACTTGATAATTGATTTGAAATTCATAGTTTGGACGAATGTTAGAATCGATTTGTGAATCAAATCAAAATTTAGAATTTTATTACATTTAATTTGAAACTCAATTTAACTTAGTTAAGTTAAGTTTAAAATATATTTTGAAATATTCATGGGATTAAAGTGATCCACTTGAGAATTGATTCGAAATTCATATCCTAGAAGAATGTTATATATTTGTGAATTAGATTAAATTTAAAAATCGACTAAAATTTATTGAATTAATTAATAACAAGCTATTTAAAATCAGACCACTTGAATTCGTTCAATTAAAGATCATTTATTAAATTAAATTTTCCTAACATATATATGTTTATTAAATGCAATTTAGTGTTTTAACATATATAAAGGCATAAGTATCTTCAATAAAAAAAAAAAAAAGAAAAAGAAAAGAAAAACCATAACAATCCCCCTCTTTTTCGTTGTTTGAACAAAGTCAAATTTGATAATTAACTATTTAAATATGTTTCGAAATATTCATTGAATCAAAATGATCCACTTGAGAATTGATTCGAAAATCAAATAACAGTTAACAACTTAATTTATTAACTAATTTTCCTATGAAACTAAATTTATAAAATTTAATACTTTTACCTATTAATACAATTTTCCTAACATATATATATGTCAGTTAAATAAGTCTAGGACTCGATCTTGGTACTAGTCCATAACGATCAAAGTTAAATCGCGATCCTATTAGTGAAGCAAATTCAACAAAACTACTCGTACCATAGAGAAGCGGCCATAAACTAGAGAGTCTTGACCAATTTAAAAGATCATTTAATGTAGTTGAAATAATATTTATTATTTAAACATTTTATTAATAGCAATTATAGTTTACATAAATAAATAAACGGCAAATTAATGAACACCCCCTAGTATGGTTGAAGACTTTTGCTAAACCCCCCAATTCAATAAATAGATATATTTCATCCCTATTATCCTTTCCATTTATTGTAAACCCCCCAAATCCTGTAAAAGTAACATAATACCCTTAATAAATTGAAGAAGAACATAGATGCCCATTGTCTTCTTCCCGCGTTTGATCTTTGCTTCTTCTTCCCGCGTCTGATCTTTCCGGCTACTCTATTCCGGCAACCAATTTCCGGCGAGTCTTTCCGAATGGCCTTTCCGACGACTCTTTTTCGAAACCTTTCCCTTTAAACACCTTGGGAACATCTTTTGGTAATATACTTGCACGACATAAAGAGTACCTTTCACCGACTTTTGACAACATACACATATTGTCAAGGCATTGTAAATCCGAAGCTTTCATGTTAACACAAGCAGGTAAATGTGGCTCATCCAAATCAATCAAACGTTCATTCACAGCAATTTGAGTCACAACATGACCTAAAATCAGATTCCTAGAATGTGCACATGCAACTTTCATTTCTACAGCAATCCAGAAGCCTAAATTCACCCTTCTACCCTCATGCATAGCCCACAAGAAGAACAAAGTAGTTTGTGACAGAATTCCAAGACCATTTACACGTCCCGCAAAAGAATAAGAAAGTAATCTATGTATATACCGCAGGGACGGATCAACCAAATCATAATCCTTTGAAGCACTAGGGTTATATTTAGCATTTGGTTTGTTTGTAAAGGCTCTATACACAGCAGTAGCATCAAACTCAGGCGCATCAATAGAATCACACAAACCAGCAACATAATCATCAGAATCTAACTCATCCTCAGCCACAAATCCAAGCAGCACATTAAAATCATTCACCGAAAGACTAAACTGCTTCCCACATAATGAAAACCGGATCACATCAGGCGAAGACAAATCAAACTCATCAGGCAACAGTAACTCAAAACTGGCATAAAATTCACGCATCAAATCTTTAAACATAGGATGTCGCATCTTAAAGTAATCTTTCCAGCCTATTCTATCAACATACTCAGTCACAGTTTCATATAATCCCAAAGCACGTAAAGCAGTAAAGTCAGGATACCTACATTTCACAACTTTTTTCGAATTAAGTTCATTGTACCTGGTGGCGTGCTGTTCATTCGGAAACTCGGGCTCATCAAAGGTGTTTGTGCGACGTGGCTGCATCTGGACTCTCATTCGGGCCCGGGTTTTTCATCGGCCAGACTGCTGTTGCTGAGGAAAGGGCTCCGGTGGAGTCTCTTCAGTGGCTGGAGTGGTTTCATCACCGGAGATTTCTTCGCTCGAATGCGAAGATTGGTCGGCTGAATGATAACCGGAAGAAGTGCCGGTCTCGGAGACTGGAGTGGCTGCTGTAGCGGAGGGTCCAGATGAGGAAGATGAGGCAGAGGCGGAAGAGGGACCTTGGTTAGGCGGCTGTACCTGTTCGGCCGGTGGAGGTGGTGGCAGAACGGCGAGGGGTTTCGCCTGGGCTGTCTCTGCTGGGATAAATCGGGGCGGCGGAAGACGTCTCGGATGCCTAGGCGGTATATGGCTGAGATCTATCAACACCGACAGCCGCCGCGGGGCTTTATCGAAGAGGTTGCTCATTATCCGATCAGAGCGGCAGACCCCTTGCGGCAGAGGGGCTCTTCGCGGCTGAAGTTGAGTGAGGGGGAGGGAGGCGGCGGCGGCGGAGTTGTCTTGGCGGAGCTTCATGCGCCGCTCCTCCGTTGTGAGAACGACAGGAGGCGGCGCCTGTGGTGGATCGGAAGGGGAAGGCGGCGTCGGATCTTGGACCATCTAAGAAGACGACGGCTTGGCCGCCTTTGTTGCTGTCGGCGACGGGAGGGGAGAACTTTTTCTCTTTCTCGTCTGCTTGGCCATGGCAGGTAGCGAAGGTGGGTTACGGGGAACGGGAGACGATGATGGTGGCGCAAGGTGTATGTGAGAATGGCGGTGGGCGGAGATTGTCGATGGGGATGGGGGAGCTTAGGGCGGAGGATGGCCAAGAGAGATGGTGGTGGAGCGGCGGATTCGCGATGGAGGCTAGGGTTTTGTGGAGAATTAGGGATTTCGTCAATTTGGGGGGGGGGGGGAGACAGCTGAGTGGGTATTAGGGATTTGGAGATGTTGAATTGGACTTGGAATTGGGTATATCTCATCCGGAAACGGGTCGGTTCGGAAATGGGGCGGTGCGGGTCGGTTCGCTGAGGATCCGCGATTCAGTCTATGAGAGAGGGGGCGGTTCGCGGGTCAAGGAGTTAATGAAACGGGTCTGGACGGTTTCTTTAACTATAAATTGGAATTTTGAACATGGCTTGGGTGTTGAATGTGACCACTCTCAAGGGTCATGTTATCAGCAAAATTTTGACAGCAAATGAGCAGCAATTTCTTGGCAAAATTTGGACAATTAAACTCACCTGCAACACAGGAAAGAGCAGAAAATCAACAAGAAAGCAAGGAAAACCGGAAAAACAAAAGAAAACACGAAAAAGCAAAACGGGGTAAGAAAATGGCGCCTGAATCGCCATAGTTGGGTTGCCTCCCAAACAGCGCCCTTGTTTATCGTCTCGGACTCGGCGGGGCTGATTTAAAGATTAAGCACTTGGAGGAAAATCCTCCAATCGAGTCTCTTCAACTGTGGAAGGTTGGAAATTCTCGTAAAATGGTTTCAGCTGATGCCCGTTTACTTTCAAGATGTTTCCGGTTTTGATATCCTTAATCTCAACCGCTCCTTGTTGATTGAAATTCGTAACCACATATGGACCCATCCATCGCGATCTCAATTTTCCAGGGAAGTGACGTAAACGAGAATTGTAGAGTAAAACTTTCTGACCAATTCGAAATTATTTCCTTGAAATCATCGAGTCTTGAAAATTCTTCATCTTGGACTTGTAAATGACCGAATTCTCGTAAGCATCATTACGGATCTCTTCCAACTCCTGAAGTTGGAGCTTCCATTTCTCGCCCGCTTCGTCCATATTCAAATGGCATTGCTTAATGGCCCAATAAGCTCGATGCTCCAATTCCACCGGTAGGTGGCATGCCTTACCATAGACCACTCGATAAGGAGACATCCCCAACGGGGTTTTGTAGGCTGTTCTATAGGCCCACAATGCATCGTTCAACCTCACACTCCAATCCTTTCTGTTCGGGCTGACCGTTTTCTCGAGAATGGATTTAATCTCCCTATTTGACACTTCAGCTAGACCATTAGTCTGAGGATGATAGGCTGTAGATGTTCGATGTGTGACATGATACTTGCTCAACAAAGACTCCACAAGGCGATTGCAAAAATGGGTGCCACGGTCACTTATGATTGCTTTCGGAGTACCGAACCTAGAAAAGATATGAGACTTGACAAACTCTACAACCACTTTAGAATCATTAGTACGGGTGGCTTTAGCTTCCACCCATTTTGAGACATAATCAACAGCAAGGAGTATATAATGATTGCCAAAAGAAACGGGAAACGGTCCCATAAAATCAATGCCCCAAACATCAAAAATTTCACATGGTTGTATAGGATTCAAAGGCATTTGATTTTTAGGACCAATATTTCCTGTTCGTTAGCAATTTTCACAACTTTTGCAACAGATATAGGCATCTCGGAACAAAGTAGGCCAAAAGAATCCACTTTCAAGTACTTTCAATGCAGTTTGTTTTGATCCAAAATGCCCACCACATGCAAAAGAGTGATAAAAATTCAAAATGGACTCAACCTCCTTTTCAGACACACATCTCCTAATTATCTGATCAGAACATATTTTCCAAAGATAGGGATCATCCCAAAGGCAATACTTAGCATTACTTTTAATTTTATCCTTTTCAGCAAGCGACAGATTATCGGGTAATAAATCTGATGCTAAGTAATTTACAATGTCTGCATACCAAGGCATGACCGAGCGTGGCCACGCCTTACTGTCCAGTGCCGAAAACAGCTGTTCGTCAGGAAATTCATCGCGTATGGGCGTGGAATCGGTTATTTCTCCTGGAATTTGGCTTAAATAGTCAGCCACAGGTTCTCACAGCCCTTCTTGTCCCGGATTTCGAGGTCAAACTCTTGCAAGAGCAAAATCCAACGAATCAACCTAGGCTTCGCATCCTTCTTCGTAAGTAGGTACTTCAAGGCTGCATGATCAGAAAAAACAATGACTTTAGTACCCAATAAATATGAACGGAATTTATCTAAAGCAAAAACAATAGAAAGAAGTTCTTTTTCCGTCGTGGTGTAATTAATTTGGGCATTGTCAAGCATTTTGGATGCGTAGTAGATGACATGAGAGCTCTTGTCAATCCTTTGCCCAAGTACCGCTCTAACCGCGTAGTCACTTGCATCGCACATGATTTCAAAAGGCTAATTCCAATTTGGTGGTTGCATGATGGGAGTTGAAATCAATTTTTCTTTTAGCAAGTCAAAGGCCTTCTTGCACTCATCATCAAATTCAAACTCCACATCTTTTTGTAGAAGCCGGCATAAAGGTCGAGTAATCTTGGAGAAATCTTGGATGAAACGCCTGTAAAAACCTGCATGACCAAGGAAAGAACGAATCTCCCGCACTCCAACTGGGTAAGGCAGAGATTTTACAATATCAATCTTAGATTTATCTACTTCAATTCCTTTACTCGAAACCACATGACCAAGTATTATCCCTTTATCAACCATAAAGTGATATTTTTCAAAATTCAGGACCAAATTATGTTCAGCACATCGTTTTAGGACTTTAGCAAGATTTTCGAGACATTCATCAAAAGAATCACCATAAACGGTGAAATCATCCATAAATACCTCAATAATGTGTTCAACATAATCAGAGAAAATACTTACCATACATCTCTGAAAAGTTGCTGGTGCATTGCATAGTCCGAACGGCATCCTTCTAAAGGCAAATGTCCCAAATTGGCAGGCGAAGGTTATCTTGCTTTGATCTTCCGGAGCCACCGGGATCTGATAAAAACCTGAATAACCATCAAGACAACAATAATGAGATTTTCCAGCTAAACGTTCAAGCATCTGATCAATAAAGGGGAGGGGAAAATGATCTTTTCTTGTTAAAGCATTTAAACCACGGTAATCCATACAAACCCTCCACCCGTTTTGAACTCGAGTGGGTTCCATATCCCCTTCATCGTTCTCCACAACTGTAATGCCCGTTTTCTTGGGCACTACTTGTACGGGGCTTACCCACTCACTATCAGAAACCGGAAAAATCACACCTGCATCAAGGAGTTTTAGAATCTCCTTTTTGATAACTTCCAACATCGGGGGATTCAATCGGCGTTGTGCTTGACGTTTAGGCTTAGCATCATCTGTGAGAATGATCTTATGCATGCAAGTGGATGGGCTTATGCCTTTAATGTCAGCAATTGTCCAACCAATAGCCAATTTGAACTCCCTAAGGACTCGGATCAGCTTCTCTTCTTCGAGTTTGTTGAGTAAATTGGAGATAATCACAGGTAGTGTTTCTCCTTCACCTAGGTAGGCGTATTTCAAGTGCTCCGGCAACTTCTTGAGCTCCAATTCAGGTGCCTGCACGATGGAAGGAAGCAATTTAGTGTTAGAAACCGGTAAATCCAATTTAAGCAAATTCCCAAACACTGGTTTTAGACACTCTAGTTCATGCACAGTATCACACAATTCCTCAGGCAAAACCATGGTTTTTGACCAATTAATCAGATTTTCAACATGCAAATCATTATAAAGTACATAACTCAAAGCTTCTAAATTATCCAATTCGAAAACCTCATTAGTCAAATCATCAATCACATCAACACAAAACACACTAGACAATTCATCAGGATGTTTCATAGCATCGTAGACATTAAATTTAACAATGTCACCGTCAAATTCAAGAGTTAACAATCCATTATGAACGTCTATTTTAGCTCTAGCAGTGCTAAAAAATGGGCAACCAAGCAATATATCAGAAGATTTAGAGGATTTATCATCCTCCATGTCTAGAACGAAAAAATCAGCAGGAAAAGCTAAATCGTTGACTTGTACGAGCACATCCTCCAATATTCCTTCCGGGTACACTACGGATCGATCAGCAAGCTGGATTATAGTACCTGTACCTTTCAAAGGACCAAGATTAAGCGCAGTATAGACAGAAAGAGGCATAACATTTATTGACGCACCCAAATCACACATAGCTTTCTTAATACCAAGGTTACCTATTTTACACGGAATTGAAAACATACCTTAGTCCCTGCACTTTGGTGGTAATTTCTTTTGTAAAATCGCGGAGACATTTTCTCCAACACTTACCCTTTCATTACCTTTTAGTTTCCGTTTGTTGGTGCAGAGCTCTTTAAGAAACTTAGCATAGAGTGGGATTTGTTGAATAGCATCCAACAAAGGAATGTTGACTTCAACCATTCGGAATGTATCAAGAATGCTTTGTTCCTCTTTCTGTTTCTTCGTCTGAGCCAAGCGTTGTGGGAACGGAGGTGGGATCACCAGTGGCTTAGGCTGCTTGACAATTTCTGACTCTCTGTCTCGACTGGAGCCGAAGGCGTGGTCACGCTTAACGGTCACGTCAGCTTTCTGTTCAAATTCTGCCTCATTCTGACTTGCTTTGGGTTTGTCAACCGGTGGAGGCAGTTCCTTACCACTTTTGAGCGTAATCGCACTCATGTTCTTCCTGGGATCTTCAGTTTGCGAGGGCAATTTCCCTTGATTCTCAATCCTACCCAAAACCGTAGCAATCTGTCCCAATTGAGTTTCCAAATTTTTAACTTGGTTTTCCAAGCTATTAATTTGGATGTCTTGTGGGTTGAGGTTTTGACTGGGTTGTTGGTTTTGTTGGGATTGTGGAGGTCTAGGCACAAAATTCTGGAAATTGGGTGGCTTCGGTTTCTGGGAATAGCTAAGGCTAGGGTGGTTTTTCCATCCGGGGTTATACGTGTTAGAGTAAGGGTTGTTATTTTGTGGATGGAACCCTGCGGCGTTCGCGTCCTCGAGTGTACCCTCTTGTAGGGACGGGCATGCATCGGTTGGGTGAGAAGGGCTAGCACATAATTGGCAAACTGTTGCCGCTTGTGGTGTTCCTGCATTCATGTTAGATACCAAAACAGATAACATATTCTTAATCTCATCAAACTGTGAAGAGCTTACCTCTTTTACCTGTCTCGTCATGTCGGACTTAGCATAGTATTTTTGTGAAGCTCTTGAGATTCGGCTGATCATGTCCGTCAATTCCGCAGGTGTTTTGATCATGATGGAACCTCCACTCGAGGCATCCAGCTGTCTTTTGTCAGCAGGCATCAGGCCCCTATAAAAGTTGTGGACAACTGAATTCTCCGGCAGGTTGTGATGTGGCCACATTGCAAGCAAGATTCAGTATCGTTCCCAATACTCGTGTAGGCTCTCATGTTCCTTTTGCTTAATGGTGATTATCTCCTGAAGGAGATCCAAGTATCGCTCAGCTGGGAAAAATCTGTCCAAAAACTTATCGTGCATCTGCTGCCAAGTAGTGATGGTTGCTGATGGTAGAGAGTACAACCATATTTCTGCTGCATCTTGAAAAGAGAACGGAAAAGCACGGAGCTTGATTTGGTCTTCGGTGACTCCGTAGGGCTTGGTAGAGCAGCAAACCGTGTGGAACTTACTAAGGTGTTGGTGAGGGTTTTCGTTTTCCAGACCTCGAAAAATGGGAAGTAGGTGAATTGTGCCCGTCTTCAGCCCGAAACCAGCAGCCACCTCTGGAAAAGTGATACAGAGGGGCTGCTGTGTGGTAGTGGGACGCACCAGATCTTCCATGGTCCTACGTTCTTCTGCTGGTAGTGCCATAGTTAGGTCGTGGTCACGCTCAATGGTCAAGTCGTCTTTCTGATCACTTGAACTGTCCGTTTCAATTCCCGATTCTATCTCCTTGACCAATTCTGATGTCTCCCCTTGTTTCTTGCGTGATTGGGTTTCTTTCCTCTTTTTCCTAGCAGTTTTCTCGATTTCTGGATCGTAAAGAGGGGTTTCCTTTCCGCGAATGCTCCTGTTCATAAAAATAAATAAAATCGATTAAAAACACAGTCCCCGGCAACGGTGCCAAAATTTGACAGGTGTCGAATCCGTCAAAAATAAATGTAAAATCCTATTCGACGACTAAACACAGAGTTTAGTGCAAATAGGGTCGATCCACAGAGACTGGTTGATTTATTTCTAATAATTCCAAGTTATCCACGAAAAGAAACAATTAAAGAGGGGGGTTTTGAGTATTTAAAACTAAAGTATGCAACTAAAATAAAATAACAAGAATTAAAAACTAATTAAAACTATCAAGCAAAATCACGTAGGATTAAATCAATCAAAGGGAAAATTACCTAGCCAGGGATATTCGATTCGAATTGTTATATTGATCATTGACTCAAGGATTAATTCAAGTTATTCAGACAGATTGGCTATAGTTGATAGAAACACTCAACTCAACCTCGTTTTTACTTAATTAGTCGGATAACCTAGAGACACTCGACAGTTATCTTCCCTAACAGATTCACAACCCCTAGAGACACTCGACAGGATTTAATGAATTTGCAGCATTAAGAACCATAAAAACACCAACCCTAATTAATCAAGTCGTGACACACGCAAGATTTAAATTAGATTATTTTATCCCTTAGTGAACGAGGAATGTTATCGCTAAGACCCTGTCACTAATTTACCACCAATTATCAATCAACTTTACTACACTTCAAGCATCAAGATTGGCAATATGCAATTAAATCTACCTAGAGGGTCGGACCCTACCACTAAATAAATCAATCACAATAAACGCGAAACACGGAGATAAGATAAATGCCTAAATAAACATGAATTGAATAAAACGTTTAGGTCTCACAATATCCAAAAACGAATCTTAATCCCTAGCTAGATAATTAAAAGTTTAGCTACTAAAATCCATAAAAACAATAACAGAGGAATTCCTTAACATAAATAAACTAAATACGAAAGGGAAGAAATAAACTAAAACGAAGAACTCGTGATGAAGTCCTGCTCCTTGATGCTGCTCGCCCAAGACACGAACTTTGCTCCAATGAAAATTACGTGATGTCTAAAGCTGTTGTCTCATGCCAAAATTTATAGCCCCCAATCCAAAGCTTCCGAATCCTTATCAAAGTAGAAGTGTAATTCTTGCTCTTCAAGTTGGGCTACAAGCTGGACTTTCTAATTAATTCCCAACACAACACTCCCGCGGCCCAATCTTCAATTAATTCCAAGAGTGCAATTACAACCCATAAGACAAGGCCCACTAACCAAATTAATTAATTCCATGACACAACAAAGCAAATCGGGCTTAAATAAATTAAGCCACACGCAACCCAACTCTCCTAAAATTCCACAACTTGAATTTACAATTAAACAAATAGGCTGGCCCAGTTGCATGAACTCCTCCAATAGAAATTATAATTCCCATATTTCAATTCATTACTCCTCATGCAGCAACAAATAAGCTCAACTCCAGTTATCCAATCGCTGCTCGTGTGCACTGGTTCGGATCTGAAAACGATCTAATTTGCTCTAATTTTGCTTCCGAGTCCCAATTCTACAATAAGAATAACAAAGCATCAAATTCTTTATAAATAATATCAAATCAAGTCCAATTCGGGGCATAATTTAATCATAAAGATGATTAATTAACGAGTTATCAAAAAGAATGTTTTGTCCAGTGAAATATTAGAAATGCGTAATTAAAGGTGGACTTTGTCCAGTGAAACGTTAAGAATGCGTGATTCAAAGAAGATTTATTGAATTATGACCACAACATTACAATAGTGTGAATCAAGATTTATTGAATCATGAACACAACATTACAATTGACTTAAACGTTAAGATTTATTGAATCATGACCACAACATTACAATAGTGTGAATCAAGATTTATTTAATCATGAACACAACATTACAATAGAGTTAAACGTTAAGATTTATTGAATCATGAACACTGGACAAACCCAACCTTCAATTACGCATTTCTAATGTTTCACTGGACAAAGTCTTCTTTTAATCACGCATTTCTAACGTTTCACTGGACAAAATCTTCCTTTAATTAAGCATTCTTAAACTTTCACTGGACAAACCTAACCTTCAATTACGCATTTCTAATGTTTCACTGGACAAAGTCTTCTTTTAATCACGCATTTCTAATGTTTCACTGGACAAAATCTTCCTTTAATTAAGCATTCTTAAACTTTCACTGGACAAACCCAACCTTCAATTACGCATTTCTAACGTTTCACTGGACAAAGCATTCTTTTAATTACGCATTTCTAACGTTTCACTGGACAAAATCTTCTTTTAATCACGCATTTCTAACGTTTAACTGGACAAAATCTTCCTTTAATTAAGCATTCTTAAACTTTCACTGGACAAAGTCTTCTTTTAATCACGCATTTCTAATGACAAAATCTGCCATTATCACCCATTCTTAACGTTTCCATTAGATCAAATTGAGAAAACAGCATCAAGCAATTTATCGACGTAGTTTCAAACAAATAGAAACAATCATAAAATGTTGTATACGATTACAACAACATATAAAGTTCCTTAAAAAAAGAGTGAATAAAATCAATCCTCAACTCCAGAACACGCAGTGGATTTGATCAATCCTTAACCTCAGAACGAACAGTGGCCAAGCATGAACCATCAGCGTAGGGGTTATATCTTCTCTTCCTGGCACAGAATGAGATTACTGACCAGAAATTAATAAATATAGTGTTAATACAGAAACGGAAAAATTAGATATCCCATACCTTCTCTTCGATGCTTGCTTCCCACCTAAATAGGCAGGAGGCCGAATCGCCCTCAGCTCAACAATGTTGAGTTTGGCAATTTCATGCAGTTGGATCATAGCCGGAATCTGCCCGTCGCGTCACAAACTAACCCACAAACCTTTTTTATAGGATGCGAGGATTGTACTACGTAAGCATCAGAGTTGAAGTCTGACCACTCTTCACCAATTTGAGCGTGAATCTCTTCCACTGACGCACTCCGCGGAATTGGAAACACCGTAATTTCGCCATTAAACCAACAACTTCCTAGGATTTGCTTGTCTTGAGCTTCGTCACCGGCCAACGCCATCTTCAGAATACCAATTTGAAGTATCAATTTGCAGAGGATCAACAATTCGAGTAGATACAAAGTATCAGCAATTCAATTCAATTCGATACAAATTATCAGTGAATTATACTGTCTATTTCACATAATTAACATTCAATTAACGCCAGGAATACATTCAATTAACATTCACACGCTGAGAATACCTTATAGCAGTACAAGAAATAGGGCACGATAACTAAATCTACTCCAGTTTTTGCCGCTTATCAAGATCCTGATGTCTTCGTTGCCGTTGCCGCAGCCTACCTTTATCCTGCTGTCGTCGCGGTTAGATCTCGTTGCCGACGAAGTGGAAATGTGGTTGCAGATTATGAGATGAATCTTTCCTAAAATGGGAACCCATTTTTTCGGCGAGGGAAAAAAAGGGGAAAAAAAAACAAGAAAAAGTGGGGCAAAACAAACTTTTCAGGGTCATGGGGGGTTTAGAAAAAATAACTTGTGTATTGGTAACCTAAAACATACATTTTCCAAACTAGGGGGTTTAAGATAACTTTTGAGGATATTTGGTCCTTTTAAATAACTCCCCCAATAAATAAATATTTACATATATACAAAGCATAAGTCTAAACACACCAAATTAATCTCGCTTTCATCCCAAAATTCCCAAAGTTGCTGTCCCGCCTAATCATCCCGCTTTCATTACTCTCTCACCCCCAAAATACCTAGGGCAAATTTTCAACCCAAGTGAAGCGGCAACATTCCCGCTTCACCCAACAGGCGCCGTTCTCCTCTCACGGCCAAAGAGCGAACGCGACGGTCTGGTGAAGGCAAGAATCGACGGTGACAACAGAGGCGTGAATTCGACGGTGAGGATCGATAACTTTTGAGTTTTTAATTGACGGTCTGCTAGCTTCTTTTAATCAACTGTTTGCTAGCTTTTTTAATTAACGGTGAGGATCGATAACTTTTGAGTTTTTAATCGACGTTTTGAGGAGTATGTGTGTTTGAGGGAGCCGTAGATTGAGGAGTTTGATGAGACTCGAGAAAACCCTTTTACTTTTCTGTTTGAGCACGACTTGTTCTGGGAGGATGGCGAGCTTGCTTGCCTCTTATCTAAGGAGAAAAAGCAGGCCCGTTTGTCTTATGAGATTTGGGGAAACCCTTTTACTTCGTTGAGAGTGTTTGCTTTCAGAAGGATAAGCTATGGATGAGCCAATTGGCAGCTGTGGCATGTCTTTTTATAGCTACCAAGGTGGAGGAAACTGAAGTGCCTCTTTTGTTAGACCTACAAGTATGTATCAATCTGATTGTGTCGAATTTCGGATTGATGATGTGTCTCGAAATAGCTGACTTTGACCACTTAGAATTTGTTGACGTGGTAGAGCTCGAGTTAGAGTTGACCTGGGAGAAAATTAGCAAGCGTGAGCTACGGACCGACAAAGGACGGGAGGGGTTGTTCCCTTTGTCGGCACTCCGACGCTCAAGTCGGTGTCGAATGGTTGAGAGCTTATCGAGTGACTTGTGCGCTATGAAAGTGGTGGTTGTCCGTTATGAATGACATTTATGAAGGGGGTATTTATACCTATTGGGGTAATGATTACCTGTACAGTGTAACCTGCAGGTGCATTAAATGCGCCACCTGCTCCGTACGGTGTGTCAGGCCCCATTAAATGCTTGAACGGCGGAGTGGGTCCCCGGGACGGTCGACCTTAATTCGACCTAAAACCTATATGGTCGAGCATTCTCCGACTTACCTTGGACTGGGTCGATGGCGTTTCGGCTGGTCCTGCTAGGAAGTTGAGTCGACAAGGTTGAATGGTCAGCATGTGCCTTGTTGAAGGGTTTGTCGTTGAGGCGACCGATTCGGAGGCTTACGTGGCACCTTTGACCAGTCCTTCACTCCACGTGTCCGGCGGGTAGTAGTCCACGCGTTGCTAGCGTGGTGGTACCGGATTGGCCCACGTCATTAGCCCCCGGAAAGGTGGTGCCATGATGATGTGGCAGCGTCATTTCGGATTTCGAGAAGTGGGCCCTCAGGCGTAATGATGGCGACGGTTCACCTTCGATTTTCCCGCCTAAGGTAACCTCTATAAATAGCCCCTTCAGGCCTTCATTTTTTCCCTTCACTCTGTTAGAAATTTTCAGAGCACTTCGAGATCCTCAGAGCTTTTCGAGCCAAATAACCGGAGTCTTCGAGCCAATCTAGTCAACAACGAATTTTTCCGGTAAGCCTCTTCGACTTGGCTTCTTTATCTCTTTATTGTTTCAATTTCTTTATTTCTATTCATTTGAGAGTCCGTAATCGATTGAGAAGATCCCCATCTCAAAAAACATTCGACTCAACCCCTGACACCCAAAACCTTAATCCTTATTTCAAGGAGAAGGCGGAATTCAAAGGAAACCGGTCGAAGTATTGTTGAGCAGTGGGATGTCTTCTTCTACCTCGACTAGTTCAGATCTGTCCGATAAGATTCCCGACCCTGGGGACGAAATAAATTCGCTCTCCTCGACTTCGAGCGAGGAGGAGTCGGTTAAGTCCCAGGCCTCGGGTGAAGAAAACAAGACGGAGGAGTCGGGGGGCTCGGATGATAGGCAATCGGCCTCACCTTTGGGCCCCGTAACCTCAGTAGAACCCCTAACAACAATACCCCCTGTAGGGATGACTCTAGGGTCCGTGTATTCGAGTCGAGTAGGAGGCGCTGGGCCATCGACTTCGGAGAGCCGGGGCGAAGATGTTATACGCATCCTTTATGGTGGGAAGTCCCCCGACCGAATTCTGGACAAGGACCCCAGATTGGTCGACAGCAAGGTATCGGCCAAGATGTTCGAAGACATTAGGAAGATATTGTTTGGAGGGGACGTAGAATTAGGAGGGTACAGTATAGTCCGACCTCGACGAGGGGAAACCATGACTGACCCCCCGACCAACTGCATAACTGTAACATGGAAAATGGTTCAAGCAGGGTTTCGAATTCCAATAGACCATGATATCCTCGACATCTTGAACCACCTGAACATCAGCCCAGTCCAACTGATGCCAAATGGTTTTGCGATGCTCACTGGGGTCCGAGTATTGATGAAGTATTTTGGGATTCCTATGCTTGGAGTGGCCAAGGACCTCTTCAACGTGAGTGTGACCAAGGAGAAGTCCGGGTCGGGCTATGGGTTCGTGCAGTTATCATTTAAGCAGAAACGTAAGCTCACGACATCGCCGACCTCCTCGAATGGGCATACATGGAAGCAACAGTTTGTGTATGTCGAAAGCGAGTCGGGGTGGCCGCACCTTTGGAACAGAATGTGGTGTTGGAAGCCGAGCCCGATATTACCGATCGCCACTACGCACTGGTCGAACACCTTTATTCGAGATATGCTATCCCTCGGCCAATTCGACTGTAAGAAGTTAATCGAGGACAAGGTCCTGGTGAACTTTGGCTTAGCCCCCGGGATCGCCAGTCGGACATTCGACCCTGGTAAAGCAGGTGGCCGAATCGACTTGCTTAATTACTTGCTGCTGTTTTCTGAAATTTGTAACCTTCAAGTCAATTCTAACCTTTAGTTTCTCCCCTTTGCAGATAAAGTGATAATGAGTCGGTTGGCAAAAATGAGGGCCGATATGGAAGAGCTCGTTGCTCGGCGTGCCATAACGGCAGCGACCGAGGTGGCACACCCCCACAAAACAATGGACGCCATCCTTCCGAGGCAGGGGGATCAAGCAGGCGTCGAGCCGATCCAATCGCCTGCCCCTCAGGCAAAGAGGAAGGAGAAAGCCCCCATCTCTGAGCCCGAGAGGAAACGCTCGAAAAAGGAGAGAGATCCAAAGGGTGCGTCCGTCCCCAAGCCGACAAAAAACATCGAACATACTGCTGAGGGCAACCAGTCGAGGGGTACGGTTTCTACCAGCTCTCTTCCATCGACTCCTTCTGGGACCGAGAAGGTGCCGGCCCCGTTCTCTTCCGAGGCCATAAGAGCGGCGCACTTTCCATTCCACTCCCCGGAGGATGATATGGCCGACTTTTTCAAAATGCTCAAGATTTTCGAGCCGCATCTTCCCGGGGGATACAAATTAATTGGGGATGACGGTAAGCCTCGACGTATTGGGTCGATTCCATGGGACAACCGTGCTGCCGGGGCGGTATACCACTGCTGTCAAGTTCTGGCCGACCATGAAGCGAGATGAAAGATGTCTGAGGTCGAGCTGGAAATGTCGGCGGCCGTGAAAGTTCTCGGGGTAACGAATTAATCCTCTTCACTTTGATTCGATTGAAAGGTCTTTTGCTTCGACTGGAATTTGATTGTTGACTCTCTTTGTTCCCGTGTTGCAGCTGGCTCAGGATATTTATCACATGAGCCAGAGAACCCAAATCTATAGGGAAGGAAGGGCGCGCTTGGAGGCCAAGGCTGGGATCGACTCGGAGGTCGAGATCTTGAAGAGGAAGGTGTTGGATCTCGAGACCGAGAAGGCGAGTCTTGGCTCTAGCACGAAAGCGGCAGAGTTGGCGAAGGAGAAAGCGGAATCGGCCCTTGCCGAGACTAAAAAGCAACTGGAGGCCAAGAAGGCGGAGTTGCTCGAGGCCCACAAGAAGCTCGACACCGAGTCTTCAAAGGTACTTTCCTCTTTCAAGAAGGGGGAAGAAGCGGGGCAAGTGAAAGGTGCTCGAACGGCTATCGACCGGTGCCAGCGGATATACGACTCAATTGTGGCGGATTCGGAACGGTTTGGGGCTTACCGGTTTATGAAGTCGACTGCTTATAAAAGGTCGACCGCCACCTTTGGGGTGGCAGATTTGAAGGAAGGGTTCGACTTATGTTTGGCCCAATGCCGCACCAAGGGACTCCTTCCAGTCGACTACGATACGAGTAAAATTGGCCTCATGTGCCCAGATCCTCGACCACCGCCCCTACCAGCTGATGAAGATCCCGAGGAGGATCGGTCGAAGCACGAGTTTGGATTCGCTATCCCTCTGGCCAAGTCTCTAGTCGACGGACCCGAGGAGGACGTGAGTCAGATGCCTCAGGGGGTCGACCCCATGGTTCTGAATCACGCCCGGGTATTCCCAGAGCTCTTCTTCGAGAAGCCCACGAACACTCCTTCCGATGAAGAGATCGACTAGGCCTTCCGATTTCCTGCATTGTTTCTGTCTATGTAATCTTCTTTTCTGTTTTAATTTTTATGTACCAAGTCGACCCGGGGTGGTCGACGAGCGTTCCCATTGGAAAATCCAAATGTAATCGTTTCTGAATTTCAATGGAATTTTGTTTAAGGTTATTTTCGAATTAGCACTCCTCGAGTATGCATGTTCAAATTAAACTTAAAGGTGATTTCTCAGGTCGACAATATTGACTATTTAACCCACCATGAGTATAATAGCAAACATTCGAGTTGAGTTTTTGAAGGGATAATTTGCCCATCCGACCGAGGGTATTGGATTGGGCTATTTAACCCGCCGAGGGTATGACAGCCTTTTTAAGAGTTGACAAAAATGTAACAGACTATTTGACTCATCAAGAGTATGACAGCCGAACAGACTACATCGATTTTATTGATTCCACGTGATATGGCATAAAATGGCCGAGCCACGTGGCACGCCTTAGAGGAAGCCACGTGGGCATCTCGCCACCTCAAGCGGACCCCGTTCCCTATGCCTGAAGGAACTAGCGAATCGAACCCGACCCCGTGCCTCACGGATCGAGTTCGATCCCATGGCCATGAGCGGATCGATTTCGATCCCTCTTGCCTTAGGGATTGTGTTCATCCCCTTTGCCTTAGAGGGATCGTGTTCGAGCCCTTTGTCCCCAACAGGACGACCCGATCGACCTTTCCCCTCGTCTCAAAAGGTCGATCCGACCCCTCCTCTCTTGGAGTCGATCCGACCCCTCTTGTCTCAAGGGATCGGTTTTGATCCCGTTTGCCCCAACGGATCGCACACGATCCCGTCCTTATCCCCACGCGGGAACCACGCATGAGCCGTCCTTATCCCGAGCAAGGGTTGCGGTCGAACTCGATCCCACTAACGGGTCCCCCATTACGGACATGCTTCATCACGACCCGCTTGGCCTCGATCTCTCGGATCGAGATCCTACATCACCTGGTGACAAGATGCCATAAAGCATCTTTGTCGGGACACGTGTAACTCCCCGATTCACCACGGCTAGACGCGCTACAGTGCATTTAATGCTTTCGGTACATGTCTACGCCCAAAAGGGAAACTAAGTACACTCGACCCCAAGGCATCCGACAAACGAACCGATCGACTGCAGAGCATTTAATGCATAGTCGCGGTACACGCACTACTGTGTTAAATGCTCCTGACTATAAATACCCAAGTCTTGAACAGTAGTCGATAAGCAATTAAGAGCATTTATTTCGCTTCTCTAGCATTTATTTCTCTCTCTAAGAATCTCCTATTGACTTGAGCGTCGGAGTGTCAAACTTGGGTCCAACCCCAAGCCCCCAATTTGGCCTTTGAGCTCACGTTTGTCTAAGTGTTTTTCAGATCGATTAAAGAGCCCACATTATAAATTCTTGACTGATTGACCCGAGAGTGCCAACTAGACCTCCAACTCAGCTGAACCATTTTTAGGCCGGATCAGTTTGGCGCCGTCTGTGGGAAACTACACTTCTCTCTACCTCGATCTTGAGTGAAACACTTTCTTTCTTCTTGCAATCATGGTGAACACTAGGAAGACCCGACAGGAGGAGGACTTGGAGGAGGTCACCAAAGGCAGGCACGACACCAACGCGCCGCTTGGTCATCTCCCCACTACTCCCCCCGTCGTCGGGATTGCTGGCCCCAGCGCCAGTGCGATCGTACCTTCAACAGAGGTTGCGCCGAGGGTCGCCATTACACAGGCAGACCTTGACACCTTCCTCGACCAATGGAGGGTCGAGATCGAACAAGCCCAAGTAGAGTGCCGGGAACCAAGACACCCTGAGCTGCCAAGAACGAGCCCAGTTGCTATCCCCAGCCCAGTGATAGCCAGCAGTCTGGGACCCACGGCACAGACTTACGGGTCTGCTGTCCCCTATTACCTCCAGCCGCTCAACGGCGGACCCGCTCAGGTCATCTGGGGCCTTCCCCCCCAGACGGGCGCAGGCCAGGTACCGGTCCAAGGATATGCACCTCCCCCGCCGCCTGCGGGAGGAAGCAAACAGGTCCCGTTGGAGGGCCATGGGGACTCGGAACATCCTAGCCGCGCGAATCGTGGTAAACGAGCGGTCGATGACGACCACGAAGAGTACGATGACCTGCGGAACCAGATACCCACACGATCGGCCCGCAACGAGGCGGCCAGGATCGCCGCAGCCCGCCAAGACAACAGCCCGGATCGATATATCGATCCGTCAAGAAGACGGGTGCAGGACCGCCTGGGGGATCGTGGTTCCATAATCTCCCAGAGGCAGGTCGATCTACGCGTCGGGTTGAACCGCCGACCACTGCGCTACCGATCCGATCGGGAGGAAGCCTCCCCATTTTCTGAGGATATTCTCCGCACAACCTGCGACGGGGATCGCATCCCATCGGGGTTGCCTCTATACAACGGGACGACCGATCCCGAAAAACATGTCACTTCATTCGAGAACCGAATGTTGCTGCACTCTCACCCACAACAGATTTGGGCCAAGATATTTGTTACCACTCTAACGGGCCCGGCGCAGGACTGGTTCATCCGCCTGCCGCCACGATGCATCCGAACCTACAATCACTTTACCGATCGGTTCCTTGCTCACTTCTCCTCCATGGCAGGGGAAAAACTGCCTCCTTCTTACCTCAACAACCTCCGACAGGAAAAGGGGGAATCCCTTAGAGACTTCTTCACCCGATTCTCAAGGGAAGTAGTTCGGGTCGAGGACCCGACGATGGACACTCTTCTTCCGGTAGTCCATCGAGCACTACGCAACCGCCTGTGGGCGGATGAGATAGTCAGGGCCGGCCCCAAAAACCTGACTGAAATCCAGGACCTCGCCCATGGTTTCATGCGGGGTCGAGGAAATGGCTTTAGCTCACGGGCCCGCTCCTTTGCCCGCTCCTGAAACTCATCACTACGGATCGAGCTCAACCCCGACCCGGAAAGGGTTCGAGGTCAAAAAATCGAAGGGCAAAACCGATCAACCAGCCCAAATCGATCGGAGAAACTATGTTCCCCTCAATGCAACCGTCCAACAGATCTTCACGGTCATGGACAAGAAACTCATGAATAAGCCCAAAACCATCCGGAAAGGCCCCAAAGCCCAGAAGTCAGGCAAGTTTTGCGGGTACCACCAGCAATGGGGTCACACCACTGAAGAATGCAACGCCCTTCGCGACGAGATCGAGAGACTTATCCAAGGAGGGCATCTGAAGGATTTCGTTCGCAAGATAGACCACTATTCCGAGAAAGCCGGTCGAACTCAGGACCCCCTCCGGGATCGATCTCGATCCCCGTCCAGAAGATCCGGAAAGCAGCCCCTCGAAAGGACTGAGGACAACCCCCCAACTAATGGCACTATCTACATGATCGCTGGGGGGCACGAGGGTGGAGACTCCAATGCTGCAAGGAAGAAGAATATCCGGAAGGCGGCTCGAGAATACAACGGACCCCACGAGGAGGTCCTCCAGATCGAGCACAGCAAAGAGTGGGAAAGGCAGGAGGTTAGCTTTAGTGAAAATGATAGCCGCTCGGGCCCACATCGGGAGGGTGAAACGCCTAGTTGTCCGATGGTGGTGACCTTGGGAGTAGCTAATTACAATGTAACCAAATGCCTTGTTGACAATGGAAGTAGCACGAACATTATCCTTTACTCTACGCTTGAAAAAATGAAACTGCATAACTTGAAATTAGATCCGATCTGAACGCCTCTGTCCGGCTTCGGAGGATCCCAGGTTGTCCCGCTTCGGCGCATCAAACTACTCACTTCGATGGGAACATCGCCTCAGCGAGTTACCCAAGAGGTCGAGTACGTTGTGGTAAACATGCCCTTGCTTACAACATGATTTTTGGCCGGCCCGGCCTTATTCAATTCAGAGCCATAATCTCCACATACCACCAGAAATTAAAAATGCCAACCCCGAATGGGGTCGGAGAGGTGGAGTGCGACGTCCCGGACAGTTGGGCATGTTATGCAATCACCCTGAAGGAACCCAAGGACAAGAAAAAAGATGCAAGTGGGGGTCTCGATCTCCAGACCTATGCGAGTTCAGAGCTCGACCTCGCGGCGCCAAAGACAGAAGCCGAAGGTTCACGCGTGGCTCAAAAGAGGAAAGCAGTAGGTCGGATCGAACCATCTGATTCATTGAAGCACGTACCCCTAGACCCAAATGATAGCAACAAGTCAACAAAGATCGGGGCAAACATGAACCCCCAGCACGAGATGATGATGATCGAATTCCTCCAAGAGAATGCCGACGTGTTCGCATGGACCGCGAAGGACCTCGTTGGAATCGATTCGAAGGTGATCTGCCACCGCCTCGGTCTCGATCCGACCTACAAACCCATAAAACAAAAGTTGAGAACTCAAAGCAAAGAGCGGAACGAAATCATCGAAGCCGAGGTCAACAAATTGCTCGATGCGGGTTACGTGACCCCAGCCCAATACGTCGATTGGTTGTGTAATGTAGTCTTGGTGCAAAAAACAGGGGGCAAGTGGAGGATGTGTAACGATTTTACGGATCTGAACAAAGCATGTCCGAAGGATCCGTACCCGCTCCCTCGGATCGATCAGCTCGTCGATTCGACAGCTGGTTGTGAGATGTTGAGCATGATGGACGCCTTTCAAGGATACTACCAGATCTCCATGGCACCCGAAGATCGACCCCACACCGTCTTCATAACTATCAAGGGCATCTATTGTTTTAAGGTGATGCCGTTTGGTCTCAAGAACGCCGGAGCGACCTACCAGAGACTGGTAAACAAGATGTTCAAGGAGGAGATCGGTAAAACAATGGAAGTTTATGTGGACGACATGATCGTGAAAAGCAGACGGGCATGTGATCACTTCAACCACTTGGGTCGTGCGTTTGAAGTCCTCAGGAGGTATGATATGAAGCTCAACCCGGACAAATGCACCTTTAGGGTTGAAGGAGGGAAATTCCTCGGGTATATGGTTAGCCAGCGTGGGATCGAAGCGAACCCAGCAAAGATCGAGGCTCTCTGGGTCATACCTCGACCCGATTGTATAAGCCAAGTCCAATCTTTAGTAGGTCGGATCATCTCCCTAAATCGGTTCATATCCAGATCATCCGAATGGAACCTCCCCTTCTTCAAAATACTACGAAACTTAAAAAAGTTCGAATGGAATGAGGAGTGCGATAGAGCCTTTGAACAACTTAAAGAGTACCTGGCATCTCCACGTATCTATTTATCATTGGTTTCCGTCGATCCGATGGACAAAATCTTAGTTTATTGATCTTGTTGTTGGCCAAGCCCAACGAAGGGGAGACCTTGTACCTCTATCTCTCCCTTTCCGACGAAACTTTTAGTTCGGTCCTCGTCGCCATTAGGGATCGAAAACACATGCCCATCTATTATCTGAGCAAAATCTTGCATGGGGCGGAGCGAAACTACCTTGAGATCGAGAAGTTCGTCTTCGCGCTAACACATGCGGCTCGAAAATTACGCCCCTATTTCCAGGCGCACCCGATCGTGGTGTTAACCGATCAACCTCTCAGGCAGGTCTTGTCCAAACCCGACGTATCGGGTCGAATGATGAAATGGGCGGTGGAGTTGAGTGAACACGACATCACTTTCCAACCCCGTGTCGCCCAACAAGCTTAAGTTCTGGCTGACTTCTTAGTCGAAAAGAACACAAAGCCCTCAAAGGACACCCCCGATCCCCTGAGTTGGACAATGTACATTGACGGCTCATCGACCTCCAAGGGGGGAGGGGTAGGGATATCATTAGTCAGTTCGGATGGTACACAGTTCGATTTTGCCGTCCGCCTCAACTTCAAGGCCACTAATAACGAAGCGGAATACGAGGCACTTATCGCGGGACTGAAATTAGCAACGGAGCATCGGGTCGACAGATTGGCAGTTGTGACCGACTCCCAGCTTGTCGCGGGACAGGTCAATGGCACGTATGAAGCGAAAGAAGAATCGATGCCGAATTATCTCAAGATGGTTAAAGAATTGGCCTCAAAATTCAAAGAATTCCGGATCGAGCAAGTCCCCCGCGAAGAAAACACGCGAGCGGACGCGCTGACCAAACTCGCGAATGGCCTGCAAGGCACCCGAGACGGGACCATTTCATTTCACGTCTCACCCGATCGGGTCATCGATGCGGATCGGATCGATGTCGCGGCGATCGACCCGGAGGAGCCGTGTTGGATGGATAGTTTAGTCTCCTACCTAAAGGATGGGACACTACCTCAAAGCCGGTTAGAGGCGAGGCGGATGAAATATCGCTCGCTGCTATACCTACTGGACCGCGAAGGGTGATTGTTCAAGAAATCATTCACAGGTCCACCGCTAAATCCACGAAGGGAACTGCGGGAACCACTCAGGGGGTCGAGCCCTAGCTCGCAAAATCTTAAGAAACGGATATTTCTGGCCGACCCTAGTCCAAGACGCGAAGCTGCACTCGATGAGATGCCCCAAGTGCCAAAAACACGGCAACCTCATACACACACATCCCGCAACCATGATCGCGATCGATGTCTCATGGCCCTGCGATCAATGGGGGATCGATATTATTGGTCCTTTCCCCCTGGCCCCTCGGCAAAAACAGTTCGCCATAGTAGCCGTCGAGTACTTCTCAAAATGGGTCGAAGCCGAAGCAGTCCCAAAGATAACTGATACGGTGATAAGAAATTTCCTCTGGAGAAGTATAATCTGCCGCTTCGGGTCCCGAGGGTTCTCATCTGTGACAATGGGCCCCAGTTCCGAAGTGAGAACACCAAAAGCTACTGTCGGGACATCGGGATCGACCTCAGGTTCACGACCGTCGGCCACCCTCAAACGAATGGCCAAGCCGAAGTCACCAACCGGATCATCATCCAAAATTTGAAGACCCGCCTCAATGCCAAGCTGGGGGCGTGGGCGGACGAACTCGACGGGGTCCTTTGGGCTTACCGAACGACCCCCAGAACGGCAACGGGCCAAACCCCCTATTCCCTGATATACGGGTCGGAGGCTGTGATTCCATCGGAGTTATTACACGAAACGGCCCGCGTCAGTCAGTACCAGCTCGATAGAAATAACGAAAATCGATCCGATGACTTGGATCTGATTGAGGAAAAGCGGGAACGCGCGTACCAGAAGATTAAGAAATACAAGGCGGCCGCAACCCGATCATACAACAAACACGTCAGGCCCCGTGCATTCCAGATCGGGGATCTAGAGTTGAAGAAGGTAGAGGTCCTCCAACACGTGGGAAAACTTGAACCCAATTGGGAAGGTCCCTACCGAGTCACTAAAGTAGGCAAAAACATGGCATACAAGCTCGAAGATATGACCGGCGCACCACTACCAAGACCTTGGAACGCACACAATCTGAAGAAGTTTTATGTTTGAAAAAGGCTTATCTTGTTTAGTTAACCGAACCGGAGCCCGATCAAAGCTCGGTCCCGGGCCTATCTTCGGTCCAATTTCGATTCGTTCAATAAAATTCATTAACCATTTTTACATCTTATGTATTAGTTATGCATCCCATCCACGATCATGTTATCTGGAGGGAATGACCACATTTGCTAAAAACTTTTTGATTACTTTCTCGTACTTACAAATCCCCAAGTCCAACGAGGTCGTTCAACGACCCGACGAGAACGGGACTAATAATGAATAATTCCTCGGGTAAGGAATCGAATCTAGCAAGAGTAGGGATCATCCCACCAAACTGGCTCGGGTCGAAATCGATCCATCGGGCCACACGGGATCAAAATCGATCCCAAAAATTGGCTCGGGCCTAAATCGATCCCTCGGGCCATAGGGGATAGAAATCGACCCCCCCATTCGCATTGGAGTCAGACTCAATTCCGCTACTCGATGGGATCAAACACGATCCCACCTATCAAATCTCAAGAATACTATGGCGAAAGTAAAGCTAAAGAAACGAAGTAACATAATGTTTACACGGCGACACCCCCTGCCGTTGGGTTGAATTAAGTTGTCTTAAAAAATACATGAAAATATCAAGGCTGAGAAGGAGAGGAGCCCGAGGCGCCCGTACGGCCCGAGGACTTCTTTCGACTGCGTTGGGTCGACGGTAGGAAGCTCTCGATGTCGATCGGAGGAGGAAGCTCATAGACGGGATCCCTCTTGGTGAAGGTCATATCAACAGCAAACCCGTACTTATGGTGACGCCAATCGATGTCCACTGGAGGTTCGACGTCTTCCTCTAACGGATCGGGGTACGGATCGGGTTTGTCTAGGCCGATGAGAGACTCGTCGAAGGACACCGGAATCAGGCCCTGGGCTTTGAGCTGATTGCGCGCAATCTTGAAGCCAGCCTCCAAGTCGATCGTGGCCATGACCGTGTTCGCCTCGTCGAAGGCTGGACCCTCCATAAACTCACGAACCGTATACTGCTCGATCGGGCCCTTAGCCTTCCGAAAAGACTCAATCATGGCGTCGATCCTAGCCTGTCCTTCCGCCAACGCGGCCGCTCGGGACGCGTCCCCCTCGGCCTTCGCCGGTTGAACTTTCTCCTTGGTTTCGGCCCGGATCGCATTGAGTTTGGTTGCACGAGCCGTCTCCATGGCCTCCATCCGCTCGAGGGCGCTCTGCAACTCCGCTGCGCGCGTTTGGGCCTCTTCCTCCCTAAGGCTCTGCTACTCGTCCAGCCGTTCCTGGAGCTCAGCTACCTTCTCTGCCTTGGCTGACCTCAGCATGGCCTTGGCAGCCCTGTACTTCTCCTTGTACTTGACCATCTCCTCTTGATAAACCTCCGCTTTCTGGGACAAGCTGATGGCGGTTGGGAGAATAACCTGTTCATGGATACGAGAATCATCATGGTTCGGCAAAACAAGAATATGCAAGAGGAAACGACCCGATGCAACGGATCGTTCACGACCCGATCTCAACCGGTCGATCTCGAACCGAACACAACGGGTCGATCCTGATCCTAAAAAAAAAAAAAAAAAAAAAAGAGACAAGTATAAGGTGGGAGCACTTACGCCGAAGATAGCCTTGCTGAGCCTATACCTCTGGTGATCGACGGGCTCCTTATGAATCACCCGTTGTTCGTCGATCACACAACCGGTGTTGAAAAGTGAGGACAACAAGCTGATATCGGGATGGCCGACGCCAAGGTTCCGAACCGACCCGTCCTCCCGAACTCTCTCGAGTTCACCAGGCCATTGAGGTGGTAGGGTCTGTTTGAAGTTCAACAACTTACTCTCAATATCCGACCCGTTGGAATCCCCCTCGACTTCGACCGGCACCTCTTCCACAGTCACCTTCTTCTTCCTTTTTCTTAAGCGCCTGTTGGACGCCAGCTGTTCCTCCTGGGGAAGAGTCAGATCATAAAGATTTTCGTCGAAGTCGAAATAAAGATCTAAGTGGTCCAAATTTATTACTTGATCGGGGTCCTCAGGATCGGGCTCGACCGCATCCGATGCCTGCCCCTGCTCTTGGACTTCTTCCATGGGTTGAAAATTCTAGGGGACCCTTCGGCGGGGCTGTTGGGCCGTGGCTTGAGCCTCCGGTAGAGCTCCGTGGATCATAGCTATCGTGTGGTCAACCCTTTCCTGTTCAGCCTGCGGGATCGATTCGTCCTTTTTCAGCTTCATATTCTTCCTCTCCCTCTCCACGCGACTCATGGCTAATATGTGCAGACCTGCAGAAATGGATCGATTAGTACCTTGAAAGAGAAGGGTGCTGAATAATGTACATAAAAGCGAAAACTCGAAATACGATCCGACATAAACGGATCGACATCGATCCGATACGAGTCGATCGAACGGATCGATCGCACCAACTGATCGAATTCGATCCCCATGACAAGATCGACATAACGGGCGGACGGTTTGGTGCGTAACCCGATCGGGCGGGTCCGGCCTAAGGTGGAGGCTCACCGAAGTGGAAATTACGCAACCTCGTCCCCGGGACCAAACCCGCCTCGACCAAGTGTCCCGTCCTCATCAAGTACTCGGGGTCGAGCGGGCCTAGGTTGGTCAAGTGCTCGAAAGACCGTTTTTTGTGCAGCCAGGCGCTTTTCCGTGTTGGAAGTTTTTTGGGTTCCTTGGTGGTCCGCGTCGAACGGAAGGGAAGAGGCATCAAGCAGTCGATGAAGAAAAATCTCTCCTTCCAACCAAGCCCATGAGAGGAGACCAGGATATCCACCAGCTTCCGACCTTGCCTAGCTTGGAGGTAGTAGTAGCCGGCCCCAGACTTGGGGGAGTTAACGAGGAGGAAAAACTCTCCCAAATCCTCGAACCGAGGCTCGAACCCCAAACACTTGAGGATGATGATCGCACTGTACATCAAAGCGAAGGAGTTCGGGACAAGCTGAGTCGGACACAGATTCACCCGATCGAGAAAAGTTGACACCAACGGGTGGGTCAAAAATCGGAAACCATACTTCACCGTCGAATGGTATAGACCGAAAGCATATTTGGATCGTGGAGCCCCTACCGTCTCCCCGTCAAAGGGCAACCGAGCCATGACACCCTCGGGCATCACACTACACCAATTGCGAACCTCTCGAAATTCTTTGCCCGATAATGTCGATGCTCTCTGGGCGACGTCGGATAGAGTACGGTAGACATGCCCGGATCGTCCCTGGGGTTGGCCGGAAGTACACTCCTCCGGCCCCTCTTCCTCTTCCTCTTCCTCTTCCTCGTCTTCCTCGGCTTCCTCGATCCGGCGTTGGGGTCTCGAGGTCGAAGCCCGGCCACGGTTTTCCCGGAATTCCTGAACCCGTATCTCGTCGGAGGAGTCAAAAAATGACCCGAAATCCATGTTGGGTAATGGCGGAACACCGCCCGATGAACCGGAACAACCCGCGGAGGGGGTGAACGGCTCCTCCACCTCGTTCTCATCGAAGACTACGCACATATAGGGTCCTCTAGACATATTTCTCCCAAAGAAGGAGAAGATGGGAAGAAACGCCGAAAATTACCTCTCTTTGTTTGGCTTGAACACGAAGTTAACCCTCTGCGCCGCGCCTAATTCTCGATCGGAAGTCAAAGGGGGGAGAGAGCGGATCGAGTTCTTGTAAAGAGAAATATGAAGAATGAGTAGGGGGTGCCCTCTTATTTATAGGAGGGGAAAAGTGACCCCTCGAAGTGCGCACCTTGGCCATCAATGCGCCTAGAAGACCGACCCATCTTTCCCCTCGATGCGCGAAACGAGGCCGCTGTCACACCTAGAGGACCGTGTTGCACTTCCTCGATGCGCGAAACAATGCCCTTATCACACACGGAAGACCGTGTTGCATCCCCTCGATGCACGAAACGATGCTGTCATTACTGCCTCAAAGACCGAACCTGACGTCTCGGGACGCAAAGGCTATCACCGAAGCAATGAAAATTACCCACGCGAAAATTCACGCAGGTAATTTGGGGGGCCTCTGATATGGCATAAAATAGCCGAGCCACGTGGCACGCCATAGAGGAAGCCACCTGGGCATCTCGCCACCTCAAGCGGACCCCGTTCCCTATGCCTGACGGAACTAGCGGATCGAACCCGACCCCGTGCCTCACGGATCGAGTTCGATCCCATGGCCATGAGCGGATCGATTTCGATCCCTCTTGCCTTGAGGGATCGATTTCGATCCCCTTTGCCTTAGGGATTGTGTTCATCCCCTTTGCCTTAGAAGGATCGTGTTCGAGCCCTTTGTCCCCAACAGGATCGACCCGGTCGACCCGTCCCCTCGTCTCAAAAGGTCGATCCGACCCCTCCTCTCTTGGAGTCGATCCGACCCCTCTTGTCTCAAGGGATCGGTTTTGATCCCGTTTGCCCCAACGGATCGCACACGATCCCGTCCTTATCCCCACGTGGGAACCACGCATGAGCCGTCCTTATCCCACGCAAGGGTTGGGGTCGAACTCGATCCCACTAACGGGTCCCCCATTACGGACATGCTTCATCACGACCCGCTTGACCTCGATCTCTCGGATCGAGATCCTACGTCACCTGGCGACAAGATGCCATAAAGTATCTTTGTCGGGACACGTGTAAGTCCCCGATTCACCACGGCTAGACGCGCTACAGTGCATTTAATGCTTCCGGTACATGTCTACGCCCAAAAGGGAAACTAAGTACACTCTGATATGGCATAAAATGGCCGAGCCACGTGGCACGCCTTAGAGGAAGCCACATGGACATTTCGCCACCTCAAGCAGACCAAGGTCCCCGTGTCAACGGATCGAACCCGATCCGCTACGCCATAACGGATCAAGTTCGATCCATTACCCCAATTGAGATCGATCTCTCAAGGAACGACGGATCCGGTCCCTAGGCTCAAAGGATCGAACCGATCCCTATCCCGAGAGCGGATCGAATCGATCCCAATGCCCAACGGATCGATCCGATCCTTTATACCTCATGGGATCGATCCGATCCCCTAGTCCTCAAAGGACGACGGATCCGGTCCCTAGGCTCAAAGGATCGAACCGATCCCTATCCCGAGAGCGGATCGAATCGATCCCAAGGCACAACGGATCGATCCGATCCCTCAAGAGATCGATCCGATCCCCTAGTCCTCAAGGAACGACGGATCCGATCCCTAGGCTCAATGGATCGACCCGATCCCATACACCTTAAGGGATCGATCCAATCCCATACACCTCTAGGGATCGATCCGATCCCCTACCCCTCAAGGGATCGATCCGTTCCCATAATCCACAACGGACGGTCCATCCTTGTTCCTGCATGGGAACCACGCATGAAGCGTCCCTATCCCGCACAAGTCAAGGGGTCGAACTCGACCCCGCTAACGGGTTCCTCATTACGGACATGCTTCATCGCGACCCGCCAGACCTCGATCTCTCGGATCGAGATCATACGTTACCCGGCGACAAGATGCCATAAAGTATCTTTGTCGGGACACGTGTAACTCCCCTATTCACCACGGCCAGACGCGCTACAGTGCATTTAATGCTTTCGGTACGTGTCTACGCCCAAAAGGGAAACGAAGTACACTCGACCCCGAGGCACCCGCTCAGGCGTCCGACAAACGAACCGATCGACTACAGAGCATTTAATGCATAGCCGCGGTACACGCACTACTGTGTTAAATGCTTCTGACTATAAATACCAAGTCTTGAACAGTAGTTGGTATGCATTTTTAAGAGCATTTATTTCGCTTCTCAGCATTTATTTCTCTCTCTAAGAGTCTTCCACTGACTTGAGCGTCGGAGTGCCAAACTTGGGTCCAACCCCAAGTCCCCAATTTGGCCTTTGAGCTCACGTGTGTTTTGAGTGTTTTCAGATCGATTAAAGAGCCCACGTTACAAATTCTTGACTGGTCGACCCGAGATTGCCACTTAGACCTCCAACTCAGCCGAACCATTTTCGGGCCGGATCAGTTTGGCACCGTCTGTGGGAACCTACACTTCTCTCTACCTCGATCTTGAGCGAAACACTTTCTTTCTTCTTGCAATCATGGTGAACACTAGGAAGACCCGACAGGAGGAGGACTTGGAGGAGGTCACCAAAGGCAGGCACGACACCAACTCGCCGCTTGGTCATCTCCCCACTGCTCCCCCCGTCGTCGGGATTGCTGGCCCCAGCACCAGTGTGATCATGCCTCAACCCGAGGCCGCGCCGAGGGTCGCCATTACGCAGGCCGACCTTGACACCTTCCTCGATCAATGGAGGCTTGAGATCGAACAGGCCCAAGTGGAGGGCCGGGAACCGAGACGCCCTGAGCTGCCAAGGCCGAGCCCAGCTACAATCCCCAGCCCAGTAATAGCCAGCGGTCTGGGACCCGCGGCACAGACTTACGGGTCCGCTGTCCCCTATTACCTCCAGCCGCTCAACGGTGGACCCGTTCAGGTCATCTGGGGCCTTCCCCCCCAGACGGGCGCAGGCCAGGGACCGGTCCAAGGATATGCACCTCCCCTGCCGACTGCGGTCGACGACGACCATGAAGAATATGATGACTTGCGGAACCAGATACCCACCCGATCGGCCCATAACGAGGCTGCTAGGATCACCGCAGCCCGACAGGACAACAGTCCGGATCGATTTATCGATCCGCCAAGAAAGCGGGTTCAGGACCGCCTGGGGGATCGAGGTTCCATGATCTCCCAGAGGCAGGTCGATCTACGCGCTGGGTTGAACCGCCGACCACTGTGCTACCGATCCGATCGGGAGGAAGCCTCTCCATTCTCTGAGGATATTCTCCGCACAACCTGCGACGGGGATCGCATCCCCTCGGGGTTGCCTCTGTACAACGGGACGACCGATCCCGAAAAACATGTCACTTCTTTCGAGAATAGAATGTTGCTGCACGCCCACCCGCAACAGATTTGGGCCAAGATATTTGTTACCACTCTAACGGGCCCGGCGCAGGACTGGTTCATCCGCCTGCCACCACGATGCATTCGAACCTACAATCACTTTACCGATCGGTTCCTTGCTCACTTCTCCTTCATGGCAGGGGAAAAACTGCCTCCTTCTTACCTCAACAACCTCCGACAGGAAAAGGGGGAATCCCTTAGAGACTTCTTCACCCGATTCTCAAGGGAAGTAGTTCGGGTCGAGGACCCGACAATGGACACTCTGCTTCCGGTCGTCCATCGAGCGCTACGCAACCGCCTGTGGGCGGATGAGATAGTCAGGGCCGGCCCCAAAAACCTGACTGAAATTCAGGACCTCGCCCAAGGGTTCATGCGGGTCGAGGAAATGGCGTTGGCTCATGGGCCTGCTCTGTAGCACCCTAGACCCCAAGGCGCCACATCCCCCGCACTGTAGCCTCAATCCACGTATGAAATGGACAGTTCATACATAAACCAAGACCACAGCGAACGGGTGACAACAAAACGACGCTCTAGGCGGGACACTCTCCCCAACAAAATCAACAATCATGAATAGAAAGCGGAAGCAGTAAAGTCATTCGTATATATATAGGTACCATATTTATTACATAGATACATATAGGTACCAATTATCTATCAGTGCATTATCCTATCTTCAATAATATACATAACCATGAATCCAAAATACTAATATCGATCCATACATGAAATGTTCCAAAAGCAATATACATGAAGGTATGAAACTAGACCCGTGGAAATGCAAGACTCGACCAACTCCCGCCTAGCACAACCACGCTCAAAAGGTACCTGAAAAGTGGAGTATCAGTCTACCGAAGACTGAGTGAGGGGCAATAATAAATATAACACACGTCACATGCAAGTTGTAGCCTCGGGTAAAGACTTTTAGAAAACCATAAGTATATAGTTCAAGAAATCTCATCCTTTGCCCGAGATTACAACTATCCATTTTAACACGTTTAATTAATCTTTCTTGTCAATATCATGAACATGTGGCCCCGGCGAGTAAGGGCAATCTCCAACCGAACTCCCAATCGTGAACAATACGTGATCATGCTTGCTTGCTTGATAAATAAGTGATCATGCAATTCATTTAGTGCTCACATAGACAATTTCATACTTAAAAACATGCAATAACCCGAGGATAACCCGACATTCCGGATTAATCCCCAGTCTCCTTCTTCCTCCGGATGATAGCGAGTTTGCAAGGCTCGACTATCCACGACATGGTGTGTGTAGAGGACATGACCCTCTAGACACGGAACTCCTTCCACCACTAATCTCCTAGTGGCTTCGGGGGTGATCCCAACAATGTGAGGATAATTCAGGAGTTACCCGTCAGCCCTTGCTTTCCCGGTTGGCTCAAGAATTCCCCTCGGGCCCACGTGCAATCATGTACTCGCCAAACATGCTTGAAAATCATGACAATCGATACATTCTTGCTTGAAATACTTATTACTTTGGAAAACGGTTATAAGTATAATAGGTTTTGGCCGAAAACTAGCACATAAGGGTTATAGGGTTCGTTTTACCAAAACAAAACCTCACCTTTCTTGCAAAATAAAATAAAGTAGCGTTCTAAGGAGCTTGCTCCCCGTCCACGCCCTCGTGACCTGTGCAAATACGACATATGAACATGAGACATGGACTAAAATGGCCAAAATATGACGAACGGCGAAAATGTGTCGAGACGACCTCGAAAATGCAATGTGGTATGATAACTTTTCGTTTCACATCATATTAACACATATTATAGCAATTCGGGGTCAAAGAAGTCGTTGGATCGAGGGGTCAAAATCGTAATTTTATGCAGTGAATTTTGTTCTGTCAGCCCCGTGGGAACGGCCGTTCCAGGCTTCCTTTGAAAACTGGGAACGGTCGTTCCCGTTGCCCGGAAAACGCGGCAACGTTTTTCCATTTTTAAAAGCGCGCCTACACTGGGAACGGCCCTTCCGGCGCAAGGCCAAAATGGGAACGGCCGTTCCCGCGGTCGGCCGCTTAATTTTTTGAAAAGGAATGGGAACGCCCGTTCCCACCAAGCCTTGAGGCTGGGAACGGTCGTTCCCTGCTTCTGCAACTGAAAAACAGAGCAGAAACAGAGTACGCTCTCGGGAAGAAAGCAACAAAGCAACCAAAATCCATCTTTGATCCCCAAAACCTATAATTTCTGGAAATATGATGCAAACAACTTCCATAAATGATAATATGACATTTAAACCTATAAAACATGCAATATCCTCAAAGTTTCAAGGTATCATGTTCATGGCCAACTTGAGCAATCAAGTTCAATTTCCCCATAATTCCATGAAATAATCATGCCATAATTCATGTTATGATCCTTTAATCATGCTTTGCACAACACATCACTCATATAGCATGAAATTCCTAAACCCTAGCCAAGGAAAATATGATCAAGACTCATCACTCATGCAAACCAACCTTGAAATGGAAAGAAATGAAGAAAGTGGATGATGATGATGATGATCTCCTAATTCCTTGAACACTTCTTGAAATCTTGATGATTGGAATAAAAATTATCTTCTTCCCTTTTCTTCTCTTTTGGAACCGAGAGAGAGATGAATGTATTGGGCAAATTTTTGATGAAATGATCAAGGAAGCTTGAGGAAGCTTATACCGTTACATCCATTCTTGAAATGGGTGAAAAATCCAATTTTGCCAATCAATCCCTTGGTTGTTTAAGTTATGCAATTAGGTATGCAACAATTTAAAATATGCTCAATCAAGTCCCTAAAATTTTATGCAATTAAGTCCCTAGGATTTTAGAAAATATTTAACTAAGGACAATTTGGTAATTTTATCACTCTCGGAAATTGTTTTCATGCAATAAATATTTTCCGTGTCATGAAATAATATTTTCAATGATAGGAAATCAAATAATTGATATAAATAATGTTTCATGAATTTTATAAAAATATGAATGCCACGTAAGAATATATTATAAATTAAAGAAATAAAATAAAACCTACGCTCAAACTCACACGTGGCGTGCTTACCTGTTCATCCGGAAACTGGGGCGTTACAACTCTCCCCCCCTTAGAAGAATCTGGTCCCCAGATTCTCTAGTCCTGCTCGAACAATTCCGGGTGGAACCGTTTCATTTTATCCTCTGTTTCCCACGTAGCTTCTTCGGTTTTGTCGCTTCTCCACAACACTTTAACCATGGGAATCCTCCGGTTTCTTAATTCCTGAAATTTCCGATCCATGATCTTAACCGGCCTCTGAACAAATGTCAAATTCGGTTCCAGCTCAACTTCTTCCACGGGGAGAATCGTAGTCTCATCGGGGTAATATTTCCTTAGTTGTGAGACATGAAACACGTTGTGAATCCCCGTAAGACTCGGTGGTAGGTCCAGTCGATAGGCTACCTCGCCTATTCTTTCCAAAATCTCGAACGGACCTAAGTAGCGAGGATTAAGCTTTCCTCCTTTCCCGATCCGGGTGAAACCTTTTCTTGGTGACACCTTTAAGAATACTCGGTCACCCACATCGAATTCTAGATCCCTTCGGCGCTTATCGGCATAACTCTTCTGTCTATCCTGCGCGGCTTTCATCCGTTGTTGAATCGTTTGAACCTTTTCAATCATAGCTTGAACGACTTTGGAAGGCCTTTCAAATCTTTCACCTTTCTTTACTCCTTCCTGTTTTGACCACTTCCATTCTTCCAAGTCGAAAAACAACGGAGATCGGCACTTTCTCCCATAAAGTAACTCGTAAGGAGCCATCCCGATCGAAGCCTGAAAGCTGTTATTATAAGCAAACTCGACCAAGGGAAGCTGTTCTGACCACGAGTTCTGAAAATCCATCGCGCAAGCCCGAAGAAGATCTTCCAAATACCTGATTAGCCTTTCAGTCTGACCGTCTGTCTGAGGGTGAAATGCTGTACTGAACTTAAGCTTCGTTCCCAAGACAGCCTGTAATTCCTGCCACAACTTTGAAGTAAACCTCGGGTCTCGATCTGAAACTATGCTCACCGGAATACCATGAAGTCGAATAATCTCTCTGTTATAGATTTCAGCCAACTTCGGGATCTTATAGGACATCCGGACCGGTAGAAAGTGAGCAGACTTCGTAAATCTATCCACGATCACCCAAATTCCATCAAACCCGCCTTTAACCTTCGGTAATCCAGAAACAAAGTCCATCGTTACTTGTTCCCACTTCCACTCGGGAATAGGTAACGGTTGTAGAAGTCCCGCGGGTTTTTGGTGCTCAGCTTTCACCTTCTGACAAGTCAAGCAATGTTTCACAAATTCTGCCACGTCTCTCTTCATCCCGTTCCACCAATAATATTGCTTCAAATCCTTATACATCTTGTTTCCTCCTGGGTGGATCGAGTAGGCTGACTTGTGAGCTTCCTCGAGTAGGACCCGTCTTAATTCTTCAGGTACTACTACTCTGTTCTTAAACCGAAGCAACCCGGTCTCATCAAACCCAAACGGACTCTCCGGGTCATCCTTAGCTTTACTTGCAAGTTTCTGTATTTCCGGATCCCTATTCTGAGTCTCAAATAACTGATTCTTCAATTCCGGCTGAACTGTGATATTGGAAACCCGAGCCCGTAACACAATCGGGGCAACTTCCATACTTTCCTTTATTTCCAAACTCGATACACTTGCCTTTCTGCTAAGTGCATCGGCGACCACATTGGCTTTCCCGGGATGATACTTAATTGTACAATCATAATCTTCCAACTTTTCCATCCAACGCCGTTGCCTCATATTCAGATCCTTCTGCGTGAATAAATACTGGAGGCTCTTATGGTCGGTAAATATCTCAAAGGAAGTCCCGTAAAGATAATGTCTCCATTTCCCTAGCGCAAAGATCACGGCTGCAAGCTCTAGGTCGTGTGTCGGGTAATTCCTTTCATATTCCTTTAGCTTACGGGAAGCATAGGCGATCACTTTTCCTTTCTGAGTCAAAACACAACCTAAGCCTTCCTTGGAAGCATCTGTATACACTGCATACTCTTCTGAACCCTCGGGAAGCGTTAGCACCGGAGCTGAGACTAACTTTTCTTTCAAGAAGTTGAAACTTTGATCACACTTCTCGTCCCAGACAAACTTAACATCCTTCTTTGTCAATCGGGTTAACGGTGCCGCAATCTTAGAGAAGTCCTGAACAAATCTCCTGTAATAACCGGCCAATCCCAAGAAACTTCTAATCTCCGAGGCATTCTTTGGTTTCTCCCACTTAAGCACGGCCTCAATTTTCGAGGGATCGACTTCCAATCCTTTCCCTGAAATCACGTGCCCCAAGAAGGAAACCCGATCTATCCAAAATTCACACTTGCTGAACTTAGCAAATAACTGATGCTCTTTCAAGGTCTGTAGGACGAGTCGGAGATGTCTCGCGTGCTCCTCGGCTGATTTTGAGAAAACCAGAATATCATCAATAAATATTACCACGAACTTGTCGAGGAAAGGCCTGAATATCCGGTGCATCATATCCATGAAAGCTGCAGGGGCATTAGTCAACCCAAAAGGCATAACCACGAACTCATAATGCCCGTATCGAGTATTGAATCCCGTCTTTGGAATGTCCTCTGCTCGGATCCGCAGCTGATAGTATCCCTGTCTTAAATCCAATTTCGAATACACTTTAGAACCCTGGAGGATATCGAATAACTCCTCGATATGTGGGAGGGGATACTTGTTCTTAATAGTCATCCTGTTCAACTCCCTGTAATCGATGCACATTCTTAAAGTCCCGTCCTTTTTCTTTACAAACAACACTGGTGCTCCCCACGGCGAAGAACTCGGCCGAATGTACCCAACTTCCAATAAAGCCTCAAGCTGAACTTTTAATTCCTTTAATTCGGCTGGAGCCATCCGATAAGGAGTTTTTTAATACGGCTCGGCATTCGGGAAAAGATCAATCACGAACTCAATCTCCCGCTCAGGAGGTAAAGAATCCAATTTCTCTGGGAATACCTCGGGGAATTCCTTTACCACTTCGGTATCCTCTAACTTTACCTGATCTTTTGGCTTGTTCAAAATGTAAGCAATGAACCCTGTAGCCCCGTCTCTGACTAATCTCTGAGCCTCTGAAAACGAAAGTAGGGGTACGGTCTTCGAGGTACAGCCCGTAACAACCTCTGAACCCAACTGAACCTTCTTGGCCCGACAATCCACGGTAGCACAATGCCTGTATAACCATTCCATCCCCAGAATAGCCCCGTATCTTTCCATCGGCATCACAATAAAGTCTGTCAGAAACTCCCGGCCTTCAATCACAACTGGAACATCCCTGTAAACCTGATCCGTCTCTCGCCTACTACCGAAAGGAGTACTGACTATATAGCGCACAGAAATACACATAGCAGGCAAAGACAAGGTAATAGCAATAGAATGCGCAAGAAAGGAGTGTGTAGCTCCTGGATCAAATAATGTATGGATGTTCGTGCCATGGATGCAAATAATACCTTCAACTACTGCAGCGGGGTCAATATCAGCTTCCTGCTCCTCTCCCGCAAGTGCATAAGCCCAAGCTCTCACCAGTGGTCTCGGTCCTGCAGGTGGTGGATCCTGACGATCCGGACAACCATCAACCAGGTGCTCATTACTCCCACAGATCAAACATAGGCCCAACCGACGCCTGCAGTTATCATAGGTGTGCGTAGGATGTCCACACCATGTGCATCTCGGTCTCTGAGGTGGCTGGGGTGGTGCTGGAGCTCTCGGTCCCTTCGGAAATGGCCTGGTGTACTTAGGTTTCTTCCCGGTATCCCTCTGAGCTGGAGGTGTGGGATAAGTCATCGGCCTCTTTCCTGAGCTCGATCCCTGGCCTGATCTCGAGCCTGAAGCCTGTCCTGCTCGCTGAGTAGCCCTCCTAGCACTATCAGAATCCTCAACCTTCAGGGCCTTTGCAGTAGCCTTTACCCAGGTACTGGTATTAGTCGCTTTCAGTGCATCCTGGATGTCTGGTCTCAACCCCTGAACGAACTGCATCGTCTTGTGAAAGTCATCGTTCGCTATGTTAGGTGCATAGCGAGAAAGCCTCTCGAACTCGGCGATATACTGGCCCACGGACCTGCCTCCCTGCTTTAGCTCTGTAAACTCTCTCAATCTGCGGGTACGGGAAGCTGGAGGAATATACTTGTTTCTGAATTCCCGTACGAAGACCTCCCAGGTAATCTCTGTCCCTGCTGCCGCCAGAACAATCTCTGTACTCTCCCACCAGGAGTAGGCCTCACCCTGAATAAGAGTAAGGGTGCAACGAGCCTTCTCCTGACTGTCGCAAGGAATAAGCTGCCATATCCTCTCAATCTCCTTCAACCACATCTCTGCCTGTATGTCGTCTCCCTTATAGAACTTCGGGGGACGCTGATTCTGAAACTCTCGCAAGATAGCAGAAATGGGATTCTCTGGAGGTGCTACCTGCGCTGGTGGTGGTGGTGGAGGTACCCGTTCCTGTAACCTCTGATCAATCAGCCCCACTACTGCATTCATGAAATCCTGGGGCTGTGCCTGGGCAGGTGGAGGAGGTGGTGATCTCTCGCGGCGATGATGTCGGCGATGATGATACCTGTGCCTCGAGGATCGATCACTGTAATGTCTGTCGGGCTCCATCCTGAAATTAGATCACTAAACATGCGTGTCTTGATCAATAAATGCTAATGTGTGCACACAATTTCCATAATATCAAGTAACACATATTCAAGGAAGATCAAGTAGCTCAATTCATGCGAATAAGGGAGTAAATCAAGCAAATCAGCCCAATGCAGACTCCCAGTTACCACATAATCCTATGCCGTACGACCTAGACTGACTGGACACGACTCGAGAACCTCGGTTTTGCAACCGGGCTCTGATACCACCTGTAGATGTAGCACCCTAGACCCCAAGGCGCCACATCCCCCGCACTGTAGCCTCAATCCACGTATGAAATGGACAGTTCATACATAAACCAAGACCACAGCGAACGGGTGACAACAAAACGACGCTCTAGGCGGGACACTCTCCCCAACAAAATCAACAATCATGAATAGAAAGCGGAAGCAGTAAAGTCATTCGTATATATATAGGTACCATATTTATTACATAGATACATATAGGTACCAATTATCTATCAGTGCATTATCCTATCTTCAATAAGATACATAACCATGAATCCAAAATACTAATATCGATCCATACATGAAATGTTCCAAAAGCAATATACATGAAGGTATGAAACTAGACCCGTGGAAATGCAAGACTCGACCAACTCCCGCCTAGCACAACCACGCTCAAAAGGTACCTGAAAAGTGGAGTATCAGTCTACCGAAGACTGAGTGAGGGGCAATAATAAATATAACACACGTCACATGCAAGTTGTAGCCTCGGGTAAAGACTTTTAGAAAACCATAAGTATATAGTTCAAGAAATCTCATCCTTTGCCCGAGATTACAACTATCCATTTTAACACGTTTAATTAATCTTTCTTGTCAATATCATGAACATGTGGCCCCGGCGAGTAAGGGCAATCTCCAACCGAACTCCCAATCGTGAACAATACGTGATCATGCTTGCTTGCTTGATAAATAAGTGATCATGCAATTCATTTAGTGCTCACATAGACAATTTCATACTTAAAAACATGCAATAACCCGAGGATAACCCGACATTCCGGATTAATCCCCAGTCTCCTTCTTCCTCCGGATGATAGCGAGTTTGCAAGGCTCGACTATCCACGACATGGTGTGTGTAGAGGACATGACCCTCTAGACACGGAACTCCTTCCACCACTAATCTCCTAGTGGCTTCGGGGGTGATCCCAACAATGTGAGGATAATTCAGGAGTTACCCGTCAGCCCTTGCTTTCCCGGTTGGCTCAAGAATTCCCCTCGGGCCCACGTGCAATCATGTACTCGCCAAACATGCTTGAAAATCATGACAATCGATACATTCTTGCTTGAAATACTTATTACTTTGGAAAACGGTTATAAGTATAATAGGTTTTGGCCGAAAACTAGCACATAAGGGTTATAGGGTTCGTTTTACCAAAACAAAACCTCACCTTTCTTGCAAAATAAAATAAAGTAGCGTTCTAAGGAGCTTGCTCCCCGTCCACGCCCTCGTGACCTGTGCAAATACGACATATGAACATGAGACATGGACTAAAATGGCCAAAATATGACGAACGGCGAAAATGTGTCGAGACGACCTCGAAAATGCAATGTGGTATGATAACTTTTCGTTTCACATCATATTAACACATATTATAGCAATTCGGGGTCAAAGAAGTCGTTGGATCGAGGGGTCAAAATCGTAATTTTATGCAGTGAATTTTGTTCTGTCAGCCCCGTGGGAACGGCCGTTCCAGGCTTCCTTTGAAAACTGGGAACGGTCGTTCCCGTTGCCCGGAAAACGCGGCAACGTTTTTCCATTTTTAAAAGCGCGCCTACGCTAGGAACGGCCCTTCCGGCGCAAGGCCAAAATGGGAACGGCCGTTCCCGCGGTCGGCCGCTTAATTTTTTGAAAAGGAATGGGAACGCCCGTTCCCACCAAGCCTTGAGGCTGGGAACGGTCGTTCCCTGCTTCTGCAACTGAAAAACAGAGCAGAAACAGAGTACGCTCTCGGGAAGAAAGCAACAAAGCAACCAAAATCCATCTTTGATCCCCAAAACCTATAATTTCTGGAAATATGATGCAAACAACTTCCATAAATGATAATATGACATTTAAACCTATAAAACATGCAATATCCTCAAAGTTTCAAGGTATCATGTTCATGGCCAACTTGAGCAATCAAGTTCAATTTCCCCATAATTCCATGAAATAATCATGCCATAATTCATGTTATGATCCTTTAATCATGCTTTGCACAACACATCACTCATATAGCATGAAATTCCTAAACCCTAGCCAAGGAAAATATGATCAAGACTCATCACTCATGCAAACCAACCTTGAAATGGAAAGAAATGAAGAAAGTGGATGATGATGATGATGATCTCCTAATTCCTTGAACACTTCTTGAAATCTTGATGATTGGAATGAAAATTATCTTCTTCCCTTTTCTTCTCTTTTGGAACCGAGAGAGAGATGAATGTATTGGGCAAATTTTTGATGAAATGATCAAGGAAGCTTGAGGAAGCTTATACCGTTACATCCATTCTTGAAATGGGTGAAAAATCCAATTTTGCCAATCAATCCCTTGGTTGTTTAAGTTATGCAATTAGGTATGCAACAATTTAAAATATGCTCAATCAAGTCCCTAAAATTTTATGCAATTAAGTCCCTAGGATTTTAGAAAATATTTAACTAAGGACAATTTGGTAATTTTATCACTCTCGGAAATTGTTTTCATGCAATAAATATTTTCTGTGTCATGAAATAATATTTTCAATGATAGGAAATCAAATAATTGATATAAATAATGTTTCATGAATTTTATAAAAATATGAATGCCACGTAAGAATATATTATAAATTAAAGAAATAAAATAAAACCTACGCTCAAACTCACACGTGGCGTGCTTACCTGTTCATCCGGAAACTGGGGCGTTACATGCTCCTTTGCCCGCTCCCGAAAGCCATCACTACGGATCGAACTCGACCCCTACCCGGAAGGGGTTCGAGCCCAAAAAATCGAAGGGAAAAATCGATCCGCCGGCCCAAATCGATCGGAGAAGCTACATCCCCCTCAATACAACCGTCCAACAGATCTTCACGGTCATGGACAAAAAACTTCTGAATAAGCCCAAAACCATCAGGGAAGGCCCCAAAGCACAAAAGTCGGGGAAGTTTTGCGGGTACCACCAGCAGTGGGGCCACACCACTGAGGAATGCAACGCCCTTCGTGACGAGATCGAGAGACTCATCCGAGGAGGGCATATAAAGGATTTCGTTTGCAAGATAGACCACTACTCTGAGAAAGCCGGTCGAAGCCAGGAACCCCCCCGGGATCGATCTCGATCCCCGTCCAGAAGATCCGGGAAGCAGCCCCTCGAGAGGACTGAGGACAACCCCCCAACCAACGACACTATCTACATGATTGCCGGGGGGCATGAGGGTGGAGACTCCAATGCTGCGAGGAAGAAGAATATCCGAAAGGCGGCTCGAGAATACAACGGACCCCGCGAGGAGGTCCTCCAGATCGAACAAAACAATGAGTGGGAGAGGCAAGAAGTTAGCTTTAGCGAGAATGATAGCCGCACGGGCCCACATCGGGAGGGCGAAACGCCTAGTTGTCCGATGGTGGTGACCTTGGGGGTGGCTAATTACAATGTAACCAAATGCCTTGTTGACAATGGAAGTAGCACGAACATTATCCTTTACTCTACGCTTGTAAAAATGAAACTGCATAACTTGAAATTGGACCCGATCCGAACGCCTCTGTCCGGCTTCGGAGGATCCCAGGTTGTCCCGCTTGGGCGCATCAAACTGTTCACTTCGATGGGAACATCGCCTCAGCGAGTTACCCAAGAGGTCGAGTACGTTGTGGTAAACATGCCCCTTGCTTACAACATGATTTTTGGTCGACCCGGCCTCATTCAATTCAGAGCCATAATCTCCACCTACCACCAGAAGTTGAAAATGCCAACCCCTAACGGGGTCGGGGAAGTGGAGTGTGACGTCCCGGACAGCTGGGCATGTTATGCGATCACCCTTAAGGAGCCGAAAGACAAGGAGAAAGACGCGGGCGAATGCCTTGATCTCCAGAGTTACGCGAGCTCGGATCTCGATCTCGCTGCGCCCACGGTAGGCGCCGAAGGATCACGCGTAGCCCAAAAGAGGAAAGCAGTGGGTCGGATCGAGCCTTCTGACTCTTTGAAACACATACCCCTCGACCCGAACAACAGCAACAAATCAACGAAGATCGGGGCCAACATGAACCCCCACCACGAGATGATGATGATTGAGTTCCTCCAAGAAAATGCAGACGTGTTTGCGTGGACTGCGAAGGATCTTGTGGGGATCGACCCGAAGGTGATCTGCCATCGCCTCGGTCTCGATCCCACTCACAGACCCATAAAACAGAAGCTGAGAACTCAAACCAAAGAGCGGAACGAGATCATCGAGGCCGAAGTGAATAAATTGCTCGATGCGGGTTACGTGACCCCATCCCAATACTTCGATTGGTTGTGTAATGTAGTCCTGGTACAAAAGACGGGTGGCAAGTGGAGGATGTGTAACGATTTTATGGATCTAAACAAGGCATGTCCGAAAGACCCATACCCGCTCCCTCGGATCGATCAGCTCGTGACTCGACAGCTGGTTGTGAGATGCTGAGCATGATGGACGCCTTCCAGGGATATTACCAGATCTCCATGGCACCCGAAGATCGACCCCACACCGCCCTTATAACAGTCAAGGGCATCTAATGCTTTAAAGTAATGTCGTTCGGTCTCAAGAATGCGGGGGCGACCTACTAGAGATTGGTGAACAAAATGTTCAAGGAGGAGATCGGTAAAACAATGGAAGTTTATGTGGACGACATGATCGTAAAAAGCAAGCGGGCATGTGATCACTTCAACCACTTGGGTCGTGCGTTCGAAATCCTCAGGAGGTATGATATGAAGCTCAACCCGGACAAGTGCACCTTCGGGGTCGAAGGAGGGAAATTCCTCGGGTATATGGTTAGTCAGCATGGGATCGAGGCGAACCCAGCTAAGATCGAGGCTATCCGGGTCATACCTCGACCCGATTGTATAAGCCAAGTCCAATCTTTAGTAGGTCGGATCATTTCCCTAAATCGGTTCATATCCAGGTCATCCGAACGGAACCTCCCCTTTTTCAAAATACTACGAAACTTAAAAAAGTTCGAATGGAATGAGGAGTGTGATAGAGCCTTTGAACAACTTAAAGAGTACCTGGCATCTCCACCGCTGTTGGCCAAGCCCAACGAAGGGGAGACCTTGTACCTCTATCTCTCCCTTTCCGACGAAACTTTTAGTTCGGTCCTCGTCGCCATTAGGGATCGAAAACACATGCCCATCTATTATCTGAGCAAAATCTTGCATGGGGCGGAGCGGAACTACCTTGAGATCGAGAAGTTCGTCTTCGCGTTGACGCATGCGGCTCGAAAACTACGCCCCTATTTCCAAGCACACCCGATCGTGGTACTAACCGATCAACCTCTCAGGCAGGTCTTGTCCAAGCCCGACGTCTCGGGTCGAATGATGAAATGGACGGTGGAGTTGAGTGAACACGACATCACTTTCCAACCCCGCGTCGCCCAACAAGCTCAAGTTCTGGCTGACTTCTTAGTCGAAAAGAACACGAAGCCCCTAAAAGACGCCCCCGATCCCATGAGTTGGACAATGTACGTTGACGGCTCATCGACCTCCAAGGGTGGAGGGGTAGGGATATCGTTAGTCAGCTCGGATGGTACAAAATTCGATTTTGCCGTCCGTCTCGACTTTAAGGCCACCAATAACGAGGCAGAATACGAGGCACTCATCGCGGGACTAAAGTTCACTTCAGAACTGGCGGTCGTTACCGACTCCCAGCTTGTCGCAGGGCAGGTCAACGGCGCGTATGAAGCAAGGGAAGAATCGATGGCGGATTATCTCATGGTGGTTAGAGAGTTGGCCTCAAAATTCAAAGAATTTCGGATCGAGCAAGTCCCCCGTGAAGAAAACACGCGAGCGGACGCGTTGTCCAAACTCGCGAACGGCCTTCAAGGCACCCGAGACGGGACCATCTCATTTCACGTCTCATCCGGTCGGGTCATCGACCCTGGACGGATCGATGTCTCCGCGATCGACCCGGAGGAGCCGTGTTGGATGGATAGCCTAGTCTCCTACCTAAAGGATGGGACGCTACCTCAAAGCCGGTTAGAGGCGAGGCGAATGAAATACCGCTCGCTGCTATACCTACTGGATCACGAAGGGAGATTGTTCAAGAAATCATTCACTGGTCCGCCGCTAAGATGTCTCCGTCCGGGCCAGGCCAGAGATGTGTTAGAAGAAATTCATGAAGGGAACTGCGGGAATCACTCAGGGGGTCGAGCCCTAGCCCGCAAAGTCTTAAGAAGCGGGTATTTCTGGCCGACCCTTGTCCGAGACGCGAAGTTGCACTCGATGAAATGTCCCAAGTGCCAAAAACACGGCAACCTCATACACACACACCCCGCAACCATGATCGCGATCGATGTCTCATGGCCCTTCGATCAATGGGTGATCGACATTATTGGACCTTTCCCCCTGGCCCCTCGACAAAAACGGTTCGCCATAGTGGCCGTCGAGTACTTCTCAAAGTGGGTCGAAGCCGAAGCTGTCCCAAAGATAACTGATACGGTGATAAGAAATTTCCTTTGGAAGAGTATAATCTGCCACTTTGGGGTCCCGAGGGTTCTTATCTGTGACAATGGACCTCAGTTCCGGAGCGAGAACACCAAAAGCTACTGTCGAGATATCGGGATCGACCTCAGGTTCACGACCGTCGGCCACCCTCAAACGAATGGCCAAGCCGAAGTCACCAACCGGATCATCATCCAAAATTTGAAGACCCGCCTCGATGCCAAGCTGGGGGCGTGGGCGGACGAACTCGACGGGGTCCTTTGGGCTTACCGAATGACCCCCAGAACGGCAACGGGCCAAACCCCCTACTCCCTGATATACGGGTCGGAGGCTGTGATCCCATCGGAGTTATTACACGAAACGGCCCACGTCAGTCAGTAACAGCTCGATAGAAATAACAAAAACCGATCCGATGACTTGGATCTGATTGAGGAAAAGCGGGAACGCGCGTACCAGAAGATTAAGCAATACAAGGCAGCCGCAACCCGATCATACAACAAACACGTCAGGCCCCGTGCATTCCAGATCGGGGATCTAGTGTTGAAGAAGGTAGAGGTCCTCCAACATGTGGGAAAACTTGAGCCCAATTGGGAAGGTCCCTACCGAGTTACTAAAATAGGCAAAAACATGGCGTACAAGTTCGAAGATATGGCTGGAGTGCCGCTACCAAGACCTTGGAACGCGCACAATCTGAAGAAGTTTTTTGTTTAGAAAGCTTATTTTTTATAGTTAACCGGACCGGAGCCCGTTCGAAGCCCGTTCACGAACTTGTCTTCGGAATGATTTCGATCCAGACGAGAGAATGCGATAACCATTTTTACATCTCTTGTATTAGTTATGCATCCTATCCACGATCATGTCATCTGGAAGGAGTAACCACATTCACTGTAAATATTTTTGATTGTTTTCTTGCACTCACTAATCCCCAATTCCAACGAGGTCGTTCAACGACCCAACGAGAACGGGACTAATAATGAATCGAATCCCGCAAGGGTATGGATCAAACAAGATCCCTCTTTGGCTAGTCGGATCGAACTCGATCCGTTTCCGGATCATGTTGGATCCCGCCCAACTCCAACCGATCGAAATCGATCCCACAGGCCATAGGGGATCGAAATCGATCCCTCATGCGTGTTGGAGACCAACTCCATTCCGTTACGCGAGGGGATCAAACACGATCCCCCGCACCACCTATCAAATCTCAAAAATACTGAAGCGAAAGTAAAACTAAACAAACGAAGCAACAAGATGTTCATGCGGCGACATCCCCGACCGCTAGGTCAAATGAAAATTGTCTTAAAAATACTTTCAAATAAATAAGATCAAGGCTGAGAAGGAGAGGAACCCGAGGCGCCCGTACGGCCCGAAGACTTCTTCCGACTGCGTCGGGTCGATGGTAGGAAGCTCTCGATGTCGATCGGAGAAGGAAGCTCATAGACGGGATCCCTCTTATCCCTCTTAGCAAAGGCCATATCAACAGCAAACCCGTACTTGTGATGACGCCAATCGATATCCACTGGAGGTTCGGCGTCTTCCTCTAACGGATCGGGGTACGGATCGAGTTTGTCTAGGCCGATGAGAGACTCGTCGAAGGACACCGGAATCAGGCCCTAGGCTTTGAGCTGATTACGCGCAATCTTGAAGCCAGCCTCCAAGTCGATCGCGGCCATGACCGTGTTCGCCTCGTCGAAGGCTGGACCCTCCATAAACTCACGAACCGCATACTGCTCGATCGGGCCCTTGGCCTTCCGAAAAGACTCTATCATGGCGTCGATTCTAGCATGACCTTCCGCCAACGCGGCCGCTCGGGACGCTTCCCCTTCGGCCTTCGCCTGTTTAACCTTCTCTTTGGTTTTGGCCCGGATCGCATTGAGTTCGGTTTCACGAGCCTGTAGAGCTTTCTCCATGGTCTCCATCCGATCGAGGGCGCTCTGCAACTCTGCTGCGTGCGTTTGGGCCTCTTCCTCCCTAAGGCTCTGCAGCTCGTCCAGCCGTTCCTGGAGCTCAGCTATCTTCTCTGCCTTGGCCGACCTCAGCATGGCCTTGGCGGCCCTGTACTTCTCCTTGTACTTGACCATCTCTTCTTGATAAACCTCCGCCTTCTGGGACAAGCTGATGGCAGTTGGGAGAATATCCTGTTCATGGATGCGAGAATTGTCATGGTTCAGCAAAACAAGAATACGCAAGAGGAAACGACACGATGCGACGGATCGTTCACGATCGACCTCAACCGGTCGATTACGAACCGAACACAAAGGGGGGGGGGGGGGGGAAGAGACAGATATAAGGTGGAAGCACTTACGCCGAAGATAGCCTTACTGATCCTATACCTCTGGTGATCGACGGGCTCCTTATGAATCACCCGTTGTTCGTCGACCACACAACCGGTGTTAAAAAGTGAGGACAACAAGCTGATATCGGGATGGCCGACGCCAAGGTTCCGAACCGACCCATCCTCCCGAACTCTCTCGAGTTCACTAGGCCATTGAGGTGGTAGGGTCTGTTTGAAGTTCAGCAACTTACTCTCAATATCCGACCCGCTAGAATCCCCCTCGATTTCGACCGGCACCTCTTCCACAGTCACCTTCTTCTTCCTTTTTCTCAAGCGCCTGTTGGACGCCAGCTGTTCCTCCTGGGGAAGAGTCAGATCATAAAGATTTTCTTCGAAGTCGAAATAAAGATCTAAGTGGTCCAAGTTTATTACTTGATCGGGGTCCTCAGGATCGGGCTCGACCGCATCCGATGCCTGCCCCGGCTCTTGGACATCTTCCATGGGTTGAAAGTTTGAGGGGGCCCTTCGACGGGGTTGTTGGGCCGCGGCTTGAGCTTCTGGCAGAGCTCCGTGGATCGCATCTATAGCGTGGTCAACCCTTTCCCGTTCAACCTGCGGGATCGACTCGCCCTTTTTCAGCTTCATGGTCCTCCTCACCCTTTCCACGCGACTCATGGCCAAGATATGCAGACCTGCAGAAATGGATCGATTAGTACCTTGAAAGAGAAGGGCGCCGAATATATGTATATATAAAAGCAAGAGTTCAAACACGATCCGCAACAAACGGATCTATTCGATCCGACCCCAAACGGATCGATATCGATCCGATATGACGGATCGAATTCGATCCCGTGACAGATCGTTTGGCGCGTAACCCGATCGGGCGGGTCCGGCCTGAGGCGGAGGCTCAGCGAAGTGGAAATTCCGCAACCTCGTCCCCGGGACCAAACCCGCCTCAACCAAGTGTCCCGTCCTCATCAAGTACTCGGGGTCGAGCGGGCCCAGTTTGGTCAAGTGCTCGAAAGACCGTTTTTTGTGTAGCCATGCGCTTTTCCGTGTTGGAAGTTTTTTGGGTTCCTTGGTGGTCCATGTCGAACGGAAAGGAAGAGACATCGAGCAGTCGATGAAGAAAAATCTCTCCTTCCAACCAAGCCCATGAGAGGAGACCGGGATATCCACCAGCTTCTGACCTGGCCTAGCTTGGAGGTAGTAGTAGCCAGCCCCAGACTTGGGGGAGTTAACAAGGAGGAAAAACTCCCCCAAATCCTCGAACCGAGGCTCGAACCCCAAACACTTGAGGATGATGATCGCACTGTACATCAGAGCGAAGGAGTTCGGGACAAGCTGAGCCGGACACAGATTCACCCGATCGAGAAAGGTTGACACCAACGGGTGGGTCGGAAATCGGAAACCATACTTCATTGTCGCATGGTATAGACCGAAAGCATATTTGGATTGTGGAGCCCCTACCGTCTCCCCGTCATAGGGCAACCGAGCCATGACACCCTCGGGCATCACGCTACACCAATTGCGAACCTCTCAGAATTCTTTGCCCGACAATGTCGACGGCCTCTGGGCGACGTCGGATAAAGTACGGTAGACATGCCCGGACCGCCCCTGGGGTCGACCGGAAGTACCCTCCCCCGGCCCCTCTTCCTCTTCCTCTTCCTCGTATTCCTCGGCCTCCTCGATCCGTCGTTGGGGTCTCGAGGTCGAGGCCCAGCCACGGTTTTCCCGGAATTCACGAACCCGTATCTCGTCGGAGGAGTCGAAAAATGACCCGAAATCCATGTTGGGCAATGGCGGAACGCCGCCCGACGAACCGGAGCAACCCGCGGAGGGGGTGAACGGCTCCTCCACCTAGCTCTCATCGGAGACTACGCACATATAAGGTGCTCTAGACATATTTCTCGCAAAGAAGGAGAAGATGGGAATAAACGCCGAAAATTACCTCTCTTTGTTTGGCTTGAAGAACGAAGTTAACCCTCTACGCCTCACCCAATTTTCGATCGGAAGCCAAGGGGGGAAAGAGCGGATCGATATCTTGCAAGGAGAAATGTGAAGAATGGGAATGGGGGGTGCCCTCTTATTTATAGGAGGGGAAAAGTGACCCCTCGAAGTACGCACCTTGGACATCAATGCGCCTAGAAGACCGAGCCACCTCTACCCTCGATGCCCGAAACGGAGCCACTTTTACGCCTAGAGGACCGCGTTGGTCTTCCTCGAAGCGTGAAACGATGCTATTATCACACACGGAAGACCGCGTGGCTCTCCCTCGAGGCGCGAAACGGTGTTGTCATTATTGCCTCAAAGACCGAACTTGCCATACCGGGACGCGGAAGCCATTACCGAAGCAATGAAAATTACCCACGCGAAAATTCACGCCGGTAATTTGGGGGGCCTCTGATATGGCATAAAATGGCCGAGCCACGTGGCACGCCTTAGAGGAAGCCACATGGACATTTCGCCACCTCAAGCAGACCAAGGTCCCCGCGCCAACGGATCGAACCCGATCCGCTACGCCATAACGGATCAAGTTCGATCCATTACCCCAATTGAGATCGATCCCTCAAGGAACGACGGATCCGGTCCCTAGGCTCAAAGGATCGAATCGATCCCTATCCCGAGAGCGGATCGAATCGATCCCAATACCCAACGGATCGATCCGATCCTTTATACCTCATGGGATCGATCCGATCCCCTAGTCCTCAAGGAACGACGGATCCGGTCCCTAGGCTCAAAGGATCGAACCGATCCCTATCCCGAGAGCGGATCGAATCGATCCCAAGGCACAACGGATCGATCCGATCCCCTAGTCCTCAAGGAATGACGGATCCGATCCCTAGGCTCAATGGATCGACCCGATCCCATACACCTTAAGGGATCGATCCAATCCCATACACCTCTAGGGATCGATCCGATCCCCTACCCCTCAAGGGATCGATCCGTTCCCATAATCCGCAACGGACGGTCCATCCTTGTTCCTGCATGGGAACCACGCATGAAGCGTCCCTATCCCGCACAAGTCAAGGGGTCGAACTCGACCCCGCTAACGGGTTCCTCATTACGGACATGCTTCATCGCGACCCACCTGACCTCGATCTCTCGGATCGAGATCATACGTCACCCGGCGACAAGATGCCATAAAGCATCTTTGTCGGGACACGTGTAACTCCCCTATTCACCACAGCCAGACGCGCTACAGTGCATTTAATGCTTTCGGTACGTGTCTACGCCCAAAAGGGAAACGAAGTACACTCGACCCCGAGGCACCCGCTCAGGCGTCCGACAAACGAACCGATCGACTGTAGAGCATTTAATGCATAGCCACGGTACACGCACTACTGTGTTAAATGCTCCTGACTATAAATACCAAGTCTTGAACAGTAGTTGGTAAGCATTTTTAAGAGCATTTATTTCGCTTCTCAGCATTTATTTCTCTCTCTAAGAGTCTTCCACTGACTTGAGCGTCGGAGTGCCAAACTTGGGTCCAACCCCAAGTCCCCAATTTGGCCTTTGAGCTCACGTGTGTTTTGAGTGTTTTCAGATCGATTAAAGAGCCCACGTTACAAATTCTTGACTGGTCGACCCGAGATTGCCACTTAGACCTCCAACTCAGCCGAACCATTTTCGGGCCGGATCACACTCGACCCCAAGGCATCCGACAAACGAACCGATCGACTGCAGAGCATTTAATGCATAGTCGCGGTACACGCACTACTGTGTTAAATGCTCCTGACTATAAATACCCAAGTCTTGAACAGTAGTCGGTAAGAAATTAAGAGCATTTATTTCGCTTCTCTAGCATTTATTTCTCTCTCTAAGAATCTCCTACTGACTTGAGCGTTGGAGTGCCAAACTTGGGTCCAACCCCAAGCCCCCAATTTGGCCTTTGAGCTCACGTTTGTCTAAGTGTTTTTCAGATCGATTAAAGAGCCCACATTATAAATTCTTGACTGATTGACCCGAGAGCGCCAGCTAGACCTCCAACTCAGCTGAACCATTTTTAGGCCGGATCACCACGCATTGAAGTTACATCTTTTCAAACATAAAAAGCTCTAAGGTTGTGGGTGTTCCACGATCGAGGCACTGGGTTGCCACTTAATTCCTCGAGATGGTAGGCATGGTTCTTCCCAATTTTGGAAATTCTAAAGGGACCCTCCCAGTTGGCGTCGAGTTTCCCTACATGTTTGACAACGTCGACTCGTTTCAGAACGAGATCCCCGACTCGGAAGACTCGAAGGAGGACCTTCTTGTTATAGCTTCTGTTTATCGCCGCTCGATACTGCTGCATCCGTCGGAAGGCTTGATCTCTCTTCTCTTCAATCATGTCCAAGTCGAACTGGCGGTTCTCTTGGTTGTGATCGAGTTGATAATGGGATACCCGATCAGTTTGGTGTATCAGTTCAGCTGGGATCACTGCCTCGGAACCGTAGACCAATGAAAATGAGGTCTCTCCTGTAGCGGTCCGAGGAGTGGTTCAATAGGCCCATAAGACACCATCGAGTTCCTCGGCCCAAGCTCCTTTGCTCCCGTCGAGGCGGGTCTTCAGATTCTGTACGATGGTCCGGGTTGGTGACTTCAGTTTGGCCGTTGGCCTGAGGGTGGCCGACCGAAGTAAATCGCAAGCTGATGCCGTATTTGGAGCAGTAACTCTTGAACATTTTGCTTCGGAATTGGGGGCCATTGTCGCAGATCAATGTCCTCGGCACTCCAAATCAACATATGATGTTTTTCCACAGAAATCGAGTCATCACTGTGTGGGTGATCTTGGGAACAGGTGCTGCTTCGACCCACTTCGAGAAGTATTCTACACAGACAATGACGAATTGTTGCTGTCTCGGTACGAGGGGAAAAGACCCGACAATGTCAATTCCCCATTGATCGAAAGGCCACGCTATGTCGACCGGGGTCATATCTCTTGGATGTTAATGAGTAAGATTGGAGTGCTTTTGGCAGCTGGGGCATTTTTTTACTAGATTGATCGAATCCCGTAAGAAGGTCGGCCAGTAATAGTCGGCTCGAGATACTTTCTTGGCGAGTACTCGACCTCCCGCGTGGTTTCCACAAGATCTAGCATGTACTTCTTCGAGAACTTCCTCGGCTTGGGAGGGTCGTAGACACCTCTTGGCCGGCTCCCTAACAGATCTCTTGAATAGCATGCCATTCGAGTCAAGGGAGTAGCTTGCTGCCCGGGCTACCAGTCGGCGTCTCTCCGCCCTATTTTCGGGCAAGAAGCGATCTCTAAGGTGTAAGACCAGGTCATCTAGCCAACATGGCTCGACGGGGTCGATGCTCAATACAAGTCCGCCCTTTTCCTCAATTGATCGGGCTGTGTTCGTGAGGAATGTGATTGACCTATCCCTTGTTCCCCTGAGACCATTGGCTACTTTGGAAAGGACATCGGCTCTCTCATTTTCTTCTCTGGGTACTTGCTCAAGCCTGAAGTTTTTGAATTTCGCAGCCCATTCCTTGACCTTTTCCAGGTATTTGGCCATCGATTCCTCCCTTGCTTCATAAGAGCCAGCATACTGGCTCGCGACCAGCTGCGAGTCGGTTAAAGCCTCCAGATTATCGATGCCTTGTTCCTTGGCGATTCTCATACCTGCTAGGAGCGCCTCGTACTCGGCCTCGTTGTTTGTAGCTGGGAAGTCCAGGCAGATGGCGAAGTCGAGCTCATCTCCATCGGTACTTCTCAAGGATACTCCCACTCCCCCGCCAGATGAGGTCGAGGAACCGTCGACTGACAGCGTCCAATGGTGAGCAGTTTTTCTTGGCGGGGTTTAGGGTTCTTTCTCGACCAGGAAGTCGGTCAAGACCTGGGCTTGATACGTTAACCTTGGCTGATAGGTTAAGTCATACTAGCCCAACTCGACGGCCCATTTGATTAGTCGCCCCGAACTATCTGGTTTGGCCAGCATCTGTCTAAGGGGTTGATCTGTAACCACGATAACTTTGTGAGCTTGAAAATACGGCTTCAGTTTTCGGACCGTGTGGACAAGCGCAAGGGCGAACTTTTCGATTTCCAAGTATTGTGTCTCCGCTCCATGCAAAATTTTACTGACGTAGTAGATCGGCAGGTGCTTTATCTCCCTTACGGCGACCAAGACCGAGCTGACTACTTCGGCCGACACGGCCATGTAGAGGTATAAAACTTCTCCCCGCTCCGGTTTTGCTAGGAGTGGGGGCGACTCGAGGTATCTTTTCAACGCCTCGAATGCCTGCTCACATTCCTCCGTCCACTTGAATTCCTTGACATTCCTCAAAATTTTGAAGAAGGGGAGATTTCTCTCAGCGGACCTGGAAATAAATCTGTTAAGGGAAATAATTCGACCAACCAAACATTGTACTTCTCAGATCGTCTTTGGGCTAGAGAGATTGCGGACTGCACTGCTCTTTTCCGGGTTGGCCTCGATCCCCCTTTGACTAACCATGTATCCGAGGAATTTCCCGCTGGACACCCCAAAAGCGCATTTGTTCGGGTTGAGTTTCAGGTTGTACTGCCTGAGCAATTTGAAGGCTCGTGCTAAGTCTTGGAGGTGGTCACGGGACCGTGTTGACCTCACTATCATATCGTCGACATAGACCTCCATGGTCTTGCCGATCTCATCTTTGAAGATTTGGTTGACTAGTCTCTGATACGTAGCCCCCGCGTTTTTAAGTCCGAAGGGCATCACTCGGAAGCAATAAATGCCCTTCACGACTATGAAAGCGGTCTTATCTTCATCTTCCGGTGCCATGAAAATCTGATAGTAGCCTTGAAAGGCATCCATCATACTCATTAATTCACACCCAGCAGTCGAGTCGACTAGTTGGTCGATATTCGGCAGGGGGTAGGGGTCTTTAGGGCAGGCTTTGTTTAGATCCGGAAAATCATTGCACATGCGCCATTTTCCTCCTGATTTGGCGACTAAGACCACGTTGCACAACCACTCGACGTATTTGGCGGGTGTGATGTATCCCGCATCTAGCAACTTGTTCACTTCTTCTTCAATTATTTCATTTCTTTTAGCGCTTTGGGTCCGCAACCGTTGTTTGACCGGCTTAAAAGAAGGGTCGACATTGAGGTGGTGCATGATCACAGACGGGTCGACTCCCACCAAATCATTGGCGCTCCATGCGAAAACATTCGCGCTATCTTGAAGGAATTGGATTAGGAGTACCTGTTCATGCTCCTTTCCCGGTTCGGGGAGCCCGACATGGGTAACCTTCTCTCTCTGCCCCGGAAGGAGCTCGATTTCTATCATTTGGGTCGAAGCCTCGACGCGATTATCTATGACCTTCTGCTGATCAATCGGACTCGACCTTTAGGATATACTTCGAAACCTCCAAATCCTGTTAAAGGAGTTTTGAGAGGTTCAAGATTTAAACTTTTAGCTAAATTCATGCGGTTAAGAGTCGAGAGATAAATAATATTTACAGAGCTTCCATTATCAACAAGGGTTTTGGATACAGCATAGTTGGCCACGTTGAGCGTAACCACCATCGGATAACTAGGCGTTTTGCCTTCCCGAGGTGGCATGCCGATTAGGTCCTTATTGCTAAAGCTAATATCCTGATCTACCCAGCTCTTGCTTGACTCGATTTCCATCACCTCGTGGGGCCCCATAGTAATTTCTCTGGGCCTCTCTCCTGGTCCTCTTTCGGGCAGTCTTCGTGTCACCCCCGGCTGGCCCTCCCGCTATCATATCGATTCGACCGAGGTAAGGGAGGTTATGTTCCTCCCTCTCGGTCGGCGGTTTTGCTTCCCTGCGGCGAGGAGGGCTTCGATCATCGGCTCGAAGGGCCAGCTCGTCGAGTTTTTTGACAAACTCTTGGAGCTCTCCTCCTCTAATCAACCTCTCGATTTCGTCCCTCAAAGCAAAGCATTCTGAGGTGTTGTGGCCCGATTGTCGATGGAAATGGCAGTACTTTCCTGAATCCCTCGTCTTCTGGGTCTCCTTGATGGCTTTGGGATTCTTGAACAACTTTTTGTTGGAGATGTTATAAATCTCCTCAATCGACCGATTCAGGGGCGTGTAATGCTTTTTAGAGCTACTCCCGGGGTTATGGTCGATTCGGCCCTTTATATCCTTCCTGGGCTCGCTTTTGGGTGGCCGAGCGGCTTCCAACTTCCGACTTGAGGCTCCCTTTTGGGCCATCTCGACTTCTTCCACCCTCATCCAGGAAGAGGCGATATCAAGCAACTTGGATATCGATGCAGGGTTCTTCCGGACGATGTGCCGGGCGCACTCTCGATCCTTTAGAGCCGCATGGATTGTAGGTATCACCATATCCATACTCGGAGATTGGACTTGCACCGCAGCTCGGGAGAATCGGGTGAAGAAATCTCTCAGAGTCTCGTCCTCCCTCTGCACGATGTTATAGAGATAAGTGGCCGGCAATTTGTCGCCCTTCACGGAGGAGAAATGGGCAATGAAACGCTCGATCAATTCATCGTAAGAGCGAATACTTCGCGGAGCCAGCCTTGAGAACCAGTCCTGGGCTGACTCGACGAGAGTGGTGGCAAAGATCTTGGCCCTGACATCCGGGGAATGGCCAAACATGCTTATCTCAATCTCAAAACGGTCCACGTGTCGCTCGGGGTCAGATACCCCATTATATGTTGGGAGGTTGGTAGGCATTTTATCCGCCGCCATGGCCGCCAAAATCCCTTCGCAGAAAGGGGATCGTACCTCTCGGGAGCTCCGATATTGGTGAATCGGCCTCCTTCTGGCCGGAGGTGGGCGATTGCTGTAAGATATCTCCTCGTCATCATCGACCCGAGATCGGGCCTTATCTCGGTGGGATCGCTGGGGAGAACCTCCTCTTCGAGGCAAGCGATTCCTCAAGTCCTTCTACCCAACGGGGAATCCTCGGTTCGACAATCTGGGGGCTTCAGGAGAGGCCCTAGCCCCTAGTCGGTCGAACACTTTGGAATTCTTCGGCCGCTGCTCTTCCTCATGGTGAGAGGGGCTCCTCGATCTTCTCTCATCCCTTGATCCTCGGGAGGGTCTACGCTCTCCCTCTTTCCTTTTAGACTTTGATAACCTCGCCCCCTGAGGTTCCGGGTCGATTGGGCGCTTATCTTGGCGATGAGCCGACTGGGCTTCCTGATCCGGAGGCAACACCTCGGTTTGTTGTGGCCCCGACCTACCCCTTGCCACTGGTTTTGACCAGGTGGTGGGGGCAGGGCGTAGGGATCTTGATGGTAGACCACGGGGCCGGGTTGATACCCCCACGGAGGATGAGTCGGATACCCATAATGTGCCGGGGGTCCGCAGTAATATGAGTACTGTCCCGGCGATGGGATGGCCAGACTGCCTCGAGGTTTCTCCAGGAATACCGGGGCTCTGCCCTCAGCCGCTGCCGCTACTGCCTCGGCTTAGCATTTTTCGAGGTAGGCGTCCAAATCCGGGGTCGCATAGACCAGGGGAACCGGAGCGGCCCTAGATTCGACTGCTTGTCGTCCCTGGACCTGACTCGGCCCATCTCCCCTATTTTGGATCTCCGTTTCCGAATCATCCCCTTCTAAGGTGCGATGACTGCGTAACTCCATTACTCTTCGACTGCTTGCTCGTTTCCCACAGACGGCGCCAAAATGATCGTGTCAAATTTCGGATTGATGATGTGTCTCGAAATAGCTGACTTTGACCACTTAGAATTTGTTGACGTGGTAGAGCTCGAGTTAGAGTTGACCTGGGAGAAAATTAGCAAACGTGAGCTACGGACCGACAAAGGACGGGAGGGGTTGTTCCCTTTGTCGGCACTCCGACGCTCAAGTCAGTGTCGAATGGTTGAGAGCTTATCGAGTGACTTGTGCGCTATGAAAGTGGTGGTTGTCCGTTATGAATGGCATTTATGAAGGGGGTATTTATACCTATTGGGGTAATGATTACCTGTACTGTGTAACCTGCAGGTGCATTAAATGCGCCACCTGCTCCGTACGGCTTGTCAGGCCCCATTAAATGCTTGAACGGCGGAGTGGGTCCCCGGGACGGTCGACCTTAATTCGACCTAAAACCTATATGGTCGAGCATTCTCCGACTTACCTTGGACTGGGTCGATGGCGTTTCGGCTGGTCCTGCTAGGAAGTCGAGTCGACAAGGTTGAATGGTCAGCATGTGCCTTGTTGAAGGGTTTGTCGTTGAGGTGACCGATTCGGAGGCTTGCGTGGCACCTTTGACCAGTCCTTCACTCCACGTGTCCGGTGGGTAGTAGTCCACGTGTTGCTAGCGTGGTGGTACCGGATTGGCCCACGTCACAATCCATCGCCATTGTGTTTGTGTGTGTTCTTTAATTTTTTCCTGAGAGTGCAATGTAGGTGTTTGTTTGAATGCCTCTGTGATGGTTGATGTGAGAAATCCATAGGGTTATTCTTGTTTTAGTGATTTGTGTTTTACTTGGATGTGTTCTCAGGTGGATGAATCGAAGTATTTGTTTGAAGCAAAGACCATTCAGAGAATGGAGCTTTTGGTTCTTTCTACTCTGCAATGGAAAATGAATCCGGTTACACTTCGCGCCGACACATAAACAAATCAGGTTTGGGTTCCTTTTCTTATAGGTTGCTATAAAGTTTTGAAACTAGATAGTATACTGACAATAAGACTTCACTGTAATGTTATAGCTGCCACAAATTTGACTCTATTGGCTATGGTTGGAATTGGTTTGCGCCATGTTAATTTCTTACTGTTGTTAAGATTAGTGGCAGAAGTGCAACACTGCAACATGTGATGGTGAATTAGGTTCAGTAGGATATGTAGGCTATTGAGCGTAACAGGTTGCAATTTTATCCATTTTCTGCTATTGAGCATTCTGTGTAATGAGATTCTTTTTTTAGGATAGATATAGAATTTTAGTGGGAGTTTGTCAATTTCATTGTATAGGCAAATTTAGGAATACATTTCCCTTTTGTACTCCATTTGGTTTTCTGCAAATGTTTATGTGTCTTGCAAAGCTTGTGTGAGAGATTAAGAGTATTTTTGTAATTTTTTGATTTGTTGTTGTGGATTTAGAATCTTTATTTCTTAATCCTTTAGAAGAGTATTTTTTCCAATACTTCTATTGGATATTGATGAAAATCCTTGTCCATCTGCAACAAACTTGATAGTAGAAAAATATACATTATTGATTGATGTGTCTTTAGGAAAAGAAATTGGTCTTGGAGGAAAGATAGAAACAAACTGGGGCAGGGGTTTCTTTAGAATTACTTGTGAATTATGTTGTGTAGAATTTAATGGTTATGGTCCGAGAGTTGTAGACGAAGCATAAAAACTAAAAAGAGGAGGTCACAATTTCATATACAGATTTGTTGCAGCCTAATTTTGGATCTATTAACTTTGATTAGATTATAATTTGAAGTTGTTTGATGTTATGAGTTAAATATGTTCTCTGATTTCATATACAAATCACTCTGTTGTGTTGATCATAAGTTGATAATGATTCAATCTTTGTTATGTTATGTGAAAGATGTAACGCACCGCTTCACAAGTAGTGGGCTTAGTAAAGTAGAGGTTTGGAGGAAGCAAATTTGGACTGGCGGTGGGAAAAACGTAGGGGCAAACTAATCTTTTTAGGTGATTAGGGGGGTTTAGGAAAAATATGTTATGTATTGGTGATCTCAAACATAGAATTTTCAAACTAGGGTGTTTAGGAAATATAATTTTTGAACATTATTGGTCCTCTTTAATAACTGCCCCATAATAGAATGAAAAAAATTATTTTAAATGAAATTTTTACTAGGGACTACTTTTTATTAATTTTAAAAATAAAATAAAATTCTTCTTACTTCTATTGGTTTACATGATTTCATGAAATATGAAAAATATTCGTACTTTATATATTCTCCGGGTTTTCGACTTTTCGTCAACTAATATATATAATGGAAATTTCGTGTTTATTCATTTAAAAAAAGAAGAAGGATGCCATGTGGATAGAAACAAAAGAAGGGGCGGTCACTTAAAAGTACCCCCAGGTTGTGAAAATTTTCTTTAGGTCCCCATTTTGAAAATTCCCCTCACTAACTCCTTAGATCACATTGATAATTTTGGTCAACTACCCAGGCACGTAAAATGACCTCTTTACCCTCAATTTATCTTCTCCAACAACCACATTCTACTCAATTATTATTGTCTGAAAGCCAAAAGAGAGACCCATTCCAAACTCGTTGGTGCACCATTGATGTCAGTTCCACCCCATTCGCCGGCGACGGTGGTATATTTCGGCAAGCGTTGCTCACTTCTTCTTCTAATTACATACCACGATTATCGGCACACCCATTTTAGGTCACGACGATATATGGTGGCTCGCTCCAACCGAGAAGACGGTGTTGAAGTGAATCGGTGCCGGAAACTCTCTCCGACATAATCCAGGTCTGGGTCTTCGCTCCCGTCATCTCTAATATCAGGCATTTCATTAATTTTTAATATTTCTTAGATCAATTTCATGGTTTAATTTTGTAAACAAGGTTTCATATTTAGCGATGGCTAGCTCACACGAAGAAGGTAACTATAGTACACCCGTGCTTCTCCTGGTTGGTATTCGCTATAATCATGAAATTCATGTTTTCTCAATTAGGGGTGATTTCAATTTGATGAATTTAAAGACCATTGTTATTAGTTATTGGCCTGGTATAAATCTGAGCGAATTAAGATTGTTATACACTGCTCCTCATGCCAAGGATCATGAAGTTAGGTTATTGAATGATGACGATGTTGATAACATGATTGAATTGTATAGAGCGTTCAATTCTGTGACGAAGCTTATTCTGTTGCAATGTTTAGAGAAGCGCATAGGTTGTCAATCTATCCTATACCAACAGGTGAAGAGATGGTTGTAGTGGAAAATGAGATGGACCAATTTATTTATCCACCTGATATGAGAGTTCAACCAGGACGTAGACGACAAAAGCGAATACCATATCAAATTGTTAAAAAAGATTTTACATATTCACGGTGTAAGCAAAAGGGTCATAATCGTCGTAGCTACAAATAGCCCCTTGAATCGTAGTTTTCCATGATATGCAAAGGGTATCAGTTTGTGTTATTTATGAGTGACCTATGTAATTTAGTTTGTTGGACTGGAAGGGTGTTTGTTATATGTATTGCATAATTTTTTCGTACCTGATACTTTTCAGGATTTTATGCGACATATGGGTAATTAGATACCTGATTGAAGTTTTCTTATACTACATATTGCCAAATTAATACTACATGAAGAATGTTGTGTAATTTAGTTCGTTGGACTGGAATTGTGTTTGTTATATGTATTACATACCTTTTTCCTACATTTGTGCATATATGTGGTGTTAGTTGGACTGTAGTGATGTGTTTTTCATACCTGATACTTTTCAGGGATTATATACGACATATGGATAATTAGATACCTGATTTCAGTTTTATTATACTACATATTACCAAATTAATACTACACGAAGAATGTTGTGTAATTTAGTTCGTTGGACTGGAATGGTGTTTGTTATATGTATTGCATACCTTTTTTCCTTCATTTGTGCATACCTGTGGTGTTAGTTGGACTGCTATGATGGGTTTTTCATACCTGATACTTTTCAGGGATTATATACGACATATGAGCAATTAGATACATGATTTCAGTATTCTTGTACTGCATATCACCAAATTAATACTACACGAAGAATGTTGCGTAATTTAGTTTGTTGGACCGGAATGGTGTTTGTTATATGTATTGCATACCTTTTTTTCCTACATTTGTGCATACATGTGGTGTTAGTTGGACTGCAATGATGTGTTTTTCATACCTGATACTTTTCAGGGATTATATACGACATATGGGCAATTAGATACCTGATTTCAGTTTTATTATACTACATATTGCCAAAGTAATATTACATGAAGAATGCTGTGTAGTTTTGTTCGTTGGACTGGAATGGTGTTTGTTATATGTATTGCATACCTTTTTCCTACATTTGTGCATACATGTGGTGTTAGATGGACTGCAATGATGAGTTTTTCATACCTGATACTTTTCAGGGATTATATACGATATATGGGCAATTAGATACCTGATTTCAGTTTTCTTATACTGTGTATTGCCAAATTAATACTACATGAAGAATGTTGTGTAATTCCAACTCATGGGGGTGAAAAAAGTGATTCCATACTTTTCATGATTTATATATGACATATGGATAATTAGATACCTGATTTTAGTTTTCTTATACTACATATCGCAAAATTAATACGACATGAAGAAAAATGTTTGAAAGCACCAAAGGATACGTATAAATACTAAAATGGTACAAATGATATGTTGTGTAACACTATACTAAGTGATATGGTTATCAATATACTAAATGAGATTGATCAATACAAGATTATGTGACATTATACTAAATGATACATACTAAAGGAACATATATGTTGTGTGACAATGTATCGGTTGATACACAAATGTTATTATATGACCAAATACAATTTAAAATATTATTATGTGATCTTATACTACAAAAAATGATCAATAATGGGTTTGAATGTTGTGTTATTCCAACTCATGAGGGTGATAAAAACGTACTTGATAGTTTTCATGATTTCATACAACATATGGTCAATTAGATACATTATTCGTGATGTTTTATACTACATATTGCTAAACTTATACCTGATACTTTTCATGATTTTATACGATATACTGGCGATTATATACACTATTCATACTTTCTTATACTACATATTGGCGAATTTATACCTGATACTTTTCATGATTTTATACGACATATGAGCAATTAGATACGCTATTCGTGCCTTATTATACTACATATTGGCGAACTTATACCTGATACTTTTCATGATTTTATACGACATATGAGCAATTAGATACGCTATTCCTGCCTTATTATACTACATATTGCGAAACTTATACCTGATACTTTTCAGGATTTTATACGATATATGAGCAATTAGATACGTTATCCGTGCCTTATTATAGTACATATTGGCGAACTTATACCTGATACTTTTCATGATTTTATACGATATATGAGCAATTAGATACGCTATTCGTGCCTTATTATACTACATATTGGCGAACTTATACCTGATACTTTTCATGATTTTATACGACATATGAGCAATTAGATACGCTATTCCTGCCTTATTATACTACATATTGCCAAACTTATACCTGATACTTTTCATGATTTTAAACGACATATGGACGATTAGATACATTATTCATACTTTATTATACTATATATTGACAAACTTATACCTGAAACTTTTCATGATTAAATAGCGTATCTAAACACAACAATATAGTATTGGAGCAAAAGAGAACAAAAAATAAGGTCATTGCACTTGGTATAAACATAACTGAATCATTCATTAAATTGACAAAAGGAGCTTACACTAAATACCTTACACAAACTCTCTAATATTACACTAACACCCCCTAACACTGAAAACTTATAACCATTACAACTTCAACCAAAACATCACCATCATTGTGAAGAACATGGCAGAAAACACCCAAGAAATATGTATGAAATTGCCATTCACTTCATTCCTTGATGAACCACTGATAGTTGACACCCTTGAAACCACATCATCAACCTCTCCACATTTAGTTTTTTCTTTCACAGTTGAATGGCTACATGCATCATTTCCTGCATCAATTTCAACTGGGCAACCTTGGGAGCTAAGAGTAGCTTTAATCGGCATGCACCAACGAAAGAATTTGCACTGTGGGTTCTTGTTAGGGCAACAGTAATAGAGGTGACCTTTTGAAGCTTTCTCTAAAGATTCAACAACTTTAATCTCACATTTTGATGGACATTTGCAGTAAGGTGTTTTGTCATACCTCAAATCGATGAAGCGAGCATTTTCAGGCCTGCGGTTGGTGGAACATGACCCCATGGAGAAAACCCTCTTCAATGTGCAACAAAAAATGGCGGCCAAAAAAAGTTAGGGCTTTTAGATTCAAACAACATACACGCAACTTTGAGCATTTCGGTTCAATCAACACCCATCCAAAGCAGGGAATTCAGATTCAATCAATAATCAACCAAAGCAGGGCATTCAGATTCAATCAACACCTAACCAAAGTAGGGCATTTAGATTCAATCAACAATCAAGCAAAAGCATGACATTCAGATTCAATCAACACCCAAATAAAGCAGGGCATTCAGATTCAAATCTAGATATTTCGTATTGGAGCAAATATGAGAAAAAGGCAAAAAAAATTGGGGAATAAAGTACTGGAGCAGAAGAGGTCTAAAAAAAAACTTGGTTTTCAAATGCAAACAATCCACAAACAAATAAGGCCATTTTGGTTCAAGTAACTTCCAAACCATAAATTCATTCAACTAAATGTCAATTTCGTATACAAAATTGGTGTAATAAGGTACCTAAAAACTGAAATATCGTACTCAAGCATAATATGGGGAAATATGCTGGGAGATGGGCCCAGAACAGTAGCAGTCCGGGACCACATTTTAAATTTTTTTATTATAATACAAGTACTAAAATATTTCTAAAACATTTTAATACAATAGCGGAAGACTTAGCCGGATCTACTCAAGTGTATACATGCAATTGATAATAAATTTTAAATCACTTAAGCAGATAAATATCTAACATGCAATTAACACTTAAGAGCACATAATTTATCACGCTTAAAAATAAAATAACTGAAAACTATTACCGTACTACAATCATGGCTATCTAACAGCATTTTTCCAACTCCCGAATTCACCTCCTGAGATCCCGATACCCGATCTCCTCGTGAAACCGGCAGAGCTTCCCTGCAATAACCCCAGGGACACCCTCGGAGTGTGGGCTCCGAAAGTATTTCTCTAAATACTTAGATAAAATAAACTTTAAACTAGAAAATCCTTTTCAGGGTTTATTCTCCCGAAATTAGGCGTTTTATATAAACACCTAATTAAAATTAATTCCAAAATAAATCGGAATTAACTAGGAGAAAAAAGGATATGGTTTCAAAGCTAAGCTCTAGCCAAAACCTCTCCCAAAATGTTATGAGAAATGAGGGAGGGGCTCAGCCTATTTATAGGCAAAAACCCGAGGGCAAAACAGTCATTTTAAGCATAAGTGGAAGGGTATTTTGGTCATTTCGCACTGCCACTTGCAAAATTGACGGAATATGAGAGCACCACATTGAATCTCTCTTCTCCACGAATCCAACGCCGCCGGCCACGCACCAATCGGAGTTGGCACGCGCCCTCACGCGCCGCCACAAGGCGGCGCGTGTATTCCACTCGCGGCTAGGGTTACTCACGACTTGGCCGATTCCTGTGCCGCCACGTGTCCGGGTCTGGGCCCTATCCGGATTCGACCCGAACCGTTGACCGATCCTGACCCTTTTGGCTGACCCGGCCCGATCTCATCTGGGCCGTTCACGGGTACTGACGTGGCGCGATCCTAGCCGTCCACGTGTCGCGCCACGCGGCGCCCAGTCAGCGCCACATGGGGCCACGTCAGCTTTTTTTTTTTTTTTTTAAATTAGAATTTTATTTTCTCCAAAATAAAATTCCGGGTATTTCCAACTCTTTGGAAATTGATTTATTTTCTTAAAATAAATCCCTTGACTATTTTCAAACACTTTGAAAAATCATTTCTCTTTCTCCTTTTAATATTTTCTCTTTGGGTTTTCAATTGGGGCTTGCAGGGGGACATGCAGGACTAATTAATTTTAGCTCCAAACGGGTTAATATATTATCATCTCATGATAATAATTAATTACCGTTTAACAATATTTAATTCCACTAAATAATTATTGTTGCACTCTAAAATTAATTAAATTATTCACGAATTTCTCGATCTAGAATAATTTCGCATTTTACTCCTCCGTGTAGATATCCCTGAAAAATAAATTGCAACTACTATCATTTATTTTTCATCTCAAATTTGAAATTTATTGATTTGCCTTAAGTTCAAATTCTCTGTATGTGAAACACATTCAACATACAACTTCGGTGACGTTATCACGCGAAGTGCTTTGGCCAAAGTCTTAATTCGAACTTTTGCAAATCTATTTCAAGGATATCTCTTACCTTCCAGCAAGGCCACAGATTCCTCGATCAATATAACTCTTTAGCACATTTCACGTTGTCACCGAATCATACAAAGTATTTTGACCACCCGTTACCAAGACCTCACTTCGAGTATGTTACAGTGACTAACACTACATGCCTAAAGCCGAAATATTATCAGGATTAAGAGTACAATGCTTCCTGAGATTTTATTCATTTTAGATAGCAGTATAAAATGAATAATCTTAGTGGTCCAGTTCGATGTTTCCAATCCTATTGAAAATCATCAACGTGTTATAATTGGAATCACCATTCCCTATGACGAAAGACTAATCGTCTTATATAACCACGTTATAGTCTTGATAAGAACATATTCTTATCTTACCGACTAGAACTTTAATGACACGTGATTTCGGTATTCAAAGTCTTTTCCTATGAAACATATTTCATATGAGAATACCACCACCCGTCATTAATTATTAATATGTGAAATACTCATAACTTGCTGTAAATTCAGTTTAATTAATTCAACAAATTGAATTTTTAGGGCACTATTCCCTACAAAATAAAGGTAGGGCTTTTAGATTCAAACAACCTCCACACAAATTTGCGAATCTCGGTTCACTCAACCCCCAACCAACGTTGGGCATTCAAATTCAAACAACACCCAACTGCCTGTGCTTTTAGATATCTCGTATTGGGAGCAAATACGGGAAAAAAAGGCAAAAAATGGGGCCAAATACCTGTATTTTTTCCTGCTCTTCGTCCTCGTCGATGGTTGAAGCGCCCTCTTGTCAATCTTATAACTTAGCGGCGGCAACTCTAGTAGCTGAACTCGGCGGCGGATGCAACCCGACGGCGAAACTCCCTAAACAGCGGAACTCTCTCACCTTCGTAGATGAAACTCACTTCTCCGGCAACCACCCACCGTCGATTTTTGCCTCAATAATCACCTCCTCATCGGTTTTCCTCTCTTCCCTCCCTCAACGACAACAATTTTTTCTTTTCTTTTCTTTTTTTTTTTTTTTTTTTTTGTGATTTCACAATAATGAGAGTGATATGTTTGGGAGAGAAAGTCATAGCCTTGACAGGGACATGTTGGTAAAATCACCCAAAATAGGGAGTGAAGTAAAATTGGCAAAGTGAATTGGGGAGTTAATACGAGCGAAATTACAAATGGGGAGCAATGTCAAATTAGACATGCCATGTAGGGAGTTTTGCCACAGTTCCCGACAAAAAGAACTATGTTTTTCCACAATTTGAATATTGACAATGACAAGGATTATTCAAAAAGCCCGCATCTTTTATTTACTGCGAACACTATGAAATATCTTTCACCCATCATATATATATATTTTTTATCTTTTTCACTATTTTTTACTCTTCAAAGTCATTTCAAACTTGAAAAATATGATGATTTAAATTTACCATCTTTTGTGTTACGTGAAGTTATAAGCTAATCTCTCTTATTTAAGAAACTATATTATGATATAATTATGCATTTTTAACAAATGCGTAAAACTTTCAAAAAATTTCATCGAATATATCCCTTTTGAAGCCATAAGTAGAGGTATTTGAAAATTTAAGTATTTACTACAAATCTCAGGAACTATACTGTAATTTCTCTAATAAGAAGAATGAACTTGTAATTTAACCGAACATAAGTGATATATTAAATACAATTTGTCCAAAAAATTATGAAGTAAATAAGTGATTAGGGTGTACTCGGATGTTACACTCTATAGTATTCTGAATAATTGATTGAGCACTGTTTTAAATATTGGGCATGCAATTCTAGTTTTAGCATCTTTATACATTAATGTTTTTCGTTGTCTCCAAAATTTAGTCAAATATAGTTGCTTAGATCTTAACATTTGCAAGATCTAGGATATATATATTATTTCCATGAAAATGAAAAGTTTCATATGGTTTTCATGGTTGGGGGTTGGGGGTTGGGGCGAGGACAGAATACATTGAACTATGCCTATTCTATTGTGCACATTTTATTACTTGATAATTCATCATTCTCTTAATCAAAAGGTTTTAGGGCTACGAACAAAGCCGAGAGGTGTATGTTGCAAATCGACCTAAACCAACCCCTTGTTTGCACATTTCAGATTATTCATTTGTTATACATTTTCATGCATATATATGAAAATATTCTTATGATAGATAGATAGATATTACAAGAAACATGATAGTGATATGTACTTCATGCATCTTAATATGCTTATTTTTTCTTTGGTAGGACCTTACATCTAACTTAAGAGTGTTTGCGAACTCCACTCCATAAGTATATGTTAAAAAATTATAGTAGTAAAAATAGTGAGTGTTGAGAAAAAAAATGAAAAATATAAAAATAATTCATTGAGTATTTGCGGAGAAAAATCGAAAATTACTTTTAATTTTTATCAAATTATTAATTTATCCCTACAATTTTTGAATCATTTTTGACAATTTAATCTGATGTAAACAATATATTAATATTAAAATAATTTAAAATTATACACGATAAGTATGTATAATAAGTGAAATGCATATGAAAAAATAAATAATGAAAAAAAAATGAAACGACTTTAAAATAAATAGATTCGTAAGAATTAAGAAACGAGAAAACAAATTACGAAAAAAAATCACCTCGTAATTACATATTTTTTAGCATACTTTTAATTGAGATTTTTAAAGTTATGAAATTCTAGTAGGAGTAGAGAAAAAAATGACCATTGTGTATCGGTAGAGTTCTATAAAAAGTTAATTTAAAAATATTAATATTTTAATAAGTGTAATATTGTCTAAACATTATTTCAATTAATTATATGAAATCGTATAATTTATAAGTAGATTGCAAAATTATGCTTAGTTTTAGAATTTGCAAACAGTCCTTTTTAGATTTTTTTTTCAAGAAAGCTCGTCAAATTTTTACCGAGGCCCAACTGATATATTTATATAAATCAACGAACCAAAATTACAATGGAATATTCATGAAGTACAATAGTACATGCCCAAAAAATCCTCATCCCCTTTATGCGAATCTGTCAGAAATTTGTGGTGGTGGATTTAGTATGATGGTGGCAGAGACTTGGTGTGATGGTGGTGTTGGGGGTGTTGCGTCAGAGGCGGCGATTTGCTGAAAATGTGGTGGTAGTAGCGGCGGAGGCGGCGACTTATTGTGATAGTGGTGGTGGTGGCAGGAAACGATTTGGTGTACTCGTGCTGGCTGTGTTTTGAAACCCGGACCGGACCGGACCGGCCGGTCGGACCGGTTCGACCGGTGGCCGGCCGCCAATCCGGTCCGATTGACCCCTTTAAACCAGTGCATTTCTGGACCAGTGTGGCCCGCTAAAAACCGGCCCAAAACCGGTGAAAAACCCGGACCGGACCGGTTAGCGGGCCGTTTGGCCCGGAAATGCTTCCTTTTTTTTTTTTCAAAATTACAAAATCAATTATTGTGGTCCAGGAAGGATTCGAACACTCAACCTTTAGGATATAAAGGGAGTGCACAAACCAACTGAGCCAACTTATGTTATTAGTATTTTGTTGGTAAAATTTATATATTTTTGATTAATATCATTAAGAATTAAGAGAATATTAATTATTATTTAAAATATTATAATACTTCATAAAAATTCAATTTAAGTTTGGATAATATAACGTGGAATATTCTATTTTTTATAATATATCTTTAAAAATATAAATGCATGCGTGTTGTTTTTTTATTTATTTACAATAAAAAGTAGCATATTTATTAAATCAATCTTTCATCTATATTATTAATTTGGTTGATGTTCTATAATAGAATTTCAAATTAGAAATATAGGAACATATAGATCAAATATCTAACTAAATTGAAAAATAATGAGTAGTTGAAAATGATTTAAATTATATATATTTTTATATTATTTAGTTTATTTGATTTTTTAATTAATATTTATAATATTATATAATTGAATATAATTAATTTTATATTACTATATATATTTATATAATTAAATATAATATTACGTAATTATGACGTCATACCGGTGGTCCAACCGGTCGAACCAATAAAACCAGTAACCAGTAAGGAGCCCCGGTTCGACGTCCGGTCCGGGTTTCAAAACATAGCGTGCTGGTGGTGACGGCGATTTGTTGAGAGTGTGGTGGTAATGGTGGCGGAGGCGGCAGTGAGTGTAGTGCGCCGGTGGTGGGTTGGTTGGGGGTGGGATGTATGGGGAAGATGGTATTTTTTTGTCCTTTTCTAAATTTATGGGTTAGTATACGTATGCCATATTTGTGGGGTTTAATTGAAAATAAAATATTTGTAGAGGGAGAAAATGATAATGGCTTTAATGGAATATGCTATTTGAGATGGAATAATTAACGGAATATTCTTGGTGGGATGAAAATTGCAAAAAATAAGAGAATACGGGAAGGAAATCGACAAAACACAGATGATTGAGAACAAAATTAAAAAGTGAGTAATTTATGGAACGAAAATAGTAATTTCCTTATCTTAAAATTTTGCATATTTAATGGTCGAGTTTATTATAAATTTATAATCACTAAATGCATTACATCAGTGAAAAAGAAAAAACTAATGCATAACAACTTATTTTTTTCAATTACTAAAGTTAAAAATCAGGGAACCAGAGTCTTGTTCCAGTAGTCAATATATATATTTTAAATCCTAAAATTGTGCATTTTTAATGGGTTTATTCGATAACTGTAATCACTTATTTTCAATCATTAAAATGGGTTTATTCGATAACTGTAATCACTTATTTTCAATCATTAAAATAAATGATCTATAATCAAATTATCATATCACCGAACCACTTTACATGTAAAGGCATTCATGTTCACATACATACTTCCTTTTCATTCATTAGTGCATTCAAGTTCACACGTCTACTTCCTCCTCATTACTAAATATATTCATATACATCGGTTTCTGGATTGCATATTACATTGCATTCATATAGTCTATAGACATATCACATCATATCTAGTGCCCTTGTTCAAGTTTATCCTTCTCTTCATTACATTCATACGAATAAAAGGTGTGAAATGTGAATTACATTCCATACTAGAAATTAGAACAGTCACACCATCACCAAGTGACAACTTGCCAGCTTATGAACTTTTTATCTTCAAACTTTAGTAATGTGAAACAATATGACAATATCCGTTTAGAAAAGAAAGAGATGAAGGTAGGGGAAGGATCATTTGATAATAATACTGCTAATACAAAAGATGTTAGATCTTAGAAGTCGTTAAATAACAGGATAGAATCATCAAGATTCATAAGCGAAGATTCCAAAATAACCCGAACTTTGCTCAACAGCTTAAATTTTTTCTCGAGATCTCCGACGAGCTTCTCTCTAGGTAATTGCAGAACCTGGTGAATACCGTGTTCGACAAATCTATTATTTCTGAATTATTAAGATCAAGCCGTAGAAAAAGAAAGTTGCTAACATATTAGATTGGGATAATTACATCGACAGACCCTGAGATTTGACCTAAAACAAAAACTTCCCCAGACATAATCTAGGATGTGGACAAAGGCATATTGTTATAGTTAATTTAGATTCAAACATAGATCAGAATGTCTCACGGGCAAAATAGGGTATCATAAAAATTAGAGACGGAGTCATCACAATTCATTGACCCATTGAGGTAGATGTAAATATTAAAATCTTTCACAGGGGAAGTTGTTGTAATTTCTCAAATCTCAGCGAAGTTTGTGTGATTGTGTGTATCATCCCTATTAGATATAAGAAACAAAAAGAGCCAACGTACCTCTTTTCCTTGATCTTGCTCATGTGTGATTCTCAGTCTCAAATTTAATGCAGAATGGTACATTTGATCAAGAACTTTTCCCAAGAGGGGCTCTTTATTTACTTTCCAAAGCAAAAATGTGTTGTTCCTTCCTTGACCAGTCGAAACTTTCTGCAGTAGTTGTGAGTTTACTCGGATTAAAATCTTTTTGAGTTTCGCAGTTATAAAAATACTAAGGCAAAGCTGCAAAAGCATGTTTCTAATTTAATTCAAATGCTAACTCCCACTTAAAGGATCGTCCACATCTAAAGAATAAATCATATATTTGAATGAAATGATTTTCCATGCAAACATCATCTATTGTTTTCTTTGGGGTGCCTAATATTCAACTCTCATACTTTTAACCAAACAGTATGTATTTCATGTTTTAGATCAATATATGTGATTAATCCAAATTCCAAACAAGAGTTGCCTTTCGGAACTGTGATAATGCAACAGAAGTACCTCCATTTGCACAAACTCATCCTTCCAAAGCTTGAAGAGAATTCTGCCTGTATCTTTCTTTTCAACAAATGTTGTATCTGAAATCTATCAGGAGAAATATACAAGTATTCAGAAGAAATATAATGGGTTCATAAAAATTATAATAGAAGTCATGGTAAAACAACATCGACTGATTGAATACAAGCGCATAACGGGTTCTTAAAAAGCATATTTTGGCTAGGGAAGGCGTTGTGAGCTTCTAACAAACTAGAAACAAAAGGAGCAGTGGCAATATAATACAAAATAGAAGTAGAAATGTATTGGCTGCGAAAGTGCCTTAAACATTGATTTCGCAGAATCTGCATCTACAGCATAGGGAACCACACTTATTTTTTTGGTCAGAGAGAACAGAAAATATAGCATAGTTTTATATCAGAATCTTTCCAAACAACAATTGACAATTTTCACAAAGATAATTAACCAAATGTCCCAAGTATAATGAATAATGGTAAGCAACAAAGACATACTCTCAACATTGTCAAATTGTTAAGAAATACCTTATCAGTCTCAAGAAGACGACCAGCCTTTGACAATAACCGGAAGATCCTGTAAGCCTCCCTCCCATATCTTCTCAATACCACAGATTCCACCTAAATTCAAATGCAAATATGCAATTATCATAAGATGTTGTAAACTGAGAAAAGAGTTGAACTGAGGATGAAAAAAAATTACTAACTTCTTCATTTCGAGCCATTTCAATGAAGCTCTTTATATCTGTAGACAGAGAAAGAGGTAAAATTGTGCACCAGAACTGAATGCAAAAACAATATCTGGATTCAAAAGTAAAAATAGTAGAATGAAGAGAAATATAAATACCTATACTATAACTTTCGTCCAATGCTGTTGAGAGAAGTTCACAACCAAGCTGTTCGAGTGTAGCTCTGATACGATCGAAGTCCATACCAAGACCACTCTCCTTTTTAATCACCTCATCATATATTTCATTTATGGGATAAGCTGAAATTAGTACTTTCAAATTCAGGTGAGCAATGATAAGTGTAACAGAAAAGCTGATTTATATGATAGGGCACTGAGGAACGAGAGATTCCAACAATGAAACATAAGGATTCCATTCAAGTATGAAAGGAAGGGATTTTACCTGGTATGTCATCTTTCTGCCCGCTCCCTGAGTGTCTACCTAACTCCATTATTGCACTCATCACAATACCCGCTTCATTGTTAATCCTCGCTTTCACATATGAAACACATGCCTATTACAGATATAGAAGAAAACAGGAATAAAAATAAATCAAAAAATTTTGATAGTCAAAGTTTCCATGCATATCAAATTCAGAATCACTGCTCAAATAAGTTGTAACCAGAGGATTGTACTAAGTAACTATCGATCAAACCTTATCTCTTAACCGGCGAACAAGTTCTTCAAAATTAACACGCCAAAGAACTTCTTTATTTTTATCGGCATTAAGGGTATCTTCATCAAACTTCAATCCATCTTGTTTGCGCTATGAACCCAATAAACGAAATAAAAAATCAATTAAAACCCAAATAATGTAAAGTAAGAAACTCCAGAAAAAGCCACCACCACCAACCTTCTCCCCAAGTTTCACACTCTTAGTTCTTTCCTCACCATTTTCCTCTGAGGGATCATCCATTTCCATTAAGAATCTCATCGACTCCATTGGAGCTGCAGCAGCCAAAACACGCTGCTCCATGGTTGGTTCCGGACCAAGCTGTTATCATGTCAAGCACAATAATTCAAAAGAAATATAAATGACCTGAAGAGAAGAAAACCTTCCAAAGGTGTAGTCCTAACACATGCATGTCCTAAGTATTTAACCACAAACACGAATTAATCGGCAGACATCATTTCAGCAGGCTTACAGCCTAAAACTATGATAACTTTTTCGGGAGACAAAGGCACACTGTTGATAAAATTTCCAGTGAATGAAAAGCAGGAACTGTATGCAATAAATACAAAGAAAAGAATAAGTCATATTATGCATATATGCTGGTAATCAAAGCAACTACCTTGGCTGACTTCCTTTTCTTGGCAGGAGTTTCGCCTTCATTAGGTGGTGCAAGAAATGGCTCAGGGGCAGGGCAACGTTCAATAAAACGAGCATTCAGAAGTCTACTGAAATTTTCACGCACCACATGAACATCAGAACCCCCTGCAACAACAAAGTTTTAATTTTCCAAACAAGGAAGGCGTTCAAACAGTAACGAAATTTTGGATTATCCAAAAACTAATACACAGTGATCTTAAATAATTCTCCAAGTAAGACATTGGGTTCGATTCGTTAAATTGATCTACATTGAAGATATCAACCTTTTGTAATTAACAAATGATTACCCACCATCAGTCTTGCCAAACATGCCTTACTATTTATAGCATGTTTTTGGGTCACAACTATGTGAGTTTTGTTTGAACTTTAAAGTTGATTAGACAAGGTAAGAAAATTCATATTCAGATACTGGATCCCTGAGACCATAATCCCAAACAGCTAAATTAACTGTGAAGTTTGAATATATAGAAAAACCACGCTTGAAAGGTGATTTTGCTCCTATAAATTATCTAGCGCTTATTTACAAATTATTGTGAAATACTCCATGCAATACTGCATTATCTCGAACAAACAAACGCTAAATTTTCACAGGGTAAAGATTAATAAGATCTCACTAGAAGAGTGGCCTTCACATTCAAAAGCATTGAATACAGTAGATAGAATATCAATAGATAATACCTGCTGTCTGCTCACTCCTATCAATAACTTGATTAACTGAAAGCCTCCCATGTTGAATCAGCCCGTGAAATATTCCTAGGCACTGGACAAATGAATAGTTCAATTGAGCAGTAATCAAGTTCAACATCAATTATCACATAGGAATAAACAACAAATCAAAGCTCCAAGAGAGGAGAAACAAAATCCTCACATCTGCGCCAAGCTCATCCGACACAATTTGCATAAATTTGGGAGCTCTCATTTTGTGTATTATGTTGTGAAACAAAGCTAGATACTGGGTCATGATCCTGGGTCCCTCACCAAAAGCACCTAAGAATCCAATAATATAACCATGAAAACAGCAAAAATTTGTAAGACCCTTTTAGATTAGATAACTTTTTGATCAATATTTATTCATCAAACACTATTCAGAATATGCACACATTAAACTACACTGTTTATTTTAAAAGGAAAAGGAAAAGATCAGTTTTTTCACATGTAATCAAATTGAAATGTGAGAGAGCATCAATGATTCGCAAAAATTACACCCATCAAACATGTTTGGGCGAGAATCCTTTTGTCCCTTTGACTGTTCAAATCACCAAGTTCCAGACTAACTGCGTTACTCTTTCGTTCTCAATCAGTTAACTCAATCGAAACACACTAGAAAAGTGAAAAAGAACACAAAAAAATTCAACAAAATGTTTACATATAATCAGAAATCCAACTCAAATTAATCCAAAACTAATTACCCTCTTGCTGGACGGCGAATGCTTGGACACAGTTTTGGTGGATCAGAACGCGCAAGCAATTGATCACATTTTCTCTGGAGAGCTCCGTGAAACGGATTATTTGTGCTAAAGTTAGGGTTCCTCTGCGGAGTAAGCATTCGGATACTTTCTGCAACAAAAAAATTTTCAAATGATTGCAAAAGAACAATAATAGAAAACAATAACAACGAAAATGAACTGATTGTAGAGAAGTTACCGAGCAAAGGTCGCCGTAGAAGGTGGAGACTAAATGTGCGGCGAGTTGAATTCCGTGCGGCGACACCATCACTGCGTGTGATTGTTGTTGCAGTAGAGAAGAGAGGCGGGAACAATAGGGTCGCAGAAGGAATGTAAACGAGCCAAGAAGCCGAGCTCTAAACTTTTTCGAGCTCGAGCCAATTGTTACGAGCCTGACGTCTCTATTATTCCGAGTGAACAACGGCGAATTAACACGCAACAATTAATTAAAATCTGTATCTAGCAGCAAATTTAGTTTATAAAGCTAACACAGATGACAAATTGAAATTACTCTTTATCAGTTTATAAAATTACTCCATTTGATGTCTAATTTGAGGTACCTTTTGCGGCGGACAAGCAGCGGGTGACGGCGAGGAGAGTAGCAAGGAGGTGGCAGCGGCGGGATGAGGGTTTGCGCTGAGGCAGCGAGGTGGTGGTCACGGCGGCGCCGCGGCGAAAATGGTGGTGGCGGGAGGTAGGGTTCTTGAAAAATAAAATTTGAAGGAAGAAAAAGTAACAAATAAGGGTCCATAGCTCAGTGGTAGAGCATTTGACTGCAGATCAAGAGGTCACCGGTTCGAACCCGGTTGGGCCCTTATACATTTTGTTTTATTACTTCTTTTTTTATTTATTACTTTGATCTCATTCACATATACTAAATAATATAAGATTATATTTTTTGTTTTATTACTTCGTTTTTTTATTTTATTACTTTGATCACATATACTAAATAATATAAGATTATTCAAATTTTGTTCTTTTATTTTTTTTTTTCCTTAATTATATAGCAATTCTTTATTTCTTTTTTATTTATGCTGAGTGACAGTCTATCTACACATAAATTTTGCACTAAAATTTTTTTAAATTATATTTAATTCAGAAAATGGCTAGCTATATGCTTAACATAGGCAAGTTGAATTTCGAATTCTTTTTGGAATAACCAAAGAAAAAAAAAAATTCTGATGGACCTAGACAAAATTCTTGGTGTGGCCCAATAACAGATACACCAATCCCGTGATAGGCTAAGGATCCAACTTCCAAATTTAAAATCCCAAAAAAAAAAAAAATTCCAAAAATTTAAACCAATTGAATTACAAAGAGGTCCCTTGCAGGTTTCAATTTATTGCAAGAACCTCCCCTGGAACTCTCTGTCTAATACACTTATCTCCCCTCCCCAATTTGATAAATGTTGTGGTTACTGGTACTCTAGTCTTGGGTGGATAGCAAAACTGAGTCAAGTTTATGCTTCTGTGCTTTGCATACAGTGGAGAATTTATCCTCAGAACAACCTGTTTTGGATTGTTTGCGATATAGGCCTGATTTCATTCTTTTGGTTCATGATCTGTACTAATTGGATGAATTGTTCTGTAGGGCTTGCATGCATTTGGGGATTCGAGCAAGTTTGGATATTATACATACACTAACCTCCCCTGCCCCATGCTTATCAATCCTACACTAACTTCCCCTCTCTCGAGATATCTGCGCTTAAGGCCGCTTGCCGATGACTGATAGTGAAGCTTGCTTGCTTGCCATATTCGAGTTCATAATGGACGTGTTAACTCCCCAATGACGTGTTTGACCGAGAGGCCGGGGTAGGGACATAAGACAAGGTGTTTGCATGCCTTGGATTGGATTTGGCTTTAGTTCCCCTTAGCATTCCTATGGGGTGCTTAGCGAGATTGATACTTATGCAATTGACGGATACTTCTTGTACAAGATTTCGTTTGGAACAATGCAACAAACTCCAAGAATGCTGAAATTCCAGAAAGGCACTTCAACCTTTTTGGAAAATGGAATTTCAAATACCTCCCCCGGATGAATGGCTATCTTATAGGGGTGTGGTGAACTAATGAACTTCATATGTCACATCTTTTCATCTTCGCTAACTCTAAAGCCGACTACTTATCTGAAAAATATTAGCGAGGGGTGAGCAACATACTCAATAAACAATCCTCAAAACCAGTCTATTAAATAAAACATGATTTCCATATAGATATCATGACATATTATGTCATTAACATTTTAGACCGTTGAAACAGTCATATCATGCAAATCATTACATAGTTATAAACTCACATATAATGGAGATTTTTCCAAAACCATATTTTCTATTGAGTACAAAACATAACAGATGAACCCTATCTATGATTTATGAACCCTATCTTTGTTAGAGGATACGTACAGATGTCCTTTCTTAAGGGACGAAATATAAAATGGAACAGATGACCCTTTGAAGGATGGAATAAATGCTCTTTGAGGGACGGAACAAATGACCCTTTTTAGGAACGAAATATATAGATGACCTTGTTGAGGGACATGACAGATGACCCTTGATCCATAGGCACGCATATGACTCCGGGGACAACATACATAACTCAATGGAATCAGATTACATATCATACAAATACACATAAAGTCTTATGAAGGTTTTTATAATTGAATCTCTAATTATCAACCACAACAATTAATATTCACATAAAAGCAATAATACAATAATTATATAATATAATCATGGAATTACACATTCAATATTAAGTTTACCGGAAACAATAGAAAAACATTGAAAATTACTTACCTCCTTTTAGGTATCCTAAATGTCTCGTGAGTATCACTCGCAGATCTCTTAAACCAACGGTTGTTGTAATTTAGGTTTTCACAACTACCCTAGGATTCCAACTCACCCACAACTCTTATTATATTGCTAATATTATTAAAATCTACTAATATTAATTCTATTATCAAAAAGAAAAAGGAATAAAATAAATAAATATTAGAAATAATAATTAAGTACTAGAAATCAATAAATAGAAAATAGAAAAAACATCGGATATTATACTTATTCACTCTCATTCACCCTCTTATTTCAAAAGTCAGTCGAACATGTCACTGAACTCAAACCATGCTCCATCTCATATTTTCTTATGCCTATAATTTAACGATAGGATCAATCACCATGGTCAGCAATGGATGTCCCAGATCTAAAAAAAAAAAGGCATGTACGTATGTAAAATTACCGTTGCTCGATTTTCACAAAAGAAACTAAGGCGAACACATGATTGAATGTTAGCACAAGAAAATCTCTCCAAGTATGCATGCAATTGTCAATCCTTGATCATGTGACCGGTTGTGATCGATATAGATGCACACATCCATGGTGGCCTCATAATGTACAAAAGCAAAGTAAAAGGGAGTAGAGCAATTCTCACGTAAGTTGACAAAAGACACAAACTGAGTAGTTTAGAGGACAATGTGGGTGCCCATATGCAGCGTATGAGGGAGGCAAATCAATGTGACCAAATTTTCTCAAAGCCAGATTTGAGCATGCGTGGGACATGACTTTGTGCTACATTCACGGCCCCTTAACTAACACAAGACAACCTCACATGTGCAGCGATCTTAGCTTGCACGTGTGTGGGGGTCGGAACTTAGGTGTTCTTTATTTCTATTTTCTGTGTGTGTTCGTGTGAAATAATATTGTTGAATTTTTTTTTTGTTATTATTGATGTGGGGATCAAGTTTTTAAGTAATGTGCGAGTATTCTTTACAATTGTTATATGTTTGAGATCTAGGTCACATAGTGCTAATGTAGGAACGAATGCGGTGCGAATACATCAATGCGCAAATTTTTTTTAAAAAAAAAAGATAAGTGCAAGAGCACATTAAAGTGACTAACAAAAAAAATATAATAAAATTTTATTTTATATACAATTATAAATAAATTTTAAGAAATAATATTAGACAACTAATTTTACTTTGAATTATTTTTTTTAATTATTTTACAATCATTTTTGGTAATAAGAATTCTGTCAATTTTTTAACATTCTTTATAAAAATTGTCCAACATGTATATTGTGTAGTTTATGTAAAAAAAACAAAACTTGATTTTATTTAATTATTTTAAAGCGAGAAATACATATAAATTCATCGATGTGGAGAACTAAAATTTTAAGTCGTCTTAAAGCGAGAAATGTATACAATTCACCAGTATGAAATTTTGAGTGCGAATATATTAAATATAATAGAAGGATTAAATGATATCGGACGAGATAAACCAAGAAGTGAACCATTTTTTTTTATGATACGTAACCATTACTTCCATAATTTAACATGCATGTTAGTGATTGGCAAATAAGTAATTGACTAATTGGCATGGGTATAATTCTACGATGACAAGTTGACAACACACACAATAATACAGTCCAAATACATGTACAATTGGTGTTTAATTTCATGATCGCAGCTCATAACAATTCTGTTTAGATGTAGCTAAGGCTTATTAATTGAGATGTTATTTCCCATAATGAATTAAGGGGGCAAAAGGGGGCCACCATAAAAGATCACAATTCTTTTTCCCGTTTGGATTTTCTATTTTATTTATCATTCTATTCAAGCACATACGTGATGTATATCAGTAGATAATTAAAATTAGAAGAAAATTTTATTTAACTTTTTTTTATCATATCCTAATCTCAATCATTTAGCAATATACGTAATAAGTGTGAGTGAGTGAAATAAGAGATGAATCCGTAACTGAAATATGAGAACCGATCCGAACACACACAACCAACAATTATAGTGTGTGTTGTGTTATATTTAATTGGGTATTTTCTTGAATTAGAATTGTGGGTTTTAGAATTTTGTATGGATCATATATATAAATGTTTTACTTTATAACAGCACCATATGCACATTTAATAATTCACGGAACCTTATGCGTGTTTCCAAAGTAAAAATAATGCAGTACCTAGCTCCTAATTAAGTACGCAGGTATTTGATTTTTGCAACAACTTTTTGTAATTGCTATTAAATGACAAGTCAAGCATAAAATAGGAATACTAAAAGATTGGTCATAAATTGTCTCAATCTATCAAAATTATATAATTAATGAATAATGACGGATTGAAAACATTTTTGATTGAGATCTTAGTGAGCAACTCATTCCAACGACCCACTTAATTGAAATTAAAGTTATATTATATACTTATATAACCTTTTAATTTATAATCGAGCTAGATTGTAGAAAATTCCCAAAATAGAATTTAAAGACAAAAAAGATACAATTTTCGTCATCTAGGGATACTTTGCTGCACGGGCAAATCCTAACCATTTTATATAAAAGTTTTTTTTTTCTTTTAAAATAACCGATCAAGAGTTGGGATGTAACGAGCTGAGCCTTTTCCTTGGCTCAACCACGTCTCGAGCCAAATAAGAATTATATTACTTAGTATTAAAAATTAAAATTTTGTATTATTAATTTGATGTATATATATATATATATATATATATATATAAATTATATATATAATAATATATATTGTTTTTTTAAGGAATTTTGTATAAATTTAATACAAATTTATATAATATTATATACTAATTCAATATATATACATATAAAATAATATAGTATTTTTTAAATTTTTAATATTTAGACTCGCGAACCAACGAGCAAGACACAAATTACTTGGGTTCGGGCCTTGAGACAAGCTAGCTCGCCAGCCTCTCGAGTTGGCTTGGCTCGTTTGCATTCCTAGTCAAGAGGACCGGAGGGTGACCATTTTATATAAATCTCTACCTATAACTGAGCCATACCGATGTTCGATCTAACCGCCATACTCTGCCAATTATCGTCTAACAATTTATCCGGCCAAAAAGGAAAAAAAAAACTGCATAGTGGTAGTTTACCTGTCAGCATTAGCCGCAGTAATAGTTTAACTAAAAGTTTTTATCTCGAGTTCTTACAAGAAACACGCCTCTCATAGGTAGGGAGAGTTTTATTTATAACGTTTTGGGTTTTTTCTTCATATTTGTACAATATTGAATATGATTTTCCATGTCGGGAAGACATTCTTAAAGGAGTAGACAGCATATATTATTTGCATAATCTATAAGCACATGAGGAACAAATGAAAAGGAAGAAGAGAGCAAAGTGTCGTATTCTTAAGAGCAAGTGTTTTTGCTTTATTTCCCATATCTTAGCTGTTTCGATTGCAACTTTTATCTGCCTTAAAAAAGAGTCATTCAAGAATCTCATTATCTGCCATTATTATCGAGTCATTTACCAACAAGGTCAAAAGGCATTTCCTTTCAATTATGGAATCATTCCACTTAATGTATTATTATTAGGGGCTCCGTTATTTGGGAAATTCTTACCCAGACCCGGCTCGGCCGAACCCGCCAATTAAAACGCACCAAGTGGAATTTGAATTTTATATTAAAATAATTACTAATTTCAATTTATTTTCTTAACTCTAGTTAATGTTAACCATATCTAATTTATATTTATGGTATATATATATAAATAAAAGATTTTGACAAAAGATTTCTTCCAAGAATAACATCGTCTTCTTCTTCATAATTCTGGGAGATTCTAAGAGAATATCGTGTGCACAAATTCTGGAAATAATTTGGAGAGAAATATGTTCTTCAAATATTTTCTTGGTAATTCGGCGATATCACTTCATAAATAAATATTTTCTGCACAATTATTCAGGGGAAAGAGTACTGCCTAAGAAATAAAGACCCAAGAAGTGTACGACCAGAAGCTTCCCAGAGGGAATCTCCACCACGATCCCACCATATTAATATTTTTTCATTTGTGATGTGTGGATTTTGAATTCATTCTGTGAAATGCTCGGGTTTAATTGGTGATTGGGTTTCTTTTAATTGCAGCGATTGCGAGAATGAAGGAGGAATTAATCCAGTGTAAGAAATTGAATGGGGAGCCGGTTTTAGAAGAGTTCATACCATTGAAGAGAAGCATTACTTCCGATGACAAAGATGAGGAGATGAATGTTAACCATGATAAGGAAAAGGAAATCATCAATACTGGAGATAAAATGAATTGGAAATGTTTTGTCAAAATCTTTTATTTCTATATACCATAAATATAAATTAGATATGGTTAACATTAATTAGAGTTAAGAAAATAAATTGAAATTAGTAATTATTTTAATATAAAATTCAAATTCCACTTGGTGCGTTTTAATTGGCGGGCTCGGCCGAGCCGGGTTTGGGTAAGAATTTCCCCCGTTATTATTATTACTAATTAGTTTTTAATGAAAACATTTAATTATTTAAAAGATTTTTTACATATATATGCTCCCAATCCATCAAGATGAAATTTATTTGCATTAATCTTGTGAATTCTTTGACGATTTGAAAACAATATTATGATCAATATTTTAGTGGTTATTATCATATATGCATGTGAAATTATTTTGTTTATCACTTGATTTTTTAAAGAATCCGAGTATTGTTGAAGCTCAATATGAGGGTGATCCTTTCAACTCAATTACTCCATCCACAAGAATAGGTCTGAACCGTAAACCAAATACATAATCAAGTGTGATACCTAGCTCCGTTGAGGTCGAATAGTGATAGGGTTGTTTTCAAAATTCCGTCCCTTAAGCTCTCTTGTTTTGTTTATTTTCGAGGCCACTTTAAGTTTTCTTGTATTAATGATCCTTGGATCATTAATACAATTATATTTTCTTTGGGCTTGTCTGGTTATATATGAGGTGGGGGCCTTGTTAAAACCCACAGTCTCATTGGCCAGTCCTTTTTAAAAAAAAAAAAAAAAAAAGAAAAAGTGTGATACATAGCTATATTCCTTATGATCAATAAATAATATCCAGTTATGAAGAATATGAGCGTTGTTGTTGATACATATTTTCAAAATCAAATCATTTAGTTCATATATAATATAAGAATATTAATGTTTCACTAATTATATATACTATATATGTAATAAAACTTTTAAAATATCTATAAAGTTCTTTCAAATATGAAAATTATTACTTTCTTAAGACTTATTGCAATTCAGCATGCATTCTTTAAAAAAGATTTAAAAAGAACAAAATAAATTCAAAATTAACTTAAAACAAATGATAAATTAAATTGACATACCATAATTAATTTACCTATTCAATTTAAAAGGGCAAAGCAAACAGGTAAGGTATGGTATATAAACCTCCCAAGTGGTAGCTAACTTCCCTCACACTAAGATAGTGAATATAAATACTGTAACACAGCCACAGTGACAAACACTTTCCTCTACCTATACTTCCCATGTTCCTCTGATATATACACAGTTACACACATACATACACAGAAAAAAGGCTCCAAAACTCCCAAAAAATAAAAATAAAAAAAATCACAAATTAATTTCATCCTTGGTGTGAGGTGGAGAATTCCAAAGGGATCGCATTGATCCCACGATGATATAGTCGAATTTTATTTTTATCGTAGGATCATGCGATCCCTTCGGAATTCTCCATCGTACTGCACTAAATCGAACAGGAGATCAAACACAGAATATTGCAGGTCAGTTTCTATCAAATTTTACTCTTTATTTTGTGCTGATTATGGTTAAGAAATCAGTTCATCAGGGTTAATTAGTGATCTTAATCTGCTTTTCTCTTCCATTTTGCTGTTTCTAGGAAATCTTGGACAGTTTAACTGAGGTTAATTATCTGTTACTATTTATTGTCTTTTTGTTTTCATCCTTTCTCTAATTTCAGTTTCTTTGTATGTTCTCTTCTGATGAATTGACATATTCAATCTGGAACGTATATGCCTGATTTTGTGCAAGAAAATCCTTAGAAGTTATTTCATGGGATTTAATTGGTAATGATTATCTATGATTAGGGTTTTGAAATAACAAAGGTTTTGACGAACTTATTCAATGTTTTTCATGATGACTTATGTGAAAATTTTCACACACAAACACACACACACTTCTTGCTCAAGTATATACATATGTGAGAACATCTCATTATAATAATAATTTTAAAAATCCGGAAAAATCAATAACTAAACTATTCAATCCCAAAAAATACATCATTTTTTATAGTAATTAAAAATTAAAATTCATTACATCAACGTTTCATACAATTACGGGCCAAAAAAAAAAGGTTTCGCCTAATGAGTGTGCCATAGTTGTTAAAGGCGAGTGGCCTCGCGTGGGGTGTGCCCTTCTCGCCTCCGGGTGGGTCAGGCCGGGCGATCGAGGAAGGAAAGGCGGTACTGCATGTTAATTTATTGAACCATTGCCTATAAAATCATGTCATGTGCATGGCAGGTAAATTAACACGGAAAAATTGCAGCTATATATGCAATAGAAATGCATACATATTTGATGTAGCAAATTAAAGTAAGTAATTAATACACAGGAGTAGGCCATGAACATGATAAATAAGATGTCAAGAAAGTGGTCCATATGTATTTTCCAGTTTATAAATGGAATGTAGATCTCTCAACTTTTGTTGCTGGGAAAGTATTTGCTTTTTTCTCTTTAGTTCTTTACCGATGCGCTTTACAATTCTTAGATATTTGGGTACATCTATCAATACATGATGCTTCTTGATTACAATTAGAATATAACATATAACTTTGTGATTTGTTTCAACTTTAATATATAAGCTCATATTATGCCTTCTCGTAATTAATTAATCATATCACGTTTAGACTTTCTTTTTTTTTTTTCCCCGAAATGAATAAATCTCCGTTGTATCGTCTTGGAAAACTTGATAATGAAATACAATAATATTCTATGGATAATGGACAAATTGTGATATTTGGCTAAGGAGAATCTCTAAAATCTTCAAGCTAACTTCTAAAGATAAAAGGAATGATACTGCGTAGTGGATGAAAATGGGTTTTCTGGAGAGAGAGTTGAGAGAGTTCAGTAACTCGTATAAAAGTGATGATATATCGTGTTTAGACTTTCATGTTTAACTACGTATATTAGAATCACTTCAAGTATTAAAGTACAACCCCTAACATATATTCATAAAACGTATTTTCTTTTTAATCTCGCTTGCTGTTCGACCCTAGTAAATTCTGACCTCGTCTCTGATGATAACGAGAGTATTTACTATTGTTATGTCATAATAATATTTGAGAAAAATGCAAGATCGGGAAACAAATTTTCCTACACTCGTCCCTTTGGGACCATTTTGTTTTTACAAATTAACCCTTTAACTCCAATATTTTCGTCTTTTTGGGTCGGAGTTCAGCCGAACCACCCTCGGCCACCCCACCGGACTCCAATACTGTCTTTTTTTTTTTTTTTTTTTTTCTGATTTGGCCGAACCACTACCAAATTTTTGGCTAGTCTACTTTTTTCTTTCTTTTTGAGCATTTAATTTGTATAATTGTCTACAAACCCCAACATAATGTCTATTAATTATTAAATAAGCCAAGTTTAATACCGAAATCAAAATTTTATATTAATATTGTTTATGTATACATGAGTAAGAGATTGCATCTTGCTTTATACATATTCTTTTTACTTGGCTAGGTTCTTCACTTTACTAAGATGTATTTTCTATTTAATTATACCTTTAATTTATTATCTTCTCGTGGGCTCAGAATAAATGAGTGTTACTTTTGGAGTAGCATAAAGTGGTCTCAGGAGTAGGATTATTCTCAATTACTTTGTTTTATCTTCTCAAATCTTTAAAAAGCCGCAAATATGGTTATCTTATAAATGTAAAAAGGAGTAAGTATTAACATTTATTTGCCTAACTCTAGTTGGACGTAGGTCTTTTTTTTTTTTTTTTTTTTGAAACCGGCAGAGAGCTGTAGAATTTTTAACGAGGCCCCCACCTCATATATAAACAACCAATCCGAATGAGATACAAAGGTGTATGATCCAAGGATCAGCGATACTGTTCATGTTGTGGTGTCCGCAAAAATAAATACAAATCAGCCAATTAACACCATTAAAATTACACCAGGCATACAAAATCTTATCAGCCCCATAAAGCGTAGGTTCAATTTCAAAAATAGCAAAAGCGTCTCTGTTGCGAAGTGAAACCTTAGGAATTCTCACTGGCCTCTTAGAGAGGCGCCCAAACTTCCGGGCATTGGTGATGACCATCAGCGTGACGACCATTTGGCAGCAAGAATTTGCCTCTATGTCACTCACGTCCTCAGGGCTATGCATGGTCTTTCGTTGTTGTCGAACATCTTGTACAACAAAATCGTCAATAACATAGTTCCAGACTTGCCCAAAGTTATGGCAGTTGATTCTTCTCGCATTCCTCTTCATCTCCTTCACGAAATTCCTGCAAGACATACTCTCTCCTCGGCCCATATCAAATCAATATTACAATTCTTGCACCAAATTAAATTCGTTCGTTGAATAAGCTATGCCATACAGGAGTTTTCAAAATAAACTTGGACACAGAACTGATCTCCAAGCTCATATTCATCTTCTTTATAGCATAATATCGCCCCTGTTTATAAACTAAAGGAGCAGGGTTATTAGCTTAGTATTGGAAGCGGCTACGGCTCTAGTTGGACGTAGTTAGGTGGCGGATGGTACTTGGTACCTATAGTTAATCTAAAATTTTGGATAAAATTGATAGTACCATGTTATTTCAAGGTTTTTTTTTCCCCCCTTAAAGAAACCGATCAAAATAGCCGTAGGGAGATTAACGAGAACTGTTAAATGTCCCACATCGAATAATTAGTGATGTGGTGTTCAATATATAATGGCATGGCAAACCTCCCCTCAACAGCTAGCTTTTGGAGGTGAGTAAGGCCAAAGCTCATTATTCAATATGGTATCAGAGCGGGTTCACAGATGTTCGATTCCTGTGTCTGTCTCTTCTCTCCACCCGGCTTGCAGATGTTTCATTCCTACGGCTTGCAGATGTTCATTCCTGCAATGTTCACGCACCAATTTGGGCGTGACGGGGGTGTGTTAAATGTCCCACATCGAATAATTAGTGATGTGGTGTTCAATATATAATGGCATGGCAAACGGGGGTGTGTTAAATGTCCCACATCGAATGTCTCTTCTCTCCACCCGGCTTGCAGATGTTTCATTCCTACGGCTTGCAGATGTTCATTCCTGCAATGTTCACGCACCAATTTGGGCGTGACGGGGGTGTGTTAAATGTCCCACATCGAATAATTAGTGATGTGGTGTTCAATATATAATGGCATGGCAAACGGGGGTGTGTTAAATGTCCCACATCGAATAATTAGTGATGTGGTGTTCAATATATAATGGCATGGCAAACCTCCTCTCAACAGCTAGCTTTTGGGGGTGAGTAAGGTCAAAGCTCATTATTCAATAAGAACCCCACCTCATATATAGCAATGAAAACAAAATATACAAGTATCCAAGTCAAGCATCAAGTAAGGCGAACATACAAAAGTACCCACGGTAATAGTGAGGGGTGAACAACTTCGTGCCTTTAGAAAAACACCACTTTAGTCCCATTTGATGACAATCTAAGCCCCAACGCTCTGTATATAAGATGCACTGTCACTTTGAAAAACCATTTGCAACAAAATAGATGGGATCTCACGCCAGGGGACACATGACTATGCTAGTAAGCGGGCAAGCTAAGGTAGATTAGCTCAATATCCCACAAGTTCTCTAAGAGTTCAAAGGTTAGGAAACGCCAATTAGCAATAGTACTCTGGGTGATGAGGGTATAGATAAGAACATATCTCGTTATGGGATCATAAGAAGACTCAAACCATAGAGGGACTTCTCCTCTATAAAGGAAGGTACTAGGTTAGACATAAGACAAATCAAAACAAAAGTAAAAAAAAAACGGCTTCGGTTAAGAAAAAAGAGAAAAGAGTTCTGACATCCACATTTGCCTTTTTCGCTTAATATATAGTATAGATAACAAATAGATACAAGAATGTAATCAATTTTCCAAATTTTATAACACCACATTACATCTCTTTCACTAGATTAAATTTCTCTACTTTTCTTGAAAATAATTATAACTTGTTTTAGTTCATCAAAATGCAGTCATATATCAAATTATGAAAATTTCCCAGAAGAATCGATATAAACTCCTATTACCTTTACTTATACATATACGTATATAATTACGTGTCGAGGTGTATCCGTAGTTTGTCCGTGTATTACTACCTGATAGCTAGCCCGACCCTAATGCATTAACACTTCTGAACATATTATTTTTTCGTTTTGAACACTTTTCTTGTAGAAAATTTAAGGAAAAAATATGTATCATTATATTCATGTTTATATCATCATTTTTCTTTTTTCTTTTTTTTTTTGGTCATTTTTTTTAATCTACACAAAGTAGGACTACTGCATCACAGTCTCCATGGCCACCACATCCACCATATCCGCCGGTGGATCAAACCAATAACATGGCTCACTGAGACCATGCCCCCTTTTCGCCGAACAGTCCGCACACTCATTGTACTCCCGCTTGACATGCCGAATCTTTATCTCCCAAGGTTTGTAAATAAGCTTCATGCAGTCGGCAATGATATTACCCTATAACTTGCCCGTATTGTTAACATAAGCAGTCCTATAAAAATTCCACTTCTGAACTTTTGAAGATCTTCTTTTTGAGTTTTTTCTGTTCTCATGTTGTGTAGAATAGTAGCTACTGCCCCGCGAATGACGGAAGTTTTAAATTATCGTCTTTTCAAGATTTTTGACTTATTTGAGGGAGAAGAAAAAAATCAATTCATACGAGTAATTAATTTCCTTATGTAAGGTGGAGAATTTCCAGAATGCCGTGCCGTGCCTCCTCGTACTCATGAAGACTTATGTTACTTATAACATTACGAGCCATTGCATTTGGAAAAACGATATTAATCTAAGATGGTTAAAATTGGTTGTTGATGATAACATCTTTGTCGCAGAAAATATTTGTATTAGTTATGGATAATTTTAATTCGAATTTGACTCGATCAAATCAATTTAATAAAAAAGATGATTTATTTTTTATATGATTTATGAAAATTAAAAAATAAAGACTAATTAGTAATAAATATAATACATTTGCTTATATAATAGGCCACGTGATATTCATGAAGTAGTAGTTAGTCTTTATTCCTATAATCTTAAAAAGGAGAATCTTATTCAATCCCAAAAGTTAATGTGGGAACTCGTACAAAATAAACTTTCTAGTCAAAAGTTCATTTGAAATTATGCATTAAGGAGAAGCTCTTCGGCACAGCACCACTGATTAAGGAAATTTTATTAGTTTTTGTAAAATTCTTTAGGTAAAAAAAAAAAAAAAAACTGTTGATAGTTATTAGAGTCGAGATAAAAACAAAATAATTTTCTTCAGTAAATGAGTAGCTATTTCACAACCCAACAAGAAGCTAATGACGGTGATGTTTGATTTAATACATATGCAAACGCTTCTACATATATATCCTCTTAATATATTTTGTTATATATATATATAGTTAATTACATCTAATTTAGGGTAATTACAATTCACCATCATTTTTAGATTAAATTACAGACACTACCCTTTAAGAAATAAGTAATTACACTTAACCTCATTTTCGTTTGAAAATTGTTGACGTCGGCAAAAATTTGATTGAAAATCTCAGAATACTCTCCCTTGACTTTGGCCAGTTTTTTCATTCCAATAATATTACCCTTGGGGGTTAACTATAATTAATTATATTAATTTGGGGGTTAAGTGTATTTTTAATAAAGTTTTCCAACTATTATTTTTGGACAAAATACAACCGTTAAAACGACGATATCAAAGTTCTACTAATTATGTATACGTAAAAGAAAATTTTCTTTTTTATATTTACATGAAAATTTTAACATATATATTGCAAATCAAAAGCTTGTAATTTAAATTATAATTCATTGTTATTTAATAATTATTAGCAATTAACTTATATCTATATAAAAAATAATTTAACTTCTAATTTTGAATTAATAAATTTTATCATTAAGCTAAGTAAATAAAAAATTCAATAATAAAATTGTCACAATTAATTATATTTTTAATTGATCCTTAATTATAATTAATTAATTTTTACTTTTTACTTTAAAATATTAATAATAAAATAAATATTTAATTTATATTAATAAATTGTAGCTGAAAGAAAAATATAATCATTATAAAATATATATTTTGTCCAAAAATACCAGTTGGAAAACTTAATTAAAAATATTACACTTAACCCCATATTAGTATAGTTAATTATAGTTAATCCCTAAGGGTAAAACTGATCATCAACGGAGGGTATTTTGGGGTTTTCAATCAATTTTTTGCTGATGTTAGCAATTTTCAAACGAAAATGGGGGTTATGTGTAATTACTTATTTTTTGAAGGGTGGTGTTTGTAATTTAATCTAAAAATGATGGTGAATTGTAATCATCCCATCTAATTTGGGGGTTGGGTATAATTAACCCTATATATATATACTACGATGCACGGACACTTCTAAAAATATCATTTTGCCGTGTCGTGTCGTGTCGGACACCGTGTCCGACACTCCTCACGTGGAAAATTTAAGAAAAAATCCGCGTGCCGTATCCGTGTTGTGTCGTGTCCGTGTCGCCGTGCCCGTGCCCGTGTCCGTGTCCGTGTCCGTGCATGATAGTATATATATATATATATATATCATAGGTTCGGACACTTATTTTATAAGATATTTAAAAAAAAAATATATTATCGTATTTATATGTATAGGTCATCTATACACTAGAAGTTACTCGACCACATTATCAAAAATAAAACTCTAACAAGTATATACGTTGGATTTCTTTATCTCATAAAAATTGTGCCATCTTTACCTTTATAGGCTTAAAAAAAAAAAAAAAAAAAAAATCTTTACCTTTATAGCCACAGTGCTTTCTAATATTTCACAATCCTAAGTCCTACCAAGTTGTAAAACTCAACCATTTCCAATCAAAATATGACACTTACGAAGAAGCAACAGAGGAGACAAGATTCCACAAACAATTCCACTAATAATGGCACAAATAGAGTTGAAATCAAGATCTTAAACAATATTCCACAACCCGCCTTGAATGGTGGAGTCTCTGACGGGGTAAGACCCACAAATGCTACTTAGGAAATCAAACTAAAGGGTCAAAGTTAAGTACCCATATTAAATCCCACCCCATTCAATGGTTTTGCCAAACTTATTGGAAAGTAGGATTGTGTAGTTTTCAGTTTCCTCACTGTAGCAGATCGTACTTTTCTTCATATTATTCACATATATCATCGTTATAAATACCACTTTTAGGCCACTAAATCTTCATCCCACTCGTCTTGTGCACACAAAATAGAAGCCACAAAGCTGCATAAGTTTGCTTGCATTTTGCCCCATACGAGAAAGTTATAATTAGTACTTCATTTCGCTCCATGGCTTCTTCAATGACGACTTCAGCATTCTTGGTTCTTGCATTTGTCCTTTTCGTGCAAGGGACTCTAGGTAAGTGATTATTCCCCTTACATGCAATAACATGCAGTCATGAACATATATAATAGTCATGTGCTATTACAATCATTTTTTTTTTTCCATCTCAAAACTCAAAATTTCCCATTTCCGTACTAAAAGTAATGCCAATATTACTGGCGCTTTAACGTAGGCAACATCGAGTGCGAGAATCTCAACAAAGACTCGTGCTCGTTCGCCGTGTCCTCCACCGGCAAGCGGTGCGTGTTGGAGAAGCACGTACGTAGAACCGGCGACGAGGAATACGCATGTGCCGCATCCGACATCGAGGCCGATAAAGTGAAGGACTGGATTGAAACGGATGCGTGCGTTGCAGCGTGCGGGTTAGACAGGAGCGCGCTCGGAATCTCGTCGGATTCTCTGCTGGAACCCCATTTCGCCCGTAAACTCTGCTCCGATGCATGCTACGGCAGCTGCCCTAACATTGTTGATCTTTACTTCAATCTTGCTGCTGGAGAAGGTATGTTACGTTGAACAACTTTTTTTTTTTTGGTGGGAATGTTACGTTGAACAACTAAACTTACATCTAAGAGAACTATAGGGTGGATCATGTCTCAAATATTACATTAAATTACAAATTAATTTATCTTATTTAAAATTCATGGTACGTATGAATATTTCTGAGTCTATAATGTATAGAAATTCCTAAAAACGTCATTTTATCAAGTCGTTCCATGTTAGATACTCGTATCAGATACTTGTCACGTGAAAAAAAAAAATTAAAAATATCTATATCATGTCTTAACTCTTATGTTCGTCTCCTTGCCGCCATGTTTGCATATATATATATATATATATTTGCATCTTAGGTTTTGACTTCTTACATATTATGTAGTATCTATATTGTCATGTTTGTATTTGTGCATATGTTTGAATTCTCACATTTGCAATAAATACGTATAACTTTGATATCATAAGTAGAGTATTTTTGAAATTTTATACCATATTTATCAAACCCGTTAGAATAAAACATGATTTCACCAAATTTAACTTACAAATGCGTCCTATAATTTCAGAAAACTATTCATAAATTACATAATAATACATCACAATATTACATTACATATTTCTGAAAATTATCAGCAACAAAAATGATTCTTAACTTAAAAAGTAATAAAATTGTATAATGGCAGGAGTCTACCTTCCCAAACTATGCGAATCACAAAGATCAAAGACACGGCGTGGAATGTGGGAGATTAGAAGCTCGGGTTATGCTGCACCCGCCCCGGGATCAACGGGGGAGATTAAAAGCCATGGATATGATGCACCTGCACCGGTATCACTCGATTCTGTCGAACATGTTGCCGCTTTTCCTCCGGCAAATGCCCCTGAGCATGTTCTCGCCTTTGCCCCGTCAACTGCCCCTGTCTATCCTCGTTACTAGAAAGTTGATCTACTGTCACGTTAGGTTGTTATTAGAGGTCCATACAAAAAATATAAGTATACTTTGAAATAAGGAAATTTGGCCAATATTAGTATTACAATACTAGCTAGTGTGTGCTTTTATGAGTGATGTATTTTCGAGATATTATGTTTGTAATAGTTTGTGACATGGTTTAATTAATAATCAATGTATGGTTTGACTGCTATAATTTGATGTCCATTTTCGGCGATTGATTGCCTAGCAGAATTATAAGTATTACAATTGTGTTGTTATTGTTGTATTTGGAGTAACTTGTATCCAAATTTGTGCATCGAATATCTGTCCTTTGATTAAGGAAGGTAGTTTTATCAATACTATCGCACCTCCGATTTTGTATTCATAATTAGCAAAGTTGAAAAACGTTTTAAAGTATTCAGAAAATATAATTTCTTTTCAAAAGAAATACCCCAATAGATGTAAACTTTAGTATGGAAGTACTCATAAGTTTTGAAATATATTGTATCAATCAATAGTAGGGATGGAGAAGAGGTTGTTGCGAGATGGCAACAATCACCGGTGTTATAAGTGAAAGTAAATTTTGATATAGTGTTGGACATATGCCTTGGATCGATATTTTCAATTAATTGTTGGAGAGTTATTGGGAATACCAAAGAGCAAAAGGCATATGAAGAGATTGTTTGGAAATTTTACTTGTCCCACATTGATTTAATAATATATTATCGTCAACTATATAAGCTAAGATACTATTAAATTATAAAATGTGAGAGTGGACTGATGGGCTCTACGCAGTGCAGTGCACCGCACTATCCGCGCAAGGGCATGGGACCGTGGGCCGAGCATGGACGATTGTGGCGTTTGATGGCACACGTGCACATCCTCGCTAGGAGTCTTGTCTCAAGCCCAGAGCCTTTCTTTTTAGGCCAAAGTTGACTCAATTCAATCCAAATATGACAAGTTAAAAGGTGTCCACATACATCTGTATCAGTTACAAATGATTTGCCCGTTGGGTGATCTGTAACTGATAGATAGTGGGTCATTAGGTGGATTAATGCTCAGTCATTAACACCTGATTTTAATAATTTAAAACCCACAATTAAAATCGTCCAACTCCTGAGGCCTATAAATAGCCCTCAACCTCATCTGAATAAGTTACAGCAAACCTCACCTGATTTTTGCAGAAGTGCTTTCTCTGTAAATCACTTCCAAATTCAAGCTTGACATATATCTTGGAAGTATATTGTCTGGAACCTGAAGCACACGTTCTAGAAGTAGGGGCTAGAAACTTTAAGGATAGGGAACACCCGTCTCTAGCTGCTTTCATACTCAATTTTTGTAACAATCTTAAAGTTTCTATCTGTTGAATATGTAGTTTGAATCCTTCAGAATCATGAACCAGCAAAAGTTAGACCGTTTCGATGGCAACAACTTCAGCCGTTGGTAGGACAAGATGAAATTCCTGTTCACTGTCTCAAACTGGTCTACGTAGATCCCAACCTGCCACAAATTCCAAAAGATCCCTAACTCCTGCTCCTCAACAGCCGGTAGATCTGGATCCACCAACAGCAACAGGTGATGTACCTCCTGCAAACCCCACAACAGTAGGTGGAAACTATAATCCTGCCAATCCTCCTCCTGTCAATTTTGCAGTAGCAGGCCCTTCCCGGAATGCAGTACAGGTCCACCCGAAGATAGTAGAAACTCTTCAACAATAAAAAAGAAAAAGAGCAGAAGATGAAAACATCCTCAACATACTATCTGACAGACTGTACGATCTGTGTACTAACGTGCAGTCTCCTAGAGGGCTTTGGAATTCAAGTACAAGACTGAGGAGGAAGGCACAAACAAATATTTAGTTTTTAAATATTTGGATTTCAAAATGGTTGACAATAAACCAATCCTGGAGCAAGTGCATGAGTTATATCAAAGTAATTATATCAAAGTTTTCTAGTCAAAAGTTCATCTGAAATTAACATGACTTCGAACTTTTTGGACAATTGTTAGAGTTTAGAGCAAAGGTTCACATCTACAATGAAGTTAATGTGGGAAATCATATAAAATAAACTTTCTAGTCAAAAGTTCATCTGAAATTATGCATTAAGGAGAAGCTGTTCGGAACGGTACCACTGATTAAGGAAATTTTATTAGTTTTTATAAAATTCTTAGGTAAAAAAAAAATTGTTGATAGTTATTAGAGTGGAAATAAAAACAAAACAATTTCTTGAGTAAATGAGTAGCTATTTCACAACCCAACAAGAGCTAATGACGGTGATGTTTGATCTAATACTATATATCTTCCTAAAGTATTTTGTCATATATATATATCGATCATAGTTTCGAGCTCGACCCCATATCAAAAATCAAACTTTTAACAAATATATACGTTGGATTTCTTTATCTCATAAAAATTGTGGCATCTTTACCTTTATAGCTAAAGGTGCTTTCTAATATTTCACAATCATAAGTCTAACCAGCAGGTTGTAAAACTCAACCATTTCCAATCAAAATATGACACTTACGAAGAAACAACAGAGGAGACAAGATTTCACAATCCCTCCCACTAATAATGCCACAAATAGAGTTGAAATCAAGATCTTAAACAATATTCCACACCCCGCCATGAATGGTGGAGTCTCTTACGGGGTAAGACCCATAAATTCTACTTAGGAAATCAAACTAAAGGGTCAAAGTTACCCTATTAAATCCCACCCCATTCAATGGTTTTGCCAAACTTATTGGAAAGTAGGATTGTGTAGTTTTCAGTTTCCTCACTGTAGCAGATCGTACTTTTCTTCATATTATTCACATATATCATCGTTATAAATACCACTTTTAGGCCACTAAATCTTCATCCCACTCGTCTTGTGCACACAAAATAGAAGCCACAAAGCTGCATAAGTTTGCTTACATTTTGCCCCATACGAGAAAGTTATAATTAGTACTTCATCTCGCTCCATGGCTTCTTCAATGACGACTTCAGCATTCTTGGTTCTTGCATTTGTCCTTTTCGTGCAAGGGACTCTAGGTGAGTGATTATTCAACTTACAATAACATGCAGGTACACATACACAAATATATATATATATATATATCATAATTGACTTAGTCGTACCACTAAATTGTGTAGCTTAACTGTTTGGTGCTATGCTAGCTTAACCAGAGATTTCGAGTTCGAGTCACTGGGAATGCAACTACCAACATTAGTAGAGAGAGTTTTACACCCTAAGTGGTCCGTCCCGACTAGGACCGATAGAAATGGACTATAGAACAAAAAAGTAATAATAATAACTAACTTAGTCATGTCTCTTGGATGTGTTTAATAAAATATCCAGACGTTTTTTGTGCAATATTTTATCGCCGAAAAATAAAATATATCAAAATACTAAATTGATCGAGTTAGTATTTCAAATTTGCAAATTTCCCTCAAACTAATATAGGGACCCATTGCATATTGATTCACATTCAAGTTTTTATAAATTCTTTTTGCATCTATTTCATACCCAATTGTTATTATATATAAAGCTTAGAAGTTAATTGTAACGCCCCGATTTCTCGGACGTAAAGGTACGACGTATGTGTTTACTAATTTGCGCGAATTAATTGTTTTTGCGTGTTTTATATTTAAATTTTATTATAATTGTTATTATTTTATTATATTATATTATAATATTTTATTCTAATATTATTAATTATATATATATATTTCGTATTATATATATATATGTATATATGTTTAATTATTATATTATTAAATTAATGATTATGTTAATTATATGTTATGTTAATTAATCATGGTTTAATTAATTATTTATATATGTATATAATTATACGTAGATAAATATATTTATGCATGAATTTCAATTTTTGCATGGGAATTAATATGCATGCATGCAAATCATATTTGTGCATGGGAAATTTTATACATTTTGCATGAATTGCATGATTAGGTTTGTTCGTTTATTTTGTGCTTCGTTCTTATATGATATGATATCTAATTGCCACGATTTTGTAATATGTTGTACATATATGTGTTATGAACATGATTTTATGCTCAATTTATGTTTTTGAATTCATTTGTTATGTTAACGAATTAAATTTCATTTGAGGAACCAAAACGGGAGCTAACGAGCACTTAGCGTACCCTTGGTTCCGAATTTAATATCTTGAGCTCGGGAACTCGGATTCGAGTTCCGTCAAATCCGCTGAACTCGTAACGAGGATTCGAGTTTAGTAAACCTAGCCTTACATTTTTCCTAAGTCGTTTGAACCTTCGAATTTCAACCGAAAAACGAATCGGCGACCAACTTGACCTTGTTACACTAAATCAGCCATATCTTGGCCAAACCTTAACCAAACTAACCATGGTTTGATTCCTTGAAACCCTAACTCAACCCTCTATCATGACATAACCAGCCTTGACCGAGATTATCCTCTCACAAGCCCAAAACTTAGCCAAAACTTCTGTTCTGAATTCCAGACCCGTAACCCTTCAACCTTGGAGATTTTTGGAGCTCAAATCTCATCCAAACTTCAACCAATCATCAAGGTAAGCTTAGGGTTGTGTAATATGATTAATTCTGAGCATTTTCATCTTTTCATTCATGATTTTTAAGCATGATTTCTCGATTTGCTGGGCAATTTCCGAAATGAAGGTTTTTGGACAAATTTATGATCTTCTTTGATTCTTAACGGTTTTGATCGATTCCAAGCATGAGAATGATTGTTTTGACATCCTCATTTCATTTATGATCATTGATTACATGGTTGTTGAGGTATTTATGATATATCATTTATGACAATTTTCAGAAAATCTCACTTGAAGGTCACGTATGTCTTCTCTTCTTTGTTGATCACTTTTGGAACTGATTATGTGTTGAATATATGATATTTTGCTGCACATTTGATGGACTTTTGGACTTGAATGAAATCGGAGTGGTTGAGTTCAGTCTTGCCCTGTTTTCTTCGCGGTTGCTCTGTTTTTTTTCACGCCGGAATTGCTGTCAATTTGCTGAGATTCTTTCATGTTGTTGCTGTCCATTTTCATGGCCTTTTAGCATGTATTCTTGTTGAGTTCTTGCAGCAATTTGGACCTTGTAATGTGCTTTTGTTGCTTTCTTTCTTGCTGGGATTTTCTTGCTCTGTTTCTGCACTTTTCTGCTGCGTTTAGAGGCTGTTGCTGCTGCTGTCACGGGCGTGTCATTTCTCCTCATTCCAGCGAGTCACGGGGGTGCTGCAAGGCCTGAACTTGCTGTACCGAGACACGGGGGTGTCTCGGTCCAGGCTTTGTGGGTGACACGGGGGTGTCACCCCATTTTTCTTGGACGATTTCTGCTCCTTTCTGTAACTGTTGCTGCTGTTGTTTTCTAGCTTTGTTGCTTCTTCTGTGTACATATATATATATGTATGTCTTGTGCTTGCATGGAATGATGTGGTGTGTGCTTTGATTTGTAGAGTTTACATGCATACTTATGTGATATATATATATATATATATATAAGGCTAAGCATGCATGTAATAAATATATAAGTGCATGCATGACTGTGTAGTTATATATATATATACTTGTGTGTGTGTGTTATTATTTTGCATGCATGATTGTGTAGAGTGTATAGCATATATTTTGCATGCATGTGTAGTTTATATATATTGTGCATGCATGTGTGTGTGAAGGTGTACGTGACTATATATATATATATCATAGATATTGTATATTAGTATTATATATGGTTATTTATATATATTATATTATATTATATATTGTATATTATATATATGATTATATATATATTATTTATATATATTATATATATATTTATTATATATTTTAATTAATGTTTGATTTAATTTAATTATTGAAATTAATTGAATTCTATTTTGCGTATTTATTCTACTGACTTTCGATTGAATGTTTGTTTATTTTATCCCTAAATGTGAATATGAATATTATATGTGTTGTGATTATTAATTGAATGTTAGATTAATTGATATGCATTTATGAATTTATGAAAATTTATATGAATGTTATGAATTTATGAATTTATGAAATTGAATGAAATATATGAACGAATGCATGATTATATGTTTTAAATTTATTAATCGTGCACATGAACATTTTTATGATACAACATGATCATTTATGCATTCATGTCATATGCACTTCATTGCCGAGCGTCATATGTGGTTAGTGAGTCTCATACCTTTTCTTTTGCACAGATTCGGGTTTGGTCGGAGACGAGGGCGAGCCTTGAGACGCTTGTGCCTTTATTTCTGCTTTGATAAAGGTGGGTTTTTCTTCTATTAGATAAAACAACCTTATGTATTCCTTATGTGCAAAGTTTTAAGCCAAAACCGTATATTTATATATATTGAGTCAATTCGGGTAAATCATTTCAAACGTATGACCCTTTCTTTTATTTATGAACCCTACCTTACATTTGGCGAGATATTTATGATTTATGATTGCACGGGCCCCGGGACTTAGTGTATGTGGCTAACCGAGGAAGCAAGGGCTGACGGGGATCCCATATACTAGTTCCAACCAAACTACGGTGATACCGGCCCTCGCTAGGAGTTTTAGCGGGGAATGGGAGCTGAGTGCCCTTGGGGGATTCATGTACCCCCATTGGCCTATGTATGAACCGGTGGCCGGGTCTTGCAAGCCCGTCCACCACCCGGAGGAAAAAGGGATATATGAATGATTATGATCATGTATTTATGAGCACAAAAGATTTATGTATGATAATGGATTATTGAATAATTAATTATGATTACACGAGGAGTAGGTTGGAGATTGTGCACGCCCACTCGCCGGGCTATAAACCCTTATGAACATTTATGAACAATTATGAATGAATGAGAACGTCGTAATCCCGTTGATGTTCCTTCTGTCTTAACCACTTGGTAAAATCTTACTAAACTTCACACGGGATTAGGGCTTGCATGTATGTGTTTAAATTATGTGATATTATATATTTATGCCCGTTTTTATACCCACCAGTCTCTTTTAGACTGAACCCGGTTGTTTTCAGTTGTTTTGTGCAGGAATAGGAGTGCTAGGCGGAAATACTAGTCGTCTAGGTCTTGCATTTATGTTTAGCACTTCCTTTTGACTCATATTCATACTCTCATCGATATTTTGTATATGATCATAGTTATGTTGGAGCGTTATGATTTTTGTAGGCCGTGAGTGCCGTTGAATTATGGAATACTTTTGTATATCTATTTTTGGAGCTTGGTGGCTCATTGTATATGTTATGTTATTCTTGCTTCCGCGAATTTTATTTCACTCTGATTTTATGATTCTTGCACTGATTGGTTTAAGGGTTAGTCCCGCCTAGCATAGCGTGTGTGTTGTGTCCCCGTTCGCCGTGGATTTGGCACGTGTCTGGACTTCCATTTCATATACGGGTCGGGTCCCGGTGCGGGGGATGTGGTACCTTACGCTCGGGTGCTACATTAATACTAGCTAATAAACTTACCACTAAACTATCTATTTGTCGGGTAAAAAATTATTGCATATGATGCACCTTAAATTTCTCATTTCCTCGTTAATAAGTCATACCAACATTTTTGCCACTTTAATATAGGCAACATCGAGTGCGAGAATCTCAACAAAAACTCGTGCTCGTTCGCCGTGTCCTCCACCGGCAAGCGATGTGTGTTGGAGAAGCACGTGCGTAGAACCGGCGCCGAGGAATACGCATGTGCCGCATCCGACATCGAGGCCGATAAAGTGAAGGACTGGATTGAAACGGACGCGTGCGTTGCAGCGTGCAGGTTAGACAGGAGCGCGCTCGGAATCTCGTCGGATTCTCTGCTGGAACCCCATTTCACTCGTAAACTCTGCTCCGATGCATGCTACGGCAGCTGCCCTAACATTGTTGATCTTTACTTCAATCTTGCTGCTGGAGAAGGTATGTTACGTTGAACAACTAAACTTACATCTAAGAGAACTATAGGGTGGATCATGTCTCAAATATTACATTAAATTACAAATTAATTTATCTTATTTAAAAAATATTACGGTACGAGTATTTTTGAGTTTCTACTATAAAAAAACTTTTAAAAATATTATTTTATCACGTTGTATTGTATTACGTAAGACATTCATATTAAATATCGTGTCGGATACTTTTCACGAGGAAATTTATGAGAAAATCTGTATCATTGACAATTCCATGATTGTTAATTATTGGGGTTAAAAAAATTAAGGATCAATATGGTTTTTTTTATATATTTTATATGAAGTTAAAAAACTTATTTCTCTAAAATCTTTTTTTAATGGGGTCATTTGAACCAACAATATCATAGAGTCACCTTCGGTTTCGTTTGTACATGTCCGTGTCTATACATTATAGTTTCATACTTCTTTTTTTTTTTTTTTTTGGTAGCAATTATAGTTTCATATTTCTAACATTAGCAATAAATTTCCTAAAACACTATTAGAAATCAAAATGTTAAAGCCGTAAGCTGGTATTTTCGAAATTTCAATATTTCATACCAAACCGAATAAAATAAACTATGGTTTCACTTAATTTAAACTTACAATTTACAAATACCTCCTATATTTTTAAAAAAACTGTTTATATATTACATAATATACCCCAATATTACATCACATATTTCTGAAAATGATCTGAAACAAAAATGATTCTTAACTTAAAAAGAATAAAATTGTATAATGGCAGGCGTCTACCTTCCCAAACTATGCGAATCACAAAGATCAAAGACGCGGCGAGGAATGTGGGAGATTAGAAGCTCTGGTTATGCTGCACCCGCCCCAGGATCAACGGCGGAGATTAAAAGCTACGGATATGATGCACCTGCGCCGGTATCACTCGATTCTGTTGAAGTTGTTGCCGCTTCTCCTCCGGCAAATGCCCCTGAGCATGTTCTCGCATTTGCCCCGTCAACTGCCCCTGTCTATCTCTATCCTCGTTACTAGAAAGTTGATCTACTGTCAAATTAGGTCCATACAAAAATATAAGTATACTTTGAAATAAGGAAATTCGATCGGCCAATATTATTATTACAATACTAGCTAGTGTGTGTGTGTGCTATTATGAGGTATGTATTGTCGAGTTATTATGCTTGTAATAGTTTGTGACATGGTTTAATAATCAATATATATATATGGTTTGAATGCTATAATTTGACTTGCTGAATTATAGGTATCATGAATGAGTGTTTTTACCGTTGAATTTAAAGTAACCTATACCCAAATTTGTGGATCGAATATCTGACATTTGATTAAGAATATAATTTCTTTCCAAAATAAAATACCCCAATATCGTATCATTCAAGTAGGGATGAAGAAGAGCTTGTTGGCTGATATGTTATAATGCACGGATACGGACATGGCGACACGGACACAACACGATACAGATACGGCGATATGAATCTTTTCTTGAATTTCCCACATGAGGAGTGTTGGACACGGTGTCGGACACAAATATCCGATACGACACAACACGGTAAAATAATATTTTTAAAAGTATTCATACTTCACAAGCGAGATGGCAACTACTAATCGTGTTGTATGTGAAAGTCCTCTTCAAATGGAGGGATTGATAGAGGGGAAGTCGTGGGATGGTGTTTCAAATGGAGGGATTGAAACTCGAAATATTTGCTCTCTTGGAGGCAGCAAAACTTGCGGTTAGGAGGACGATGCGCAAAATATTATCTAGAAGTTTAAAAACGAGGTCCTAATTGTTCCATAAGTGGTGCTATTATTTGCGATATTAGAGATATCCTTTCTTTTACTCCTATTGTTTCTCTCAAGTGTGTTCATTTGAACAGGAAATCTGGTAGCACATAGTCTTACTAGGAATGCTTCGATTTTTTACGAAGTGAACTTTAAAATCTTTGATTATACTTCTGACTTTTGTAATGTTGATATTTCTTCTTATAAATAAATTTCGTTCTTGATTCTGAAAAAGAAATACGTACCATTCAATTTGGTCCAACAAAACTACCAAAATTAAAATTGAATATGAATTAAAATATGTTCCAATAATAGTGATCCCAAACCAAAAGGCCCAGCCCAAACCAATTTAAAACTTATCAGGTGTCCAAGACTGTGTGTTCCTTTTTAACTTCCGCGATTGATACTTAATGTATACTAGTAATTCCGCACACTCGATGCGTATACGAAGAAAAAATTTATTATTATTTAAATATATTAAATTAAATTATTTCTTTTAATATAAATTTAATAATTCTATATTAATAGAAAATGGTTAAAATATAAATTATAAAATATGAGTAAGAAAAATGAAAAGAATATAAAAATAATAATAAAGATGAGGTGAAAAATGAGTTAATAGATAACTAACTAATTGATACACGTTCTCAGTGTGATGGAGAAAAATAATTAAATTAAAATAATAATAATAATAATAATAAGTCCAAAAGATTACAATTGAATCTCACACTTAATAATAGAATATAGATAAGATCAAATTTCAAAGTTAGTGGGCACGCGATAGAAAGACAATTAACAAAACCATAAGGTGGCACTACTACAATTTGGTGTCGATGTGATTTTTCTGGGTAGTGATCCAATTATTGCATAGATATCTTGCTTATTTTCTGGATAATATTGCAATATGGTCAATTTTATCCAAAGAATAAACAAATGAAGGAAATATATCTGTTACTACAAGAATGAAGCATGAGTGAAAAAAGGCCCAAGGACATGCCAAAGGTCGTTTTTGATATTTGGCTTTTGGGGTTTGGACCTTTTGTTGAAGTACGAGTAAATGGTGCAATTAAAAATTTGCACGTATTTTGGGGAGTGTGAACAAATCTATGAAAAACACGGGGTTGCAGATGTTAATTTAAAAACTACGTGATTTTCTACGTCAATTAGTAAAAGTTAAAACAACGCGGTAGTGCACATATTTTATTCCCTTTTAGTTCATCAAGTTTGGTATCAACATCAAAATCTAGTCTTAGTTTGGTTCAATTAAATAAATATGATAAGGGAAAAAGTATTTTATACCTATTTTATAGTTGATAAAAAATTTAGAAAAAAATATATATTTATCATTATAATTAACTAAATTCAATCGAATCAAATTTGAATTAAATTTTTTTTCAAGACTTATGATGAATTCACTCTTAAATATACAATAATAGTGCAAATTTAGTTATTTGTGCCTAATTTGCTATTTTGTACGAATATGTAAAATTTGATATTCAAATAACATAAGCCTAACATGAATATAAATATCAATTTCATTATTTGTCGAATAATAAATATATATATACTAATCGGATTAGAATACGAGTAATACACATCCACTCTATTTATATCCGTTTATACCCATAAACATATACCGAACATATTTATTTTAGAAAAAGAAAACCATTTACACACAATAGGAAATGAGAAGTATTGAAACCAAAAGGGCAATTCCAATTTCCAACTATAGGCAAAAAGACAACTAAATACCCCCACTTGTGCTCCAATGTTTGATAGAAGTTAGAAGCCAAATCCAAATTGCTCACCCGGAGGCTACTCCCACGTGGTTTCTACTTTCTGTGGTCAATATTGGGTCCTAAACTTAGCTTAGTCAAAAATATAAATATAAACCACCCTTAATGTAATTTCGATCTTTATTTATTAAACTTTTACATAGTTAACTATTTTTAATGACAAAAGGGACTTTTAGTTTATAAATATTTTAATTGCTCTTAACTAAAGTCGTTTAAGAAATTATCAACAAATAAGTCCAAATAATTTTGAATCGTGAATGCTTAGCCGAGTATACAAAAACTTCTTGTTATGCTGATGTCGTTTGAAAAGCTCAACTCCAAAGTAAAGATCGAGAAAGTTTTCAATAAATTTGTTCGCTTTCATAATTAACAAATTTTATTGATAATTAAGGGAAATAGCGAATATACCTTTGACATGGAATCTTTCAAGTTTAACTATGATGAAGACATAGTTGTCAATTGATTCATCAAGGTTTAAATCATTAAAGGGCAACCTCAAATTTTGTTTGGAATTTCATAATTTTCTCCTTTATGAAAAAATAATTTTGCTAGTATCGGGTAAACTTAACTAAGTATTTGTATTCAAATTTACGAGGACATAACTACCATTATCTTGTACTGTACAAATTTTTTTTTTTTAGATATTAAGTTTTCAATATTATGTGGTATCATGTTATATTTTATTATTGTAACTGTAAATATAAGTTGTATTTATTATCAAAATAAATTTTATATTTTAGCTAAGGCTGTAAATGGATATCCGAAAATCCGATATCCGTTCGCATCCGAATTCGTTTAAAGAGGATATTATCCGTATCCATTCAAAGAGGATATTATCCGTATCCGATTATAGACATCCGAATTATAAACGGATAAGGATATGGTAATGACACATCCGATCCGTTTGTACATTCGTTAGATATATCCGTTATCCGTAATCTGTATCCGATAACATATATATCTATATATTTTTTATACCTTGATGAAACATATTTTAAATTACACATTATATAATTATTTGAGAATTATAAAAAAAATAACAGTAAACGTATATCATATTATTTGTAATAATAAACTCCATTAGTTATTGTAAATATATATTATAAATTATATATTATACTTATTAGTTAATGTGTATAGATTTAATAGATTTATAGTTAGTTATATTAATATTTAATTGTGTTAAAAAATTTCAATCTATTATTTTTTATTAAAAAATATATGTAAAACAGATAAATGGATTCGAATTCGGATATCGGATAACTCACTAATCGGATATCCTCACGGATACGGATAATCCGGTATTCGGATAATATCTGTCGAATTCGAATACGGATAGCATTTTCATTATCCGTCGGATAACGGATACGGATTCGGATACTGCACATCCGCTTCGTTTATTATCCGTTTACACCCCTAATTTTAGCGGCAAAATTGACTCTAAAACCAAGATAAGCAAAAAATAAGAATAATAATATTAATAAAAGTTAATCACACTTAGCATTTCTTTAAGTTTTAAATATTACGATTGGATCTTTATTAGTTATTTTATTATATTTTGGTTCTTTTTAAAAATTATAAATTATATTTAACCTGGTTTTTATTAAATTTAGGTTGACTTATAAATCTTGGGACTTGAATTTTTTATTTTACTCATGTCTTAAATTTAGGGTAAACTTGATATACAAAATTAACTATTAAGATAAGAATAAAATGAAATTTTAAAATTTTAAAATCAAGGACGTCATCTTAATATAATAAAATATTAATCTGATATAATTTATAATTAAAAAAATAAAATAAATAATTATAAAATTTCCATTATAATATATAAAACTTCAAAACGTTTCTAAATGTAATTAACCCTATTAATAAATAAATCGCCTTGCCTCCCTTCTTTCATTCTTTTTTCCCATTGTTTAGAATTTAGACGTGTGTTGTACCACGAGCTACGTTTATTTTATTGTCATCATGCCAACATCATTTATTGTACAAAAGAAAACTGTAATTAATTTATTTTGTAATATTTAGCGCGGGCAAGAAATAAGGGGAAAACACGTCAAAAATGGCGAATTTTCTCACAGCGAACACGCGCCACCGCTGCCACGTATACATGCTTCAGGTTCTAGGAGATGCACCCACGGACCCACCTAATGGAGGGAAATGTTCTCCTCTTTTGAGGCTAACTTATATTTATGCAACCGGTCAACAATTTTGACCTATTGCCTATAATCCTACTAATTACTAACTGTAATTGTTATTTTTTATTTTATATTTCAAAATATGTTCATTAATTTATTATTCGAAGTTTTCATTAGCTCTTGAATTGAAAAACTTCAATAAATTGATGTGTTACTAAAGGTAAGAATGTATATTATTACTCTGCCTAAAACATTATTGTTATAAAAAAAAGTTAAGTACACTTTTATTCTCCATATATTCTCTTTTACTTTTTGAAATGTATATATTCTTTGACTCATTATTAGAAAGGTATTTCTGCTTAAAGAATTCAAATGAAGTAAGAATATTTATTTGATTACTATTTTATTTTGAGGTATTTGGCCGAACTTATAAGCTTTTCGAAACAACTTATGAGTTATGAGTTGTTCGATAATTTATTAACACTAGTGAAATAGTGATAATTAACTTAAATTAATTTATAAGATGTTAATTTATATCCGCCTTCTTTTAGGAATTAATATTAACTCCACAATTATCATTACTCTCGTCTCAAATTCATAACATAATAATTTTTTGTCATCCGAAATATGACTTATTTTATAATTCGTCATCCAAACTATTTCGATCATGTAGCACCCGAGACGATAGGCACCACATCCCCTGCACTACGAGTCTAATCCACACGTGAAATGGATAGTCCAAGCATGAACCGAACTCATAGCGAACGGGAGACAAAATAAAAGATAACCTAGCTAGGCAGAAACTGACCCCGTACCAAATAAGTCAAGAATAACCAAAAGTGCAAAGCGGAAGCAATAATTATAATTCACGAATTTGAACAATGGCAACAAGCCCAACAACTTCAATACATAAATTAAATCCATCATGCATCCTAACAACGGGTTCAGCTAAGCACACAACCTGTCCCGAATCAATATCCAACAATGAATCATAGTTGGCACACAGGCCCAATTACATAAGGTGATACCATTAAAACATAACAATATGAAATGTGACTCGAGTGTACAAGTGTGACTCGATCAAAATGTAATGACTCGACTCCCGCCTAGCCAAAACCTGCAACTACTGAGAAGTGGGAAAGAGGGGTCAGTCTCTAGAAGACTGAGTGAGCAGGAGCGATACATATATATAGAAACATGCACATGCAAGCCATAAATCCCGAGCAAGGTTTTATTTAAAGTTAGTTCCCGCGAAGGGCAAGAAAATAGCTAAGCAATGCTCGGACTTTACGACTAATTTAAATTAAATTCATTAAGTTCATAATTCATACATAATCATTATAACTCGGCGAGTGAGCATGCATCATCTCCAACCAAACTCCGACCGTGTACGACAAATAGCATTATCATATTGAATACGCGATCATGCAATACATTATAATACATGCAAGCCAAATAACATAACATAAGACATAGTCGTTTGGACAATCCGTATCCCGGTCTTCCCGCACGGTGCATAACAATCATAACATAACATAATCATAAGATAAGTTCCAACCTTCTTCCTCTGGGTGGTGGACAGGCTTGCAAGATCCGGCCACCTCATACATAGTGACTAGTGAGGTTCATGAACCCTCAAAAGCCCGGTTAGCGTTTCCTCGTCAAAACTCCTAACGAGGTCCGTTTCGTCGTAGTTCATAATGGAACTAGCACATGGGATCACCGTCGGCCCTTGCCTCCCCGGATAGCCACATGTACTAAGTTACTGGGCCCGTGTTCATATATACATGCATAATCTCGCCAAAACATTTCAATTCATGAAAACATAACATATTTCGTAATTATTGAGAAAAGGTTTACTCGATAATAATTTACTCGATGACTCTACTTGAAAATAACATATGTATGTACATAAGGTTTTGGCCAAAACTTGTCACATAAGGGTTGTAGGGTTTGATACATAACTAGAACGAAAACACCCTCACCTGGAACATGGCGATACAAGGACACAAGCTAGGCCGGGTGCCTATTGATCACGATATCTCCACCCTGGAGATGAACTGTACAAGAGAAGGAACAATGTGTACTCGTGAGAATTAACTCAACATGAAACCACATAGATGCACGGCATGTTATGTACTTGGTATGAGATGCATAAGGAGTATAACTCATGTTATGATGTCATATAATCAAGTAATTCATTCCAAACGTTCAATACATGGTGGTTTCATATTCATGCGTTTCATATCTTTCAAGATTCATATCAAATCAAGACCATAAACTTCATATAGTATTCATAGCACATATTTAAACATGTTTAAAATGCATATAATAGCATACATTGGGAATTCCTAAAGTTAAAGTTCGTATAAAGGCAACGAATACAAAAGAAGCGATACAAAGTAACACATAAAAACATATGAGTTCATAATTTAAGAACTGGCATTCAAATTAGGCCATAAATTTGAAATATACAACCTACCACATAATAAAACATGTTAAAAAGCATATGAATCAATTAAAACACATACGAAGTGCAACACCCGAGCGCAAGGTACCACATCCCCCGCACCAAGACCTCACCCGAATGTGAAATGGACAATCCACATCCGAGTTAAGTCACGGCGAACGGGGACAAACACACACTCTCTAGGCTAGGCGGGACTAACCCTTGAACCATAGATCAGAGTAATGCAAACCATTAAAACGGAAGCAATAACAAATTATATATACATACCATGAGCGTTCGAGCTCCAAAATAGAAATTCATGTACAATAATCACAAGCCATCTCGGCTCAAAACATATACGCTCAGAATCATATTCATATACAAAAATCATATATCAAAGTATGCAAGTGTAAGACAAAAACAAAAGCTAGGAGCAAATGCAAGACCTAATGACTCGTATTCCCGCCTAGCTCCTCAACACCTGCATAAACAACTGAAAACCAAACGGGTTCTGTCCAAAAGGGACTGGTGGGTATAAAATAGGCATAATATATACATATTGCAGAATTTAAACATATTCATGCAAGCTATAAACCCGTATGAAGTTTTAGAAGATTTTTCCCAAGTGGGTAAGACAAGGAAAGACATCTACGGGCTTACAACTTTCATTTTCATTCATAATTAATCATAAGGTTTCAAGCCCAGCGAGTGGGCGTGCATAATCTCCAACCTTCTCCTTGTGTATTCATATCATAAGTTATTGGTTTTCATACATATCTTTGGTGCACAAACATACATGATCATAATCATACATATAACCCTTTTCCCTCCTGGGTAGTGGACGGGTTTGCAAGACCCGGCCACCTCATACATAATGGCTAGTGAGGTACATGAATCCTCAAAAGCCCGACTAGCGTTTCCTCGTCAAAACTCCTAACGAGGTCCGTTCCGTCGTTAATTTGGTTGGAACTAGTGTATGGGATCACCGTCGGTCCTTGCTTCCCCGGATCGCCACATACACTAAGTCCCTGGGCCCGTGAACATAACATAATCTCGCCAAAATCATAAGGTAGGGTTCATAAAAGAAAGGTTATACATTTGCAATCATTTACTCGAGAAAGGACTCAATATATTTATAATCATATTACTTTGTCTTAAAACTTTTCACATAAGGAAGTATATCGGGTCAATTTATCTATTTAGTAGAGAAACCCATCTTGAACCGACAAAAGAAGACACAAAAGCCTCACTGACCGGCCTCGTCTCCAACGGGATCAAAATCTGTGCAAGAAAGGTGAAGTGAGACTCAAAATGACCAATTAAGACGCTCAACAATGAAATGAATATGTTATGAATGCATAGAAGATGAGATCATGTAATAAACACGTTCAAGTGCATAATTAATACCTTAGAGACGTATAAACGATCATTACATTCATTCCAAGAAGCGTTTGAATTCAATCAAGTTCATATCTTACATATTTCCTTCCATTTTAATTCAAGGAATTCAAATAAAAGCCATAACACGTAGTATAGCATGTGTACTTATCATAAAAGTCATAAAACAAGGCATATATAGCAATTAGGGTTCAAATATAAGGATTAAATTCCATGCATGCACATATATGAGCAAAGAAGACATATTGAAACATATCTCGAGGAATATTCAATGAAAACTCATAAGATTTCACAACACACAATATAACACCTTCTATGACATGTTAATGAAGTGAATGAATCAAAAACAATCCAAAGAAGCCATGCAATTCACGTTAAAAGGCTGAATTTTCATGCAAAAATGCATAGGGTTGCGGCCGCGACCCATTTTCTTCATAAAAATGGTAGCGGCTACTACTCCCTTATAAAATGCCCGAATTTTTCATGAAATTTCCATGAATTTTCATAATACGTGATAAAAAATGAACAGTAGTCGCGGGGCGACCTAAAATACAAGTAATTCAGGTCGCGGGCACGACCTGAGACACAACATCAAAAACGTGAAAGAGGTCGAGGCCGCTACCATTTTTCTTCATGGTTCGATCATAGCCGCGACCGACCTGATGCAGCAGTAGAAAGCAACTGGAAAACAGAGCAAAGCCATGCCATAACTTCACCAACATGATCAGCTAGCAAATGATCCCAAATATGCAAGAAAATAACTCCAAAGCAACATACAAACATTCTTCCAAAGTATAAAAACGTGACATGGAGTGCATGATGATCATTTCATGATATATCTCCAAAACTTCATTAATTAAAGCTCATGAATGCTCCAACTACCAGATAATACATCACAATAAATGCAAAGGAGAGATCAAGACAATCATAACCATGCTTGGAATCAATCAAATTCATCAAGAAATGGAAGAGATCCATATATGAGCTCAAAACCTAAATATTTTCCAAGTCAGCCAAAAACTCATGAAACCATGATCAAAATTAGGGATGAATGAATCAAAATGACTTATATTAAATGTATAATACAACCCTAAGCTTACCTTGTGGATTGGTGGAGGTTTGGAGGAGATTTGAGCTTGAATCTCCAAGGGTTGGCTTGAGCTACGGGGAAAACTGGAATACAGAGGAGAAATGGCTGAATTTCTCTAAGTGAAAGGTCTTGGTTCGGTTAAGGGAGGGTATGGCTGGTTAGGTGATTGAGTTAGGGTTCCATAGGCTTAAACCATAGTTAATTTGGTCAAGAGGTGAAAGAGTTATGGCTCATTTAGTAAAAGGTGTCAGTTTTTTCTTCCGTCGAGTGTTTCGGTTGGATTTCGGAGGTTCAAATAAATTTGGAAAAATATAGGGCTAAGTTCATCAAACTCGAATTTTTGATACAAATTCAACAAAGTTGACGAAACTCGAATCTGAGTTTCCTAGCTCAAGTTATCACGTAAGGAACCAATGGTGCGCTAATTGCTCGTTAGCCCCCGTTTTGGATTCCACAATCAAAATAAATTAAAAAACTCAATCAAACGAATTCGAAAATATGGAATGAACATAGAACCATATTCATAACACACATAAGTCCAACATATTAAATTTTCATGAAGTTTCGAATTCAATTCACATAGAAACGACAAGCAAACAATTCATTCAAACGAAAATAATTTCAAAATTCATATAAATTCAAATTCAAATAATTTCAAATAATTAAATAATTCACTAATTAATATAATATGAAATAAAACAATTAATAACGAAATTAAAATAAATTTAATGCGCACGTAATTATCACATAATTCATACCTAAACGTTTTGAAAAGTCGGGGCGTTACACGAAGGTCAAGGGGGGTGGAAGGAACGCAGGGAGATGGATTTTGGCGAACGTTGACAGTTTTTCGGAAATGAACAAGCTGTAGAAAATTGAAGATATCTCAAGTTCTAGAAGTTGGAATTAGGTTTTGTTTCTTGGAAATGAAACTAGACACATAGAGCTTTTCAATGGTATGTGGCTCGAATCTTGGCTCAAATCGAGGTGAAAATGATGTAGGTTTGAAGTTGGGTCAATGCAGAGTTTCGGCAAAGTAGCGACACAATTTTCAAACGATCATATCTCACAAATGGGAAAAGATAGTGAGCTGATTCCAATTGGAGTTGTTTTAGACTTCAAGAGGTTTCCAACGGTTCAAAAATCAGGTCAATCCGAGTTTGGATGAGGGAGTACCCGGCCGGGGAAAATACAAGACAAAATCTACCCGGCCGGGGAAAAAGAGTACAGAAACTCACTGGAGTAAAGTACCCGCCCGGGTACTTTTTAGTACAAAAAACTACCCACCCGGGTAGTCCTTCTGGGCGAGAAAAAGAAGTAAAACAGGGGGTTGTTCGTGGAGGGAAGAAAGGAGGCAAAAATCACAACAAAACTCAACTCAAATCACTTAAAACATGTAATATATCATGTAGGAATGTCAAATGCAAGTTTAGAACAAATTAAAGCGCATTAATTCACAAACCCACACACACATATATATATACATACACCTATATACATATACTCTTGATCCAAGATTTCCAAGAATTAGGCATAGAATTCATAGATTATTATATATTCATGCATATTCACACAAGATTTCAAGTTATAAAGTAAGAATCATAAAACCCTAGTTATCACCCAACATATACATATACATATATACACACATATACCTTGGAAAGGAAGAAGAAGAGGAAGAAATGGTTGGAACTTGAATTCTTGGACCAAAACTTGAAGAAATTATCTTGTTCCCTTGTTTGCTAGCTTGGATCGATCATATGAAGAAGGGAGAAGGAGTTGGGAGCTCTTTTTAGCTAGAAGAAATAAAAGAAGAAGAATGAGGTTGCAAGGGGTGTGGATCGTGTAAATGGAGAGGGAAAAGGGAAGAAATTGCACTTTGGTCCTTTGAGAATTTAAGTGAATCAATTAAGGACCCATGGGTTGATAGATGAATAATTGAGGTCCAATTCAAGGTTCAATTGAGTCCAAGGATTTCACATAATTTCAAATAAGTGCATAAATGAAATAAAACATTAATTAGCAAGTATACAAGTAGTAAATGAATTTAAATAACATAGTCAAAGATCACCTAAATGATATAGAGATCACGTAATGACAATTAATTCACGAAAGTAAAGTATATTAAAAGTCTACTTAGCAAATAAAACACATATAAGTCACATAACTCTCGGTCTAATCCCACTCGTGACGTCATACCTGACATGCCGAGAAATCGGGGCGTTAGAGATCATAATACCACCATCTAAACTATTAATTTCTGACAAACCAAAACATCACAATCCCTTTTTGAGCGGTTTACCCCCAAAACCAGCACATACGCGAATCACACGTGATAAGTGGGAGGGTATTTTTGTCAATTCATCTTATATTAAATGTCTGAGTCTCCTTTAAAATCACGTCCCCCTCTTTTGAGCCCTAATTTCTCCCAAATCTCAAAGAAAGGAGAAGTGCGATTGAGCAAAGATGTGGAAGGAAATCTTTGAATTTCTTGTTGATGATGTTTGTCATTGCGGCAGGCGTGCAGACCATCGGACGTCATGCAAGAACGAAAACCATGGTTGTCGTTTCTCAATTTACAAGAATTTCAAGGTTATATCTCCTTTTTATTTTCAATTAAACCCTAGTTTTTGAGATTTTCTCTGATTTGGAAGTATTTTTGGTCAGATGATAAATGGGTGCTCCTACTTTGTATGGATTGATCCACCAATGTCTCTCAGGGCTCGTCAATTTATCCTTAAGTTGGTTATGAAATCTGATAGACAAGAACCTGCTTTGAGGTTGAAGAGTAGGAAAGTGAAATGGATGTGGATTTTGTTGATTTGTTCTTAATCATTTAAATATTTGTGGAAGCAGTCTATTTGTTCTAAAAAAAAATTCTTTTTATGAGATGAGCACTAAGTCTCATTTTCAAATGTAAGAGAATTCTGCCATTTGCAACATATGCAATTTTCAGTTCTTGAGTAATCAATGAAGATATGTTGCATCTTAGTGCCTTATTTTTCTTTATGTTATCTTCTTCAAACTGGATTCCTGGACATGAACTAAAGAATTAGTGTACATGAAGTAAAGAAAAGAGACAGAATTGATAGAGCACCATTGAAATTCATCATTGATAAACATAAGCATCCTTAATTGTTTGGTACCATAATTGAGTTAAGCCAAAACATGCCTACTCATACTTCCATGTGGCTAAACATAAAAGTTTCAGAAAAACATCACAACACATAAAACTAAACAGACAAAACATAACAAAACATCATAAAGGTAGTCTTTCACAAAAAGCATCTTCTTTTGACTGATTGCAATAGGGAACTAGTCTTTCAAAAATTTCATATTCTTTGGATCTTGTCTCTTCTTTGCAGTTGAGAACCTCACTCCTTGTGTGATAGAGCTTCCAGTAGGCTTCCATGTAGGCTTGGATAAATATGATGACTGTTGTGTAGATGTTGCAGTTGTATTGTTTATAGGGATATCAGTGTACTTGGTATGGACCTTTTGTATGACTTGTTTATGAATTGGGAAATTTAATTTCACCCCTAATGTCTTCCTTGGAGAAGCAGCAGTAGGAACCAAATTTTCAGCTGCATTCTGACTCTGAAGAGAAGACCTTATAAGCCTTCTTGGACTTTGTTCTGTAGATAATGCTAAAGACCTTGTTACTCTTGAAGGACTTTGTTTAACTAATTTCTATTTACCCTATATACAACCCAAAGACAAAATTCAGTACAAGATACAGTAATATGTCTCATAAACTGTTACTTTAAATATAATAACATCTCTCAATACAATAACATGTTATACCTTTGCAGCAGTTTTTGTGGTTTTGCTCCTTTTGCCATCATTTTTTCCAGCTGGATTTTCCTTTGCAAAATATAAACAATTAGTCACAATATAAACACTAAGTTACATCATACAACCATATCACCTTTGATTGTTGTTTGGACCCCTTTTCCCCCCACATGCTCTACAGGTCATAATTGTTGGGATTAATGCCCTGAAAATCCAATTATATTGTAAATATTTTGGATTAATAAAACCGAAATTATAGCAAGTTATGAGTATTTTACGAACTTAATAATTAATGGCGTGTGATGGTATTTTTATATGAAATGTGTTTTATAGGAAAAGACTTTAAATACCACCAAAATGCACTTAATCTCCATTATTGATAACTCATCAGTCATCACCATTACAGAAGTCAATATGTTTTACCTCTCCACCAAAATACCTCGGGCTTCCCAAATTCCGCAAAATTCGTCCCCCATAACGCATTTGAATGGTGAAAATTGAAATCACCATAATCTTTTCCTGAAAATTCAATAAATAAAGAAAACATCAGCTTATACAATAATCATAGAACCCTAGATAAAAATAATATAAAACGAAAAAAACCCCAAAAATGGGGACATGTGGGAAAAAGAGGTTATTTACATATTTCACCCCCGTGTTAGGTGAAATGGGCAAAAAAGATCTTGTGTTACAAAAATTAATACAAAAAACCCTATGTTTTCAAAGTATTTGCATGGCGAACCCTGAAAATTTTTGGTGTTGGACACGCACTAAAAGCGCGACTAGAACACCAATTTTCTCAATTTATTGAACGCCAAATGACTAATTTACCCTTTTATATTTTGATATACATCATCTAACATCTCTTTATATTGTTCAATACTTTTTTATATGCACCAAGACCCTGTACAAAATAAAAATTGCATAAAGAACCCCATAAACAAATATAAAAAGGGGTATATAAAGAGACGTGAGATGATGTATATCAGAATATAAAAGGTAAATTAGTCATTTCACGTCCAATAAATAGAGAAAACTAATGCTTTAGTCGCGCTTTTAGCACGTGTCCAACACTACAAATTTTCAGTGTTCTTTATGCAAATATTTTGAAAACACAGGGTTTTTTGTGTTAATTTTTGTAACACAGAGTTTTTTTTGCTCATTTCACTTAACACAGGGGGCACGATATAAATAACTCATAAAAAAAGGGAAAAAAATAGCGACAACCACAGACAAAACAAATGGGGACCATTTCAAACTGTGGTACATAATCTAACTCTCACCATAATGGGGTGTCAATTTCCCGCTTGGAATCTGAGCTTCATTATCGTCCCTCAAAGCCCGCACCATTGAGAACAAAAAAATTCTGTGAATGCTTCCAATTTCAGCAAATTTCACCTTGGGTTTACGTTGGAAGACAAGTTTGTGTTGGGGAGAAGGGAAGTCTGATATTTCTTTTTTCCTTCTTCCCAAAAACAACGGTTAAACAATAATATAAGATGAATTGACAAAAAAAACTCTCTCACTTATCACGTGTGACTCGTGCGTGTGCTGGTTTTGGGGATAAACGGCTCAAAAAGGGGTTGGGATGGTGGTTTATCATAAATTAATAGTTTAGATGGTGGTAATGGGGTCGAAATAGTTTGGAGATGAATTGCAAAATGGGTCATAGTTCGGATGGCAAAAAAATCATTACCTCCAAATTCATTATCATATATATTTTTATTTCAATATGAAATAACTTGATACCAACGGGTAGTTGGGTTAGTGGATAAGAGTTTGAGTTCACCTAAGTAAGATTTTGGTTCGAATCTTGTGGATTTAAAAAAACATGAAATTACTTGATAATCATTTGTGTTGGGGAAAATTTTGAAAGATCAAATTACTTGATAATCATTTGGGTAAGGGAAAATTTTGAGAAGATAAAAAACAAAATTAACTTTTTTTTTACTCATATACACTCAAATAGGGTTTGAACTCGATACCTTACCGTGTAGAATTGACTCATTAACCAAAAAAAAGTTTTGATAATTTATTTTTGAAATAAAAATCTTCCAAAATATGTTATAAATAGAAATTATAAACTATTCCAAACCAACTTAGTCAAACACAACATACATAAATATTAGGAGAAAAGTATTAAAGAAAGAAAAAGTCCACGTCCTAAGTTGGAACTGGGAACCATATCTTAGAAGAAGAATTCAATCTTCTCAATCATAAGTCAACAGCACACCAGATTCCATGAAGTGCATCGCAGCAAATAAAAACCCTCGAAGCCCATGTGGCATAAACCTTACCTTCCCTAGGCTCGCCTCCACGGGAAATACGACCAAAAATCGAAACTCTCTTCAACCTTCTTCCCCCTAACCCCCACCCCCCAACGCCATCTCTATATATGTCTAAACCTTCGCCCAACAAACACAAACATCTTTCCACCGCTACCCTCTCTTAATTGTTCATCTCCATTTCGCGTTGTTTTGTTTTGTTTCCAGAAGTTTCCAATGGCGATTTCGACTCTCACCGGCTTGTTGCACCACATCGCCGGAATATTCCCTTCCCGGCGCGCCATCTCCGTCTCCGGAAAGTTCGATCTCACGCATGCACAGCTCAATCAGCTCGTCGAACGCGCCGCCGCTCACCTCGTGGCCTCCGGCGTTAAGCCCGGCGATGTCGTCGCGCTTACGTTCCCCAATACCCTTGAGGTACGCTTGCTTCATTTTTACGGATTTGAGTGTTTGATTGATTGAGGCTTTTAAATTGTAATCTCCTTGACTCATGGTTACCGGAGGAACTCCGGTATAATTGCCGTTCCGGCTGTTCTGGAATCGGAATGCTAGCCGGAACGCCGTTATTGCCGCCGTTCCGGCGATATAACTGCGCGATGTTGCTAAAAAACTGTATGGATCGGATCTGAGTCCGGAACGGAACGGCGTTATATTTGCACGGCGTTGCTAAAAGGTTGTAACGGTCCGTAAATTTTTCAAAGCATAAGGAGATATTGTAGCCACGAATTTTGTTGGTGGTGCTATTTCAACTTTACTAATTAATCATACTATTTTTGGAATAAATATATATGTACACATAATTCATCTTTCTTATGCACCTGTTGGGGAAAAAAAAAAAAAATTCTTATGCACCTATAACCATTATTTTTTTTTAGTTTTGCTAAAATCTTAGGTGGAATAAATCAATAGAAGAAATTGAATCCACGTAGTGAAAACCAGCGTAGATTTAGTGAAATGAGAAAAATATTTTGATTGTGTACTACCTCACCAATTGTATAACTATAAAAAACAACAAATTCATATGAAATATTAACTAATATAATAAGTACTTGTTATTATATTAATATGCTTTAGTATTTTGGAGGATTTTGTTTTCCTATTTTTTTTTTATGTAGTGGCCACAATTTTAATACGACCGTTCCGCGACATTGCAACCGAGGCCTCCGTCCTGTTCCCGTTCCGGGCGACCATGACGGACTAGCATGCTCGTAGTCCATCGATGAGATCGTCTATGAGTTATGGAAATTAACTAATCAACTTGTAACCAAAAAAAAAAAAAAAAGACTAATCAACTTGTCTAATTCTTCTGAACATTTTTTTGAGTTTGCTTCGAGTAAACCAATGCGTTTTTTTCTTGCTTTTGACGCTCTGTTTTCTCTGTTTTAGTCAGCGTTTTCAATTGTGTTTTCTGAATAATAATAAGTTAATAACGGTATTGACTTAAGAGAGGTTATTTTGACTCATTAATAATATTTGATTTTTTAAAAAAATTCAACTGCAGTTTGTTATAATGTTTCTGGCTGTGATACGGGCCCGAGCAATGGCGGCACCGCTCAATTCCGCGTACACTTTCGACGAATTTGAATTTTACTTGTCAGACTCACAATCAAAGCTCCTGCTTACTTCAAAAGAAGGCAACGAGCCAGCTCAAGCCGCAGCCACAAAGCTCAACATTCCTCATGTCTCAGCTATGCTGCCATCTGCTGATTCAGAAATTATATTATCGACTCAGGCTGAGGTTGACTCTGAGGCTCTCTCTAAACTCACCAACGATCCATCCGACGAGGCACTTTTCCTCCACACCTCCGGCACTACCAGCCGACCCAAAGGCGTGCCTTTAACTCAGCTGAATCTGTATTCCTCAGTGCAAAACATAAAATCCGTGTATAAAATAACTGAATCAGACTCAACTGTGATTGTTTTGCCATTGTTTCACGTGCACGGTTTGCTAGCCGGCTTACTGAGCTCACTTGGATCCGGAGCTGCTGTGACTCTGCCTGCCGCAGGGAGGTTCTCGGCTTCTACTTTTTGGTCTGATATGAATAAGTATAATGCCACCTGGTACACTGCAGTGCCAACGATACATCAAATCATACTCGAGCGCCATCTTAGCAACCCCGAATCCAGTTACCCTAAGCTTCGGTTCATAAGGAGCTGTAGTGCATCATTGGCACCATCGATAATGGATAGGTTGGAGGAAGCATTTGGTGCACCAGTTTTAGAGGCGTACGCAATGACAGAGGCTACCCATTTGATGGCCTCGAATCCTTTGCCAGAGGCCGGCCCGCATAAACCGGGATCTGTGGGTAAACCTGTGGGTCAGGAGATGGCTATATTAAATGAGAACGGAGAGGTTCAAGAAGCGAATGCAAATGGGGAGGTCTGCATACGGGGTCCTAATGTGACAAAAGGGTACAAGAATAACCCGGAGGCCAACAAATCAGCTTTCCTTTTCGGGTGGTTCCATACCGGAGATTTGGGATTCTTTGATTCCGATGGATATTTGCATCTAGTAGGCAGAATCAAGGAATTGATCAACCGTGGAGGTATACTTTTATATTTAATGATACTCCTCTCCCTTCTTTATATTTGTTGTTTTGTTGATATCACAAGTCACAACGTACGCACAGTCATGTTCATCACTTCATTTTTCAGTAGATTAACCACAAAAACTGAATCTAGTGTTCTAAAATTACATGAGGATGGATGGACGCCTTGTGCACGCAAGAGTTAAATTTTCTGAAAAGTTACGAGCTGATGTTTTCTAAGACTAAGAGCTTGAAATATTAAGTTCAAAATCCTGATGAGGCCTATTAAAGTAATAGTGTAGCTGTGTTCTAGATGTAATTTACTTACTTTTACATGTGATGTATTACTATTAGTTTTTTAGCTACCATAGACTCAGTAAGGCATGAAACCACGTCACTTATATTTCTTTGAACCATACTGTTATTTCATGCCAAGCTGTGGATCTTGAAAAGAGGAAGAAATTTTGAAGATCTCAATTCTCTCTTAACTTTTATTGAATTTGGGAAATATAATATGTCATGCATGTGCCATTTGTTGGGAGGAGGACCACATATCAGTAGCTTTGTGTTCCACCCGTTGGAGTTCATGTTGATGTATTTCTCTGATTTTTCTATTTGGAAAACGCAACCGATCACTTTTTTTCCAAGTTTTTGCTAAAACTTCTGCCTACCCTGGCCCATCAGATGAAAGATCTGCATTATTATTTCAATTTTCTTTTTCTTTTTAATTCTAATTTTGTCTCTGTTGGGTGGGGTGAGGGGTAGGGCCTGCATCACTCCTATAGCTTCAGAAGTCTTTTTCATGCGAAACTTCCTGGAAATCGAACGGATTCTGAGAGTTTTTCTAGAAATTGCTACACTTACTATTTTAAAGAAAAATAGGTACTGGTTTTATTCTTGAGTAGACAATTTAATTTTTTAAATCTTTGGTTTCAAACTTGATGTGCCCTCACTTCATTTAAACTAGTGCAACATGGCAAATAGACCATAGTTTGTCCACCTAGTATGTAACTTTTTAGCTGTTGGCCCTGCTAGTTAAAATCATTTTGTACCACGAAATTAACTACTGTGAATCGATAGGCATTTTTGTTACATTTAGTTTCTCGGCAATTGCAGGGGAAAAGATATCACCAATTGAAGTAGATGCTGTGCTATTGTCCCATCCTGATATTGCCCAAGCTGTTGCATTCGGTGTCCCTGATGATAAATATGGCGAAGAAGTAAGAATTCCTTTCTCATCGCTCGTTATTTTACTTGGTCACTAGTCATATATTAAAAGAAAGAAAAATAGAAGGAAATATGTGGTCATCTGAGGCCATGTTAGTTCTTGAATGGACATTTGGTTGGATATTAATAATATAACTCTTTTTCAACGCTTGTCATTTACACAAATTTGTGTCACACTCCATCACTAGGGAAAAAAATAACAAGGAGGTGAAAGGGAGAGCCAAATTTTTATATGCCTTGAATATTGAAAATCTCCTCGAGGGATTAACCAAACCTTGTTTTACCAAATTAAACTATACAAAAGCTTTTTAAACCTTAGGGAGTTCGCAAATTTGAAGTTATCATAGCCAAATTCTTGCGCTGTTAAAGTTTGTGGCCATGGTGTTTTGTTCCACCAACAGTGAAATTCTTCAAATTAAATGGACTTCTCCCCCGAACAGGGGACAGTTTATACATAGAATTATCAAGTGTAAAGTCTAAATGTTATTAGTTTCTCTGTTTCATTGGTTGACTATTCTCATTATTTATTTTCCCATGTATTCAGATAAACTGTGCGGTTATTCCCCGGGAAGGATCAAACCTTGACGAGGCAGAGGTTTCTAGGTTCTGCAAGAAAAATCTTGCTGCTTTCAAGGTTCCTAAGAGGGTTTTCCTGACTGATTCTGTCCCCAAAACTGCTACTGGGAAAATCCAACGGCGTATTGTTGCAGAGCACTTCCTGGCACAGATATCTACGGCAAAGGTCCCCAAATTTGGTGCCTAAAACGATGGGTCTCAAGACAGTTGATTAGCAAATGGAGAAGGATAAAAAAAAAAACTATGTCATATTTCTATTAAATGAACGATCTTAATAAATATTTATGATTTTACCTTACAGATAAGTCGGTAGTCTCAGCATATTTTTATTTGTTGAACATTTCCATTCTCTCTCCAAGGCAAGAGAGTTTTCTCCTTTGGCTGATAGCATTTTCTATGTATTACAACACTTCTGTAAATTCCATATGGTGTCTCTTTATTAATGAATTCTTTAGTTGGTTCATTTCAGACTTATAATGTCCGTCTGAATGTGCAGGGTTCTTCATCATTCTGTATAAATTGTATTTTTGAAACTTATTTCGGTGAAAACAAAGACACCGTTAAGTAAAACACGAAGAATGAAACAACATTTTACACAAAGCAAAAATCCATCAATCAGGCGAAACCACCACAGGAATCAAAATATCATTAACATCTCAACCTAACAAAATGGATGTAATAGACCTAATAAAATCCATTAATCTTAAAATTTGAGACATCCCTGCCAAGCAGGCAGAGACATAAAACTCAATCCCCAGACGCATTCAAGTTTTAAAAGTAACATAAGACAAACACAAATAGACAATTCAAATACAAACAGAATTAACCAAACTTTAAACTTCATCCAGAAGTTCCTCGTCTTCGTCTTCATAATCATACCCATCCTCATCAGCGGTAGCATCCTGGTATTGTTGGTACTCGGAAACCAAGTCATTCATGTTGCTTTCTGCTTCTGTAAACTCCATCTCATCCATACCCTCTCCTGTGTACCAATGCAAGAAAGCCTTTCTCCTGAACATAGCTGTGAACTGCTCGCTGACCCTTCTGAACATCTCCTGTATAGAGGTTGAGTTGCCAATGAAAGTCGAGGCCATTTTCAGGCCTGTTGGTGGGATGTCACAAACAGTGGACTTCACATTGTTGGGAATCCATTCAACAAAGTAAGATGAGTTCTTGTTCTGAACATTGATCATTTGCTCATCAACCTCCTTTGTGCTCATCTTGCCACGGAACATGGCTGAAGCAGTCAGGTAACGACCATGGCGAGGATCAGCAGCACACATCATGTTCTTGGCATCCCACATTTGTTGGGTGAGTTCAGGAACAGTTAGGGCTCTGTATTGCTGGGAACCACGAGATGTGAGTGGAGCAAAACCAACCATGAAGAAGTGGAGACGTGGGAAGGGGATAAGGTTGACTGCAAGCTTGCGGAGATCTGAGTTGAGCTGCCCAGGGAAACGCAGGCAGCAAGTGACACCACTCATGGTGGCAGAGATTAGATGGTTGAGATCTCCAACTGGTCAAACAAAGTAAAGAGTATAGTAAGATAAGTCAAATTATGTTATTGAGAAATTATACTGAAAAGTTCACATGGCAAATGCTACCAGTATCTTAAGAATCTGACAACCAGGATGTCAGAAGATGAGACAAGACATTATAAGTTAAACAAACTGCAATGGAATACTATGAAGATGCTGAGAAACGAATCAGTTCAAGTCCATGTGAGGTTTCATGACAAGCAAATTATTTTAGTTTAAAATTTACAAATACCTGAAACCTCACATGGTATCATCACTGATTTGTTTCTCAGCTTCTCAATTAATAATTATCCAAAAATAAGAACACGTGCTGGCATGCATAATCTTGAACTAAAAAAGTTCAGGTGGTGAGCTAAAAATAAATCATAAAAACCAGTGACTTACAGCTTGGGGTGGTGAGTTTAAGGGTTCGGAAGCAAATGTCATAGAGTGCTTCATTATCCAACACCATACACTCATCAGCGTTCTCAACAAGCTGGTGAACTGAGAGTGTGGCGTTGTAGGGCTCAACAACAGTGTCGGACACCTTGGGGGATGGGAAGACAGAGAAGGTAAGCATCATGCGGTCTGGGTACTCTTCCCTGATTTTGGAAATTAAAAGAGTACCCATTCCAGATCCGGTTCCACCACCCAATGAGTGGCACACCTGAAATCCTGAAAACAACAAAGAGAACAGATTAGTTTTGCCATTACTAAATAGCAGAAGAGTAAATGTTAAAAAGGAAACCTCCTCCCTCAGTCAGAAAAAGTTGTTCTAAACGATTAAACTAATTCCCTTGTTTAACCTGGCTTTTATCAACATATGGAACAAAACTATGATTACCAGCATCTCACTACAAACCCCTAAACCACTTCCAAGTAACAGAGAAACATTTTGTTCACCTTAAACAACTCTAGAATACAACAAAGCTTCGCATTGATATCCACCAAGTATATATGCCTCAGAAGCATTTTGTTCAACTTATACTACTCTACAGTTGAATCAGGAAACACCGAACGCAGACAAACCGCCAGATCTACTAGAATCACACTAAAAAGTAACACCCAAAATCAATTTGAGCAACAACACCCTTCCAGGAACAACATCCGCCGCGTAAACTTCACCGAAAACTTAAGATCTACTAATTTCGCAACTAAACCAACACTCAAGCTTACCATATCATGCAGATACACACAATTTGCTAAAAACACGGGAAAACAGAACAATCTACACACATCAACTACAAACAACACAAGGATTCCTATCAACAAACTCTCAAACAAGTTAAAATCAACCAAAAATACCTTGCAAGCAGTCACAGTTCTCTGCCTCCTTCCTCACAACATCAAGCACCGAATCGATCAACTCCGCTCCCTCAGTGTAATGCCCCTTCGCCCAGTTATTCCCCGCTCCAGACTGCCCGAAAACGAAGTTATCAGGCCTGAATATCTGCCCGTACGGTCCAGATCTAACGCTATCCATCGTTCCAGGCTCCAAATCCATGAGCACGGCGCGTGGAACAAACCGGCCGCAGCTAGCTTCATTGTAGTACACATTCACTCTCTCAAGCTGCAAATCATTGTCGCCGTTGTACCTTCCGGTGGAATCGATGCCGTGCTCCGCGCACACCACCTCCCAGAACTTCGCTCCGATCTGGTTGCCGCACTGGCCTCCCTGAATGTGAAGGATCTCACGCATTTTGAAGATGTGCTACGGAGAAACACGAAGTAGATTAGATACAGGAATTTGTATGTATAGAGCGACAGAGAGAGAGCGTTAGGGTTTTTTCACGGAGGTATGAGTGAGAGTGAAGCGAGAAATGGATGGTATATATATAGGGGTGGGGGGAGGGGGCAGGGGTCTCCGGTGGGGATTTTGAATTTTAAATTTACTGCAAAATTTATTTGAAATGTTTTGAAATGCCTTGGAGAAGGTGGGTGGAGGGTCAGGGCCACGCGCTGTGGGGGATGTGGAGTTGACGCGCGAGTCACGTGGGAGAGTTGGGACGCACGTGGGAGGTTGGGGAAAGGGTTAGCAGTGAGAGGCATGTGATTGTTGCAGTGTTACTGAGTTGTCCATCTGGAGATGGAGAAAAAGTGGGATTCTGATTAATGGGTTTTGTATTTCAATAATTTAGTTAATTATTCTTAATCCATACTTAATTATATCATTAAGTGTTAATTCAGTATATGATTATAATGAAATTTTCATTTTTTTTTCAAATTTCCAGAGATTTTAGTCCGAGATAATTAAATAAAGATGGTTAAAATTTCCGATTCAGTTACATAAATAGGAGATATGGACATATCATAATATAAATTTAAGATATGATTTTTTATAAAATTTCATATAATAGGTGTCTCGTACTATACAACATAATGAAATATTGGTATTTTTAAAAATATCATTAGATCAAAGGTCAAAACCTAAAAGTATTGTAAAACGTTATGAAAAACTTAGCAATATGATACTATAAATTCGTAACATTTTTTTAATTTTTTACCGTCAATTATGAATCATTATGCATGGAGGTTGTTAGGTTGTACCCTAGACAGTGTGTCATGATATAAGAAGGAAGTATTTAATGCTAATAAAATCAGAACATTAATAATATTGAATCAAAATAATGAAATTTAAGTTGGTCGTGGAATTTCTGGTTATGGTCGCAGACGAGGTGTTACAAGAATTGGGTCAATTAAATTAAACATGTTGGAGTTCAAGTTTGGTTTGAACTTTTTGCCACCAAAGATGCAGGTATGCTTGAATTTTATATGTTTAATTGACCCATTAAGCTTTAATAGCCCCTAATTAAATAAACGTATTGAATTAAAATAATATTTTAGGTTGATTATCTTTTTATTTCTTAAGAAATCAGGTAGAAGTTGAGTTGAGTTTTAAAATGGCTATGACTTAAGGACACAAGTTACCTATATTTAACCCCGTAGAAATTAGAATAAATGAAATTACAATTATCCCTACTAATAATTATATGACAAATGCACCCCCAATCAAATATAATTATTACTTCTATGTCATACCATCTAACATTCTTGAAGTTATTATTAAATTTGATGGGAGATTTATGATATAAGGATACGGATATAGTGACACGATTTTTATTTTTTTTTTATAAATTTCATATGAAAAGTGTCGGACTGTCCGACATGCAAGGATAGAGCTGGGATTTAATGTTGTGGGAGGAAGGGCAAAATTTTAAAATATCAAAAATGAAGGGACAAAATTTTTGATTAGGAGGACGAAAAGTTATAATATCAAAAAATTAAGGAACAAAAATATAAATATATAAAAAATACACATACAAAAATTTCAAAATTTAGGGGAAGCGGAGGCCACCACATGACATAACACCGTAAAATACTATTTTTAGAAGTGTCCGTACTTATAAAGAACGAATATTTCTAAAGATATCATTTTGTCATGTCGTGTCATTCAAGCATCATATCAGACGCTTTTCATGTGAAAATTTCTAAGATAAACTTATCAATAAATTCATATCGTATCATATCTGTATTATCATGTTTTATCCATGCATAGATACATATATTAGAACAAGCCATAATGACCAGCACGAATGTAGTTATAATTTTTACACTTTTCTCTAGTGAAAATATAATTAATCCCTAATATCAATCCCGACTCTTCAAAATATTTATCTTTCCCCCATAATCAAATGTTGAGCAAGTTAATTTTATCCTTTTCTAACCACAACAATCAATCATTGATTTTTGTACAAAGAAATTAATAGTTATGTCCCACACCATTGCCAAATAGAGGGAAGAGATAAGAGAACAAAAAGCAAGTAGGTCCATGCTAAATCCATAGACTTGGTTTGCACTCTAAGCTGACATTTTTTTCAGTATGCCAGAGAAAGAAAAGAAGGAAGGAATGGAGTCATCAAGTGAGGGCGCAAGTACTCATCTGATTATGATACCTTCAACATAAAGCAAGGAATGGAACAATTTTTTCTAATGTGATTTGGGATGTTGTAACTAATTTTTTTAATTATTGAATTGATGGTATAACAAATACATCCAATCACTATGGATAATTTGATGAAATATGATAGCATAAATAATCATCAAAGGCATAATTGTGGGTATCCAAAGTATGGATTGGATTGGGATTTTTGACAATTTGGAGATAATTATACAAATTTTGATTTTAATCGCCATGAATGTTGGGTTTAGAGTAAGTTTGTAAACTCAGATTCCGCACTCTCATTATGATTTAGTTATTGATATGATAACAAAAAAAATTATGTCTTATGGCTGTAGGATAATGTAAAGCGTATGAGGTTCATATTCAGGTACGATGCACGAACACGGATAAAGGAATATAGACACGAAATAAATATAATAATATTACTTTTTTTAAAAAAATTCACGTGAAAAATATTCAATACAAATATGTAAAACAACATAACAACACAAATGATATACTTAAAAATACTTTCACATTAGAAATGTTTAGTAATAGATTTGAGTATAATCACTACTAATATTGTCAAAATTACATTCACATCTTTTTCACATTTGTTGTATCTTAGCTTTAACTCTTTGTTACGCTCATTGATATTATTTTGAGAAATTTATGGTTCCACCTATATTGCCTCATAATTTTTTTTATTATTTTTTTTGTCAAGGGAGTAGTAAATAACAAACTATTTACTCTCCTCCATTATCAAAATCTCTAAACTCTCACAAGGAGGGCTTCCCCAAATGGCAACCTGCTTCTTAATTTCATGACCCTTCTTAGCTAGAGTATCAATACGCCCATTTCCTTCTCTCAAAATATGACTAATCCACTCCTTCCAAGGCAGTCTCAACAAATTTTTGCAGCCATATATCAATGATGTATCCCAAGCAGTGATATTTCGTATTAGTTATCTTCAGCAACTCACGAACAGTCTTAGAGTCCATTTCCACTTCTAATTTTGGTGGTCTTCTCTCCCAAGCTAACCTAAATCCCTCCCTAAGCCCAAGCAATTCGGCTTCCATGTTCGTTTTTCCAAGTTCATAGAGGAACCTGTGATCCAACATCCTTCATCATCTCTCAACTCACAAGAACCTAGATTTTGTCCCACTTTACTCCATTATACACTCACTTCTCTTGATTATTTGATTAAAATTACAACACTAAGCAATTAACACACATCTATTTTTCGGTACCAACATACATGATTTTCAAAATTATCGAGCACCCACCCCCAATAGTACTGCATCATCAGCATATAAATGAACCATCAAGGAAAAAAAAATTCAACTACTTATATCAGAAGGCTTCACCATTTTCAGAAATTGATAATGGAATGATGTTGACTAAGAGAGTCGAATTGAAATCGAACTGAGATAAATAAAAAATAAAAAAACAAAAAAAAAGCTCAAATTCAAGTCTACCAAAACAAATTTGAACTCAAACTTATGACTTTTTAGCTTTGGTCTAAACTCAAGCTCTCTTCAGTAACTTGTACCAAGGATACCACAAAGATAGTCAACTCTATTATCAAAGAAATAAGGAAACGAGCTAGCAACAATTTGGCTCCAGATATCCGGAGCCGGAGGTGAGGAAATAGCAGCTGTGACAAACAGAAAACGTCAAGATAAAATTGAAGGTGAACTTTTGCTTATCGAACCTGTAGGAGCTGAAATTTGTTGATGTGCTTAAATGTAATATCTACGATTTTTTAATTTTTAAATTGATTCCGGATACAATATCACATTATTAGTAGTATATTTTAGTTAGCATTAATACTATCTTTCCCATCACTATTCCGATTATTTAAAAATGTATTTTAAACTTATTTTTCAAACACCCCTCATACTAGCAAATCTTTGTCAAAAAACCAAACTTTTCCCAAATTAGTCCCATGAAATTTCATAAACCAACAATAAAGCTTTAAATTGAAGCAAACACCAGGGGTTCTGCTTCTGTCAAATATATATAGAGGCCAAAATTAATTTTGAATATTACAAAAAATAATGAAGTATTAGAATTAATAAAACACGTTTTACAAAATAATGCTACTTACATGCAATGAAATGATGATGCAAACAGTACAAACTATGAAACACAACAAACTCTCACAATGGAAGAGCGAGAGACATGGAACTAAGAGAAAACGTCGCGTTTTCAAAGTGCGCGTGCTTTTATGATGTCGAGACTCATTTCGCTGGGATCTGTAGCTTGCAACTCAACTTGAATCCCATCTAATTCCCTCTTGAATCTGTCCTTTGAGCTTGCATAAACCATCTTCATTCTCACCCTTGAGGTGTCTGGTGACCTGAGAAAAAACCACATCAAGTTATAATTTGCATTAATCAAAGAAAAATCGTCAATTACTCGAAAGCAATCAACTATTTCAAACTAAGATTTAGAATTTTCTAATCGATGACGGTTGTTTTTGGTAAAGATTTAAACTCGGGAAGCCTGACTAAATTAACATATTTTATGTATTTAACGTACGATCTTTGTTAATATTCTGGATTTACATATGAATTGGTCATTCAAAATTGTAACAAAACTCAAAACTAAGTGAACTGACGACTAGTTATCTATACTCGTATCTACTATAAAACCATTTCTTACACACGCACAAAAAAGATGGACACTTGCTCTCAGATCACAAAATACACTGTCCCTTTCTACCATCCAGCGAAACCACAACCTAAGGAATGGACTTGACAAAATCAGCGGAGAAAGAAGATCTTGTTGAGCTCGACTCAAGTTGTTATACCATCTCAAGCAATACTAAACAATAATAATAACAAATAGCTCCCTCTAACCACAGAAATTTAATCAAAACTAGTCAAATTCGATAGTATAGCATCATCACTATATTCTAGAGCAATCTTAAAAGGGTCATTCCAGTATATTTGAATATCGTCATCATTTATCTATATACAATAACCGATAAAGGCTGCAAGATTTCGAAAAAGAAATAAGTCAATTATAAGGGAGGTATGCGTAATTTCAAATATTGACAAGAAATTGTGTAACTAAACAAAATTATCACGGGGGATGACAATAATAACGAACTTGGTGGCAACACGAAACTAAAAAGAATCTTGCAAGGTCATAATTGATTCAATCTAAACATATATATATACATTACCAAGCAATGAAGAAAATCTTGCTCTTCTGGCAATTTTCCTTGGTGGTGAAGTCGAAATCAAAGACAGCGTAACGACACTCGTCAGCGGGGAGAGAATTCGTGAAATCCTCGTAGGTGTCAGAAGGTTCTCCGAGCTTCTCAATCACCACATGTTGCCCTTCAATCTTGAAGATGATGAAACGATGGTTTCTCTTTGCCTTTAGCTCCAAGAACTTGAGCTTGCACTCATCTTCCACTGCCATTCCAGACGAAGCGTTTGCCTACATAAATTAAATGTACAAAAAATCGAAATAACATTATTTCATTATATCCAAGCAGCCATTAAACAATTTTCAAACATATATATATATATATATATATATCCATGGAAGTATAATAACAGTAATAGGAACCCCAAATTGGCCGAAATTTGCACCATATATGTATAACATGCATAGCAAAATGCTGAGGGAAAAGAGAAAGAATTAGGGTACCATTTTGTCTTCCGGTTGGGGAGAGAAGGGCTCAAGGGCCTGCAAAATTAATGAGTAAGAGGAAGAGGGAAGAATGAATAGGAATAAAGGAAATTGGCTGTTTTAAAAGGGAGAGAAATGCGGGAGAGGAGAGAAAATAAAGGGTCAACAATTCTGTGGTTCATACTTTCCTCCAACCATAACCATCTCTTTTCTTCTGCCCTCCAATTTTCATTCATAACATCCTACAATGCATGTGCATGATATACTATAAACCTGTTGAAAAATTGCTAGGGTAAATTACATACAGACCCCCCTTAATCAGGCGTATTACACATGGATCCATTGATTTCAGAAATTCCAGTTTTTACTCCTTATAGATCACAAATACCTATTCGTTTCTCTCTGTTAAGTATTACTAACATTCTACGCCAAAATTTTGATAAACAATATCAGAGTAATCTCACAACTAGCACCGCGAGTTTCATACCTTATGGTTATGGTAGCGGTGTTTAATCCATGCTGATTTTGACATGATTTCACAGTCTAAATTGTTTAATGCCGATCATTTTGAAAATTTCGGTGGCACCACAATGATCAATTTGAAAGTTTCAATACTACATGTCAAAATTTTAGTTATTCCTAACTAAACCTCTAATAAAGGAGTCTTCCTAATCCATTTGCAAAAATAAGGATGAAATGTAATTTCTAAAGCAAGGGATTCTATCTGTAAACATGCCCAAACCATAGGGAATCCGAATGTAATTTGTCCAAATTATGAATTATGTAAGATGAGAGTATTTAGGGGGTAAAAAAACTGATGAGAACTTCAACAATTAAAAACAGCTTAAAAGTTACATAAAAGGTACACTCCTCAATTTAAAATGTGGCTATCACCATTCACCAACAACTTCAACTGAGAAAAACAAGAATCAAGACAAGGATTAGACCCAAAGAATGTAGCAGCGGTGAATGAAGTTGCTATACTCCGGCATCAAAAGGTGCAAAATTTGATGCATTATATGATTCTCATCAAAATCTAATACATGTTACAATCCTAAAATTACCAACCAAAAAATACAAATATTATGCATCAACTATTAAGCAAGAAAATTAACAACTTTAGGCCACTGTTTCTTCCTGGGCTTCGCCTCTTTATCGTTTTCACTGAGTGAGGCAACTGGAACAAAGTCGTCCTCGAGATCATCCCCGCTCGTGAACTTGGTGATCCGGTTAGACCTTTCACCTTCAACTGTTAGATTAAGGACTTGTGTTAGCAATAATCTACAAATAACTAATATTATACCGCAAGAAAAACAGTAACTGCAGGGTGGGGTGGGGGTGGGGGTCGTTCAAGAAAAGCGCCATTGTGATACTGATTGCCGCATATGATTGCTAAAAGTTTGTATATTTCAAAATAGAAGTTGCAAAAAGGCTTTTTGAAGAAAACCAAAAGCTGCTGAGTTGCTTCTAAGTTTTAGCTTTTGTTGCTCAGAAAAGCTATCAAGCAGCCCAAAAAACCAGCAGGCCAGAAGCACTTATTTTAAACTTTTGCAAATACTCCCAACTCCCCATACATATAACATATATGTATATATAAGAACAGGAGAAAGCTTCAACTTTGTTCTCCGTTGTTTTTATTATAATTTTCAAGGCTTACACATTTTATATAAAGCATCTAAACCACTTACGTGACTGACGAACCATGCCGGCTTCAGAGGTTTTGTTTTGTTTATTAGGACAATCTCTAGCTAGATGCGTAATACCACCACATATTTTACAGCAGCCACCCTGCAAAACAATTCCATACACGGATAAAATGATTCAATTAATCAATCCAAAATATCAATTCAACTCATTTCCTCCATCAACAAGACCAGCGGAATTATTGAGGTTCAATCACGTTGTACTATAAATGATGCATTGTGTAATTTCAAATAGTTCAAAGCCATGTACCTTTGGGTAAATTCCATGGGTATTCTTGGGACAGTTTTTACTCAAGTGCCCAGATTCATTACATATAAAACAACTGGCATATTTCGTTCCTCCTGCACCACCAATACGGCACAATATTATAAAATCATTAAAACCTTGGGTAAATCAACGATCAATAAACTCACGTGGAATACACATTTCATATTATGAATATGACCAAAGATAGAATAAAAGAAAGGGTACTTGGATGAAATTCTGACTAATGTAGTTTGATTCACGCAGCTCTACTTAGTACTACGTTTCATTTTAGTTCTACAAGCCAAACTTGCACCAATCTCCGAAAATGACATCATCATTTCTCTCTAAAGTTTTTAATTAAAAATCTAATGATTGTTCTTGTTGAACAACTAACAAGACTACAAATCAGGACCTAAAAAGATGTTTCCTTTAAATATAGCCAATGGGATTCCGAAATACTAGAATATAGTAGTATAGCTCTAGTACATAAGTATCCTAACATAAATCAAAGGGATTTGAACTGCAGCTTCGGAAGTATTTAACAGTTAATGGTAAATACAACAGCAATTGCAAATTTCCTTCTTTAATAATGAAAGCATGATTGTAAATAAAGGTACATGTATTCTAGACGAAGGTACAAAAGGTTACCATCTTGAAGAGGCTGCGGGCAATTAGCAAGGGAATGCCCCATTTCTCCACAATTATAACACAATTTCTTATTTACTGAATCCTCTTCTTTGTTGGGGCAGTTCTTCAAACTGTGGCCTCGTTGCCGACAAAACAAACATATCTACAAAGATCACATCGATCAAAAGAGAACCGCTATCAATGCCCTTTGCCATGCTTTTCAAATCAAATACAATTCCCGCAACAATTTTTTCCATTACCCCCTTTATTTTCAAACAATGCCTTCATCTTTCAGCTATTCATAAACATGGAAAATAACAATGCACAATTGCACACACGCATTTTTCAGCTATTCATAAATATCACAGCATAGAAAGATTTCTCCATCAAAAAATTAATCCACATCCCACAACTACAAAAGATTATAATATTAGAAGCAAAATAAAGGCATTGAAAGAAATCAAACCTTATTCCTTTCCCACTCGGATTTCTTGGGACAATTCTTGGCGATATGGTCCGGGGCTTTGCATATGAAGCAGCTCTCACCAGGCTTCATCCCAGCAACTCTAAGTGGATGCTTTTTGAAAGACGATTTTCTGGGTTTGTTTGGATCATTGGAATCGGATTTCTTTCGCTTGAATTTACTACTCTTGTTCTTGTTTTTCTTCTTATTTGGGTCTTTCGGCGGTGTCGGCTCCGGCTTCGGGAAAAGGTCAGGGTGCTCTTCTTTAAACCGTTTTCTGGCCAATTTCTGCCTTTTACTTACCATTGTTTCTTCTCTGCTTCTCTTTCTTGCGGGAAATTTTGAAATTAAGGGTGGATGGAGACTGGGTAGATGACTGCCGAGGTTTAGGGACAAGGGTTTTGGGTATCAATGGAGGAGAAATGGGGTTTGAACTTGGGACAAGCGCTTTCTGTTAGTGGGAGTACAGTTTCAGCGTTTTTTAATGCATAAACACGATTTTCAATTGCGTAATATGCTTGAACTAGCTCGAGTTCTTCGTTCAACAAAATATAACCAGTGATAAAACTGAAGTATGTTTTAAAGAAGGGAAAAAAAAGCTAGAAAGTGTTAACATGGCTAAGCGAAGACGCCGGTCGTGGCAAACAAACAAAAAGATTGTGGCGTGGATAGTGAGTTTTTTCTTCTTTTTTTTTTTGTGCAAGGCGTGGATATCGAGTGAAATACCAAGGAGTAGGGCAAAGGGGGAATTTTTTTTTTTTTTTTTTTTTTTAGCTGTATTAGAGCCAGCCGGGTGTTCAGGGAAGAATTTGCCGGCAAAGGGTAAACATTTAATATGGAGCTATTTAGCTCGAATTTAAGGTTGTGATTAGATATTTATAATTTAGTGGAGATATTTTGTAGTTTTGGTTATCAAGTACAAATTGTAGTTTTATATTTTAGAAAGAGTTTAAAGTAATTTATATTAGATATCTATGGTAAATTATTAAAGATAAAACTCCTTTAATTTATAGAAAACTAGGGTATACCCCGTGCTATGAAAGGTTTTAGTGTACAGTATGTAACTCATAATATTATATGTAATTATTATAGTTTAATATAAATTTCTTGAACTTGAGGATAAAAAGTAATTTATGCATACATATTTAATAAAAAAAATTATATCAATTATTTTCAAATTTAAATTTATTACATTCATGTCCTTAGTTTAAATTATATTAACTTAATTTTTTTTTTATTATATTTCTTTATTTTTTCATTGAGTCTTTATTTTACTTATAGAATACGCGTTCATCGAACTTTATAAAAATATAATAAAATAAACGCATGATATGTATTAATTAAATAAATAAAAAAAAAATGGAAATTTTTTTTTTATTCAAGCAGATGTCAATAACTCCACTTACTATATTTAATCCCTACAAATAATATCCATATCAGTACCAACATATATATTAGTTTAAATAAATATTTTTTATACACAAATATAATTAACTAATATAAAGAAATTTATATTTATTATTTAATAATATATCAATATAAAATAAATGTATGTTATCAATTTCTTTTTCTTTTTTTTTTATTTTTTTTGTTATCAGTTAAATGAATAGAGTACTCTCTAATTAACTAAATAAAAAACAAATGAAAGGAGAGAAAAAGAAAATAAAAAAATCACAATCAAAAGAAAAATGAAAATTTTAAAATCATGTAAATTATAAATAATTTATAATTCAATAATTTTTAGAAATTATATGAAGAAACAAAATTAGCTAATAAATTAAATTTATAAATCAATTACATTGAAACTTACAAAAAAATGAAGAAACTAAAGATTAATGTTAATGAAAAAGGACCGTAAGAAATAAAAGAATTATTTAAAAACTAAAAGAATTTAAGGTATCACAATTCAAATAAAAATAAAATATTTTTTTTATATTAATCAATTTCAAAAAAAAAAAAAAGGCTAATTAAATAAAAATTACTGAAACATCAAAAAATCAAAAATAAAAATAAAGTCTATCAAAAAATAAATTAAAACATAAAACACTAGCAAAATAAATATGTAATATAAGGATCTAGTGAACATTTATTTTAAAGAAGATCTAGAAAACAAAAAATCAAACAAACCACACATAAAGAAATAATGAATCATTAAAATAAATATAAAATAACCACTTCAATAAACTAAATATGAAGAATAAATAAAAGAATAGAAAAAATATATATTTCAAATTCAATAAACAATGCATAATCTTAAAAAAATATATAAAGAAACAAATAAGTTTTTAAATTGAAAATTATAAAATATATTGAAACTTAAAAATATATATATATAAATGAAAATTAATGTTATTGAAAAATAAATATTAAATTCTTGGAAAAAATAGAAAAATGAATATAAAAATTAAAAATATTTAAAGTATGCCAATTCAAATAAAAATAAAAAGAATTATTTAAATTCATCAAATTGAAGAAAAAAGCTATTTAAATAAAAACTTCAAAAAATAACAAAAAGCTAGAGAAACAAATGAATAAATTATCAAAGAAACAGATTAAAAAAAATAAAATACAATTAAAGTAAATACTAAATTTAAAAATCTAATAAAAAGTGTAAGAAGATTCACAAACCAAAAAATAAAACAAATCATCATTAGAAAAATAATAAATAACAAAAAAAAATATAAAAACGACAAAAATTTAGAAAGTGGGAGAGAACCGAATTAGTTGGAAAAAGGGTAAACTTGATATGCATTCGATGTGAAAATAAAAGAAGCAAATAAATATCAACGAATCCTGAAAAAGAGAAAAGAATAAAAAGTAAATAAAAAAATAAAATCGTAAATCATATTTAACAAAAACAAAACAAAAAATAATTATATTTATTTGAAATATTACAACGGAAAGTTCACAAAGAACATAAGAAGAAATCTCAAAATCAAAATCCGAAAGAGTATGGAAAAGAAACACAAAGCAACAACAAAATTGTACCAAAATACATAACGCAACCCAAAATTTGCATCTCATAGTTAGGACAAAAGAAGCCAATCCCAGTGCAACCCCAAAACAGTATTCCTCTACCATTGCATACATCAGCTTTGATTCTAAAGTTTGTTTGAAAGATTTAACAAAGCATTTTTTAAACTATAATCTATACAGTTATCAATGCGATGATAAGAATTTATAGAGAAAACTTCATTCATTTTAAAACTAATTAGAGAAGAATTTAAATTGACCATAAATTAAGGGATTCTCATTTATTTAGTTAGCAAAATTAAAGTATTCTATCACGGTCAACTCCATAATAGCAATTTGTATAAATGGTAAATATGACAAATGCAATCAATAACGTTTTCGAGTTTTTAAAATTCAATTTTACAAATTATCCTTAAAAATAGTTACTTTATATATTGTTTAAAATTTAAATTTGGAATTTAATGTGTGAATGATTTGAATGATTTATTAATATCAAACTGATTTTGTGTATCTATACCGTAATTATAATTAGGTTTGATTTGTTTAAAAAATAAAATTAAGATTGCAATTAATGTAAAATAATTACCATTATAATGATTTTAACAATTAAAAAAATTCAAAATTCTAGAAAATTAGTATTCGGTCAAAATTGATCTAATTTGGTCAAAAGATACCCTTCCTATATATTATAGTATAGATATAGATATAGATATACGAGTGAGTGTTCGTTTTGAACTACCTACTTATGATTAAAATTGATTTTGAAATTTGTATTTAGATGTCAAACATAAAATAAATGCAATCATAATGTAATCTTTTATGTTAATTTTACAATTAGCCTTAAATTTCTATAATTAAAAGTTGTCAAAGAATTCCTTAGGGGAAAAAAAATTAACCTTCACATTTATTAGGTAATGAAGGTTTAGAATTTCTTATTTCGGTGTTTAAATCTATACTATTATATATTTGAAAACGACGTTTGACTTTTTATTGTGCATTTTAATGATGTGTAATTTTGTGAGTTTTTTGTTATTTTTAATTGATTTAAAATTTTCTCATTGGCTGATTTAATTAGATTTATATTATTTGATTATATACATGAAAGATATCAACCAATCCCTAATTTATTGTCAATTTCATAAATTTAAGATTTAAAATTGATTATGAGTTTGTATATGGTGATTTTATTTATGTAAAATCTTGACCAAATAGAAATTTTATTAACATCTTACCAAATCAGAGAAAAAAAAAATCATTGTCTCTTGAATATTAACCCATGAATTTTTTTCATAAAATTACTAATTGACATATAAATAATAAATGTTAAGTTTATATTAAGTAATTAATACCATCTAATTTGCCTCAAATTATATATTTCCATAAAATCTATCCGTTAACATCTATACTATTATATATTTGAAAACCACATTTGACTATTTGACTTTTTGTGCATTTTGATGACGTGAAATTTTGTGAATTTTTTGAGATTTTTAATTATATAAAAAATGTGATTGATTGATTTTTATTTTATATATTATTTTATTATGAAAATAAGTAATAATTAAGGAAAATAATTATCTTTGGCAAGTTTGACTAAATGATATTTTGTGTTTTTTTTTTTTTAGGTTTTCAATTAAATAGGAAAAATATAACTGACTTTTTTTTTTAATTTTGTATATTATTCTATTATGAAAATAAATAGTAACTAAGAAAAATAATTATCTTTGACAAAAATTTAATTAAAACTACAAATTGTGATTGGTTGATGGATATTAAATTAATTTATTTATTTAACATTATTAATATTACTTGATTTTCGGAAGTTGTCCTCGATTAAAGTATCAATTTATGGTGCAAATTATTTCAAGGCATAAATTTAGGAAAATATATATTAATTTAAATTCAAATACAGTTCATGCATTAATTACAATATCCAAAATTCAAATAAAATTATTTATTGATAGTTTCAAAACAAATATTTCCTTATTCGGCAAAATTTCATTATTAATTCTTCTATAAGCTATTGATATTTATTTATTCTAATCATAGTTTTCAATTAATGTCAAATCAATAAAATTAATCTCTTAAATCTTTCATAAATTATTTGAAATAAGAAAAAAGGAAGAAAAGAATCTTGACCCAAAAAAAGAAAAAAAGAAAAGAAAATAATATTTGGGGTCATTCCAACCGATTGTATCTAAATTACATGAATAAAAATTTTAACAAATTAAACTACAAAATTTGAACTTTCTTTTCAGTAGAAAAAATTTGAACAAAATGTTATTCTATTGTTTAAAAAACTACTTCATGTGATTTAAGATTTCTTTAATTAGTTAAGAAATTCTCATTAATTTATTTATTGAGAATGCACTATTTATATATACTAGCAACTTTGTATATTTTATGCATGTGCAAATAAAAAGCTATTAATGTACAAATATATTAAATAAAAATCTTTTTATTAATATATGTATATATATATTCTATAATTATTTTCAATATAATAACTAAGTTATGATAAACAAATGAACAGGTAGTCTAATGTTATAATAGTAATTAAAATAAAAAATAAAAACTATAAGTGAAAAGTGATAAAAATTATATAAAAAATAAAGAAATTGAAATGAGGAAAGAGAAAATAAAAGTCAAGAATACGTGGTTAAAAAAAAACGAGTGCAAGAGATCATGTATTAAATGTAATTTTTTTTAGTTTCAAAATATAAATACAAATTATGTAAAGTGGCGTCATTTAAATTATGACACAATTTTTGTAAAACCTATTACAGTTTTAAATTTAAAGTCAAACCTTTCAAAAATAAATTAGATTAATTAGATTGCTTAAATTGTTCAAGCAAATCAATTTAATATCTTTCACCAATGAAAGAATATTATCTACCAAAATAAATTGGATGTATATAAAAACTGCTTTCCACCTAGCTTTCATACTCTTCTTTTCTACTTTACGTCTCTACAAATTATTTTTTTCCGGTGAACAGAAGAGCTAAAAGGTAGATGTAGACACATTTCATTCTATTCTTTTAAATTTTTTTTCAAAATTTTAATTTTATTATTTTTTGTAATCTGTGTTAATTATTATTTTAGTTCATACACTCTTTCAAAAATTCTATTTGTTTATTCTTTTGATTATATTTTAATATTATTTGTTTATTTAAATTGGATTGTTTATTATATTTTACATTTGTTTTGTTGTATTTGCAGATTTGTTGACTATTTTTTAATATTTTATTTTTAACGTTGGTTTTACACTTTTATATTTTGTTTGTTATTTTTATTTATATTTTATTGTCCTGTTATTCTAATAGAATTTGCTGATTTGTTGCCAAAAAGTCTATGAATTGAAATGGATGCAAAAGTTTATGGATTGACAAAGATGCGATTTCAATGGAGGTGCACCGTAAAAGGTATCTTAATGTTGTACAAAGTATTAGATTTTATTGTATAGTTAATATGAGTTGCAGGATATTGATTGTCGGATCTTTTTTGGACATTGATGGTGATCAGGACATGCGGTTAGTATTTATCATCCTCCTAATGGTAGTGAAATGCTTTGTCTTATTATAATGAACTAGCGTAATTCCCGTGCATAGCAGGGTGGGTGGTAAAAAAATAAAATTTACTTTAATATTTAAATTTTATTTTAGAGTTTTGTTTATAAAAAATTATTTTATTACTTATGTTGTTCTATATCAAATTTTAATATTTTTTTTATTTTATAATTTTAATATAATATTTATATTTTATAATATAATGTAATAATTTATTTATCATAAAAATAAAATCCATATCACTTATATGATAAGTTTTTTTAATGTTTAAGAATACTTCTTTTAAGGAAAAAAGAATTATAAATTTGTATTTCTTAAAAAAAAAAAAAAACTATTTACATAAATTTTTTAGGTGTAAAACTCTGGTAGAGACTTAATATCGGTTGAAGTAAAAGTGAATTAGTTGCATTTTGAGATTAAATCTGTCGAAAAAAAAAAGAATAGGACTTTTTAAATGTTGTAGAACCAAGAAAAAAAATTTAAGTTTTGTTGATTTTTCGCAGCTTTCTTTTTTAATTTTTATATTGTCGTTTTTTAATTTATAATATTAATACTTAATATTATAAATTATATATTATACACTAACACCCGTACATAGGACGAGGCACACACTAGTTCATGTATATTGGAAATAGAATAGCTAGGTTCCTTTTCACAATATATAAGTTCTTTTTAATGATTACTAATGGTTACCCAATTACCCATATAGTTATTGCACAATAATAATTATTATAAATTATAGTAAATTAATTATTCAAATAATTTTTATTTACCGTTCTATATTTTCCAAGGAGTGTCGGTTTGACTTCCATATATTATGAATATATTTCTTGTATTTGTTTATTATATTTTAATTACTAAAAATTAAATTATAACAAATTATCTTTGACTTGCGTATTTCATATTTATAACTTTATAAATTTTATTTTTTTTTAACTTTTTTAATTCAAAATATAATTTTCAACAGTATTATCAGTTGCTCAAAATGATTTTATTATTTTTCTGTGTGAGTGTAAATTAAAAATAAGGGATACTATAATAATATGATAAACTTTCAACTACTTCTTCTTTTTTTCTTTCTGAAAATTCATTTTCTATAAGCATCCAGCCATAATTGTAATTATGTCTTACAAATCAAATCGTAAGTATAATTGTTTGAATCGAATTTGTGGTAGAATTTTTCAATAATAGAGTGTGTTGTGGTTTGTAATATATTTGTAATAATTCCACAAGATATTTTTAAGTAGAGATAAATATGTGAATATCCTTTCGTTTTTTCCCATTGACTTTTCGTTCGAACAAAACTTGAGAATGTCCTTGGGATGATGGAAAATCAACTCTGTTCATTTTTTTTTTCCAAGCAGACTTTTCATTTTCCATGAATGGCTCTTCTTTTTCCAAAATAGACCGTCTGGCTAAAGTATCGTTTGGGTTGCTAGAATTGGAAGTATTTGATAAAATTATATAATTCTTGTAACTGTGAAAATAATTTTCTATCTATAATAATTCAGAACTCTTAACATCCACCGGATTTTATATATACACGAAACTTTTATAAAATATATCATTTGTAATATAATTTTATCCAAAGAATCAAATATTTTGTATAGTTATGATCATTATTTATTCAATTCAAATTAGAATATCTTTCATGATATCCATCATATTATATATACATACATATAACTTAATGTTTAACAAAATTAAACAAAAATAGACTGTCAATCGAAATTCAAATAAAAATAATTCATCTTTTAAATGAGAAAATCAGAGTTGTTAACATTTAAATTCGGCATAAAACTTTTCTTTATCTTAATGAAATTAGATATTTCAATAGATATGATTTTGTTATTAACAATAAATAATATTTTAATAAAGAAGAACAAATAAAAAATGATTGCACTTATTTTGACACGATATTATATTTAATTAATTAACCCGTATATTTAAAATAGATGTGTTTCGGGTGCCTTGAATGTTTAACATAAATGCTATTACGGAGTGAACGGGGAAGAATTCATTTCCAGCCTAACAGAGAACGATTAACCCAATTATGACAGTAAATATGTAAATCATCTCTTTCAGTCTTTGGCTTCTCATAATTCCATATTTGAGTATCCTTGGGTGCGAGTAAATGTGATTAATCATGCATAAAGGCGAGCGTTTACTTCGGGTCAACCTTGATGAATAATTGAGATATGCGATAAATATACAACAATGATATCGCCATCAATTTATCCATATATATGTTGCTATATTTCTTAGTAATTAGAATCGCATATATTAATTTCATCTTCTGCATAGTATATTGATTTTATCCGATAGTATGGATCACTCCCATGCAATTTCGCATTTCATGACTATCTTGTTAGTTATGGGGTTTGCAATTCGCTCTTCTTTCTCAACAAACATAACTAATTTTGGTTGCATTTCAGGGGAGAGGAATGCTCTCCTAAAGCTGAAAGCAAGCTTTGAAGATCCTGCCAATTCATTGTCTTCATGGCATACCAACACTGATTGCTGCACGTGGGAAGGCGTGGCGTGTGACAGTAATCATGTTGTCAGCCTTCATCTCAGAAATACTTACTGGAGGAATTATTACTTTCCTGATGAAAGTTACAGTTTGAGAAGTAATCATCTTGATTCTTCACTGTTGGAGTTCAAGTATCTGAGCTATCTAGACTTGAGTGGGAACGACTTTCAGCTTAGCCCTATTCCTGCCTTTCTTGGTTCAATGGAGCAGCTACAACATCTCAATCTCTCATATGCAAACTTTAGTGGCGTTGTTCCACACAATCTTGGCAACCTTTCGAGCTTACTGGTACTTGATCTCAATAATAAATATAGGTACGGTAGATTGATGGGTAGATTGATGGCGGATGATCTCATGTGGGCTTCAAATCTTCCATCCATAGAGCATTTTGATATGAGTGGTGTGAACTTGAGTCAAGCAAAACATTTGTCGGAGGTACTCTTCCACATGCTTCCTTCCATACTTGACTTGCGCTTGTCTTATACCCAACTTAATAACACACATCTCCCCCATTCCTGTGCGAATTCATCATTACTTACTAATATTCACCACCTTGATTTGAGCTCAAACTCATTTTATGGGAAATTCCCCTGCTTTCTCCATAATATGACTTCACTCAGAGTTCTTGATCTTTCTTATAATAATTATAACTCTTCAAGCCCTCATGCGCTTCTTAGATTGAGAAATCTTGTCCATCTCGACCTTTCTGGAAATGAACTTCACCATAAAATAGATTGGATCTCTGAAATCCTTTTGGATAAATGTAACTTGAAATCATTAAGCTTGTATGATAATAAGTTTTATGGGGAGTTATCGGGAAGACTCTTTAGAAACTTATCCATGGGATTTTGCTGGACTCACAAATTGGAGACACTTGATTTGAGTGGAAACCAATTCGACAGTCATTTACCTCAAGAGATAAGTGAGTTGAAGCAACTAAATCTTCTCGATATTTCAAACAATGCATTTATCGGCTCAATTCCTAGTTCTATTGAGAAATTGAAAGCCTTGAGATATTTGTTTCTTTATAGTAATCATCTGAGTGGGGAACTTCCAATTTTTTTAGGCCAGATGTCAAATCTTGTCAATATTGCTATATCTAATAATTCCTTTAATGGCACAGTTTCCGAGCTTCACTTTGCTAAGCTCTCAAAGTTAGAAGACCTTTGGGCAGACTCCATCAATTTGAGTGTGGTGTTTGATTGGGTGCCTCCTTTTCAACTGAAAGTGCTTTCTTTGTCATCTTGCATAATTGGAGATGGTCAATTTCCTCAATGGCTTCGAACCCAAAAGGCACTTGAGGAACTTGTTTTGTCGAATTGTAGCATTTCAGGATCTTTTCCAAAATGGCTTCATTACTTAAATTTGACATCTATAGATTTGTCCGACAATATGATCAATGGTTCAATACCAAAGCTCCCTACCAATTTGGAAAACTTAGACCTATCCAACAACCATATTGAGGGACCAATACCCAAATTTAGTTCCAACTTGTTTTCCTTGAGTTTATCAGATAATATGATGGATGGTTCCATCCCTGATTCATTATGTCAATTGAAAGCTATGGCATATTTGGATCTCTCCAGAAATCATTTTTCAGGTCATATTCCGAACTGCTGGGCGAACCTACAAAAGTTATTTTATTTGAGATTGTCATCCAACCATCTTTCTGGTGTCATACCAAGCACTTTGGGAGAATGTCGCCGTTTGGGAGGTTTGCACCTGAACAACAACAGTCTGACAGGACAACTTCCTCGTACTTTAGGAAATTGCACATTCTTGGGGCTTTTGGATGTCGGAGACAATCAGTTAACTGGAGATCTACCCGATTGGATTGGGTCCATTGGGCAGGAAAACTATTATGGTCTACATGTTCTTAGACTAAGAAATAATGAGTTCTATGGCGAGATTCCTTCTACATTTTGTCAGCTGGATGCACTTCATGTTTTGGACCTCGCAAACAATAAGTTGACTGGAAATATTCCACATTGCTTTGGAAATTTCTCAGGCATGAGAAATGGATACGTCGAAGATTACTTTTATGCCTATTGGAGAGGTGTGATATTAACTCAAGTGCTTAAAGGAAATAAACTAGATTACACCACAACATCACGTTTTGTCGTTAATTTGGATCTTTCTAATAACAGTTTAGTTGGCGAAATCCCTCCGCAGCTGACCAATCTTTCCAATCTGGTTGGCCTCAATTTGTCTCACAATCATTTGGGAGGAAAAATTCCTGATAAGATTGGAGACATGAAAATTTTGATATCTCTTGATCTTTCCAGCAACAAATTATATGGAACAATTCCAGAGAGTTTGTCACGTTTGAGTTTTCTGACATCTTTGAACTTGTCCTACAACAATTTGTCAGGGCGGATTCCCACGGGAAATCAACTCCAAACTCTTGAAAATCCAATTTCAATCTACGATGGAAATCCCGGACTCTGTGGAGATCCATTGCCGAAGAGATGTCCCGGTGATGAAGCATCTAAATCCCCAAATGTTGATGAAAATGAAGGAGAAGATGAAGATGACAGAAACGAGAAGATAATTTTTTATGGAGTTATTGCAAGTGGTTTCGCCACCGGATTTTGGGGGATCGTTGGGATTCTGGTCGTCAAAAGGAGTTGGAGATATGCTTTTTTTCAGTTTGCCGAAGACATGATGCACAAGATGCTGAGGGTATAAATTGTGTTCATGTGTTTACGTCTGCATTGGATTCGACTCGACACGTTTGCATCACTATTGTTAGTATCAAATAAACCATGTTAGAGTTTACAAGTGTGTTAATGGTCTTTGACTCTTTGTTTTTCTTTGTATTGTGTGTTGTATCTTGTACTTCTGTAAGGTTTGTTTTTCCCTTAATAATATCATATATTTTGTGGCGGTGGTTGCGTGAGCATATTGGCTACCTTTTAAGATATTATTTATTATTTAACAACAAACATACTCAAATTATAAAAGACCCAGTAATATAAATAGATTTTAATAATTATTCTTCACGTTGGAAATAATTAATTGATATTAGATAAAAAAAAATACTTTTTTTTTAATGAAATATTTGATAAAAATACTAAAACCCCTTAAATATATTTATACGTGTAACGAAACGCATAACATATTTTTCAATCTTGAAAACCCATTCCCTACATTTTTCGTTCCAAAAAACCCAGCAACTTAACTTTAGTTTGAATTGTCTTTAAACTTTACATTTATAAACTTAATTGATTATTAATATTTATAATAACATAATTCATTTTAAGTATTCTAAATTTATTTTAGTGTGATTAATTAGGAAATTAAACTTTTCTTAAGCAATAACTTTTTTAAATCCTTACGTTCCTTGAGACATACATTGAAAATTTAAAATATTTTCTTGAATGAAAAAAAATTTCACTAGTTTTTTGAAATAATTTACTTAACTGATTATCTAATTACCATAAACTTAATATCTGAAAATTAAAAGCAACACACTTAAATACTTATGATGTTGTAATTAACAAATGTTTATTAATTATAAAATTGTAATTTGTCAGAAATATTTAATTTGGCTTGCACTAAAGGCTTGCCCCAAACAGAGCCCAACAATCTTTTGGGCCATATGCCCCAACCCAAACGAGACACGAAAGTTAAGTGTGTGGATTTGTTCTAATTTTTGTGCTTCTGTTTGCTACTTGTATATATTTTACCATCTACTTATCATTTTTAGGTATAAAAACAGAGTAAATTTACCATCTTTAAGAAACTCTATTGGATTTCTAGGAAGTACATATAATCGGAACAGACTTCGTTTTGAGGAGCATCTTAGGGCTTATTCGTGGTTTGCTGCGTCGGATGCACCAAAAAAAAGTATAAAATGGAACTTATTTGTCATATTTTAATTAGTAAAGATTAAATTATAACAAATTATTATTTGACTTTCATATTTTATATTTATTACTTTATAAGTTGTAAAATATTTTAAAATGTCTTAATCTGTGAATATAATTTTTAACGGTATTTATTAGTTTATTAGAGACGGTTTTATTTGTACGCATTAAAAATTAAGTTTAATATCGAACGGTGATGTGTTACAAAAATTACATATATTGTTTTTGTGGAATTAGGGGTCTTCTTTGAAAACTCCCCATGGATTGAAAAAATTCCTTTTTGCTCCCAATTTTCAAAAAAGTTCCTCTGAACTCCCCAGATGAAAATCAAACTTCCTCTTTACTTCCCATTTTTTTGAAATGTTGTATAAAAATTCAAGAATCGCGTAACTAAATCACCAGATCTGGTATATTTTTCTCAGATCTGTGTCTATACAATATACCAGATCTGGTGATTTAGTTACGTGATTCTTGAATTTTTATATAACATTTCAAAAAAATGGGGAGTAAAGAGGAAGTTTGATTTTCATCTGGGGAGTTCAGAGAAACTTTTTTGAAAATGGGGAGCAAAGAGGAATTTGAGTTCCCATATGGGGATTTTTTGGGAATTCCCCAGTGGAATTATGGCGTGAATAACCTTCCTTTTGTGTTCGTCGGTCGTGGAAATAAGAATACTGAATAGCGGGGCAATTCGTAAAAAAGGTGTTTCTTTTTGGGAGTAGTGTAATTCTAGTGTGAGTTGGAAATGTATTTTAATTTTGGTGTGTTCCATTAACACCAAAAGCATCTTCAAATAGTATTTTTGTCTTTTTCCTATTATTTTGATACTTTGTATATTCTTCATTTAAGATCCAAAATTTTCTAATGTTTTCAATTAGGTCCATCTATTTCTCTTTCTTTTATTTTTCTTATTAACTTATTGTTTATATGATTTATTATTTTTCCTTGTTCTTTTATACCTTGTATAATTGTATCTTTATTTACCGCATTTTTATTTAATGTTCGTTCGTAATTTTTCTTATATATTTCTTCTTTTTGTAAAGATGTTTCTAAATTTTTTTCCATTTGTTTAATATTTTTAGCCTTCAAAATTTCTTTTGTTTGTTGTTTTTCTTTTGTTATACTGTCTGTTGATATTTTTAGTTTATAACTCATGTTTTAAGCTGATGTTACTTGATATGCTATATTTCTTTTTCTTTTTATATTTTTTAAATCCTCATTTGCAGTATTTATCATTATTTCTTGAGTTCTTAAGGATAAATCTTTATTGTGTTTTAAATCATGATATGCCATTTTAACAAGATATTCGTTTATAATAACTCGTTCCTCTATCTCTTGTATATCTCGTGTTATTCTTGCTTTATAATTAAATCTGTCCATTATGTTATAGTTAATTGTGTAACTATTTGTTTTTGTTTTTTGTAATACATAATCATATGTAAATGATTTTTCATATCTAGTTTTAGACTTTTTGTCCTTCGTTTTTAGCTTTTAGATATTGTTTTATCTCTTCTTTATAGCCCTTGTATATTACTTTTATGTTATCTCTATAGAATTTGTGTCTATTGTATTCGTATATATTTTTGAATTATAATTTTAGTTTTAGTTTTTTAGAATCGTATACAGGGCTCTGATACCAGAGCGGACAATCAGAGTGTTTCCTTTAAAATTGTGGTAAGTTTAGCCATTTGATCGGCTAAATGTGTAAATTCGTTTTCAGTTATTTCATTAGAAGATTCTTCTTTAATATTACTTGTGGATGCGCGAGCGGGAGTGTAAATTATTTCGTTGGTTCTTTTATTTGGTGGTAAATAACATGTACTTGTGCTTTTTAGAAGTTTTGGCGTTCTTTTTTGAAAAACATTAGTATTAACATGTTGTATAATAGGTGTCTCCGGTATATATTTTATACGAGATATTTCTTTAAAAAGGTCTTCCATATATATTTTATCAGTATTTTTAAACTGTATACTATGATGACTGTTTGTTAAAGCATATCCAATGGAGTATGTTATTGAGAAAGGATAATTGTTTTTCTCCATTAAATCTTGTCTTTTAAATTTATAGGCAATGTTTAATGATTTGTCTAGTTTTTCTGTTACAAGAGGTATAGCGTAGTGTAAGGCTACATTAAAAAGTAGTTTTGTATATGCGAGGTTTCCTTCAATTATTCCTAGTATTTTATCTTTTATATTCATAATTCTGTCATCGCATATTGCTAGTTTTATTGGTGAATCTATTCCTTCAGCAAATGTACTTTTGATTAAAATTTGTATTGTGGAAATATGAATATATCCTATGTCTCCTGGTGTATATTTTGCTTTATTTATTTTCTTGATTATATCAGCTTTGTTTATTAACGAAAAAGCTTGTGTTGGAAATTTCAATAGGTGTTTCGCACGTAAATCTTCCATAAAATATAACATTTTTTCTACTTAGTTTTGTTTTTAGATCTGTTTTCATATCTTGGCCATCAATTAGGTTTAATTCTTTTCTTCTAACTTTATTTAGTTTCTTATGATCTAGTATAATGTCTTGAGAAAAGTATCCATATTCTTCGGTTGTTTCGAGATGTTCAATCTGATCTATTCAACTAGTATCCATCTATGTTTATATATATGAAATATAAACAATAATTTCATAATAGAGTTTGTTTTGTTTACCTGTTTGCGTATTCCTATCTACTATCTTCCTGCACTCCATGTTACCTGTTCGTCTTCCTTTGAATATTGATTGTGTTCGTATGAAGATGGATTGTTTGTTTTGAAAAGCTTCAGATTTTTCATAATATCAATATGGGTGTGGTTTGTTTGATATTGATTGTATATAGTTGTGTTTCATTATATAAAATTCTGCTATTCAGGCGTGAGACTAACAGAAAAGAAGAAAGCTCAAAGGCTTCAAACTCGGAGAGTTTTGATAAAAAACAGATCATTTTTCTTTCTATTTCGGTCTATCCATAACATATTACATTGAGGCCTTTATATAGGCACTCAGCACACAGATACAATCGCTATAATGTGATTACAGCTTCATACACGCATTTGTACATAAAGTCAAAAAGTATGAAAAAGACTTAAACCTAACAACAATAATGGCGCCGAAAGTGCGCACTAAGCAAATAAATAAATAAATAGTAAACAATGACATAAAGCAAATTCCTTTTCTGTTATTGTCCTGTGTACGTCATTGCTTACGTATTCTTTTTCATTATTGTGTGTTTGACGTCACTTCATATGTCAGTTTATTCTTCAACAACCACGTTTTCTTTCAAGGATTCGTCTGAGTGGTGGGAGCCTTCAGCTTTGTCTTTATCTTGGCAATTTCACAGTCGTGTTTTTCTATTCCCTTGCTGTATTCACAGAAAGCCAGTTTAACTTCTTTTGGGAGTGTCTTCAAGCTGTATTCTTCAATTTTGATAAATATTTTCTCAAAGCTTTCCAGTGTCTTCAGTTGTAGAGGTGGAATTATGTATCTTGAGTATCCAAATATCAAATAATTTATAGTTTATTTTGACATTACTATCCTGGTTTATTTCCTGAGATAAGTGAAATATCTGATTTAGTTGTTTTGCAACTATTTCATTTATTTCACCAATTGTCTTCATTGTATCAATGCTGGGGCATTCTCCGTTTGAAACTAACAGTTTGATGATTCCATGTGAGTATATTGCCACTCCGTTTTCGTTGAAGATAGGGTATGAAAGTGTGGATTTAAAAACTAACTCCTTATTCATGTTTCCATTTGAGACTCGTCTGACATATTCTTGGAGTGTAGTCATGAGTTTTGGACTAAATTTTCTAAAACAGTTTGAGTTTTTAAAGTAAAGGGTATCAAGAAATCCATGTATAAAGAATTGGTATATCAGGTCAGGGTCTACATCTCCAAATATAATAACCTTTGGGCCGTTTCTTTTTACTGGGTACCATAAAAAATTGTTTTTATCTGTCTTTGGGTTGTATTCAAAAATGGATTTCAGAAGATTGTCAAAATTTTCTTTTGATGGTTGTATTTGGGCTTCTTTCTAGGCTGGTGTTTGAACACGGTCCATTGGGCTTACCGTGGGTATATTTCCAAGAACCCTCATCCTTTCTTTGAAACTGTTTTGGGCTTGGAGTGTGGGGTTGGTTTGAAGAGAATTTTTGTAAGTTTTTGTTTCTTCAAAGGCTTGTTTAGCTTCTGCAAGACTGTTGTATGTTTTGTATGATGTAGTTGGGTTTCCTTGTATATGAACATTGGTTTTTGACCATTGATCATATATACCTCGACTTGTTCCATTGAATATAACATGCCATTGTTTAATTTATTTTCTTTCATCTTCACTGTCTTGTGTGGCTGTTGTTGATGAAGTATTTCCTTCTGCTGCTGTTTGCGGAAATGTTTTTGATTTTGTGAATAGTTTGGATGATGATGGATCAACCACGCTTGCTGGTAACTCTGATGGTAAAAGTCCTGCTGCTTGTTGGACAGCGTGTAATGCGGCAAGAAGCTCTTGACGCTTTGTCATCTTGGACTCTGTGAATCTTTGTATCTCCAATTGTTTAGTTTTCGTGAATTGTTGTATTTCACGATCAATTGTTTCAATGTTTTGTTTCATCAAGGCTATTGCGGCCTCCATTCTCAAGTAAGAGTATCTGCTAGAGCGTTTTCCTCGGATTTTATGTATATGATGTGAGACTGGTATCTTCTTATCTCGAGTTGCCAACATATCAATCTTCCTTGATTGTAGTTGTCTCGAAGTGTATAACTGTAGAAGTTTGTTAAGTATTTTGAGTCTGTTCGAAGTTCGAATTCTTGAGGTAGAAACTCGATTTTCCACTTCCGAAGTATCTTTAGACATGCAAATGTTTCTTTTTCATGAACTGTATAATTTTTCTGGGTTTCTGTAAATATCCCAGATATGTATTTACAGAGTTGTGTAATCTCGCGAACCTTTTTGGTTATTGTATTCATATGACCTTCAAGGTCGTTTGTATTCATTTTTTTGGCTGGTATTGCAATCATGCAACCAGACCATGTATCACTTGAAGCATCTGTCTCAATGATAATAAAATCATTTTCTTTTGGATTGCATAAAACAGGCAATGTTTCACAATACTGTTTTATTTTCTGTACTTGTATCGAATCAGCAATCTGCCAATTCCATTGTACTTTTTCAAAAAGTTTCTTTTGTAATTATGTTCTTTTCTTAGCAAGGTTCTTTATGAATCCTTGATCAGAAATGTAGTTTAAACATCTAAAAAATCTTTGTAATTGTTTTTGATCGATGATTTGATTTGAAAAATCGTTTAATTTTTTCAAAATATTGTCTTGAAGAACTATATTTCCTTGTGAATCAAAAATATTTCCAAGAAAATCAATTTTTTGTTTACATAAGACTGCTTTCTTTTTGGAAAGAGTCAGTCCTTTATCTTTACATCGTTTCAAAACTATTTTTAGTTTTTTCAAATGATCTTCTTTATCTTGATTACTAAAGATGATAATATCATCGATGTAGGCAAGGCAAATGTTTTCCAAACCTTCAAGGTTTTTATCCATAAATCTTTGGTATATTCCGGGTGCTTGTTTCAAACCAAATGGTAAAACATTCCATTAGTAGTGTTTCTGTGAAGGACATGTAAAACTTGTTAAAGGTTTTGTGTTTTCATGCAATCTTAATTGCCAATATCCTGATTTAGCATCTAAAGTACTAAACCATGTTTTTCCTTTCAACCTATCTTTCATATAATCAATTCTAGGAAGTTTATATGCATCTCCTACAGTTTTCTCATTTAGTTGTTTATAATTTACGACCATTCATCGTTTTCCTCGTTTTATTTCATTTTTATTTTCTACATAAAATGCAGGTGCTGCGTGTGGACTTTTGCTTTCAGAAATTAATCCTTTTTCCAAAATTTGTTTACATTCTTTTTTGAATTCATCTATATCTTTTTTAGAATAAGGTATATTATTTTTCACATTTACTTCGTCTAAAGGATTTTTTTAGTTTTATTTCCACTATCATGTAATTATTATTTTTATCTTTGTCTAGAAGATGTTCACTAGTGACAGAGTCTAAAATCTATTCTATTTCTTTTTCAAGATTTGTTTTGACGAAAAATATTAATTCATGATTGATTAAATAATCTATTTTGTCTATAAGATTACTTCTATCTTCAATCTTTGCTATAGGTATTTCAACTGTTTCACTCTTTTGAGATAGTTTTTCATTAACAGGTGATTTTAGAGTGATGTATTTTAAATCTTGACAAAAGGGTCTGTATAGTTTTAAAAAGTTATTTCCTAGGATGAATGGTAATCCTGTTTCATGTCTGTATATAGACGATATAGTAAAACAATATCCCTGTATCCAAGCTTTTTCTAAGTATGTAGCGTATCATATATAATAATGACTCGCATCTGCTATCATTATTTTTAATGGTTGTTTAAGTTTTTTCCATTTGAATATCTCAAGAGCTGGTGAAGCAAAGCATAAACTTGCTCCTGTATCTATAAATGCTTTAATTGTTTTATTTTTTATTTTTACTTCTATAAATGTAGCGTTAGAGTTTTTCATTTAAAAATCATCAGAACTATATCCATTTTTTGATTCTGTAACGGTTTCTATTTCATATATGTTTTCCAAATCAGAATAGTCTTCTTCTATTGGTTCTAGATTGTATGTTTGAGCTACTTGGAGTATATGTAATCTTTTTCCAGATTGTCTTTGTTGTTTAGGGCATTCTCTTGCATAGTGTCCTTCTTCGTGGCCAAGCCAGCATTGACATTTTTTCTTCCCTTCTGGATAGTATTTTTATTTTGGTTTGTATTCTTTCTTTTTAAAGAAACGTCTTCTTCCTCTTTGAAATTTATGTTTATTGTTATCAATCCATTTTTTAGATTTCTTTCTCCATCTGTATCTTTTATCTTTTCTCCTATATTTTCTTTTTTTGTTTGATCGAATTATATATGGACTTTCTTCATATTGTTGAGGTACTAAAAGATTTCCTTCACAACATATCGTGACTTTGTTTTTAACTGCATTGTGTAATTCTCTTTCATAACATTTGTCTCCTATAAATTGTTCTACTACAATTTGTGCTCCTCCTAATGTTTCCGAAACAAACCCTTCATTTACTTGTTTCTTAAATTCTGCATATACTATTTGTCCTATTGGATAGGGTAATTTATTGAAATATAATGATAGATATTTTTCTCTGTTTTCTCTAGATAAACCATAGTAATACATGTTGTATTCACAGTTAAAGTGTTCTATAGCACACATGTCTAATATTTGTGTATTGGCTAAATGGTATGCTGCTCTATCTTGATCTCTTTGACTAATAAAAAATCCTGTATTTTGTATAGGTATTCCAACAAATTCTGAATATATTTTATCAATTATGTTCCAAAAAGTATCTACAGAGTCTTTTCCTATTAAGAGTGTTTTCTGTTCTTCTGATAATGAAGATAAGTAGTGTGTTACGTTTCCTATTGTTTTATATTGTACAAAATTAAATATTGTTTTAAAATTTCCTTGTCTTAATCTTTCTTCAGTTTCCAAGATTAATCCTAATTTATGTGCCCATTCAGTAATAAGTGTTGATTTGTTTGTTACACAGTGTATATCTAATATTCCATCGACTCCTAATATTCCCTTTGTAGGTATATATTGTTTAGGTATTTTAGACCATCTTCCTTTTTTATTTGGAATATATCTCTTTTTAAAATTATATTGTATACTTGTATTTTTTAGAGGATTAGTATATTTATCTTCTTGATAATATTCAACTTCTTCTTCCTTATTTTTTTGACTTGCTTCTGGAATATCTTTCTTATCACTTTCTTGTTTTAAGCCATGTTCCATTCCTAACACATCGTCTTCTGATGACTCATATCCATATATCACTTCTTCGTTTTCTACTTCTGGTTTTATAACTTCTAATGTATGATTTTGTTTATTTTCTTCTTCAACTATTTTTAATGATTCTAATAAATTGTTTAATTTTGTAATTTTTTCTTCTAATTCAAAAGATTCCATTATAAGCGTGGAGCTTCTATCTGAAAAGGTTTAAGACTTCTGTTTCCAAAATATGTTTCAAGATCAACAATAGTTATATGTCTAGAATATTCTTTTCGTATAATTACATCTTTGAGTTGTTTTTGTAATTCTTGGCAGTTTGACATAGGAAGTATTAATTGTTTTTCTTCAGATGTACCAATTTGGTTTTCCTCTTGTTTTCCTCTAAGTTTTAGTAGAAGTTTATTTAATATTTCTTGCGTATTATCTATTTCATTTATAACATCTTGTTTTTTATCTAAAAGAATTTGTTGTAACATATCTATAATGGTGTTTAGTTGTGGGTTTGTAGTAGTGTGAAATAAATGTGGATATTCTCCCCTCTCCTGATGACAAGAGAAAATGCTTTGATCAATTTTATAATATGATTCTATTTCTTGATTATTATTGATGTTTGTAATAGTATTTTCAAGTTGAGATATCTTTTCATTAGTGTGTGTCAGTTGTTCTAATAATGTTTTTACTGTATTATTTAAAGAATGTACCTGTTGATTTAATTTTTCTACAAAATTTTGTAATTCATTCATGCTGATGAAAGTATATTTAATTTAGTTATTTATTCTTGACACCATTTTATGACTTTAGTATTTTCATTCATTAGTTCTGGTATTCCTTTATCTTGTTGTTTTAAGAATATAATATACTCTTCTAGTCTTGAAATAGTAGTGAGAATGTGTATTTTATTTTTTATAAAATTTTCTTCACTCCGTTTCATACTTTGAAGAATTTTTTCTTGCATTTCATAGTCTGCTGGATTAGTCGTTTTATTTAATATATCTATCTTTTGTTTAATTAATCCACGTATTAATCGTATTTCTTGACGTTTTAATTGTTTCTGAAATTGATCCATTTATTTTTCAAATCGTTTTAATAGTGAAGTAGTTTTTTGTATCAATTTTTGATAATATTCTACCCAATATTTATGGTATCTCATTGTAAACCAATGTTTATTATTTCTCGCTTCTAAATATAAATTTTTATGATAATTGTATTCTTCATATATTTTTATTATATATTTATTATATTTTAAAGACATGAAAAATATTGTGGTTGAAAATATAATATTAAAAAATTATTATATTTATTTGTAAGAAAATATCAACTGTCTTATAAATTTGAAGTTCCGCTTTCTCATGTGCGGATAACACCATTTTTGCAATGTCTTTTCAAAAGACACTTGTTTTACAATATACATGTATTTCTACACTATTTTTAGAAATGTACCCTGAATAGCGTGTGCCTACCTGGGCTATGACGGAAAATAGACGTCATATGCATCACGTCTAAAAACGATACTTTGCAAGTCGGTCAATCAATGTGAACCTATTGATTTATTACTCATTTATTTCTACATTCTTTTTTCCTTTGCTACAATTTCTAATAGATATAAGCTAGCAAACACTTTTTGATTTCTAGCATATTCTCGGCGGTTTTGAAATATTCAAAACTAATTTTATTTATTCTAAATATAAATAGACTAAAAATTAGAAAGGTGGGATCTCATCAGAATTCCAAAGTTAAGATTTAAAAAAAAAAAAGAAAGAAATAAAAGCTAGAAACTAGAAATACTTAAAAGGAATTGTGTTTCACCAACTGTTTATGCATCGCGGCTTGAAACTTTCAAAATATACTATCAAGTTCTTGTTAGGCATTTTGTATAATTCTAGCTAAATTCTACCCAAGAAAGACAAGAAAAAAGAAATATGTGTATACACTTCCTGTGTTCCTACTTCCAATTTCCATTGATAATGATGTAGCAAATGAAACACTCGGTCCCCGGCTGTAATGACTTCACTATGATCTTTATTATAATGATTATAACTCTTCAAGCCCTCATGCCCTTCTTATATTGAGAAATCTTGTCCATCTCGACCTTTCTGTTAACAATTTTCTGACATCTTTGAACTGTCCCACAACAATTTTTCAGGGCGGATTCCCACAGGAAATCACCTCCAAACTCTTGAAAATCCAATTTCAATATATGGTGGAAATCCCGGATTCAGGAGATCCATTGCCGAAGAGATGTCCTGATAATCGAGCATCGAAGTTCCCCAATGTTGATGAAGATGAAGGAGCAGAAGATGAAGATGACAGAAACGACAAGATAATCCTTTATGGAATTATTGCAAGAGGTTTCGCCACCGGATTTGGGGGATCGTCGGGGCTTTGGACCTCAAGAGGAGCTGGGGGCATGCTTTTCCCCAGTTTGCTGAGGCAAAATACTGGGACTATAATCTCTCTTCACTTCAGTTTATAATAGCCAAAGTACTTTCGTTTGTTCTTGTTTAGTTTATGACTATGTAATTCTCAGCATTCACTACAACCTCACTACTCTTTGGTGTCGCTTGAATAGTAATGAATAACGCTGTACTAGATTTCTGACGTGAACCAAACAAATCTTTTTCTTAATCTCATCTTCCCTAACCTCACAAAACACTCGAACAGAATAAATCTTTTTCTTAATCTCAAAACACGCACCATTGAGAATTCTCTCTAAACACACATCGAAAAAAACAGAAATCTTCTTCCTTGGAAAGTTATCTTCTCAATTGAAAAGGAATTATCCATCTTTTCAAAGAAAAAATAAAAAGATCTCTATACAGCTATAAATAACTATGGAAAACAGACAGGACAAATTGAGAACTAATAGCTATTGAGTCCTGATCATGCAAAGAAAGCCAACTCAGCTCAAGTCAGTTAATTAGGAATAGTTATAGTATAGTTTTGTAAATTACAGGAAACACCCCTGTACTATTAAATAAATTAACGCCCCTCCCACAATTTATAAGAGGGATTTGTACACTTTTTAGTTTTTTTTATCTTTTTCACCAATAATATAGCAATCTTATTCTCCTGTCTCTCTCATTATCTCAATTTACAATAGCAGAGAAATTTAGAACACCACAAAGCTAATAGCAGAGAAAATTCAGAAAATGACACATGAGTTGTTTTTGCATCTCAATTATATGATCAACATGTATTAAGTTTTGGCCCCCTGAGGTTTGGTGAAATTGCAGATATCCCCCTGAGGTTTGATAAATTACAAACACCCCCCTTAAGTTCACATTCTTTCTCACAAATTGTCCAACAGTTAATAACGGTGTTAACTTTTTGCTGACGTCAACAATATTATTTTTAAAAATTCCAATCATACCTTAGGGGGTATATTGTAATAATATTGAAAGTGTAATGTTGGTTAAATTTGTATTTTTCAATTTGAAAATTTATAATTTAATTAATATTTATAAGTATAAATTGGAACAAATATTTCATGCATATTTATTCCAATAAAGTATGATAAAAAGTTACAGATTCCACTTTATGTTTATGTCTTAGTTTGACACATACATCCTATAATTGAGATAGGATGGAACAAGCAAATATGTTTATGCGTTGGCAATTATCCCTTTAACAAATATGGAACAAACAAATGGAGAAAACATTTAAGCAAGACAACCATTTCAAGCAAGGTACCTAGTAACAATACTAGATTAAACAAACTTCAAATGGTTATAATTGAAAGAATTCCAAATCACTGATAATGTAGCTTTGGCAATAAAGACAAAAGATAACTCAACACTGAGCATTCGAGTGCATCATTATTTAACAACATTAACAATCAGGAGAAAAATATTGAACTGCTTATAATCTACTTTTGCTGTTTGCAAGAAATTTAGAGACATCTTTAGTTATTTAAGTTCAGAGTTTCACTCTTTCCAAAGTGCAACCCTGACCTAGTATTTGGAGTTCGAGCTTGTAAAATGAAAAGTAGGCCCACAAGTTTACCCTCAGTAGATTTAACCCACCAAATTCGTTAGAGTCCCATCTCATTGGGGACCAGCTCAGGCCCGTCCAGCCCATTATTTGTAGGTTCGCGGACTGTCCTAGGCCATTATTAGTTGTTGCACAATAAGAATTATTATAAGTTGCCGCAAATTAATTTTTTAAATAATATTTATTTACAGTTCTATATTTTTCAAGGAGTGTGTTGGTTTGCCTTGAATATATTTCTTATTAATTAATTATATTTTAATCAGTAAAAATTAGATTATAACAAATTATCATTTGAGTTTATATTTTATATTTATAACTTTATAAGTTTTAAAATATTTTAAATGTTTTTAATCAGAATGTAATTTTCAACTGTATTTATTAGTTGCTCAAAAAGATTTTAATATTTTTCCGCGTATCTTGCTAATATCTTAAATTATGTCTTATATAAATCAAATTGTAGCTATAATCGCTCTAAGGTGGATTTGTGATACAAATTTCTATGTAATAAAATATCTAGTGGTTTGGAGGAACAATGTCCATTTCAATTCATTAAAACATGACCGCAGCCACAACTGTGCTATTTTAATGTGGAAATTTTTGTATTTACAACTTTGTTGAGTATTGTAATATATTATATAAAATTATCTGTTTCGTCTGTTACATTTCATACTGTGTAGCACTAGTTTACGTCCACATGAAAATATATATTTTTAATCATCCCACAAGATATTTTTATTTAGAGATAAATATGCCAATATCCTTTTATTTTTCATTGGAACAAGACTTGAGATTTGAGACTTGAGAATGTCCTCTGATTGATGTGATGGAAAATCAACTCTATTCTTTTTTCCAAATAGACCTGCTTCCGTAATATAATTTTACCCGAAGAAATAATTTTATACGAAGAATCTAAGATTTCGTATAGATATGGTGGTTATTTATTCAATTCAAATTAAAATATCTTTTTTATATATATATATATATATATATTTGATGAGTATCAATAAGAGTGGCTTCCTATTTCTCTCTTGCTTCTTATTCCTCCTATTTGGGTTTGTCCCCTCTTTTATATAGGCGAATACAAAGAGAGTCCAGTTAGGGTTTATTAATCGTCTACCGTCTACATCCGTAGAGTCCTTTTTAAACTCATTCTTCTATTCGTCTATCCGCAGAGTTGTTCTTATTCGCGGAGTCTTTCTTCTACTCGTTTCTACTTGTCCGTAGAGTTGTTCTTATTCGCGGAGTCTTTCTTCTACTCGTTTCTACTTGTTCGCAGAGTCATTCTTCTACTTGTCTATCCGTAGAATCGTTCTTATCCGCAGAATCATTCTTTTACTCTTCTAGGATCCTCTTCTAGACAAAGAAGAGTCCTTAGTCATCTAGTCGTCTATCTTCTAGGGGGTTGCCACATGTCCCTATAGGGTGGTCCCCATAACTACTCCCCCCTAAGACCATTTCACCTCGTTAGATGTGAAATGGTGTTGATAAGGTGGCAACAACGAAAGGGAATATACTTTTGAATAGTCAAAGAAGTAAGTATCTCTTGGTTAGCCAATAAAATCAATTAACACATAAATGAAAATCAATAACTTTGAGCTCGGATAAGCGGCCCATGCGCCACGCGTGTGCGAGCTCTTGATACACAAAGAGTGCCCTAGCTGCATTGGATGTGTGCCAAGTACCCTATCTTCGGTGAACAAGCACTTGATTATCTCCAGTCGCATTTCGAATCTTAATCACTCTCTTCAGTGGTTGTTCGACATCTATGCGAACCCGGATTCTCATCTTTTATCTTCATATTCTACATAAACCCCAATCTGATTTCCAATGAATTCCGCCGTAGAATTATTCCTCATGCTGAACGGAAGGCCTCCTATTTGCACAAAGAATTCACATTCACTCAATTTGCAGCTAATCGGATCTTCCAACTCCTCTAATTCTTTTAAGATGATAAGACTGTTCTCGAATACCCACAGACCACCCTTTACGATCCGTTTATAATCATAAGCATGGTTTAGAATAATGAAAAGGGGAATTTACATCTGGGTCCCCTGAGGTTTGGCGTAGTTACAAATTAATTCCTGCACTTCCAGAAATTACATACAACTACCCTACTGTTTCCTTCCGTTAGAGGTCCCTGAACGCCGTTATAGTTCCGTCCAAAAAATTATCCTGAATATTACAAAAAAGTCCCTGTATTTTACAAAATGTTACAAAATGAGCCCTCAAGAATACCCAGATTTGGACGGAACTATAACGGCGTCCAGGGACCTCTAACGGAAGGAAACAGTAGGGTAGTTGTATGTAATTTCTGGAAGTGCAGGGATTAATTTGTAATTACGCCAAACCTCAGGGGACCCAGATGTAAATTGCCCTAATAAAAAATCTCCCTCCTTCTTCTCTCTGAATCTCCATTCCCTCTATAGGATTGAAAGCCCCCTGCATTGTCGACTTAAAGGAATCAAAACGATAAGTTTTTCTTGAGAAGATTCGACCAACTAAAACCAATTCTTTCGAATTATTATCATCCCTCCAAGCAGCCTCCGGTGCCACCCTACTCAATTCTTCTTCCATCGTCAACGCCAAAGCCCTGGTTATTGCCTCCAATTCGGATTCCATGGAAAGATTGATAGTATGATACAGTGTTACCTGAAACCCTCGGCTGAGTGAGGAGAGAATCTAACGTAAATCGACTGAAAACCAACAAGGTGCAACGTTAGAGGTAAAATAGGGAAACTGAAAGTAAACACTAAAAAATAAGAAGAAAGAAAACAGTAACATAAAACAGATAGAAACAAGTGTATCGACACAAGCTCGGAATATGGCTGAGATTTGAGGCTCTTCTGTCAGCGTGATGGAACTAGTGTGAATTTGTGTATTTTGTGTATATATGGAAACTCTCATATGGGGGTGAAGGCAACAAGGGCAGATGAGCTCATTCAGAGAGAAAGATAAGCTCTCATTCAGAGAGAAAAAAACCCAAAAAAGAAGTCTATTGCTTCATATTTATTACTTTGTAAGTTTTAAAATATTTTAAATGATTTTAATCCAGAATGCAATTTTTAACGCGGGAAATGCCTCAAAACTACCAAGGGGGGGATCAAATTTCCCTTTGCTCCCCGTTTCTAAAACTCTCCCTACTAACTCCCCAATCCACTTTATCAATTTCCCTTTACTACCTAATGTGTGTAATTTTACTAACTTACCCTTGATGACCACCAATTTTCTCTTTCATTCTCATTATTCATTAATGTTCTGAAATAAAAAAAAAAAAAAAGAAGAAAGCGGGAGCAAACGGCGAGAGAGAATTGTGAGACAACAACCGACTACATTACAGCGATCTTGGGTTACGGAGGTGGTGGGTGAATTTCCCCTGGTGAGAGGTCTCCGGCATTGAGGGAATTTCCCCGCTGTTGAGGTTGGTTTCCGCTGCGGAGTTTTACGGCGCCGAGGTCCGCCGAGGTCCGCCGAAGCACCAGAACAAGTTCGCCTGGAAACCTAATACCGGCGTAAAGATCAACCCCACCGTACGTCTCTTCTATTCTTTTCACGCTCTAAATTATCTCTTTTCACACTCGAATTCGTCTTGTGTATTTGAAAATTTTCTGTATCTATATATATGTGTGTATGCACCTATGGTGATGAATTGATAATGTATGTGCCAAATGTTCGTGTTGTGTTGACAAGATAATCGGGAGGTATAATTTGTTCATGTGCTCCAATACGAAATATGAAGCCTTAAATATGCTATTTTCCATTTTTAGTACGCAAAACTGGTAGGGTTTTGCTTGAATTTAAATGTCCTGCTTCGGTTAGGTGTTGATTGAGCCAAAATGCCCAAATTTGTGTAGTAGGTTTTCCTTTGCCCTCTTCCTCCTTGCATCTTTAGTTGGACGCCATTTTTTGTTGCAGGTTGAAGCTTGGGAGGCGAGGGTTTTCTCCATGGGGTCATGTTCCATTAACCGCAGGTCTGAAAATGCTTGCTTCATCGATTTGAGGTATGTCAAAACACCTTACTGCAAATGCCCATCAAAGTGTGAGATTAAAGTTGTTGAATCTCAAGAGAAAGCTTCAAAGGGTCACTTGTATTACTGTTGCCCTAACAAGAACCCACAGTGCAAATTCTTTCGTTGGTGCACGCCGGTTAAAGCTGCTCTTGGCTCCCAAGGTTGCCCAGTTGAAATTGATGCAGGAAATGAGGCATGTAGCCATTCAACTGTGAATGAAAAAACTGAATGTGGAGAGGTTGCTGAAGTGGTTTCAAGGGTGTCAACTATTAGTGGTTCATCAAGGAATGAAGTGATGGCAATTTCATACATATTTCTTGGGTGTTTTCTGCTGTGTTCTTCACAATGATGGTGATGTTTTGGTTGAATTTATAATGATTATAAATTTTCAGTGTTAGGGGGTGTTAGTGTAATATTAGGGAGTTTGTGTAAGGCGTTTAGTGTAAGCTCATTTTGTCAATTTAATGAATGATTCAGTTATGTCTGTACAAAGTGGAATGAAAGATGCATTGATATGTGGATGGATGAAATTTTGGTGTTTGTTGGAATGATACTTGAATTAATACGTGATACCTGATTTCGGCATTTGGGTATGTCATATGGATAATTAAGTACGTGATTCTAGCATCTGTGTACAACATTTCTCCTACGTACCCTAGTTGTATAATTCACTCACATGGGGTATGTAACGCCCCAACTTTTCCGTATTCTAATTTGACGTATGCGTTTACTAATTTGCGCGAATTAATTGGCTATAAGTGTTTTCTATATTTAAATTTTGTTATTTAATTGTTAATCATGTGATTAATTGAAATATATGCATTAATTGAATTGGAGTTAATATGAATAAATTGTGTGCTCCTTAATTACGCGTTTAAATTATTTAATTACCTAATTAATCGTTTATGATAATTACTATTTGTATTTTAATTAATCTTTTAATAATATATAATTTGTTATATTTTAATAAATACTTAAAATGGATTCTTAAATTTTATTTGAATTTTGAAACTATATGAATTCTTGATCGATATGCATTTACGTGACAAGTGGCGTGCCGGTACTATATGAAATGAATTCAAAATTTTGTGGAAATTTAATATGTTGGAGTTATGTGTCTCATGAATATGTATATATGCTCGTTTTACATTTTCGGATTCGTTTGATTGCGTTTTAAATTTATTTGGTATGATTGGAACCAAACCTGGGGCTAACGAGCACTTAGCGCACCCTTGGTTCCGTATGTGATATCTTGAGCTCGGGAACTCGAAATCGAGTTCCGTCAACTCCGTTGAACTCGTAACAAAAATTTGGGTTCAATAAAATTATCCTCATATTTTTCTAAGACCATTTGAAACCCCGAAATTCAACCGAAACCCGAAACGAATGCAAATCTGCCACCCTTTACTAAAAATGCCATAACTCATTCAAACCTTGACCAAATTAACCATGGTTGGAGGCTATGGAACCCTAGTTAAGCACACTATCACTCCATGCCCTCTCCTAACCGAACCATACTCAGCAAACAAGAGAAAATCAGCCCAAAAGTCCCTGCTCCAGTCCATTCCCGTAACCTTGCCAAAGCTTGGAGATTCAAAGCTCAAATCTCTTCCAACCTTCATCCAATCCACAAGGTAAGCTTACGTTTGTATTATACATCCATCATGAGTCATTTTGATCCATTCATCCCCAAATTTGAGCATGATTTCATGGGTTTATGGCTGAAATGGTGAATAGTTAGGTTATGGAGAAATTCGTTGATCTCTCTCATTCCTTGATGATTTAGGTTGATTCCAAGCATGAATATGATTGTCTTGACTCCTTCTTTGCATTTATGGTGAGGTATTACATGGTAGTTGAAGCATTCATGAGTTGCCATTAATGGAGTTTTGAAGAAAGTCATGAAATGATCATCCATTCCTTCATCTCGTGTTGATCACTCTTGGGGGCTGATTTATATGTTGTTTTATTGCCTTTAGCTGAGCATGTTGGTGAATTTGTGGCATGGGTTCTGCTCTGTTTTCGTTCCATTTTGCTACTGTAACAGGTCGGTCGCGGCCTCGATCGAACCATGAAGGAAAATGATAGCGGCCGCGACCCTCTCATGTCTTTGTTGCATTGTTTCTCAGGTCGCGTCCGCGACCTGAATTGCATGTTTTTGAGGTCGTACCCACGACCTCATTTTCAGCTACTCACGTATTATGGAATTTGAGCAAAAATTCGGGAAATTGCATGGGTAGCGGCCACTACCATTACATGAAGGAAATGGGTCGTGGCGCGACCCTCACACTAACTGCATGGAATTTCAGATTTTAAACGTTGTTTGCATGGATTCTTTGGCCCAATTTTAATTCATACACTTCATTAACATGTCATATAATGTGTTATCTTATGTGTTGTGAAGTTTGGTAAGTTTTCGTTGAATATTTTTTGAGTTATGGCTCAATATGTCTTTAACGCTTCCAATGTGTGCATGCATGGAATGTTGCTCTTAAAGATGAACCCTAATTGCTTCTTATTTCTCATTTTATGACTTGTATGATATGTATGCATGTTATATGATGTGTTATGCTCGTTATTTTGAATTCTTGAATTGATTGGGCGAGATTTATGAAGGATATGAACTTAAACGGATTTAAATGATACATGTAAGCCTTGATACCTCATGTTTGAACCCTAAGTGGTACCTTATTTCTTCTTAATGACTTGTATAAATTGTATACAAGTTATACTAGGTGTTATGTGTATTATTTGAATTCCTTAAATTAATTTGGTATGATTTATGGAAGTAATGAACTTAAATGAATTTGAATGATTCTTGAAATGAATGTGTTAAATGTCTAATTGTCTTTGAAATATTAATCGTGTGCATGAACGATTCCTTGACATAGTATCATAAGTTATGCATTCATAACCTATGTTATCCCTATCATATATGGTTTATGGCTCGAATTAATGCAAGATATGAAAGATAACAAATGCATGAATAAGAAACCACCCCGTATTGAACGTTGTGATGAATTACTTGATTATATGACCTCATGACATGAATTCTATTCCTTGTGCATCTCATATCATGATCAATACATTGCCGTGCGTCATATATGGTACATTTGGAGTCTTAAGTCTCACGAATTCATTGCATTGTCCTTTGTATAGTTTTCTCCAGGACAGTCCTTGGTTTTGTCCGATAAGGTGTAACAGGTCGGTTTCTCTTCTAATAGATAAAACTGACCCGATATATTCCAATGTATATATTTCAAGCCAAAGGTACTATATATATATATATATATATATATATCGAGTCATTTTCAAGGAGTCTATGATTTTGATTGTTAAACCCTTTTTCTTTTCTGAATACTTACCGATTGTTTTGGCGAGGACATGATTGATTGCACGGGCTCAGGGACTTGGTACGTGTGGCTATCTGGGGAGGCAAGGGCTGATGGTGATCTCGTGTGCTAGTCCCATATCATAGCGGTGATACCAGCCCTCGCTAGGAGTTTTAGCGGGGAATGGGAGCTGAGTGCCAAATGGGGAATTCATGTAACCCCATTGGTCAATTATTGGGTGGTCGGGTCTTGCTAACCCGTCCACCACCCGGAGGAAGAAGGTGTAATTGTTAATGCATGAACGAATGATAATGATTGAATGATCGAATGAATGAAATGATTGTCGCATGATCGCTAATGAATGAAGTTTTGCACACACGAGGTGTAGGTTGGAGATTTTACCCCCTTCGCCGGGCTCACTTTTTGACCGATTGAATGATTGAATTAAATTGATTGCTGTAATCCCGAGCGTTGTTTTATTTTGTTTTCACCCACTTGGGAAATATTCTAAAAACCTCGCACGGGATTATAGCTTACATGCGTGGGTGTTTAAATTCTGCATTATTATATTAATATACCCATTTTATACCCACCAGTCTCCTATAGACTGAACCCGAATTGTTTTCAGTTTTCTTGCAGGTTTGGAGTGCTAGGCGGGAAGTCGAGTCTGTTAAGTCTTTCGGTCAAATCAGAGTCGGTTCATATGCATATTGTATCATGATTAGTTTAAGTTAAAGAATGTAAGATTTGTATTGATTCTTACTACTATCATGAACCCGCATATTTGATGTTTTATGATTTCATTGAATTTCCGGACTAGGTACTTATGTTAGTGGAACCCGTCTCTATGATTGATGTAATCTGTTGGATTTTGTCCCACTTCCATAATTTTATTTGTTTTATTGAAATTGTTTTAATTGGTTGCGTAAGTTTAGTTCCCGCCTAGCCTATGGAGTGAGTGAGTCCCCGTTCGCTGTGAGCTAGGTTTATGTATGGACTTTCCAATTCATTCGTGGATCGGGCTCATAGTGCCGGGGATGTGGCACCTCCCTGTTGGGGGTGCTACAGGGTACATCGTGATAAAAGTTGTAATTCACTCTCCTACGTACTTTCGATGACTTTATACAACATATGGACGATTAAGTACGCGATTCTAGTATTTTTATACAATATTTCACCAAATTTGTACATCGATGAATTAAGTTGTAATTCACTCTCCTACGTACTTTCGATGAATTTATACAACATATGGACAATTAAGTACGTGATTCTAGTATTTTTATACAACATTTCACCAAATTTGTACATCGTGATAAAAGTAGTAATTCACTCTCCTACGTACTTTCGATGAATTTATACAACATATGGACGATTAAGGACATGATTTTAGTAATTTTATACAACATTTCACCAAATTTGTACATCGATGAATTTCTATTAGAGTTTAATAGAGTTTATATTAATAGAGTTTCTATGAATTTCTATTAGAGTTTAATAGCGTTTAATAGAATTTTTATTAGAGTTTAATAGAGTTTATATCAAAATAGAGCTTATACAACATATGGGCATACCAAATGATGAAAAGTACTAATTCAATAGAGTTTAATAGAGTTAATATTAAAATGTGTTGAATGATATATACTATATGATATAGTGCGTTGGTTACATATGTTATCTTAATGTGTTGAATGAAATAATAGAGTTTAATAGAGTCTGTACAAGAGTATGTTATCTTAATGTGTTGAATGATATATACTGTATGATATAGTATGTTGGTTACATATGTTATCATAATGTGTTGAATGATATATACTATATGATAAGTTGTTACTATATCATGTAGTATATATCATTCAACACATTAAGATAACATACTCTTGTACAGACTCTATTAAATTCTATTATTTCATTCAACACATTAAGATAACATATGTAACCAACACACTATATCATATAGTATATATTGTATAAAAATACTAGAATCACGTACTTAATCGTCCAAATGTTGTATAAATTCATCGAAAGTACGTAGGAGAGTGAATTACAACTTTTATCACGATGTACAAATTTGGTGAAATATTGTATAAAAATACTAGAATCACGTACTTAATCGTCCATATGTTGTATAAATTCATCGAAAGTATGTAGGAGAGTGAATTACAACTTTTATCACGATGAACAAATTTGGTGAAATATTGTATAAAAATACTAGAATCACGTACTTAATCGTCTATATGTTGTATACATTCATCGAAAGTACATAGGAGAGTGAATTACAACTTTTATCACGATGTACAAATTTGGTGAAATATTGTATAAAAATACTAGAATCACGTACTTAATCGTCCATATGTTGTATAAATTCACCGAAAGTACGTAGGAGAGTGAATTACACAAATTTTATGATGATATGCAAATTTGGTGAACTGTTGTATACAAATACGAAAATCATGTACTTAATCGTCCATATGTTGTATAAATTCATGAAGAGTAAGGATTCACTTTCATGTACCCCAGGTGAGTGAATTATACAACTTTTATGACGATGTACAAATTTGGTGAAATGTTGTATAAAAGTACTAGAATCACGAAGAAGAATGAATTATACCACTTTTCTTACGTTGTACATCTTTGGATAAATGTTGTAAACAGATGCTAGAATCACCTACTTAATTGTCCATATGTCGTATAAATTTCTGATAAAGTACGAAGGAGAATGAATTATACCACTTTTCTCACGCTGTACATCTTTGGATAAATGTTATACGCAGATGCTAGAATCACGTACTTAATCGTCCGTATGTGGTATAAATTTGTGAAGAACAAGGATTCACTTTTATGTACAACTTTTTTCAATTTGTACAATATTGGATAATGTTGTGCACAGATGCTAGAATTACGTACTTAATTGTCCATCTGACGTACCCAAATGGCAGAATCAGGCATCACGTGTTAAATCAAGTACCATTCCATTCCAACAAACACCAGGCAGTACAAATGAAAGAAAAATTATGATTGTACAACAAACACCAGGCAGCACAAATAAAGTCCAACAAACTAAACTACAAATGTTGTTCATAAAGTGTACAAGCTAACACAAATGCAGAACATGAAAAATTAAGATTCAAAGGGCTGTTTGCAACCACCAAGGAAAATTGAAATCACCCCTAATTGAGAAAACATGCATTTTGTGATTATAACGAAGGCCAGCAAGGAGACGCACAGGTGTGCTACACTCACTAACTTCGTATGAGCTACCCATGACTAAAACCGAAACAAAGAATGGTGAAGGGCACGAAATTGTCTGAGCTTAGCGCCGAGGGGAGTCAAGAATCAGGCCTCGAGAGTTCGTTGGAGAAAGTCGTCGGGCCCGATTCCAGAGAGCTCCGTTATATCCGTCGGCGAGAAAGCGAAGAACATCTTCAAATTTGCATCGGGGCCGATTCCAGGGATCTCAGCCGTTTCCAAAATGGGGAGTTGCCCGCGAACGGACAGGGAAGATCTTCAAATTTGTACCGGAGAGCTAACCCTTTTTAGTGATGTTCTTCGTCTTCTTCAACCTTGCGGGCATATTCTTCGTCTTGTTCAGAAAACCCTTTTTTGTTCAGACAACCCTTTTGATTTGTTTGTTGGTGGTAGTTAAAATTAATAATAAATGGATATTATGATAGGCATTAATCGTTTAAATGGTGGAAATAAAGTGGTACAAATATTAAATGGAGGGTATAACAGTCATTTTAGGTCATTAGGGAGCAAAGAAAACTTTGCATTTTCAACTGGGGAGTTAATAGGCACAATTTTTGGAATGGGGAGCAAACAAAGATTCCCACAACCCATAGGAAGTTTTAAAAGATGGCCCCTTTTTAACGGTATTTATTAGCTGCTCAGATATAATTTTATTATTTTTTATGAGGACCAGTAAAAATTAAGTTTTAATTAATATCTCATTGTATTTTTAGAGTTAAGAAATGGGTGAAAAAAAAAAAATTTAATTCTAATAATTTAAACTTAAAAATATTTAAATATATTATAAAATTAATATATAATCCAAGTTGGTTTTACTAATAGGAGACGAAATAATTTTAAATATTTATATAAGAATGCATGGAAATTTTAAAACTTTGAATTCATAACTATCATATCTATATAAAATCTTTAACTTTTTTGGGTAAAAGTGATTTATTAGAGTTTAAATTACATTAAATATTGTAAATTATTTTTGGATAAAAGTGCTTCGTCAGAGTTTAAATTACATTAGAGGAAAAACTCCTTAGATTTGATATTGACTCCTATATTTTGAATTTAAATATTTTTGCCAATAGAATTTGAGAAAATAGTGCATTATACGGTACTTCGAATTCAAATAATCTTAATATATAAATAAGTATGAAAATTTTAAAATTTAAAATTTAGATAAAACATAATAAATATTAAATACTTTAAAATATTATTTATATATGTGCATAATAAAATTTAATGAGGCTATCCGATAGCCTGACAGTTCTGAAATATCTATATAGATAGATAGATAGATATAGATTACACGCCCATAAATAGTAAAAGGTTCATATTCCACGACCAAATTATGATGAGTTTTTTAAATTAGGAAGACTCTCAATTTACAGGGAAATTCTTCCCTAGGCCGGGTGTTGCCTACACCCGGCCTTAAACAATGTAAAATAAAAAATAATAGCCTGATAGTTCTGAAATATCTATCTATCTATCTATATATATATAGATAGATAGATAGATATAGATTACACGCCCATAAATAGTAAAAGGTTCATATTCCACGACCAAATTATGATGAGTTTTTTAAATTAGGAAGACTCTCAATTTACGGGGAAATTCTTTCGTAGGCCGGGTCTACGGAAGAATTGTCCCAATTTAGTACTGCCGCTTTTGGTTTGTATTAATACTTGGGGTTAGTTACACAAACCCCTTTTCCTTTTAGGTCTTAGGATGGGTTGTCTCTCATTCTTTTTATTTTGAGTGATTTGTTTCTTAATCTTTTTTAAATTGTTGCATTTAACCCCCCTTTTAGACAATTTTGGTGGAATATTTCGGGAATATTTTGATCAAATAGAACTTTGACCGTCGATTTCTCCTCCGTCATGCCGACACAAGAGTCAAGACCACTACCATCGTGTTCTTCTCTCCAAGAAGAAAAAAATCCATATCCCATCCGACCATATTGGCGGTCGAAAGCGTCGAATTTGCCTGCAAAGCTTCGCTGGCCATGCGTCCTCTTTGACCGATGATCCTCATTCGTTGATCGTCGGATTTTGATTTTGAGACCACCATTTTGTTCTTTGTGTCGAGACCTTTGATTTGATGTATAATAACAACACGTTTGAAAACTGATTTGTATAAATTTAATCTTATAAATTACGCTAAAAAAAAAAAAAAGAATGGGAAATAGACGTCATATGCAAAAGAAAACAAAATAGATTAGTGGGTTTGTGTTCTTTGCATGAGTCATGGTCTGAGGTTCTTTCTCGAAAGTAAAGTCCCGGGTTCGAATTCCTTTAGTCATTTGGGGGTTGTTAAAAAAAAAAAAAAAAGACTAGTGGGTCCCCAGATACTTTGCAAGTCTTCATTGTTGAGACGTCTTGGTCAATCGGTGTGAACCTAGAGTCCTAGACTAGTGTGTCCCTGATAGAGAATACGTCATCGTATGGATTAAAAAAAATAAAAGAAAGAAAAAAGACGATACTTTGCAAGTCTTCGTTGACAAATCTTGATCAATCAATGTGAACCTATCGATTTATTAGTGAATTACCACTAAGTAACATAGTCTGCATGAGGTTGGAAAAAAGTTAGGTAACATCATTAATCTCTTCACTATCTTCTCCATACACTCTCGCATGAGAGATTATTTACTCTCGCATGAGAGATCTTCCAGTTAAAGATTACTGGGTCAGAATTCCATCCAGAAGCATCTTACTCACGGTCATCCGCCTTCATCTCAGGACTCTCCTTTGCAATCTCCTGCGCTCCTCTCCCTCATCGTTGCTTCCTTTGTCTTTTGTTTAGTGATTTCTCTTACTTTCTCTTCGCCCTCTTGTTCTGCAGTGAACGTAGCTACTGACCTTCCATTCAGTAGGCTCCCGTACCAGGAATCCGATAGTGTTACTCAGTCTCTCTAATGGAGGACAGTCTCCTGTGTCTTAAGAAGGCTCTCTCACTAACAGCAGAAGAGGAACATGGTTGGACAGCCCCTGATGAAGCATGGAGTGGCCGGGCTCTTACAAACCAACATTGGGTTGTGGGGAAGATCTTGTCACACAAAACTTTTAAATTTGAATCTGTTAAAGCCACCATGCTTGCTACTTTCAGCCCTATCAAAGGTATGGAAATCAATAAACTGGATGACGGGCGTTTTTTAGTCATCTTCTACCATGAAGTCGACAAAAGAAGATTTCTAAATGGAGCCCCATGGAGCTTTGAGAAGAATTTGATAGTTTTCAGATCCATTGAACTTAATGAAGACCCACTCGCGGTAAGCCTCTCTCACTGTGATTTTCATGTCCTGATACACGGACTCCCACTGGCAAAACGCACTCCTACAATGGGGAGTTATATTGGCAACAAACTTGGCATATTCAGGGAGATTGATACCAATGCCAAGAGTGGATACTCCTTTTCATCGGCCCTCAGAATCTGAGTGGGTTTAGATGTTACAAAACCCTTGTGCAGAGCAATGAAGATCAGAAACCAGGCTGGAAGTGAGGAAATTTTGGTTACCTTTACCATCGAAAAGCTCCCAAATTTCTGCTATATCTGTGGTATGCTAGACCACCTTGCAAAAATGTGCCCCAAACAATGCGAGGACTTCGTAGATCCAAGCGCGGATTACCCTTTCGGACCTTGGCTAAGGGCCTCATCTTCACCAGCTTGCTCCGGGTGGAAGGAGGGTTCCGCCGGCCGCCCCTCCCCTCACCTCAGGCCAACCTTCACCACTCCCAAGAACCCTACGGCATATCCCTCGAACAGCGAAAAATCCAATTTTCAACCCCCCTCTGTACAACACACTGTTTCCCAATCACCTACCCTAACCCTGCAAGTGTCAGACGGCCCTCACCAAACTCCTTCCCATACCCTTTGCTGCAACTACTCCGAGACCAACTACCCCACTGCATCCCGCTCTAAAGATATCAGCTCTGACACCTTTCCCCACCTAAACCTGAAATCTCCCAAGAATATTTGCTCCTCTCTGAACGAAGCCGTATCTGGCTCTGGTTGTAATTTGACCCCAATCTCTGATGTAAATCCCCAAATAAAGGAGACTCTAGATATGCACAGCCCTATTTCTATTGATACAGATATGGGCCTAGAATTTGATCAAGTTGCAGTGGGCCTTAAATCCCCCTCTGGCCCATCGCCCAACCCTCTCTACCCAGAAGCACCAAATAAATCTTTGGCCCAAATTGATTTTGATCTCATTAAATTCCCTAGCCCACAGCCTACTACAACCTCTCCCATGGTACTAGACCACAAAACACACAATTCAACCCAATCCCTCCAAAAGAAATTAGCCCATACCTCATCATCTGATCCAATTCAAGCAAAATCATCTCCCATGGAATACGACTCTGGCTCTCGCAGTAAAGAGTCCCCCATCTCCAGAACCCCTGTCACACCCAACTCCCCACATCGTGTCATCACCTCTCCGGTTACAGAATCCCTCTCCCACCTTGCACCAACATCACCTTCTTACTCACCCTCAAGAAATATTTTTCCGAATAAACTGGAGGATCATAACAATCAAGCCCAGAACACCACTTTCTCAGTCACCTGCACTGCCCAAACTCCTCCCACCTTTCATCCAACCTCGTCCACTGAACCTCCCACGTTTGACAACGAGGGCTTGATCAATATCCCCCTCACTTTTGCGCTCCAAACTCCCGCCCCTCCACCCCCCTACCAGACACATCTTCAGAAGAAATCTACTCGTGTTGCCACCAGAAAGCACCCCTGCTCCGCTCCTGAATCAAATTCCACACGCCATTGCACCAAAATACCAGAAAAAAGAAAAATCCAGGAAGTACCGACTGAACCTCTTTGCATGCCAATACAGAAGAAGCGTTCCCCTGGTCCTTCAGCACTATCTACTCAGCTCACTTGTGTTCCGGCGGAGGCTGCGAAGCAGCCCCGCCAATCCCAATGAGTCTCCTATTTTGGAACTGTCAAGGTTTGGGAGGACCTCGTACAGTTCATGGGCTTGGGGCACTTATAGAGGCCCATTCTCCCATCATCGTCTTCTTATCGGAGACAAAGTGTAGAAACCGCAGAATCGAGTATCTCAAGTCTAGGTTCAACCTTTTCGGGATTGGTGTGGACGCAGTTGGCCGCAGCGGCGGCCTGGCACTTATGTGGCAGAAGGATATTGATGTTACGCTCCTAAGCTTTAGTCGGAATCACATTGACGTAGCAATCTCTCTGGACTCTGATAGACCGTGTTGGCGCCTCACTGGATTTTACGGTAACCCGGATCACTCTCGCAGGCACGAATCTTGGAAAATCCTTTCTCAGTTAAGTAACCTATACAGCATGCCCTGGATTTGTGGGGGCGATTTCAACGAGATCCTTGCAAACAACGAGAAATGTGGAGGGGAATTTCGTCATCCGGGTCTCATTAATGCATTCCGCCAATGTATCTCCTCTTGCTGTCTTTCTGATTTGGGTTTTGAAGGAGAACCGTTTACGTGGACAAATAACAACAAATTCCCAGACACCATTCGTGCCCGCTTAGATCGATGTTTAGCCAATCAAGCTTGGACCGTCTCTTTTCCGAATTATCTTATTACTCACTTATCTTCTGTTCATTCGGATCATCAGCCGGTGCTTCTGTCTTTGGCAGCCCCACAGCCTAGTAACAGGACATTTGGGAAGCGAAATTTCAAATTCGAAGCTATGTGGCTCCGGCATAATGACTGTGATAATGTGGTCGGTAGAAGTTGGGGTTCTTCCCCTGGAGCACAAGGTGCTGATTCCATTTGGGATAAAATCGCCAAATGCCGTAAGGATCTTGCTTGTTGGAAAAAAGTCACTTTCATTGACCCGAAGAAACATATTGAGAAGTTGGAGACTAGATTGATTGAACTCTGGGATGGTCTGATTACTGACTTCACTAAATCTGAAGAGAGGAAAATTAAGGCTGAGATTGATGAATGTTACGCCCGAGAGGAGATCAAATGGAAACAAAGAGCTAAATATCATTGGCTGCAGGAGGGGGACCGAAATACAGCATTTTTCCACTCGAGGGCTTCCAATAGAAGACGGAAGAATATGATCACGAGACTCAAAGATGAGTTTGACTCTTGGAAAGATTCTGAACTTGAGATCAAAGGAGTGGTGGAACGGTACTTTGTTAAAATCTTCACTTCCAGTCGACCATCTGTGGATGAGATTGATCGCACTATCGAATGCTTGGAACGACGAGTCACACTTGATATGAATACCAGTTTGAGTGCTCCGTTCACTGCCGCCAAAATAGATAAAGCTCTCTCCCAAATGGCTCCCCTCAAATCTCCTGGCCCCGATGGTATGCCACCTATTTTCTTCCAGCACTTTTGGCCTGTTGTTCGGTCTGATGTTATTGCTTGTACTCTAGATTTTCTGAATCATGGTCAGTCCTCTAGTCATATGCATCATACACATATAGCTCTCGTTCCTAAATGCAAATCCCCTGAGTCTATGCTGCAACTTCGTCCTATTATTCTGTGCACGGTTATCTACAAACTTGCTTCTAAAGCTATTGCTAATAGGCTTAAACCTTTCATGCATCATATCATTTCCAACACTCAAAGTGCTTTTGTACTGGCTCGTCTTATTACTGACAATGTGCTGATTGCTTTTGAGTTAAATCATTACATTAAGCGCAGGACGACTGGAAAAGAAGGACTCTTTGCCTTAAAACTTGACATGAGTAAGGCGTATGACCGTGTGGAATGGACCTTCTTGGAACGAGTTCTCTTGAGGTTAGGGTTTGATGTCACTTTTGTGGCTGTTGTTATGCGTTGTGTTACCTCTGTTACTTACTCTTTTATCCTTAACGGTTCCCACTTCGGCCATATTTCTCCCCAACGAGGTCTCCGACAAGGGGACCCCCTCTCTCCTTATTTGTTTCTCTTTTGTGCAGAGGTATTTAGTCGTCTCATCGCCCATGAGAGACGCATCCAGGGTGTGGCCATATGCCGTCGGGCCCCACGGATCTCCCATCTTCTCTTTGCAGATGATACTATGATCTTTGGCGGTGCTAATCCTGAGTCAGTTGAGGGGATTCGTGATGTTCTTCTTTCTTATGAACAAGTCTCTGGCCAATCTGTTAATTTTCAGAAATCCTCCATTGTGTTCAGTCCGAATGTCACCAGTGAAATTCGTGAAAGACTTATTCATTACCTAGGGGTCCATGAAGTACAAAGGCATGAGAAATATCTCGGTTTACCTTCTATAGTGGGTATTAAGAAAAAAGAAGTCTTCAATCATATTCGCGAACGAGTCTGGGCTAAGGTACAAGGTTGGTCTGAAAAACTACTCTCCCAAGCAGGGAAAGAAGTCCTTATCAAGTCGGTCCTTCAGGCTATTCCAGCTTACTCTATGAGTTGCTTTCGGTTGCCAGACTCTCTTTTGGCAGATATTGAAAGGATGATCCGTGACTTCTGGTGGAACAATGGGAACAAAGACAAGATTCATTGGGTTGATTGGCATCGCCTATGCGAGAGAAAGAAATTTGGTGGGATCGGATTTAGGGATCTTAAAGCTTTCAATCTTGCTCTTCTGGCGAAACAGTGTTGGAGAATTTTCGAGAATCCTGATTGCCTCCTTGCCCAGTTGCTCAAAGCGCGCTACTTTCCTTCAGTTGATTTCAGCGATGCCTCACTTGGTTATAGACCATCCCTTACTTGGAGAAGTCTCCTGGCAGCGCACCCCGTCTTCTTAACAGGCTCTCGATGGAGAGTTGGTAACGGTAATTCCATTCGGATTTGGCATGACAGATGGATCCCACGCCCAAACAGCTTCAAACCGATTACCCCGCGGCCTGTCGACTCTCCGGTTACGTTGGTTAAAGACCTCCTCGACCTTGATACGGGCTACTGGAATGTTGTTCTTATCCGCAGCATTTTCCTTCCCGCCGACTGCGAATGCATCCTGTCCATTCCTCCTGGTAGTCACTCACACCGTGATAGGCTGATCTGGCACTTCTCTAAGTCTGGGCGCTTTACGGTTAAGAGTGCATACTACGTCGCGCTCTCCTCTCTCCCGAAATGGTGCCACTCTTCAGGTCCTTCTCAGAGTTTTGATTGGTCTTTCATTTGGACGGTCAAGGTTGCTCCTAAGATCAAACTTTTCATCTGGCGTCTTTGTTCCAATGCACTCGGGACTTCCTCGAACCTGCTGCGGCGGCGATGCTCTCCTTCCCTGTTCTGTCCTCTGTGCGATAATTCCCCTGAAGACATCCCTCATCTCTTCTCTCTTTGTGATTTCGCGCGGCAAGTGTGGGCTTTGTCAAATCTGCCATCGGTTTGTACCTCTTTTAGAGGGGGTGATATTCTGAATTGGGTCCTCTTTGCTTCTCAAACTCTAGATCGGGAGGAAGTACCCCTCTTCTTCACTATCCTTTGGTCCATCTAGTGGTTCCGCAATACCAAAGTCTTTGAAGGTAAGCGTGTCCTCCCCGGCGATACGATTGGCTTCGCTCGTAATTTTAATTCGTCTTTCCTTGCTGGTGTTCGTGCTCCCCCCGTGATGCACCTCCAATCACTCCCGTCTGCCTGGACTCCCCCTCCAGTAGGCTCTCTTAAAGTTAACTTTGATGGTGCTACGTTCCTTGATTCCGGGGATGTCGGGATAGGAGTGGTAGCTCGGGATTACTTGGGTGCTTGTGTTGGTTGGCTATCTCATCGTTTCCAAGGTCGTTTTGGTGCCGAGGTTGTGGAAGGTTTGGCCGCTAAAGCGGCTATCTGTTTGGCCTCAAAACTCGGTTGGACGTCGGTTATTTTGGAAGGTGACTGCCAAAATCTCATCAACAAGATTGCAGACCCAACTGAAGATTGTTCGGAAACGGGTAATATTGTCTTGGATATTCGTGGTGCTCTGTCCCACTTTCCTACCTTCTCTCTATCGTGCGTTCGTAGGACTGGTAATTCGGTTGCTCATTGGCTTGCCCGCAATGCTCAATCTTTTGTTGAAGGGATTGATAACCCCCCTGCTGCTGCTTGCCGCCTCATCTTAGCAGATTTAGTTGTTTAATTTGTTGTTTGTTTGTCCCCTGCTGTGACTTTTCTTTGGTTCTGTTTTTGGCACCCCTGCGTGGGTGTCCCCTGGTGTCAAAAAAAAAAAAAAAAAAGATTTATTAGTGAATTATTTCTACATTCTTTTTTGCTTTATTATATTTTTTAATAGATATAAGGTAGCATTTGTGCGTCAACTATTTAGTTTGTGTTTCAAACACTTTTATAATTCTAGTATATTTTTGTCATTTTAAAGTATTTGGAAACTAACTTAACTTTTGTTTACTTTAAATAGAAATAAGTTAGAATTTTTTTATTTTTTGAACGCACACACACCCTAATGGAACTTGAACCTGTGATTTATTAAATTACAGGTGTAGATACTTATCACTAAACTATCTGCTTGTCCCAAATAAATTAGAAGCTTAAAAAAAAAAAAAAGAGTTAGAAGCTTGAAACACTTAAAGAATTGCATTTCACTTCTATTTATGCTTCTAAGTAATATTGGTAAATAAATGCAAATTTACATAGTTTATTAGCGGTAGAACAACCAAGCAGAAGTTGTTCAAGCATTATGGCTGAAAATTTTCAAATTATACTATCAAGTTCTTATTAGGCATTTTGAATAATTTTAGCTGAAACTGTCCCTAAGAAAGAAAAGAAAAAAAATATATGTGCATACACTTCTATATTCCTGCTTCCTCTTTCCATTGATGGTGATGTAGCAAATGAAACACGCTCTCCATGGCTGTAACAATCACATAAAGTTAAATGAGACCAAAATATATTTCCAAGTAAAGTTGGATTTATGTTCTTTTCCATCACAAATGGACTTTGAAGCTTTTTTCTTGGACGCACTACTTTTTGACTTTTATACTTTTAATTTAGGCTAAATTATAAAAATAGTGTTAATTGACTTTTATGTTATAAAATTAGTATAGTTTTTGTTTGCATTTTAAATTTAGTGTAAGACGTGTACTGCACATACGTCTTTATCATGTTTCTTGATTTCCACTTTTTGTATGTTTTATAAATAAGTCCCATGGTTTATAAATGTTTTCAATTTGATCCATTAATTTCTCTTTCATGTATTTTTTCTATAAATTTATTGCTTATATGATTTATTATTTTTCTTTGGTCTTTTATACCTTGTATAATTGTATCTCTATTTAATATATTTTTATGTAATGTTCGTTCGTAATTTTTCTGATATATTTCTTCTTTTTGTAAGGATGTTTCTAAATTTTTTCCCATTTGTTTAATTCTTTTAGCCTTCATAATTTCTTTTGTTTGTTGTTTTTCTTCTGTCATAATGTCTAATTCTTTTTTCGGTTTATAACTCATAATTAAGCACATGTCATTTGATACGCTATATCTCTTTTCTTTTTTATCTTTTTTAAATCCGCGTTTGCGGTTTCTATCATTATTTGTTGAGTTCTTAATGATAAATCTTTATTGTATTTCAAATCATGGTATGCCATTTTAGCAAGATATTCATTTATAATAACTCGTTCTTCTATTGCTTGTATATCCCGTGCTATTCTCTTTTTATAATCGAATCTTTCCATTATTTTAAGTGTATATTAGAAATAAAAGTATACTTTTAATATGTTTTAATTTTAAATAGTTACAGTATTCTTTCCATGCTTTTTCAAAATATTCAGTTTTTTCATATATCTCAATCATTTGTTTGCTTATGAACATTTCTTCTTCTACTTGTATTAAAGATCTAGATAACCAGTATTTTAATTGTTGACTCATGTTTGTAGAATCGTATACGGGGCTCTGATACCAGAAAGGCACTCAGAGTGTTTCTTTGATAGTTGTGGTTAGTTTAGCCATTTGATCGGCTAATTGTGTGAATTCGTTTTCAATGATTTCATTAGAAGATCCCTCTTCTTTAAGGTTTTTAATAGAGGCCCGTGTACTAGTTTCATTAGTTCTTTGGTTTGGTGGTAGATATGTATAACATGTGCTTTTACTTTTTAAAAGTCTAGGTGTTTTATTTTGAAAAACATTAGTATTAACATATTGTATAATAGGTGTCTTTGGTATATATTTTATACGAGAAACTTCTCGAAAAATATCTTCCATATATATCTTATCTGTGTCTTTAAATTGTATACTATGATGGTTGTTTGTCAGAGCATATCCAATGGTGTATGTTATTGAAAATGGATAGTCGTTTGTTTCCATTAAATCTTGTCTTTCGAATTTATAAGCAATGTTTAAAGATTTATCTAGTTTTTCTGTTACTAGTGGTATAGCGTAGTGTAAAGCTACATTAAAGAGTAGTTTAGTATAAGCAAGGTTTCCTTCAATTATTCCAAGTATTTTATCTTTTATGTTCATAATTCTGTCATCACATATAGCTAGTTTTATGGGTGAGTTTATTCCTTCAGCAAATGTACTCTTAATTAGTATCTGTATTGTAGAAATATGTATATATCCTATTTCACTAGGTGTATATTTTGCTTTTTTAATTTTCTGAATTATATCAGCTTTGTTTATCAATGAAATAGCCTGTGTTCCTTTTGTTGTAGAAATTTCAATAGGTGTTTCGCATGTAAATTTTCCATATAATACAATGTTTTTTCTACTCAGTTTTGTTTTTAAATCTGTTTTCATATCTTGTCCATCAATTAAGTTTAATTCTTTTCTTCTAACTTTGTTTAATTTTTTGTTGTCTATAACAATATCTTGAGAAAAATATCCGTATTCTTTAGTTGTTTCAAAATGTTCAATCTGATCTATTAAACTCGTTTCCATGTGTATAATTTCTAGTATACAAAAATATGAATAACAATTTTAGAACGAAGTTTGTATTGTTTACCTGTTTGTGTATTTCTATCTACTGTCTCCATGCACTCCATGTTACCTGTTCATCTTTCTTCAAAGTATATGTTTGATTTTGGTATGAGAATTGTTTGGTTGTGTATGGTTGTTTTGTGTATGGTTCTGCTATTCAGGCGTGAGGCCAACAGAAAAGAAAAGCTCAAAGGCTTAAAACTCAGAGAGTTTTTGATCAACACATGATCTTTTTCTTTCTATTAAAGTCTGAATATTACATACTACATTGAGGCCAATATATAGGCACTCGACTTACTGTTACAGACGCGTTTTTTACAAAAAGTCAAAAAAGTAGAAACAGACTTAAGGTAAAGATAATAATGGTGCTCAACAACTGCACCTAAAAAGCAGACAGAGACATAAAGTCTGCATTATTGAGGTGTGTTCGTCATTGCTTACGTATTTCCTTGAGTGTTTGATGTCATTGCATGCGTCAGTTTACATTACTCTTCAGTAACAGTGTCTTCTTTTAATGATTCGTTTGAATTATGGGACCCTGTTTCTTCAGCTTTGTCTTCAGGTTTGTCTTGGCACATTGCACAGCTGTGTTCATCAATTATTTCGCTGTACTCACAGAAAATGAGCTTGATTTCCTTAGGAAGTGTCTTCAGGCTGTGTTCTTCAATTTTGATAAAGGTTTTCTCAAAGTTTTCCAACGTCTTTAGCTGTAACGATGGAACTGTGTATCTCGAAGATCCATATATCAGATGATAATTGGATTTATAGTTTATTTTGACATTACTGTCCTTGTTTATCTCTTGTGATGCATAAAATATTTGATTTAGTTGTTTTGCAACTATCTCATTTATGTCATCAAGTGTCTTCATTGTATCGATGCAGGGGTATTCTCCATTTGAAACTATCAGTTTGATAATTCCATGAGAGTATACTGATACTCTTTCTTCGTTGAAGATAGGGTATGAAAGTGTAGATTTGAAGACTATTTCTTTATCCATATTTCCTTTTGAAACTCGTCTAGCATAGTCCTGAAGTGTCGACATTAGTTTTGGGCTGAATTTTCGAAAACAGTTTGGGTTTTTGAAGTATAGGGTGTCAAGAAATCCATGTATGAAGAATTGGTATATCAAGTCTGGGTCTGCTTGTTCAAATATAACGACTTTTGGGTCGTTTCTGTTTACTGGGTACCAAAAAAGGTTGTTTTTGTCTGTCTCTGGATTGTATTCAAAAATGGATTTCAAAAGATTGTCAAAATTTTCTTTTGAGGGTTGTATTTGGGCCTCTTTTTGGGCTGATGTTTGGACGCGGTCCATTGGGTTTACTGTGGGTATATTTCCAAGGAGTCTCATCCTTTCATTGAAACTGTTTTGGGCTTGGAGTGTTGGAGTGGTTTGAAGGGAGTTTTTGTTTCTTCAAAGGCTTGTTTGGCTTCTGAAAGACTGTTGTATGTTTTGTATGATATTGCTGGGTTTCCTTGTATATGAACATTGGCTTTTGACCATTGATCATATATTCCTCGGCTTGAACCATTAAATATAACATACCATTGTTTAATTTGTTTTCTTTCATCTTCATTGTCTTGTGTAGCTGCTGATGATGAAGTATTTCCTTCTGCTGCTGTTTGTGGAAATGTCTTTGATTTTGTGAATGTTTTGGATGATGGATCCACCACGCTTGCTGGGAACTCTGATGGTGGAAGTCCGGCTGCTTGTTGAACAACGTGTAATGCGGCAAGAAGTTCTTGACGTTGTGTCATCTTGGATTCTGTGAATCTTTGTGAATTGTTGTATCTCACGATCAATTGTTTCAATGTTTTGTTTCATCAATGCTATCGCGGCCTCCATTCTCGTGTGAGTGTATCTGCAAGAGCGTTCTCTTCTGATTTTATGTATACGATGTGAAACTGGTATCTTCTTATCTCGAGCTGCCAACATATCAATCTCCCTTGATTATAGTTGTCTCGGAGTGTATACCTGTAAAAGTTTGTTAAGTATTTTGAGTCTGTTCGAAGTTCGAATTCTCGAGGTAAAAGCTCGAGTTTCCACTTCCGAAGTATCTTTAGACATGCAAGTGTCTCTTTTTCATGAACTGTGTAATTTTTCTGAGTTTCTGTAAATGTCCCAAATATATATTTACAGAGTTGTGAAATCTCGCGAACCTTTTTTGTTCTTGTATTCATATGACCTTCAAGGTCGTTTGTATTCATTTTTTCGGCTGGTATTGCAAGCACGCAACCAGACCATGTATCATTTGAAGCATCTGTCTCAATGATAATAAAATCATTTTCCTGTGGATTGTATAAAACAGGCAATGTTTCACAATACTGTTTTATTTTATGTACTTGTATCGAATCATCAATTCGCCAATTCCATTGTATTTTTTCAGAAAGTTTCTTTTGTAATTGTGTTCTTTCTTTAGCAAGGTTCTTTATGAATCCTTGATCAGAAATATAGTTTAAACATCCAAGAAATCTTTGTAATTGTTTTCTATCAGTAATTTGATCTGGGAAATCGTTTAGTTTTTTCAAAATATTATCTTGAAGAACTATGTTTCCTTGTGAATCAAAAGTATTTCCCAGAAAATCAATTTTTTGTTTACATAAGACTGTTTTCTTTTTAGAAAGAATTAGTCCTTTGTCTTTGCATCGTTTCAAAACTATTTTTAGTTTTTTCAGATGATCTTCTTTATCTTGATTACTAAAGATGATAATATCATCAATATAAGCAAGACAAATATCTTCCAAACCTTCAAGGTTTTTGTCCATAAATCTTTGGTATATTCCAGGTGCTTGTTTCAAACCAAATGGTAAAACATTCCATTGGTAGTGTTTTTGTGGAGGACATGTAAATGCTGTTAGAGGTTTTGTATCTTCATGCAATCTTAATTGCCAGTATCCTGATTTAGCATCTAGTGTACTGAACCAAGTTTTTCCTTTTAACCTATCTTTGATATAATCAATTCTAGGAAGTTTATTTGCATCTCCAACAGTTTTTTCATTTAATTCTTTATAATTTATAACCATTCTTCGTTTTCCTCGTTTTATTTCATTCTTATTTTCTACATAAAATGCAGGTGCTGCGTGTGGACTTTTGCTTTCAGAAATTAATCCTTTTTCCAAAAGTTGTTTACATTTTTCTTTAAATTCATCAATATCTTGTTTAGAATATGGTATATTATTTTTTACATTTACTTCGTCTAAAGGATTTTTAAGTTTAATTTCGACTATCATATGATTATTGTTCTTATCTTTATCTAAAGGATCTTCACTAGTGACAGAATCTAGAATTTCTTCTATTTCTTTTTCAAGATTTGTTTTTATGAAAAATATTAATTCATGATTGATTAAATAATCTATTTTGTCTATGAGATTACTTCTATCTTCAATCTTTACTATAGGTATTTCAACAGTTTCACTCTTTTGAGATAGTTTTTCATTAACAGGTGATTTTAACGTGATGTATTTTAAATCTTGACAAAAAGGTCTATATAATTTCAAAAAGTTATTTCCTAGGATGAATGGTAATCATGTTTCGTGTCTGTATATAGATGGTATAGTAAAACAATATCCCTGTATCCAAGCCTTTTCTAAGTATGTAGCGTACCATATATAATAATGACTTGCATCTGCTATCATTATTTTTAATGGTTGTTTAAGTTTTTTCCATTTGAATATCGTAAGAGCTGGTGAAGCAAAGCATAAACTTGCTCCTGTGTCTATAAATGCTTTAATTGTTTTATGTTTTATTTTTACTTCTATGAATGTAGCGTTAGAGTTTTTCATTTAGAAATCATCAGAACTATATTCGGTTTCTGATTCTGTAATAGTTTCCATTTCATATATGTTTTCCAGATCAGAATAGTCTTCTTCTATTGGCTCTAAATCGTATGTTTGAGCTACTTGAAGTATATGTAATTTTTTATTCGATTGTTTTTGTTGTTTAGGGCATTCTCTTGCATAGTGTCCTTCTTCGTGACAAAGCCAACATTGACATTTTTTCTTTCCTTCTGGACAGTATTTTTGTTTTGGTTTGTATTCTTTCTTTTTAAAGAAACGTCTTCTTCTTTTTTGAAATTTATGTTTATTATTGTCTACCCATCTTTTAGGTTTCTTTCTCCATCTATATGTTTTATCCTTTCTCCTGTATTTTCTTTTTTTGTTTGGTCGAATTATGTATGGACTTTCTCCGTATTGTTGAGGTACTAAAGGATTTCCCTCACAACATATTGTAACCTTGTTTTTAACTGCATTGTGTAAGTCTCTTTCATAGCATTTGTCTCCTATAAATTGTTCTACTACAGTTTGCGCTCCTCCTAGTGTCTCTAAAACGAATCCTTCATTTACTTGTTTCTTAAATTCCGCATATATTATTTGGCCAACTGGATAAGGTAATTTATTGAAATATAATGATAGATATTTTTCTCTGTTTTCTTTGGATAAATCATAGTAATACATATTGTATTCACAGTTAAAGTGTTCTATAGCGCACATGTCTAATATTTGTGTATTAGCAAGATGGTATGCTGCTCTATCTTGTTCTCTTTTATTTACGAAGAGTCCTGAATCTTGTATAGGTATTCCAACGAATTCCGAATATATTTTTGCAACTATGTTCCAAAAAGTATCTATAGAATCTCCTCCTATCAAGAGTGTTTTCTGTTCTTCTGATAATGAGGCTAAGTAATGTGTTACGTTTTCTGTTGTTTTATATTGTACAAAATTGAATATTGTATTAAAAATTTCTAGTCTTAATCTATCTTCGGTTTCTATAATTAATCCTAGTTTATGTGCCCATTCGGTAATAAATGTTGATTTGTTTGTTACACAGTCTAAATTTAATATTCCATCGACTCCTAATATTCCCTTTGTAGGTATATATTGTTCAGGTATTTTAGACCATCTTCCCTTTTTATTTGGAATATATCCCTTTTTAAAATTGTATTGTGTGCTTGAATTTTTTAGAGGATTAGTATATTTATCTTCTTGATAAGTTTCCCATTTAATTTCTTCTCCCTTTTTCGTATTACTAGCTTCTGGAATATCTTTCTTGTCTTTCTTTTGTTTTAAACCGTGTTCCATTCCTAACACATCGTCTTCTGATGACTCATATCCATATATTACTTCTTCATTTTCTACTTCCGGTTTTATAGCTTCTAATGTATGGGTTTGTTTATTTTTTTCATCAACTATTTTTAATGATTCTAATAAGTTGTTTAATTCTGCAATTTTTTCTTCTAAATCAAAAGATTCCAATATAAACGTGGAGCTTCTATTTGAAAAGGTTTAAGACTTCTTTTCCCAAAATATGTTTCAAGATCAGCAATAGTTATATGTCTAGAATATTCTTTTCGTATAATTACTTCTTTAAGTTGTTTTAATAATTCATGACAATTCGACATTGGAAGTATTATTTGTTTTTCGTCAGATGTTTCGATTTGGTTTTCCACTTGTTTTCCTTTAATTTCTCGTAGAAGTTTATCTAAAATTTCTTGAGTATTATCTATTTCATTTAGAACATTTTGTTTTTATCTAAAAGAATTTGTTGTAACATATCTATAATGGTGTTTAATTGTGGGTTTGTAGTGGCGTGAAATAAATGTGGATATTCTCCCCCCTCCTGATGACAAGAGAAAATGTTTTGATCAATTTTATAGTATGATTCAATTTCTTGATTAGTATGGATGTTTGTTATAGTATCCTCAAGTTGAGACATCTTTTTGTTAGTATTTATTAATTGTTCTGTTAATGTTTGTACTGTGTTATTTAAAGAATGTATCTGTTGATTTAATGTTTCTACAAAATTTTGTAATTCATTCATGCTGATGAAAGTATATTTAATTTAGTTATTTGTTCGTGACACCATTTTATCACTTTTTTATTTTCATCCATTAGTTCTGGTATTCCGTGTTCTGATCGTTTTATGAGTTTAATATATTCTTCTAGTCTTGAAATAGTAGTGGGAATGTGTATTCTATTTTTTACAAGATTTTCTTCACTCTGTCTCATGCTTTGAATAATGTTTTCTAGTTTTTCATATTCTCCTGGATTAATCGTTTTATTTAATATGTCTATTTTTTGTTTAATTATTCCACGTATTAGTCGTATTTCTTGACGTTTTAATTGTTTTTGATATTGATCCATATTTATCCATTCATTTCCCGTTGATATATTTTTTTTATTAATTTTGTATTTATTATATCAATTTGTTTAGTGTTGTCTGTTATATTTTTTATTTCATTTGGGTATATAAAAATTTCTTTCATAATAAAATCGTATTTTGTTGCAACCTCTAATTTCTTTCCCAATTTTCTTATATCGGTTTTAATTTTTGTTTGTTCATTCATTTTATCTTTCAAATCGTTTTAGTATTAAAATAGTTTTTTGTATCTGTTCTTGATAATATTCGGCCCAAGATTCATGATATCTCGTGATATACCAGTGTCCATTATTTCTAGCTACTAAGTATGATTTTTTATGATTATTATATTCTTCGTATAAATCTGTCAAATATTCATTATATCCTTTCATATTGAAAAGTATTGTGGGTGAAAATATAATATTTCAAAAGTTATTGTATTGATTTTATAAGAAAATATCAACTGTGTCATGGTTTTTTGGAAAAGCTTTTCGCATTCACGTTTCACACTAATTTTGTAATTGAAAAGTCAAAAATATACTATTATTAAAAAGTTTCCATTATATCATTTCCTATTCTGGTTGAAATATGAGCAGTATAAATAGTTCATTTATTACTCAGAATCTTTTTATTTTTGTTTTTTTCTTTTTTCGTAAATTAAAGGAAACTTTTTAATAATAGTATATTTTTGACTTTTCAATTATAAAATTAGTGTGAAACGTGAATGCGAAAAGCGTTTCCAAAAAACCATGACATAGTTGATATTTTCTTATAAAATCAATACAATAACTTTTGAAATATTATATTTTCACCCACAATACTTTTCAATATGAAAGGATATAATGAATATTTGACAGATTTATTCGAAGAATATAATAATCATAAACAATCATACTTAGTAGCTAGAAATAATGGACACTGGTATATCACGAGATATCATGAATATTGGGCCGAATGTTATCAAGAACAGATACAAAAAATTATTTTAATACTAAAACGATTTGAAAGATAAAATGAATGAACAAACAAAAATTAAAACCGATATAAGAAAATTGGGAAAGAAATTAGAGGTTGCAACAAAATACGATTTTATTATGAAAGAAATTTTTATATACCCAAATGAAATAAAAAATATAACAGACAACGCTAAACAAATTGATATAATAAATACAAAATTAATAAAAAAAATATATCAACAGGAAATGAATGGATAAATATGGATCAATATCAAAAACAATTAAAACGTCAAGAAATACGACTAATACGTGGAATAATTAAACAAAAAATGGACATATTAAATAAAACGATTAATCCAGGAGAATATGAAAAACTAGAAAACATTATTCAAAGCATGAGACAGAGTGAAGAAAATCTTGTAAAAAATAGAATACACATTCCCACTACTATTTCAAGACTAGAAGAATATATTAAACTCATAAAACGATCAGAACACGGAATACCAGAACTAATGGATGAAAATAAAAAAGTAATAAAATGGTGTCACGAACAAATAACTAAATTAAATATACTTTCATCAGCATGAATGAATAACAAAATTTTGTAGAAACGTTAAATCAACAGATACATTCTTTAAATAACACAGTACAAACATTAACAGAACAATTAATAAATACTAACAAAAAGATGTCTCAACTTGAGGATACTATAACAAACATCCATACTAATCAAGAAATTGAATCATACTATAAAATTGATCAAAACATTTTCTCTTGTCATCAGGAGGGGGGGAGAATATCCACATTTATTTCACACCACTACAAACCCACAATTAAACACCATTATAGATATGTTACAACAAATTCTTTTAGATAAAAACAAAATGTTCTAAATGAAATAGATAATACTCAAGAAATTTTAGATAAACTTCTACGAGAAATTAAAGGAAAACAAGTGGAAAACCAAATCGAAACATTTGACTAAAAACAAATAATACTTCCAATGTCGAATTGTCATGAATTATTAAAACAACTTAAAGAAGTAATTATACGAAAAGAATATTCTAGACATATAACTATTGCTGATCTTGAAACATATTTTGGGAAAAGAAATCTTAAACCTTTTCAAATAGAAGCTCCACGTTTATAATGGAATCTTTTGATTTAGAAGAAAAAATTGCAGAATTAAACAACTTATTAGAATCATTAAAAATAGTTGATGAAGAAAATAAACAAACCCATACATTAGAAGCTATAAAACCGGAAGTAGAAAATGAAGAAGTAATATATGGATATGAGTCATCAGAAGACGATGTGTTAGGAATGGAACACGGTTTAAAACAAGAGAAAGACAAGAAAGATATTCCAGAAGCTAGTAATACAAAAAAGGGAGAAGAAATTAAATGGAAAACTTATCAAGAAGATAAATATACTAATCCTCTAAAAAATTCAAGCATACAATACAATTTTAAAAAGGGATATATTCCAAATAAAAAGGGAAGATGGTCTAAAATACCTGAACAATATATACCTACAAAGGGAATATTAGGAGTCGATGGAATATTAAATTTAGACTGTGTAACAAACAAATCAACATTTATTACCGCATGGGCACATAAACTAGGATTAATTATAGAAACCGAAGATAGATTAAGACTAGGAATTTTTAAAACGATATTCAATTTTGTACAATATAAAACAACAGGAAACGTAACACATTACTTAGCCTCATTATCAGAAGAACAGAAAACACTCTTGATAGGAGGAGATTCTATAGATACTTTTTGGAACATAGTTGCAAAAATATATTCGGAATTCGTTGGAATACCTATACAAGATTCAGGACTCTTCGTAAATAAAAGAGAACAAGATAGAGCATCATACCATCTTGCTAATACACAAATATTAGACATGTGCGCTATAGAACACTTTAACTGTGAATACAATATGTATTACTATGATTTATCCAAAGAAAACAGAGAAAAATATCTATCATTATATTTCAATAAATTACCTTATCCAGTTGGCCAAATAATATATGCGGAATTTAAGAAATAAGTAAATGAAGGATTCGTTTTAAAGACACTAGGAGGAGCGCAAACTGTAGTAGAACAATTTATAGGAGACAAATGCTATAAAAGAGACTTACACAATGCAGTTAAAAACAAGGTTACGATATGTTGTGAGGGAAATCCTTTAGTACCTCAACAATACGGAGAAAGTCCATACATAATTCGACCAAACAAAAAAAGAAAATACAGGAGAAAGGATAAAACATATAGATGGAGAAAGAAACCTAAAAGATGGGTAGACAATAATAAACATAAATTTCAAAAAAGAAGAAGACGTTTCTTTAAAAAGAAATAATACAAACCAAAACAAAAATACTGTCCAGAAGGAAAGAAAAAATGTCAATGTTGGCTTTGCCACGAAGAAGGACACTATGCAAGAGAATGCCCTAAACAACAAAAACAATCGAATAAAAAATTACATATACTTCAAGTAGCTCAAACATACGATTTAGAGCCAATAGAAGAAGACTATTCTGATCTGGAAAACATATATGAAATGGAAACTATTACAGAATCAGAAACCGAATATAGTTCTGATGATTTCTAAATGAAAAACTCTAACGCTACATTCATAGAAGTAAAAATAAAACATAAAACAATTAAAGCATTTATAGACACAGGAGCAAGTTTATGCTTTGCTTCACCAACTCTTACGATATTCAAATGGAAAAAACTTAAACAACCATTAAAAATAATGATAGCAGATGCAAGTCATTATTATATATGGTACGCTACATACTTAGAAAAGGCTTGGATACAGGGATATTGTTTTACTATACCATCTATATACAGACACGAAACATGATTACCATTCATCCTAGGAAATAACTTTTTGAAATTATATAGACCTTTTTGTCAAGATTTAAAATACATCACGTTAAAATCACCTGTTAATGAAAAACTATCTCAAAAGAGTGAAACTGTTGAAATACCTATAGTAAAGATTGAAGATAGAAGTAATCTCATAGACAAAATAGATTATTTAATCAATCATGAATTAATATTTTTCATAAAAACAAATCTTGAAAAAGAAATAGAAGAAATTCTAGATTCTGTCACTAGTGAAGATCCTTTAGATAAAGATAAGAACAATAATCATATGATAGTCGAAATTAAACTTAAAAATCCTTTAGACGAAGTAAATGTAAAAAATAATATACCATATTCTAAACAAGATATTGATGAATTTAAAGAAGAATGTAAACAAATTTTAGAAAAAGGATTAATTTCTGAAAGCAAAAGTCCACACGCAACACCTGCATTTTATGTAGAAAATAAGAATGAAATAAAACGTGGAAAACGAAGAATGGTTATAGATTATAAAGAATTAAATGAAAAAACTGTTGGAGATGCAAATAAACTTCCTAGAATTGATTATATCAAAGATAGGTTAGAAGGAAAAACTTGGTTCAGTGCACTAGATGCTAAATCAGGATACTGGCAATTAAGATTGCATGAAGATACAAAACCTCTAACAGCCTTTACATGTCCTCCACAAAAACACTACCAATGGAATGTTTTACCATTTGGTTTGAAACAAGCACCTGGAATATACCAAAGATTTATGGACAAAAACCTTGAAGGTTTAGAAGATATTTGTCTTGCTTATATTGATGATATTATCATCTTTAGTAATCAAGATAAAGAAGATCATCTGAAAAAACTAAAAATAGTTTTGAAACGATGCAAAGACAAAGGACTAATTCTTTCTAAAAAGAAAACAGTCTTATGTAAACAAAAAATTGATTTTCTGGGAAATACTTTTGATTCACAAGGAAACATAGTTCTTCAAGATAATATTTTGAAAAAACTAAACGATTTCCCAGATCAAATTACTGATCGAAAACAATTACAAAGATTTCTTGGATGTTTAAACTATATTTCTGATCAAGGATTCATAAAGAACCTTGCTGAAGAAAGAACACAATTACAAAAGAAACTTTCTGAAAAAATACAATGGAATTGGCGAATTGATGATTCGATACAAGTACATAAAATAAAACAGTATCGTGAAACATTGCCTGTTTTATACAATCCACAGAAAAATGATTTTATTATCATTGAGACAGATGCTTCAAATGATACATGGTCTGGTTGCATACTTGCAATACCAGCCGAAAAAATGAATACTAACGACCTTGAAGGTCATATGAATACAAGAACCAAAAAGGTTCGCGAGATTACACAACTCTGTAAATATATATCTGGGACATTTACAGAAACTCAGAAAAATTACACAGTTCATGAAAAAGAGACACTTGCATGTCTAAAGATACTTCGGAGGTGGAAACTCGAGCTTTTACCTCGAGAATTCGAACTTCGAACAGACTCAAAATACTTAACAAACTTTTACAGGTATACACTCCGAGACAACTATAATCAAGGGAGATTGATACGTTGGCAGCTCGAGATAAGAAGATACCAGTTTCACATCGTATACATAAAATCAGAAGAGAACGCTCTTGCAGACACACTCACACGAGAATGGAGGCCGCGATAGCATTGATGAAACAAAACATTGAAACAATTGATCGTGAGATACAACAATTCACAAAGATTCACAGAATCCAAGATGACACAATGTCAAGAACTTCTTGCCGCATTACACGCTGTTCAACAAGCAGCCGGACTTCCACCATCAGAGTTCCCAGCAAGCGTGGTGGATTCATCATCCAAAACATTCACAAAATCAAAGACATTTCCACAAACAGCAGCAGAAGGAAATACTTCATCATCAGCAGCTACACAAGACAATGAAGATGAAAGAAAACAAATTAAACAATGGTATGTTATATTTAATGGTTCAAGCCGAGGAATATATGATCAATGGTCAAAAGCCAATGTTCATATACAAGGAAACCCAGCAATATCATACAAAACATACAACAGTCTTTCAGAAGCCAAACAAGCCTTTGAAGAAACAAAAACTCCCTTCAAACCACTCCAACACTCCAAGCCCAAAACAGTTTCAAAGAAAGGATGAGACTCCTTGGAAATATACCCACAGTAAACCCAATGGACCGCGTCCAAACATCAGCCCAAAAAGAGGCCCAAATACAACCCTCAAAAGAAAATTTTGACAATCTTTTGAAATCCATTTTTGAATACAATCCAGAGACAGACAAAAACAACCTTTTTTGGTACCCAGTAAACAGAAACGGCCCAAAAGTCGTTATATTTGAACAAGCAGACCCAGACTTGATATACCAATTCTTCATACATGGATTTCTTGACACCCTATACTTCAAAAACCCAAACTGTTTTCGAAAATTCAGCCCAAAACTAATGTCGACACTTCAGGACTATGCTAGACGAGTTTCAAAAGGAAACATGGATAAAGAAATAGTCTTCAAATCTACATTTTCATACCCTATCTTCAACGAAGAAAGAGTATCAGTATACTCTCATGGAATTATCAAACTGATAGTTTCAAATGGAGAATACCCCTGCATCGATACAATGAAGACACTTGATGACATAAATGAGATAGTTGCAAAACAACTAAATCAAATATTTTATGCATCACAAGAGATAAACAAGGACAGTAATGTCAAAATAAACTATAAATCCAATTATCATCTGATATATGGATCTTCGAGATACACAGTTCCATCGTTACAACTAAAGACGTTGGAAAACTTTGAGAAAACCTTTATCAAAATTGAAGAACACAGCCTGAAGACACTTCCTAAGGAAATCAAGCTCATTTTCTTTGAGTACAGCGAAATAATTGATGAACACAGCTGTGCAATGTGCCAAGACAAACCTGAAGACAAACCTGAAGACAAAGCTGAAGAAACAGGGTCCCATAATTCAAACGAATCATTAAAAGAAGACACTGTTACTGAAGAGTAATGTAAACTGACGCATGCAATGACATCAAACACTCAAGGAAATACGTAAGCAATGACGAACACACCTCAATAATGCAGACTTTATGTCTCTGTCTGCTTTTTAGGTGCAGTTGTTGAGCACCATTATTATCTTTACCTTAAGTCTGTTTCTACTTTTTTGACTTTTTGTAAAAAACGCGTCTGTAACAGTAAGTCGAGTGCCTATATATTGGCCTCAATGTAGTATGTAATATTCAGACTTTAATAGAAAGAAAAAGATCATGTGTTGATCAAAAACTCTCTGAGTTTTAAGCCTTTGAGCTTTTCTTTTCTGTTGGCCTCACGCCTGAATAGCAGAACCATACACAAAACAACCATACACAACCAAACAATTCTCATACCAAAATCAAACATATACTTTGAAGAAAGATGAACAGGTAACATGGAGTGCATGGAGACAGTAGATAGAAATACACAAACAGGTAAACAATACAAACTTCGTTCTAAAATTGTTATTCATATTTTTGTATACTAGAAATTATACACATGGAAACGAGTTTAATAGATCAGATTGAACATTTTGAAACAACTGAAGAATACGGATATTTTTCTCAAGATATTGTTATAGAGAACAAAAAATTAAACAAAGTTAGAAGAAAAGAATTAAACTTAATTGATGGTCAAGATATGAAAACAGATTTAAAAACAAAACTGAGTAGAAAAAACATTGTATTATATGGAAAATTTACATGCGAAACACCTATTGAAATTTCTACAACAAAAGGAACACAGGCTATTTCATTGATAAACAAAGCTGATATAATTCAGAAAATTAAAAAAGCAAAATATACACCTAGTGAAATAGGATATATACATATTTCTACAATACAGATACTAATTAAGAGTACATTTGCTGAAGGAATAAACTCACCCATAAAACTAGCTATATGTGATGACAGAATTATGAACATAAAAGATAAAATACTTGGAATAATTGAAGGAAACCTTGCTTATACTAAACTACTCTTTAATGTAGCTTTACACTACGCTATACCACTAGTAACAGAAAAACTAGATAAATCTTTAAACATTGCTTATAAATTCGAAAGACAAGATTTAATGGAAACAAACGACTATCCATTTTCAATAACATACACCATTGGATATGCTCTGACAAACAACCATCATAGTATACAATTTAAAGACACAGATAAGATATATATGGAAGATATTTTTCGAGAAGTTTCTCGTATAAAATATATACCAAAGACACCTATTATACAATATGTTAATACTAATGTTTTTCAAAATAAAACACCTAGACTTTTAAAAAGTAAAAGCACATGTTATACATATCTACCACCAAACCAAAGAACTAATGAAACTAGTACACGGGCCTCTATTAAAAACCTTAAAGAAGAGGGATCTTCTAATGAAATCATTGAAAACGAATTCACACAATTAGCCGATCAAATGGCTAAACTAACCACAACTATCAAAGAAACACTCTGAGTGCCTTTCTGGTATCAGAGCCCCGTATACGATTCTACAAACATGAGTCAACAATTAAAATACTGGTTATCTAGATCTTTAATACAAGTAGAAGAAGAAATGTTCATAAGCAAACAAATGATTGAGATATATGAAAAAACTGAATATTTTGAAAAAGCATGGAAAGAATACTGTAACTATTTAAAATTAAAACATATTAAAAGTATACTTTTATTTCTAATATACACTTAAAATAATGGAAAGATTCGATTATAAAAAGAGAATAGCACGGGATATACAAGCAATAGAAGAACGAGTTATTATAAATGAATATCTTGCTAAAATGGCATACCATGATTTGAAATACAATAAAGATTTATCATTAAGAACTCAACAAATAATGATAGAAACCGCAAACGCGGATTTAAAAAAGATAAAAAAGAAAAGAGATATAGCGTATCAAATGACATGTGCTTAATTATGAGTTATAAACCGAAAAAAGAATTAGACATTATGACAGAAGAAAAACAACAAACAAAAGAAATTATGAAGGCTAAAAGAATTAAACAAATGGGAAAAAATTTAGAAACATCCTTACAAAAAGAAGAAATATATCAGAAAAATTACGAACGAACATTACATAAAAATATATTAAATAGAGATACAATTATACAAGGTATAAAAGACCAAAGAAAAATAATAAATCATATAAGCAATAAATTTATAGAAAAAATACATGAAAGAGAAATTAATGGATCAAATTGAAAACATTTATAAACCATGGGACTTATTTATAAAACATACAAAAAGTGGAAATCAAGAAACATGATAAAGACGTATGTGCAGTACACGTCTTACACTAAATTTAAAATGCAAACAAAAACTATACTAATTTTATAACATAAAAGTCAATTAACACTATTTTTATAATTTAGCCCTGATATAATCCTTAGACAGCTTATACTAATTCAATCTGTAGAGATGTACTACTCTTGTGCAATTCTCCACCTGTTAGTTATGGGGTTTGGAATTTGGTCTTCAGTTGCGACAAACACAACTAATATTGGTTGTATTTCAGGGGAGAGGAATGCTCTCTTAAAGCTGAAAGCGAGTTTTGAAGATCGTACCAATAGATTGACTTCATGGCGTAGCAGCATAGATTGCTGCATCTGGAAAGGTGTTGTTTGTGACAGTAACACTGGTCGTGTTGTCAGCCTTCGTCTCAAAAATACTCACTGGTAGCCTCAGAATTACAGTTTGACAAGTGATCAGCTTGATACTTCGTTGTTGGAACTGAAGTATCTTCGCTATCTAGACCTGAGTGGGAATGACTTTCAGAACCGCCCTATTCCTGCCTTTCTTGGATCAATGAAAGAGCTACAACATCTCAATCTCTCAAATGCAAACTTTGGTGGTGGTGTTCCACACAATCTTGGCAATCTTTCGAGCTTGCGGGTGCTTGATCTCAATGTTGATTACTCCATCTTTTCTTCCCTGATGGTGGATGATTTGATGTGGGCTGCAAATCTTTCAAGGTTGGAGCATCTTGATATGAGTAATGTGGACCTGAGTCGAGCAAAACATTCACCGGAGGTACTCTTCCACATGCTTACTTCTTTACTTGTCTTGCGCTTGCCTAGTACTCAATTTAATAACAGTCATCGTCCCCATCCCTGTGTGAATTCTTCATTACTTACTAATATCCAACACATTGATCTGAGCCGCAATTTATTTCGTGGGGAATTCCCCTGCTTTCTCCATAATATGACTTCACTGAGAGTCCTTGATCTTTCTTAGAATAATTGCAACTCTTCTAGCCCGCATGCCCTTCATAGATTGAGAAAACTTGTCCATTTGGACCTTTCTTATAACTCACTCCACCAAAAGGTAGATTGGATCTCAGAATTCCTTTTGGATAAATGCCACTTGAAATCATTGAATTTGCGTTATAATAAGTTTTACGGGGGATTATCAGGAAGACTCTTTAGAAACTTATCCATGTCATATTGCTGGACTCACAAATTGGAGACACTTGATTTGAGCGAAAACCAATTTGATGGCCATTTGCCTCAAGAGATGAGTGAGTTGCAGCAACTAATTTTTCTCGATCTTTCATATAATGCATTTACGGGTCCTATTCCTACTTCTATTGGAAAATTGAGAGGGTTGAGATATTTGTAGCTTACTAGTAACCATCTAAGTGGGGGATTTCCCATTTCTTTAGGACAACTGTCGGATTTTTGAGAAGATTGATATAAGCTATAATTCCTTTAATGGCACACTTTCCGAGATTCACTTTGCTAAGCTCTCAAAGTTAGAAGAGCTTTGGAGTATTGCAAACTATATCAATTTGAGTGTCGCGTTCGGTTGGGTGCCTCCTTTTCAACTGAAAGTGCTTTATTTGTCATCTTGCGCAATTGACGGTGGTCAATTTCCTCAATGGCTTCGCACCCAAAAGGCACTTGAGACACTTCGTTTGTATAATTGTAGAATTTCAGGATCTCTTCCAAAATGGCTTCATTACTTAAATTTTACAATTATAGATTTGTCCCACAACATGATCAATGGTGCAATACCAAAGCTTCCGACCTACTTGGAATACTTAGATCTATTCCGCAATATGATCAATGGTTCAATACCAAAACTTTCTACGTACTTGGAAAACTTAGATCTATCCCACAACCATATTGAGGGACCAATACCCAAGTTTGGTTCCAACTTGATTTCCTTGGGTCTATCAGATAACATGATGACAGGTTCCATGCCTGATTCATTATGTCAATTGGAATATTTGGATCTCTCCAGAAATCATTTTTCAGGAAATATTCCAAACTGTTGGGCGCACCTACAAAAGTTAAATTATTTGAGATTGTCATCCAACAATCTTTCTGGTGTCATACCAAACTCTTTGGGGGAATGTTATGATTTGACAAGTTTGCACCTGAATAACAACAGTCTAACTGATACGAACGGTTATACCAACGTATCTCAAAGAGACTTTAGAGCAGTCTCGAGCTCTTAAGAATAAGGGATGAGAAAGAGGGATAATCCGGTGAAGAGCCGACCGACCGGTGAATTTGGGGAGGGAGAGAGAGACTTGAGAAATTAGGTTTGAAGAAATTGAATTATTATTGCTTGAATAAATCCTATCACTACGTAACAATATATATATTAAAAGACATTACCTAATACTAGGACTCTTAACTAAGGAATACGATAAGGAAAATGTAACTAACTAACAACTTGAGCAGTAAGTAAATCAAATCATATCTCTGCTAAACTACACCTAACATCCATATCCATCCGTATCACTCTTCCACCCTTCGAGAACCACCTTGTCCTCAAGGTGTAATGTGGAAAATTTTAACGTTGCTCGTCGTTCCCAAGGCGACTTCAGTGGGATAACAAGCAACTCATAGCGGGCTGAAATTTTTGCAGTTCCCAAATCACAAATCAACCTGTGGCATATTTGATATGTATTAAGCTGCGCATACAGAGCGTGCATGTACTGGTTGGCGCTACACATACACAACGGGCATGTACTGGGGGTATAGCCACATATGTCGGGACCAAACATGATACTGTATGGAGTGTCACCACCAAATTTCTTTTGAACGACTTCACCACTAATCAACTTCATGTATCCACCACCACAATCTAGTTTCTGCTCATGCTTGACAGAAAACTGAAACACCAAGGTCTTGTCCTTGTTGTTGACCTTAAGATTGTCATCTCTTGATATGTCCAATGTCTTTTGCTTTGCCGGCTGTGGTGACAAAAACGGCAAAAGTGAGGGAGGAATATCAGCAGGTGGATTTTGCTTGGGCGAGAAGTTGTTGGTGTTCAGTGTTGAGACTATTATCTGATCAGTTTCCGTCCCATTGCCTCTAACAACAGTTGTAGGACCGATCGGGTTATTAGCAAATGTGCCAGCAGTTTCCCCTACCGTAGGTGCAATTGTCGTTTCAGGCTTTGCACGCGGCTTTTCTGTCTTAGCCACGAAGGGACAAAAATTTTGCACGGTCTGTCTCATGGCCTGTATCAAGGTCATTATGATTTCAATCTGTTTCAGAGCTTTCTTCAAATTTGTGTCGATTCGCTGCAAACTGGGCCCACTAACCGTTTCAGCCATCTTCACAAATTTAAAACCTCTCAATGAAAGCACCAATGATACGAACGGTTATACAAATGTATCTCAAAGAGACTTTGAAGCAGTCTCGAGCTCTTAATAATAAGGGATGAGAAAGAGGGATAATCCGGTGAAGAGCCGACCGGCCGGTGAATTTGGGGAGGGAGAGAGAGACTTGAGAAATTAGGTTTGAAGGAATTGAATTATTATTGCTTGAATAAATCCTATCACTACGTGACAATATATATATTAAAAGACATTACCTAATACTAGGACTCTTAACTAAGGAATAGGATAAGGAAAATGTAACTAACTAACGACTTGAGCAGTAAGTAAATCAAATCATATCTCTGCTAAACTACACCTAACATCCATATCTATCCGTATCACTAACAGGACAACTTCTTCATGCTTTAAAGAATTGCGGAGAGTTGGCGATATTGGATGTCGGAGACAATCAGTTAACTGGAGATTTGCCCGATTGGATTGGGTCCGTTGGGGGGAAAAGCTATATTGGTCCACAAGTTCTTAGACTAAGAAATAATGAGTTCTATGGCGATATTCCTTCTACTTTTTGTCAGCTGGATGAACTTCAGGTTTTGGACCTCGCGAACAATAAGCTGACTAGAAATATTCCATATTGCTTTGGAAATTTCTCAGGCATGGGCAATGGATACTCCTGTTTTTCCGGCTATGTCTATTGGACAGATGTGACACTGAATCAAGTGCTCAAAGGAAAGAAACAAGATTACACCACATCATCATGTTATGTGGTTGATTTGGATCTTTCGAATAATAGTCTGGTTGGAGAAATCCCTCCACAGCTGACCAATCTTTCCGCTTTGGTTGGTTTCAATTTGTCTCACAATTATTTGGAGGGGAAAATTCCTGATATGATCGGAGACATGAAAAAATTGGAATCACTCAATCTTTCCAGCAACAAATTATGTGGAACAGTTCCAGGGAGTTTGTCCGGTTTGAGTTTCCTGACATCTTTGAACTTGTCCCACAACAATTTGTCAGGGCGGATTCCCAAAGGAAATCAACTCCAAACTCTTGAAAATCCAATCCCGGACTCTGTGGGGATCCATTGCCAAAGAGATGTCCCGATGATGAAGCATCCAAATCCCCCAACGTTCATGACAATGAAGAAGCAGATGATGAAGATGACAGAAATGACAAGATAATCTTTTATGGAATTACTGCAAGTGGTTTCGCCACCGGATTTTGGGGGATCATTGGGATTCTGGTCGTCAAAAGGAGTTGGAGACTTGCTTTTTTCCAGTTTGCCAAAGACGTGATGCACAAGATGCTGAGGGTATAAATTGTGTTCATGAGTTTACATCTGCAATGATAAGGTCTGCGTTGGGATTCGGCTTGATTCGTTTGCATGTTGGTATCTGATAAACTAAGTTGGAGTTTACAAGTGTGTGAATAGTTTTCTTTGTATTGTGTGTGTTATGTATTGTGCTTCCGTAAGGTTTGGTTTTTCCCTTAATAATATCATATATTTTGTGGGGGTGGCTGTGTGAACATATTGTCTACTTTTAAGACATTATTTAAGAACAAACATACACAGATTAACACACTTATAAGTTATAAATACTTCTATCATGTTGTAATTAACAAATGTTTATAAATTATAATATTGTAATTTGTAAACATACACAAAATAAATTTAAGCACAAATATCTATATTAATATATTAAGCGTGAGATCGAGTTTGATCTCTTGGACACTAAATTTTTTTTTCTTTTATATTTATTATTTTAATTTTTTCTCATCCAACTTTATCTTTTGCACTCTTTTCTATTCTTTTTATTTATTTATTCCGTGGCTCCAACCACGTTTTCTTAACTCGTCTTTTTTCTCTCACTTTAATTCTTTCTCTTTTATTTTTTATATTTTCAGTTTTTTATTTTAATTACTAATATGGCACTATCTTTTGCTACCTATTAATTTATTTATCATAATTTAGTGATTACATTAAAATTAATTATGAAAATTAATAAAACGATTTTTATTTTAAAATATTTATACAATAATAATTTTTTACTAGTTAATATTATTTGCACTAATGGATTGCCAGAACGGAGCCCAATTTTTTGGGCCATATTATACTCCCCAACCCAAAGGAGACACAAAGAAGGTTTCTCTCCTGCGGCTTTTCATTCGGCCTCACCGTACCCAGCGCCCGGCTTTACCCCTCGATGACGGCTTTACCCCTCGACCTGATAGAAGAAAATTTCTTCTTTGCAATTTGCTGCGATTCAACCAAAAAACAGGGAATTTTTGTGAGAGAAAGAGAAAATGGTAACATCTCAGGTGGTAAAGAGCCCAAAATGGAGAAAGATACCTCCGTTGCCGATCGCCTTCCCCGCATGAAAGTTAAGTGTGTGGATTTGTTTTAATTTTTGTGTTTTTGTTTGTTACTTGCTGATTTATTGTTTGTTCTTGTCCGATGAGTTTGTATGTTATTGAAGATGACCTCAATAATAATTGCAATAACTATGATATCTAAGTATCTGCCCCCGTAAATTTATCATTTTTAGGGATAAAAACGGAGTAAATTTACCATCTGTAAGAGACAAGAGACTCTATTGGATTTCTAGGAGGTATATGTAATCGGAGCAGACTTTGTTTTGCTGAGCAGCTTAGGGCTTATTCTAACTTGAACCTGGAAGGCTGGAAATCAGTGTAAACATGAGACGAGTGTATTACACTTGTGTTGGAATTGTTAGCTAATTCAGGGAAAATGCACAATTAAATAAAAAGTATGATACACTTACTCATATAACCATACAATTAGTTGAGTTCGACCATACTAAGTGTGTACTAGAATTTTCGGTAAAGTAGAAGTCTCTTGGTTTGGAGTGACAATATCTATTTCAACTAATTGACGATCTTAAGAAACTGATTCCGGCTAGCATGGCGGGTAAAATCCTTGATGTCCCACTGCTGCATGAGTCTCATACTAAGGAATATGCGTTTGGCTGGGATCACCTAAGGTGTTTTCACAAGCTGCTCTGCTTATGGGGAACTCATCCAAGAACAACACACGGCTAGGGGAAATTATTACTTTCCTGATGAAAGTTCAGTTTATAATTACAGTTTGAGAAGTAATCATCTTGATTTTTCACTGTTGGATCTCAAGTTTTTGAACTATCTAGACATGAGCGGGAACGACTTTCAGCTCAGCCCTATTCCTGCCTTTCTTGAATCAATGAAGCAGCTACAACATCTCAATATCTCAAATGCAAACTTTAGAGGTGTTGTTCCACACAATCTTGGAAACCTTTCGAGCTTGCAGGTGCTTGATCTCAATAATTATGTGCCGGACTATCCCTCCTTACCTAACAGTGGATGATTTGGCGTGGGCTGCAAATCTTTCAATGTTGGAACATCTTGATATGGGTGGTGTGGACCTGAGTCGAGCAAAACATTTCTCAGAGGTACTCTTCCACATGCTTCCTTCTTGATCTTTTCTAGAACCTACTTTATCACACACATTTTTCCCATTCTTGTCTCAATTCTTCATTATTTACTAATATTCAACACCTTGATTTGAACGACAATTCATTTGATGGGGAATTCCCCTGATTTCTCCATAATATGACTTCACTCAGAGTCCTTGATCTTTCTTTTAATGATTATAGCTCTTCAAGCCTTCAACCCCTTCTTAGATTGAGAAATCTTGTCCTTCCGACCTTTCTGTTAACTCACTTCACCATAAGGCGGATTGGTCTCTGAAATCTTTTTGGATAAATGTCACTTGAAATCATTGAGTTTGACTCATAATAATTTTTACGGGGAGTTACGGGGAAGACTCTTCAAAACTTATCCATGCGATAGTGCTGGACTCACAAATTGGAAACAGTCTCATTTTCTCCATTAACTACACCGGTGGAATTATTGAGCTTCGTTGACGGTGAACTATAATTGATGCATTGTTTAATTTCAAATAGTTTAAAGCAAACCTTATTCCTTTCCCACTTAGGTTTCTCAATCAAAAAGTGAAACCACGTCCCACAACTACAAAAGATTATAAGATTAGTAGCAAAATAGAAACATTGAAAAAAAAAATAAAAATCAAACATTATTCTTTTCCCACTAAGATTTCTTGGGGCAATTCTTGGCGATGTGGTCGGGGACTTTGCATGTGAAGCGGCCAGCTCTCACCAGGCTTCATCCCAAAAACTCAAGTGCATGCTTCTTGAAAGATGATTTTCCGGGTTTCTTTGGATCATAGGAATCAGATTCTCTCGCTTGAATTTATTCTTCTTATTCTTGTTTTTCTTCTTATGTGGGTCTTTTGGTGGCAATCGGCTCCGGCTTCGGGAAAAGCTCAGGGCGCTCTTCTTTATACCGTTTTCTGGCCAATTTCTGCCTTTTACTCGCCATTGTTTCTCTTCTGCTTCTTTTGCGGGAAATTTTGAAATTAAGGGTGAATGGAGACAGAGAAGAAGACTGCTGAGGTTTAGGCAGAAGGGTTTTGGGTATCAACGGAGGAGAACTGGGGTTTGGACTTAGGATAAGCGGTTCCTGTTAGTGGGAGTACACTTTCAGCGCTTTTTAATGTGTATCAACACGATTTTCAGTTGCGTAATATGCTTTAACTAATTCAAGTTCTTCGTTTCAACAAAATAAAGTAAAGTTTAATTTACCCTCTTGTGATATTTAAAATATTTGAAATACATCCTTATATTAATTTTATTCTAATTAGAGTCATTTTAAATAAATTTCCAATAACCTTCTTGTGACATGTGAGCTTCACTCTCTTAAATAAATTTCGAATAACCTTCTTGTGACATGTGGACTTCACTTTCCAAATTTAAGAGTGTAATTCATATTTAGTTGTTAAAATATTCTATTATTTTAATATAAAATATTTTTTGTCCTTTTAAATTATTTCTTTTCTTCATCTTGATTTTTTTTTCCCTCTTTCCATCTAGTACAAACATTTTTTTTTTTCAAATATTTTTCTTTTTTCTCTCTCTTATTTTATTTATTTTTAATTTTGATGAGGCCTAAAATCACTCTCGAATCAGAGCCGTCCACGTGTCAGCACACCGCTGACTAAAGCCCAGACGCTCGCCTTGAAGGGCTCGTGGGCCTTCCCAGCCCACTCATTTGCAAGCTAAAATAGACCGTCAAGCCTCGGACGACTATTTAGGTAAAAGTCCAGAGCCGACGAGTTTGACGCTCGCATCTCGGCCCTCAGGGTTACCCTTCTCAGGGAAGCACCTACATGGGGGTCCCATGTTGACGCTCGGGATCTTGTCGCTCAAGGGTCATCTATCGTGGGGAGCCCATCCGTGCATTTTTCGAGCGTCATCAACGCTCGGGAATGACCCTACCTCTCATACGATGGATCCTGACCTTCACAAGAAGACATTCGTCCCTCATCCCACTCGACCCTCGTTAACAACCTCTGACACAAAGGTACTGTGCACCGTGCACCTGACACGCCGTCTCCTTTTCTGGAATGTCATTCTCACCCCACCAAAGGCTGCCGCGTGTTAGGGCAACACAGGTTTGGGACCACATGGTCAATTTACTCATTTACCCCATCCCTAACATATAAATAGGGGAGAACCCATACATTCTCCCCCAAGTCATCTTCTTCACAGAATACCACGTAACTGAACTGGGCATCATTTTTCCTCTGCATCTTCTCCAAAGCTTCCTGTATCTCACCCTTTTCTGCACTTTCGCTGCACGATTTCTTGGTGTTATCCTAGCTGGAAGAATCCACGCTCATTGGAAACCCAGTTCCTGAGGCTCTTGCGCCTGTGATGGTCTTCCTTCCTACATACAAATTCTAAAGTGTTTGGTGTTTAAATCCTCCACAAGTTTCTGCACCATCATTTTTGGCGCCGTCCGTGGGAAACCATCGCCGCTTTCTTCTTCCCATAAAGTTAGTTGAGATATAACACCTTTAAATCCTGAAAATGGTAACTGCGACGAGATCTGGAGCAGTCGGAGAGAAAGGCGCTCTTTCCCCCGTCAACGAGGAGAACGCGGAAGGCAACATCCCCGCCGGAGAAGCAAACCCCCCAGCTGCCGGAAACGGGGGCGAGAACACAGAGCCGGTGGGGGCAACTCTCCCACTAGGAGGGAACGTTGTGGGAGGGCCCCGTGCCGTTGCTCCACCTGCAGCTCACACCGCCCACGCTTCCTACCCTTACTCAGGGGTGTATCCCGTGGCCATGCCCCCTCCAGGATACCCATTTGTGCAGCCTGGAATGATGCCCGGGATGATGCCGGTGATCCAACCTTATCAGGTGGGGACCCTGAATCTCCCCACGTCATTACCAAGAGAAATACAAGGGGTGGAGATGCCCCAAGTTACAACCCAGCAACTTCAGGCGCTGTATGCGCAGTGCGAGAGCCAGGCCGTCCAGAACGCCTGGGAGCATTTCATGGCAGCGTATTTCCCCTCGCAGGCTAGCGCTCGTCTGGCCCCGCCTATTGGCGGGTTCCCGGCGCATCCCTTGACGATGGCCCAAAATGCGCTAAGGGCACAGCAACCTCCCCCACCACCGAATCAAGAAAATGAAGGCCCACCGAGGGTCCAGCAAGAACCACCAGCTGTAGGAGAAGAAAGGGCCCCTCGAAATGAGGCGGCCGGAGATAATGAAGAGGTCCAATCGAGGGCCACAGGGAGGGCAGACCGCAGAAATGTTGGTGACCCTCAGCTTGCAGCAGTACAAAACCAAATTCGAGGGCTCCAGAACGTGGTAGAGCAGCTCTCTCGAGCACGGTCTCACGCTTCCCGCGATGGGGGCGAGAGGTCCAAGGCCAGAGATGCTCGACGACCACGTAGCCCCATTTCTCGGCGCAGGAGGGAAGCCAGCTACGAAGATCCCGACGAGCAAGACTACAGGATCATGGCGGGCGATTCCCCCCTCGTCGAGGAGGTTCTAATGACTCGCGCAGGGAAGGGTAAAATTCCCTCGTCGATCAACAGGTATGACGGAACCACGGATCCAGCCGAGCATCTGGACCATTTTGTGCACCTAATGCACCTGTATGACCATCCGAACAACTACTGGGCCAAGGTGTTTGTCACTTCCCTCACCGGAATGGCCCAAGAATGGTACAAAAAGCTCCCCCCCGCGCTCAATACGAGGGTACTATGACCTGACGGATGCTTTTGTCAGCCACTTCAACTCGCTGAAGGCACCGGCTCCGGCTGCGACCGCTCTTTATAGCCTGGTCCAAGGGCCGAACGAGACTCTCAGATCCTTCATGGGGAGGTTCAATAAAGAGATTTTGTTGGTAGAAAAGCCCTCGATGGACTTTTTGAGGCACGTTCTATTTGGGGCCATCAACATGAAGCATTACGTCAGCAAGGAGTTTGTGGAAGAAGTGGCCAAGAAGAAGCCTCGCTCGTTGATGGAAATTAGGGAGATTGCCGATTCTTTCTTTACCCTCGAGGATATGTACATAGCGAGGGATCAGAAGATGGCAAATCCCCTCGCCCCAACAAAACCCACGAGGATAAAGTGGAGCCCAACCGGAGTCACCGCCGCAGCCCAATACCCGCTCGCCGTCATTCCTCTCCTCCACGGAGGCTCGAGCGTGTCCCCCTCAACTGCCCAATTGCCGAAGTTTATTCCCTGGCGGACCAGAAGTTGTTTAAGAGACCGCCCAAGCTGAGAGAAACCGAGGCTCAGAAGCGCTCGGGGAAGTACTGCGCTTTCCATAAGCAGAAGGGGCATGACACTAATGAATGCCGCCACCTGGAGAAGGAAATTCAGCGGCTGATTGCCGGGGGGCACCTCAAAGAGTTTGTGAAAGTACTAGAGGGGTACGATGAACATTGTGCGGAACGAGCGATCGGGAGGAGAAGAAGCCGTTCACGCTCCCGAAGTCCTCGTCGCCAGCGCCCTGAGACCAGCGAACGCGGCAAAGGGAAAGGGGTGAATATGGAAAATCAGCCCTTTGCGGTCATTCACATGATCGCGGGAGGGCCCTCAGGAGGCGATTCCAATGCTTCTCGCCGTCGCCATGTCCGGAGCTATAACCAAAGAACGTCACTCCCTCGCCCAGTGCTCTCCGTGGACAGCTCTTCGCGCTCGAAGGAGGATGATGTCATAGGGTTTACTGAGAAAGATCTTGAAGATATTGTAACACCCCATGGGATAGGAAAAACCTCTGACTGTCCCATGGTGGTTAGTTTAGACGTTCATAACCACACTGTAAAGAGGGTTTTATTTGATAGTGGAAGCTCTGTGAACGTTCTCCCGTACTCAACGTTTCAACAAATGAACATAACAAACATCCCCCTCGAACCTCTCAGAACTGCCCTCGTAGGGTTTGAAGGTTCCGAGATCGTCCCTCGCGGACAGATTCGCTTGGCCACCTCTTTTGGTCGCGCCCCACAGCGAAAAACTTTGAGCGTCCTCTACACCATCGTTGAGGTGAATCTTCCTTACAATATCATCATTGGGCGCCCAGCCCTCGTGGATTTCAAGGCCGTAATTTCCACATATCACCAGAAGGTCAAATTCCCTACCCCCGAGGGTACCGGAGAAATTCTGTGTAACGTCAAAGAAGCTTGGGAATGTTACATACTTTCGCTTCGAAGCCACAAGCCCAAGCAGTCCATTCAACCTGGGTCTACTAAGAAGTCCGTTGACTTCCCCGAATTAGACGAAGATGGCCCCGAGCGCAAAAGAGCCAAGCTGTACCGGAAGAAGAATAAAAAGAGGACCCCCGGAGATGTTCAGTGTTCAGAGAATAGGCCACCGGGGGCCGTCGAGGGTTCTTCTTCAGAAAACGAGGGTGATGAGCCCAAGGGTATGCTCACCGGGAAAAAACGAGCGCTAGAGGCGCCGAGGCCGGAGGTTCGGATTGAGCCCACCGAGGAGTTTTTGACCGTTGAGTTGGAGCCTGGGAACCCGGATAAAACCACCCAGATTGGCTCGGGCCTGGATGGGCCCTCGCAAGTTTTGATGATCGACTTCCTATGGGAGAACCTAGACGTTTTTGCGTGGAAAGCTTCTGATCTCACCGGAATAGATCCGAGCGTCATTGTCCACAGACTGAACGTGGATCCAACCTTCAAGCCCATCAAACAGAAGAAGAGGGACGTTCATGGCTTTAGGAAACGGGTTATCAAAGAAGAGGTTAGTAAGTTGCTTGATGCTCAGTACATCGAGGAAATCTTGTACCCAGAATGGCTTTGCAATGTGGTGCTCGTCCCAAAGAGCGCCAATAAGTGGCGTATGTGCAACGACTTCACGGATCTCAACAAAGCGTGCCCCAAAGACCATTACCCACTACCGAGGATCGATCAGTTGGTAGATTCTACAGCCGGGTGTGAACTCATGAGTATGATGGACGCCTTTCAGGGATATTATCAAATCTTTATGGCGCCCGAAGATCGCCCCAAAACTTCGTTTATTGTGCATTTGGGTGTTTACTGTTTCAAAGTCATGCCATTTGGGCTCAAAAACGCGGGAGCGACCTATCAGCGCCTCGTTAATAGAATGTTCGAGCGCGAAATTGGAAAATCTATGGAGGTATATGTAGACGACATGATAGTCAAGAGTGAGCGCCAACACTCCCATCTGGAAGATCTCAAGCAGACTTTCGACATCCTTCGTCGCTACGGAATGAAGTTGAATCCATCAAAATGCACCTTTGGCGTTCGAGGCGGTAAATTTCTGGGATACATGGTCAGTCAACGTGGCATAGAGGCAAACCCCGAGAAGATTAGAGCAATCCTGGACATACCCTCCCCTCGCAATCTGAGAGAGGTCCAGGTGCTTGTGGGTAAGATCATTTCATTAAATAGGTTCATCTCTCGCTCAGCGGATAGGAACCTACCCTTCTTTAAAATTCTGCGCAACGCTCGCAACTTTACCTGGAGCAAGGAATGCGAAAAGGCCCTTCAGGATATGAAACAGTACCTTTCGAGCGCTCCTTTGTTGACTAAACCTAACTCGGGGGAGAACTTGTTTGTCTATCTATCAGTTTCTTTGGAAGCCACGAGCGCTGTCCTCGTGGCAATCCGCGAGCGTAAGCATATGCCGGTGTATTACCTGAGCAAGACTCTACAGGGAGCAGAGAAAAGGTACATGGAAATTGAGAAATTTGCCTTTGCGCTCGTTAACGCATCCCGAAGGCTGAGGCCATATTTTCAGGCTCACTCCATCACAGTGTTTACAGATCAACCACTCAAACAAGTGCTATCTAAGCCGGATGTTTCGGGAAGGTTAATTAAATGGGCGATTGAACTCAGTCAATTTGATATCTCTTTCGAGCCTCGTACAGCCATACAGGCTCAGGCAGTGGCCGATTTGTTGGTAGAACGTTTCAATTTGGAGACTGTGCCATTGGCGGATGAGGGTTTATGGCTTTTGCACACGGATGGCTCCTCGACCTCACAGGGGGGAGGAGCCGGGGTGACCCTCAGGGATCCCCTCGGGGCAGAAGTTGACTACGCAATCAAGCTGGCGTTTCAAGTCACCAACAACGAAGCTGAGTATGAGGCCCTCATCCAAGGGCTCAGGATTGCGCTGCAAAATGGGGCCACTCGTGTCACAGCATACGTTGATTCGCAGTTGATCGCGAGTCAAATTGATGGTAGTTATGAGGCTCGAGAAGCCACCATGGCACAGTACCTATCGAGCGCCAAGGAGGAGATAGCCAAGTTCAAGGAATTCCATCTTTTGCAAGTTCCGAGGGCAGAAAACGAACATGCTGACGCTCTTTCGAAATTTGCGTCCGCCCTGGACGGCCACAGCGAACGCGCTGTTACATTTCTGAGAACGGAGGAACCACTGATAAGTAAAGGCGAACCTTCGAAAGAAGTGCACATGATTGACCCCTCCGAGCCTTGTTGGCTTGACGAAATTGTCAGATTCCTCCGGGATGGAACCAGCCCGAGCGACAAGGTTGAGGCTCGGAAGATCAAAAGCAAGGCCCCTCGCTTCTCATTGGATGCCGAGGGTCGATTATTCAAGCGATCCTTCCTGGGCCCACCGCTCAGATGTTTGAGACCCTCGCAGGCTAAAGAAGTTTTAGAGCTTGTGCACGGTGGAAGTTGTGGGAACCACTCAGGCGGACGAATCTTGGCAAAGAAAATCTTAAGGAGTGGGTTCTATTGGCCCTCGGTATTGCAAGATGCCATTAGGTATTCCAAGAAATGCCCCAAGTGCCAGTTCCATTCCAACACTCCTCAGTTGCCGGCAGCTCAAATGATTCCTATTGATGTCTCATGGCCTTTTGATCAATGGGGCATTGATATCGTGGGACCTCTCCCAATGGCGGTCGGGCAAAAGAAGTTCGTAATACTTGCTGTGGATTATTTCACTAAGTGGGCTGAGGCAGAAGCGGTCGCTAAGATAACGTTCAAGGTTGTGAGGGATTTCATTTGGAAAAATATCATCTGCAGATACGGCATCCCGAGGGTGCTCATCTCGGATAACGGTTCCCAGTTTATCGCTGCTGACACACGGGATTGGTGCTATGAACTAGAGATCGAACAACGATTCACTTCCGTGGGTCACCCTCAAGCTAATGGTCAAGCTGAAGTGACCAACCGAACCATACTCCAGCATCTGAAAACGATGCTCGAGAGTAAGAAGGGAGAGTGGGCTGAAGAACTTCAGGGAGCTCTGTGGGCGTACCGTACTACTCCACGAGCGGCAACGGGGGAAACCCCTTATTCCCTCGTGTACGGCTCCGAGGCCATGATACCTGCGGAAATTGCTCAAGAATCCGCACGCGTTGCCTATTTCGAGCCTGCCGCCAACGAAGCCAATCGGGCGCTCGAGTTAGATTTGCTGGATGAGAAGAGGAATGCTGCTTGGGCACGTATCCACAAATACAAAGCAACCGCTGCTCGCCAGTACAATAAACGTGTTAAGGAAAGGACTTTCCAGCTAGGGGGACTTGGTCCTCAAAAAAGTTGAAGTCTCCAAACACGTAGGTAAGTTGGACCCCAATTGGGAAGGCCCCTTCAAAGTCATTCAAGTACGAGCAAATAACACCTACTTGTTAGAGACTTTGCAAGACGAGCGTCTCCCTAGGCCATGGAATGCATGTAACCTTAGAAGGTTCTACGTGTAAACTTCAATTCCTTTGTAATGGCCCGTCTGCGGCATGGAGTGATTTCCTTTGACAGAAAGCGTGTTGTAGTCATTTCCAAAAAATGCATCTATATAACAGTAAGTATTTAATTCCTTGTTTTTGTTATCTGCTTGCTTTCTTATTTGATCTAAGGATTCGAACGAGAAAATGCCTACTCCGTGTCGAGCACCCTCCACGTCGAATGGCCTGGGCGATACACCAATCGCTTCAAAGTTACACTGTCCAAGGTGTTGATAACCATCCACTTGTGACAGTTTGAACGCTCGCAAGAGTTTAAACCCTAGGAATGAGCGTGTCGAAAGGCGGGATGCTAAACGCTTAATTTACGCCCACTAAGTGCTCGTCACGTTAGTTCGCGCTTGTAAACCCCCTGTGACCCTCATCTACTTGGGTAAGAGCACGCTCGTAAATAGTGGATGCCACTAACACTACGGCTACGCTCGTTTTAACCCCTACTTAGCAAATCCTACAGGCGATTTCTAAGTACGATCAATTTTCTGGAACAATCAAGATAGAGATGCACGCCAAATGTCTAAGGCCGATACTTAACTAAATCTTTAGGGATTTCCTAAGTTCAAATTCGAGCCTCAATGAGAATACAGCCAGGGAACATTCATAAGGATCGCCCTCGTGCCCATATTTGCATCTCCCAATATTCCAGCCGTAAGCCAATTTTTGGCTAAAGATTTCCTAAGTCTGGATTCAAAACTTCATTTCAAAAGTGGCCAAGGAACCCTCTTAAGGGTCACCCTCGCGCCTATATTTTCTCAAAGGTTTTCTAAGTCCAAATTCAAGATTCATTTCTACTATGGCCAGGGAACCCTCCTAAGTGTCACCCTCGCGCCTATATTTGCAATAGGCCAGCTGCCTAACGACGTGGGCGTCAGAGCTTAATATGCATGGTGATGAGTGTCAGAGGACCGTCGTAAAAGACACCCCTGCATGCTTACACTACCATCGCAAATGTTCCAAACAAAAGACATTAATATAGAAATGACGAGCGTAACAAAGCAGCCTCATTCACCATTCAAAAATAAGGAAGAAAGCATTCAGACATTCAAGCATTTAAAAAGGAGTTCGAATATATGGGAAAACAACATAGATGATCCAAAGTATTCAGGAAAATGAGGGAGGATTAAGTACAGATATAGAATTGTTCGTGAATGGAGATAAGAATTTAAACTGATAAGGACAAGAGGTTGATGGCTGAAGGAGCTTCACTGGGCTGGGGCGTCGGGCTCAGGAGGAGCAGTCGCGAGGGGAACCGGGACCAACACATTGGCGTCAGAAGTTTGGGCCTCGCCAGGTTCCTCAACATCGACGGTGTCCATGACGGTGCCCTCATCTTCTATCAGGAGGGGCTCGGGATCTACCCTGTTGGCGGCAATAAACTCCCGCTGGAGCGTCTGCACCAGCTCCTCGTATTCTGGCTCCGCCAGGCTCTCGGTGGGATCCCCATCTTGGACCATGGGCTCGCAGTTTTCGTCCAGATCCATGCGTAAGCGAGCGTCAGTCCGAGCGCTTTCGGGCGCCAAGCCCAGCTTCACCATTTGCCCTATGGCCTTGTGGAAGAAACGCCTTGCATTGTCAAAGCAATGGATGTTGGCCACGAACACGAAAGCTTTTGAGCGCAAGAACTTCTTCACTGCCTCCCAGGATATCCTCGCCTCCAAGCCCTGAACTTTGCCCTGCAAGTCAGCAAGGGCCTTGTTAGCGTCCTCATTTCGGCGAGTGCTTTCCGCCAACTGCTCACCCAGCTCCCGGTTCTGTTGCCTCAGCTGATCACGCTCCAACTTCAACTCCTTGTGACGCTCGTCAAGAGTAAGATAGGCTTCGTCCGTCTTCCGAAGGTTCTCCCTCAGCTGATCCATATCACGTGAAGGTTGTTGTAATCCTCTTGCAGTTGAACAGGGTCTGAAATGCGCAACAACTTCTTATACTTGGCTTTATGCTCAGAATAGGCTTGCGCTCGCCCTTGCAAATTTTTGAGCCTCGGGATTACATCCTGGGAAGCCGTAGACGAGGGTCACAATCAGAACATGGAAGTAAAAAGAGGAGAATTTTGTAAAAGAAAGTATAGATTTACCGTCAGAAGGGCATGGCAGGCATTGTCAGTAACACGAGCGGCGTCATGCTTGTTCAGCTTGTCATGATCGCCGGAAAATTGGAGTTTCCCAACGATGTCAGAGACAATGTTGACGGAGTAGGCGCTCTTTTTTAGGAGCACCGGGCCTTCAGTCCGCTGGCGCTTATAGCGGGAGTCGCCCTTGCAGCCTATCTTCCAAAACTCTTCATCCTCTGATGAAGAAGTATCGCTGCCTTCGCCCCTGTGCCCTATGACCACTTCTTTCCCCTTGCCAGAAATAGGGATAGCGTCCGGCATCCTCTTCCTTTTCCCCTGACGGTCGGCCCGAAGAGTTTCGTGGATGCGGATATGCTCCCCCGAGCGGTTCCGCGACCCGCTCGAACTCAGTGAAATGGGACCCTCGGGGGCCGCCGGCGGAGGGGTGGCCCCACGGGCTCCGTCAACCGTCAAATCTTCAATAGGGCCCCTTCGGGCCTCGTTCGCGACACCACCGCGGGCGCCATTGTGTCCCCGACCGGTCGCTCGCCTGACCCCTCTCCCCCTCGGAGCGTTGGGCGGACGGTTTTGTTGTTGTTGTGAGTGCTGAGGGTCAGCGGCGGGTCCCTGAACGCCCAACATACGGGAAAGAGCTTCAGCATTCATTCCTCGAGATAGTATTTGAACACCTGCAAACAAGAAGAAACGAGCATCAGAAATTGGTTGATTGAATCAAAAAAAAAAAAGAAGCAATCACACCAAGTTAGAAGGTTATTCTAGGAGTCAGAGCAGTTAGTTCCTAGGATCTAACCATCGAGGGCCATGATGTCGGCTGGAGGGTTGAGAATCATATCTGGGGGGCAAGACAGGCCATAACGAAACAGTATTCCCTCGTTCTTCACCAGATTTTCAGCCTTAATCCATTTTTTCTCACTCCTCATCACGAAGGCTAATCCCTGTGCCCAATCCTCAAAAGCCTTATTCCTTGTTCTCTCCCTAACCAGAGGACGCTCGCCGTGAATCATCCACTGACGGTGAACCCCAAAGATCCCCCCAGGTGCCCCCACGAAGAAATACTTCTCCTTCCAATGTTCACCGTAGGAAGAGGAGGGAGAGTCTATCATTTTAAAGCCTGATTTGGCCTGGGCGTAATAAAACCCATCCGTAGGCGACGAGCGTGGCGAGCGGGCAACTTGTATCAAACTGTCAAAGTTGACAATCGAGGGAGCATGGCCTAGCGCTCTCATCGCTATTATGAAGGTGTTGATTAGAGCTATGCCGTTGGGCAGAATTTGTGAAGGGCAAAGCGCTAGATGGTGGTAAATGGTAGCGGCGGAGTGAGCGATAGGGAACCTTAAGCCCCCAGCCAAGACTGCATCCCAATAGACCGTCATTATTCCCAGTGGTGGTTGATTTGCTCTCTCCCCCTCCTCAGGGAGTCGCATGGGAAATACCGCTTCATCCCAGTAAGCTTTTGCCTTCAACTCCTCCAGATCATCGAGCGTCAAAATACTCTCAATCTCATCCGGAGATCTGTCAGTTTGATGGCGGTTATCCTGCCTCACTCGAGTGACAGGCTCCCTTCCTCTCCTCTGGCGCCTTCTGGAGGGTTCAGCCTCAAATGGGCGCCCGGATGGCCCTGCTTCACCCTCGGGAGCCATCACGGCCATCGTGATCCTGTGATCCTGGGGTCGCACGGCACTATTCAGTACGGGGAATACCCTCTCCCCCTGTCTTTGCATCTCCATCACATTGTGCATCTCTTCGAAGAGGTCATTCAACCCTCCAGGGGCACGCTCGTTCATCCCTTGAACGGCGGCTTCCACCTCTTCTTCCCCAGCATCTGCCGGAGCCCGCGCCACCGGAATAGCCACGGGAACCCCCTCACCTGGTGATGCCCTAGCCAGGGGAACCGCTGTAGGGACATTGTCGTGAGGGGAAGAGCTCCCCACGGACATCTCCTCAATCTCCCTTACGTAATCGTCAGCAGGGTGTCCGGCCATGGTTGCTTCACGATTTTCGAAGATGGGGTTTTTCTCAGAAAATTCAATGGAGAAGGGGAAGAACTTCTGGAGCAAATTCAGTAGCGGAAAGTGGCTCTTCACTCAAGGATTTCACTCACTCAACCTAAATCTAAGAGTTAGTATCAGAATATCAAAATTTGTGGAGCTTTACCTAGAGTTCGAAGAACAGAAGCTCGCCGGAGTCTGTAAAGGTTGCAGAAAATTCTTTGCTGCTTAACGGCTGGAAGAAATCAGAGTGCGTGAAAGAGAGTCCAAAGCTCTATCGGACTCTATTTAAAGGGGATAATTTACATGATTTAGGGCTGGAAATTCAAAAACGCAATCATTTCCCGCCTAGGAAACCCCCCACTTTTGGTAACCGCCTCATGTCTCCCGGAGTGCACGCGCCCACGTTCCCACTCAGCATTAAATGCGGACTTGACAGCATTTAATGCGGTGTCAGTTTGTGTCCGTTACAGAAGGCCAGCAGTCTCCTCGCTGGTAATGGCCTGGCCCTCGGATATCCAAAATTCAGGGTTCCTTCTTTATAAATTCTACAGTACGCTCGAAGCGATACTACAGAATTTGGGGGGCAAAATGATGAGGCCTAAAATCACTCTCGAATTAGAGCCGTCCACGTGTCAGCACACCGCTGACTAAAGCCCAGACGCTCGCCTTGAAGGGCTCGTGGGCCTTCCCAGCCCACTCATTTGCAAGCTAAAATAGACCGTCAAGCCTCGGACGACTATTTAGGTAAAAGTCCAGAGCCGACGAGTTTGACGCTCGCATCTCGGCCCTCAGGGTTACCCTTCTCAGGGAAGCACCTACATGGGGGTCCCATGTTGACGCTCGGGATCTTGTCGCTCAAGGGTCATCTATCGTGGGGAGCCCATCCGTGGATTTTTCGAGCGTCATCAACGCTCGGGAATGACCCTACCTCTCATACGATGGATCCTGACCTTCACAAGAAGACATTCGTCCCTCATCCCACTCGACCCTCGTCAACAACCTCTGACACAAAGGTATTGTGCACCGTGCACCTGACACGCCGTCTCCTTTTCTGGAATGTCATTCTCACCCCACCAAAGGCTGCCGCGTGTTAGGGCAACACAGGTTTGGGACCACATGGTCAATTTACTCATTTACCTCCATCCCTAACATATAAATAGGGGAGAACCCATACATTCTCCCCCAAGTCATCTTCTTCACAGAATACCACGTAACTGAACTGGACATCATTTTTCCTCTACATCTTCTCCAAAACTTCCTGTATCTCACCCTTTTTTGCACTTTCGCTGCACGATTTCTTGGTGTTATCATAGCTGGAAGAATCCACGCTCATTGGAAACCCAGTTCCTGAGGCTCTTGCGCCTGTGATGGTCTTCCTTCCTACATACAAATTCTAAAGTGTTTGGTGTTTAAATCCTCCACAAGTTTCTGCACCATCAAATTTCTTAATATTTTTAGTTAGTAAGATTGAAAATATCATCTTCTTCAATAACAATAAAAACTTATATTTTTTTTTGCTCTCAGTTTATGTTCAAATATGAAATTTTAACAATAATTAATAAAAAAAATATATATTTTTTTTCTTAATTCAATTTCAAATAAAAGATTTTTAACAACAAAAATCAAATATTGCTTAAAATAACAAAAATGAATGTGTGGTTAATACAAAAATATTAATACTAGTTTAAACCTAATTAATATATAAGAGGTCATTTTAACTTTAAAAACATAAAATTACACTAAAAATTAATTAGCGAGGTGGTGTGAATTTTTTTAGATATTAAAAGGGGTTAGATTAAAATAAATTTCTTTTAATGAAGTATTTCAAATATTTTGAATATAATAAGGGGGTAAATTAAATTTTACTCACAAAATAAATGATAAAACTAAAGTATGTTTTAAAGAAGGGAAAAAAAAAAAGGTAATTTAGAAAACTGAACTTTTTTTTTTAACAACACACACTCTCAAGTGAGATTTGAACTCGAGTAACTCGAGTCATTGTCTTGAAAAATGAAATCATTAACCACTTAAATCAACTCCTATTAGCAATTTAGAAAACTAACTTTAAGCATAGATACGATAATACATATTTTTCTTTACATTTTCAACTTACAAAGAATTTAATCTGACACAGTACAATATAAAAATATTTTTAAAAATATTCATACATTAATCAGATCTATAACTTTTCAATCCTACCTACCGGCTCCACTAGAGAGTGTTGTCAACATGGCAAACAAACACAAAGGTTGTGGTGTCGATATTGAGTGAAAGACCAAGGAGTAAGGCAAAGGGTAAACTTTTAATATGGGTCGTGATTTGATTTTTATAATTGAGTAGGTACATTTTGTAATTTTGGTTATCAACTACAAATTGTAGTTTTATATTTTAGAAAGAGTCTAAAGTAATTTAAAAAATTGATTTCGAAATTTGTATTTAGATGTCAAATATAAAAGCAAATGCAATTATAATGTTTTTACAATTAGCCTTAAATTTCTATAATTAAAAGTTGTCAAAAAAATTCCTTAAAATTAGGGGAAAAAATTTAACCTTCACATTTATTAGGTAATGAAGGTTTAGGATTTCCTATTTCAGTGTTGAAATTTATGTATAATAAGTTGAACATAGAATAGGTTCATATTAAGAAAGATATAGTTCTTTTCTAAGGATTATTGATGATTACCCAAATATCCTCAATAAAGATATAATTATTGCACAATAAGAATTATATAAACTATAGTAAATTAATTATTCAAATAATTTTTATTTACTGTCCTATATTTTTCAAGGAGTGTTAGTTTGTCTTGCATATATTATGAATATATTTCTTGTAATTTTCTAATTATATTTTAATTAGTAAAAATTAAATTTTAACAAATTATTATTTGACTTACATATTTCATATTTATAACTTTATCAATTTTAAAATATTTTTAATGTTTTAATTCAGAATATAATTTTCAACTGTATTATCAGTTGCTCAAGATGATGATTTTATTATTTTTCTATGTGAGTGTAAATTAAAATAAGGGATATTATAATAATATGATAAACTTTCAATTTTTTTCCCTTAAAAATTCAGCTTCTCTAAGCGTCCAGTCACCAGCTATAATCATTAATTATAAATTACAAATCAAATCATAAGTACAATTATTCGAATCGAGTTTGCGGTAGAATTCTCTACATTGTCGTATGGTTTAGACTGAAAATGTCCATTTCAGTTCATTGAAATATGACTACCACAACAATTTTGTGTTTACTTCGATCTATGATCATATAAAATTTTGTGTTTTATTGATCGTTGTATTGTATCACATAAAAATTTCTGTTATGTCTATTATATTTCATAATATATAGCATAGTTCACTTCAAACATGAAAATAAATTTGTAATAATTCCACAAGATATTTTTAAGTAGAGATAAATATTTGAATATCCTTTTGTTTTTTCCCCTTGACTTTCCTTCGTACAAGACTTGAGACTTGAGACTTGAGACTTGAAAATTGAAAATGTCTTTGGGGTGATGGAAATCAACTCTGTTCCTTTTTTTCCAAGCAGACTTTTCATTTTCCATGAATGGCTCTTCTTTTTCCAAAATAGACCGTCTGCCCGGAGTATCATTTGGGTTGCTAGAATCGGTAATTATTAGATAAAATTATATAATTCTTTTTTCCTTTTGAAAGGGAAAAAAAAAATTCTATATATAATAATTCAGAACCTTCTTTTTTTTTTTTTTTTTAAGACATGCACGCCCAAGTAGGATTCGAATCCAAGACCTTGCCTTGAAGAATGAGCATATTAACCACTTGGATCAACCCCTGTTGACTAATAATTCAGAACTTATTTATTCAATTCAAATTAGAATATATTTCATGACATCCATCATATTTTATATATATATAGGACGAATTACATTTAGGTCCCCTGAGGTTTGCCCTAATTACAAATCAGTCCCTTTTGTTTCAAAAATTACATATTAGTCCCTAGAAACACTGTTTCAATTGAGGTCCCTAGACGCCGTTAGGGTTCTGTTAATTTTGACAGGACCACATTGTTGATATGATTTAGTTATGGTACCGTTTTGTAAGAAAATTCATGGTTCAGGGACTTTTTTGTAATATTTTTCAGAAATTCAAACGTCAAAATTAACGAAACCCTAACGGCGTCTAGAGACCTCAATTGAAACAATATTTTTAGGGACTAATATGTAATTTTCGAAACAAGAGGGACTGATTTGTAATTAGGGCAAACCTCAAGGGACCTAAATGTAATTCGCCCTATATATATATAGAATAATATCTAGGGTTAATTCCGGATATCCCCTCATCCTTTAGCTATTAGTGCGTTTTGCCCCCCTAATCTTTGAATTAATGCGATTGTCTCTCTAACCTTTAAAAAATATCACACTTAACCCCATTAAACATACTTTGGCCACCGACTTCTCTTCCAATACGACGACCCAAGCTTCAAGACCATCGTCATCGTATTTGCCTCTTCAAGGCGAACAAAATCCACATCCTAGTCAACCCTATTAGCCGTTGAAAGTCATTACAAAGCTTTGTCTGTCGTGCGTCGTCTTTGATCGGTGATTTCTAATTTGTCAGTTGTCGAATTTCGGTTTCAAGACCATTGTTGTATTCCTTGCGTCGAGAGTTTCAATTTGATATATAATATCAACATATTTAAAATCTACTTTGTACAGATCTGCTTTGCAAAAAGGGCTTAAGTGTAACATTTTTCAAAGGTTAGGGGGGTAATCGCAGTGATTCAAAAGTTAAGGTGCAAAGCACACTAAACCCCAGAGGACAGGGGATGTCTGTGATTAGCCCTAATATCTATATACATATAATTTTATGTTTAACAAAATTAAACAAAAATAAACGCTCAATCGAAATTCAAAAAAAGAATTCATCTTTTAAATGAGAAAATCAGAGTTGTTAACATTAAATTCGACATAAAACTTTTCTTTATCTTAACTAAATTAAATATTTTAATAGATATAATTTTGTTATTAAATATAAATAATATTTCAATGAAGGAAAAAAAAAATGATTGCACTTATTTTGACATGATAAAATAATAGCATTCCAATACTAAGTTGTATGTTCAATACCTAAAAAAAAATATTTGGCATCTATAGAGAGTATGAAATTAGTTTATCATAAAAAATATTAAAATATGGTCAAGTAGCATTATTTACACACAAGAAAAAAAAAAAAAAAAAAGAAAAAGAAAAAATGTTAGGTAACACAAAACTCAAAGTATTTACATCGAATCCCTTAAAAATTTCAGTACTTGCATTAACCCCTTTATTTTTTGGCTTTTTATTACGTATACCCCATGAGTTTCAGTATATTAAGGGTAAAATAGTAAAATTACAAATTCCGTTAAACTTAATGAAAAAAATAACAGATCGGGGGGAATTCATAATTTATGAAACTTTAGAGGGGAATTTGTAATTTCATCATACCTCAGGGGTCATTTGTAATTATCCCTATTTAATTAGAGTAGATAAAAACCGCTTTGATGTCTTTGACCCGATAAAAACCGTCTTGGTGTCTTGTACTCTTTTTTTTTCTTCCCCTAACTTTTTAAATCATTCTTTTTTTTTTTTTCTAATCTTTACTCTTCTTGGATTTTGGACTCTTTTCTTTCCAATCCCTCACTTTTAAAATCATTTCTTTTCTTTAATCTTTTATCGTATGATCTCTTAACTCCAATTTTATCTCTCATCACTCAATTTTTTTTTTTTAATATTTTTTTATCTTTTTTCTTCATAGTTTTAATTTTTTATTATTATTTTGACTAATATCATTCTAGTTTAAAATAGATGTGTTTCGAGTGCCTTGAATGTTTAACAGTAATGCTATTATGGAGAAAAAGGGGAAGGACTCAGAGAACCATTAATCCAATTATGACAATAAATATGTAAAGACGGGCGAGGAAATGTCTTTATCTTTTCGATTAAACTTGTCCATTGTCATTTATGTTTTAACATGCATAAAGACGGGCGTTTACTCGAATTAAATGGTTGAGATATGCAATGAATTAATATACAAAAATGATATCGCCATCAATTTATCCGTATATATATTCCTATATTTCTTAGGAATTAGAAGCACATATATTAATTCATCTTCTAAACAATTTAATTTCTCATACAACTTATATTGATTTTATCAGATCGTATGGATCACTCCCATGCAATTCTGCACTTAATGGCTATCTTGTTAGTTATGGGGTTTGCAATTCGCTCTTCTTTCTCAACAAACATAACTAATTTTGGCTGCATTTCAGGGGAGAGGAAAGCTCTCCTAAAGCTGAAAGCAAGCTTTGAAGATCCTGCCAATAGATTGTCGTCATGGCATACCAGCACCGATTGTTGCACGTGGAAAGGTGTGGTGTGTGATGGTAACATCGGTCGTGTTGTCAGCCTTCGTCTCAGAAATACTCGTCTTGATGATGATCATTACAAATTGATGAGTAATCATCTTGATTCTTCATTGTTGGAGCTCAAGTATCTGACCTATCTGAACCTGAGTGTGAACGACTTTCAGCTCAGTCCTATTCCTGCCTTTCTTGGATCAATGAAGCAGCTGCAACATCTAAATCTCTCACTTGCAAATTTTAGTGGTGTTGTTCCACACAATCTTGGCAACCTTTCGAGCTTACTGGTACTTGATCTCAATAATAAATATGGGGATGGCAAATTGATGGCGGATGATCTCATTTGGATTTCAAATCTTTCATCCATGGAGTATCTTGATATGAGTTATGTGGACTTGAGTCGAGCAAAACATTTATCGGAGGTGTTCTTCCACGTGCTTCCTTCTATGCTTGTCTTGCGCTTGCACAATACCCAACTTCATCTTCCTCATTCCTGTGTGAATTCTTCATTACTTACTAATATCCACCACCTTGATTTGAGCTACAATGCATTTGAAGGGGAATTCCCCTGCTTTCTCCATAATATGACTTCACTTAGAGTTCTCGATCTTTCTGCAAATGATTATAACTCTTCTAGCCCCCAGGTCCTTCTTAAATTGAGAAATCTTGTCCATCTCAACCTTTCTCATAACTCACTTCACCATAATGCAGATTGGATCTCTGAATTCCTTTTGGATAAATGTCACTTGAAATCATTGAGTCTGTGTGGCAATAACCTTTATGGGGAGTTATCGGGAAAACTCTTTAGAAACTTATCCATGGGATATTGTTGGACTCACAAATTGGAAACACTTGATTTGAGTGAAAACCAATTCGACGGTCCTATTCCTACTTCTATTGAGAAATTGAGAGCCTTGAAATATTTGTTTCTTTATAATAATTATCTGAGTGGAGCACTTCCCATTTCTTTAGGCCAGATGTCAAATCTTGAGAAGATTGATATATCTAATAATTCCTTTAATGGCACAGTAGTTTCCGAGCTTCACTTTGCCAAGCTCTCAAAATTAGAAGAGTTTGGGGCAGATTCCATCAATTTGAGTGTGGCGTTTGATTGGGTGCCTCCTTTTCAGCTGAAAAGGCTTATTTTGCCATCTTGCCTAATTGGAGGTGGTCAAGTTCCTCAATGGCTTCTAACCCAAAAGGCACTTGAGCAACTTTCTCTGTCGAATTGTAGCATTTCAGGATTTCTTCCGGAGTGGCTTTATTCCTTAAATTTGACAATTATGGATCTGTCCCACAACATGATCAATGGTGCAATACCGAAGCTTTCTCCCTATTTGAAAGAATTGTACCTATCTCACAACATGATCAATGGTTCAATACCAAAGCTTCCTCCCAACTTGAAACACTTATATCTATGCCACAACCATATTGAGGGACAGATACCCAAGCAGTTCAGTTCCATCTTACGTTCCTTGAGTCTATCAGATAATATGATGGATGGTTCTATCCCTGATTCATTATGGCAATTGAAAGATTTGGAATATTTAGATCTCTCCAGAAATCATTTTTCTGGTAATATTCCAAACTGTTGGGAGAACTCACAAAAGTTATGTTCATTGAGGTTGGCATCCAACAATCTTTCTGGTGTCATACCAAACTCTCTGGGAGAATGTCGCCATTTGCAAGGTTTGCAGCTGAACAACAACAGTCTAACAGGAAAACTTGCTCATGCTTTAAAGAATTGTGCAAAGTTGGTGGTTTTCGATGTCGGAGACAATCAGTTAACTGCAGAATTGTCTGATTCAATTGGGTTGGTTGGGTGGGAAAGCTTCCCAAGTTTACGAGTTCTTAGACTCAGAAATAATGAGTTCTATGGGGAGATTCCTTCCAAAATTTGTCAGCTGGATAGACTTCAGGTTTTGGATCTCGCGAACAATAAACTGACTGGAAATATTCTACATTGCTTTGGAAATTTCTCAGGCATGGGAAATGCATACTCCAATGATCCCTTTTATGTCTATTGGGTAGGAGTGACATTGAATCAAGTGTTTAAAGGAAGGACGCTAGATTACACCAAAACATCACTTTTTGTGGTTAATTTGGATCTTTCAAATAATAGTTTGGTTGGAGAAATCCTTCCGCAGCTGACCAATCTTTCCGCTCTGATTGGTCTCAATTTATCTCACAATCATTTGGGAGGAAAAATTCCTGATAAGATTGGAGATATGAAAAAACTGGAATCTGTCGATCTTTCTAGCAACAGATTATGTGGAACAATTCCAGAGAGTTTGTCTCGTTTGAATTTTCTGAAATCTTTGAACTTGTCCTACAACAATTTGTCAGGGCGGATTCCCACTGGACATCAACTCCAAACTCTTGAAAATCAAATTTCAATCTACGATGGAAATCCCGGACTCTGTGGAGATCCATTGCCGAAGAGATGCCCCGGTGATGAAGCATCGAATTCCCCCAATGTTGATGAAAATGAAGGAGCAGAAGATGAAGATGATAGAAATGAGAAGATAATCTTTTACGGAATTATTGCAAGTGGTTTTGCCACCGGATTTTGGGGGACCATTGGGATTCTGGTCGTCAAAAGGTGCTGGAGACTTGCTTTTTTCCAGTTTGCTGAAGACATGATGCACAAGATGCTGAGGGTATAAATTGTGTTCATGTGTTTACATCTGCAATGATAAGGTCTGCGTTGGATTCGACTCCACTCGTTTGCATCACTACTGTGTTAGAGTTTACAAGTGTGTTAATGGTTTTCGTTTTTCTTTGTATTGTGATTGTATGTGTTGTATCTTGTACTTCTGAGAGGTTTGTTTTTCCCTTAATAATATCATATATTTTAGTGGTGCTAGTGTGAGCATATTGGCTACTTTTTAAGATATTATTTAAGAACAAACATACCCAAATTATAAGACACCCAGTAATAAACAGATTTTAATACAAATAACATATTTTTCAATCTTGAAAACCCATTCCAAAAAATTTCCGCTCCAAAAAACCCAGCATATGAATTGTCTTTAAACTTTACATTTATAACTTAATTTATTATTAATATTTATAATAACATAATTCATTTTAAGTATTCTAAATTTATTTTAGTGTGATTAATTAGGAAATTAAACTTTTCTTAAGCAATAACTTTTTTAAATCCTTTCGTTCCATCTTACGTTCCTTGAGGCATATATACATTGAAATTTTAAATATTTTCTTGAATGAAAAATAATTTCACTAGTTTTTTGAAATAATTTACTTAACTGATTATCTAATTACCATAAACTTAATATCTGAAAATTAAAAGCAACACACTTAAATACTTATGATGTTGAAATTAACAAATGTTTATTAATTATAATATTGTAATTTGTCGCAAATAATTAATTTGGTTTGCACTAAAGGCTTGCCCCGAACAGAGCCCAACTATCTTTTGGGCCATATGCCCCAACCAAAACGAGACACGAAAGTTAAGTGTGTGGATTTGTTCTAATTTTTGTGTTTCTGTTTGCTACTTGTATATACTAGTTTAGTTAACCGCGCAATACGCGATAACCTATGTCTGTTAATATGAATAATAATTATATTATTAATTATAATATTGTATTGTATACTTGTATTTGAAAAGATCAGATATTTTAAATTAGATATATAGTTTATCCAAAGAAATAGCTTATTTAAATCACTTTATAGAAAGTAGATACAATATATCAACACAAGAATTTTTGTCAAAGAGCTACAAAGGATTTGGAATTCTAAGTTATCTAAAATTCATGATCACTGAATCACCACGCAGCTGCTATTGCTTGATTCCCATCCTTCCACTCCCTGACCTATAACCTCTACCATACCTCCACCTCTGTCTCTTCCATATCCAATCCAAAACCTATAAACGCTTTCAAGTATTGCAATTAAAAGATTTTCTTATGAAATCATATATAAAGAAGAGTACAGTAACCTCGGTAACCATAACCCCCACGCATACCAACTCCATCTTAGATACTTGGACCAACCATATATACAGAGAGCAGATTAATTAGGATCAAAGAACAAGCATCAACGTTGAAATTAAACAGTAGCATTCCATTTTTTTTTTTTTTTTGTGAGATTGAATAATTCCATAAAGACTATCAGACTCATTAATTTGGGTGACAGCTCATACAAGTATTTCGAAGGTGACAATTCGAGAGATATAAATCAAGTTTCATACTCACAGTACACAACATATGGTCGAGCAGCATAAAGCCAAACAGATGACCATTTTATAACCACCACAATCCCATCACTAAACCTAATGGTACTTCTGGATCATATTGATCTGCAGAATTTTAAAAAACAAAAATATTTAATTACTCCTACATCCCTTTAGAGTGCCGTATTACAGCGGGTACTTGCTAGTTTGAAGAAATTACAAATCACTCACTAAAACCGTTGAAAGATTCAAAAGTCACTCTAATATGGTTTGTATAATTTTCCTAAAGTAACAGGGGTGGATCATTAAGGCAAAAGACAAAAAAAAAAAAAAAAAAAGGTAATAACCATACACACAGATACACATTTTACCTCACACAGCATCCGGAGGGAAAGATAATCATTCTGGATAAACAGTAGAGTAATTAATTTGAGATGTCTGTCCACTAAGTAAAGGATTTCCAACTAAAATTATTATTATTAATTTAATGATATATAATTACGAAATAACCTTTTCTATTTCTTGAATTTGAGCAATTTTTATTTATGATACTCAACACAGTCCAAACAATGTCGGCGCACATATGTAAATAATTTGTCCGGATTTTGATCAAATTTAATCTTTTATATACATATAATAAAGCTTTAGCGAATTAAAATAGCAAACAATTAAGAAACCAAAAAAAGAAGGAAATAAGCAATACTCACACAGCCTGCAAGTTAGTGAGGTTTCCTATACCAGGTGATAAGAGTTCCTGACAAGCTTAAGGCAGGTAGATATCTGACAAGAAGCAGGAAAATAAAATCATGAACTTTGCATATTTTGATAATGTAATAATAAGGAAATTTCTCTTTATTTATTGAGTAATTAAAGGAAACTTTTTTAAGTGTCTAATTAATTTTATATTTACACTGTCATGCAAAAGTATCTACAAAATAGTCTCAACACATTTCCAAAATAGTCTACAAAAGATATTCCCAGAAGGTTTCGTGGCAAGAAAAACTACAAATTTACACAGGTAGATCTAGATAGTAGATATTTACAAAGAGCTGATATTTACAAAGATCTTGAACTTGAAGGAAGATTAGGAAGAGAGGTTTGTAGCATCGTTTGAAGATTGAACTTCAATCTTACCGGATGTTTCGACAACATCATTAGTATAACTAACAAAAGTACCCAAAATTAGCAAAGATACAAATAAAATCAATACATAGATATATAAAGGTTTGAAATCAATTGAAATATGCAATGGTGGAAAGTAAAGATAGTGGTCACCAAGAAGCAGGTGTGGCTGCTTCTTAAAAGATCAGAGCAACAGCAACTGGGAAATGTTAGATTTCAATCTATAAGGAAAAAGGGCAGGAAGAAATGGAGGCCATATTGGGCTTCTATTCCAGAACAGTAAAATGAAATACAAAGGATATCTTCTTGCTTCTTTTGAGGACTAGTTTTTTTACCCCTACCCCAGTAAGCTTTACAACCCCAATTTTCTACCCAAGGTTAGATGTAAAGGGTGAAAGCAAGAAAATTGCGAGGTGCTCAAGGTTTGGCATTTCTCCATATTGTAATGTAGGCTGAAGCTATATTGTAATTATAAATAAATAAACAAATATTTTATTGAATAACTTTTGCAGTAGAATGTTTATACAAACAAATTGGTAAAAATCAGGCTGATTATGACAAAAGAATCACACCCTACTATTATGAAGCACCGCTACGTAAATTGCTCACCGTTTGATAATTCATTATCTAGATATCACATCTAAAGAACACCTTACACAAACTATCCTTGAGTTTCTGATGTTACACAAACTACACCTACAGTTTTTGCTAATATTACACACACAACCCCTCCTCTCAATAACGCTATCCATAACACCCCTCCTCCTTTTCAAATTCGAAAGAACACTCGAATGAAAAGTAAATTTTGGCATTTCTATCTGATAGGTCTGAAAATGGGATTCAGAGTCCAATCACTTTTAAATTTGTTTAGGTGAGGAAACCTGCTGGTGATCGACGGAAAAGATGGGGGTTCTACCTTCTAGGACAAACACAAAGACAAAGTCAGAAGGCCAAGCTGGGGGAACTGGGGGTGATGCCCAGTTTAGCTCTCCGACGCTCAAGTCAGATGATCTGAAATAGATAATGTGCTAAGTATGGAGTTGCTGTAATGGAGATTGCTTACAGTGAAGGAGATGAACTCGCATATTTATAGTTGAGGGTCAGGGACCCTTTGGTCATTTGCACTATGTGGTCCTGGCCGAATGTTGCCTTAACACGTGGCGTTGCGAGAGAGAAACCTAGGAGGAATCTTCTGCAAAAGCTGGCGGAAGTTAGTGTTAACAACAGTGGCAGGTGCGCGGGCATGTACGGGGTGTCAGAGAGTCGTTTTAGGGGTTGGTAACGAGGGCTTAAGAGCACGCTCGTGTCAACCAAGAGCCTTGGTGGCCAAGGAATCCGCTAGGGGATGAGGGCCAAGGCGTATGTAATGAGTTGGAGTGGAAGCCTCCTTGAGGGAGTGTAGCACTTGAAGAGGGCTTCCTTGACTGAATGGAGCCCCAACCATGTAGTGTGAATGGCGCTCGTGAGAGAGCGACAACATTGATCACTTGTATATGTAGCAGAGACGACACGTGTTCTTGGGGAATACTGACGCTTGAGGGGTTTGAGCGCTCGTGTATAATTACCTTAATCACAAAGGGAAAGGTGTCGTCATCTTGAGTTGCCATGTGTCCAAACGTGGGACGAGCGTATTTTGACCCCATCATTTTACCCCCCAATTCTGTAGTCCTTAGCGATAAGGACTGTAGAATTCTACTAATACAATCCGTCGAGCATTGCGCTCGTATGAGGCATGGCGTGATGGGCAATCATCCTTCTGATTACGCCATAAATGCAGTCTCTTCAACTGACTGCCTGTAACGTCCATGCATTAATTGCAGTCCTTTCTTTTGACCGCTTGGAGGGTCTAAGCATTAAATGCTGATGCGCGTGGGGCACGTGGGGCGCGTGAGACTTGGGAAGTGCGTGACGGTTCAATAAAGGGAACGGTTACCTAGGCGGGAAATGATTTTAATTTTAAACCTTTTGCCAAAAACGTACCAACTTCCATCCCTATAAATAAGAAATTCTGCATCCATTCCCCTTTTTACGCAAACACATCTTCAAAGCAGACATTTGTGAAAAACTCTTTGCAAACAAGTTTCAAAGCCTTCATAACTTTTCTTCAAGCTTTTCTAGAAAACTCAAGGTAATCTCCGGTGAAATCTTCTAACTTTGCTAATCTTAGAATCAGATTTAGGATTTAGTAACCCCTCAAGCTTTATCTCCCCAAAAATCCCAAACTTCTTTGAACATTCCTCGCTTAAAAAATCCTCATAATCCTTCCAAATTCCAACGCAACCATGGCCAGAGATCACATAGAAGAATTTGCCCGTGAAGTTGAAGACATGGCCACCCAGAGTTCATCTCCGTTGGGTTTCCCTAGGGATGAGGAGTTGGACGCGGCCGTTACGGCCATAGACGAAAGGAACCCAGATGTGGTTGAGCATCTCTTTGAAGAGATGAATCTGGTGATGGAAGCGGAGAGGCAGGGGGTGACCCTCCCGATAACAGAGAGCGCAACCTACCCTCATCACCACACCGTAACTGTGGCCGTCGTAGCCCCGGCTCTAGAACCCGAGGAAGGGGTGGGGCCTTCAGAAAGATCCCGTGACAAGGGGAAAGGCAAGAAAACCCAGAAGCCCAAGAAAACCAAGAAAACCAAAGGGCCAAACGAGGGTGAAGGCTCGGGTATGCAGGCGACCGAGCGTACCCCGAACAAGACTCCCAGCACAATTACTTTGGGAGAAGTGAAGACTATGCTGACACCGATATACTGGGATGAGCGCTTCACATGGCGGATCCTTGCTGATCACGAATGTGCTAACCGTCCGCCACTCGGTGAGATAGCGGTCTATAAGGATGCAGTTAGTTCTGGGGGGTTAAGGTTCCCAATTCCAGCCCCAATGACCAGTATTCTGAATGATTTGAACCTCTGCCCTTCGCAAATTGTGCCCAATGGCCTCGCTTTGATAACCAGCTTTGTGATCCTCATGAAATGTGCTGGATACGAGCCCTTCATGCGGAATTTCAACGCCCTTCTCTAAGTAGTTAGCTCACCGCGCTCGTCACCTGAGGCGGGTTATTTCTACTATGTTCAAGCGAAGGCCCACTTGAAATTGATCAACTCCCCTTCCTCCACTTATGGCCCAGATTGGAAGCAAAAGTTCATTTTTGTCAAGGCCCCAGTGGACGATGATTTCGGGGTTGCCCGAGAATAGATATCTCATGGAAAGGGATCTCTTGTAAAGAGCCGCTTAGAACCCGTCTTCCCAAGGGACTGGGCCAAGAACTTGGTTGTGGCGTTGAGTGACGAGGGCCAACTAATTCAAGCCAAGGAATGGATAGATGACGCAGAACTCATGTTCCTCTGCGGTCTTACTAACGACCCGTATTATCTTGACAACCCTCCCGCTCGAGATTTGGCGAGAGACAGTTAGACTTTAGGGCGTTAACTTTTAGATAGGGATACTAACTGTACCTTTGCATTTGCAGGAGTAGAGATTTTAGGTATGGCTGGAGGTATAAGAAGCGCTGCTAGGTTCGCCAACGCTAATAGGCGTCAAGCCCAGCAGGGAGATCAACAGAATCCCCGAGGCACGGTCGTGGTGGCCACCAAGGCGCCAGCTCAAGCGCTGCATCCGGCGCTCAAGTGCCACAGGGACGAGGGGAAAATCGAGCGGCGAATATTGAAAACCGAATAGTGGTGCGGCCGCCAACCGTAACAGATGCGAGGGGGGTCAACCCTAATGCCAACAATCAAGCGAGGCCCCCCGCGAGCGTAATGATAAGCGAGGCTCAAGGGAGCGCTAGCCAGCCTTCCCGTAAGAGGAAGAGAATGCCTGATGCCTTCGCCATAACCGGCAAGGCTAAGCAAGTTGTAGAAGGCCCCAAGGGCGGCGACGGAGACACTTCTTCCTCGGAGGAGGAACACTTGTGGGATTTCGACCGCCGGGGGGAGGGGGGGACAGGAGCTACAAGGGCTCCGCAGATGGGGGTGCCGTATTACTGAGGCACGGGACATTGGCCCTGGCCATCAGCCAAAATCTGTATGAGAGGGCCCAATTCTCTGCGGATCATAAGCACCTGTACTCTGAGTCTGTAGAGAAAGTTACCAGCCACATGGTTCAAGCCCTAATCTCCGTAAGTTTTCCCACTTCTTGTAATTTCACTATCTCTTGAAGGTGTTGTTTTTCAATACATTTGTTAACACTTTTGCCCTTTCGAGCCCGTGCAGCAAGTGCTCCCGAGGTCGAGGAATATCCAGATGCGTGCCACGGTTTACGCTGACCGGAAGGCAAAATACAAGAAAATGGCTCGCTCAAATGATCCTGCCCAGCTTCAGGAGGAGTTGGGCACTGGGACGGCCAAGTATCTCTCCCTCAAGTATGAGTACAAAAAGATGGAGGATGAGATGAAGAAGTTGCAAGATGACTACACGAATGCTGAGAACGCTCGAAGGAGCTGGCACAACCAGTTTAACCAGCTTGAGGAGAATCATAAGAAGCTCACTGCCGAGCGCAAAGATTGGAGGACGATGGCCCAGGAGGCGGAAAAGAAATATGCTGATGCTATGAGCCAACTCCCTCATCGTTTTGAGCAATCAAATAAGGAGGCGCTCATCAAATTCTGCCATTCCAAAGCGTTCAACTTTGCAGCTTCCCTCCATTGCCTTGACGAAGCCCAGAAAGCGTTCAACTTGGCGATTGAGCAGGGTATCCACAAGGGCTTAACAGATCCGTCCATCCGCGATGTGCCAGACATGGGACTCATGTTCAATGAGCGGTGTATTGAAGATGATGAAAACCCTGAGGACCCGGAGGCCAGTATCTCTGAGCCGGAATACAATTTCCTGGTCAATCTTATCCAGGATGAGTATATGGCGGCCTATCCTCCGGAAGAGGCCTCCCAAGCAGAACAGAATGAGGGGAATAACAATGCCGGCGCTATTTCTGAAAACCCTCCAGTGAACGAGCCTCCAGCGCCTGTTGTTAACGCTCCCGTTAATAATGTCGAGAACGCCCCCATCTGCCAATGATGCCAATGAGCCCAATGCTCCACAAGCTCCAGGAAACAACGAGCCTGAGCCTCCAGTTGCCCAGCACCAATATGAGAATGCCTCCCCGGCACAAGAGCCGGAGGGCCCAGTTCATGGTCCTGTGGCTCAAAATATCTTAGTGGTTTTGGATGAAGACATCGCTCCCACCGCTTGAAGTCCTTCCTCATCTACTTATGTTGTACTTCTTCTTCTTCTGAATTAGTGCCTTTTTTGTAAGAATGTTATGGGACCTTGAGCCCTTATTATGTAATTTTCGGCGAAGAGCCTTTATTAATGAAGTTCTTCCTTTTCCTCATAGTGTTCTCCTTTTAATTCCTTAATTGTGAAATTCCACTCTGCGCTTGCTGTAACAAAATCTTGTAATACTAAGACTGTGTGTAACATGCTTAGTAAAATAGGCCTTGTTTAGCTAAGTCTTAAAAACTTGAAAAATTTTACTAAGTCTTGAGTAATCATGGGGGTCTTACTGTGAGGCTGCCCTCATTCAAGACTTGTGTAAATTTTGTTTCTAAAGTTTAGAGAATTTTATTAAGTCTTGAGTGTCTACGAGGGCCTTACTGAGAGACTGCCCTCACTCAAGGCTTGTGAAAATTCTTCTTCACTTAGAAGTTTTTACTAAATCTTGAGTGATTACGAGGGTCTTACTGAGAGACTGCCTTCGTTCAAGACTTGTGAGAAATTCTTCTTAATTTGGAAAATTTTACTAAGTCTTGAGTAAATACGAGGGTCTTACTGAAAGGCTACCCTCGTTCAAGACTTGTGAAAATTCATTCTAAATGACGTTACCGTTGAACGACCGCGCTTGTACCCGTTAATTTTTTAGGACTTGCAGGCGATCCTGTTTTCGAGCGCAAGGCGTTGTGACAAACGACCAAGGCCTACTAGGATTTTCCTTGCACTTTTTCTCCGATTCATTAGGTTGGTTGTGAGCGTTACCAGTCTATCCTTATGAGGACGTTCCCCCACGTGGAGTAGAGTGCTGGCAAGCGTAACCTATGTGCAATAACAGCGTACGTATTAGAATGGATTGCCAACCATGCTCGTAGAAACGAGGGACGTGGGTCTTATCCATTTGCATAATTTAAAAACAGTAGTATAGAAATATTCAAGAGAATGTATTGTAACTTACTTGAGATTTGAAGTAGTACATAGAACCCATTAATGGGGTTGTTACATCATCATTTCTAGAGAGCTTTTAAACATAAAACCACAGGAAGTTACATGCGTTCCAAGGGCGAGGCAAGCGCTCGCCTTGAAGTGTCTCCAGGGTGTAAGTCTTGTTAGCTCTGATTTGTATGACTTTGAATGACCCTTCCCAGTTGGGGTCTAATTTTCCCACATGTTTGGATACCTCTACTTTCTTTAAGACCAAGTCTCCCAGTTGGAAAGTTCTTTCTTTTACACGCTTGTTATATTGTTGTGCTATAGCTGCCTTGTATCTGTGTATTTTTGCCCACGCATTGTCTCTTTTCTCCTCCAGTAAGTCCAACTCTAAGCCTTTGTTAGCTTCATTAGTTTGAGGCTCGAAGTAGGCTACACGAGCGGATTCATGCACAATTTCTGCTGGTATCATTGCTTTTGACCCATATACGAGCGCAAAAGGTGTCTCGCCCGTAGCCGCTCGTGGAGTAGTGCGATAAGCCCAGAGCGCCCCTTGTAATTCTTCTACCCATTCACTCTTTTTGCTCTCCAGCATTGTTTTCAGATGCTGCAAGATGACCCCGTTAGTGACTTCCGCCTGTCCATTGGCTTGGGGATGGCCCACGGAGGTAAAGCGCTGTTCAATCCCTATCTCTGAATACTATTCTCGTGTGTCAGCTGCTATGAACTGAGATCCATTGTCTGAAATAAGCACCCTTGGTATACCATACCTGCAGATAATGTTTTTTCAAATGAAGTCCCTCACGACCCTGAAGGTAATTTTTGCTACGGCTTCAGCCTCGACCCATTTGGTAAAATAATCGACAGCTAAAATGACAAACTTCTTCTGACCGACCGTGATGGGCAAGGGGCCTACGATGTCAATCCCCCATTGGTCAAAGGGCCATGAGACATCTATAGGGACCATTTGAGCGGCTGGCAGTTGTGGGAGGTTGGAATGGAATTGACACTTAGGGCATTTCCTGGAAAATTCAATGGCGTCTTGGAGGACTGTGGGCCAATAAAACCCACTTCTCAGTACCTTCTTCGCAAAGATACGTCCTCTTGAATAGTTCCCACAGCTTCCATTGTGAATAAGCTCGAGCGTTTCTTTTGCTTGCGAGGGCCTTAGACATCTCATCGGAGGTCCTTGAAACGACTTCTTGAATAATCTTCCTTCAGAGTCTATAGAAAATCGAGGGGCCTTGTTCCTAATTTTTCGAGCCTCCACCCTGTCAGTGGGGCAAACACCATCTTTAAGAAATCTGATAATATCGTCAAGCCAGCAAGGCTCGTGCAGATCAATCATGGTGACCATTTCCTTGGAGATTCTCTCCTTGATCAAAGGTTCTTCTGTTCTAAGGAACGTGACTGAGTGCTCACTGGTACCTTCCAAGGCTGAGGCAAATTTTGATAGAGCGTCGACGCGCTCGTTTTCTACCCGTGGGACCTGGAGTAGATGGAACTCTTTGAATTTCCCAATAACTTCCTTGGCTTTGCTTAAGTACTGCACCATGGTGGTTTCTCGAGCCTCATAAGTTCCTTCAATTTGGCTCGCAATTAATTGTGAATCAACATAAGCGGTGACCCTGGAGGCTCCATTTCGAAAAGCAATTTTCAATCCTTGCACGAAGGCTTCATATTCTGCCTCGTTATTGGTGACTTAAAAATCCAACCTGATTGCAAAGTCTAACTCAATCCCATTGGGGTCTCTAAGGGTACCCCTGCTCCTCCCTCCTTGAGAGGTTGAGGAACCATCCTTATGCAGGATCCATAGCCCCTCGTTCTTTGGAGCAGCAGGTTCTAAAACGAAGCGTTCAACCAGCAAATTCGCTACAACCTGTGCTTGTATAGCTGTTCTAGGCTCGAAACTTAAGTCAAACTGACTCAACTCAATGGCCCATTTTATCAATCTTCCAGACACATCTAGCTTGGATAACACCTGCTTCAAAGGCTGATCAGTGAGGATCGTTATTGAGTGTGCTTGAAAATAAGGCCTCAATTGGCTTGATGCGTTGATGAGGGCAAACACGAATTTCTCGATTTCCAAGTACTTCTTCTCAGCCCCTTATAATATTTTGCTCAAATAATAAACAAGCAAGTGCTTACGTTCCCATACAGCTATCAATACCGCGCTCGTTGCCTCGACTGAAACGGAGAGGTACATAAATAGCCTTTCACCTTCAACGGGTTTGGTCAGGAGCGGAGCGCTCGAAAGGTAAGCCTTCATGTCTTGCAATGCTTTTTCACACTCTTCAGTCTAAGCAAAATTTCGTGCATTTCTCAAAATCTTGAAGAAAGGAAGGTTTCTGTCCGCCGAGCGTGAAATGAATCTGTTCAGGGAAATGATTTTTCCTACTAGCACTTGCACTTCCTGGAGATTTCAAGGGGAGGGGATCTCCAAGATAGCCTTGATTTTCTCAGGGTTGGCTTCAATCCCCCTCTGACTAACCATATAACCTAAGAAATTTCCCCCTCGTACTCCAAAGGTACATTTTGAAGGATTTAACTTCATCCCATACTGGCGCAAAATGGAAAAAGTGCGCCTGAGATCCTCCAGATGTGAGCCCTGACGCTCGCTCTTGACAATCATATCATCGACGTAAACCTCTATGGATCCTCCAATTTCCTTTTCAAACATCTTGTTAACCAGACGCTGATAAGTGGCTCCAGCGTTCTTGAGTCCAAAAGGTATGACTAAGAAGCAATACACCCCCAAGTGAACAACAAATGAAGTTTTGGGGCGGTCTTCTGGGGCCATAAAGATTTGATAATACCCCTGAAAGGTGTCCATCATGCTCATAAGTTCACACCCAGTGGCCGAATCCACCAATTAGTCTATCCGGGGTAATGGGTATGGATCCTTAGGACAAGCCTTGTTAAGATCAGTAAAGTCATTACACATGCAACATTTATTTGCGCTCTTGGGCACCAAGACCATGTTACATAGCCACTCTGGGTACAAGATGGGCTCAATGTACTGGGCCTCTGGAAGCTTGTTAACCTCTTCCTTAATAATTTTCTTTTGAAAACCGTGTACATCCTGTTTCTTCTGCTTTATGGGTTTAAACGAGGGATCCACATTGAGCCTGGGGACTATGACGCTCGGATCAATCCCTGTAAGGTCAGATGCTTTCCATACAAAAACGTCAATGTTTTCTCTGAAGAAGTTAATCATCATAATCTGCGAGGGTCCAGAGAGGTTGGACCCAATCTAAGTAGTTTTATCCTTATTCCCTGGTTCTAGCTCAATAGTAAGGAATTTTTCTGAAGGCTCAATCCTCACTTCGGGACGGGGAAGCTCGAGCGCCCTCTTCTTTCCTGTCAAATGTCCATCAGTAAGGGGCTCGTCACCCTCACGCTCATCCCCCTCAGAGGCCCTGGCGGAACATTTTCAAGGGAGCCTTTGACGCTGGGATCTTTCTTTTTGTTCTTTTTCTTATTCAACTTGGCCCTCTTCCACATAGGGCCGTCCTCGTCTAAGTTGGGAAAGTCAACAGATTTCTTGGTGGACCCTACTTGGAATGTTTTTTCTGTTTTAGGCTTTCGGAGGGATAGCATGTAGCATTCCCAAGCCTCTCGTACATTGCACAAGACTTCACCTACCCCCTCGGGGGTGGGAAATTTGATTTTCTGGTGGTAAGTGGAGATAATGTCCTTGAAATCTACGAGAGCTGGTCTCCCGATTATGATGTTATATGGGATACCAATTTCCACCACTGCGTATGTCACCATGAGCGTTTTAAGCTGTGGGGCTCGGCCAAATGAAGTGGCCAAGCGGATTTGCCCTAGTGGGACAACCTCAGAACCTCCAAAGCCAATGAGGGCTGTCTTGAGGGGCTCGAGCAGGATGTTGGTAGCATTCATTTTCTGGAACGTGGTGTAGGGCAAAACGTTAACAGAGGTCCCAATATCCACTAACACCCTCTTTACAACGTGATTGTGGACATCCAAGCTAACCACCATGGAGCAGTCAGAGGTTTCACTGACCCCCCCATGGGGTGTTACAATGTGTTCCAAATCACTATCAGTAAATCCTATTACATCATTTTCCTTTGAGCGCTGATCTTTGGCTTCTCGGATGGCGTAGACTGGTTTGGGCTCTGAGGGGCAATGATCATAGCTTCGGATATACTGTCGACGGGCAGCATTAGAATCTCCTCCAGAAGAACCCCCGGCTATCATGTTGATGACCGTAAAGGGGGCATTTTCTTACTCAGGGGCTTTTCCTTTGTTGCGATGGCTGCTCTCAGAAGGGCCTCTCTCTCGCGGGCTCCTTGAACGTGACGGGCTCCTCCTCTCCTTTCTTAAGCGATCACGACAGCGCTCGTCATAGTGCTCTAGAATTTTCACAAATTCTTTTAAATGGCCCCCCCGCTACGAGCCTCTGAATTTCCACCTCCAGTTGGTGGCATTCATCCATGTCGTGCCCCTTTTGCTTGTAGAAAGCACAGTATTTGTTTGAGCGCCTCAACGAGTCCGTCTCCCTCATTTTCGTGGGCCTTTTAAAGAGTTTTTTGTCAGACAAAGCGTAAACCTCCGAGTTTGGCCTGGTAAGTGGGACGCGTTCGAAACGACAAGGGGGTGAGGGCAATTTTTTGTGCTCCTTCCTGATAACATCTTCTCGACCCCGCTCCTGGTGGCGCTCATGTCTCACGGGGCTGTGATGCCGGGGCCCATTCATCTCATACATATCCTCGAGCGCAAAGAACGGCTCGGCTACTTCTCTTAAGACCATGAGGGTTCCAGTTAGGAATAGTGCCCTAGAAAGCCGATTGTATATCCGCTTTGTGCTTTTCCTTAATGTAATCACAGACAATCTTTGAATGAAATAACGAATTAAGGCAACACTTCTTTACATGCTCTTGTTTGGTATGCGATTACTTTATCTGTGCATGTATAAGAACTCCCCGAATCCTGGTGACTTTAGGACTCTACCATTTAGGTGAAATGGTTCATGAAACGAGCCCTATATCACATAAGTCATGATTAGTAAAATACTCCAAGCCGATGAGTCCTACAGATAGTGGGAGTGTCAACCTGACTCCTCTAAGGCTTGCTTGTGGAATCACGCCCTTAAGAAGGACCACCTTGTTTCATGGAGGTGCAAAGTGTATAGTTGATACGTGCGTGATACATGAGGGTGCTTACTTCAATAAGTAAGTTCACTGAGGTACCCCGTGTGAGAAGATTCCTAAATAGGAAAGGAAGTTTCTATTTCAGGAAATGGAAACTTGCATATTGGGAAATATCTCACGAGTCATTGATCTGATTAATTGATCCTTAGACTTGAGGTTCCTTGTCACTTTATGAGTTAACTCTGTAGTCTTAGGTATAAGCTTTAAAGGGTGTCGCCATAGACAACTGATTCAAGGCTTCTGCTGGGGCTGCACAAGTGATTCATGAAAGTGAATGAGAATCAAGAAAGGACCTACACTTGCATTTGCAAGGTGATCTCTTATTGTGTAAGTCATTCATATGCCGTATGGAGTCCTTGGCTAAGGCAGTAGATCAAGACATCAAGAAAAGGGTTTCTTGGATTGAGATCAAATGGATATGAAATGCACTTAGCTTTAAGACCGGATTATTAGGGTTCTGATTATTCCCTTGCCCTAGATCTTGGTTGAGAGATAGTAAGTAGGAGGATTGTATCTCACATTAATCAATGACTTAAAGGTTCTGTCGAATCCGAACATTCCAATTCAGCTAGGGGTTAAACACCTGTTGCTAGACTATGGTCGTTTAATCTGTGGACTGATTAATTAATTAGTGAATTAATTAATTAGGGTTACTGCTAATTGAATTGAGAACCTAGAGGGTCACACACAACAACTTGGTTACATGAGTTGAGGCTTTAAAATGATTAAACGAGTTAATCAAGCCAAGAGGGTTCCACACGTGTGAAACCACACGTGTGGCTCACGTGAGTGACACGTGTCCTTGTGACACGTGTCCCACACGTGTGGATATATATATATAGTATATATATTAAATAATTAATGTGTTAATTATTTAATAGACTTTGGTTTAATTTTGAATTAAAAAAAAAGTCTAATTTTGGAGAAAAATAATCTAGTTAATTAATTGTGAATTAATTAATTAGATAAAATAAGTTATTTATATTAAATAAATAAAGTATAAAATTATCCAAAAATTGTTTGGATATTTTAGCTCTCCTAAAGTTGATTTGAATTAGAATTCAAAGTCAAAGTTGGAAAATACTTGATGATCAAGTAATAGGAGAGAGAGGGACCAAATCCTTGCCCAACAAGGATTGGGTTCGGCCGTCCCTCCCCTTACCTATATATAGGGGAGCTCATGCTCCCCTTTAGAGCTAATTGGCAATTCTTTTGGTTCATGTGTTGAACACCTTCCCTTCTCCAAGATTAAATAAAACCCTAGGTTAAGCCTAAACACTAACTAGAGAACTAGCATCCTTACTAGTTAGATTGTGATCAAGTTGGTGGACTATCTCTAGAGACTTCAAGTTAGAAGTTTGAAGATTCGAGCTTTACCAAGGAGAGGGGATCAAGCCGCGAGAAGACCGTTCTTGGGTGGCTTGAAACTCTTCAAGAAAGAATAAAAGAAAAGTAAGTTTCTTATCCCTACGAATTTGGATACACGATTGCGAGTCCACGGTCCTTTTGTTGGAAAATTTTTTAAATTTCCGCTGCTTTTCTGATCCTGTTTTCCAACAAGTGGTATCAGAGCCACCTCGTTAATCGTGTTTCTGATTCATCTCAATTATTCTGAATTTGGTAGAAATTCTTAGGCTTGATGCGATTGAGTATTTGTAATTGTTTTAGAAAGCCTGAATTACGAAACTGTATTTTTCCTGAAAGTTTCTGAAAATTAGTTTTTACAAAATTTAATTTTTGAAAACTATTTTAGATTTGAAACTGTATAAACTGTTTTTGGATTTCTTGGATTGGTTTTGCTTTGAGCGAAAACACGAAACAAAAAGCCTGGATTACGAACACGCGAAACCTAGGTGCGCCGCCGCCCTATCCTAGACTGTTTTTGGATTTCTTGGATTGGTTTTGCTTCGCGCGCCGCCGCCCGCCTATCCTAGGCGCGCGCAGGGCTTCCCGCCCAGCCCCTCCCGCACGCTGTGCGGGAGCCTCCCTTTGCAGTTCCCCTTACATGCCCCTCCATTGGGCTCTTAAGGGTTTCTTCTTCTTTAGGCCTTCAAGCCTTTAACTTAGGGAGTTTTAGAAGAAGAATTAACCATCTCAACCTTTTATTCCTTCTTAAGGATGCTCTCAACCATTATCAACTTAAATGATTAACTATGCTACATTAGCATCATTCTAGTTGAGCATAAAGGGTTTGAATGATAGTCGAAACAATGTAAGTAATCAGTGCATTGAGAACTCTTTTCTCAGTTGATGATCGAGACCATAAGATCTTCAAATAAGATCTTTAGACCTTGTTCGCGTGCACTTGTTTCCTCATTTGGAATATTGAATAATTCCATAATGTTATACCTTGTAACATTTTTATGAGGTGGTTCAATTGCTTTTAAGTGGTTTGGAAAAATCCATTCACCTCAGATTGCTTCTCTTTTGGCCCAGGTCGACTTTTCACAATTGAAAACTTCGCCATTTAGAGAACGCCTTTCTCTAGTCGGATTCTAAAATGAATTTTAGGATCCGAAGCCATTTAGAGTTAGTCAGGACTTAGTCAACTTATTTGACTTAAGGATGGATACGAATGGGTTTGCATTTCATATTGTAGAGAATCACAGAACTACAACCTAAATGCTAAGCAGAGAAAATGTGGGCATGCTGAATTATAACGATATACAAAAGATAAGGTCTTTAATCTAATGTAGCTCCCACTGTTTTTCAAATATCTATAATTCCCAAAGATCTAAGAGGAACACGTTTCCCAATGGGTACTAAGATCCTAAGCATTTTACCTCGAACCCACGACTCGTGGACATTCTAAGCAAAATCCTAGGTAGGTACAACTTACCAATTCTAACACCTTTAGAACTCTTAGTAATTGTTTTTGCATCACCTATCTTTCAATATGGACCCACGACTCGTGCGACATCCATATTTACTTAGGCGTTAAGCTAGACCCATCAATCATAAGATCATGACCAAAACTTAGTTCGAACGACCCACGACTCGCGGACATCGCCCTTGCTAAAATTGACCACGAAATATTGATCATTTAAAATGATCAATTAGGTAACTAAGAACTAATAAGCTCCACTAGCTATCCCACGACTCGCGGACAATAACTAGCTTTACTTACTAAACTTAAAACCTATTGATGGAATGCTAGGAATTTAATTCAAAATTTGCATCTCGAATTAAACACCTATTTGTTCGAAATTAGCTTAATATTTAATGGGAATTTTCGAATCAACCGGAGAGTTGTCCGGTTCGACCTCACCAACATATATGTTATCCAATTTTATTAGTCTTGATTAATGCAAGTACACTTAAATGCATTTCAAACAAGCACATAAACAGATAACATGTCCTAGCATGATACTAACATGTAATGATCATGGGTTCTACCTATCTTATGCGTGATATGTGGGAGCCACTCCACAATCACAAGTTCTAACATACATGCCACATAAACAGTTTAAATCACATAAGGGAAAGCGGTAACAAAATACGAGCCCTATCTCTATTACATTTAACAATTGAGATTCCCCTCCCTAACATTTTGAGGGGTCTTCACTTATGGCCTCCTTGTTACTTGAATGTGGTCCATCTTACTCCATGGGTGCATTGTCTCCAAAATGAAAATAAAACCTCATCACCTATCTCTACTCTCAAATTACAATAAAAAGAAAAAGACATAAAGTAATAAGGCTCAATCTTCATATTGGCCTTAGACAATTACACGGGGCATACCCCGGCCTCAAAAACAGTAATATGGAAAGCCACATAATAAATCACATAACAGTACGCACATAAGTGAGGCTCCAACCTCAATTGAAAAAAACGCAACTATAGGGCTCCAACCCCAATTTAAACCATCCATGTGCATAAATTAAAACCATACATAGATCTAAACCCATGATCACCTAACATGTTTTTGCAAGAATTCAAATTTAACCAATAAATTAAAATTCTCGCCTTAAGCTCTAATAGCTTAAAACACGACTTGATGCGAGTCTTATTTATAAAAGTTTTCAATAAATCCCAAATTACCAAAACAAATAAAATTCCAATTAATTTCTGAAAATTAATAATTTTATCAAGATGTATTTTCCCAAAATATAAACCGTTTCAATTTCTCAAAAATCCCAATTTTAAGTTTTATTCAAAAATTAAAATAAATATTCAAAAATAAAATTTTAAAATTAAAATAAAATTGGGACTGGATTGCACGAAACACGAAAAGGCCGGATCGCGAAAACGGGACCCCGTACGCGGAGAAGACTGCACGCACGCGGCGCGCGCGACCTTGGCCGCGCGCGCACTGCTGCGCGCGGCTTTCCCGCAAGCATGCGGGCGGGGTGGGCGGCCAGTCTCGGCCGCCCTAGGCGCGCCCGGAAGGCTCCCGCACAGGCGTGCGGGAGGAGCTGGGCGGCTGGCCGGTCTGTCCCGGCCAGGCCTGGGCGGATGCCCTTGCGCACGCCTAGCACAGGCGGGCGGTGCGCGCGAAGCCCGCGCGCGACGCCTTCGCGCGCGGGGTTTCGCGTGTTCGTCGCGATCCGGGTTTTCGTTTCGTGTTTTCGTTCAAAAGCAAAACCAATCCAAGAAATCTAAAAACAGTTTATACAGTTTCAAATCTAAAATTGTTTTTCAAAATTAAATTTTATAAAAACCAATTTTCAGAAACTTTCAGGAAAAAATACAGTTTCGTAATTCAGGCTTTCTAAAACAATTACAAATACTCAATCGCATCAAGCCTAAGAATTTCTACCAAATTCAGTATAATTGAGACGAATCAGAAACACGATTAACGAGGTGGCTCTGATACCACTTGTTGGAAAACACGAATCAGAAAGCAGCGGAATTTAAAAAATTTTCCAACAAAAGGATCTTGGACTCGCAATCGTGTAACCAAATTCGTAGAGATAGAAAACTTACTTTTCTTTTATTCTTTCTTGAAGCGTTTCAAGCCACCCAAGAACGCTCTTCTCGCGGCTTGATCCCCTCTCCTTGGTAAAGCTCGAATCTTCAAACTTCTAACTTGAAGTCTCTAGAGAAAGTCCACCAACTTGATCACAATCTAACTAGTAAGGATGCTAGTTCTCTAGTTAGTGTTTAGGCTTAACCTAGGGTTTAATTTAATCTTGGAGAAAGGAAGGTGTTCAACACATGAACCAAGAATTGTCAATTAGCTCCATAAGGAGCTCGAGCTCCCCTATTTATAGAGAGAGGGTGCCGATCCAAATCCTGGTTGGGAAAGGATTTGGTTCCTCTCTCTCCTATTACTTGATCATCAAGTATTTTCCAACTTTGACTTTGAATTCTAATTCTAGTCAACTTTTAAGAGAGCTAAAAATATCCAAACTATTTTTGGATAATTTTATACTTTATTTATTATAAAAATAAATAACTTATTTTATCTAATTAATTAACTAGATTATTTTCTCCAAAATTAGACTTTCTTTTTAATTCAAAATTAAACCAAAGTCTATTAAATAATTAACACATTAATTATTTAACATATATATAATATATATATATATATATACACACGTGTGTGACACGTGTCACTCACGTGAGCCACACGTGTGACTTCACACGTGTGGAACCCTCTTGGCCCGATTAACTCGTTTAATCATTTTAAAGCCTCTACTCATGTAACCAAGTTGTTGTGTGTGACCCTCTAGGTTCTCAATTCAATTAGCAGTGACCCTAATTAATTAATTCACTAATTAATTAATCAGTCCACAGATTAAACGACCATAGTCTAGCAACAGGTGTTTAACCCCTAGCTGAATTGGAATGTTCGGATTCGACAGAACCTTTAAGTCATTGATTCATGTGAGATACAATCCTCCTACTTACTATCTCTCAACCAAGATCTAGGGCAAGGGAATAATCAGAACCCTAATAATCCGGTCTTAAAGCTAAGTGCATTCCATATTCATTTGATCTCAATCGAAGAAACCCTTTTCTTGATGTCTTGATCTACTGCCTTGGCCAAGGACTCCATATGGCATATGAATGACTTACACAATAAGAGATCACCTTGCAAATGCAAGTGTAGGTCCTTTCTTGATTCTCATTCACTTTCATGAATCACTTGTGCAGCCCCAGCATAAGCCTTGGATCAGTTGTCTAAGGCGACACCCTTTAAAGCTTATACCAAAGACTACAGAGTTAACTCATAAAGTAACATGGAACCTCAAGTCTAAGGATCAATTAATCACATCAATGACTCGTGAGATATTTCCTAATCTGGAAGTTTCCATTTCCTGAAATAGAAACTTCCTTTCCCATTTAGGAATGTTCTCACACGGGGCACCTCAGTGAACTTACTTATTAAAGTAAGCACCCTCATGTATCACGCACGTATCAACTATATACTTTGCACCTCCATGAAACAAGGTGGTCCTTCTTAAGGGCGTGATCCCACAAGCAAGCCTTAGAGGAGTCAGGTTGACACTCCCACTGTCTGTAGGACTCATCGGCTTGGAGTATTTTACTAATCATGACTTATGTGATATAGGGCTCGTTTCATGAACCATTTCACCTAAATGGTAGAGTCCTAAAGTCATCAGGATTAGGGGAGTTCTCATACATGCACACATAATGGAAACACTCAAAACACGTATTGGCATATAAAGAAGTGTTTGCCTATGATCAATCGTATATTATTCAAAGATTGTCTGTGATACAAGAAAAGTCCCAAAGCAGATTACGTCGAATCGGCTTTCTAGGGCACTATTCCTAACAGTCCGTACGAGTAGGTCAAGACACTCCACGGAGGCGTGGTCGAGCTGACTTTCGTCGTATTTCATTCTATCCGTAGAAGTCTAATCTTGTATACCGCGAATATATACCCGCCGAAGGGAGTAGTATACATCCACTATACTATAGACGGGTAATGGAGGCCGTGAGAATCCAACTCTTTTCATCTCGCTCCCACTTGAATTTTTAAAAGGTGTGGATTATCTGTTGATTATTTAATAATCACTTTTGGCGTCTTATTGTTGGAAGTAATTAATCTAATTAATACCCTCCCACTAGGATTACTAAATCATATTTAAAATCCCAATAATAATATTTTAAGGCAATAATAACAATTTATTAATTAGGCCGAAAAATATTAGTCCAATTATGCATCTCGTTCAATCTCTATTAAACATTATTTATTTAATCACATTAAATAAAATACGCATAATTGTAAATAACATAATATCTCATATTATCATGATCATGCCATAAAATAAAATAATTAAGCATACTTTCATATAATTATCACATAATTATCATGCTTAAAATTTTAAATGACACAAAATAAATATGTCATAAATTAAATCAATTAAGCATGTTGGTATAATTATCACATAATTATCATGCTTAAAATAAATGGCATAAAGTAAACATGTTATAAATAAATTATCTCATAATTTAAATCATGTTTACTGATTCGGTAATTAACCAGGAAGAATATTAAAATCGATTCCCAGAAAATTACCATTCCACGTAAATTCTCAGGAAACACTGGAGGGGTCACAACGGTTCCACTTAAAAACCAGTCTCCTTTGACAAAATTTACGTGCACAGTATCAGATTTAAAATTATGCATCGCATGCATCATATCAATGCATGTATATATCTAGAGTACGGCTCTGATACCAGTTGCTGGGAGGCGGGCCCAGAACAGTAGCAGTCCGGGACCACATTTTAAATTTTTTTATTATAATACAAGTATTAAAATATTTCTAAAACATTTTAATACAAAGCGGAAGACTTAGCCGGATCTACTCAAGTATATACATGCAATTGATAATAAATTTTAAATCACTTAAGCAGATAAATATCTAACATGCAATTAACACTTAAGAGCACATAATTTATCATGCTTAAAATAAAATAATTGAAAACTATTACCATACTGCAAACATGGCTATCTAACGGCATTTTTCCAGCTCCTTGCCCACTCGTGAGACCGGCAGAGCTTCCCTGCAATATCCCCAGGGACACCCTCGGAGGGTGGGCTCCGAAAGTATTTCTCTAAATACTTAGAGAAAATAAACTTTAAACTAGGAAACCCTTTTCAGGGTTTATTCTCCCGAAATTAGGCGTTTTGTACAAACACCTAATTAAAATTAATTCCAAAATCAATCGGAATTAACTAGGAGAAAAGGGATATGGTTTCAAAGCTAAGAACTAGCCAAAACCTCTCCCAAAATGTTATGAGAAATAAGGGAGGGGGTCAGCCTATTTATAGGCAAAAACCCGAGGGCAAAACGGTCATTTTAAGCATAAGTGGAAGGGTATTTTGGTCATTTCGCACTGCCACTTGCAAAATTGACGGAATATGAGAGCACCACGTTGAAGCTCTCTTTGCCACGAATCCAATGCCGCCGGCCACGCGCCAATCGGAGTTGGCACGCGCCCTCACGCGCCGCCACAAGACGGCGCGTGTATCCACTCGCGGCTAGGGTTTGGGGATGACGTGGCCGATTCTCATTCGGCCACCTGTCCGGGTCTGGCCCGACCCGGAACCGAAACCGGTCCGACCCTATCCGAGTCCGACCCATTGACCCGATTTTCGGACCCGTTGACCGTCCCATCCAGATCAAATCTGGACCGTCCTTGCTTGCCGACGTGGCACAATCCTATCCGCACACGTGGCGCGCCACGCGGCCGCCCACTCAGCGCCACATGGGACCCGTCTGCTGATGTGGCTTGCTGTGTGGACTGCCACGTCAGCTGCCACGTCAGCATTTTTTTTTTTTTCAAAAAAAAAAATTTAAAATTTTATTTTCTCCAAAATAAAATTCCAGGTATTTCCAACTCTTTGGAACTTGATTTATTTTCTTAAAATAAATTCCTTGGCTATTTTTAAACACTTTGAAAAATTCATTTCTCTTTCTCCTTTTATTATTTTCTCTTTGGGTTTTCGATTTGGGGCTTGCAGGGGGACCTGCAGGACTAATTAATTTTAGTTCCAAACGGATTAATATATTATCATCTCATGACAATAATTAATTACCGTTTAATAATATTTAATTCCACTAAATAAATATTGTTGCACTCTAAAATTAATTAAATTATTCACGAATTTCTCGATCTAGAATAATTTCACATTTTACTCCTCCGTGTAGATATCCATGAAAAATAAATTATAACTACTATCATTTATTTTTCATCTCCAATTTGAAATTTATTGATTCGCCTTAAGTTCAAATTCTCTGTATGTGAAACACATTCATCATACAACTTCGGTGACGTTATCACGCGAAGTGCTTTGGCCAAAGTCTTAATTCGAACTTTTACAAATCTATTTCAAGGATATCTCTTACCTTCCAGCAAGGCCACATATTCCTTGATTAATATAACTCTTTAGCGCATTTCATGTTGTCACCGAATCATACAAAGTATTTTGGCCACCCGTTACCGAGACCTCACTTCGAGTATGTTACAGTAACTAACACTACATGCCTAAAGCCGAAATATTATCAGGATTAAGAGTACAATGCTTCCTGAGATTTTATTTATTTTAGATAGCAGTATAAAATAAATAATCTCAGTGGTCCAGTTCGATGTTTCCAATCCTATTAAAAATCATCAACGTGTTATAATTAGAATCACCATTCCCTATGACGAAAGACTAATCATCTTATATAACCACGTTATAGTCTTGATAAGAACATATTCTTATCTTACCGACTAGAACTTTAATAACACGTGATTTCGGTATTCAAAGTCTTTTCCTACGAAACACATTTCATATAAGAATACCATCACACGTTATTAATTATTAATATGTGAAATACTCATAAATTGTGTAAATTCAATTTAATTAATTCAACAAATTGAATTTTCAGGGCACTATTCCCAACAGATGGGACTTAAAGTAGCTTTAGAATGACTTTGACGGGCAAGTGGGAGATTGTTAGGAATAGTGCCCTAGAAAGTCGATTGTATATCCGCTTTGTGCTTTTCCTTATTGTAATCACAGACAATCTTTGAATGAAATAACGAATTAAGACAACACTTCTTTATATGCTCTTGTTTGGTATGCGATTACTTTATCTGTGCATGTATAAGAACTCCCCTAATCCTGATGACTTTAGGACTCTACCATTTAGGTGAAATGGTTCATGAAACGAGCACTATATCACATAAGTCATGATTAGTAAAATACTCCAAGTCGATGAGTCCTACAGATAGTGGGAGTGTCAACCTGACTCCTCTAAGGCTTGCTTGTGGGATCACGCCCTTAAGAAGGACCACCTTGTTTCATGGAGGTGCAAAGTGTATAGTTGATACGTGCGTGATACATGAGGGTGCTTACTTCAATAAGTAAGTTCACTGAGGTGCCCCGTGTGAGAAGATTCCTAAATGGGAAAGGAAGTTTCTATTTCAGGAAATGGAAACTTCCAGATTGGGAAATATCTCACGAGTCATTGATGTGATTAATTGATCCTTAGACTTGAGGTTCCTTGTCACTTTATGAGTTAACTCTGTAGTCTTAGGTATAAGCTTTAAAGGGTGTCGCCATAGACAACTTATTCAAGGCTTCTGCTGGGGTTGCACAAGTGATTCATGAAAGTGAATGAGAATCAAGAAATGACCTACACTTGCATTTGCAAGGTGATCTCTTATTGTGTAAGTCATTCATATGCCATATGGAGTCCTTGGCCAAGGCAGTAGATCAAGACATCAAGAAAAGGGTTTCTTGGATTGAGATCAAATGGATATGAAGTGCACTTAGCTTTAAGACCGGATTATTAGGGTTCTGATTATTCCCTTGCCCTAGATCTTGGTTGAGAGATAATAAGTAGGAGGATTGTATCTCACATTAATCAATGACTTAAAGGTTCTGTCGAATCCGAACATTCCAATTCAGCTAGGGGTTAAACACCTGTTGCTAGACTATGGCCGTTTAATCTGTGGACTGATTAATTAATTAGTGAATTAATTAATTAGGGTCACTGCTAATTGAATTGAGAACCTAGAGGGTCACACACAACAACTTGGTTACATGAGTTGAGGCTTTAAAATGATTAAACGAGTTAATCAAGCCAAGAGGGTTCCACACGTGTGAAACCACACGTGTGGCTCACGTGAGTGACACGTGTCCTTGTGAGACGTGTCCCACACGTGTGGATATATATATATAGTATATATATTAAATAATTAATGTGTTAATTATTTAATAGACTTTGGTTTAATTTTGAATTAAAAAGAAAGTCTAATTTTGGAGAAAAATAATCTAGTTAATTAATTGTGAATTAATTAATTAGATAAAATAAGTTATTTATTTTAAATAAATAAAGTATAAAATTATCCAAAAATTGTTTGGATATTTTAGCTCTCCTAAAGTTGATTTGAATTAGAATTCAAAATCAAAGTTGGAAAATACTTGATGATCAAGTAATAGGAGAGAGAGGGACCAAATCCTTGCCCAACAAGGATTGGGTTCGGCCGTCCCTCCCCTTACCTATATATAGGGGAGCTCATGCTCCCCTTTAGAGCTAATTGGCAATTCTTTTCATTCATGTGTTGAACACCTTCCCTTCTCCAAGATTAAATAAAACCCTAGGTTAAGCCTAAACACTAACTAGAGAACTAGCATCCTTACTAGTTAGATTGTGATCAAGTTGGTGGACTATCTCTAGAGACTTCAAGTTAGAAGTTTGAAGATTCGAGCTTTACCAAGGAGAGGGGATCAAGCCGCGAGAAGAGCGTTCTTGGGTGGCTTGAAACGCTTCAAGAAAGAATAAAAGAAAAGTAAGTTTCTTATCCCTACGAATTTAGATACACGATTGCGAGTCCACGGTCCTTTTGTTGGAAAATTTTTTAAATTTCCGCTGCTTTTCTGATCCTGTTTTCCAACAGTTCCTAGCCTTCTCTCCACGATGGCATCGGCAAACTTTTTGCTCACATATTGCTTGTGATCCACAGCCTTAAAAAGCACTGGGATCAAGAAATCCATGGAAGGCCTCTCCACCTGCAATACCTCCTTGTTAAAGCGAGCGAAGAACGAACGAAGAGATTCATTCTTGCCTTGCATTATATTGTAAAGTGCTGTGGGCACAGTGACGGGGGCCTTCAAAGAGTTGAAGTGGTTCAGGAAAGCGTTGGCCAACTCTTCATACGAGTGTATCGAGCGTGGCAGCAACAATTTATACCATTCCTGAGCCATTTCTACTAGGAAAGTGACAAAGATTTTTGCCCAGTAGTGGCTCGAATGCTCGTACAAGTGCATTAGGTGTAAAAAATGGTCCAAGTGTTCAGCTGGATCGGCTGTACAGTCGTAGCGATTGACGGAGGTGGGGATTTTGGCCATTCCTGCTTGGGCCATCAAAACTTCTTCCATGAGGGGGGAGCCCCTCGCCAGTGGATGATATTCGTAAGTACAAAAGTTCTCTTCCTGCTCCTTGCGATGGGAGACCCGTGACTGGCGGTCCTTGGGACGAGCGTCTCTAGCATTGGCCCGTTCAACCCTGCTGTGGGAGATCTGAGACCGCTCTCGAGAGAACTGTCCAACCATATCCTTTAACCCCTACAGCTGGTCTTGCACAGCCGCGAGGAGGTTAAGATTTACGTCTCCCTCTTTGTCCCCCTGCTTTGTGGCTCTGGAGGCTCTTTTGGAGGTATGAGAGTCTCCCTCATCTTCGTTAACTCTTTCTGTGGGCTCTCTGCCCCTGCCTCCGTGAGGGCGCTCATTTTCGCCTTGATTTGGCATCTCTCTGGCAGGCGGGGGCGGAGGTTGAGCCCTTAGGACGGCCTGAGCCTCCCTAAGCGGATATGTCTGTAGTCCGCCCAGAGGAGCGATAGCTTGAGTGGCCTGCCCAGAGGGAAAATACATGGAATGGAATCTCTCCCATGCACCCTGGGCCGCCTGAACCTCACATTGGGTGTAAAGAGCCCTCAGCTGCTGAGGGTCAAAGGGGGCAACTCCACCCCTTCAATCTCCCTGGGGATCACCACCGGAAGATGGATCTGGCCGGCATGGTAGGGCTGAATCGGCAGCACCATGACAGTGGGGGTAAGCGTGTCTCCTGGCGGCGGCATCATGTAGTGTTGCCCTCCAGGATTCGCATGAGTATGAACCCACTGGTTCTGGGGAGGCTATGGAAGAGTGGGGAGGGAAGCACCTCCGGCGGTGCTGGAAACGGGTGGTGCTGGCGGCGCAGGTGGGGAGATCGTAGATTCTGAAAGCGGAGGTACACCTCCGGTGGACGGTGCTCCTCCCGTGACCGCCGATGGGACGGTGGTAGTGTTGGCATCATAGGGAAGATTCTCTCCTCCTCCCGCAGCTCCTGATCTTGTAGTTACCATGATTATGAAAGTGTTGGGTGTTTGCTTTTCAACTAGCAGAAAGAGAGAAATGAGTTGAGAGGTGGTTTCCCACAGACGGCGCCAAAAATGATGGCTCTGAAGATGGGATTCAGAGTCCAATCACTTTTAAATTTGTTTAGGTGGGGAAACCTACTGGTGATCGCCGAAAAATATGGGGGTTCTACCTGCTAGGACAAACACAAAGACAAAGTCAGAAGGCCAAGCTGCGGGAACTGGGGGTGATGCCCAGTTTGGCTCTCGTACGCTCAAGTCAGATGAAGATCTGAAAGAGATAATGTGCTAAGTATGGAGTTGTTGTGATTGCTTACAGTGAAGGAGATGAACTCGCATATTTATAGTTGAGGGTTAGGGACCCTTTGGTCATTTGCACTGTGTGGTCCTGGCCGAATGTTGCCCTAACACGTGGCGTTGTGAGAGAGAAACCTAGGAGGAATCTTCTGCAAAAGCTGGCGGAAGTTAGTGTTGGCAACAGTGGCAGGTGCGCGGGCATATACGGGGTGTAAAGAGCCATTTTAGGTGTTGGTAACGAGGGCTTAAGAGCGCGCTCGTGTCAACCAAGAGCCTTGGAGGCCAAGGAATCCGCTAGGGGATGAGGGCCAAGGTGTATGTAATGAGTTGGAGTGGAAGCCTCCCTGAGGGAGTGTAGCGCTCGAAGAGGGCTTCCTTGACTGAATGGAGGCCCAACCATGTAGTGTGAATGGCGCTCGTGAGAGAGCGGCAACATTGATCACGTGTATATTTAGCAGAGACGGCACGTGTTCTTGAGGAATACTGATGCTTGAGGGGTTTGAGCGCTCGTGTATAATTACCTTAATCACAAAAGGACAGGTGTCATCATCTTGAGTTGCCACGTGTCCAAACGTGGGACGAGCGTATTTTGACCCCATCACTATCTATAATCTATCTATAACTATATAAAAGTGTGGATATTGTTTCTTATCATTGTGAATTGACCGAATTACCCTTATACAATTTAATTTAACTATTTAATTTATAGTTTATGTAGTCCAAAATTTAATGATTCAACTTAATTTTTTTTATTTTATTTAGTTCAATTAAATCAACTATATTTAAGTACCAACAGTTGACATTCTCTCACTCTTCATATTCTCCTTTTAATACACAATAAACTTTAATTTAATTATGTTAACCATCTCCAAAGCTGTGCCCAAAATTTAATGATTCAACTTAATTATTTTATTTATTTAGTTCAATTAAATCAAAATATATTTGAGTACCAACTGTTGACATTCTCTCACTCTTCATATTCTCCTTTTAATACACAATAAACTTTAATTTAATTATGTTAACCATCTACAAAGCTGCGTCCAAAATTTAATGATTCAATTTAATTATTTTATTTTATTTAGTTCGATTAAATCAAAATATATTTGAGTACCAACTGTTGACATTCTCTTACTTTTCATATTCTCCTTTTAATACACAATAAACTTTAATTTAATTATTTTAACCATCTCCAAAGCTGCATTCTTTTTCTTTTAATTAGATTGCCAACTCTCTTTTTGGCTCTTGTTTACATTCTCAAGTGATTCATATACCAAAAAAGGTGTACAATTCCGATTACCGGAATTGAGAGCGTAGAGATTACGCAATCAAGTATCGAGAAGCTTCTGTAAATTTGGGAAAAAATCTTCTCATTCAACTAAACTGGAAAACAGAGCATACAAAATATATATACAGAGTTTACACCGCCTAAAACAACATACTTGTAGCAAATCACAAAAAGACACGTGTTTTACTATTACTAAAACTTTTAACTAATTAATTTAGAGAAACAAGCTGTAAAACATGTTTTTGGTTGGTAAACTTTACCAATATGATAACACGCCCCCCTCAAGTTGGATGCGCGTGGAAGAAGCCCAACTTGACCATAAACTGTGCAAAAACTGGGTTGCCAAGGGCCTTTGTAAAGGTGTCCGCCAACTGAGACTTGGAGCTAATATGCAGAAGATTGATAAATCCTTCTTTGTACTTATTGCGAACAAGGTGGCAATCGATTTCGAGGTGTTTCGTCCTTTCGTGAAAGACCAGATTTTTGGTACTGTGGATGGTAGCTTGATTGTCGCAGTGAAGGGAGATGGGTCGAGGGACAGCAACATTAAATTCCTGGAGGATGTATGCAATCCATTGAACCTCACAAATGGTGGAAGCGATACTGCGATACTCTGCCTCACAAGATGAACGCGAAACTGTTGATTGCTTTTTTGTTTTCCAAGAAACCAAGGCATTACCTAAGAACAAACAATAACCAGTGACGAATTTACGGGAAATGGGATAGCTCGCCCAATCCGAGTCACAATAACCATGTAATTGAAGATCATGTTGTGAAGGAAAGAATAGGCCGGACACAGGACAACCCTTGAGATATTTGAGAATGTGTAAAGCTGCAGTCCAATGAGATTCCCTGGGTTGAGAAAGATGTTGACTAAGCTGATGGACAGCAAAGCTAATATCCGGGCGAGACAAATTCAAGTATGGCAAACGACCTACCAAGGATCGATACTTTGTCGGATCAGCAAGAGCAGGACTTAAATCATCAAAGAATTTATGCCCTTTTGGTAGTGGAGTAGAAACAGCAGTTGTATTAAGTATTCCAGCATCTGTGAGCAAATCCATGACATATTTATGTTGGGTAAGAAGCATGCCAGATGAAGAACGGGCGATTTCGAGCCCCAAAAAATATTTCGCATACCCAAGGTCCTTAATAGTGAATTTAGAATGTAAGGCTGCTTTAAGTGATAATATAGCAGCCTCATCGGAGCCCGTGATCAGTAAATCATCCACATAAACAAGCACCGCAAGGAAAGAAGTCTGCGTTTTGGAGATGAACAAGCAGTTATCATGATAAGACTGAGTGAAACCCGAATCAATTAGGTAAGAAGAGAGTTCAATATTCCATTGGCGTGAGGCCTGTTTAAGGCCATATAAAGACCGATTTAACTTGCAAACCTGTCCTGGTTGCATGCCTTTGTAACCTTGGGGTGGCGATAAGTATACTTCCTCTTCCAAGTGGCCGTGTAAGAAAGGGTTATTGATGTCTAATTGATGAAGGGTGTGCAGCAGAAATGGCCAGAAATATACGCACAGTCACAAGCTTGGCAACGGGAGAGAAAACATCAAAATAGTCTTTGCCAAGAACTTGATTAAAGCCCTTGGCAACCAAGCGGGCTTTGTACCGTTCCACCGAGCCATCAGGATTATATTTAACTTTGAATATCCACTTGGAACCAATCGGTTTCTTCCCGGGTGGGAGGGACGTGACAGTCCAAGTGTCGTTAGATTCCAAGGCAGTAAGCTCCTTTTGCATGGCCTCAACCCATTCTGGGTATTTGCTGGCCTGAGAGAAGGTTGAAGGCTCATGGATAGGAGCAATACGGGCAAGAAATGCCTGGTGTGTTGAAGAAAATTCCACTGTATCCGGGTTAAAATGACTGATGGCAGATGAATCTTGAATAGCAGAAGAACATATAAAGTCAGACATCCAAGACGGTGACCGCCGAGGCCGAGAACTATGCATGGGGGTAATATGAGAACCACTATTGTCGTCTGAGGTGAAATGTGAGGTAGACCCGGGCAATGCAACATCATGGTGAATGGTAATATCAGCCCCATTAGTAATCTGAACATCATGAGTATCTGTAATTTGAGTGAATGAAAATGGAGAAGAGGAATTGGGAGTAAAAGTAAGAGATGGAGGAGATGAATCAAGATTATCATGGGAGATTAAAGGAACAGAAACTTTATGTGAATCATGGGAAGCAAGAGAGGGAAACTGGTCCTCATAGAACTCTACATCCCTCGAAATTATAATCTGCTCAGTTTGAAGATCATACAATCGGTATGCTTTTTGATTAGAAGCATATCCCAAAAAAAATGCATTTTATGGCTCGAGGATCGAACTTAGTTTTGTGAGGAAGGGTATTTGTGGCAAAACATAGGCAACCAAATGTTTTTAAATGGGAATAAGGAGGAGGAGTATTGTTTATGAGTTCAAAAGGTGTACGCCAGTTAAGAATTTGACTCGGTGTTCGATTAATAAGATAAGTGGCTGTGAGTATAGCATCCCCCCAGAACTTAATAGGAAGTTTAGAGTGAGACATTAAAGCCCGAGCAACTTGAAGGAGATGTTTATGCTTCCTCTCAACAACACCGTTTTGTTGAGGGGTGTATATGCAAGAAATTTGGTGAATTATACCAAGAGAGGAAAAAAGACTTTGGCATTGATTATTTTTGAATTCGCTGCCATTGTCTGTACGAATGATTTTAACAGTGGCATTAAACTGGTTGGAAATGAGGCGTAGAAACTGAGAAATAGTAAAAGCGACAAGGTGCTTATTTTGAAGAAGGAATGTCCACACACATCTTGAATGATCATCAACTATAGTGAGGAAGTAATTTGCACCATGAATAGATGTTTGTTTATAAGGTCCCCACAAGTCCATATGAAGTAACTCAAAAGGGCTTTGAGCTCGAGAATTACTATGAGGAAATGGAAGACGTGATTGCTTAGCATAGTGACAACTATCACAAAGTGGTGGAACAGTAATTTTGCAGAACTGAGGTACAGCCATATGTTTGAATACAAAATGTGAAACATGACCTAAACGGTGATGCCAAGTGGCGTAAGAAGCTGTACAATTGGCCATATTACAAGACTGAACAAGCTTATTCAGAGTACAAGAGTCAGAAACAGGAATCAAAGCTGAATTACAAGTAAAAGAATCAGTATCTAGAATGTATAAATCGTTGATCACTCGAGCTTTGGCCAAGAGGGCTTTAGTCTTGGTGTCCTGTATTAGGCAGGAAGTAGGGGGAAAAGTAAGGAATACATCATTAGTAGCAGTGAGCTTACGAACCGAAATGAGATTGAATTTGAAAGATAGTACAAAAAGAGTATCATGCAAAGTTAAATTACAAAGAAGAGTGATAATTCCCGATTGATTTACCGAGGTGAAAGAACTATCTGGAAGTGCAATTTTAGAAGGCTTATGGAGATTAATCGATGCACCAAACAGAGCCAAATTAGAGCACATATGAGAGGTTGCCCCCGTATCAATAACCCAAGCATTAGGAGGCAAGGTTGCTAAGCAAGAAATAGCACAGGATTGAACCATAACAGCATAAGTTTCAGGCATGGTGGATGGTTCAGGAAGCATCAACTTGTTGGAGTGGAGATAACGATTGACCTCCTGTTGTATGAGGGCAGCAAAGTTGTCCCGGGGGCCAGTAGAGGAGGATGCAACTGAAGAACCAACAGAGTCCAGAGGTAAGACAGGGTGATCCATCACATGGGCTGCAAATTTTAGAGCAACAGATTTGGTCTGAGACTCCTTGCGGCGTTTAAACCAGTCAGGAATACCAGTGATTTCGAAGCATGTCTCACGAGTGTGACCAGGTTTATTGCAGACATCACAGTGGCGATCGTCCTTACGACGAAAATTTCCATGACCAAGGCCAGAATTCTTAGGACCAGTAGTCGGAGGAGGATATCGTTTTGCCAAAAGAGCATTCTCAGGAGGAGAGTCGGACATTACTGGAAGTTGCTTGGGATATAGCAGCCATTTTGCAAGCATAGCACCATGGTCAGTGAAGGTAATTTGCACATCGCGTTGAGATTCCACTCGTTGAAGGATTGAGTATGCCTTATTGACAGATGGAAGAGGATCCATTACTAGTAATTGGCTACGAACCTGATCAAATCCTTCATTGAGGCCCATGAGGAATTGAAATAAACGATCAGAATCCATAGCTGCAATTATAGCATCATTTACGCCACAATGACAACAGGAACATTTGCCAATAGACTGCAGAGAAGAGAGTTCATCCCAAAGCATCTTCAGTTTTGTAAAATAGCCAGCCAAATTCAAGTTACCCTGAGATATCGAAGCGATGTCGCATTTCAATTGATAAAGGAGCGGGCCGTTACACTGGCCAAACCTTTGTTCTAACTCTAACCAGAGTGTTCGAGCATTTTCACAGTAGAGAAAAGCAGACATCAATTCCTTAGACATGGAAGATAATAGCCAACTTGTAACCATCATGTTAACACGACGCCAGCGGAAGTGATTATGATCAGTGACAGCTGGTTCAGGAATGGAGCCATCGCAATTTTTACAGCGCGACTCCAGCCATTAAAGTTGCTGCCATTGAATTCCACAGAGACGATTGGTTGCGACGGATTATCAGAGTGGGTGAGAAAGAAAACGTCATCCATGGTGGCGCGCGCAGCTTCCATGGCAGAATTACAGAGAAATTGACGAGCAAAGTCGGAGAATTAGATGTAGAATTACCCAAAGGATCAGTCGGAAACTGATACCATGTACAATTTCGATTACCAGAATTGAGAGCGTAGAGATTACGCAATCAAGTATCGAGAAGCTTCTGTAAATTTGGGAAAAAATCTTCTCATTCAACTAAACTGGAAAACAGAGCATACAAAATATATATACAGAGTTTACACCGCCTAAAACAACATACTTGTAGCAAATCACAAAAAGACACGTGTTTCACTATTACTAAAACTCTTAACTAATTAATTTAGAGAAACAAGCTGTAAAACACGTTTTTGGCTGGTAAACTTTGCCAATATGATAACAAAAGGCCATTGAAAGCATTTGGACGTGACAATATTCAAGTTACATATAATCTTTCGGCAACTTTCTTCTTACGTACATTTATCCAATTATGTAGATATATTATATATGAATCATGAATGAATGCCTATTGTTTGCAGATCTATACCAAAAATATTCCATTTTTATGTGGTGGTGCTTTCACCAACTCGCGAAAGATGATATCCGAAATGTGCTGTTAATTGTCGATCAATGGGGACTCCCCCGCTTCAGGTTCAATTAAGGTTTTCAATTATTGTGGAGGCTTTAATGTTTGGTTATTTTACTGATCTCCATGAGAAACGTTGTAGGCCAAGCTTCTATATGTGTATCTTCTGTCTTGATCTTGGCCAAAAGGTTATGAATATGCAGGTGGCTATCTGTAGTAAATATAATAGGCAATGTGGGCTGAGTTGGATGATTATTACATTGCCTTTGGATTGAATATTATACTACTTGGACTGAGGAATGAATATCCTACATCTTGGGCAAGGAGAACTCATCAGGTGAATTCATTCACTTCTCTTTGTACATGTGGTTATTTCACTTCTTTAGTATTTTCTCCTCCCCTAACTGGTCACCTGTCAAGCAGCTCTTTTATAGTAGTGTTCTAGCTTTTCTTGGTGAGGAATTGGTTTTCGTCTAATGTTTTACAATTTTGAGTAGACAATAAAGTTACTTCTAGGTATATAGATCACATTACAAGTGACGGCTTGCGCGTTAGATGTAATGACAATTGACGAAGACCAAAAATGTTGTCTACCACGAAGTTCTTAGTAGAGGTACCGCAACTTTATTAATTTAATTTTGATATTATAGCGTTAAAAAAAAATATTGTCCTATTATTTGTTCAATTTTATGGCATGCAATATTACTATTTTACATATATAACTGCTTATAATTTGTTCAAGGAGCGCATGACACTAATTGCAAGAGGCTACCAGATGTTCAAGAAAGTGGTACTCAATCAAAAACAAATACAACACGCTTGTATCCTACTATGGTTGGAATTAAATAATAAAATAGAAATTTTTAGAAAATGTAGTTAATTAAAAACTTGTCATGGATATATCAACCGTTTTTATTGAATAACCAATATCAGATTATCCTCTTGCATTGTTTGGTGGCCTGTTCAACTCGTTTGTTATTGCTCTATGTTTCAGGGGCTTGAATTAATATTAAATTTTATATTATTGATTTTCTATTAATATAAATTAAGAAGATTCAGATACAAATGGGAGATAATGACATTTAAAATTGATGGTTTAAGTTTATGATATTTTTTCATAATAAAAGACTTTAACCAGCTTCCATCATGTTTCTTGTTGATTATGTAGAAAGTGACTACAATTAGGATATTTTTTGGAATTAAAGTTAAGATGGAATTCCACCAAAAAGGAAAAAAAACAAAAAAGATAGAGAGAGAGCGGTGTGATTTTTTAAGAATAGGCATAGACCTTTGGTTCCTTAATTAAAATCTATTTCATGTAACTGTCATAATTTTCTATATGTAGTAATTTAGAGTTCTTAACATCTATTCGGACGGTATATGTAAATAGATTCATTGAATTTTATACCACCAAAACAAAGACATAACTTTTATTAATTATTTTATTTGCAATACAATTTTATACAAAAGAATAGAAGATTTCATCAATGTTTTCAAAAGCGGACCGGAGGTCAAAGCGGCAACCTTATTGATCACCGATCGGATCGGTCGAACCAGTATGACGTAATAAATAAAAATATTATTTTTAATAATATATATATATATATATATATATATATATATATATATATATATAAATAATATGTAATAATATATATAGAGAGAGAGAGATAATATGCTAAAATTAAAAATAAAATATACAATATAGTTCTCAAGAATCAATTTATACAACAGCGAATCATCTCAGCAGTCAGCACTAAGTTCTCAAAAATCAATTTTCAGCAAATCAACACATAGGATCTTGAATAGAAATCTCCAAACTCATAGCTTTCATTTTCACACCGTAGTGTGGAATTTTATCCATTAAATCAAGATAGGGTAAAATTGGGCAGAAAATTACTCTTCTCCAACCGCAACCATAAATAGCTAAGTGAATCAATTAATTTTAACACCAAAAGTCCGACGATATCATCAGAAAAATATCAATTACCGACTTGCCGTTTGCTGCGCGAAAAAAGAAAAAGAGAACATTGTAGACACTCATGATTCACCAATAAGAGTTGCCGTTTGCTGCGCGATGATAGTGGACGGAGATGTTGCTGCTGGCGACTCGATGCGGTGGCTTCGCGGCGGCGACCGCTGCTCAAGACCGCCGCGATGGTGATGACTGCACCATGGGGTTAGGGACTTAGGGTTCAAGAATGGTAATTTTTATTTTTTGGAAGGTTTAGATTGATTTTCGACAATAATATGTCCAAGAGAAAGGCTGAAGAGTATTTGAGAAAACGTATCGACGGTAAGAAACGTGTTTGACAATTGAAATTTAAAAAACAAAAAAAAAAAACTGCATATTAACCAAATCGGAGGTCCGGTCCGGTTCACGAGGTCAAAACCGGCGGTTAATCGGCCGGTTTTTCTGGTTCAGTATAGGTCCGGTCACCACTGGTTTTATAGGTTAGTTCGGACCGGACCAGGCACCGGTCACCGGTCGGACCGGTCGAACCGGCCGATCCGGTCCGCTTTTGAAAACATTGGATTTCATATAAATACGATTGTTACTTATTTAATTCAAATTAAAATATTTTATAATATCATGTGTGTGTGTATATATATATATATTATAAATAATTTAATATTTAATAAAGTTAAACAAAAATCAAACTATCAATTGAATATTCAGATAAAAATATTTCATTTTTAAATGAAAAAATCAGAGTTGTTAACATAAAGTAAATATGAAATAATTATTTTATCATAATTAAATAAATATATTAATAGATATGGTTTCGTTATTCAAATAAATAATATTTTAATAAAGAAAAACAAATAAAAAATGATCGATAGTGATAAGTGAATTATTAAGTATAATATATTTTCTTGAGTTATAAATACAATCAAGAGGAAAAGAAAATTTTAACTTTATTATTAATTATTATTAACATATAGAGAAGTTGTGCCTTGTAAAGCATATTCTTTATATGTCATTAATTAACAAGATAACTATTTAAATTAATTTAATGTAATTGAATAAATTTTAATTTATTTAAATGTCAATTCTTGCAACTCTTTCGATTTTACAAACTCTACATATTCTCATTTAATTGCTTAAAAAATTTACTAATTTATTAACCTGAATTAATAGCATTACTTTATTTGGGAATACTGGTGATTATTAATAATTAATAATTCAAGGGAGACTGACTTCTAATATGCTAACCAAAAAGGAAGGCCTACGTGACTACATAAACTTTTTAGAAATGATGGATTTAATGTGTTTTCATTCGACAAGGGCATAAATTGACGAGGTGGATATTATAGTTACATATTTTATTGAGGACACCATATCTATAAATTGGTTTCTATTTTTAATTGTCGTGTTCGTAATACCTAAAGTCGCACCTCCAAAATTATACACCAAAATAAACAAAATTTCTTAGCATGGAGAATAATTATTCTTCCAAAATTGTGACGAAACAGGAATTTAGAACCATAAGAAAGATCATATTCATGGATGATCAGATAAATAAACTACCCCGCATGTTGGACATTGCGAGTGCATAGTAAGTGATAATTTCGTAACATTTGAAATATTTGTTGACAATGCCTGCTTCCATTGATCAAGAATCAATTGAGAAGATTAATATTTTGAACTTTTAGAGCTTCAAATAGTTTCAGCTTTACACTTGATAGATCAAATTTGTTTTGCTACTGAACACATGATAACATTTGCTTCGTCTACATTCTCGATTCTCCAAAGTAAATAGTTAAATTTTTGTGCGCATTATTAAATTTTAACAATCACTAAAAAACGATAGTTATGAAACTCAATGAGAATAATTAATTATTTTACTTTATATTTCTTTTGAGAAAAATATAGTCAATTAATTGTATAATTTAATACTCTTTTTCTTCATATATATATAATATAATATATTGTACAAAATGCATGTACACATAATATTATTCGTCTTTCAATTGAAAATAACTTAGCATGACATTCTCCCATCGACAAGAGCTGATAATTAGATAAACCTTGAAAAGTAAAATCAAAATCCCAAAGGTAAATACATTTAAAAGATAACCAATTTTCTCATTCTCTTTACCGAATTCTCCAAAAATAATTTAGTTGATATACCATGGCTGAGAAACGGGCAATTTCACTTGTTTCACTTCACATCATTTCACGTACTTAAAATAATTAATATATGAATGGGCATACAAACTTGCTTAATAGAAAAGAATGGAATAGTAACCTAATCAAGAAGTGATTGGATAGTCCATGTTTTCTAATTCGAAGGAAGTGCTTCCTGTGTATATTAGTATAGCCTAAGACATTAGGTCCAAGAGTTTTTCGATATATGTCTTAATTGCATATTTAGCTATATCGAGGTTGTTTTGATAAGCAATGACGCATGGTCCATATTCTTTTCTTTGTCCTCTTCCAAATCTCATTGTGACCCTTACAAGAATACATATATTGTATAAGCCTTGCTTCATCTATGTATTTACTTATCATAATCATAGGACCTTTAATTATATTCAAGAGTTTTATTTGGTTTTTGATCATATAAAAATTCCATATGCCACCATTTATGAATAAGTTCATTTAGAACACTTTATCTTTTAGCTTTACGGGAAAGACATTTATACTTGTTGGGTTCTTTTTTTTTCGCTCTGTTTGTTTTCTATCTTGGCATCTAATTCATTTCCCCTTTCTTTATGGGAACTGAATCCCTTTCTCTAACTCCTCCACGTCTCTCGTTTGACCTAGATTCATCCTTACCTAACTATGTATCCGTTACTGGTTGGGCACGCCTTTAGAATCATTGATCTATCCATCTCCTCCTATCCATATACCTTTGCTACTAGAGACTGTTCGCCAACAGGAAGCTGACTACTTTGCGTCAATCACCCATAACCCGAACTGATTTTCTCTCGTGGGCGAGCTGAGATTGGGCCCCTGGGCCCTTCATGGGTCTCGGGGGTATGGATGATTTAAACCCACCAATATATATTATTATTGATATTTAGTTTTACTTTACATTATTTTAAAGGTAATATAATAATATAAATCTCGCTGTCAAAGAAATCTACATAAAAGATGAAAAATATAAATCTGGACATTATTAATCGATATAACAACATAATTACATAAATGATTCCGAAGGTTGCAAATTCATTTGATAAACAGAAAACCAATATACTCTATAATTATGCGTTGTTACCGATATTTTATTTCAGGAAACAAATAAATATTTATTAGCATTTCCTTTATAATTATTGTTTCTTTATTTTATTTCTCAAAAAAATAAAGAATAATATGAAAGATAGCAATTTTTTTTGGAGGGGTGGGGGGGGGGGGGGGTACATGCACTATTACATTTACGGGGTACAAAAATATATGGCATTATATTCATGGATATGGAGAAGCGCTACAAAAATGATTTGATCTTCAATAAAACTTACATAATACAGAATCCAAGAGCGAAGGAAATAAACAAGCTAGAATTAATAGAATGTCAATCTGCAAATTAAGTTGGTTCTGCATGAAGCTACAATTGCCTCAAAAAAATATCTAATCGAAACAAAGAGAAGAGGGGAAAAACCTAAGCTAATGAAAATAATAAAAAAGGGAAAAGAATAAGAAATTCTCCTTAGATGGTAGGAAAGACCAATAAGTACATGTTTTCAATTTCAAATTTCGAATAAATGTAAGGAATAATCTTACTTTTGAAGAAAATTAAAAATGATACTAGAGTTACAGGTTCAAGTATTAAACAACATATTAAATAATTAAAATATAATAAAAATAATAGATTATAATTATTGTTAAAAGGAAAAAAATTAACAAGAACAAAAATGAAGAATTTCAAAGTGAGTCTCGCGAATAATTCTCTCTCTCTTATTTCTCTCAGTGTTATAAGAGAATATTCATCTCCTAAGCAATAAATTATCCACAAAATCAGAACAAATCACCCTAAACGTAACATTAAATCATATCTAATAAAAAATTCGACTAACATAACATAAATTAAAAAAATTGAACTTTTCCACAAGAAAAATAATAATAAATGGGGTAACACGTGCAATGCACGTGCCACTTACTAGTACCTAAAAAAGTAGCATAAATTTAACAATTCCATCTCATACCCTATTAGATTAAGTTCATAAAAAATAAATTATAATAATAACCAAGTCTATATAAAGTATGGACGTGATATAACTATTGACATCAGTGTTTTGAAAACCGGACCGGACCGGCCGGTTCGACCGGTTCAACCGGTGACCGGCGAGGGGTCCGGTCCGAATTAGCCCTTAAAACCGGCGGTGACCGAACCGGTACAGGGCCGGAAAAACCGGCCGGTTAACCGGCGGTTTCCGCCCTGATAACCGGACCGGACCGCCGGTTGGATGAATATCATCTCTTTTTTTTTTTTTTTTTTTTTTTTTTCTCAGCCTCTTTGAGTTTCTCTATTTACCGATTCTCTTTTTTGGTCTCGACTTCTCTTCTCCGAAACATGCACAGCCTCTCTTCCCCAGCATTTCACACAGCAAAGATTTTTTTTTGTCTAATTAGCACTTCTTTAATAGAAATAGAGGGAGATATATATGGAGAGAGAGGGTTTAATAGAGATAGAGGGAGATATATATATATAGAGAGAGAAGTTCACCTCTTTCATTTTGGCTGTTGTGGACGCTGCATATGAAGTCTGAAGAAGATGAGTGTGGATTTGATATAGCGGCTCGTGATTTATCTAATAAGATTCTTATTGTCATTAGGTTTGGGCCTTTGGGCTTTTAGGGTTGGGAAAAAATTAAGAAAAATACATGTAAAAATCCTTAAGACATATATTAATTTTAATGGTAAATAATAAAATATGTACAATAAATATTAAATTCTCTTTTTTAGCTATTGTGTAGAGAAAATTATATTTTTATTTCATATATTCAAAATCATAAATTTATTAATGTTTAAATATTATATATTTAATTTATAAAATAATAATTAATTATTTATGACGTCATACCGGTCCGACCGCTGGTTGAACCGATCGAACCGGTTGAACCGGTAACCAGTAAGCTTACCGGTTTGGTCTCCGGTCCGGTTTTGAAAACATTGATTGACATGCAGTAATATACTTGGCGCTACGGAATCTGCATCAACTGCAGACAAATTTGATAAAAGAACAGAGAGATTTCATAAAATAAATCACTTATGCTTTGTATTTGTTGAATACTGTCTGCATTTAGAAGCAATTACACTGAATCAACCAAAATTTAGGGCAGATATCCATTTTTTCTTAAATCTTGTCTGTTTCTTAACAAGATCACCGGTGAATTCTCTTGCACTTTTAATTAATGAAAGAGACCTTCATGCTACAAATTCAGATTCGTGCAATGGAAGCTGCATTAGGTTTTCCCCATTCATACACATGACTTCTCTCAAATTCAGGTGATCATGAATACATTGATGTATCAACTATAATGATTCGGGAAGTACAGACCTATCCTATGACTTCAATTAGACACAAATTTGTAAGCTGCGAACACATACATACACAATGGGTAATTCTCAAACACCATCAATTCATAAAAAAATCACAAAAAATTATGAATTAACAACCAAAAACATCAAACCCATATTTAAACATAAAATAAAATTTGCAAAACCAAAATTTTCTTCAATTACCTTTGATGTGTCTCGGAGCCGAAGACGTCACTTTCTTTCTAATTAAGAGCGAAGGCACTTCAAGAGGACGAGAGAGATAAGAGAGGAACGACGATATGACGGTTTACAAGTATTCGTGAGGAGGAGACATTTGTGCAAGACGTGGCGGAGTTGCGGAAGGACATCTGTACTACGAAATCTATGGAAGAAAAACGGCATGGAAAACGAGAAGAGGGGGAGACATTGTAATGAACTTAATGAACAATTAACATAAAATAACAAAACAACCAAACGAAATGGAATTATATTAAGCTGAAAAACAATGCAACAGTCCAACAGTCCAGAAATGAGATGAGGAATTGAATAGACAGGGGAAGGGAAAAACTGAGCTTACACAATGAAATTACTTGCCCTAAAAGTAGGCACAAAACAACAGTAATATACCCTAACACCAGCTAAGAAAAGAGAATGTCGACATCCAAAAATATCAAGGAATGATCAGCATCCACACCGCATAACTAACTCCTGCGCACATGGTCCCCTCCAGCTATGAACTCAGCCATTCTCAACCATTGGATTCATTGTCTGTTGAACAGTTGGATCATATACCAGTGAAGTATGAATCTTGGCCCTCCGATCTTTGGCGCCCAAATCAATGGCTGTGAGACCTTTGCAATTAGTCGCCACGACGTTGTTCAACCCCTGCAATTTAAGCACAATCCGACGCTGCTTATTAATTCCCACCAACGGCTAATATTCAAACTATTACTTGGCTCCAAATAAAGCTTTCCATGACATTGCCTCCATCTTTTCCAGATACTTGTCCCCAAGGATCAAACTCTGGAAATTTAGTGACGATGTAGTTGTAATCTTCCTACGTTGATTCTTCCTTAGTACCATTACACCATTGAACCAATATCTGGGCAATCGGCATGTTATTTCTTGGAACCAAATGCTTATCCCACACAGCTATGGGATAAATTTTGAATGCCCCATCATCACTTAACTCAGGCAAGATGCTGCAAGGAACTTTTTTACTGCCTATCTTTTTCTTCAATAAAGATACGTGGAATACTAGATGTATCTTAGTTCCCAATGGCAGCTCCAACTTGTAAGCCACTTCTCCAATTTGACTGATGATCTGATAGGGCCCATAGTACTTTGGAGAAAGTTCAAGGTTTTTCCTCAGAGCTACAGAGCTCTGTCTATACGATTGTAATCTAAGATAAACCATTTCCCCACTTCAAAAGTTCTCTCAGTTCTATTTTTATCAACATACACCTTAGTTCTCTGCTGAGCTTGTTCCAATGTTTCCTTAAGAACCACATTAAACTTTACCCTTTCTTGAATTAAATCCTTCACACCAAGATTGTCAGCTTCTGAATATGGCCCCAAAATAACTTTAGAGGGAGCATATCCATACAGTGCTTGGAAAGGAGTTAACTTCAAACTGGAGTGATAATTGGTATTGTACCAATATTCAGCCATAAACAGCCATTTTCCCCAAGATTTAGGCTTTTTGTGACACATGCATCTGAGAAAGGTCTCCAAGCATTGGTTGACTCTCTCACTTTGTCCATTAGATTGAGGGTGGTAAGCAGTTGACAGAGATAGTGATGTTCCTACCATTTTAAACAATTCTTTCCAAAAGGAACTGGTAAAGACTCTATCTCTATCAGAGACTATAGAGTGAGGCATTCCATGGAGCTTATAAATGTTATCTAAGAATAGTTTGGCCACAGTTTCTGCTGAATAAGGATGTGACAAGGCAAAAAAGTGAGCATACTTGCTAAATCTATCCACTACCACCATTATAACATCTTTCCCTTCAGATTTAGGTAAGCCTTCTATAAAATCCATGGTCACATGTATCCAAGCTTGATCAGGTATGGCCAAAGATTGTAAAAGGCCTGAATACTTAACATTTTCATGTTTGGATTTCTGACACACATCACATTCCCTTACCCAATTCATCACATCTTTCTTAAGATTTGGTCAGCTAAACATTGACCTCACTCTCTGATAGGTCCCCAAAATTCCAGAATGTCCCCCTAATGAAGTGTCATGCAAGTTTTAGATGATTTTATTCCTCAACTCCATATCATTTCCTACACAAATTCTCCCATTTCTTCTTAACAACCCCCCATTTAAAGAAAAATCAGGGAATTCATTTGCATCTATTGACTTAGCCTGTATGATATGAGAGAACACAGAGTCATTGGGATAAGATTCACTTACCTCAGTAATCCAAGATGGCACCACTGCAGTTATAAGATTGCATTGCATGGAAGAATGATCAACTCTGGATAAAGCATCAGCAACCAAATTTTCCTTTCCCTTCTTGTATTGAATCTCATAGTCAAATCCTAGAAGCTTGGAAATCCATTTCTGCAGTAATATGGTTCCCATTCTTTGCTCAAACATGTGCTTCAAGCTCTGCTGATCAGATTTGATAATGAAGTGGTGTCCCTGAAGATAATGCTTCCATTTGTTCACAACCATCAAAACTGCAAGGAATTCCTTTTCATATACTAATAGGCCCAAATTCTTAGCTCCCAAAGCCTTACTGAAGTAAGCTATAGGTTCGTTTTGTTGCATTAACACAGCACCTATACCCCCATTACTGGCATCTGTCTCAAGGATGAAAGGTTTGTGGAAGTCAGGTGATAAGTCCGGATTTTCATAGTTTATTGGTGATATTAATAGGACTTGTATTATATTTTCTCCCTCTTTAGTGCTGAAATTGGTAGCTTAATATATCAATTGGTTCAATTATAGGAAAGATGAGGAAATGCACCTAAAGACTCAAAGAAGTGCAGAATTCGATCTTTAATGAAGAATTTTTGGAAGTTACTCAAGAGGCGAAATTGAAAATCCCCTGTACGTTTGAGTATCTGCTCAAGGAAATTGAAGTACCTACTCAGAAGAAAGGAGTGTGCAGAAACTTCCCCAAATTCCCTGTACTTTTGAGTACCTGCGCAAATAATTTGGAGTACCTACTCAACTGACGGTTTCAATTAAAAAGAGAAGTTAAGTGTGCGTTTTTCAAAGGGGGATTACACGTTTTTAAGGAAAAGAACTCAGATCTGAACAGACATCATCAATTTTATTCGTTTCTTAGGCTAGTTCTCTAGTTTCGAACATCACAACTTGGGAGAATCATTGGAGCAAGAATTTTGGATGAAGATCAAGGATTAATTCGGAAGCGTCACGCGTCGAAGAGTTTTTCTTATCCTCTTCTCTCTATTTATCTTTTGTGAAGATGAATTCTATCATGTTGTTGGCTTTTAGTATGTTTAGTATGTTTAGTTAAGTTTTCTTTTGGATTATAATGGATCTTGACTCGTAGTTTGAATTTCAATTGCCGTATTTATGAATCGTGTTGTTTTGATCGTTTAATTTGGGTTTGTTATTATAATTGACTGGCCATCGATTATTTTTGAGAGATAATTGACTGAGTATTGACGAAGAAAGGTTAATGTCGGATAAGAATTAAACGATACATGTTCAATTAACTAGGAATAGCTTAATTGATTCGTTAGTAAGATAGACATATACTTGCTAGCCTTGTATTGACGTAGGAGCGGTAATTGAATGCATAATTGGTTAATTGATTACCATAGACACATAGGAATCATTAGCTAATTATAGGTTTATATGACTTCGACAGAAGCTTATAGATTGTTCTCTAGTCTTTCAAAACCCAACACGAGGATTGAATACGGTGAACGAGAGTTAAATGCGAGTTGAGTAAAGTTGTGATCCAATTAGCTCATAATTGTTGTATTTTTGTTGTTTTTGCATTGTTAAGTTGGCGTTGTTATCACTACTCGTTTAATTGTTCGGTTAGAATTCAACTAGAGAAATTATGTTGGTGTTTAGCACTGTAATTTAGTAGTCTCTGTGGATACGACACTTGCTTGCCTAATCTACAATTGTCACACGTGCACTTGCGTGTTATTGTGTTTATTATTTTAGCGAACAAGTTTTTGGCGCCGTTGCCGGGGACTATTTTAAATTATATTTGTGCTAAAATTAACGCTATTTTATCTAGTTGTAGATCTAACTTTTTGTTTTTGTTTGTTTGTTGTAGGTTAAATTGGTATTTGTGCATGCCAAGAAAACGTGAAGACAAGCTAGTACCAATTGATCCTGAAATTGAAAGGACTTTCCGTGTTCGTCGTGAAGTAGCACGAATTAATAGATTGGTTGAAAGAATGGAGGATAATCAGAATCTACCACATAATGTTCATAGGGATGGACATGGTGAAGAGCAAGAATATCACTCCATACAAGATTATGCTATGCCGATTTTGGATGAGCTACATTCAAGTATTCGGAGGCCGAGAGTACAAGCTAATAACTTTGAGCTTAAGCCATCAATGATTCAAATGTTGCAATCAATGGGACAATTTTCCGAATCACCAACAGAGGACCCGAATTTACATATCTCAAACTTTCTAGAGATATGTGATACGTTTAAGCAAGCCGGAGTAACAAGTGATGCTATTCGGTTGAGGTTGTTCCCATTTTCTCTACGAGATCGAGCAAAGTTGTGGCTAAACTCTCTGCCGGCGCAGTCGATTACAACATGGCAAGAGCTCGCTCCAAAATTCCTATCTCGGTATTTTCCTCTTGCAAAGTCCGCTGAGTTAAGGAATAACATCTTCACATTCCGGCAAGGAGATGGAGAATCAGTTTGTGAAGCTTGGGAACGGTTTAAAGAGTTGTTGAGAAGGTGTCCACACCACGGTCTTCCAAAATGGATGGAATTGCAGACATTCTACAATGGATTGATTGATCAAACTCGGATGACAATTGATGCTGCAGCAGGTGGAGCTTTGATGAGGAAGTCGGTTGAGGAAGGATATGAATTACTTGACAAAATGGCTTCCAACAATTGTCAATGGCCCGTTGAGAGAGCAAAGACTAAGAAGGTAGCCAGGGTACATGAAGTGGATGCAATTACAGCCCTATCAGCACAAATTGCAGCTCTTACAAAGAAAGTTGACACCATGGGAGTGCAATCGTGTGCAAACATTGATAATGCACTCATCATTTGTGAAAGTTGTGGTGGAAATGGCCATTCGGGTAATCAATGTCCTTCTAATCCGGAGTCAGTAAATTATTTAGGAAATAGTAACCGGAATGTGAATAATCCATATTCGAACACGTACAATCCTGGTTGGCGTAATCATCCCAGTTTCTCATGGAGCAATCAACAAGCTTCAACTTCTGCTCCTAGACCAACTCATCCTCCCGGATTTCAACAACAACAAGGATTTCAAAATCAACCAAGAATGCAAGTTCCGGAGAAAAAGCCATCTTTGGAAGATGTTCTAACTCAATTTATGGGAAAAACCGATGCTGTTATTCAAAGTCAAGCTGCTTCATTAAGGAGTTTGGAGATGCAAGTGGGGCAATTGGCTAGTGCCTTGAACAATAGACCTCTTGGTACCCTACTAAGTGATACCGAGCCAAACCCGAGAAGAGATGGAAAGGAGCATTGCAATGCTGTCACATTGAGGAATGGCAGAGATTTAGATGATGAGATTGAGGCGAAGAAGAAAAAAACTAATGAAGTTCAAGTGGAGAAAGAAGCCAAAAAGCAAGAAGAAGTTGTGAAAAAGCCGTCAATGCGACCTCCACCCCCTTACCCACAAAGACTTCAGAATTACAAGCAAGATAAGCAATTCTCTAAGATTTGTGATGTTTTAAAGAAAGTCCACATCAATATCCCGTTGGTGGAAGCTTTGGAGCAAATGCCAAACTATGCCAAATTTTTTAAGGAAATGTTCTCCAAGAAGAGAAGGTTGCACGAGTTCGAGACCGTTGCACTCTCCGAAGAGTGTAGTGCTATCTTGCGAAATAAGCTACCCCCAAAATTGAAGGATCCTGGAAGCTTCAACATTCCGTGCACCATAGGTAACAAATGTTTTGGTAAGGCTCTTTGTGATTTAGGTGCAAGCATAAATTTAATGCCTTATTCTATTTTCAAGAAACTTGGTTTAGGGGAAGCTAGGCCTACTACTGTGACTTTACAACTTGCTGATAGGTCTACAACTCATCCTAGGGGTATTATTGAAGATGTGTTAGTTAAGGTTGACAAGTTTATATTCCCTGCTGATTTCATTATTCTAGATTATGAGCAAGATAGGGATATGCCTATTATTCTTGGGAGACCGTTTCTTGCTACAGGTAGAACTCTAATCGATGTGGAGAAAGGAGAATTAACTATAAGAGTGCAGAACGAACAGGTAACTTTTAAAGTTTTTAAATCTATGCAGTTTTCTGATGATTCTGAACAATGTTTTGCAGTAAATGGTGTGGATGATTGTGTTAGTGAGCATGATGCAGCAAAATATCCTAATGATTCATTTGAAACTATCACATCATCTAACTTAAATAGAGATAATAATGGATTTCGTCTACAAGATCATGAGAATGCAAAGCTTTACAAGAAAAAGACGGAATTATAGAATGATGAAAGAATCTTTGAAAGGCAATTTGAACCCGGCCAACAAGTCCTTTTATTCAATTCGAGGCTGAAGTTATTTCCGGGAAAACTTAAGTCTCGTTGGTCCGGACCGTTCATTGTGGGAAAAGTTCTTTCCCATGGAGCTATCGAGCTGATTGATAACAAGACAAATGGATCGTTTATGGTTAACAGGCAGCGATTGAAGCATTATTGGGGTGGTGACATTGATCGAGAGCACACCTCAATTCCATTGAGCAACCCTTGATCCATTTTCCATAGTCCGGCTGATGACTATAAATGAAGCGCTTTTTGGGAGGCAACCCAAAGTTTTTTTGCTTTCGTTGTTTGTGTTTTGTTGTGTTAAGTGATGATTTGTGAAGTTATTGAGTAACTGGCCTTATTTGTTGTTTGGTTGTTTGTGCAGATGGAGATCAGGCTTGGATGGAGGATATAAGGGTCTGAGGGTTTAGGTATCAGACAAAAATGAATTGAGTATTTACCTAAAGGAAGAGGCTGAGGGAGAAAATTCTCGAGAAAATCCCTGTACTATTACGTATGAGAATTCAAGTATTTTGGGCATCTACTCAAACTCTTGACGAGAAGCTGAAAGAAAAAAAAAAAAAAAAAAAGGGCCTGTACTGTTAAGTATTGGATTTTGAGTATTTAGAGTACCTACCCAAACTTTCGATTTTTTTTTTTTTTTTTTTTTTTGAAAAAAAAAAAAGAAGAGAGAAAAATTGGCTCTTATTTAAAGGCCAAACCCTAGCCCCAAATTTCATTCCTCTAGACACGCCACACCCCACTCAGCCACTCTTCCTCTCAATTCTCTCATAACTCTCTCACACACCACCATCAAACCACCGCCATCCCCTCAATTCTCAAACACCAATAACCATCATCAATTTCTCACCACCATCGTCCGTCGTACCACCACCATGCCAGCAGATCCGCCATCTCCTCCACCCTCAAGCACCAACAACCTCCACCAACTCCGCCTCGCTATCCCCGACCTAAGCCGAGCACCGTCGCTGTCCCATGCCTCGATTTTTAATACGAACAACCACCGGTAGAAGTGGAGCAGGAAGAGAACGACGAAGAACAAAATTACGGGTGTTTTCTTTTCTTTTATCTCTTTATTTCCTGCTCTACATTCATCCCTCTTGATGCTTAGATTGATCTAGTTGAATTATTGTCCTCTTGTAAATGATATTGAATGCATATTATGTGGATGCGCGTTATTTTGAGGACAAAATAAGTCTTAAGTTTGGGGGGAATTTTTAATCTTTATGTGAAGTGAAGTTGAGTTAGGTGAAGGTGTTGAGAAAATTGTGTGTCTACCCAAATTGATAGAATATGCCTTTGTGGAATAAGTATGCTTGAGCTAAATCTTGATTCTATGATGATATTATGCTTAAAGTGATGAAACTAATTGGGAATTTGTTCATACATGATCATTAAGTGTGCTTTTGAGGCATGGTTGTTATTTCTATTCTCAAAAATTTGATCACAAAGTATGAGTGATAGTTGTTGATGATTTGGAAAAACTTGGTGCATGTATAAGTTCATTCGGAATACTAGAAGTGGTTTGATTCCTTATTGAAGTGAACTATAGATAATGTGAAATTAAGAGAATGACTGACGTAGGCCATCTTTTGATTTTCTTTGAGCCTTATATCCATTTTTATCGTTAAATCATACCCATTGGCCCCCTTTTTAGCCACATTGTGCTTGTTCTTTTCATTAGCCACATAAACAAGCCCAAGGCACAATGTTTTGAAATCCTACCAATTATGCACCCTAGAGCTTGTGTTATGATTCATATTATCAAATTGGTGGAGATGGGACCGTCATGACAAATCTGGAGTGGTGTGATGGAAAAAATAAGAGAAAAATAAGCAAAAGGGAAAATCTAGAAAAGAAAAGAAAAGACAAGAAAAGAACAGGAAAAAAAAATTTTGATTGCAAGGCTCATGAAAAAAAAAATGAGAAGAATTGGGCTGAATAAGTTTGGGGGAGTTGTGTCAAGTTATCTATATGTTTGAATTCTCCAACTTGGTCTAACGCAAGTAAATCTTGGGTGTTTGAGCTACTCTTTACCAAAAATATCCTACCCTCACCTAAGCCGTACATTACAAGCCTAGAAAAGTCCTACCGACTCCGAGTTAACATTGTTTATAATAGTGGAGATAGGGGAGAAAAACTAACTGATAGAATTCTTGAATGCATCTTGTGTATGTTGCTAAGTTGATCTGAATTATCATCAATTGTTACTCATACTTCATCCACACACAACAAGAGAATACGGTAATGGCAATATGTGTTTTGAATTGTGCACGAGATGTGAATGTATGTACATTAAACCAATTTGTGACTTCATGGATTGCAAGCTGAGAATCGAAAAAGGATTGAATTTAAGTATATTCTATTCCAAGGCATATATGTTGGGTAGTGGTTTCTCCCCTTTGGTTTTGTCTTGTAATGTTGTTAATTCTTGCTCGAGGGCAAGCAATGATCAAGTTTGGGGGAGTTGATAAGTCCGGATTTTCATAGTTTATTGGTGATATTAATAGGACTTGTATTATATTTTCTCCCTCTTTAGTGCTGAAATTGGTAGCTTAATATATCAATTGGTTCAATTATAGGAAAGAGGAGGAAATGCACCTAAAGACTCAAAGAAGTGCAGAATTCGATCTTTAATGAAGAATTTTTGGAAGTTACTCAAGAGGCGAAATTGAAAATCCCCTGTACGTTTGAGTATCTGCTCAAGGAAATTGAAGTACCTACTCAGAAGAAAGGAGTGTGCAGAAACTTCCCCAAATTCCCTGTACTTTTGAGTACCTGCGCAAATAATTGGGAGTACCTACTCAACTGACGGTTTCAATTAAAAAGAGAAGTTAAGTGTGCGGTTTTCAAAGGGGGATTACACGTTTTTAAGGAAAAGAACTCAGATCTGAACAGACATCATCAATTTTATTCGTTTCTTAGGCTAGTTCTCTAGTTTCGAACATCACAACTTGGGAGAATCATTGGAGCAAGAATTTTGGATGAAGATCAAGGATTAATTCGGAAGCGTCACACGTCGAAGAGTTTTTCTTATCCTCTTCTCTCTATTTATCTTTTGTGAAGATGAATTCTATCATGTTGTTGGCTTTTAGTATGTTTAGTATGTTTAGTTAAGTTTTCTTTTGGATTATAATGGATCTTGACTCGTAGTTTGAATTTCAATTGCCGTATTTATGAATCGTGTTGTTTTGATCGTTTAATTTGGGTTTGTTGTTATAATTGACTGGCCATCGATTATTTTTGAGAGATAATTGACTGAGTATTGACGAAGAAAGGTTAATGTCGGATAAGAATTAAACGATACATGTTCAATTAACTAGGAATAGCTTAATTGATTCATTAGTAAGATAGACATATACTTGCTAGCCTTGTATTGACGTAGGAGCGGTAATTGAATGCATAATTGGTTAATTGATTACCATAGACACATAGGAATCATTAGCTAATTATAGGTTTATATGACTTCGAAAGAAGCTTATAGATTGTTCTCTAGTCTTTCAAAACCCAACATGAGGATTGAATACGGTGAACGAGAGTTAAATGCGAGTTGAGTAAAGTTGTGATCCAATTAGCTCATAATTTTTGTATTTTTGTTGTTTTTGCATTGTTAAGTTGGCGTTGTTATCACTACTCGTTTAATTGTTCGGTTAGAATTCAACTAGAGAAATTATGTTGGTGTTTAGCACTGTAATTTAGTAGTCTCTGTGGATACGACACTTGCTTGCCTAATCTACAATTGTCACACGTGCACTTGCGTGTTATTGTGTTTATTATTTTAGCGAACAAGAACTGGAGTTGATGTGACTGCTCTTTTTAATGCTTCAAATGCCAAATCTGCTTTGTCATTCCATACAAAACTGTCCTTCTTCAGAAGATCTGTCAGGGTTTTGCTTATCACTCCACAATGCTGAATGAACTTCCTATAATACCCTGTCAATCCCAAAAATCCCCTTAACTCCTTCACAGATTTAGGTTTAGGCCACTGCACCATCACTTTGATCTTCTCAGGATCAGTTGATACCCCTTCCTCAGATATAATGTGTCCCAAATAATCAACACTTGATTTCCCAAAACTACACTTACTTAGCTTTGCATATAGCTCATGCTGCTTCAATATAGAAAGTACAGTGTGCAAGTGTTTCAAATGATCCTCCCATGTTTTACTATAAACCAAAATATCATAAAAAAGGACCAAAATGAATTTTCTAAGATGAGGGGAAAAAATCTTGTTCATCAATGATTGAAAGGTTGAGGGGGCATTGCACAGCCCAAATGGCATAACCAAAAACTCATAGTGTCCATTATGTGTCACAAAGCTAGTCTTAGCTACATCCCCTTCTCTCATTCTAATCTGAAAATATCCTGACCTCAGATCCATTTTGGAAAAATATTTGCAACCATGCAATTCATTAAGTAATTCATCAATTACTGGTATAGGGAAATTGTGTTTCACAGTAAGGGTGTTCAAGTACTTGTAGTCAACACACATTCTCCACCCTCCATCTTTTTTTTTTTTGACCAACAGCACTGGGGATGCAAAAGAGCTCTGACTAGGTCTGATTATGCCATCCTTTAGCATTCCTTTCACCAAGTTTTCAATCTCATCTTTCTGAGCATGAGAATATCTATAGGGAATCTGCTTCTTGGGAACAGCTTCATGTGGCACCCCGCCTTTTCGGCCGTACAGGTATTACATATGTGCGCAATTTAAATTATTTTAATTTCATATTTAATTGATGCATTTAATTGAATTATAATTTATTATTTGAAATTCTTATATGAATTATTTAAATTTATATGAAATATTTGAATTATATGTCAAAATTTGCCTCAAGTGATTTATGATATGAATTTTTATGATTTTATGATATGTGAATTTAATTCCCGAGCAATCTAATTTCGTAAATTATGTAATTTATATGAGTTAAGGGCTTAATTGTACGATCTTATTTAATTTTGGACCGAATTGAAAAATAGCCTTTTAAAAAAAAAATTGTTTATTTAATTCGTTTAATTTTAATTTTAATTTTAATTTTAATTTTTATTTATTTATTATTTCTTGAAATTAAAATTTTTATTATTTGAATAATATGCTTATTTGTTGAAATGAGTTGCGTTCGTGTTTGATTCGTGATCGAAATTTCGTGCCATTTTCATATGTTGGAGTTTTATGAGTCATGAACTTGAATACATGCTCGTTATGTGTTTTCGGGTTTATATGTCGGGTTTTTGGGAGTTGTTTTCGTTGGATGACCCAAAGGGGGCTAAAGTATACTAGCTCACCTTGGGTTCCGGGTAGCATATCTTGAACTCGGGAATTCGGATTCGAATTCCGTCACCTCCTTTGGACTCGTTTCAATGATTCGAGTGCAATAGATCAGGCCTTGTAATTTTTTGACCTCATTTGGTACCCCGAAATCAGCCTGTAACTTTGTCTCGCACTCATATGGCTACCTTTCACTAATTTGCACATAAGTCCCTCATCTTTTGAGCTTTTCACATGAAACCAGGACCCACTTCTCACCAACTCATTCCTTTATCACTTTTTACTTCCCTAATACCGATCCATACACAAGAAAGGAGAGGAAACATCAGATTTTTTAGCAGCAGCAGTTCCAATCCCGTAACTATTCACCCAAGTGAGATTTTGAGCTCCAATCTCCTTTTTCTTCCATCTTCTTCAAGGGGTAAGCTTATATTTGTTATGGACATGCTTATATGATCATTTTCATCCAAGAAATTCTGAATTTGAGCCTTGTTTGATTGAGATGTGCTCCATGACATGAATAGTTAGGTTTTAGGCCATATTTGATCTCTATGACTTCTCTTGGTGTTTTGCTTGAATTGGAGCTGAAAACTTGATCATTTATGCCTCCTTTATTGTTGTTTCAACCTGATCTTGTTGGTAGTTGAAGTATGAGTGAGTTTACCATTAATGTCTTGAGTTTTTGATTGAATTCAAGCATGAATTTGATGCCTATTTCTTTACCTGAGTTGCTGTTCGTTTTCAGCCAGATTTGTGGGAGTTTATGACCTGTTTTGCTGCTGAGTTTGTTGCCTGCTATCTGCTGCTCTGTTTTCTTGCCTTTGGAACAGGGGATTGAAGCTTGAACTGCTGCCATTTCTGCGACTGAAATGTATCTCCCCCGGCGGGGAGATTTGGGGCATGAAAGTGCCCGGCCGGGGAGTGTTTATGCAGAAACTTTCTGCATGAAATCTCCCTGGAAGGGGACTTTTATGTATAAAATCTTCCCGGGAGGGGAGTTGGGGAGATGACTGCTGATGCATTTTCATTAATTGAGTCTTTTTGTCCCTTTTACATGGTTCCTAACGTGATTAAATGCATGAATTGATGAGACCACCTTATGAATTTGATTAATTGTTATCTTTGCATGCATGCTACGTACCCTATATCCTTTTTCCATGAAATTTATTTGAATGATATGTTGTTGTACGTATGTATATGTAACATATGTCATATATGTTATATGTTTAATTAAATGAATTTAAGTGCTTTAAATTTGATGTTTTAAATTAAATGTGATCCTATGGTTTTATATGAATTCTTATGCATGAAATGTGTACTCTAAGTGTAACTTTGTGGTTTAATTATTTGCTATATTTTATGAAATACGTTTATGAAGTGATATGATACGTTTTATACGAATTGGCATTTAAATGACTTAAGTGATGTATTTTTGCATTTCATTTGCATCCATTGCATTCATGAGCATTACCGAGCATCTATATGGTTCATTAATTGAATCTAAGTCTCGGATCTTGTCTTCTTTTGTTTCAGAGCCTCTTTCGGAAGTTCGTGAGCCCGAGGTTTAGACGCTTGTTCGCCCATTTGCCTTCCTTTTACACTCCTTTTTGCAAAGGTAAGGTTTAGGACCTTTCTTTTAGATAAACAACCTATAGCCTAAATGTAAAGATTTTCTCACGCGCATGCGATTATACTATATAACTACATATTAGATACGTACCTTATAATATGTGTATGACCTTATCTTTCGATTAAACATTTTGAACTATAAGTATGAGCGTATATAAGCTTGAAATGTTTTGCAACGAGGCTATGCTCCAAACCGTGTGTTGGCACGCAAGCTAGGATCTACTTCAACATCTTATTACTAGGAAAGATACGGAGTGGTACGTGTATAGCATATGCCAAGTTACAAGGTAAGGTATGTTCGATAAGGTACGTAAGTTACGTTTAATTTTCGTAGCAAGTTAAGTAAGCTTAATGAGATAATTGGTTATTACTGGGCCCCGGAGACGTGGGTAAGGACGCCCGGGACGGCAAGGGTCGTCGGGTTAAGCCTATGCATGGTCTCCATTTGGAGTACTCACACGCGACACTTGGAGGTTGAGGAGGCGTGGTGCTTCAAGCACATCGTAGGATAGCTACCCCGTGTGTATTGGTAATTAGGTGGAGAGGGTTTGACTCCCGAAATACCGTTGTTGTTGGGGATGGATTTGTTTTATGCATTTATGTTTTCTTGGCTTTATTCGTTATAGAGGAGAAAGGGTTAAGTGCTCTACTCGCCGAGCTTTATAAGATTCATTGATTATGAAACGAAATAAGAGCTTTCTTTAAACTCCAGTATATTTTATTTTGATTATGAAATGTATAAGTTTGTTTCAAAAATGATTTGGTGTGCAAAACCCTATCCCGGTTTATAATCTTTTTTTAATTAAGTGCTCTGCTTTATATTTATATAATGTGTGGGTGTGCGTTAGTCCCCTCACTCAGTCAAGTTGTGACTGACCCCTCCCTTTTTCCCTCCTTTAGTTGCAGGTTGCTCGAAGTACGTCTCGTGTCGTACTTAGCGGTCTAGGTTGAGTCGCACGAATATTTACTTTCCTCTTGCTATTTTGAATATGTATTTGAACTTAAAGTATGTATTTGGAGATTATGACACTACTTGACGTACTCATGTATATGTTAGATTTCTTTTGGGCCGTTTGGCCACTGTATATGATTTTAGTGGATTTTATTCCTTGCTTCCGCACTTTGTATGTCTGTTTTGCGTGCTCTGTCAGTGTTTAGCCCCGCTTAGCCTAGTGGGTGTGTGTAGGTTCTCGTTCGCTTAGACTTGGACTCATGTATAGACGTCAATTTCATATGTGGGTTTGAGTCTAGGTGCGGAGGATGTGGTGGCTCGTCGCTCCGGGCGCTACACTTCAGGTTTTAGACCAATCTTGTGCTCAATGTCCCTCTTTGGTGGTAATGTTGTTGGTTCTTCGAAAACTCCCTTAAATTGATCCAGAACTACTTTCACATCTGAATGCTCAATATCTTCACTGAATGGCTTCGCTGTTAGAGAATAGAGCTGACCAATGTTGCCTTTCTCCCCACTCTTTATTAACTTCTCAATGCCTTCAGATGAAATGAAATCAAAATCTGATTGGTTTTATGGCTTGCAAATTAATCCTCTTCCCTTCTTTTAAAACTGATATCCTGTTGTTTCTATAGTCTAAGCCCACTGGAGTCTTGCTGTGTAACCAGTCTTCTCCCAATACCATGTCTACTCCACCTAAATCCAGGACCCTTGTTGGAAATGTGAATGTGTGATCCTGAATCTTTCATTCAAATTCAGGGAAGATAACATTATTGACTAATTGAACTCTGCCTGCTGTTGTAACTCCCATTGGCTTAGTACTCTCCTTCTTGTAATTTAATGTTCTGGCCATCTCCTCATCCACAAAACATGTATTGCTCCCACAATCCAGCATAATCAAAGCTTCCTTCCCTCCAATTTCACCTTTAAATTTGAACATATGAGAGTTTATCTTCCCAGAAATGGAGTGTATGGAGATAGTGACTTCCTCATTTTCAGTGTTATCTTCCATTATCTTCCCTTCATTAAAACACTCCTCCAATCCTCCCCCCTCCCCCCCCCCAACAATCATCTTCTTCTGGTATAATTATAAATAATTGCTTCTGGGTACATTTGTGACCTGGGCTATATACTTCATCACAGTTATAGCAAAGGTTCTTTTCCCTTCTTGCTCTAATTTCATTATCAGTTAAGAACTTCCTGGCCCCTGGGTATTAGATTTGGTTTACTGAATGAACCTCCTTTGTTTCCAGTACTCCAAAGTTTCAGAGAGCTATTTGGTTGGTTACTTCTTGCCATTGGTTTAGAGGATTGATACTCTTCCCAATCATATTAGCTCTAAGCAGTAGAGCATCAACAGCTGCTTCTTGGTGTTTCGCATAACCGATAGCGTCTCCCAGATTCTATGGCTTCCCCGCGAACACAGAGGCCTTAATTTCATCCTTTAATCCACAAATGAAGGCAGCCGTAAAGTATTCCTCAGTCAGGTCTTTACAAAACAACAGCACCTATGATTTGAGCTCTTCAAACTGGATTAAATACTGCTCTACAGTCCCAGTTTGGCGCAATCGATGGAATTCCCCAACTATCATCTGCCTATCCCCTCCATCAAAACGTTTCAACAATTCATCTATTAACTGATCCCAAGTAAGATTTTGTTTCGTTTTAACTAAACTCTGTAACCATGTTTCGGTCGTACCGTACCCGTGAAATAAATAGAAGCTAAAGTAATTCTTTCATATTCAGGAATAGAGGGTAACAGTTGGAAATACTTCTGAGTTTTTCTAATCCACATTCTCGGATTAGATCCATCAAACGAGGGGAATTCAATATATTTGGGCTGAAGAATTACCATAATTCCCTTGAGATTGCTGAGGTTGTCTCTTCATCAACACTGGATTATTAGTCACAGGTCCAACTCCTTGTTCACTTGCCATAGATAATCCACCCCCTAATACATACTTATTTTTGTTGTAATTTTGCATTTGATCCGCAATAGAGCCCATTTGAAGAGTGAGCTTTGCAATTGCACCAGAAATGTCGCTGAACTTCCCATCCATGTCACTGAATCTGCTATCCATTCGTTGTTCAACAGCCACTCTCTTCGCTCTCTCCTCAATCAGAGCACCCTCCTGCTTGTTAAGCAAATCCTGGAGATCTTTAGACCGCAATCTGTCCGCCATAGCTAGGCCATATGGAACGCCTTGCTCTGGATACCAAATGTAACAAACTTAATGAACAATTAACATAAAATAACAAAACAACCAAACGAAATGGAATTATATTAAGCTGAAAAACAATACAACAGTCCAGAAATGAGATGAGGAATTGAAGAAATAGGGGAAGGGAAAAACTGAGCTTACACAATGAAATTACTTGCCCCAAAAGTAGACACAAAACAGCAGTAATATACCCTAACACCAGCTAAGAAAATAGAATGTCGACATCCAAAAATATCAGTCACGCCCCGGGTCCGTGGGCCCATTGGACGCGAGCGCAAGTCTCCAAGCCCACCAAGTATAACCTGAAATTGGGCCTAAACCACTGCCCAAAAGGGATATCCATTTGTTATACTTGGACTCTTTAACATATAAACTGAACTTAACTCTCATACTTTCCCGATGTGGGACAGGGCTATCACAATCACCCCTCCTTCAGAATCGCGACGTCCTCATCGCGGCATGACATATAGCCTATGATCGAGTCGTCTGCGTTGGGACTCTAGAGGTGGCTCCTATGGGCTCAAGAGGCCGTGGCTCCCACACATGTAGCACTTTGCCCCGCAGGCTCAAGAGGTGGCTCCCATGTGCGTAGCACTTTGCCCCGTATAGCACTTAGCTCCTGCAACTGACGAGCGGCTCTGATACCATTTGTCACGGCCCGGGTCCGAGGGCCCATTGGACGCTAGTGTAAGTCTCCAAGCCCACCGAGTATAACCTAAAATTGAGCCTAAACCACTGCCCAAAAAGGGATATCCATTGGTTATACTTGGACTCTTTAACTTATAAACTGAACTTAACTCTCATACTTTCCCGATGTGGGACAGGGGTATCACATCCACACCGCATAACTAACTCCTGCGCACATGGTCCCCTCCAGCTATGAACTCAGCCATTCTCAACAATTGGATTCATTGTCTGTTGAACGGTTGGATCATATACCAGTGAAGTATGAATCTTGGCCCTCCGATCTTTGGCGCCCAAATTAACGGCTGTGAGACCTTTACAATTAGTCTCCACGACATCGTTCAACCCCTGTAATTTAAACACAATCCGACGCTGCATATTAATTCCCATCCAACGGTTGATATTCAAACTGATGCTTGGCTCCAAAATAAAGCTTTCCATGACAGTCATCTGTGCAGGACGCAGTGGAGTTGTGGAAGGACATATGTACAACGAAATATGTGGAAGGAAAACGCTGTTAGTGTGGCGGGCCTGAGACAGAGTGACGGTATAACGCAATATTACAAAATTTCGCCATAACCTCGTTATCAAAATATTTCTAAAATATTTTAATAAGCAGTGGAAAAAATCAGGGCAGCATAACTCTAATATATACAGACATTGATAACATAATTTTAAATCACATAGCTTATAATCACAATATGCAAATAATAATTTTGGCAGCATAACGGTATTACCGTACTACAAAATTGGCTATCAACGACACTTTTCCAGCACCCTGTTATTTTCTTGTGAAACCGGCAGAGCTTCCCCGCAATATCCCCGATTAAGAGTTAGGAGTGTGGGCTCCGGCAATATTTCTATAAATACTTGAGAAAATATTTTTTTAGAAAAACACCTTTTTCTAATTTCAAAAAATCCCTATTTTCTATTAATTAAGTGGATTATATATTAATTATATAACCACCTAATTAAGTAATTAATTAATCTTTTAATTAGGATTAATTAATCCTAGAGAGAGAGAGTGCCGAGAGGGCCATTTCAAAGCTGAAAAAAAAGGAAATTTTCTGCCCAAAAATTGGAATGAATAAATGCGTAGCTGAACCCCAATTTATAACATGAAATTGAGGGCATTTTCGTACAAAATCGAATATTTTCCGTGCACTGCAAGTTCAAATGGCCAATCGGAGTTCGCCACGTGGAAAAGTAGCTCGCCAGAAGTCCGTAGCTGCCAAGCACGCGCTGAGCTAACGTGGCACGTGCCGCCACGCGCGGCCTGAAGCTGGCTGTGTGCTGGTGTGTATTCACACGCGCCTCCACAGCTGGCCGCCACGTGTCCGGTCGGGTCCGATCTAATCGGTTCATCTCCCAAACCAGTTCAGGAATGAACCGTCGGTTCAGTCTGGTCTGTACCTGGGTGATGTGGCACCATCTCGCAAGGCCACATGTCAGGGTCGGTTTGAACCGACTCGACCCTGCCCGAACCAATGGCCCCGTTGACTATCCAGTCAATATCAATCTGGGCCGCCTATTCAAGTTGACATGGCGTGATCCTGGTCGTCCATTATTTGGCGCCCAGTCAGCAACACTTGTCGCTGACCCGCTGACGTGGCATGACACATCATCACTTGCCACGTCAACAAAAACATTTTTTTTTTTTTTTTGAAAATTTTATTTTCTCCAAAATAAAATTTCGGACATTTCCAACTCTTTGGAATTTAATTTATTTTCTCAAAATAAATCCTTGGCTATTTTCAAACACTTTGAAAATTTATTTCTCTCTCTACTTTTAATATTTTCTCTTTAATCTTCGTTGGGGCTTGTGGGGGGACCTGCAGGACTAATTAATTTTATTTCCAAACGGGTCAATCTATCATCATCCCATGAAAATAATTGATTATCGTTTAACAATATTTAATTCCACTAAATAAATATTGTTGAACTCTAAAAAATTAATTAAATTATTCACGAATTTCTCGATCTAGCATAATTTTGCATTTTACTCCTCTGTACAGATATCTATGAAAAATAAATCAATACTACCATCATTTATTTTTCACTTTCAATCTGAAATTTCTTGATTCGCCTTAAGTCCAAATTCTCTGTATGTGAAACACATTCAACATACAACTTCGGTGACGCACACACGAAGTACTTTGGCCAAAGATTTAATTCGAACTTTTGCAAATCTATTTCAGGGATATCTTTTAATCTTCCAGCAAGGCTACAGATTCCTCTATCAATGTTTCTCTTTAGCACATTTCATGCAATCATCGAACGTACAAAGTATTTTGGCCACCCATTACCGAGACCTCACTTCTGAGTACATCACAGTGATTAACACTACATGCCTAAAGTAGAAACACTGCCAGGATTAAGAGTCTAATGCTTTCGAGATTTTGTTCATTTTAGATAGCAGTATAAAATGAACAATCTCAGTGGTCCAGTTCGATGTTTCCAATCTCATTGAAAATCATCAATGTGTTATAACTGGAAACTCCATTTCCCTATGACGAAAGATTAATCATCTTATATAACACATTATAGTCTTGATAAGAACATTTTCTTATCATACCGACTAGAACTTTAATGACACATGATTTCTGGCATTAAAAGTCTTTTCCTATGAAACACATTTCATATAAAAATACCATCACACGTCATTAATTATTAAATTTGTAAAATACCCATAATTTGCTGTAATTTCAGTTTTATTAATCCTAAATATTTACAATATAATTGGATTTTCAGGGCATTAATCCCAACAAACACGACGGAAGAGGAGAAATTTCTCAGACATTACAAGAAAGAGCAAAAGAAAAAGCCAAAAAAAAAGAAAACGACGTCGTTGCAAGCCCTGCGGGTGAGAATCCCCTGGATTTGATTAGATTTTCATTGTTGCAACCGGCCGACCAAACGGCTCTTATATATATAGGGAAAATGACCTCAATAATATATATTTTACCATCTAAACTTGTCATTTTTAGGTATAAAAACAGAGTAAATTTACAATACGAGAAACTCAATTGAATTTCTAGGAAGTATATATAATCGGAACAGATTTCGTTTTGAGGAGCATCTTAGGGCTTATTCGTGCTTGAATATGGTGCAGCCAAATCAGTATAAAAAGATATTTATTTGTCATATTTTATTAGTAAAGATTAAATTATAACAAATTATTATTTGACTTTCATATTTTATATTTATTACTTTATAAGTTGTAAAATACTTTAAACGTCTTAATCTGCGAATATAATTTTTAACGGTGTTTATTAGTTTATCAGAGACTATTTTATTAGTGCGCATTAAAAATTAAGTTTCAATTAATGTCTCATAGATAAACTGATGCATTAATATCGGACGGTGATATGTTACAGAAATTACATATATAGTTTTTGTGGAATTATGGCGTGAATAACCTTCCGTTTGTGTTTGTCGGTCGTGGGAATAAGAATACTGAATAATGTGTGCCTGCCTGGGCTATGACGGAAAATAGACGTCATATGCATTCATCACGGCAAAACTCTAAAGTCGATACTTGGCAAGACTTGGTCAATCAATGTGAACCTAATGATTTATTTCTACTTTCTTTTTTCCTTTGTTACAATTTTTCGGCAGTTTCCAGATATTTAAAAATATATTTATTTATTCTAAATATAAATAAGCTAAAAACTAGAAAAGTGGGATCCCATCAGAACTCTAAAGTTAAGATACAAAAAGAAAAAAAAGAAAAAGAGCTGAAATACTTAAAAGGAATTGCATTTCAGTAATATTTCCGCTTCTAAGTAATTTTCGTAAATAAATGCAAGTTTCTACCAGAAAAATATATATATAAATGCAAATTTATATAGTCTGTTAATGGTAGAAGCAGCAGGTGGGGAAGAGGCAGTTGTTCATGCATCACGGCTTAAAACTTTCAAAATATACTATCAAGTTCTTGTTAGGCATTTTGAATAATTTTAGCTAAGCTGAGCTCCCTAAGAAAGACAAGAAAAAGAAATATTTGTATACACTTCCTGTGTTCCTACTTCCTCTTTCCATTGATGGTGATGTAGCAAATGGAACACTCGGTCCACGACTGTAACAATCACATTAAGTTAAACGACACCAAAATACATTTCCAAGCAAACTTGGATTTATGTTCTTTTCCATCACAACTAGACTTTGAAGCACTACTTATATTGCTTAGGAAATTGGCGCACTCATATTCAACCAGAATAGGATATGACATAATCCTTAGATAGTGAATATGGGGAGGTTATACTACTCTTGTGCAATTTTCCACCTGTTACTGTTAGTTAAGAGGTTTGCAGTTTGCGAAAACAAAACTAGCTTTGGTTGCATTTCAGGGGAGAGGAATGCTCTCCTAAAGCTGAAAGCAAGCTTTGAAGATCCTGCCAATACATTGTCTTCATGGCATACCAATACTGATTGCTGCGTGTGGAAAGGCGTGGTGTGCGACGGTAACATCGGTCGTGTTGTCAGCCTTCGTCTCAGAAATACTAATCCTTATGATGATGATTACAAATTGACGAGTAATCATCTTGATTCTTCATTGTTGGAGCTCAAGTATCTCAGCTATCTAGACCTGAGTGTGAACGACTTTCAGCTCAGTCTTCTACACAATCTTGGCAATCTTTTGAGCTTGCGGGTGATTGATCTCAGATCGATAACAACATTTTCGCTCGTTGATGATCTCATGTGGGCTTCAAATCTCTCGATGTTGGAGCATCTTGATATGGGGGGTGCGCACTTGAGTCGAGCAAAACATTTATATGAGATACTCTTCCACATGCTTCCTTCCATACTTGTCTTGGGCTTGTCTTAATACCCAACTTACTAACACACATTTTCCCAATTCTTCTTCATTACTTACTGAAATTGGAATCCAATTTCCTCAATGGCTTCGAACCCTGGCTTCGAACCCAAAAGGCACTTGAGTGACTTATTTTGTGGAATTGTAGCATTTCGGGATTTCTTGCAAAATGGCTTCATTACTTAAATTTGGCATATATCAATCTGCCTGACAACCATATTGAGGGACCAATGTTAAAGTAGTGCCCTAGAAGAGCCAAATAGTTTAGGCCTCTTTTTGTAAACTACTCTTATTAGCAGGAATTTGTGACATTAATGAAATAATAAATGTAACGTTTCATAGTCGTTTAATTCTATGTGGCCAATTCATCATATCTCATTCAAGTTTATTAATTACATATTATAACTGTTTGTGTATGGATGAAACCCCAAGGTCACATTAAGCTACGGGACTTGACCTCGCATAGGGATGGAGGTTATGAAACAAGTGTCTATGGCATGACCTAAATCAACTCCAAGTCGAAGAGTCTAATAAGCACGGGGATGTTGACTTGACTCGTTTGAGACTTGCTCATACGACGTGCCTTTAAGAAAGGTTACTTTCTTTCATAAGTATTGAATGTAGAGACATTCACATGCGTATGGGGGTGCTTGTTAGGGAACAAGTACACTGAGGATCCCGATGGGGACACCTCAATGGGGTAAGGCTTTTATGCCTTAATGATGAGGTTGGTTCCCGGGTTATGGTAGTGTCTAAATAGTCCTTAGACTTGAGGCTCCATTGATGCTCTGTGCATGACAAGGGCAATGTTTGATATGCTCCTAGAGATTCATGGGTTCCATGAATCTCGTTATGGTTGTATGTTGGCATTGTTCGAATCATGTATGGGGGCATATGAGATGCCAACATAGAATCTATCGCTCGTCTAGAAGAACGAGTGAATCACCCATGAATTCTATTGTAGTACATTCCACTTAAATCCTTGCGCAAGGTAGTGAGATCTAAATTAGGAAATGAGTTTCCTAGAGTGTTAGATCAAATGGAATTACTATTAGAATTAATTCATAGCATTAGGACTAATAGGGTTCTATCATTCCCATGCCCTAAGTCCTAATCGGGAATTGGACGATAGAAGGATCTTATCTCACGGTATCCATGAGACTGAAAGGTTCACAACACAATCTTCACCTATTGGATGGGTGGTCATGAGCTTGTCACTAGACATCGATCATGATCTGTAGGTACTGATTAATTAAAAGGAGTTTTAATTAGACAGTGATTAATTGAAAGGTTTCAATTGAATCGATAAGATAAATTGTTATCTGAAATACCACGTTAAGAATGTGGGCCTACTACTATTCATTGGTGAACCTAAGGGGTCACACAATGACTCGAATTGAACAACAAGATTATCTAAAGATCAATAGAGATTGATTAATAAATTAAAAGAGTTTAATTTATGAGAGAATAATTAATTAATAATTGTATTAATTAATTTATGCTTAATTGTTAAGCTATTGAGAATAGATGTTAAAGAGTTAACATTAATTTAAATAAGTGTATTTAAATTATGTTGGGCTTGAAATTTAATTAAGAGTAATTAATTTTTAAGTCCACCAATTTAATTAGATGTTGGACTTTTGATTTAATTATTGTAATTAAATTAAGTCCACTAATTAAATAAATGTTGGGCCTTTTAATTTAATTAGTATTGATTTAATTAAAGCCCATTATATCAACTAGCCCATAGGGTTTTTGACCTAGGGTTAAGCATATAAGCAGATTTGTAAGAAGAAAGAAATGATCGTTGTTTTTCTTCTTTTCTACTTTCTCTCCAAGTCTCTCTTCTCTCTCATCTCTCAATATTGTATTGAGAATACTATTAGATAATCAATATCCAATTAGTGTTCTAGTGTGTTAATTGATTAGTTGTTCAATTACGGGTCGTGGACTACCTTAGAGGAATTCCGCGTGGGATTCTTGGAAGAAGATCGGATAGAAGAGAACCGGGTAGGTTTTGGAAAACCTTCTTATCATCGCCATCAACTGGAAGCGAAAGAGGTATTTGATTCTTCTTCCGTTTAAATCGTAAATCTGAATCAAAGGCTGATCTTAATTGGAATTCCATTAAAACTTGTTTTATAATCCCTAAAAAATTTTAATTTCCGCTGTGTTAGGGTTGACGAATTCCAACAGTGGTATCAGAGCCATACTTTGATTGATTTACGATTTTTAGTTCCTTGTATTAATTTGATTAATATGTTGATGCGTGTCATGCTTGTTTTAATTTGATATTCGTTTGGGCGAAGTTTTAAAATTTGAAGAAAAGTTCTTGTTTTAAAACTATATGAAAATTATGAGATTTCGTGAAAATCGAAAAATTGTTTTTGATTTCATAAAATTATAATTTTTATTCGTGTTTTATTTCAAAATTGTTTTAAAATAAAATTAAACAAAAAAAAAAAATTTATTGGAACTGCACAGTGCGTGAGCCACTGTACAGTCCCGTGCAAGTGTGTGCAACATGCCAACATTGAAGATGGTGGCTGTTGTTTTAGGGCAACAGCAGGTTGGGCTTCATCCCAGCACATATTGTGACCGTGGGCCACGGGCCATCCATTTGGTAAGTCGCACATGTTGGGCCGTTTTGATGTTGTGCCTTTAATGGGCCATCAACACTGAAGAGGGTCAAAGGCCCGCTATGTGTAAAGTGGGTCAAGGCCCGCCAGGTGCCGTTTTGTCCTCCGAGTCCAGCCCGCGGTATTGGGCTGGATCTTGATAGCCCAACCCCTTTTGAAACACATATTTTCTGCAAAAATGGGAACGCTGGGATTTGAACCCGGGATCCCTTTAATGTAAACATGGTGTTTCACCGGTAGGCTATCTCAATTAGTTGAGATTATTTTGGTAGGTTTTATTATTACCTTCTAAAGCCAACTAATTTTTTTTTTTTTTAAATTAATTTTGTAAAATCGTTTTACTTGAAAATTAATTATTTTTGCCCAAAATAGAATTGTTAAAATAGAAGCATGATGTATTAGATAGAGATCTAATTGGAATTAAATTGGAGTAGAGAATTCATTTTAATTAAAATTGAAGGATTAATTTAATTAGTGAATTAAAAGATAATCCTTGGTCAATAAATAATTTTAGAAATTATTTAAAGGCTTTAAATCGCATAATGACTATTTACTTGGTAAATTTATTTTATGCAATGCATTGGATGTATGTTTGGATCAATCATGGGCTTTATTTGCGCAATGTATGGTTTTATTTTATTTATGCATTTTGATATTGGTTTTAAACGAGAGCCTGCGAGCCTCTTATTCAATTGTTGTAAGCATTGTTTTTATTTTCTCCCCCTTAAAATGTAATCCCCCTTTATTTTGTAAAGAGAGTAGTTTTAGGGTGAGATCTCTAATTAGATTAGGAGATGGAGAAACAAGACGGAGCAAGCAACGGAATAAGAAGCCCATCAAGGCCCCAAAACTGTTTGGGTGCAATTATTTTAATGTAATAGAATAGGATTCTATTTGAGTGCTCCCTTTGTATGTTTAATCCCGTTTGATGCATGAATAGAACCATGGTCCATAAAATGGCTATTATGGACCATGCATAGGAAGCTCATGATTATCCAATTTTTATAGGAGCATGCTAGGTTTTTATTATCTTATTATGAATGTTATCTTTATGTGTATAAATGTGTTCATGCATTAATTAAGATAAAATAAGATAATAATTACAATTGATGAGTCTTGGTAGAATTTTTAAAATTCTTATACCCCGAACCGTCTTAGATAGTCTCAGACAATATAAATATTAAATCCAAATGGAAATTAAAGGATAAAATTCGATTGTATAAATTTCCAAGCATTCCGTCAATAGAATTATTTGTTTTAGAATTAATCAAATCATTAAGTATTGGCCACGAGGTGTGGGATACGAAATGACGAGATTAATTGAACTAAAATAATTCTTTGCATAAAAGATGCAATTTTTCAAAGTCAAAATTATGGTACTGGCCACGAGGCGTGGGATATTCGTAATGGCGATGGAGAAATCTTAGGGATTGACGGGTCGGATTTAAATACTGATTAGTATAGATGTCGCACGAGTCGTGGGTCTATAAGAAAGGTAATGCAAAATAATATTAAGAGTTGTATAGAGATACAATTGTTGATAAGATCGTCTACCTTGAGGCTTAAAGTCGGATGTCTCACGAGTCGTGGGTCCGGTGATAAGTGCTTGGGGGTCTTAATACCCACTATTTGAAAATTATGATTTTTCTAAAATTATAAGTGTTGGGTTTAGTGCCCTGAAAAATCCAATTTCTTTGTAAATACATCGTATTTTGTTGGATTAATAAAACTGAAATTATCGCAAGTTATGAGTATATTAACATAATTAATAACGTGTGATGATATTCTTATATGTAATGTGTTTCATAGGAAAGGACTTTGGATATCGAAATCACGTGTTATTAAAGTTCTAGTCGGTAAGATAAGAATAAGTTCTTATCGAGACTATAATGTGTTATATAAGATGATTAGTCTTTCGTCATAGGGAAATGGAGTTTCCAGTTATAACACATTGATGATTTTCAATAGATTTGGAAACATCGAACTGGACCACTAAGATAGTTCATTTAAACTACTATCTAAAATGAACAAATCCTATGGAGCAATGAACTCTTAATCCTGGTAGTATTTCGACTTTAGGCATGTAGTGTTAATCATTGTAACTTGCTCATAAGTGAGGTCTCGATATCGAATGACCGAAACCTTTGTACGTTCAGTGATTACATGAAATGTGCTAAAGAGAAATATTGATCGAGGAATTTGTGGCTTTGCTGGAAAGTTAAAAGATATTCCTGAAATAGATTTGCAAAGTTCGAATTAAAACTTTGGCCAAAGTACTTCGTGTGATGCGTCACTGAAGTTGTATGTTGAATGTGTTTCATGTACAAGAGATTTGAACTTAAGGCGAATCAGGAAATTTCAGATTAGAAATGAAAAATAAATGATAGTAGTATTAATTTATTTTTCATGGATATCTACACGGAGGAGTAAAATGCAAAATTATTCTAGATCGAAAAATTCGTGAGTAATTTAATTAATTTTAGAGTGCAACAAATATTTATTTAGTGGAATTAAATATTGTTAAACGGTAATTAATTATTATCATGGGATGATAATATATTAATCCGTTTGGAGCTAAAATTAATTAGTCCTGCAGGTCCCCCTGCAAGCCCCAATTAAAAACCCGAAGAGAAAATATTAAAAGGAGAAAGAGAAATGATTTTTCAAAGTGTTTGAAAATAGGCAAGGGATTTATTTTGAGAAAATAAATCAAGTTCCAAAGAGTTGGAAATACCCGGAATTTTATTTTGGAGAAAATAAAATTTTAAATTTTAAAAAAAAAAAAAATATATTTTGCTGACGTGGCAGCTGACGTGGCAATCCACGTGGCATGCCACGTCAGCAAGTGGGTCCAGGTGGCGCTGACTGGGCAACCGCGTGGCACGCCGCGTGGATGGCTCAGATCGCGCCACGTCATCGTGGAGTAACGGTCCAGATTTGGTCTAAAAACGGGTCGGTCAAAGCGGGTCAAACGAATAGGGTTGGACCCTATTCGGATAGGGTCAAACCGGGTCCGGTCCGGGTAGGACCAGACCCGGACACGTGTCGGCGTCTGGTGGTACTACGCGTTTTCAACGCGCCAACCACTTGGCCGACTTGTGGCGGCGTGTGGGGGCGCGTGCGGCCACGTGTCGGCGCGTGGTTGGTGGCGTTGGATCCGCGACGACGAGACCTTCAACGTGGTCACCTCGGTTTACGTGTCCAAGTTGTACACGCAAGTGGGGATGTGAAATGACCATTTTGCCCTTGCTTTTGTAACCAAACTGACCGTTTTGCCCTTGAGTTTTTGCCTATAAATAGGCTGATCCCCTACCTCATTTCTCATAACACTTTGGGATGATTTTGGCTAATTCTTGGCTTTGAAATCGTCCCATCTTCTCCTAGTTAATTCCGATTTATTTCGGAATTAATTTTAATTAGGTGTTTATATAAAACGCCTAATTTCGGGAGAATAAACCCTGAAAAGGGTTTTTAGTTTAAAGTTTTATTTTCTCTAAGTATTTAGAGAAATACTTTCGGAGCCCACATTCCGAGGGTGTCCCTGGGGAAATTACAGGGAAGCTCTGCCGGTTTCACGAGGAGGTCGGGAATCGGGTTCTCGGGAGGCGAGCTCCGGGTGCAGTAGCCATCTTCGGTGAAAGGTATTTTATATTGTTTTTATTTAAGCATGATGAATTAGGTGCTCTTAAGTGTTAATTGCATGCTTTATTTATCTGCTTTGTGATTTAAAATTTATTATCAATTGCATGTATATACTTGAGTAGTTCCGGCTAGTCTTCCACTGTTTGTATTTAAATATTTTAGAAATATTTTGATACCTGTATATTAGGAAAAATTTTAAAGTACGGTCCCGGACTGCTACTGTTCTGGGCCCGAATCCCAGCAACTGGTATCAGAGCCGTGCTCTAGATATATACATGCATTGATATGATGCATGCGATGCATAATTTTAAATCTGCTGCTGTGCACGTAAATTCTATCAAAGGAGGCTGGTTTTTTAAGTGGGACCTTTGTGACCCCTCCAGTGTTTCCTGGGAATCTACGTGGAATGGTAATTTTCTAGGAATCAATTTCAATAATCTTCCTGGTTAATTACCGAATCAGTAAACATGATTTAAATTATGAGATAATTTATTTATAACATGTTTACTTTATGCCATTTATTTTAAGCATGATAATTATGTGATAATTATATGCGAGCATGCTTAATTGATTTAATTTATGGCATGATCATGATAATATGAGATATTATGATATTTACAATTATGCGTATTTTATTTAATGTGATTAAATAGTAATGTTTAATAGAGATTAGACGCGATGCATAATTGAATTAATATTTTTTGGCCTAATTAATAAAGAGTTATTAAATAGACTTAAAATATTATTAGGATTATAAAAGTGATTTAGTAATCCTAGTGGGAGGATATTAATTAGATTAATTACTTCCAACAATAAGACGCCAAAAGTGATTATTAAATAATCAAAAGATAATCCACACTTTTTTAAAAAAATTCAAGTGGGAGCGAGATGAAAAGAGTTGGATTCTCACGGTCTCCATTACCCGTCTATAGTATAGTAAATATATACTACTCCCTTCGGCGGGTATATATTCGCGGTATACAAGATTAGACTTCTACGGATAGAATGAAATATGAGAAGGTTGGTGGTAACTAAGATGTCTGAAGGATCACCTGTTCAGGATCATGTTATGAACATGATGGCTTATCTGAACGAAATTGAGAGTCTCGGTGCTAAGATGGATAATCTCAGCAAACAGGACATGATCCTGTGCTCTCTGCCAAAATCATTCGATACGTTCAGGCAGAACTATTCTATGAATAAGTTGGATTTTACTCTGCCTGAGCTAATGAATGAACTCAAGGTGACAGAAGGGGTAATGAAAGCTAAGGGAACGGTTCTCTTGGCACAGGCATCGACTTCCACGGCTCCAAAAGCCAATAAGTGGAAAAAAGGAAAAGGAAAAGTTTCCCATCCTAAAGGTAAGGTTCAGAAGAAGAAAGCTAAGCCAAGCAAAGGAAAATGTTTCCATTGTGGAGGTAATGGGCACTGGAAAAGGAATTGCCCAAAATACTTAGCCAGTCTTCCTGCTAAGTCGTCTGCACAAGGTATGGTGATGTCTTGTTTATTAGAAGTATGTTTAGTTGGAAGTCCACCAGATTCCTGGTGTGTGGACTCAGGTTCAACTAATCATATCTGCAATTCATTGCAGGGATTCAAGCTAACCAGGAAGCTTGAAGACGGCGAGATGCAGCTACTGCTCGGAAATAATACTAGTATATCTGTATTAGCAGTAGGGACTGTAGAACTATATTTTGGCAGTAGGGTTTTGATTTTGAAAGACACTTTATATGTACCGTCTATACGCAGAAATCTGATTTCTGTTAGCTGTTTAATGAATAATGGTTTTAGTGCTTATTTTGAACGATGTTTAACCATTAAGCATAATAAAAGGTTTATTTGCTCTGGTACAGTAAGCGATGGTCTTTTCTTATTATACCCTGATAAAAATCCTAATTCCGAACTTAACACTACTAAACTTGACTTACCATCCAAGAGAAAAGCTCCTATGCCTAACGAGGCTTATAAGTGGCACCTACGGCTTGGTCATATTAATTCGAATAGGATCCAAAGACTAATTTCGGATGGACTATTGAGTCCTTTGGACTTGACAGAACTTCCAGTCTGCAAATCCTGTTTAGAAGGAAAAATGACCAAGAGGTCTTTTAAGACTAAAGGTAATCGAGCCACAGAGTTGCTTGAATTAATTCATACGGATGTGTGTGGTCCTATGAGTATTCAAGCAAGAGGAGGTTTTGAGTATTTCATCACTTTTACGGATGACTATTCAAGATATGGATACGTCTATTTGATGAGACATAAGTCTGAAGCTTTTGAAAAGTTCAAAGAATATAAGGCTGAAGTCGAGAATCAAATTGGAAAACGTATAAAGACACTTCGATCGGATCGTGGTGAAGAATATTTGTCTACAGAGTTTCTAGAATTTCTCACTGCAAATGGGATTAAATCTCAGTTATCTGCACCGGGTACACCCCAACAGAATGGTGTTGCAGAAAGGAGAAATAGAACTCTAATGGAAATGGTAAGATCCATGATGAGTCATGCTACCCTACCGAGTTCATTTTGGGGCTTTGCTCTCGAAACGGCAGCTCACATAATAAACCATGTTCCATCCAAGTCAGTCCCTAAAACACCAATGGAACTGTGGCGAGGGCGGAAGCCCAGTGTCTCCTATCTTCGGATATGGGGAAGCCCAGCCCATGTGTTAAGAAAGGATCCTGACAAGTTGGAATCAAGAACAGAGGTTTGTTTATTCATAGGTTATCCTAAAGGAACAAGAGGTAGGATATTTTACGATCCGAGAGATCACAAAGTGTTTGTAAGCACTAATGCTAAATATCTCGAAGACGATTTCGTAAATAACCACAAGGGTAGAAGTAAAATAGTGTTAGAAGAAATGACAGTATCAGATACTGAACTCCAAGAACCCATAACAACTGAAAATGTGATAGATACATATGATGTACCAGATACGACATATGATGTAGGGATAAGTACACGACAACCTCGTCGTAGTGGGAGGATTGTCAGGGCACCTGACAGATATAGACGCTGACCGTTGGGTCAAAGCCATGGAATCCGAGTTAGATTCAATGTATTCTAATAAAGTCTGGGAACTTGTAAAGGCGCCTGAGGGCATTAAACCTATTGGATGCAAATGGGTTTACAAGCGGAAAAGAGGAGTGGACGGAAAGGTAGAAACCTTTAAAGCAAGGCTTGTGGCAAAGGGTTATACTCAGAAAGAAGGTATCGATTACGATGAAACCTTCTCGCCCGTAGCTATGCTTAAGTCCATAAGGATTCTTCTCTCCATTGTCGCTTATTATGATTATGAAATCTGGCAAATGGATGTAAAGACTGCCTTCTTGAATGGGCACCTTCAAGAAGAGATATACATGGCTCAACCTGAGGGCTTTATAGCCAGAAATCAGGAGCATATGGTATGCAAATTTAATAGATCAATCTATGGTCTTAAGCAAGCGTCTAGATCATGGAACATCAGATTTAATGAAGCAATTAAATCCTTTGGATTTATACAGTTGCCTGATGAACCATGTGTGTACAAAAGACATCAGAGTAGTGTTGTAACATTTTTAGTTTTATACGTAGACGATATTTTGCTCATTGGGAATGACACAGGAGTATTGTCAGCAGTCAAGATATGGTTGTCAAATCAGTTTGACATGAAAGACCTAGGTGAGGCCAGTTATATTTTAGGGATCAGACTTTGTCGTGATCGGAAAAATAAGATGATTGGTTTATCACAAGCAGCATATATAGATAAGATGCTGGCAAGGTACAATATGGCTGACTCTAAGAAAGGTTCATTACCTTTCTGACATGAAGTTCATCTATCTCGAGATCAGTGTCCCAAGACAGCTGAAGAGACAGAGGAAATGAAAAATGTTCCGTATGCTTCGGCAGTCGGAAGCCTCATGTATGCCATGCTATGTACAAGGCCAGATATCTGTTATGCTGTGGGTATGGTCAGCAGATATCAGTCAAACCCTGGACCCCAACACTGGATAGCTGTAAAGCATATATTGAAGTACTTGAGAAGAACTCGGGATTATATGCTTGTTTATCGCAGTGATGAGCTCATTCCTATAGGGTACACAGATTCAGATTTTCAATCTGACTTAGATTCTAGACGTTCGACGTCTGGATACGTGTTTACTCTGGGAGGAGCAGCCGTAAGTTGGAGGAGTATTAAGCAAAGTTGCATTGCTGACTCCACCATGGAAGCCGAATACGTGGCAGCTTCGGAAGCAGCCAAAGAAGCGTATTGGTTTAGAAATTTCCTAATAGATTTGGAAGTCATCAAAGATGGACTTACACCAATCACATTGTACTGTGACAATGCTGGAGCGGTGGCCAACTCCAAGGAACCTCGAAGTCATAAACATGCAAAGCACATCGAGAGAAAGTTCCACATTATTCGAGATTATGTGGAACGTGGAGAAGTGGCAGTAGTAAAGATTGACTCGATAAATAATCTGGCAGATCCCTTCACTAAGACTTTGGCGCAAAAGAGTTTTAATACTCATGTAGAAGGGATGGGGCTTAGATGTGTAGCCAATTGGATTTAGGGCAAGTGGGAGATTGTTGGGTTTAGTGCCCTGAAAAATCCAATTTCTTTGTAAATACATCATATTTTGTTGGATTAATAAAACTGAAATTATCGCAAGTTATGAGTATATTAACATAATTAATAACGTGTGATGATATTCTTATATGAAATGTGTTTCATAGGAAAGGACTTTGGATATCGAAATCACGTGTTATTAAAGTTCTAATTGGTAAGATAAGAATAAGTTCTTATCGAGACTATAATGTGTTATATAAGATGATTAGTCTTTCGTCATAGGGAAATGGAGTTTCCAGTTATAACACATTGATGATTTTCAATAGATTTGGAAACATCGAACTGGACCACTAAGATAGTTCATTTAAACTACTATCTAAAATGAACAATTCCTATGGAGCATTGAACTCTTAATCCTGGTAGTATTTCGACTTTAGGCATGTAGTGTTAATCATTGTAACTTGCTCATAAGTGAGGTCTCGATATCGAATGACCGAAACCTTTGTACGTTCAGTGATTACATGAAATGTGCTAAAGAGAAATATTGATCGAGGAATTTGTGGCTTTGCTGGAAAGTTAAAAGATATTCCTGAAATAGATTTGCAAAGTTCGAATTAAAACTTTGACCAAAGTACTTCGTGTGATGCGTCACTGAAGTTGTATGTTGAATGTGTTTCACGTACAAGAGATTTGAACTTAAGGCGAATCAGGAAATTTCAGATTAGAAATGAAAAATAAATGATAGTAGTATTAATTTATTTTTCATGGATATCTACACGGAGGAGTAAAATGCAAAATTATTCTAGATCGAAAAATTCGTGAGTAATTTAATTAATTTTAGAGTGAAACAAATATTTATTTAGTGGAAATAAATATTGTTAAACGGTAATTAATTATTATCATGGGATGATAATATATTAATCCGTTTGGAGCTAAAATTAATTAGTCCTGCAGGTCCCCCTGCAAGCCCCAATTAAAAACCCGAAGAGAAAATATTAAAAGGAGAAAGAGAAATGATTTTTCAAAGTGTTTGAAAATAGGCAAGAGATTTATTTTGAGAAAATAAATCAAGTTCCAAAGAGTTGGAAATACCCGGAATTTTATTTTGGAGAAAATAAAATTTTAAATTTTTTTTTTAAAAAAAAAATATATATTTTGCTGACGTGGCAGCTGACGTGGCAATCCGCGTGGCATGCTACGTCAGCAAGTGGGTCCAGGTGGCGCTGACTGGGCAGCCGCGTGGCACGCCACGTGGATGGCTCAGATCGCGCCACGTCATCGTGGAGTAACGGTCCAAATTTGGTCTGAAAACGGGTCGGTCAAAGCTGGTTAAACGAATAGGGTTGGACCCTATTCGGATAGGGTCAAACCGGGTCCGGTCCGGGTAGGACCAGACCCGGACACGTGTCGGCGTCTGGTGGTACTATGCGTTTTCACACGCGCCAACCACTTGGCCGACTTGTGGCGGCACGTGGGGGCGCGTGCGGCCACGTATCGGTGCGTGGTTGGTGGCGTTGGATCCGCGGCGACGAGACCTTCAACGTGGTCACCTCGGTTTGCGTGTCCAAGTTGTACACGCAAGTGGGGATGTGAAATGACCATTTTGCCCTTGCTTTTGTAACCAAACTGACCGTTTTGCCCTCGAGTTTTTGCCTATAAATAGGCTGATCCCCTCCCTCATTTCTCATAACACTTTGGGATGATTTTGGCTAATTCTTGGCTTTGAAATCGTCCCATCTTCTCCTAGTTAATTCCGATTTATTTCGGAATTAATTTTAATTAGGTGTTTATATAAAACGCCTAATTTCGGGAGAATAAACCCTGAAAAGGGTTTTTAGTTTAAAGTTTTATTTTCTCTAAGTATTTAGAGAAATACTTTCGGAGTCCACACTCCGAGGGTGTCCCTGGGGAAATTGCAGGGAAGCTCTGCCGGTTTCACGAGGAGGTCGGGAATCGGGTTCTCGAGAGGCGAGCTCCGGGTGCAGTAGCCATCTTCGGTGAAAGGTATTTTATATTGTTTTTATTTAAGCATGATGAATTAGGTGCTCTTAAGTGTTAATTGCATGCTTTATTTATCTGCTTTGTGATTTAAAATTTATTATCAATTGCATGTATATACTTGAGTAGTTCCGGCTAGTCTTCCGCTGTTTGTATTTAAATATTTTAGAAATATTTTGATACCTGTATATTAGGAAAAATTTTAAAGTACGGTCCCAGACTGCTACTGTTCTGGGCCCGAATCCCAGCAATAAGGGGGTCAAAGGAGTTTGATTAAAATAGTGGGAGACTACATTTGATAAAAGTCCATATCATTTGTAATTGTTATTATTTCATATCCATCACTCATACTACGTTTTCTGCTTACATGTAGATTTTCTGCTAAAATCGTGATGTCTAAAATCCACTTAGTGCTATCCTTGAGGCCAATAAATTAACTGGCTCGAATTATGCTGATTGGCTTCGCAATCTCAAGATTGTCTTGGATTCTGAAAAGAGGACCTATGTATTGACACAGTCTCCTCCCGATGTCATACCTGATGACATGGCAGCCGATGAGAGGGAAACGGCTCTCCAGTGGCAAGAAGATGATCTACAGGATAGTTGTCTAATGCTTGCCACTATGTCTCCCGAGTTGCAGAGGCAGCATGCTGAGATGCGTCACTCGGCTGAGATCCATCTTCACTTGGAACAGATTTACAAGCCGATCAATAGGATTGATCGATTCGCAGCATCTAATGAGTTATTCTCACTCAAGATGGCTGAGGGATCAAGTGTTCATGAACACTGTATTAAGGCTTTAGGCCTTATTGAAAAGCTTGCGAGTCTCGAGGTGATCATGGATAATGAGCTTTATGTAGATTTGATCTTAACCTCTCTGCCACCTTCATTCAAACAGTTCATAATAAACTTCAATATGAATGGAGCTAAAGTCTCAGTTGAGGAACTGATGAACATGCTCGTAACTGTCGAGCGAACTATGAAGAAGGATAAGGCTGTTTTCTTAGTAGGTTCATCTTCATCCCAGACTAAGGCTGCAAAGCCAAAGAAGGGTAAGGGAAAGGGTTTCCAAAAGAAGAAAAAGACTCTTAAGCCCACCGGTGGGGTTAAGAAAACGAACACTAAGAAGAAGGCCAATCAAGCTGAGGATCAGTGCTTCCATTGCAAGAAACAAGGGCATTGGAAAAGGAACTGTAAGGAGTACTTAGCTACCCTTACAAAAGGTATAAATCTCAACGAAATTAACCTTTCATTCAATTCTAATAACTGGGTATTAGACTCTGGATGCGCTTCTCACATCTGTAATACGTTACAGGGAATGAGCAACGTCCGCGAGGTTGATGAAAGAGAACATGTTCTTCGAGTGGGCAATGGAGCAAGAGTTGCAGCAAAGGCCATAGGACATGTTAGGTTAATGTTAGGAGATGGTTTTATTTTAGTATTGAACAATGTTTTATTTGTTCCAGAGTTAGTTAAAAACATTATTTCCATTCCTGTACTAGACTTGGAAGGTTTTTCCTTCTCTATTACTAATGCTATGTTTTACATTTTGAAGAATGGTTCTTCACATGCATTAGGGTCTTTACAAAATGGTTTGTATTTAATTAATACTAATTTAAATCTCCTAAATGTCGAACGAGAAAACAAACGAAAATCAAATGACCAAACTTCAGCAAAGATTTGGCATGCTAGACTTGGACATATCTCCAAGAATAGGCTTCTAAAGATGGGTAACCTAGGATCATTCAGTACGAATGATCTAAATGAGTTAACCACTTGTGAATCCTGTTTAAAGGGAAAGATGACTAAGTCCCCTTTTAAAGGGCATGTAGAGCGAAGCCAAAATCTTTTGGATTTGATCTATACAGACGTTTACGGACCACTAAATGTTAGTACCCGAAACGGCTGTAATTACTTCATCACATTTACTGATGATTTCAGTAGATATGGGTATGTGTACCTGATGAAGCATAAGTCTGAGGCCTTTGAAAAGTTCATAGAGTATAAAACAGAGGTTGAGAACCAGACAGGTCGCAAAATTAAGGCTGTTCGATCAGATCGAGGTGGCGAGTATTTAAGTGATCTCTTTCTTGGTTATTTGAAAGATAATGGGATTATCTCACAATGGACTCCGCCCGGGACTCCTCAGTTAAATGGGGTGTCCAAGCGACGAAATCGGACTTTATTGGATATGGTCCGATCCATGATGAGTTTCACGGATCTTCCAATATCGTTTTGGGGTTATGCCCTTGAAACGGCTGCGAAGATAATTAATTTAGTCCCTTCCAAATCTGTGCCCGAAATACCATATAAGATGTGGTTTTCAAAACCCCCTACTTATTCATACCTTAGAGTTTGGGGATGTCCTGCATACGTCAAGAGACTAGTGGGAGACAAATTGGATTCCAGATCCAGTTTGTGTAAATTTGTAGGATACCCTAGAGAGTCTGTGGGTTATTATTTTTATGATCCCTCGGAACAAAAGGTGTTTGTTCCGAGGAATGCCACTTTTCTAGAAAAAGAGTTTCTAGTTGAAAAATCAGGCAAGATAGCAGAACTTAGTGAAGTTCAAGATGAACCTACAAATGATCAAGCAATGGAACCTCCCTCTTTCCCAAAATGAGAAGCAAACACAAGCCCTCGCAGATCCGTGAGGACAATTAGACTGCCTACATCCATTCGGATACTTTAGCCATAGCTGTGTACTATGATTACGAAACATGGTAGATGGATGTGAAAATGACTTTTCTAAATAGAGATTTAGATAAAGATATTTGTATGTAACAACTAGAAGGTTTCACATCCAGTGGGAGCGAACAGAAAGTCTACACACTCCAGAGATCTATATATGGACTCAAACAGGCGTCTAGAAGTTGGAACATCCGTTTTGATGAGACAGTCAAATCGTTTGGCTTTATCAAGAACGAGTATGAACCATGTGTTTACAAGAAAATCAGTTGGCGAGTCGTACAATTTTTGGTGTTGTATGTAGACGATATCTTACTCATTGGGAATGAGAAAGATGTGCTGCAAATAACAAAGACTTGGTTGTCTACTCAGTTTTCCATGAAGGACTTGGGAGAAGCTTCCTTTATTCTCGGTATAAAAATCTAGAGAGATAGATCACAGAGATTAATAGGTATGTCCCAAGTTCAGTACATAGACAAAGTATTGAAACGGTTCAGTATGGAGGAATCTAAGAGAGGATTCCTGCCAATGAGACATGGGTTGATCCTCTCTAAATCAATGTATCCTAACACTGAAGAAGAGAAGGATAGGATGTCTCGTATACCCTATGCATCTGCAATAGGGAGCATAATGTATGCTATGTTATGTACTAGACCTGATGTCGTATACGCTTTGAGCGTTACAAGTCGATTTCAGTCAAACTTTGGTGAGGGTCACTGATCTGCCATGAAATCCATCCTTAAGTACTTGAAAAGGACTAAGGATTTATTTCTTGTATACAGCGGAAAGGGAGAACTGAAATTAGAAGGATACACCGACTCAAGCTTCCAGTCGGATGTAGACGACTTTAAATCCACGTCTGGATTCATATTCCGGTTAAATGGTGGTGCAGTAAGTTGGAAAAGTTCCAAACAAGAAACTACTGCCGACTCTACTTGTGAAACGGAGTATATAGCTGCATCAGAGGCAGCGAAAGAAGGTGTGTGGATGAAAAACTTCATCCAAGAGTTGGACGTAGTGCCTAGCATTGCTGACCCGGTTGTTGTCTTTCACGATAATAACGGAGTGGTTGCGCAAACAAAGGAACCAAGAGCTCATCAGCGGTCTAAGCACATCCTAAGAAGATTTCATCTAATTAGAGGAATCATAGAAAGAGGCGACGTTATTGTGGAACGTGTACCCTCGGCAGAAAACGTAGCAGACCCGCTTACTAAACCTCTTAGCCAAAAGATCTTTGAAGGACATCTCCAGGAGATGGGCCTTAAGGCTATGGGCAATTGGCTCTGAGGGCAAGTAGGAGATTGTTAGAGTAGTGCCCTAGAAGAGCCAAATAGTTTAGGCCTCTTTTTGTAAACTACTCTTATTAGCAGGAATTTGTGACATTAATGAAATAATAAATGTAACGTTTCATAGTCGTTTAATTCTATGTGGCCAATTCATCATATCTCATTCAAGTTTATTAATTACATATTATAACTGTTTGTGTATGGATGAAACCCCAAGGTCACATTAAGCTACGGGGCTTGACCTCGCATAGGGATGGAGGTTATGAAACAAGTGTCTATGGCGTGACCTAAATCAACTCCAAGTCGAAGAGTCTAATAAGCACGGGGATGTTGACTTGACTCGTTTGAGACTTGCTCATACGACGTGCCTTTAAGAAAGGTTACTTTATTTCATAAGTATTGAATGTAGAGACATTCACATGCGTATGGGGGTGCTTGTTAGGGAACAAGTACACTGAGGATCCCGATGGGGACACCTCAATGGGGTAAGGCTTTTATGCCTTAATGATGATGTTGGTTCCCGGGTTATGGTAGTGTCTAAATAGTCCTTAGACTTGAGGCTCCATTGATGCTCTGTGCATGACAAGGGCAATGTTTGATATGCTCCTAGAGATTCATGGGTTCCATGAATCTCGTTATGGTTGTATGTTGGCATTGTTCGAATCATGTATGGGGGCATATGAGATGCCAACATAGAATCTATCGCTCGTCTAGAAGAACGAGTGAATCACCCATGAATTCTATTGTAGTACATTCCACTTAAATCCTTGCGCAAGGTAGTGAGATCTAAATTAGGAAATGAGTTTCCTAGAGTGTTAGATCAAATGGAATTACTATTAGAATTAATTCATAGCATTAGGACTAATAGGGTTCTATCATTCCCATGCCCTGTAACGTCCCGCTCATCCGATAAATAAGGTACGTCACCTTTCAACATTTTTATGTGTTTAATTATGTGTTGGTGCGTTGTGTGGCCTTCTTTTGAACTCTTTTAGAGTTTAGGGCCCTTTTTGTAATTTTCTCCTTTTAGGGGGTTTTTCCGGTCACTTCTCGTTCGGTAGAGATTTTGACTTCTTTGACCCCTTTATCGCGTCCGGGGCAGCGAAACGAGTCCGTAGACTCTAAGTTTGCCCAATTCTGACTTCGTTAGCCTGTTCTTCCGACCCTTTTTGCGTACGAGGACCCGAGATATATACCCGGATTTCCTCGTTTTGCGTGCCATTCAGATTCAGCTCCTGCAGCGTCTTCTTCCCCGCGTCCAGGTACTGTTCACGCACTCGAGGTGTGTTTACACACACTTGCCGTTCTCCCTCGTTTCTCGACGGAATTCGACGAATCAATAGTGCAAATTTATCAGCTCGACGAGCCCGTCACAACCGTACCAATATCGTGGCCAACCGAAGACCGACGGCGGCGCATCGGCGGCCTGAAAGTGGCGGGTGGCGCCACCACTTCGCCGGCGGCGTTCCGGCGAGTTTCGCGAGCGGAGCTTGACCCTACCCTACGTTTTTGGACCTTCTCGTTCCATTTCCGGCCTCCGTTCAGCACGAAAACCACCGCAAGTGGTGGTTCCGGCGAGACAACAATGGCAGAAACTTCGGCAGCGATTTCGGCCCTTTTCCCGACCGGTTTGGGTGGTGGTCGCTTCACGAAAGTTGCTTGGAATGACGAAACGTAGTGGATGGCATCGACGGCGTTCCGAGAACCGGCCGTTGGCGGCGGACCGGCGGTGAACCGGTGGTGAACCGGCGGGTCCGAACCGGTTACTGTTCCGGCGACTTTTTCCGGCAATTGAGTTATGGGTTTCGAAGGGCTCGTTACAAGCTTTCCAACGGTATATCCGGATTTTATTTTCGTTTAGCGGTTTGTATTTAATTTCAGTTTTCGTACTAGGATTTAAGTTCGGTTTTTCGTCAACGAAGTCCGGTGTGTTTGGTATTTTCTGAAATTGATTGAGGGCTTTTGTTGACCAGGCCGAGACGTACGTTTCTGTCCTTCCGAGGATTTTTCCGACCACCGGAGACGGTATTCCGGTGGCAGCCGGTGACTGTTCCGGCGGCTCCGGTAGCGGCATTCCGGTGACCTTCGGAGAAAAGGTTCCTTTCGTTGTGGTGAGTCCAACGCCACTTTCCGTTAGTCAATCGGATGCCCGGTTGATTTGTTGTGATTTATTTTGTGTATTTTTATTTATTTGGAATTAATTGTTTTAATTGCAATAAATTGTAAATTGCTTGAATTGTCGATCAATATGAATTCCAATGTGTACGAAAGCATGAATTAAATGAACTATGATATATGTTGATGCTTTGATTTGCAATTTGAATCCCGTTATGCCGAAATTGTATTAATTGTTAATTGTTTTAAAATGTAATTTGTTCTTGCTTGCTTGATAATTAATGAACATGCATTGTATGACATTTGAAAACATGTAATATATTATGAATGTATGAATTCATGTTATATGAATTAATTGGTTATATATATATTGTGAATTTGTATGAAATGTGATATATGAATTTGTTTGATTTAATTAAATAATCTTGCTAATTGAATCCATTACATGACTTGTGAATTGATTTGATTTCTTTGTAAATGCGCATTATATGAACCAAGTATGCAATATCTGAATTGAATAAGACTTCTATGATTAAATTAGGAACTTTTGCATTTAAGAATAGTTTAATTGTACGAATATGGAATTACTATGTGCTATATGAATTAATATGAAATAATTCGAATTTGCTTTGTCTTTCTATTTCTCTTGTTTACATTAATTGTGCGCATGAATGTGTCCTAATTTGTAATATGATTTCTTTGAGCTATTTGTCTAACTTGAAGGGGTGTATGTGTAATTTTGTAAACAATATGAATAATGTTTGATTTAATTAGGTAACCTTGTTAATTGAATCCGTTTAGTGATATATGAATTGAGTATGCCATGTGTGAATTATATGAAATTGATATAGTTAGAATTGGTATGTGATTTCGTGAGATTTAAATGATTTGAATGTCTTTATTTGTCTATTTTACAATTGTAAACTTGATATACTTGAATTATAAATGTTATATGAAGTTCATGACTTGATTTGCTATGAATTATGGAAGATATGAAATGATTGGGCTTGAAACTCTCATGTATGGAATGTACTTGAACGAATTACTTGATTATGTAACTCCATAACATCATTTTACTTCTTATACATCTCATATCATGTGTTTAGCATTGCCGTGCGTCTATGTGGTTTCATATTGAGTCAATTCTCACGAGTACACATTGTTCCTTCTCTTGTACAGTTTGTTTCCAGGGCGGAGACTTCCAAATTGAATAGGCACCCGTATTGCTCATGTTTCTTGTCTCGTGGTATTCCAGGTGAGGGTGTTTTCGTTTTAGTTACGTATTAAACCCTACAACCGTATGTGACAAGATTTGGCCAAAAACCTATTATAGTTATATATAGTTTTCAAATGAACGTACCGAGTAAATATTGATCGAGTAAACCCTTTTCAAATGATTTATGAATTATGTTATGTTTCTTATGAACTGAAATGTTTTGGCGAGATGCATGATATGATTTATGATTGCACGGGCCCCGGGACTTAGTATATGTGGCTAACCGAGGAAGCAAGGGCTGACGGGGATCCCATATACTAGTCCCAACCAAACTAACGGCGACTCCGGACCTCGCTAGGAGATTTGGCGGGAAATGGGAGCCGAGTGCCTTTGAGGGATTCATGTACCCTCATTGTGCCTATGTATGGACCGGTGTTCAGGTCTAGCTAACCTGTCCACCAACCGGAGGAAGAAGGTTGGAACTCATTTTATGATTATGATTATGATTATGATTATGAATATGTTATGATTGATAGGCACCGTGCGGGAAGGCCGGGACACGGATTGCCCAAACGAATATGATTTAGGATATGATATATGATCTGTGTGTATTATGATATATTGCATGATCACCTATTTAATATATTGATGATATTTGTCGTACACGGTCGGAGTTTGGTTGGAGATAATGCACGCTCACTCGCCGAGCCTTGATGTTTATGTATGAATTATGAACTTAAATGAATTTAATATGAATTAGTCGTAAAGTTCGAGCATTGCTTACTTAATTTCTAGCCCTTCAAGGGAACTAACTTCAAATAAAACTTTGTTCGGGATTTATGGCTTGCATGCGCATGTTTCTATATTATATGTATAGCCCCAGCTCACTCAGTCTTCTAGAGACTGATCCCTCTTTTCACTCTCTCAGTTCTTGCAGGTTTAGCTAGGCGGGAGTCGAGTCTTATCATGTTTGTTCGAATCACTTGTTCACTTGAGTCACATTTCACATTATTATGAAATTAATTGTATCTCGTTATGAATTTAGGCCTCGGTGCCAATTTTGATTATTGGATTTGATTCGGGACAGGTTGTGTGTTTAGTTGAACCCGTTGTTAGGTTGCATGTCTGATTTAATTTATGTTCATGATATGTATTGGGCTTGTAGCCATTATTGAAATTCATGTCTGGCTCTGATGCTTCCGCAGTATGCTTTAGTATTCTGATTTAATTGGTTCAGGGTTAGATTCCGCCTAGCCAGGATATTTTGTTTTGTCACCCGTTCGCTATGAGTCCGGTCCATGCTTGAACTATCCATTTCTTGTGTGGGCTAGACTTGTAGTGCGGGGGTTGTGGCGCCTATCGTGAGGGGTGCTACATCCTTAAGTGGTATCAGAGCTACCAGGTTCAGAACCGGTGCTCTGGGTCGTGTTGTCTCGAGTATAGGTCGCACGGCATAGGAACTAATTGTCAATGTGTACATTGCATCATTCTTGAACACTGAATTGTGATTTTTTTTAAACTTTGTTAGATTATTTGTTACACTTTGCATTGAATCCATTCTTTTGGTGTTAATTACGTGGCATGAGCATATACTAATCGCATGCATCTATTTTCAAAATGAGCTGTGATTCATAGGATATGAAGACAATATCAAACCACGGCCAATCTTTACGACAACCACAGGCTACCACAAGCTCTTCTTTCTATCCCGGAAGCTGTAAGGAATGCCTTGGGGATTTCTACAGAAATTTAAGAGTCAAACCTTTTCTAAAATGAGGTTAGGGCTCGAGTGATAAAGTCCAGAATAAGAGGTCAGTTCGAAGGAGAAGTTTGCAAGCTCTATTACCGATGGTGAATCCATGACGAGATGGGATTGGGGTGTGTAATGATTTGGTTTCACGAGATTAACGTGTTTGCTTACACTACGAAGATTTGTCAACCAGATTCCAAAGAAGAGAGATCTTGAAGATGTTTTAAATTTGAGGTTTCTATCAACATGGAGGCGATGACCTTCAAGAGAATTAAAGTAAAGTAAGTTCGTGGTTGAGAAGCGGTAAAGATCATCTAACTTGAGAAAGAGACGAAAGAAAATATGAAGAATAATATAGCTTGGGATTTAGATCGATGAAAAAGGATGAAGAGACTACGAAGAGGGAATTCACATACTTCAAAATTGAGATGAGATGAAAGTTGAATTGAGAAGAATTAAAGAAAATCAGCCGACGTGGTAAGTATAAGTTCATGGATAGTGACAATGCTAAGGATTTTATCTTCGGCCGAATTTGAGTTCATCTTTCAAATCCAAGATGAAGTGTCGAGTTGTGAGATCGAATTAGGAGATTTGGAGCAACAAATGGAAACGAAAAAGAACAAAGAGCTATTGGAGGGAAATTATGTATTCGACTGTAAACAATTAGGGGATGAGCTCATACAACTATTCGAACTCATAAAGAATAAACCAGAGAAGTTTTGATCAAAGGAATAACTATGGTAAGGATTAGGACAACAATTGGAGATTGATTCTTCGAGAGAAGTCAAGATACCAACTTCATGGGTGTTGAAGAATTTGGGTTCAAGAGATTTCAATCTCGGACTTGGGAGATCCATAAGTTGATACACGGAAACTTTGAAGATTTGGAAGACCGTGGGTAAAGAAGAGGCGAATAACTAATTCAAGACAAACCTGCAAATTGAGAAATAAAGAAATATGCCAAGTTAAAGTTTACAACTACGGTGACAGGTTCTATGCATTCATAAGCACGTGCATCATACATCGCTTTAATTATTTAAATTTCTCTATGTATATGCGCATCTCTAATTTGTATAATTGTTCCGATGTGTTGCATCTTTAATTGTTTATAAGTGTGATAGTGCATTGGCACCCTAACCCGACATGCATTTTAGTGTTTACTTGATAGGAAACTCCCCACATCTTAATTATCAAGTGATACTCCGACTGATTCTTGCTGGAATCAAGAAAGAAGAAATTCTGGGTTGCACTGGTTGGTTAAAAAGGAAATGGAAAATTCTATGGTTTGGGAAAATAGAATCGAAAGTGGGAACGAAAGAAGTAGGTTATCATTCCTACTAATTGCTTCAAAGGAAATGTGAGAACTATCACTAGACAAAGTGGCGTGATTAAATCACTTATACCGAGGAAGCTAAGCTGAAGAAATTGAGATGTTTAGATCCGAGAAGTGGTAGAAAAAGTCTAAGGAGTTGGAAAAAAAAAAAAAAAAAAAATGCAAGCCATTACAGATATGAATGACCTAATGATAGTGACAGGAAAAGAATAAGGCGGTTTTATCAGTTTAAACCTTCAAAGTGGGAGTTAAGTTAATATACCCGGGATGAAGATCTTTATAAGGCATTGAAGAGAGTGGTTCGTTTGGAAATTTGTAAGTACGTGATTCAGACAGCGAGGATGATGATATTATCGGGGAACTTCTGATGGATTCCTAAATTAGTTTCAAGAAAGAAAAATTGGTCAAAATTTATCACCTTTAAGAAGGATGTCAACTAGTTCCAGATGACCAAATCTTCAACAAAGAATTAAACCAGTTGGTGACAATGCATGAAGTGGGAGTTAAAATTTAAGATTCTTGTACGGCCAAAGATAATATAATGAACCTGGTACAAAGATAAATGTTCTGATTGTAGGCGGAATAAACTAGTGCTCGGTTAATTGCAGAAGATAACTGTGAGTAAGGATCCGAATGGAATCGAGAATAGGATCAACCAAGGTCTGACTTTCTCAGTCAAACACATACTGAAGATATGAAAGACAAGTTGGGAATCAAGCCAGCTAGAGATCAGACTATCCAAATCGTAGAGTAAAGTCACAACATCAATTCCATTACTACGGTGAACGGTACACTAAGCATCCATGGCACGAGCATACATGCATCGTTTACTTAATTAAATTTTTGTTATTTTGTGATACCCTAGCCCAATGGGATGTGTGTTAATTATTGTGAACCTTGCTTCTGCTTGTGTGCTTGAGTGAAAGGGAGATTTGATTATCTCTGATTACGTGCCAGGAAGATGTGGATTCTCCCTGTTTATGTGATAGAAAGATGCTGGATTCTTTCTGTTTTCTGTGCACGAGAGATGCTGGATTCTCTTGTACTTAGGTATTCGAGGGATGTTGGATTCTCTTGGATTTAGGAGTTTGAGAAATGCTGGATTTTCTCAAACTAGAATGTCTGGAAGGATGTGGAATCTGACAGACTTAGGCTGGGAGACGGGGTCCTCTCAATTCTGTGCCCGAGAGACGGGGTTCTCTCTTTTACGTGTTCTGAGGGACGGGGTTTCCTCACTTGTATGTTGAGAGATGGGATTCTCTCTTGTTTGTCGTGTTTGCGTTACGCCTGGACAGACAACGGATAACAAGTGACGAGGCAATGGACTAGTAGCGGTCGAACGAGTTTTGAAGTGACTAACGGCCAAGTGTTCGAGCAGATCTTTGTGACTACCAGACTCTGAAGGGGTTGATACAAATAAGGGGATTAAACTTCACAACCAGGGCTAAGATGCTACGTAATTACGGGAAATAGATCGATACATTTCAGTTTGAAACTTTTCGGTCCAACAGTAGGACCTGAGGACAGGTCCTTTTTAAGGAGGGAAGATTGTAACGTCCCGCTCATCCGATAAATAAGGTACGTCACCTTTCAACATTTTTATATGTTTAATTATGTGTTGGTGCGTTGTGTGGCCTTCTTTTGAACTCTTTTAGAGTTTAGGGCCCTTTTTGTAATTTTCTCCTTTTAGGGGGTTTTTCCGGTCACTTCTCGTTCGGTAGAGATTTTGACTTCTTTGACCCCTTTATCGCGTCCGGGGCAGCGAAACGAGTCCGTAGACTCTAAGTTTGCCCAATTCTGACTTCGTTAGCCTGTTCTTCCGACCCTTTTTGCGTACGAGGACCCGAGATATATACCCGGATTTCCTCGTTTTGCGTGCCATTCAGATTCAGCTCCTGCAGCGTCTTCTTCCCCGCGTCCAGGTACTGTTCACGCACTCGAGGTGTGTTTACACACACTTGCCGTTCTCCCTCGTTTCTCGACGGAATTCGACGAATCAATAGTACAAATTTATCAGCTCGACGAGCCCGTCACAACCGTACCAATATCGTGGCCAACCGAAGACCGACGGCAGCGCATCGGCGGCCTGAAAGTGGCGGGTGGCGCCACCACTTCGCCGGCGGCGTTCCGGCGAGTTTCGCGAGCGGAGCTTGACCCTACCCTACGTTTTTGGACCTTCTCGTTCCATTTCCGGCCTCCGTTCAGCACGAAAACCACCGCAAGTGGTGGTTCCGGCGAGACAACAATGGCAGAAACTTCGGCAGCGATTTCGGCCCTTTTCCCGACCGGTTTTGGTGGTGGTCGCTTCACGAAAGTTGCTTGGAATGACGAAACGTAGTGGATGGCATCGACGGCGTTCTGAGAACCGGCCGTTGGCGGCGGACCGGCGGTGAACCGGTGGTGAACCGGCGGGTCCGAACCGGTTACTGTTCCGGCGACTTTTTCCGGCAATTGAGTTATGGGTTTCGAAGGGCTCGTTACAAGCTTTCCAACGGTATATCCGGATTTTATTTTCGTTTAGCGGTTTGTATTTAATTTCAGTTTTCGTACTAGGATTTAAGTTCGGTTTTTCGTCAACGAAGTCCGGTGTGTTTGGTATTTTCTGAAATTGATTGAGGGCTTTTGTTGACCAGGCCGAGACGTACGTTTCTGTCCTTCCGAGGATTTTTCCGACCACCGGAGACGGTATTCCGGTGGCAGCCGGTGACTGTTCCGGCGGCTCCGGTAGCGGCATTCCGGTGACCTTCGGAGAAAAGGTTCCTTTCGTTGTGGTGAGTCCAACGCCACTTTCCGTTAGTCAATCGGATGCCCGGTTGATTTGTTGTGATTTATTTTGTGTATTTTTATTTATTTGGAATTAATTGTTTTAATTGCAATAAATTGTAAATTGCTTGAATTGTCGATCAATATGAATTCCAATGTGTACGAAAGCATGAATTAAATGAACTATGATATATGTTGATGCTTTGATTTGCAATTTGAATCCCGTTATGCCGAAATTGTATTAATTGTTAATTGTTTTAAAATGTAATTTGTTCTTGCTTGCTTGATAATTAATGAACATGCATTGTATGACATTTGAAAACATGTAATATATTATGAATGTATGAATTCATGTTATATGAATTAATTGGTTATATATATATTGTGAATTTGTATGAAATGTGATATATGAATTTGTTTGATTTAATTAAATAATCTTGCTAATTGAATCCATTACATGACTTGTGAATTGATTTGATTTCTTTGTAAATGCGCATTATATGAACCAAGTATGCAATATCTGAATTGAATAAGACTTCTATGATTAAATTAGGAACTTTTGCATTTAAGAATAGTTTAATTGTACGAATATGGAATTACTATGTGCTATATGAATTAATATGAAATAATTCGAATTTGCTTTGTCTTTCTATTTCTCTTGTTTACATTAATTGTGCGCATGAATGTGTCCTAATTTGTAATATGATTTCTTTGAGCTATTTGTCTAACTTGAAGGGGTGTATGTGTAATTTTGTAAACAATATGAATAATGTTTGATTTAATTAGGTAACCTTGTTAATTGAATCCGTTTAGTGATATATGAATTGAGTATGCCATGTGTGAATTATATGAAATTGATATAGTTAGAATTGGTATGTGATTTCGTGAGATTTAAATGATTTGAATGTCTTTATTTGTCTATTTTACAATTGTAAACTTGATATACTTGAATTATAAATGTTATATGAAGTTCATGACTTGATTTGCTATGAATTATGGAAGATATGAAATGATTGGGCTTGAAACTCTCATGTATGGAATGTACTTGAACGAATTACTTGATTATGTAACTCCATAACATCATTTTACTTCTTATACATCTCATATCATGTGTTTAGCATTGCCGTGCGTCTATGTGGTTTCATATTGAGTCAATTCTCACGAGTACACATTGTTCCTTCTCTTGTACAGTTTGTTTCCAGGGCGGAGACTTCCAAATTGAATAGGCACCCGTATTGCTCATGTTTCTTGTCTCGTGGTATTCCAGGTGAGGGTGTTTTCGTTTTAGTTACGTATTAAACCCTACAACCGTATGTGACAAGATTTGGCCAAAAACCTATTATAGTTATATATAGTTTTCAAATGAACGTACCGAGTAAATATTGATCGAGTAAACCCTTTTCAAATGATTTATGAATTATGTTATGTTTCTTATGAACTGAAATGTTTTGGCGAGATGCATGATATGATTTATGATTGCACGGGCCCCGGGACTTAGTATATGTGGCTAACCAAGGAAGCAAGGGCTGACGGGGATCCCATATACTAGTCCCAACCAAACTAACGGCGACTCCGGACCTCGCTAGGAGATTTGGCGGGAAATGGGAGTCGAGTGCCTTTGAGGGATTCATGTACCCTCATTGTGCCTATGTATGGACCGGTGTTCAGGTCTAGCTAACCTGTCCACCAACCGGAGGAAGAAGGTTGGAACTCATTTTATGATTATGATTATGATTATGATTATGAATATGTTATGATTGATAGGCACCGTGCGGGAAGGCCGGGACACGGATTGCCCAAACGAATATGATTTAGGATATGATATATGATCTGTGTGTATTATGATATATTGCATGATCACCTATTTAATATATTGATGATATTTGTCGTACACGGTCGGAGTTTGGTTGGAGATAATGCACGCTCACTCGCCGAGCCTTGATGTTTATGTATGAATTATGAACTTAAATGAATTTAATATGAATTAGTCGTAAAGTTCGAGCATTGCTTACTTAATTTCTAGCCCTTCAAGGGAACTAACTTCAAATAAAACTTTGCTCGGGATTTATGGCTTGCATGCGCATGTTTCTATATTATATGTATAGCCCCAGCTCACTCAGTCTTCTAGAGACTGATCCCTCTTTTCACTCTCTCAGTTCTTGCAGGTTTAGCTAGGCGGGAGTCGAGTCTTATCATGTTTGTTCGAGTCACTTGTTCACTTGAGTCACATTTCACATTATTATGAAATTAATTGTATCTCGTTATGAATTTAGGCCTCGGTGCCAATTTTGATTATTGGATTTGATTCGGGACAGGTTGTGTGTTTAGTTGAACCCGTTGTTAGGTTGCATGTCTGATTTAATTTATGTTCATGATATGTATTGGGCTTGTAGCCATTATTGAAATTCATGTCTGGCTCTGATGCTTCCGCAGTATGCTTTAGTATTCTGATTTAATTGGTTCAGGGTTAGATTCCGCCTAGCCAGGATATTTTGTTTTGTCACCCGTTCGCTATGAGTCCGGTCCATGCTTGAACTATCCATTTCTTGTGTGGGCTAGACTTGTAGTGCGGGGGTTGTGGCGCCTATCGTGAGGGGTGCTACATGCCCTAAGTCCTAATCGGGGATTGGACGATAGAAGGATCTTATCTCACGGTATCCATGAGACTGAAAGGTTCACAACACAATCTTCACCTATTGGATGGGTGGTCATGAGCTTGTCACTAGACATCGATCATGATCTGTAGGTACTGATTAATTAAAAGGAGTTTTAATTAGACAGTGACTAATTGAAAGGTTTCAATTGAATCGATAAGATAAATTGTTATCTGAAATACCACGTTAAGAATGTGGGCCTACTACTATTCATCGGTGAACCTAAGGGGTCACACAATGACTCGAATTGAACAACAAGATTATCTAAAGATCAATAGAGATTGATTAATAAATTAAAAGAGTTTAATTTATAAGAGAATAATTAATTAATAATTGTATTAATTAATTTATGCTTAATTGTTAAGCTATTGAGAATAGATGTTAAAGAGTTAACATTAATTTAAATAAGTGTATTTAAATTATGTTGGACTTGAAATTTAATTAAGAGTAATTAATTTTTAAGTCCACCAATTTAATTAGATGTTGGACTTTTGATTTAATTATTGTAATTAAATTAAGTCCACTAATTAAATAAATGTTGGGCCTTTTAATTTAATTAGTAGTGATTTAATTAAAGCCCATTATATCAACTAGCCCATAGGGCTTTTGACCTAGGGTTAAGCATATAAGCAGATTTGTGAGAAGAAAGAAATGATCGTTGTTTTTCTTCTTTTCTGCTTTCTCTCCAAGTCTCTCTTCTCTCTCATCTCTCAATACTGTATTGAGAATACTATTAGATAATCAATATCTAATTAGTGTTCTAGTGTGCTAATTGATTAGTTGTTCAATTACGGGTCGTGGACTACCTTAGAGGAATTCCGCGTGGGATTCTTGGAAGAAGATCGGATAGAAGAGAACCGGGTAGGTTTTGGAAAACCTTCTTATCATCGCCATCAACTGGAAGCAAAAGAGGTATTTGATTCTTCTTCCGTTTAAATCGTAAATCTGAATCAAAGGCTGATCTTAATTGGAATTCCGTTAAAACTTGTTTTATAATCCCTAAAAAAATTTAATTTCCGCTGCGTTAGGGTTGACGAATTCCAAAACCAATACCCAAGCTTGGTTCCAAGTTCCAACTTATATTTGTAATTAACAAATGTTTACAGATTATAATATTGTGATTTGTAAACATCCACAATATAAAACTAAGCTGAAATATTTAATATTATTTGCACTGAAAGTTCGCCCGAAGAGAGCCCAACAATCTTTTGGGCCATATCCCCCACGGCCCAACCCAAACGAGACGCACGAAGTGTTCTCTTCTGTTGCTTTTCATTCGGTTCTTCCTAACACACGGTACCTAACACATGGTAAACCATTCTCAATTATTACTTGCTTCTCCCTCGATCTCCTCTGAGCTCTGGAGACCTGATAGAAGAAAGTTTCTTCGTTCCAATTAGCTGCAAATCAAGCAAATAAAAACAGAGAATTATAGTGAGGGAAAGGGAGAAAATGGTAACATCGGAGGTGGTAAAGAGCCCAAAATGGAGAAATATATCTCCGTCGCCGATCACATTGCCCGCATGAAAGTTAAGTGTGTGGATTTGTTTTAATTTTTGTGTTTTTGTTCGTTACTTGCTGATTTATTGTTGGTTCTTGTCTGAGTTTGTATGTTATTGGAGATGACGTCAATAACATATATGGGCTATGATATCTAATTGTCTACCTTGTAAATTTATCATTTTTAGGATAAAAACAGAGTGAATTTACCATCTTTAAGAGACAAGAAAGAAACACTATTGGATTTCTAGGAAGTATCTGTAATCGGAACAGACTTCGTTTTGCTGAGGAAATTGGCGCACTCATAATCCAAGCAGTATATATAGGATATGATATGAATTATAATTCTTAGATAGCTTATACTAATTCCATAAGGAGAAGTGAATATGGGGAAGATGTACAACTCCTGTGCAATTCTCCACTTTTTAATGCCCAACACCCTTCAAGATTTAAAGTTACTAATTTTTTTCATAAAGTTATAAGTCCTTAGAAGACGACATTATAAATAAATAATTTTAAGCAAAACTTTCTTTAACAAAGATTAAACGAAAGCGTGACGTTAGAATTGTTTTATTTTATATGAGGTTGTCATCCAATGAGCTTTCTGATGTCATTCCGAACTCTTTTGGGTGAATGTCGTTAGATGAATGATTTTGCACGCAATCATCTGTCAGGGAAAATTCCTACTAACATTGGAGGCTTGAAGGAACTGGAATTTCTTGATCTTTCCGGCAACAGCTTACACGGGCCATTTCTGCACACTTTGTCGGATTTGAATTTTCTAACATCTTTGAAACTGTCCACAACAATTTGTCAGGGTCGATGATTCGCTCAAGGTGTCAACTCCAAACTCTTGAAGATCCTTCAATCTACGCTGGAAATCCCGGATTTTGTGAGCTCTATTGTCGAAGAAATGTTGTGATGATGAAGCATCGAAATTATTGAATAATCTGCTTTGCTAACTCATAGGCACATATTTAATATGGTATCAGCATAGGTTCTATTTTAAGTCTCTCTCTCTAACCGTAGAAGTTCATTTCTGTAAACTTCATGCTCCAGCGTTCTCATAGTGTTCTGACCCTAGACGTGAGAGGGGTGTCAAATTTCTCATATCAAAAGTTTAAGGATGTGGTGTTTAATATATAATGGCTTAACAATCCTACTTTAACTAGTTTTTGAGGATGAGTTAGACCAAGTACATTATTTAATAGAATCCAAATCAGGATGAAAATAAGGAAGGAGAAGGACTGAGATAGATGAGAAAATAATCTTTTATGGAGTTCTTGCAAGAGGTTTCGCTTCAGGAATTTTGTGAATTTTTGGGATTTTGGTCGTCAAAAGGAGCGGGAATTTTTGGGACTTTGGCAGTCAAAAGAAGCTGGAGGATTGTTTTCTTCCAGCTTGCCGCGGATATGATAATTAAGCAAAATACTGGGGCTATAATCTGTCCTGAGTTTACATATAAAGAGTTTATTTGTTCTTGTTTAGTTTTTCTTTTTTTGTTTTATATCTGATTATAGATGCCAGCGAAGTCGGACCGCTAAGATATGAATTTTTTCTACCAATTGTACCGTACACCCTAACTCGAGCACGAGAACTTTGCTCTTGTTTAGTTTGTGAGGTGTTTTCTTAAGTTTTGTAAGTTGCAAAAGGGTTCAACTTAGTATATAATATATATATGTCTCAACTTCAGGTTCTGCAATTCAGCGTATTTGCTACTCTTTCACATTGCTTCAAATTCAGCAGTGTGTTTAATATTTATCAGTTATATATGTCCACTGCATTTGCTCAAAACTTGATCAGAATTTCACATGTACATGCAAGAAGAAAATAGCGAATTCTGGGAAACTCGGAGTCTTTATTATTACAACGTCATCTTCGTCTTCTTTTCTTGCTAAATGATCATACTTATCCTCCTACATCATATAAGTTAATTAATAATTGTTTGTCGCTAAATTCATTAAAGTTATCATGTTTTTATTCATTATATTTTATTAAAACTTCCTAATCCCATTATATTAATTTTTTTACTATATCATTTCCGTAACTTAAAACATCTAAAAATTATTCTATTCTTTAACACCGTCTCCTCCAACCCAACACCTAGCATTATCACCACCGTTGTCTCATGCCTCGGCCACTTTCACATCCGCTTACCGTCACTGTCACGGCAACCGGAAGTCTTACCATATGATCAAAGTCAAATGCACACGAATTTTAATAGTGTACAAATCATAATTGTCTAATAAACATGTAACTGTAGAGAAGTCTACATATATGAAAAGCGTGTATTTATTCCTTTACGTTTTATAGCTAGACTACGTCGTTTTACTTGTACAGATTAGTTAGAAGGGTTTAAAAGTCAGTTGGAGGTTCCCTTTTTTCTCAGTGTATAAATACATATTGTAGACTCCTTTCTTCGTGAAATAACAGAAAATATTTCTCCAAATATGAGATCTGAATTTTCTCATGGTATCTAGAGCCTCTCGATCCTGACGAAGGTTCTAGAGCGAGCGATCAGAATTTGAATTCCCCTAACAGATTTTGGATTGAATCAAGGAATGGCAACTAGATCAGGAACTGGAATTGTTGAAGGCGCACCAGTTATGGTTGTAGCAGGACATGGAGCAAGTGGAGATCTGATGAATTTGCAATCTTCGGACTTTCCAGGTATGAAATTACTCTCTACACAGTTCAATGGAGATAATTTTCTTACCTGGAGTAGAGTAATGAAAATCGCCTTAGGAGCTAAGGAAAAATTGGGGTTTGTAACTGGGAAAATAGCTAGACCTAATGAAGATGATGAAAACTTTGAACAATGGATACGTACGGATTATATGGTGAGAGCGTGGATTTTGAATGCAATTATACCTGAAATTGGAGATGCCTTCTTGTATACCTCTACTGCAAAGGAGTTGTGGGATATGGACCTCTTCTGTATCAAATACAGAGAGAAATTAGCTCTATGACTCAGGGAAACATGTCTATTGCACAGTACTTTACACGCCTGAAGAAACTCTGGGATGAGTTACACTACCTTCATCCTTTACCCGTGTGTAATTGTGGTGCTGCAAAGGAAGTGGAAGACTACAATTGTTCAATCAAACTTATACAGTTTCTCATGGGATTATCTGAGAGTTATGGCAAACATAAGGAACCAAATTTTGGTGATGGATCCTGTACCAAGTGTAAACAAAGCCTATTCACTGATCTTAAGAGTAGAAAAACAGAGACAAGTGCATGTTCATTATCCAGATGTTACAGATTCTGCTATGCTCACTCAGAAGAAATCTTACACTCAACATGCAAAAAAGAACTTCAACACATCAACTGGTAGTTCATCTCAAGTTAGAAAGGTTGATAAATCTGATCTGAAGTGTTCTGAATGTGGGCGCAGAGGACATACTATTGCCACATGCTTTCAAATATATGGAGAACCTGATTGGTTTAAGGAGTATAAGGCAAAACAGGCAGCACAGAATGGAACAAGACACATGGCTCATATGGCAGATTTGAGTAGTTCTTCAACACAAGCTGGAACATCAACTGGATTCACTGTTGATCTAAGCACACAAATTCAGGGCTATATTCAGAGTGAGTTGCAAAAGGCTCTTAAAGGAGGACAGATGGTTGAAACAGTTCACATGGCCAGTATGGTTGATTTTGAAGGTATTGCATGCACTGATTTTAGTTTCAATACTATTATCTCTAACTTGCAGGGTTCATGGATCATAGATACAGGAGCCTCAACCCATATGTGTTGTGATTTAAGTCTCTTATTTGAACCAACAAATACAAATCATCCTATCACTGTCTCACTTCCAGATGGAACAAAAAAATCTGCCTTCTTATACTTAAAGATGCTTTATATGTGCCATCCTTCCATTACAACCTCTTATCAGTAAACAAATTATCCTCTGACAGCTTGATTACATTCATATTCTTTCCAACACATTGTCTCTTGCAGGACCATAGGTCTGGAACCATTCTAGCAGTGGGAAAAATGCACAAGAAACTTTATATTCTCGATTCTAGTAGCTTTGATCCCTCTGTAATTCAAATGTACTTCTCTTGTACTATTTTTCCTGATATTTCTTGTAATTAAATTTCTGTAACACCTTCCATTGATACCTGTACATTGTGGCATAAGAGACTTGGCCATGCTTCTTACTCTACTATCTCCCATTTAGACTTTATCAATAAAGATGTTCTTTCTATTAAATCTTGTGATGTTTGTCCTTTAGCTAAACAACATCGCATTCCTTTTCATGACAGTGATTCTCATGCTCAAAACATATTTGATCTTGTTCACGTGGATACATGGGGACCATATCCTTTAAAATCTCTCACAGGTGCTCAATATTTCCTCACAATAGTAGATGATCACTCTAGAGCCACCTGGACTTTTTTGTTCTCCCATAAAACTCAAATACCAAGTCTTCTTAAACAATTTTTGACCTATATGGAAACTCAGTTTGATTGTCAGGTCAAACAACTCAGATCTGACAATGGCACTGAATTTACTAATAAAGATTGCCAAGCTCTCTTTCTCACCAAAGGCATCTTACATAAAAAATCAGCTCCCTATACTCCTCAGCAAAATGGGAGGGTAGAAAGAAAACATAGGCATCTATTGGAACTTGCTAGAGCCTTACTTTTCCAAGCCAACCTGCCTAAGAAATTCTGGGGAGAGTCTGTTCTTATGGCAACTGCTATTCTTAACAAGCTTCCATCAGCTATCTTAAATTGGAAAACCCCTTATGAGCTTTTATATCATAAACCACCTGGTTACTCTCATCTTAAAATCTTCGGTTGCCAATGCTTTGCCACAAACAATCTTCCACATAAAGATAAGTTCACTGCTAGAGCTACTAAATGTATTTTCCTTGGATATAATCAAGGTCAAAAGGCATACAAAGTTTATGATCTAACTTCTCATAAACTTGTTATGTCAAGGGATCTAATTTTTCATGAACATGTTTTTCCTTTTGCTTCTGATTCCAATCATTCTCCTCTTCCTTTACCAATTTCAGAACCTCCTCCACCAGATGCTAGCTTGACTCCTGTTACAGAAACTACCCCTATCCTTTCAGATATTACATCTACATCCCCTGATCTTTCTTCCACTCCTTCTGTACCAATTGATCTATCCCCTTTATCTAGTTCTGAGTCTGTTCCTGACGTTTCACCTATCTCTCCTCCACAGCTTCGTAGAAGCACAAGAGTGACTTCTCAACCTCCTTGGCTTAAGGATTACACATCCAATTCTGCTCAGTCTTTTGATTTCCTAACCAGTTCGTTGTCCACACCTTTTCCTGGACAACAAAATCCTATCATTCCATCCTTTACAGACTTAGATGCACATCATATGGAGTTTCTTGCAAATGTCTCTAAGATTCCTGAACCTTACAATTACAGACAAGCCAGTGTTGATCCTAAATGGGTGGCTGCAATGCAACAGGAGTTAGATGCCTTAGAAAAGAATGAAACTTGGGTTTTTGCTCCATTACCCGCGGGCAAGAAACCTATTGGTTCAAAATGGGTTTTTCGTGTCAAATATTTACCTGATGGCTCGGTGGAACGGTATAAGGCTAGGTTGGTGGCCAAAGGGTATAACCAGGTGGAAGGTATTGATTACATTGATTCCTTTTCCCCCGTGGCCAAATTAGTTACTGTTCGAGTGTTCCTTGCCTTAGCAGCTGCTAGAGCGTGGCCTATTCATCAATTGGACATAAATAATGTATTCCTTCATGGATTTCTCCATGAAGATGTTTACATGTCTCCTCCTGAAGGTTATAATAAGGCTCCAGCAGGCCATGTTTGTAAGTTGGTCAGGTCCTTATATGGTTTGAAGCAGGCAAGCAGGGAATGGAACCTTGAGTTTACATCTAAGCTTTTGAGTTATGGGTTCAAGCAGTCCGATAACGATCATTGCTTTTTACTCTCATTGCACCCTCTTACACTTTGCTATTATTGGTTTACGTGGATGATGTCATTCTGACATATTCTAATCTTGATAAAATTGTTCGCGTCAAACAGTATCTCCATGATGAGTTCACCATCAAAGACTTGGGTGTTGCTTCTTATTTTTTGGGTCTGGAAATTTGCAGGACTTCAGCAGGCATCTCTGTTACTCAACATAAGTACATACTTGATATTCTTTCAGATGTTGGTGTCACCGGAGTAAAACCAGCTTTCACTCCACTTCCAAAGGGTCATAAGCTCACCGCAGATGATGGTGAGCTCTTTTCCGAACCTGATCGTTATCGTCGCCTTGTTGGGCATCTCCTTTATCTCAATATTACTCGCCCAGATCTCAGCTTTGTAACCCAGCAGCTGAGTCAATTTCTCAACATGCCCTGTGTCTCTCACTGGAATGCCGCTCTTCATGTGCTTCGATATCTCAAGTATACATCATTTCAGGGTATTTTCTTTCCCGCTGCTTCTTCCCTCAAACTTGAGGCTTATTGTGATGCTGATTGGGCGGCATGTAGTGATACCCGTCGGTCCATTACTGGTTTTTGTATATTTTTGGGTCCAGCTCTTATTTCCTGGAAATCCAAGAAACAGCCTACGGTCTCTCGCTCTTCCGCCGAAGCTGAATATCGTAGCATGGCATCTACCGTTTGCGAATTACAATGGGTGTCATATCTCCTTCATGATTTTGGTGTCCCAGTTTCCACTCCTATTCCGCTGTTTTGTGACAACCAGGCCGCACTCCACATCGCCGCCAATCCTGTCTTCCATGAACGAACAAAACACATCGACATCGATTGCCACATCGTCCGTCAACAGTTGAAGAAAGGCTTTATACTTCCCTCTCAAGTTTCATCTCACTTTCAGCTGGCAGATTTGTTCACTAAGTTGCTTGCACGTCCTCTTTTCATGCGATTGCTGTCCAAGATGGGCTTGAGGTCCTTGCCACCACCTCCATCTTGAGGGGGGTCTGTAGAGAAGGCTACATATATGAAAAGCGTGTATTTATTCCTTTACGTTTTATAGCTAGACTACGTCGTTTTACTTGTACAGATTAGTTAGAAGGGTTTAAAAGTCAGTTGGAGGTTCCCTTTTTTCTCAGTGTATAAATACATATTGTAGACTCCTTTCTTCGTGAAATAACAGAAAATATTTCTCCAAATATGAGATCTGAATTTTCTCAGTAACCATCAAATTCACACTAATTTTAATTTAATAGGAATATAATTGTCTAAAAGACAATAAATTACCTAAAGCACATAATATAAACAATTCGGTTACATAGTTCTAACTTAATTGTGCTCCAAAAGGAAGGGAGAAGTAAACTTTATTTTTTTTTATTTGCCTCTAGACTTTGGGTAAGGGATCTAGTATCTCGACCACTGCATCCCTTGGTAAAGTATAGATATATTACACACCAATAAATCGAAAAAGGGTCATATTCAACAGCTAAAATCTGATGGGTTTAACTTACGAAAACATGTATGTTATACTATGATGTACGAATATGAAGACAACGGTACGGATACGACGATATAAATTAATTTTTGAATTTTCAACGTGAAAGACGTTCAATATGATATGATAAAATGATATTTTTAAAAATATTGGTCGGTTATATATTTTTTATATTTTCTGTCTGTCGGTCGTCTGAACAAGACTAGTGTGTCCCTGTACCCTGGGGCCTGGATATGATGGAAAAGAGCTATCATATGCACGTATCGATTTATTAGTTATTTATTTCCACGTTCAACCTCAGATTTCACGTTTTGTTCTTTATTACAATTTTTAATAGATATAGGCTAGCATTTCAACTCAAAGTGTAGGCCAACTATTTAGTTAGTGCTTTCAAAAACTTTTGAAATCTATGGTAATTTCGGCCATTTTAAAGTGTTTAAAAATACAACTTTTAATTGTTTTAAATAAAAATAAGTTAGAAGTACCACCAAGTATAACTTAACGGTTCGATTTTATGTTAGATTAACTAGAGGTTTCGAATTTGAGTTTTTGAAAACATAGTTACCATTGATAGAGAGAACTTTTACACCCTAAGTAGACCGTCTCTATTTTTATTTTTGCTGGCAGACATAAGTTTTGAGGGGCGTTCATCCTGGATGTTCACTGAAGGAATGTTTCTATAAAGAGATACAAAGATCAATTAATTACCCACAATTAAATCAAGTCGAGTAGCAAAACATGACAGTCCACTCTATAATCCGGCAAAAGTACGACTTATTAATTTATATAGTCCATTAACGGTAGAAGAACCAAGCAGAAGTTGTTCAAGCATTATGGCTTAAAATTTTCAGATTATACTATTAAGTTCTTATTAGGCATTTTGAATAGTTTTAATTTTTAGCTAAACTCTGCCGAAGAAAGACAAGAAAAGAAATATGTGTACACACTTCGTATTCCTACTTCTAGAGATTTCGCCAGAATTTGATATAAAGGGGACCTAAAAAAGAAATATCAGAAATAAAGAGAGCGAATTCGACGGAGGCAAGATTATAAATATTCTAAAAATATATATATTGTAGAAGCCAGATTTTATGTCCAATCAAAATGCGACACGTGGAAATAAATATATATTAAATATAAAAAATAAAAGATTTTCTATTTTAATTTTAGGAATTAAAACAAATAATATTCCTAGAATTAAATAGTTAATTAATTGATATTTGTAATATATATTAAATGTGTCAAAATTCGAAATTTGGCAATAAAAACAAATCAAGCCAGATAAAGAAAGTCAAATGTGATATTTTAAAAATTAAATCATATCTTATGATTTATGGAAAAAGATTACAAAATCGACGAGAATCAATCAGAATGAAGTCTTCTCTCGGCGATTATGGAAAGATTTACCTCTGCTACAGCTATAAATAGAGGCATTCTACAAGCTTAAAAACACAACTCAGACAACTCACAACTCGGAGATACGAAGAGCAAGCAACGAAGCAAGGAGAAAGAAGTTCTTCGGCATCCTTCAGCGTCTTCGCGTTCTTCGGCATCTTTGGCGGCGTTCGTCGAAGAAGTCAGCATCTTCGGCGTTCAATCCGGTATCGAGGCATCGAAGTAGTGTTCCGGCATTGCTCTCCTCAACAACCTCAAGTCATATTCAAATCGATCGAAGCGAGATTCAAGGCGTTCTTTGCATTCTTCGTGGAAATCAACCAAATCAAAGCGTCCGATTCACAGCAAGGCGTCAAGTCCGCAAATCCGGTATTTTTCCCAAGTCAACTTCGAAGGTGCTCCATGCGTGTTCTTCGGCGTTCTTCGAGAAAGTCAACAAATTGAGGTGTTCAATCCGCAATCGAAGCATCAAATTCGTATTCCGGCGTTGCCCCTCGACAAGTCCAAATCAAATTCAAGTCAACATCAAAGGTGTTCTTCGCGTTCTTTGTCGTTCACCAAAAATCAAGGCGTTTAATTCACGATTAAATCGAAAGACCCGCAATTAATGTTTTCAAAGAGACAAATTGAAGTCAAGGAAGATCGAAACCCCCAAAGTCAACGATGGCGTTTCAAACCTTCAAATGTTCAACAAATTATTGTAGGAAGAATCAGAGGATAAAAGAAATAGAGATTGTAACCCACTTCTTGATAAAATCAATAAAATTCATTTGTGATCATTCTTGTGTTTGATTATTTAATTATAACACGGAAATTGAGTTACATATATAATTTAAAATTTTGGGAGGCCCCGTCTCCCGGCTCCGTCCCCGCCTACTTCCTCTTTATGTTCTTTTCCATCACAAGTAGACTTTGATCAAGCTTTGTTCTTGGACACACTACTTTTTGACTTTTATAATATCAATTAAAAAAAAAAAAAAACACGATTCTATGTAAATAAATTAACTATTTATATTGCTTAGGAAATTGGTGCACTCATATTTCAAGTTTTCACCCAGCACAGAATATGATATAACTGTTGAATATCTTATACTAATACTAATCTGGAGTAGTGAATATTGGGAAGATGCATTATTCTCGTGCAATTCTCCACTTGTTAGTTATGGGGTTTGCAATTTGCACTTCTTTCGCAACAATTGCACGAGATCATTTGTCCGAGGTACTTCTCCACATGCTTCCTTCTATTCAAGTCTTGCGCTTGCATCAAACACAACTTAATAACACACATCTTCCCCACTCCTATGTGAATTCTTCTTTACTTACTCATATCCAATACCTTGATTTAAGCTACAATTCATTTGACGCGGATTTCCCCTGCTTTCTGTATAATATGACTTCACTCAGAGTCCTTGATCTTTCTTTAAATAATTTTAACTCTTCTAGCCCACGCGCCCTTCTTAGATTGAGAAATCTTGTCCATCTCGACCTTTCTGGTAATCCACTTAACCATGAGGCAGATTGGATCTCTGAATTCCTTTTGGATAAATGTCATTTGAAATCATTAAATTTGGCTAACAATAACTTTTACGGGGAGTTATCAGAAAGACTATTTAGAAACTTATCCAAGGAATATTGTTGGACTCACAAATTAGAGACACTTGATTTGAGTGGCAACGAATTCGATGGTCATTTACCTCAAGAGATGAGTGAGGTGGAACAACTAACTCTTCTCGATCTTTCAGATAATGCATTTATCGGTCCTATTCCAACTTCTATTGGGAAATTGAGAGACTTGAGATATTTGTTGCTTAATAATAACCATCTGAGTGGGGAACTTCCCATTTCATTAGGACAGCTATCAAATCTTGAGAAGATTGATATATCTGATAATTCCTTCAACGGCACACTTTTTGAGCTTCACTTTGCTATGCTCTCAAGGTCAGAAGAGCTTAGGGCAGACTCCATCAATTTGCATGTGGCATTTGATTGGGTGCCTCCTTTTCAATTGAAAGTGTTTTATTTGTCATCTTGCACAATGGGAGGTGGTCAATTTCCTCAATGGCTTCGAACCCAAAAGGAACTTGATACACTTCATTTGTCGAATTGTAGCATTTCTGGATCTCTTCCAGAATGGCTTCATTACTTAAATTTGACAGTAATTGATCTATCCCACAACATGATCAATGGTTCAATACCAAAGCTTCCTCCCTACTTGGAACTATTAGATCTATCCCACAACATAATCTTTGGTTCAATACCAAAGCTTCCTCCCTCCTTGAAATACTTGTATCTTTCCAACAACCATATTGAGGGACCAATACCAAGGTTTGGTTCCAACTTGTATTCCTTGAGTCTATCAGATAATATGATGAATGGTTCTATCCCTGATTCCTTATGTCAATTGAAAGCTTTGGTATCTTTGGATCTCTCCAGAAACCATCTTCGAGGAAATATTCCAAACTGTTGGGCGAACCTACAGAACTTAAAATTTTTCAAACTGTCATCCAACAATCTTTCCGGTGTCATACCAAACTCTTTGGGAGGATGTCGTAGTTTGGGAGGTTTGCACGTCAACAACAACAGTTTGGCAGGACAACTTCCTCATACTTTAAGAAATTGCACATACTTGGCGCTTTTGGATGTCGGGGACAATCAATTAGTTGGAGATTTGTCTGACTGGATTGGGTCCGTTGGGCAGAAAAACTTTTATGGTCTACAAGTTCTTAGACTAAGAAATAATGAGTTCTATGGCGACATTCCTTCTACATTTTGTAAGTTGGATGGACTTCAGGTTTTGGACCTCGCGGACAATATGCTGACTGGAAATATTCCACATTGCTTTGAAAATTTCTTAGGCATGCGCAATGGATACTGTGATCTCAGTTTGGCCTATTGGGAAGGTGTGACATTGAATCAAGTGCTTAAAGGAAAGAAACAAGATTACACCACAGCGTCATGTTATTTAGTTAATTTGGATCTTTCAAATAATGGTTTGGTTGGAGAAATCCCTCCTCAGCTGACCAATCTCTCCGCCCTGGTTGGTCTCAATTTGTCTCACAATCATTTGGGAGGGAAAATCCCTGATAAGATTGGAAACATGAAAAAATTGGAATCACTAGATCTTTCCAGCAACAAATTATTTGGAACGATTCCAGGGAGTTTGTCTGGTTTGACTTTTCTGACATCTTTGAACTTGTCCCATAACAATTTGTAAGGGAGGATTCCCAAAGGAAATCAACTCCAAACTCTTGAAAATCCAATCTCAATCTTTGGTGGGAATCCCGGACTCTGTGGAGATCCATTGCCAACCAGATGTCCTGATGATAAGTCCCCGAATGTTGATGAAAATGATGGAGCAGAGGATGAAGATGACAGAAATGACAAGATAATCTTTTATGGAATTACCGCATGTGGTTTCAGTTAGAACTAGAGAATTGTGAATAATACTGTATTCATTGAATCTGTGTGTAAACAATACAATAGGTTTTTTTACACTAAATAGATGTACAGAGCTACAAATAAGGAAGGGATATGTACAAAGAAGGATCCCACTGAATAAGGAATAAAAATCCCAACAAATTAGCCGTGATCTCCAATACTCCCCCTCAAGTTGATCGTGGGATCACACACGTTTAACTTGCCTAAAGCATTTGAGAATGCCTTCTCAGTTACGGCCTTCGTAAGAATGTCAGCCAACTGATCTTCTGATCGTACAAACGGAAACATCACAACCCCACTCTCAAGCTTTTCCTTGATAAAGTGTCGGTCCACCTCTATATGCTTCGTTCGGTCATGCTGAACCGGGTTTTCTGATATACTGATTGCCGCTTTATTATCACACCACAGCCTGCACTTTTCTTTCACCGGAAACCCAATCTCCTCAAGCAATTTTCGCAGCCAAAGGACTTCTGCCAGTCCTCGTGCGATCCCTCTAAACTCAGCTTCTGCACTTGAAAGAGCAACTACCTTCTGTTTCTTGCTCTTCCAGGTGACGAGGTTTCCTCCAACTATGGTGAAATACCCCGAAGTGGAACGTCGATCGTCTTGATTCCCAGCCCAATCTGCATCTGTATATGCCTCTATATCCAGATTTCCATGCTTCTGAAACAAGACTCCTCTTCCAGGGTACCCTTTGAGGTATCGGACAACTCTGAGTGCAGCCTCCATATGTTCACGTTGTGGGCGGTGCATGAACTGACTCAACACACCGACTGCATATGCTATATCAGGCCGAGTATGTGACAAATAGATTAGTTTCCCAACAAGATGCTGATATCTACTCCGATCAACCATTTCCGCCTCGACTGAGAGTTTTAGACCATGATTCACTACCATAGGGGTCCCTGCTGGTTTGCTATCAAGCAACCCTGTCTCTGCCAACAAATCCAGTACATACTTCCATTGCGAGATAAAGATCCCTCGCTTCGATCTCAATACTTCAATCCCCAAGAAATATTTTAACTCACCCAAGTCCTTCATCTCAAATTCTTGGAAAAGATTCTCCCTTAACTGTTTGATCTCCTCGAGATCATCCCCAGTGATGATCATATCATCCACATAGATAATAAGACATGTCACCAGTTCCCCTTTCCTTTTAAAAAACAGAGTATGGTCTGAATTACTCTGTTTGAACCTATAATCTCTCATGGCGGCAGTAAACCTGCCAAACCACGCTCTAGGGGACTGTTTGAGCCCATAGAGAGCTCTCTTCAACCTGCAGACTTCCCCTGTGCGAAACTGTTCAGAAAAACCTGGTGGAGGCTCCATATATACTTCTTCTTCCAACTTCCCATGAAGAAAAGAATTCTTTACGTCAAACTGAAGCAATGACCATTCCTGGTTGGCGGTTATAGAAAACAGAACTCTGATAGTATCAATCTTGGCAACGGGAGAGAATGTCTCTGAGTAATCCACCCCGTATGTCTGTGTGTACCCTTTAGCCACCAATCTCGCCTTGTACCGCTCAATAGTCCCATCTGATCGGTGCTTTATGGTAAACACCCATCTGCACCCCACTGGTCTCTTCTCAGGTGGTAACACACACTTTTCCCATGTTGTGTTCTTTTCTAGAGCCATCATCTCTGTTTCCATGGCTTTTCTCCATTGTTCATTTTTCTGGGCCTCCTCAACTGTTTTTGGGAGTATCTCAGCATAGACAGCTGCTGAATAAGCTCTAGCAGCAACTGTCAGCTTCCCTTGAGCCAACTCTGCGACCGGATACCGAGAGCTTCTAGGCTCATATTCAGGCTCATATCTCTTTGGAGGCACTCCTCGAGTGCTCCGCGGTGGAAGAACATACCGATCGCCTTCCACAGACTCCCCCTGTTCCTGTACTTCCTCAATCTGCAGATCATCAGTAGCACTGACAGTATTATCATGATCAACAAAGGAATTCTCAACTGTTACCTCAGGGATACTCAGGGGGTCAGATCCTGGGGTTGGTTCCGCGGTGGAAGGCTGGACTATAGGAGATATTGACTCGGTGGTTCGGCCTACTGGCTCCTTTGGGTCCGGATCAGGCAAAGTGGAACGAGACACCCAACCCAGTGGGTCAACAGGCTGCTCCCCCTGACCACTGAGTTGGGAGGCATAAAAGAACTCAGACTCAAGGAAGTTACAATTGATGGTGGTGTACAAACGCTTAGTAGGTGGATGGTAACAACGATACCCCTTCTGATGGACCCCATACCCGACAAAAACACACTTAACCGAACAAGGATCTAATTTGGTGCGTTCCTGTTTGGGAATATGAACGAATACAGAGCACCCAAAAACACTTTGAGGGGGTATTTTGAACTTTTTCCAAACTTTGAGGACTCATCTGCACAGTGTTAGAAATTGGGGGGCCAATCTGCGAATAAGGAATATTTTGGGGGGCCAATTGAAAAATCTCATCTAAATAGGGTTGGGGTGATGAATTCCCAACCCCATTACCTCTGTTTTCAGCCGCCTCTCTCTCCATTCCCAAATCTGGAGTCTTCTTCCCCATGTCAGCCGTCGCCGCCCAAGGGCCATGGCGGCGCTGCTGCTTCGCCACCCAGGCTGCCGGCGATGCTCTCGCCCCTGCTACAACTGGTTGTGCCGGTCTCGCCCCTGCTACAAAAGCGAAACCCGGCTCATCGCTGCTTTCTGCTCCTTCATCCGCGACGGCGGCGATGGCGGCGCTGCCTGTGTTGCCCCCGCCGTCGCGTCGCTGCCTCCGGTTCGTTTCTTCCCGTCGTTGGCTCTTCCATCTCGGCGGGAAGCCAATTACCTCATAGCACTGTTCTTTGGTATGATTTCTCCTTCCACACTGTGAGCATGTAATTTGGGGTTGATTGCCGTCGCGTGATGATGATTCCGGCATTGGTGGTTTTCGGTCTGAACGTGATTTGGTGGTATTCCCACGGCCATAGTTGCCGGAATTTCTACTGATAAGTCCGGCCCCGATGCCTGAGGCTTTGGCCGATGATGGTCCCATAATACTCCGACGATCCCTTTCTTTTCGAATCAAACCATATGCATTCTCTACTGTTGGAAGTGGTGTGGTTCGGAGAATATCCCTTCTGTCAGAGTCGAATTCCTCCGATATGCCTTGGAGAAATTGATATAATTTATTCTCTTGGCGGAGGCGATTGAAGGTTGAGATATCGTCCGGGTTCGTCATGGGATTGGGCTGACGAATCTCAATCTCCCTCCATAGCTTCTGCAAGTTGCTGTAAAAAACCTCCAAACTATCGCTCCCCTGCTTCATACTATTCGCTCTAACGGTGAGATCAAAAAATTGGATTCCATCCACTTGTTGGCTGTAAGTGGATTGAAGTCCGTCCCATAAATCCTTTGTCGTAGGGTACTCGGCGAAGTTGCTGACCATATCTGATTCCATATTCTCGAGCAACCACGAACAGACAGTTAGATCTGTTTGTTCCCATCGTGGATATTCCGGGTCTGTTTTGGTGGGTGGTGTTGGGATTCCAGTGATGTGGTGGAGTTTCCCTCGTCCGCCAATTGCAATCCGCATGAGTCGAGACCATAGGGCGTAGTTATTCTGGTTTAACTTCGCCGCTATTGAAAGTGATGTTGAGGACTGAAATTGGTTCTGTTTTTGCAGGATTAAGGCAATCTGATCTGCCAAGTTCCCGCTGTCGAAGGAGGTGCTGGCTCCTTCAAGCTGTTCCTGTTTCTCAGTCATGGTGGCAGATGATGAGCGCGGTAAGAACGTCGAATCTATAGACGATAAACCTGCTCTGATGCCAAGTTAGAACTAGAGAATTGTGAATAATACTGTATTCATTGAATCTGTGTGTAAACAATACAATAGGTTTTTTTACACTAAATAGATGTACAGAGCTACAAATAAGGAAGGGATATGTACAAAGAAGGATCCCACTGAATAAGGAATAAAAATCCCAACAAATTAGCCGTGATCTCCAATAGTTTCGCCACAGGATTTTGGGGAATTATCGGAGTTCTGATACTGAAAAGGAGCTGGGGGCTTGCTTTTGCGCAGTTTGCTGAAGTAACAATAAGCAAAATACTGGGACTATAATCTCACTGCACTCTTCAGTTTACAATAGCCAAAATAGTTTCGTTTGTTCTTGTTTAGTTTATGGCCATGTAATTCGAAGCATTTCCTACAAGCTTGCTGCTCTTGTTTGTCGCTTGAATAGTAATGTATAACGCTGTACTTCCACTGCATTTGCTCAAAACTTACGTGACTAACGATCCTTCAGAGGTTCTGCTGTGTTTATTAGGACAATATCTGGGTGGATGTGTTGTACCACCACATATTTTACAGGATACACATTGCAAAACAATTCCATACAATGATAACATGATTCTCTCTGGCAATTAATCCGTCCAAAATATCAATCCAACTCATTTCCTCCATTTTAACAACACCAGTGGAATTATTGAGGTTCCACGCTGAACTATAAATGATGCATTGTTTAATTCCAAATAGTTTAAAGCAAACCTTGTTCTTTTCTCACTCGGATTTCTTGGGTAAATTCTTGGCGATATGGTCCGGGATTTGTATATGTTTATTAGGACAATTTCTGGGCGAATTTCTCGTCAATTCCTGCCTTTTACCGACCATTGTTTCTCTTCTGCTTCTCTTTCTTGCGGGCAATTTTGAAACTGAGAAGATGACCCCTGAGGTTTAGGGAGCAGGGTGTTTTGGGTTATTGGGCATCAATGGAGGAGAAATGGGGTTTGGACTTCGGACAAGCGCTTTTTGATAGTGGGAGTACAGTTTCAGCGTTTCTTTAATTTACACAACACGATTTATTTTGCATATGCTTTAACAGCGATTTAACAAAATAAATAATAAATATATGTTTTTAAGAAGGAAAAAAAAAGGGATAATTGTTGGAAAAACCGTGTGAAATATCAAAAATACAAAATAAACTTTATGTTAAAAAATTAGCATTATCGAAAATGCAAGATAAACCCTATCTTTAGAAAATTCGTATAAAAACTCCTATGTTTTATAAAAATAAGCATAGAAAACCACATGTTGTTTGAACCACACGCTCTAGAAAATTCAACTTTAAATATTTACGTCAAAAAATAGATAAAAAACATTTATAAATCAAAAATTCCAAAGAATTATGAAAGAATTATAAAAGAAAATATTGGGAAATAAAAAATGAAGAACAATGGTCTACCAAGAAAATCACCAAAAATGAGCAATATACTATTAAAACACAAACAAAGATTACATATTAAGATAAAATAAGTTAAGACGAATTTGAGAAATTTTATAAATAAATGAGGTAAAAACTAAAATTGTAGAAACTAGGAGTCTAGGAGACTATGAATATAAGTAAAAAAACAACCTATTTCTAAAGAAAATTTGCACAATATAGCTCGAGAAAAACAAATAAAGAAAAGGTAATTTGGGAACCTAATTTGTTGGAAACACAAAATTAAAGAATAATTTCCGTTATTGATTCTGAGCTTACAAATCTTAGGGCTAATTATGATTTAAAGTGCTGTAAAGTGTAAACTAACACTAATACTTCACACCACAATAAGTTAATGCCTGACACGGACGCACCTTCAAGATTTATATATCACTTTGGGTGGGAGCCTAACGGTCAGTATATTTTCTTTTCATAAAGAAAAGTTTAATCTTTTAAGAACTTTGGGAATTTTGCATGAGGGGTTCACTTAGTTAAATTTGGCCCAGAAAGTTGAGGTGCAGGTTTGGGTGCTAAAAAGCTTGATCAAAAGCATTGAGGAGTATGACAGACACGGTATTTCCACTTGCTCTTTGGTGTTATTGTCAACTTTTTATAATTATGCTTAGTCATGATCATTTTTGTAATTACAGGAACATGTATAAGTAGCTTAGCTTAGTTCTTACGCTTTTGTCTCAAGAGTCGTGTTTCACTTTGTTAGCTTTGTTAGTTGGTTAGATGACAGCTAAGCGCACGTGGCTTTTATTTTATCTGCTCCTTCTTCGTGTATATATACATTGACACTGTAGCTTGTACAGTCAGTTGAGGAATAACAAATTCAGATATTTTCAGATAATTTTGTTCTCTAAGATGGTATCAGTAGTTATCGCGTTTCTGCTTGGTTTTTGATTCCGGCGAGATTTTTTCCGGCGACTCCGTTTGCCGCCTCAACTCTGGATTTTTTTGTTGATTTTTCCTCTTTTCCCATGGATTCCGGTCCTACATCCAGCGGATCTTCGCCGTTCTCTTCGGACGATCCGTACTTTCTTTCTCCTTCTGAGAATTTTAACTCTGGACTCGTCAATCAGCAACTGACTGGTGACAATTATCATACTTGGAGCCGTTCCATGCTCATTGCGCTGTCAACGAAGAACAAACAAGGATTCGTTGATGGTACTCTCTCTGCTCCGGCGTTGGCTGCGTCGGAATCTCGTCGGACAGCTTGGGTACGAAACAATCATGTTGTTATATCGTGGATAATTCATTCAGTCTCCAAGGATATCGCCTCCAGTATTCTCTTCTCTGATTCCGCAAGAGATATATGGATTGATCTCCGAGATCGCTTCTAGCAATCCAATGGCCTGCGCATCTTCCAATTGCGACAGGCTTTGCTTTCTATCCGCCAGGATTCTTCCTCTGTTAGTACATATTTCACCAAATTGAAATCAATTTGGGAGGAGCTTTCCAATTACAGACCGGTTTGTACTTGTAATCTCTGCTCCTGCAATGGTGTTCGTGATCTTTGCGCCTTTTACCAGTCTGAATACGTCATGGCATTCCTCATCGGCCCCAATGACTCTTATGCTCAGATCCGCAGTCAAGTGCTCATGATGGATCCAATTCCTTCCATCAGCAAGGTGTTCGCTCTCGTATTGCAGGAGGAGCGCCAACGTGAGTTAGGCCATGGATCTTCTACTCCTGCTCCCATGGCGTTTGCGGTGAAACATTATGTTCCTTCACCTTCATTTTCACGCGCTCCTTCCTTCCACCGTGGCAGTTCTTCCAGATTTCCTGGCCGTTTCTCTGGTCGCGGTCAGAGTTCCAGCAGGGGCCGTGGGAGGATCGAATGTTCTCACTGTCATCGTGATAACCATACTGTGGATCGATGCTATAAATTACATGGTTATCCGCCGGGTTATTTCTCTGATAATCAGGCTCGGTCTCCTTCCATTCATCAGCCTTCACCAGTCAATCAGGTTACACAGGTTTCTCCTTCCTCTGCTCTTGATTCTGTGAGTGTGAATACAACTCCCACCGTATTGCCTGGCTCTTCAAACGCATTTTTGCACTCTCTTTCTGACACTCAATATTAGTCCCTATTATCCATGTTATCTTCACAGTTACAGCTTGCAGCTCCGTCTCCAAGTGACTCCACTGGTCAGCATCAGGCAGCTACAGGTATATCTTTGTCTGCCTCCACTTCCACTTCTCTTAATGTTGACACACATAAGTGGATATTGGACTCGGGTGCTAGTCGCCATATTGTGTGTGATATGGCCTTATTGGATCGCATTGAACCTGTATCTGATGCACTTGTGATTCTTCCTGATGGCTCTGTTTTTGCTGTTCAGTACAAGGGATCTGTTTCCATTCATCCCTCTGTAACCTTAGTTGATGTGCTTTTAGTGCCTCAGTTCAAATTTAACCTCATTTCCATCAGTCAATTATTGCATCACTCTAATCTTACCATCTCTTTTCATTCTGAATCTTGTTTCATTCAGGATTCAACATTGAAAGTGATGATTGGCAGGGTTGAACTTCAGGGTGCCTTATACATTTTGGATACAACATCTTTTCCTTGTACCAATCCTTCTTCAATAAATGCTGTATCTGTTAATACTTGGCATGCTAGATTAGGACATGTTCCTCTTCATGTACTTGAACAATTGCAATCTGTTTTGAGGTTCAAGCATAACGATTTATCTTCTTCCCCTTGTAACATTTGCCCTCTTGCTAAACAAAAGAGATTATCCTTTCCAACTGGACAACATAGATCTGATCATGCATTTGATTTGTTACATGCTGATATATGGGGACCATTTAATCAATCCCCCAAGAATCCTTTCAAATATTTCTTAACTTTAGTTGATGATCACACAAGGTTCACTTGGGTTTTTCTGCTTAAATTCAAATCTGATGTCCTGTCCATCATCCCTCAATTCTTTACCATGATTTCAACTCAGTTTCATAAGAAAATCAAGTGCTTCAGATCAGACAATGCCCCTGAGTTATCTTTTACAGATTTCTTTGCAACAAATGGAGTTCTTCATCAATTTTCCTGTGTTGAAAGACCACAACAAAATTCTGTGGTGGAAAGGAAGCATCAACATCTACTCAATGTAGCAAGAGCCTTATACTTTCAATCTAGAGTGCCCATACATTATTGGACTGAATGTGTGCTCACTGCTGTATACCTTATCAACAGAACTCCTTCAGTCCATCTTCAAAGGAGGTCACCATATCAGCTACTCTATGATTCAGATTTTGATTATACTTCACTCAAGGCTTTTGGTTGCTTAGCCTTTGCTTCCACTTTACCCTCTCATAGACACAAATTCACCCCCAGAGCCAAACCATGTGTCTTTCTGGGATATCCTACTGGAGTTAAAGGATATAAACTATTGGATATGCACTCCAAAGAGACATTCATTTCTAGGGATGTTGTATTCCATGAAAATGTCTTCCCATTCCAGCAAGAACCTACTATTGACATTCTCCAATCAGATGAATTCCCTAACACATCTCTTCCTCTTCCAGCAGATTCTGATATTCCCTTAGTTGATTCCATTCTCACTTCATCACAGGATCCCACCATTTCAGATCACATGCCTTGTAGAAGGTCAACAAGAGTTATCAGACAACCTTCTTATCTCCAAGATTTTCATTGTGGCTTACTCCATGGCTCAGAATTGAGTGTTGGCAGTGCTATCTACCTTATCTCTTCATATTTGTCCTATGACAGATTATCATCTCAACACAAACAGTTTTGCCTGTCTATTTCTTCCCATGTTGAACCCCAAACATATAAGGAAGCTTCCTTATTACCTGAATGGCGACAGGCTATGCAAGAGGAATTACAAGCCATGGAGTCAAACAATACTTGGACAGTTGTGCCCCTTCCATCTGCTCATCATTCCATAGGTTGTAAGTGGGTTTACAGAACCAAGTTTAAATCGGATGGGACCCTGGAGAGACATAAGGCCAGATTAGTTGCCAAAGGCTATAGTCAACTTGAAGGAATCGATTTCATGGATACTTATTCACCAGTTGCAAAATTGGCCACTGTCAAGACTCTTTTAGCTTTGGCCAGTGCTAACAAGTGGGATTTAGCACAGCTGGATGTTAACAATGCATTTCTTAATGGTGATTTGTTTGAAGAAGTATATATGGATCTGCCTCAAGGGTATTCTTTACCAACTAACAGGACTTCTCCATCTAATAAGCTTGTTTGCAGACTGAATAAATCCATTTATGGCCTTAGACAAGCCTCTAGGCAATGGTATGCAAAATTTTCGGCTTCCTTAATTCAATATGGATTTACACAATCCAAGGCAGATTACTCTTTGTTCACTAAAGGTTCTGGGGCAGATTTCCTTGCTCTTCTGGTTTATGTTGATGATATAGTCATCACAGGCCCTGATCCTACTTTGATCAGTTCTCTTAAGGCATTCCTTCATTCCCAGTTCAAGTTAAAAGATCTGGGTCCTCTGAAGCTTTTTCTTGGCTTAGAAATTGCAAGATCACAGGAGGGTATTGTATTAAGTCAAAGGAAGTTCACACTACAACTTTTGGAGGAAACTGGTTATCTTGCTTCAAAGCCTTCAAATACTCCAATGGATCCTAATTCTAAATTAAATTCATTTGATGGTGAAGCATTAGAAGATGTGACTGGATATAGGAAGATCATTGGGAAGTTGTTATATCTGACCTTATCCAGGCCTAATATATGTTTCTCTATCAACAAATTGAGTCAATATGTATCTCAACCGTGCACCATTCATCTTGATGCAGTGCATCATTTACTCAGATACTTAAAGGGAACATCAGGCCAAGGTATATTCTTTCCATCACGCAATGAATTAAAGATAAAAGCCTTTGTTGATGCAGACTGGGCTTCCTGTCAAGATACAAGAAGATCCACATCTGGTTTTTGCATCTTTCTTAGTGATGCCTTAATATCTTGGAAATCCTTGAGCAGCTGTGAAACCCAAACCAACTCACTAGTTGCAACTGCAAGGGCTCTATACTCAGCTTCAGCTGAGGATCTAGAAACTACAGATTGAATTAAAGATAAAAGCCTTTGTTGATGCAGACTGGGCTTCCTGTCAAGATACAAGAAGATCCACATCTGGTTTTTGCATCTTTCTTGGTGATGCCTTAATATCTTGGAAGTCCAAGAAGCAATCTGTAGTTTCTAGATCCTCAGCTGAAGCTGAGTATAGAGCCCTTGCAGTTGCAACTAGTGAGTTGGTTTGGGTTTCACAGCTGCTCAAGGATTTCCAAGTGTCACTCCAAGGACCTGTAATCATGTATTGTGACAACCTTGCAGCAGTTCATCTGGCAGAAAATCCTCTGTTTCATGAGCGGACCAAGCATATTGAAGTTGACTGCCATTTTGTGAGGGATAAGGTTTCCACTGGATTCCTGAAATTGCTACCTGTGCGTTCAATACATCAGCTTGCAGATGTTTTTACCAAAGCTCTCTCAGCACCTCAGCTTGAACCTCTCCTGGTCAAGTTGGCTGTGAAGAATATCTTCCATCCACCTTGAGGGGGGTGTTTTGTAATTACAGGAACATGTATAAGTAGCTTAGTTTAGTTCTTACGCTTTTGTCTCAAGAGTCGTGTTTCACTTTGTTAGCTTTGTTAGTTGGTTAGATGACAGCTAAGCGCACGTGGCTTTTATTTTTTCTGCTCCTTCTTCGTGTATATATACATTGACACTGTAGCTTGTACAGTCAGTTGAGGAATAACAAATTCAGATATTTTCAGATAATTTTGTTCTTTAAGAATCATCACTGTTTTGCAATGGATACCTGCACTGATCAAGCGCGGTGGAGTTTGGCTTTTTTTGGTGGTTCAGGATAAAGACGGCGCACCTTGGATGGAGGGGAGTGAGATAAGCTTCACCGTACATATTGGTCGTCACTAACCGGAGGAATTTTAACTACGGAATTGACGGAATGCCGTACATATTGGTCGTCACTAACCGGAGGTCTATGGATCTCGTTACACTAATGAGATGGTTAAGGGTTTTAACCCCAAGGATCAATGTTTTCGAAGAGTCGATCATTTGTTGGATCATATTGCTCATGCCAAGATCTCCCTTGGAACTCGAATGTTTGAGCGCCTCTTAGTGAGGCCAATAAATTATCTTTTGATTTCGAATATTAGCAGAGATTTTTTTTTCTCGTTTGTTGTCCTTATTGTTATTGCTGAGAAGTCGTATGCTACCGGGGGGATTTTCGTTGTTAGGCTTTGTTGGACATTTGGATTATGTCCCTTGTTTTGTACCTTCCCCCCCCCCCCCCTCCCCCCCCCCCCCCCCCCAAGCTGGTTAGAGAGTGGGATGCTCAATAACAACCTCACGGTTGCATTGACTGATTAAAAAAAGGTTATAAATTTTAGGGAAAATTACAAAAATGGTATACCAATTCGGGCCATTTTGTAATTTTGGTACAAAATGTTTTCCGACGACATCAAAACCCCACAGCTCCAAAAATTTTGCAAAATCATGCAAAATTTCGTCGGAGCTGAAAAAACCGACCGGAAACCCGCTCCATTTTCAGAAAACCGTTTATGATGTGGCTTTAAGTCCTGCATGTGTCCAACCTGGGCGCCACATAAGACGAACATTGCCAACTAACCGATGACGTGTCCTCCACCTAATTTAAAACTTAATTGAGCATTTTATTAAATAGGATTATTGTTATAGATTTTGTGATTCAACTTTATTAAGCATTTTTAACTTTATTAATATTTAAAATAAATTAACAAAATAAAAAATAATTATATATATAATATGACATTTATCATAAAAAATTTAACATAATATGTTTTATAATATTGATTATTTTCACATGCGTAGATATTTATATATTTTAGTATTGAATTTAATTAAATACATAATATATTACTCATAAAATTTTAAATAAAATCAAAAAAAAAAAAAAAAAAGAAAAGAAAAAAACTCAATTTTGGGGATTTTGTCTGCAACCACCAAATTTTCACTTTCAAGAGATTAATGGGGCGGCGGAGAGGCGGTGGATCTGAGGAAGGAGAAGGAGAAGAAAGGGGGAAACCCAACCCTAATTTTCTTCATTTCTCTCAAACCCAAAGCAGCAGCCGCAGCAACACCTCTTCCCCCCCCCCCCCCCCCCCCTCCTTTCTCTCTCTCTCTCTCAACGCAGCACCATCTTCACCAGACGCAGCACCACCGCCTCCGTCCACCTTCCTTTACCACGCAGAGCCATCTCCACCAAAACCACCACCGCCAGCCCACCCCCCTCACCCCCCCTCTCTCTCTCTCTCTCTCTCTCTCTCTCTCTCTCTCTCTCTCTCTCTCTCTCCACGCAACACCACAACACCATAACTTTCGGCCACCAACACCACCAACTACCCACTACCCTGCAAAAATCCCAGATCTAAAAATATTTTTAAAGATCCAAATATTCGTGTGTATATCTCTGCCTGCGTTCGTGTGTAGCTTTGGGTGTGTGCTTGTGTGTATCTGTATGCATCAGATCTATGGTCTTGCCTTTAAAGGTGGCGGTTGGTGGTGGCTTATGGTAAAGACTGCTGCTGTGGAGTCGGAAGAAAGGTGGATCGGTGGTGCGGATCTGGTTTGATGTAAGAAGCAGCTGTTGGGGAAAGGTGGATCAATTTTTCCATTCTTTTTACTCAACTAAACGTATGAAGGAAGGTGGATCGGAGGCGGAAATTTCAGTTTTTTTCATTTTTTGGTGAAATCCTCGTCTTTCTCCTTGGTCAATCCCACCAAAACGCCTAATCTTTGTTCAGATTTTCTCATCCCAGGGGAAGATTTAATTACTAACTGTATAATAATTAACAATATTAGTATTAATTTAATTAATAATAATTTCGTTTAAAAAATAAATAAAAAGTTTGTATTAAAAAAATAAACTTTATAATTAATTGAAAATATTAGTATTTTAATTATTGTAGATATATTAACTGTTCATAATTAATTTTCTCAAAAATAGAAAATATGTATCATACAAAATAGACCCTAAATTTTTTATAATCTAACAAAATGATCCCTTAACTAAAGTAACTCAACAATATAGTCCCCGAGGATATTTTTTTCATAGGGTTTTTTATAATGATTTCGAATAACACAGGGTTTTTGGGGTTGTTTGCTCTTTTCTTTACATCCTGCAAAGATGAATCGGGAAGATGAAGTTCTTCCCTTTTTCTTTTTAATTTTCTTTATATGGAATATTATATATATATATATATGGGAATGGGAGGGAAATTTTCCCCCCAAAATGCTTTTCTTTTTTCTTTTTTAATTGATATTAAAATTCATGTGTGCAGTGGTTTGTGACGTGTCCATAGTGGTTTTGCCACATTCTAAACATTCTGGCCACATGGGATGCCATGTCAGTTTTCCGGCCGGTTTTTTCAGCTTCGGCGAAATTTTGCATGATTTTGCAAAATTTTTGGAGCTGTGGGGTTTTGATGTCGCCGGAAAACATTTTGTACCAAAATTGCAAAATGGCCCGAGTTGGTATACCATTTTTGTAATTTTTCCTAAATTTTATGTTTGACGGACCGATCAAGATGGATGATGATGATGATGAAATAATAAGATACTTAGATATAAAACTTTTCATCTAAAATATATAATTCCAAAATATTCAAATTGACATACTTTTTCTGCATGAAAATATTCTTAATTGAACTTCATACTTTCCTATCGATAGTTAATCACAAATTAGTTTATTCCTCTGTATTAATTATATTTTTACTTAAAGTATATATAAAAAAAAAGATAAGTCTGAAATAAATATTAATTTCTATTGTCCGAAAATGATTTTTGAACCTTTTTGCTGCATGTCTTGTTATTGCAAGTTGCAACTAGCTTCATGACATCTTTTTCAAGGTTTTATGGATTGATCTCTTATTATCTCTTTCGAAACTCATTTATTATTATTTTTATAAATATAGGATTTAATGACTCAATACCAATTAAATTAAAAAATATAAATTTTGATTTTTTTTTATAGTTTGAGAAATAATATAGAGAAGATAGATTATGAAAATTGAGGAACCATCTTGCTTTATTTATGAATACTTGTGATGATTTTGTTTAACTTTATTTATACATAAATACATTAAAAAAACGGCAAATTATTCAAAGCCCCCCACCATGCATCAATACTTATCTTAAATCCCCCAATTTATTTTTTTTGTGTTTTAAGTACCAATTACAATTCAAACTTTTTCTAAACCCCCTAAATCGTGTAAAAATATTAAAACGCCCTTAAAAAAATATAAAAAATTACCCCAATGCCCCCCAATCTTTTCCCCCCATTTTTTTTTTTATTTCCTTTCTTCCTCATGCGTTTTTCACAGGAAAAACACAGGCTTTTGGTGGGCAAGTCCGGCGCCATCTCCGGCCACTTTCCGGAGACGGTGCTTACGTGTTTCAACTCAACTCGACGTCGCGACTTCATTCGTGGCAATCCCGTCTCCGGAAAGTGGCCGGAGAAGGCGCCAGACCTCCCCCAAAATTTTAGTTTTTTCAATACAAAACGGGTTTTCCATCGGCGTCATTCCGACTACTTTCTTGAACGATTTTTATATGGATCTTGAAGATTTTGATACGGAGAGTCCATTGCAATTTACGGAATCGATTTTCGTTAATCGGTTTGGAAGTACATATCCGGTGAATTTTTTGGGATTTTTTGGACCACCTCCGGCGGCGGCCGGTGGCGTGGTGGCGGCAGCGGCGGCGCTCCGGTGAGAAGAAGGATGAAGAAGATGATGGTGTGGAAGAAGTAAAAATGGAGTGGAAAAAGTAAAAAAGTAGGGGTAAAATAGACTTTTTAGGTGATTGGGGGGTTTAGAAAAAATATTTTGTGTATTGGGGATTGTAAATGTATGTATAAAAATTGAAATGGGGGGTTTTGAATAAGTATAAGGGATATTTGGTACCGTTGAATAATTGCCCCTTAAAAAAAAAATATTTTAGTCTATTTATATATTTTGGTCGGAATTTTTTTTTTAAAATGATGAAAAAATATTTTAAAAAATATATATATATAAGAATTATCTCGAATTTAGAATAAAAACACAAAGATAAATGGGGCAGTTTGAAATAACTCCCCATCAGTTTGAAATATTTTTATTTTACTCCCCATAAAATTATACAATATAATAGGATATAAATACTACATTAGAACGTTTTAGTACTAAATTTTGTGAAAAATATACAACATATTTTGAGAGGTATTTGAAGTACTACATTATGTCAAAATTATACGACATTTTGTCAAAGTAGGGAGTTAAGTAAAAATATGATGCACAATTGGGGATTTATCCCACATTACCCAAAGATAAATATAATATTTTTAACAATAGAAAATGGACGTCATATGCAAAAGAAAAGCAAAAGGACTATAGTCAACAGGGGTTGGTCAAGTGGTCTGAGAGTTCTTTCTCGAAGGCAAGGTCTCGGGTTCGAATCCCTTGGGTCACTTGGGGTGTATGTGTTATAAAAAAAAAAAAAAAAAAAAAAGCAAAAGGACTATACTTTGCAAGTCTTCTTCGAGAAATCGTGGTCAATCAACGTGAACCTAGACTAGTGCGTCCCAGAAAGAAAGAAAAGAAAAAGATAAAGGACTAGTGCTTAGGAAATTGGCGCACTCATATGAATTATAATTCTTAGATAGCTTATACTAATTCCATAAGGAGAAGTGAATATGGGGAAGGTGTACTACTCTTGTGCAATTCTCAACTTGTTAGTTATGGGGTTTGCAATTTGGTCTTCACTTGCAACAAGCACAACTAGTTTTGGTTGCATTTTAGGGGAGAGTAAGGCTCTCCTGAAGCTGAAAGCAAGCTTTCAAGATCCTGCCAATAGATTGTCTTCATGACATACCGTCACAGGTTGCTGCTCGTGGCAAGGTGTGGTGTGTAGCAGTAACATCGGTCGTGTTGTTGGCCTTCGTCTCAGAAATATTCACTTGAGGTGGGATGTCTATCCTGATTATAATTACAGTCTAATGAGTAATCCTCTTGATTCTTCACTGTTGGAGCTCAAGTATCTGAGCTATTTAGACTTGAGTGGGAACGATTTTCAGCTCAGTCCTATTCCTGCGTTTCTTGGATCAATGAAGCTGCTGCAACATCTCAATCTCTCAAATGCAAATTTTAGTGGTGTTGTTCCACACAATCTTGGCAACCTTTCGAGCTTACTGGTGCTTGATCTCAATAATGATATCCCCGACCCTCCTTACATGATGGTGGATGATCTCATGTGGGCTTCAAACCTTTCATTCTTGGAGCATCTTGATATGAGTGTGTGCACCTAAGTCGAGCAAAACATTTGTCGGAGGTACTCTTCCACAAACTTCCTTCCATAATTGTCTTGCGCTTATCTTATACCCAACTTAATAATGCACATCTCCCTCATTCCTGTGTGAATTCGTTATTACTTACTAATATCCACCGCCTTGATTTGAGCTACAATTCATTTCATGGGGAATTCCCCTGCTTTCTCCATAATATGGCTTCAGTGAGAGTCCTTGATCTTTATTATAATGATTATAACTCTTCTAGCCCCCATACCCTTCTTAGATTGAGAAATTTTGTCCATCTCGACCTTTTTGAGAACTCACTTCACCATAACGTAGATTGGCTCTCTGAATTCCTTTTGGATAAATGTCACTTGAAATCATTGAGTTTGTCTAACAATAACTTTTACGGGGAGTTATCCGGAAGACTCTTTAGAAACTTATCCATGGGATATTGCTGGACTCACAAATTGGAGACACTCGATTTGAGTTTAAACCAATTCGATAGTCATTTACCTTATGAGTTGAGTGAGTTGAAGCAACTAAATCTACTCGATCTTTCATTTAATGTATTTACTGGTTCTATTCCAGCTTCTATTGGAAAATCGAGAGCCTTGAGATATGTGTTGCTTAATAACAATCAGCTGAGTGGGGAATTTCCCATTTCTTTGGGGCAACTGTCACATCTTGAGAAGATTTACATATTTAATAATTCCTTTAATGGCGAAGTACTTTCCGAACACTTTGCTAAGCTCTCAAAGTTAGAAGAGCTTATCGCAGACTCCATCAATTTGAGTGTGGCGTTTGATTGGGTGCCTCCTTTTCAACTGAAAGTACTTTTTTTTTACATTCTTGTGAAGTCGGAATTCAATTTCCTGAGTGGCTTCGCACCCAAAAGACACTTCATATGCTTATTTTACCAAATTGTAGTATTTCAGGGTCTCTTCCAGGATGGCTTCATTACTTAAATTTGACATTTATAAATTTGTTCCACAACATGATCAATGGTTCATTACCAAAGCTTCCTACCTATTTGGAAACCTTAGATCTATCCCACAATCATATTGAGGGACCAATACCCAAGCTTGGTTCCAGCTTGGAAACCTTGCGTCTATCAGATAATATGATTGATGGTTCAAAACCCGATTCATTATGCAAACTAAAAGATCTATCTTATATAGATCTCACCAGAAATCGATTTTCCGGTCATATTCCATATTGTTTGGCGGCATTACAGAATTTACAGGTGTTGAGCCTGTCATCTAATGAGCTTTCAAGGGTCATTCCAAACTCCATTGGAGAAGCTAGCTTGTTGAAATGGTTAGACTTAAGCAACAACAGTTTAACAGGGTCACTTCCCTCTACTTTGAAGAATCGCACATCATGGCAGGTGTTGGATGTTGGAGAAAACATGTTATCTGGAAATTTGCCAGATTGGATTGGCACACACTTGCCTAATCTGACTTTTCTCAGACTAGAAAAAAACAAGTTCGATGGTCTGATTCCTTCAACTTTTTGTCGATTGTTCCATCTTCGTGTGATGGACCTTTCAAACAATAAGTTGACAGGAAAAATCTCACGCTGCTTTGGCAATTTGGTAAGAATGGAGAAAGAAGCCAATATGGACCTTCTCGTGTATTCTTCACATCAGTTCTTTCGGGTCGAGATTGAGGAGGTTTTGAACAAAGTGATGAAAGGAATGGAATGGGAGTACACCAGTACATTACGGTACCTAGTTAATTTGGATCTTTCAAGTAATAATCTGGTGGGAGAAATTCTTTGGGAGCTAACAAACCTTTCTGGATTGATTGGTCTCAATCATGGTTCGCCGGAACGCCGTTATCGCGGCCGGAACGGGGGTTCCGGAACCGGAACGGCCATTGCCGTTCCAACCTGACAGGTATGGAACGGGGGTGGAACGCCACGAAATCGGCCGGAACGGCGTTCCACCCCGTTTTCTCAGTCGAAATCGGAATGGAACGGCGAAATAACGGTGCAGAACGGCCGGAACGGCGATGAGGCGGAGAGATGAGGCGACGTCGGTGGGAAGAAAAACAGAGGAAACGCTGGCTCTCGAGGAGGAAGGAAGTATAAAGCTAGGTTCTGTTTTAATTTGAACGAATGGGTTAAAAATATTAAAAGAGCTAATGGGCTACATTTTTAATGGGCTATATTTTTAATTTATTGGACTGTTTTTTATGGAATTAATAATTATTATAAGGTTAAAAAATTTGGGCTGGGTCCATCAATTTTATGCAATAATAATATTTAATTGAATTAAAATTATATGACTAACATTAGTATATGATTAATAATATTTTTATTAATGATTTGATAATTTTAAATTTATTTATCTTAATACTCATTATGCCGTAGAATGGTATTTTAACATTGATCGGTTTTTTGAATTAAGTGTTAAGATTACCAATTAATTGCATTCATAATATAATATATATATATGAAATATTTTCTAATATAAATATGCTGGTGTTGTATGATAGGGGATGAACGTCTATTTATATTTTAGCATTAATCAACTATATTTTCCATAAAAATGTCCTCCGTTCCACAAAGTGCCGTGACCGTTCCGCGACATGACGCTGGAACTGGAACGGTGCCCCCCGTTCCGTTCCCCGCGACCGCAATTGCGAACCATGACTCTCAATTTGTCACATAATAGTCTCGTAGGAGAAATTCCTACAAGCATTGGAGATTTGAAACGATTGGAATCTCTTGATCTTTCCAGCAACAATCTACATGGAGCAATTCCAGGGAGTTTGTCGGATTTGGATTCTCTGGCATATTTGAACTTGTCCCACAACCATTTGTCGGGTCGATTCCAACAGGGCGTCATTTCCAAACTCTTGAAAATACATCAATTTATGTGGGCAATCCCGGACTCTGTGGATCTCCATTGCCGAAGAAATGTCCTGAAGCATCAAAATCCCCTAATGTTGATGAAAATGATGGAGTGCAAGACGAAGATGGTAGAAATGACGAGATAATCTTTATGGATTTATTGCAAGTGGTTTCGCCACCGGATTTTTTGGGATCATTGCTTTTCCCCAGTTCGCTGAAGCAACAATAGGCAAAATACCGGGACTATGATTTCTCTTCACTCTTCCGTTTACAATAGCCAAAATAGTTTTGTCTGTTCTTGTTTAGTTTATAACTATGTAATTCAAAGCATTCACTACAAGCTCACTACTCTCTGGCGCCGCTTGAATAGTAATGAATAACACACTACTTCCACTGTATTTGCTCAAAACTGGATCAAGATTTCACATGTACACTCAAGAAGAGAATAGCAAATTCTGCAAAGCTTACAATCTTTATTATTACTACACGATCATCGCATTCCTTTTCCTGCTAAATGGTCATACCTACCCTCAACTACAAATTTCACATTTTTCTGAATCTAATACAGCAGATCAAGTACATATTTCTAACCGCGCTGATTCCAGTATTTCTGCTCCAACAACGAACCTGCTTAATCGAATTCCATTTTCTATTAAGATACTTTGTAAGATCAAAACTTTTAAAGGCAGGAGGCATAGAGCACGGGCTAGTGTGTTTAGGACCCATCACCATTGAATCAAGCATGAATCGTTTCTCCGGTCATTCTGCAGGACAAGCCATTGTCTCCGAGCAGAGCTCCACTGCATTTTGGGGTACTGTAGGCTTATATCTCAATAGCTTCGAGTATTCATTAAACAGATGGAACATGTAATCGTACACAAAATCCATCTTCAAATCATTTTGAATGAAATCACTTGCTTGCCTCCCGATTTCTTCAGCCTGTATAAGTAAAAATTAGAAATAATAGAATATAAAGAGGATAATTATACCCATATATATTGAGGTTTGGTCCAATTACGATAACTTCCCACTGGCATACTCTATGATTTGGCTTAACGTGTGCTATTATAATCATGATTTTGGAGTAAGATATTGATCAGTAAGCGTCGAGAGACAAAATAGGGTATTCATTAATCAAGCATATAAATCATCGAAATTCATCAATTCACATGTAATGTAAATTCCTTCATAAGGAAAGTTCTTGTAATTTCTCAAATCTTAAGGGGAAGTTTGTGTAATTATAAAAAAACTCGGGGTATGTAAGTGTAATTATCCCAAATAATAACGATAATATTAGACTGAACGAGAAATAAATACACACACATATATATATATGTATGTATGTATATGTGTATATATACCTTTTCCTTCTGTTTATTGCCCCACTCCACAGCAAATTTAATTGATTTGCATTTATCTTCTATGTTTATAGGCCAGCAATGTTGCATCGGCATCAAACTTCTGGTGAAGAAATCGTAGTACTCGGGTGTTACTCAAGCATCAAACATGGCTAATTATCAATACGGCACAATATTATAAAATCATTAAAACTTAGGGTAAATCAACGATCAATAAACTCCCGTGGAATAGACATATCATATTATGCATATAACCAATGATAGAACAAAAGAAAGGGTACTTGGGTGAAATTTTGACTAATGTAGATTGATTCACGAAGCTAAACTTAGTACTACCTTCCATTTTAGTTCTAATAATCAAACTTGTACCAATCTTCAAACATTGGCGCCATCATTTCCCTCTAAAGTTTGATTTAATTAGGAAAAATCAAATGGTTGTTCTTGTTGAACAACTAACAAGACAACAAATCAGGACAAAAAAAGATGTTTCCTTTAAATATAACCAATGGGATTCCGAATACTAGCATATAGTAGTATAGCACTAGTACATAAGTATCCTAACATAAATCAAAGGGATTTGGACTGCAGCTTTGGAAGTACTTAACAGTTGATGGTAAATACAACAACGATTGCAAATTTCCTTTCTTTAATAATGAAAGAATGGGTGTAAATAAAGATACACTTATTCTGGACGAAGGTACAAAAAGTTACCATCTTGAAGAGGCAGTGGGCAATTAGCCAGGGAATGCCCCATTTTTCCACAATTATAACACAATTTCTTATTTACTGAGTCCTCTTCTTTGTTCGGGCAGTTCTAAAGACTGTGGCCTTGTTGCCGACAGAACAAACAAATTTACAAAGATGACATCAATCAAAAGAAAACCAACATCAATGCCAAGTTAGGGATTATAGATTCGATTTGGATATTGTGAGGCCTAAACGTTTTTATTAATTCATGTTTATTTAGGCATTTATCTTATCTCCGTGTTTCGCGTTTATTGTGATTGATTTATTTAGTGGTAGTGCACGACCATCTAGGTAGATTTATTTGCATATTGCCAATCATGATGCTTGAAGTGTATGCAAAGTTGATTGATAAATTGCGGTAAATTAGTGACAGGGTTTTAGCGATAGAATTCCTCGTTCACTAAGGGATTTGATAATCTAATTTAAATCTTGCGTGTGTCACGACTTGGTTGATTAGGGTTGGTGTTTTTATGGTACTTAATGCTGCGAATTCACTAAATCCTGTCGAGTGTCTCTTGGGGTTGTGAATTTGTTAGGGAAGATAACTGTTGAGTGTCTCTAGGTTATCCGATTAATTAAGTAAAAACGAGGTTGAGTCGAGTGTCTCTATCAACTATAGCCAATCTGTCTGAATAACTTGAATTTATCCTTAAGTCAATGATCAATATAACAATTCGAATCGAATATCCCTGGCTAGGTAATTCTCCCTCTGATTGATTTAATCCTACGTGATCCAGCTTGATAATTTTAGTTAGTTTTTAATTCTTGTTGTTTTAGTTTAATTGCATATTTTAGTTAGAATAATTCTACAAACCCCCCTTTTTAATTGTTACTTCTCGTGAATAACTTGGAATTGTTAGAAATAAATCAACCAGTCTCTGTGGATCGACCCTGTTTGCACTATACTCTATGTTTAGTCGTTAAATAGGTATTTTAATTATTTTTGACGGATTCGACACCTGTCAAATTCCCACAACAATTAACTCTATAATACCCTTCATTTTCAAACAAAACCTTCATCTTTCAGCTATTCATAAAGATGGAAAAACAATGCACAATTGCACACCCATTTTTCAGCTAATCATATATACCACAACACAGAAAGATTTCTCCATCAAAAAATAAAACAACATCCCACAACTACAAAAGATTGCAATATTAGTAGCAAAATAAAAATATTAAAAAAAAAAATCAACCTTATTCCTTTCCCACTCAGATTTCTTGGGGCAACTCTTGGCGATATGGTCCGGGGCTTTGCATATGAAGCAGCTCTCACCAGGCTTCATCCCAACAACTCTAAGTGGATGCTTCTTGAAAGATGATTTTCTGGGTTTCTTTAGATCATTGGAATCGGATTTCTTTCGCTTGAATTTACCATTCTTGTTCTTATTTTTCTTCTTATTTGGGTCTTTCAGCGGCGTCGGATCCGGTTCCGTGAAAAGGTCAGGGTGCTCTTCTTTAAACCGTTTTCTGGCCAATTTCTGTCTTTTACTCACCATTGTTTCTTCTCTGCTTCTCTTTCCTGCGGGAAATTTTGAAATTAAGGGTGGATGGTGACTGAGTAGATGACTGCTGAGGTTTAGGGAGAATGGTTTTGGGTCTCAATGGAGGAGAAATGGCGTTTGGACTTAGGATCATGGTTCGCAGTCGCGGTCGCGGGAAACGGAACGGGGGGTACCGTTCCAGTTCCAGCGTTATGTCGCGGAACGGTCGCGGTACTTCGTGGAACGGGAAACATTTTTACGATAAATATAATTGATTAATGTACCAATACAATTAAAAGTTGTTCTACTATCATATAACACCACAAATATTATAATAGATAAATAAAAATACATTATTTACTAATAATAAGTGGAATGACGAGGCAAAGGAAACTCAGAACTGTCTGTATCTTCTGAGGAGTAGTGCACCAATACAAATAAAAGTTCTTCCACTATCATATTACACCACAAATATTACAATTGATAAATAAAAATACATTATTCACTAATAATAAGTGGAATGGCGAGGCGGAAGAAACTCAGAATTGTCTGCATCTTGTGAGGAGTAGCGTAATTGACGACGCCTATCATCTCTTAGGTAAGGGTAAGGTTGTTGATCTGTATATAATGGTTGTGCTTGTGATTCCGAAAACTGATCACCACCATGATGATAATATCCAAATCCTCTATACCCTATGCTACTAGCACTACTATTTGAAGATCCGTACGGCGTCCCAGAAGATCCATACGATGCTCCACCATTTCGAGCACTGTCTGATGAGGGATCTAAATAATTATAATGTGTACGATATGGCAAATAATTGTAATGACTTCCACTTGAGCTATCTTGAATTGTATCATCATACCGAACAGAGTTGGAATGAGATAACAAATTACTATCATAACTGCTCGTGTAGTTAGCGTTCCCTTCAAGATAATACTGTGGGTACCCTCGTAATCCCAATGTTTGCATTTGTTCCTCAACACTTCGGTATCCTTGTGCAGATGACCCGGCGGGATAAGAGTAATCATTGCCACCAGATAAATCAGCCAGAAAGCGTCGCTTCTCATCTCGTCTTGGACAATAACCATGGTCTGTATCTTGAGTTGCATAATAATTTTCATCTCCTTGTGCCCAAGACATACCAGTGTTATCTTGACTATTAACAGTATTGCGCCCTCTACTGGAACGGATACACGTGCCTCCTCCTTGATCGCCACTGTTATCATCATTTCCATCATCAGTGCTCTCTTCACTCTCATCACTTTCACTATCTTGGTGGGTTGATTGATTCTGGGTGCTCTTTCCTTTCTCTTCCCTTCGTAAAGCCTCACTACTTTTATTTTTCTTGCGTCTCCAAGCGTTGATAGTAAGATTCTCATCATCCTCTGCTGACTCGATATTCTGAATTGCTTGATCTAACCACTCTGTATCATTGTCAAGTAATGGTTCCTCAGTCTCTCGAGTCCACTCATCTAGAATATCATCCTCTTGGAAGATTTGGTTAAGATCAATAGGGAGATCGTAGTCAGTATCATGTGTAGAGCGCATCAAATTTCGGACTCGAAGCCGCATGTTGTAGTGAGCGTAGACTAACAATTTCGATTTATCCATTGCTAAACGATTGTGGATCTTAGTGTGTATTAAAGACCATGTGCTACAATTTCTCTCGCACCCTGTTGATGAGCATGTCTGACTTAAGACTTTAATTGTAATTTTTCTCAAGTGAGGCGTTTCGTCACCAAAATTCATCCACCATTCGGCTACATTTTCAGATAATAATGGTGTCATGTTATTAATGAAAATTAATTTCAACTAATAAATACATGATAATATGGTAATAATTACCTGGTAAAGTGGTTTTAAGTGCCCTTTGTGCAAGTGGAGTCCCAAATTCTCCTGCCTTATCTCTAAAATGTTTGATCTAAAACCAAAGATGATGATGATGATGATGATGATGATGATAATAATAATAATACCCCATTAAGCGCATGACTTTGTGCTTCTAAATCAGGTTCTAACCTCCTAATCACAGCTTTTAATCATTGCCTTACCTCGTCCGTATATATGCAAGTTCCAGAATATTGAAGTTTCGGATTCAAAAAATACGCTGCAATAAATTCCATAATATAACTAGAATGTAATTATTTCTGATATAATAAAATATTTTAAAAAATAAATATTTACCTGTGGCATGCAAGTGCTGATGTAGTTGTTTGTACCATCGATTGTCAATTATTTCCCAATACGAATTCCAATCCTTGACTGCTTCTTTTATTGCTAACTTAGCTCTATCCATTGCTTCGTAGATGATAGATAATGTGGGTTACTTATCTTGATCAACAAGTTTTAATACTTTAACGAGTGGTTCCATAACTGACTGTACCTCTCTTGCTTTTTTCCAGAATTGTATGCCCATAATGATCTTATAGACACTTTCAGCATCTTTTTTCCTTCTCAAGTTGTACTCCTCCTACTCCTGACACATGCACATGTTTTTCAAATCCGATTGTGTCGGATTAGACTTTCAATTGCGATGAATTCCGTTGCAAATCTTGTGATACCTGGTCTCAACAACTCTCGATCATTTGTATATATTCTCATCTGATTCACTAGTTTGTCACTATTGTAGATAAAGCTAGTGATTTTTTTTGCTTTTGTCATCACCTTCTTGATCTTGCTCATTTGACTAATGTCTTCCAACATCAAATCAATACAATGTGCTGCACATGGTGACTAAAATAAATTTGGTCTTTCCAACATAAGAATTTGACGTGCTGCTTTCATTGAACTTTCATTGTCAGTAACCACTTGAACCACATTTTTCTCTCCCACTTCATCTATGATTACATTTACAAGTGACACAATAAAATCTGCCGTTTTTTACTCATTCGTGCAGTCCATTGAATCAACAAAAACCATTTGTCGGTCACAATATACCATAAAATTGATTATAGGATGTTTATTACTACTGCTCCAACCATCACACATGATTGTACACCCATACTCTGGATATTTTGATCTCAAAGTAGCTATATAAGCTTTAAGCTCATCTACTTCCTCATTTAAATAAATTCCACCAATTTGTCGCCCGGACGGACCTTTAATGCCCGGTCCAGCTTCAGCAATAGTATCAATCATAGATTGATAATAAGGTCCACTATCAGCAGCATTAAACGGAAGTGCATTGAAAAAAAAGAATTTTGAGACAGCCTTACCCACTGCTTTTATTTTTTGTGGAGCAAACCAACTTTTTATGCTCTTTTGCTTAGGGGCCATCATGTACGAGTCAATTCCCCTAAATGACTTGGCTGAAGTTGTTTCTTTTGTGCTGAAGCTTCACGACATTCCTGCTCTAACACCTGGAGGAGCACTTGATGGACCTGCACTAGAATGCCCTACAATTTCCAAAATAACAACTAAGTCACTATTACATACAAGAAGTACACAATATAAACTTTTGACAAATATTTAAACCTGCTCCATGACATCTATGCATTTCTTCTTGAAAAGCAGCCATATTACGACTTTCCCGTAGAGCGTCCCGTAATTGTCTAGCTTCCCTGGCATCTAAATTTTCTTCTCTTATTCCATATTCCCCATATTGATCATCATCTAACACCGCATCTAACACCGCATCTTTTTTTCTTTTCGTTATTTCCCTCTCAATTTTTCCTTCTGAAAGATGTTTTTTCATACTTTGACGCACTTCTTTTGGAACCTTGCGACACGACTCAACATTTCCAGTTACATGAGCAATATGTTGTTTTAATCTAGTAATACCCCCTGAAATAATTTTATTGCAAAATTTACATTTAACTTTTTTCCGTCCATCTCCTACTGGATCTCCATAATCCCAACCAATATCACGTTGTGGTCCCATCTACAAAAATTAATAAAATCCAAACAATAATCTTAATAAAATCTGAACAATATTTAAGCGGAGGCATTTAACTATAATTAACCACACTAGAAACATTTTTACAAAAAAAAAAAAAAGAGAGTATAGGATCACATACCTTCGTTTTTCCCAAAATTTGAGATGAGTTTAATAATCCTTCCTAGCAAAGAGAAGACAACACCAAAATTCCCTAATTTAATTTATACCACAATAAAAATTCGTAATTTAAGAATGAGGAGAAAATAGAGATATTTGAGCAATTGAGAGAACCTGCAAGTTTGGGCGTTTAAGAGTGAGAATGGGAGAGACACAATATAGAATTTACATCAATAATTGATAAAAAATAATAATTAACTTTTTGACCAAGAAAAAAGGGTGAATTGCTTTCCTTCATGTGAAAGAGTACAACCTGCAAACATAAAAGAAAGAATCATTCAGAGATTCAAAATGGAGGGCATCTTTTAGGCTCCACATGACAACAAAAATCCAAAAAAAAAAAATAGATTTATTTTCTGCATTCCGTTCCAACCGATTTCTGTCCGTTCCAGCCCGAGAAATCGCCGTTCCAGTCCGTTCCTTGACGACAAAACGGGGTGGAACGCCGTTCCGTCCGATTTATCGGCGTTCCACCCCCGCTCCATTATATGTCCGTTCCATACCCGTCAAGGTGGAACGCCTATGGCCGTTCCGGAGAACCATGCTTAGGATAACCGCTCACTGTTAGTGGGAGTACAGTTTCTGCGTTTTTTAATGCATATATGCTTTAACTAGTTCGAGTTCTTCGTTTCAACAAATATAACCAGTGATAGAACTAAAGTATGTTTTAAAGGGGGGGGGGGGGGGGGGAAGGTAATTTAGAAAACTAACTTTAAGCATAGAATACACAAAGAGTATTTGATGAGAAATAACACAATATAAAAGTATTTTTAAAAATATTTGTATATTAATAACTATAACTTTTCAACTCTACTCACCAGATTCACTAGAAAGAGTTGTCAATGGCTAAGCGAAGACGCCGGTCGTGGCAAACAAACACAGATTGTGGCGTCGATATTGAGTGAAAGATCAAGGAGTAGGGTAAAGGGTAAACATTTAATATGGAGCAATTTAGCTCGAATTTAAGGTTGTGATTAGATATTTATAATTTAGTGGAGAAATTTTGCAGTTTTGGTTATAAGTACAAATTGTAGTTTTATATTTTAGAAAGAGTTTAAAGTAATTTATATTAGATATCTATGGTAAATTTAGGGGTGGCAAATGGGTGGGTTGGGCTGGTTTTGGATTAGGCTCATGTGGGTTGGGTTGAAATGGTTTGGTTTCAAAATGGGTTGTATTGTAATGGGTTTCTAATGGTTTGGGTTTTAAATGAGTTTTAATGGGTTATGATGGGTTTTGATGGTTTATTCATGGGTTCAATAATGGATTTTTTGTGGGTTCCTACTTAATCCAAATACTTAAATGTCCAATATACCCTTCATTATTTTTTATTTTATTTTTTGGTCAATTACCCTTCACTAATATATTTGACCAATTTAAAACCAGTTTGACCCAACTAACCTATTTACAACTCATTTGTCATGTTTTGAACACGTTATGATTATACAGGTCGAAAAGGGGGTGAAACAGGCCTAAATAAGTCAAACGAGTTAAAAATAGATCGAACAGGTCAAAAAACGAGTGAAACGAACCCAAAATGGGTCAAACGATTCATAAATTGGTTGAAAATGGGTGAAACGGGCCCAAAACGGGTCAAATAATCTGAAATAGATCGAACAGGTTAAAAAATGGATGAAACGAGCCAAAAATGGGTCAAATAAATCCAAAATAGGTCAATCATGTCAAAAAATGGGTAAAAAGAGTGGAAAACAGGTCAGACGAGTCCAATATAGGTTGAAAATATTGAAAAACGGGTGAAACGGGACAAAAATAGGCCAAACGAGTCCAAAGTAGATCGACTGGGTCGAAAAATCTGTAAAACGGGTTCAAAACGGGCCAAACGAGTCTAAAATAGATCGAACAGGTTGAAAAACGGGCAAAATTGATCCAAAATAGGTCAAACGGATCTAAAATAGATAGAACATGTTGAAAAATAGGTCAAATCGTGTTCGTGTGTGAAAATGTGTAAAATTATGTTAGTGTGTGTAAAAATGTGTAAAAAAATGTGTTAGTGTGTGAAAATGTATGTAAAATTGTGTTAGTGTGTGAAAATGTGTGTTAGTGTGTGTAAAAAATATGTAATTAATAATTAATTAATTATATATAAATAATGTTAGATAAATATAATATTTAATTTATGTGAAGGGTAAAATAGTACTAAAACATTAAAATTACATAATTGAGTTTAAACCATTACAAACCCAATTCAAAACTAATATCAACCCAACCCAACCCATAAAGAACCCAATTTTCTCTTAGCCCATTATTAGCCCAACCCAAACCAATCCAATTCAAATTTCACCAAAACCAAACCAACCCAACCCCCTTAATGGGTTCAACCCATTTTGCCACCCCTAGGTAAATTATTAAAAATAAAACTCCTTTAATTTATAGAAAATATACGAGTGAGTGTTCGTTTCGAACTATCTATTTATGATTAAAATTGATTTTGAAATTTGTATTTAGATGTCAAACATAAAATAAATGCAATCATAATGTAATCTTTTATTTTAATTTTACAATTAGCCTTAAATTTCTATAATTAAAAGTTGTCAAAAGAATTCCTTAAACTTAGGGGGAAAAAAAATTAACCTTCACATTTATTAGGTAATGAAGGTTTAGAATTTCCTATTTCGGTGTTTAAACTTACGTATATTGGAAATAGAATAGCTAGGTTCCTTTTCATCAATAAATAAGTTCTTTTTAATGGTTACTAATGGTTACCCAATTATCCTCAATAAAAGATATAGTTATTGGACAATAAAAATTATTATAAATTATCGTAAATTAATTATTCAAATAATTTTTATTTATCGTTCTATATTTTTCAAGGAGCGTTGGTTGACTTTCATATATTATGAATATATTTCTTGTATTTGTTTATTATATTTTAATTACTAAAAATTAAATTATAACAAATTGTCATTTGACTTGCATATTTCATATTTATAACTTTATAACTTTTAAAATTTTTTAACGTTTTTAATTCAGAATATAATTTTCAACAATATTATCAGTTGCTCCTACATCGTCGGAAATAAGAGTTAATTGCGCCGAAAACCCTTGTGTTATGTCTAATTAACACTCTGAACCCTGTGTTTCAACAATTAGCATGAAAAACCCTATGATTTAATTTAATTATTAACGAAAACCCTACATCACTGGTTGTTGTTACACGCGCTCTAATTGCAGCTGGTATTGCAATTTTTTACACTTATTGACTGTTAAAAGACATTTATACCCTCTATAATCTTAATAAAAGTAAAAGTCATATTCATCACCTTCTTCATCCTTTTTATTTTTTTGGTTAAAGCTGCTCAAAAGAAGGAAAAACAAAGCCATTCTTCATCCTCTTCCAATTGAAACCCTAATTGCAAAAACGAAGAAAAATGTCTAACACAATCCGAGAGCCCTGAGACGAAGGAAAAAAGAATGAAACAACAATGTGTTGTTATGTACCCACCGTCGCCATTTCCGCACTCTCTTCTCTCTTTCTGCCATGGTGGTGGTGGCGGTGGTTTCAGATCTGGATTAGGATGGCTGCGTCGTGGTGGTGGTGGTGGTTGTCATGTGGCGGTGGTGGCGGCTTCAGATCTGAGTTGGGATGGCTTCGTGATAGAGAGGGGATAGAGAGGGAATCGAAGCCGTTATCAGATCTGAGTCGGTGGTGGCGGCTTCAGATCTGAGTCGGAGCCGTTATCAGATTGATTCTTCTGATAGCCTACATCTTCGGAGCCGTTATTGAGGGCGATAGAGAGGGAATCGAAGCTGTTGCGCCCCATCACTTCCTATTAGCGAGCCAAGTTTCCATGGGGGGTTTTACATTCTGAGGGAACTCCCTGCTGATCCGCGTCTTCTTGTCGTTGTTCTACAATTCGCGGTGGATCTTCACGATCGTCGATTGGATTTGGGGTGGTGGCGGCGACTCGGTGGATTTGTGGTGGTGATTCTGAAAATTTTCTTTCTTTTCTGAAGCTGGTGAATCATGGAATTGCTCCTGAGTTCATGGACAAAGTCGAGAGGCTTACAAAGGAGCATTACAGGAAATCCATGGAGCAGAGATGAAAGCCCAGAATTTGTCATACAAATTTATTTTATTTTTTTTGAATTAATTAGATTAATATATAACATTATATTACTATATATATGATATATATAATACAGATCATTAATCGTATGATATATATAAATTTATATCATAAGATATATTATTTTAGTATTAATTTTAATTAGTTATAAAATATATATCTATTTTTTTTCTGAATTAATTACTTTAATATAATGATATATATAATACAAATCATTAGTCATATGGTATATATAAATTTATATCATAAAATATATTATTTTAGTATTAATTTTAATTAGTTATAATATATATATCTATTTTTTTTGACTTAATTACACTAATATATAACATTATATATATGATATATATAATACAGATATGATATATATAAATTTATATCATAAAATATATTATTTTAGTATTAATTTTAATTAGTTATAAAATATATACATATAGATATATATTAATATAAACAAAAATGTGTGGAGAAAGAAATGTGAAATATTTTGGGTGAAATTGAATTCTGGTAAATGATTTACCCTTGATAACTCCAAAAGGGGCAAAACAGACATTTCCTATCCTTCATTGCCGTTTGAGTGTCAAAGGGGGCGGTGAGCCAATTTAAAAATTCATATGGTTTTTTATGCTAATTGTTGAAACACAGAGTTCTGCTTGCTAATTAGGCATAACACAGGGTTTTCGATACAATTAACTTTCGGAAATAACTCTGATTCAGCTTCTGAATTAGTCCAAGAGATTTTTGGATATAAACGAGAAAATTTGCCGACATTCTGAATAGGTATGAGGAAGTTTCAGGGCAAAAAGTCAATGTCGAGAAAAGCTCCTACATCGCCGGAAATAACTCTGATTCAGCTTCTGAATTAGTCCAAGAGATTTTTGGATATAAACGAGAAAATTTGAATTTCCTTTATCTTGGTGCTCCGATTTTTAGTGGACGGAAGAGAGTGGTATTGTTTGAGGGCCTTATAAGTAAGCTGCGCCATAAATTACAAGGTTGGGAATGTAAAAGTCTATCGTATGGTGGTAGATTGCAGCTTATCAAATCAGTTCTGTACGCAATTCCCACTTATACTCTTCAACTCCTCGAACCACCAAAGTGGGTGCTGCAACGTATTCATCGTATATTCAATAGATTCTTTTGGGGGAGTACTTCGAACACAAATACAATCCACTGGGCTGCTTGGGAACGGATTTGCTTCCCTCCGGAGGAAGGGGGCTCGGTGTCCGTAATTTGGAAGAATTAGTGGAAGCTTTCTCCTACAAGTTGTGGTGGAAATTTAGAACTTCGGACACTCTTTGGACTCGATTCATGAAGAATAAGTATTGTGATGGGATACACCCAATGCGTGTTCAGGTTTGAACAAGTGTTCTGCTAATTGGAGACGTATGTGCGCCATCCGGAAATAAAGCAGAACGACATATCACTTGGTCTCTATCGGCAGGGAATATTTCCTTTTCAGAGGATAATTGGCTGCATGGTGACAAGTTAGCAAGCATAAGAGAAGGCTTGGACAGTGAATTACAAGTTAACTTATTCTGGACTAACTTAGGTTGGTGCATGACAAGCCTTCAAACTTATGTCGGGCCAGTCATGGCAAAGAAAATCAATGTTGTTCCAATATCAGGCGAAGATATAGATGTGGCATTGTGGAAGCTTGAAGATGGGGGAAAATTCAGTATAAAATCTGCTTATGAAGAAAAACGTTCATCTAAGACAACATCTGTTACCCTTAAATCTATATGGAGTGTGTAGAGATATGTTCTGCATACGGGAACAATAGTAAAAGCGCCATATTTATTTTATATCAGTCCGAACGATGTCGTTTCCAATTGTTAGTTAGTTTCTTTTCTCTTCTTTGTATATAAGAACTCTTATGTACAGTAGTAATGTTTTGAGATAATAGAGGATAAATATTCAGTACCAATCTTTTCTCTCTCTAGATTGTTAGGTTTGAACATGGCAGAGCGGTTAGATTCTGGATTTTTCTGAAGGATATTCTGGAGATTTAATTCTGTGTTTTTGAAGGATACAGAGATTGAGATTTAATTCTGTAGATTTGAGATTTAGTTCTGGAGATTTGAGATTTCTCAAAAATTTTGAGATTAATCGCGATGGAGAATCAACCACCACTACTTGCTGCGAGTGGCGATCCGATGTATCTACATGCATCAGAGAGTACAGGTATACCTCTGATTACTACAAAATTTGATGGAAACAACTATTTGCCGTGGAGCAGAGCTATGAAAATAGCTCTTGGAGCAAAACTTAAACTAGGTTTTATAAATGGTAAATGTGAAATACCGGATGAAAATGATGATCGATTTGAGCAATGGATACGTGTTGATTATATGGTACGTGCATGGATTCTGAGTGCTATTTCACCAGACATAGCAGATGCATTTCTATATACATCTACAGCACAGGAGTTATGGGAAGAGTTGCAGGAACGATTTGGCGATTCCAACGGGCCGTTGTTGTACCAGATCCAACGGGAAATAAGCTCAATTTCTCAAGGTAACTCTTCCATCTCCCAATACTACACCAAGTTGAAGAAACTATGGGATGAATTACAATGTCTCTAACCAATTCCTATCTGTACTTATGGAGCTGCGAAGGAAGTTGTTGAATATAGTTGTTCTACGAAATTAATTCAGTTTTTGATGAGTTTGAATGATGGATACGACAATATTAGGAATCAGATTCTAGTTATGGATCCTTTGCCTACAGTGAACAAAGCTTACTCGATGATTGTACGTGTTGAGAAACAGAGAGAAATTCACGCCAATTATTCTGATCCTCAAGATGCAGCGATGCTTGCTCAGAAGAAAGTTTATAGTTCCAACTATTACAGAAAACCCCCTGTGCAGGGTGAATTTTCTGGGGGTGAATCTTCTGGAAGGAAAAAGGATTGATAAATCTAACTTGAAATGTTCTAAATGTGGATGCAGGGGACACACAATCGACATGTGTTTTGAAATCTATGGTACACCTGAATGGTATAAGGAATTCAAGGCTAATCAACAATCAAAACCTGGCTCTAGACACACTGTCAATTTGGCTACAACAAGCACAACAAACGTGGAAAGTAAAGATGTGGCCATAACTACTAATCTGAGCTCTCAGATTCAAGATTATATCCAGAATGAATTTCAGAAACTGATGAAAGGTGGCATGCCCGTGGAAAATGTCCATATGGCCCACATGGACGACTTTGAAGGTATGGTCTTATATCAGTTTGCGTTTAGTACTATTGCTTCTAATTTGCAGGATTTTTGGATCATTGATACGGGCGCATCGAATCACATGTGCTTCCAACCACATCTATTCCAAAAACTCACCCCTATAACCAAAACTACAGCCATACATCTCCCAGATGGGAGCAAAAAAATCTGTCCAATTTAATGGAAATATCACAATGAGCCCATCCATCACTCTGAAAGATGCTCTATACGTACCTTCCTTTCGATATAATCTTCTGTCAGTGAATAAACTGACTTCAGATGCACTAATAGGGGTCAATTTTCTTCCTGATCATTGCATTTTGCAGGACCTTAAAACCGGGAAAATTCTGGCGGTAGGAAAAGTTCAAGGAAGACTTTACATTCTCAATTCCACTAGCTTTGATATATCCACCATTCATTCTTATAGTGTCTGCAATGTTGTCTATAATTCCCATTGTACTGAATCTTCTTCTGATTGCAATAAGTCCACACATGAGCTATACTCGTTGTGGCACAAACGGCTAGGACATGCCTCATATTCCACCATTTCACACTTAGATTTTGTACCAAAACTCTTACAGTCTGCAATTCCTTGTGATGTATGCCCATTAGCTAAACAACATCGTTTATCTTTTCCTCTTAGTACATCTAATGCTACTCATATATTTGACTTGATTCATATCGATACTTGGGGGCCCTATCCACAACCTTCTTTAACCGGAGCTCATTACTTTCTTACTATTGTTGACGACCATTCACGAGCCACATGGACTTATTTGCTATCCCATAAATCACAGATACCTTCCATCATAAAACAATTCCTTTCCTATATTGAAAACCATTTTCATAAACGGGTCACTACCATACGGAGTGACAACGGGACAAAATTTGTAAACAAAGAATGTCAATCCTTATTCCAAACTCTAGGCATTTTACACCAGAAATCAACTCCTTACACACCCCAACAAAATGGAAGAGTCGAACGAAAGCATAGACACATATTAGATCTTGCTAGGGCTCTTCTTTTTCAGTCAAACTTGCCTAAGAAATTCTGGGGTGAGGCCATTCTCATGGCCACTTCGATCATCAATAAATTACCTACTGCCACTCTTCAATGGAAATCTCCCCATGAAATCTTATACCAAACTCCACCTGATTATTCTAACATCAAAGTTTTTGGATGCTTATGCTTTTCTACCATCACCACACCAAAACAGGATAAATTCTCTCCTAAAGCAATGAAGTGCATTTTCCTTGGTTATAACCTTGGTCAAAAGGCTTTCAAGGTCTATGATCTCCATTCTCATAAAATCTTTATGACAAGAGATGTTATCTTCCATGAAAACGTTTATCCTTACCGATCTGAAACTCACTCCACACCATTGCCAGCACCTATTCTAGAAGTTAACACAGATTTCACAGGTTCAAAACTTGTTACACAGATCACCCCTATACCTTCTGATATTACAGAAAGCTCCCCTCCACTGTCAACTTCTGAAAATGAACCCCCTGAACCTACCACTAATCAAGACATATCTTCTCATCTACACTCCCCACCTAATCCACCAATAATCAGACAAAGCTCCAGAACTAGGTCTAAGCCTTCATGGCTTCGTGAATATGTTTCCAACTCTGTCCTTCCAAACACCATAAATTCTCCCTCTACAGTTGCATCCGGCAGACCCTATCCCATTGCTCTTAACCTATACCCTGGAACCATGGAATTTTCTGCAACCGTATCAAAGATTCCAGAACCTTGCAGTTATAAGCAAGCCAGTACCAATCCTAAATGGATTGAGGCCATGCAACAGGAGTTGGAGGCGTTGGAAAGGAACAATACTTGGGAGTTTGCATATTTACCAAATGGTAAGAAATTGATTGGTTGTAAATGGGTATATAAAGTGAAGTATTTGGCTGATGGGTCACTTGAACGCTATAAGGCGCGCTTGGTTACGAAAGGGTACAATCAAGTTGAAGGGTTGGATTATACAGATTCATTTTCTCCAGTTGCAAAAACTTGTCACGGTAAGAGTGTTTTTAGCTTTGGCTACAACTAGGAATTGGGCGATTCATCAGCTCGACATTAATAATGCTTTTCTTCATGGATATCTCCACGAAGAGGTCTACATGGCGCCTCCAGAAGGGTACTCTAAGGTTCCAGATGGCATGGTTTGCAAATTGGTTAAATCTCTCTACGGTTTAAAACAAGCTAGTAGAGAGTGGAATATTGAGTTTACTTCTAAAATTACTCGCTATGGTTTTAAGCAATCCCAACATGACAATTGTCTGTTTACATTGGTTACAGAATGTTTTTCCCTATTTCTATTGGTGTATGTGGATGATATCATCCTTACAGGGAGTGATGAATCTGAAATTGTGAAAGTAAAGACATTCTTGCATGAGGAGTTCACCATTAAGGATCTCGGACTTGCTAATTACTTTCTGGGATTGGAGATCTCTAGGTCTGCCACTGGTACTTCACTCACACAGAAGAAATACATTCTTGATATACTTAGTGATGTTGGCTTAACTGGAACAAAGCCAGCTCAAACTCCTCTTCCCAAAGGCCATAAATTAGTGGCAAATGATGGCCCGCTATTCCCAGAACCGGATAAATATCGCAGGTTGATCGGTCGTCTTCTTTATCTAAACATGACTCGGCCTGACCTAAGCTTCATTACCCAGCAGCTTAGTCAGTTTATCAATTAACCATGTGTTTCGCACTGGAATGCAGCTCTCCACGTCCTTCGGTATCTCAAACATACAATATCCAAAGGCTTATTCTTTCCTACTGACAATCCCTTGAAGCTTGAAGCATTTTGCGATGCCGACTGGGCTGCTTGCAGCGATAGCCGATGATCTATTACCGGATTCTGCATATTTCTCGGTAAATCTCTCATTTCATGGAAGTCGAAAAAGCAGGTCACCGTCTCCCGTTCATCCGCCGAAGCTGAATATCGAAGTATGGCCACCATCGTCTGTGAGCTTCAATGGATCTCATATCTTTTGCGTGACTTCACCATTGACTTGCAACTTCCGGTTCCGCTTCATTGTGACAACCAGGCTGCTCTCCACATCGCAGCCAATCCTGTTTTCCACGAATGCACAAAGCATATTGACATTGATTGTCATATTGTGCGCCAACAACTCAAGCAAGGCTTCATCCATCCTACTCATATTCCCTCTCGATCACAACTCGCTGATCTCTACACTAAGTTGTTGGCGTCGCCTCAGTTTTCATTCCTGCTGTCCAAGATGGGTGTGACCCATTTGGATCATCCTCCATCTTGAGGGGGGTCTGTAGAGATATGTTCTGCATACGGGAACAATAGTAAAAGCGCCATATTTATTTTATATCAGTCCGAACGATGTCGTTTCCAATTGTTAGTTAGTTTCTTTTCTCTTCTTTGTATATAAGAACTCTTATGTACAGTAGTAATGTTTTGAGATAATAGAGGAGAAATATTCAGTACCAATCTTTTCTCTCTCTAGATTGTTAGGTTTGAACAGAGTGCCAACCTCAACCCTACAATTTATGTGTTTATTTAGAGACTTATTAAGGATTGGCTTCCTTTAGACGATCGTCTCAAAAAGAAAGGGATAGAATTGCCTTTGAAATGTGTTTGCTGCAAAAAGAGGGAAACAAGGGATCATGTGTTTGTGAATGGTGAGATAGTAGCTAAGGTTTGGAGCTACTTCAAGGAATTGTTTGGTATACGTTATCAAGACAATGGCCTGCCAATTGATATCCTCCAAATTTGGATAACTTCTTCGCCTTATAGTTCTTCTAAACATGTTAGAATTGTTGTTCCGATTCTAATCTTCTGGTACACGTGGTTGGAAAGGAACAAAACCAAACACCAAGGGAGTAAATTTTCTTATGTAAATATAATAAATCGTGTCAAGAATCATGTATTTCGCCTTAATAAAATTGGCCGTTTGTGCTGGAATTGGTGGAGAGGCGATATTTATATTGCTCGAAAATTTGGAATTGTGCTAGAGGAGATGAGTTACAGGCGTCCGGTGATTGTTTCATGGCTAAAACCAAGTGCAAACTGGTTAAAGCTAAATACGGATGGAGTTGCACGTGGAAACCCGGGTATAGCGGGTATTGGAGGCCTTATAGGTGACTGCAATGGAAATGTCCTCTTTGCTTATAGCCATGGCATTGCCCATGCAACGAATATTGAGGCAGAAGTTAGAGCAATAGCATGGGGAGTCAAAGTTGCTGCTTCAATGGGCTGTTCTCATCTTTGGATCGAGGTAGATATGGAAGTGGCGATTTCAGTCCTTAAAAGAGGAACTTCCGGGAATACAACTATACAGGAGGCCATTGTGGAATTCAAAAATGTTGTTGCGCATATGAATACTAAAATATCTCATATCTATCGAGAAGAAAACATGGCGGCTGATTTTTTTGCTTCTTGGGGAGTGGAAGCGCAACATGCTTGGTCCTACCCGAATTCGCCACTCGAAGGGGATATCCGAGGTATTTTAAAACTAGATAAATGGAATGTTCCCAGCATCCGCTTCAAATGATGATGACGAACGCGTTACCTTATAAAGGGATTAATTTACCTCTGTCAGGTATAACAAATTTTTCCCTTAATTTAGTTGCCTTGGATGATTGTGAGGTAGCAGGTAGATTTTTCTTGTTTAATTATGCTTTACCTTGGTCGAGTTTGGAGCTTTTTAATTTTCAGGTTAATGACAAGAATATGTGGTGTCAAGTTTGGCCATATAAAAATCTTTTCGTTCCAGGGAATCTTTATATTAGCTTATCTTCTAATTATTTCCAATTTTCTTCGTGTTGCATGATGTCTTGCCAAAGCCGATGGGGTATTGTTGTTTTGAAACAGGTTGGAGATCATGGAAATATCCACAACAATATAGAGGTTATCATTTTTGGCAAACATCTCCTCAGTTATAGTCACCCTTGGTGGCAAGATTGTTACTATGTAATTGATGGCATTGTGATCATGGACAAGTTTAAACCAAACGCCAAACATTATTGCCCTGAGGACGCAAGCAATATTGAAGCGATCCACTGTTGCCAGAGATGTACGATACTCATCTCTTTTGCTCGGATGCCTGGGCGCCCCTACAAGGGGCCAATGGGGGATCCTAAGGATGCTTTGTATGAGGAGCCGCATGCTTCGCACTAGGCTCTTTATTCGCCTCATTGCATCCTTGATCAGATGCAGTGCGAGATTTCATTTTGATTTACTTAATTTTGCCCACCTTATTTTCTTGACTTTTCAGTTTCGTGGGCACTTTTTGTTAGAGTAGTGCCCTGGAAGAGCCAAAATAGTTTAGGTCTCTTTTTGTAAACTACTATTATTAGCAGCAATTTGTGGCATTGATAAAATAATAAATGTAACGTCTCATAGTCGTTTAATTCTATGTGGCCAATTCATCATACCTCATTCAAGTTTATTAATTACATATTGTAACTGTTTGTGTATGGATGAAACCCCAAGGTCGCATTAAGCTACGGACTTGACCTCGCATAGGGATGGGGGTTATGGAACAAGTCTCTATGGCGTGACCTAAACCAACTCCAAGTCGAAGAGTCTAATAAGAACAGGGATGTTGACTTGACTCGTTTGAGACTTGCTCATATGACGTGCCTTTGAGAAAGGCTACTTTGTTTCATGAGTATTGTATGTGGAGACATTCACACGAGTATGGGGGTGCTTGTTAGGGAACAAGTACACTAAGGATCCCAACAGGAACACCTCAATGGGGTAAGGCTTTTACGCCTTAATGATGAGGTTGGTTCCCTAGTTATGATAGTGTCTAAATGGTCCTTAGACTTGAGGCTCCATTGATGCTCTGTGCACGACGAGGGTAATGTTTGATATACACCTAGAGATTCATGGGTTCCATGAATCTCGTTATGGTTGTATGTTGGCATTGTTCGAATCATGTATGGGGGCATATAAAATGCCAACGTAGAATCTATCGCTCGTCTAGAAGAACGAGTGAATCACCCATGAATTCTATTGTAGCACATTCCACTTAAATCCTTGCGCAAGGCAGTGAGATCTAAATTAGGAAATGAGTTTCCTAGGGTGTTAGATCAAATGGAATTGCTATTAGAATTAATTCATAGCATTAGGACTAATAGGGTTCTATCATTCCCATGCCCTAGGTCCTACTCGGGGATTAGGCGATAAAAGGATCTTATCTCACGGTATCCATGAGACTGAAAGGTTCACAGCACAATCTTCACCTATTGGATGGGTGGTCATGAGCTTGTCACTAGACATCGATCATGATCTGTAGGTACTGATTAATTAAAAGGAGTTTTAATTAAACAGTGATTAATTGAAAGGGTTCAATTGAATCAATAAGATAAATTGTTATCTGAAATACCACGTTAAGAATGTGGGCCTACTACTATTCATTGGTGAACCTAAGGGGTCACACAATGACTCGAATTGAGCAACAAGATTATCTAAAGATCAATAGAGATTGATTGATAAATTAAAAGAGTTTAATTTATATGAGAGTAATTAATTAATAATTGTATTGATTAATTTATGCTTAATTGTTAAGCTATTAAGAATAGATGTTAAAGAGTTAGCATTAATTTAAATAAGTATATTTAAATTAATTGGACTTGAAATTTAATTAGGAGTAATTAATTTTTAAGTCCACAAATTTAATTAGATATTGGACTTTTGATTTAATTAATGTAATTAAATTAAGTCCACTGATTAAAATGGATATTGAGTTTTTAATTTAATTAAGTAGTAATTAAATATAAGTCCAAGACTGGCCCATAGGGTTTTTGACCTAGGGCTAAGTATTTAAGCAAGATAAGGGAGAGAAATCAATGATCGTTGTTTTCTTCTTTTCTGCTTTCTCTCCAAGTCTCTCTTCTCTCTCATCTCTCAATACTATATTGAGAATGCTATTAGATAATCAATATCTAATTAGTGTTCTAGTGTCCTAATTGAATAATTGTTCAATTACGGGTCGTGGACTACCTTAGAGGAATTCCGTGTGGGATTATTGGAAGAAGATCGGATAGAAGAGAACCGGGTAGGTTTTGGAAAACCTTCTTGTCATCGTCATCAATTGGAAGCGAAAGAGGTAATTGATTCTTCTTTTGTTTAAATCGTAAATCTTGAATCAAAGGTGATCTTGTTTGGAATTCCGATAAAACCGGTTTTATAATCCATAAAAATTTTAATTTCCGCTGCTTTAGGGCCAACGAATTCCAACACTTTTGTTTGTACATTTTATCCGATCCTTGGATCATGAACAGTTGTATTTATTATTGGCACTTGGTTTGCTATATTGGGGGGGGGGGGGGGGGGACCCTTGCTAAAACCCCACGGCTTCTTGCCGATTCCTTTAAAAAAAAAAAAATACAATATTATCAGTTGCTCAAAATGATTTTATTATTTTTCTATGTGAGTGTAAATTAAAAATAAGGGATACTATAATAATATGATAAACTTTCAACCATTTTTCTTTTTTCTGAAAATTCATATTCTATAAGCATCCAGCTATAATTGTAATTATGTCTTACAAATCAAATCGTAACTATAATTATTCGAATCGAGTTTGTCGTAGAATTTTTCTATGAGTTATTTACACCATACCCCCTGTGTTAGGTGAAATTGGCCAAAAAAAAAAAAAAAATGTGTTACAAAAATTAACATATGAAACCCTGTGTTTTCAAAATATTCGTATGCCGAACCCTAAAAATTTCTGGTGTTGGTAAAACATTAATTTTCTCTATTTATTGGATGCGAAATAACTAATTTAACCTTTTATATTCTGATATAAATCATCTCAAATCTCTCTATATTGTTTAATATTTTTTTATATGCCCCGAAACCCCTTTTTTTTATATGCACCAAAACTCTGTATAAAATAAAAATTACATGAAGAACCCTATAAACAAGTATAAAAAATGGTATATAGATAGATGTGCGATGATCTATATCAGAATATAAAAGGTTAAATCAGTTATTTCGCATCCCTTAAATAGAGAAAATTAGTGTTCTATCAACACCAGAAATTTTCAGGGTTCGGCATGCAAATATTTTGAAAATACAGGTTTTCCTGTGTTAATTTTTGAAACACAGAACTTTTTTTGTCTATTTCACCTAACATAGGGAGTATGGTGTAAATAACTCATTTTTCTATAATAAAGTGTCTTATGGTTTGTAATATATTTGTAATAATTCCACAAGATATTTTTAAGTAGCTAGAGATAAATCTGTGAATATCCTTTCCCTTTTTTTATTTCCTTTCGAACAAGACTTGAGAATGTCCTTTGGGGTGATGGAAAATCAACTGTGTTCTTTTTTTTCCGAGCAGACTTTTCATTTTCCATGAATGGCTCTGCTTTTTCCAAAATAGACCGTCTGGCTAGAGTATCGTTTGGATTGCTAGAATTGGAAGTATTTGATAAAATTATATAATTCTTATAACTGTGAAAATAATTTTCTGTTTATAATAATTCAGAACTCTTAACATCCACTGGATTATATATATATATACACACACACGAAACTTTTATCAAATATATCATTTGTAATAATATAATTTTATCCAAAGAATCAAATATTTTTTTTATAGTTATGATCATTATTTATTCAATTCAAATTAGCATATCTTTCATGATATCCATCATATTATATATATATATATAGATAATTTGATGTTTAACTAACTTAAACAAAAATAGAGTACTGTCAATCGAAATTCAAATAAAAATAATTCATCTTTTAAATGAGAAAATCAGAGTTGTTAACATTTAAATTCGACATAAAACTTTTCTTTATCTTAATGAAATTAGATATTTTAATAGATATGATTTTGTTATTAACAATAAATAATATTTTAATAAAGAAAAACAAATAAAAAATGATTGCACTTATTTTGACATGATAAAAATATTATATTTAATTAATTAACCCGTATATTTAAGATAGATGTGTTTCGGGTGCCTTGAATGTTTTAACAGAAATGCTATTATGGAGTGAAGGGGGAAGGATTCATTTCCAGCATAACAGAAAAGGATTAACCCAATTATGGCAGTAAATATGTAAACTATCGATTTCATTCTTTGATTTCTCATAATTCCATATTTGAGTATCCTTGGGTGCGAGGAAATGTCATTAATCATGCATAAAGGCCAGCGTTTACTTTGGGTCAACCTTGATGAATAATTGAGATATGCAATAGCCGATAAATATACAACAATGATATCGCCATCAATTTATCCATATACATATTGCTATATTTTCTTAGGAATTAGATCCACATGTATTATTTTCATCTTCTAAACAAATTAATTTCTCATACAGCTTACATTGAATTTTATAAGATAGCTAGTATGGATCACTCCCATGGAATTCTGCACTTCATGACTATCTTGTTAGTTATGAGGTTTGCAATTTGCACTTCTTTTGCAACAAATACAACAGGTTTTGGTTGCATGTCGGGGGAGAGGAATGCTCTCGTAAAGCTGAAAGCAAGCTTTGAAGATCCTGCCAATACATTGTCTTCATGGCATACCAATACTAATTGCTGCACGTGGAAAGGTGTGGTGTGTGACAGTAATATCGATCGTGTTGTCGGCCTTCATCTTAGAAATACTCACTGGAGGTATTATTACCCTCCTGATGAAAGTTACAGTTTGAGAAGTAATCATCTAGATTTTTCATTGTTGGAGCTCAAGTATCTGAGCTATCTCGACTTGAGTGGCAACAACTTTCAGCTTAGCCCTATTCCTGCCTTTCTTGGTTCAATGAAGCAGCTACAATATCTCAATCTCTCAAATGCAAATTTTAGTGGTGGTGTTCCACACAATCTTGGCAATCTTTCGAGCTTACTGGTACTTGATCTCAATAATGAATATGGTGATGGCAGATTGATGGCGGATGATCTCATGTGGGCTTCAAATCTTCCATCCATAGAGCATTTTGATATGAGTGGTGTGAACCTGAGTCAAGCAAAACATTTCTCGGAGGTACTCTTCCACATGCTTCCTTCCATACTTGTCTTGCGCTTGTCTTATACCCAACTTAATAACACACACCTCCCCCATTCCTGCATGAACTCTTCATTACGTACTAATATCCAACACCTTGACTTGAGACACAATAAATTTAATGGCGAATTCCCCTGCTTTCTCCATAATATGACTTCACTCAGAGTTCTTGAGCTTTCTGATAATAATTATAACTCTTCAAGCCCTCATGCGCTTCTTAGATTGAGAAATCTTATCCATTTTGACCTTTCTTATAATTTTCTTCACCATAAGGCAGATTTTTTTGGATAAATGTCACTTGAAATCATTAAGTCTATCAAGAAATAGATTTTATGGGGAGTTAACAGAAAAACTCTTTAGAAACCTATCCATGAAATATTGTTGGACTCACAAATTGGAGACACTCGATTTGAGTAATAATATGTTTACCGGTTCTATTCCATCTTCTATTGGGAACTTGAGAGCCTTAAAAAATTTGTGGTTTCATAATAATCATCTGAGTGGAAAATTTCCCATTTCTTTAGGGCAGTTATCAAATCTTGAGAAGATCGATATATCATCTAATTTCTTGAATGCCACACTTTACGAGCTTCACTTTGCTAAGCTCTCAAAGTTAGAAATGCTTCTCGTAGAATCCATCAATTTGAGTGTGGCGTATGACTAGGTGCCTCCTTTTCAACTGAAAGAGCTTTCTTTGTCATCTTGCACAATTGGAGGTGGTCAATTTCCTCAATGGCTTCGAACTCAAAAGGCACTTGAGAAACTTTATCTATCGAATTGTAGCATTTCAGGATCTCTTCTAGAATTGCTTCATTACTTAAATTTAAGAGATACCGATCTGTCCCACAACTTGATCAATGGGTCAATACGAACGCTTCGTCCCTACATCACATGCCTAGATCTATCCCACAACATGATCACTGGTTCAATACCAAAGCTTCCTAACGACTTGATAATCTTAGATCTATCTCACAACCATATTGAGGGACCAATACCCAAATTTGACTCCAAATTGTTTTACTTGAGTCTATCGGATAATATGATGGATGGTTCAATACCTGATTCACTATGTCAATTGAAATCATTGGGATATTTGGATCTCTCCCGAAATAATTTTTCAGGAAATATTCCAAATTGTTGGGCGAACCTACAAAAGTTATTTTCTTTGAGGTTGTCATCCAACAATCTTTCCGGTGTCATACCAAACTCTTTAGGAGAATGTCGCAATTTGCAAGGTTTGAACCTGAACAACAACAGTCTAACAGGAAAACTTCCACATGCTTTAAAGAATTGAGCAGAGTTGGTGTTTTTGGATGCCGGAGACAATAAGTTAACTGGAGAATTGCCTGATTCGATTGGGTCTGTTGGGTGGGAAAGCTTCCCAAGTTTACGAGTTCTTAGACTCAGAAATAATGAGTTCTGTGGCGAGATTCCTTCCACAATTTGTCAGCTGGATAGACTTCAGGTTTTGGACCTCGCGAACAATAAACTGACTGGAAATATTCCACATTGCTTTGGAAATTTCTCAGGCATGAGCGGCACAGGAAATGTATACTTCAGTAACGTAATTTTTTTCTATTTGTATGAGGTGACGTTGACTCAAGTGCTTAAAGGAGAGAGACTAGATTACACAATAAAAGCATCGCTTTTTGTGGTTAATTTGGATCTTTCAAATAATAATTTGGTTGGAGAAATCCCTCCTCAGCTGACCAATCTTTCCGCTCTGGTTGGTTTCAATTTGTCTCACAATTATTTGGAGGGGAAAATTCCTGATAAGATCGGAGACATGAAAAAATTGGAATCACTCGATCTTTCCAGCAACAAATTATGTGGACCAATTCCAGGGAGTTTGTCCGGTTTGAGTTTCCTGACATCTTTGAACTTGTCCCACAACAATTTTTCAGGGCAGATACCCAAAGGAAATCAACTCCAAACTCTTGAAAATCCAATTTCAATCTATGGTGGGAATCCCGGGCTCTATGGAGATCCATTGCCAAAGAGATTTCCTGATGATGAAGCATCCAAATCCCCCAACGTTCATGACAATGAAGGATCAGATGATAAAGATGACAGAAATGACAAGATAATCTTTTATGGAATTACTGCAAGTGGTTTCGCCACAGGATTTTGGGGGATAATTGGGATTCTGGTCGTCAAAAGGAATTGGAGACTTGCTTTTTTCCAGTTTGCCGAAGACATGATGCACAAGATGCTGAGGGTATAAACTGTGTTCATGAGTTTACATCTGCAATGATAAGGTCTGGGGATTCGCCTTGATTCGTTTGCATGTTGGTATCTGATAAATTATGTTAGAGTTTACACGTGTGTTAATAGTTTTCTTTTAGTGGTGTGTTGTGTCTTGTACTTCTGTAAGGTTTGGTTTTTCTTTTTCCCATAATAATATCATATATTTTGTGGGGGTGGCTGTGTAAACATATTGGCTACTTTTAAGAGATTATTTAAGAACAAACATACACAGATTAACACACTTATAAATACTTTTATCATGTTGTAGTTAACAAATGTTCATAAATTATAATATTGTAATTTGTAAACATACACAAAATAAATTTAAGCACAAATATCTATATTAATATATTAAACTCTTGAACACATTTTTTTTTTTATATTTATTAATTTAATTTTTTCTCATCCAACTTTATCTTTTGCACTCTTTTCTATTCTTTTTATTTATTTATTTCATGGCTCCAACCGCTTTTTCTTAACATGTCTTTTTTCTCTCCTCACTTTAATTCTTTCAGATTTTTATTTTAATTACTAATATGACACTATCTTTTGCTACGTATTAATTTATTTATCATAATTTAGTAATTATATTAAAATTAATTACAAAAATTAATAAAACGATTTTTATTTTAAAATATTTATACAATAATAATTTTTTACTAGTTAATATTATTTGCACTAATGAATTGCCAGAACGGAGCCCAATTTTTTGGGCCATATTATACTCCCCAACCCAAAGGAGACTGGAGACACAAAGAAGGTTTCTCTCCTGCGGCTTTTCATTCGGCCTCACCGTACCCAGAGCACGGCTTTACCCCTCGATCACCTCCGAGCTCTGGAGACCTGATAAAAGAAAATTTATTCTTTGCAATTTGCTGCGAATCAACCAAAAAACAGGGAATTATTGTGAGAGAAAGAGAAAATGGTAACATCTCAGGTGGTAAAGAGCCCAAAATGGAATAGATACCTCCGTTGCCGATCGCCTTCCCCGCATGAAAGTTAAGTGTGTGGATTTGTTTTAATTTTTGTGTTTTTGTTTGTTACTTGCTGATTTATTGTTCTTGTCTGATGAGTTTGTATGTTATTGAAGATGACCTCAATAATAATTGCAATAACTATGATATCTATCTGCCCCGTAAATTTATCATTTTTAGGGATAAAAACGGAGTACATTTACCATCTGTAAGAGACAAGAGACTCTGTTGGATTTCTAGGAGGTATATGTAATCGGAACAGACTTTGTTTTGCTGAGCAGCTTAGGGCTTATTCTAAGTTGAACCTGGAAATCAGTGTAAACATGAGACGAGTGTATTACACTTGTGTTGGAATTGTTAGCTAATTCAGGGAAAATGCATAATTAAATAAAAAGTATGACACACTTAACTCATATAACCATACAGTTAGTTGAGTTCGACCATACTAAGTGTGTACTAGAATTTTCGGTAAAGTAGAAGTCTCTTGGTTTGGAGTGACAATATCTATTTCAACTAATTGACGATCTTAAGAAACTGATTCCGGCTAGCATGGCGAGTAAAATCCTTGATGTCCCACTGCCGCATGAGTCTCATACTAAGGAATATGCGTTTGGCTGGGATCGCCTAAGGTGTTTTCACAAGCTGCTCTGCTTATGGGGCACTCATCCAACAACAACACACGGCTAGGGGAAATTATTACTTTCCTGATGAAAGTTCAGTTTATAATTACAGTTTGAGAAGTAATCATCTTGATTTTTCACTGTTGGATCTCAAGTATTTGAACTATCTAGACATGAGCAGGAACGACTTTCAGCTCAGCTCTATTCCTGCCTTTCTTGAATCACTTGAATCAATGAAGCAGCTACAACATCTCAATCTCTCAAATGCAAACTTTAGAGGTGTTGTTCCACACAATCTTGGAAACCTTTCGAGCTTGCAGGTGCTTGATCTCAATAATTATGTGCGGGACCATCCCTCCTTACCTGACGGTGGATGATTTGGCGTGGGCTGCAAATCTTTCAATGTTGGAACATCTTGATATGGGTGGTGTGGACCTGAGTCGAGCAAAACATTTCTCAGAGGTACTCTTCCACATGCTTCCTTCTTTACTTGTCTTGTGCTTTTCTAGAACCTACTTTATCACACACATTTTTCCCATTCTTGTCTCAATTCTTCATTATTTACTAATATTCAACACCTTGATTTGAATGACAATTCATTTGATGGGGAATTCCCCTGCTTTCTCCATAATATGACTTCACTCAGAGTCCTTGATCTTTCTTTTAATGATTATAGCTCTTCAAGCCTTCAACCCCTTCTTAGATTGAGAAATCTTGTCCTTTTCGACCTTTCTGTTAACTCACTTCACCATAAGGCGGATTGGTCTCTGAAATCTTTTTGGATAAATGTCACTTGAAATCATTGAGTTTGGCTCATAATAACTTTTACGGGGAGTTACGGGGAAGACTCTTCAAAACTTATCGTCTTATCCATGCGATAGTGCTGGACACACAAATTGGAAACAGTCTCATTTTCTCCATTAACTACACCGGTGGAATTATTGAGCTTCGTTGACGGTGAACTATAAATGATGCATTGTTTAATTTCAAATAGTTTAAAGCAAACCTTATTCCTTTCCCACTTAGATTTCTCAATCAAAAAGTGAAACCACATCCCACAACTACAAAAGATTATAAGATTAGTAGCAAAATAGAGACATTGAAAAAAAAAAAAAAATCTAACATTATTCTTTTCCCACTAAGATTTCTTGGGGCAATTCTTGGCGATGTGGTCGGGGACTTTGCATGTGAAGCGGCCAGCTCTCGCCAGGCTTCATCCAAAAAACTCAAGTGCATGCTTCTTGAAAGATGATTTTCCGGGTTTCTTTGGATCATAGGAATCAAATTCTCTCGCTTGAATTTACTCTTCTTATTCTTGTTTTTCTTCTTATGTGGGTCTTTTGGTGGCAATCGGCTCCGATCCGGCTTCGGGAAAAGCTCAGGGCGCTCTTCTTTATACCGTTTTCTGGCCAATTTCTGCCTTTTACTCACCATTGTTTCTCTTTTGCTTCTTTTGCGGGAAATTTTGAAATTAAGGGTGAATGGAGACTGAGAAGAAGACTGCTGAGGTTTAGGCAGAAGGGTTTTGGGTATCAACGGAGGAGAACTGGGGTTTGGACTTAGGATAAGCGGTTCCTGTTAGTGGGAGTACATTTTCAGCGCTTTTGAATGTGTATCAACACGATTTTCAGTTGCGTAATTTAACTAATTCAACTTCTTCGTTTCAACAAAATAAAGTAAAGTTTAATTTACCCTCTTGTGATATTTAAAATATTTGAAATACATCCTTATATTAATTTTATTCTAATTAGAGTCATTTTAAATAAATTTCGAATAACCTTCTTGTGACATGTGAACTTCACTCTCTTAAATAAATTTCGAATAACCTTCTTGTGACATGTGGACTTCACTCTCCAAATTTAAGGGTGTAATTCATATTTAGTTGTTAAAATATTCTATTATTTAAATATAAAATATTTTTTTGTCTTTTTAAATTATTTCTTTTCTTCATCTTGATTTTTTTTTCCCCTCTTTCCATCTAGTACAAACATTTTTTTTTTCAAATATTTTTCTTTTTTCTCTCTCTTATTTTATTTATTTTTAATTTCTTAATATTTTTAGTTAGTAAGATTGAAAACATCATCTTCTTCAATAACAATAAAAATTTATATTTTTTTTTGCTCTCAATTTATGTTCAAATATGAAATTTTAACAATAATTAATAAAATATATATATATTTTTTCTCTTAATTCAATTTCAAATAAAAGATTTTTAACAACAAAAATCAAATATTGCTTAAAATAACAAAAATGAATATGTGGTTAATACAAAAATATTAATACTAGTTTAAACCTAATTAATATATAAGAGGTCATTTTAACTTTAAAAATATAAAATTAGACTAAAAATTAGTTAGGGAGGTGGTGTGAATTTTTTTAGATATTAAAAGGGGTTAGATTAAAATAAATTTCTTTTAATGAAGTATTTCAAATATTTTGAATATAACAAGGGGGTAAATTAAATTTTACTCACAAAATAAATGATAAAACTAAAGTATGTTTTAAAGAAGGAAAAAAAAAAATGGTAATTTAGAAAACTGAACTTTTTTTTTAACAACACACACCCTCAAGTGAGATTTGAACTCGAGTAACTTGAGTCATTGTCTTGAAAAATAAAATCATTAACCACTTGAACCAACCCCTATTAGCAATTTAGAAAACTAACTTTAAGCATAGATACGATAATACATATTTTTCTTTATATTTTCAAGTTACAAAGAATTTAATTTGACACAGTACAATATAAAAATATTTTTAAAAATATTCATACATTAATCAGATCTATAACTTTTCAATCCTACCAACCAGCTCCACTAGAGATTGTTGTCAACATGGCAAACAAACACAAAGGTTGTGTTGTCGATATTGAGTGAAAGACCAAGGAGTAAGGCAAAGGGTAAACTTTTAATATGGGTCGTGATTTGATTTTTATAATTGAGTATGTACATTTTGTAATTTTGGTTATCCACTACAAATTTTAGTTTTATATTTTAGAAAGAGTCTAAAGTAATTTAAAAAATTGATTTCGCAATTTGTATTTAGATGTCAAATATAAAAGTAAATGCAATTATAATGTATTTTTTATGTTAATTTTACAATTAGCCTTAAATTTCTATAATTAAAAGTTGTCAAAAAAATTCCTTAAAATTAGGGGAAAAAATTAACCTTAACATTTATTAGGTAATGAAGGTTTAGGATTTCCTATTTCAGTGTTGAAATTTATGTATAATAAGTTGAACATAGAATAGGTTCATATTAAGAAAGATATAGTTTTTTTCTAAGGATTATTGATGATTACCCAAATATCCTCAATAAAGATATAATTATTGCACAATAAGAATTATATAAACTATAGTAAATTAATTATTCAAATAACTTTTATTTACCGTCCTATATTTTTCAAGGAGTGTTAGTTTGACTTGCATATATTATGAATATATTTCTTGTAATTTTCTAATTATATTTTAATTAGTAAAAATTAAATTTTAACAAATTATTATTTGACTTACATATTTCATATTTATAACTTTATAAATTTTAAAATATTTTTAATGTTTTAATTCAGAATATAATATTCAACTGTATTATCAGTTGCTCAAGATGATGATTTTATTATTTTTCTATGTGAGTGTAAATTAAAATAAGGGATATTATAATAATATGATAAACTTTCAATTTTTTTCCCTTAAAAATTCAGTTTCTCTAAGCATCCAGTCACCAGCTATAATCATAATTATAAATTACAAATCAAATCATAAGTACAATTATTCGAATCGAGTTTGCGGCAGAATTCTCTACATTGTCGTATGGTTTAGACTGACAATGTCCATTTCAGTTCATTGAAATATGACTACCACAACAATTTTGTGTTTACTTCGATCTATGATCATATAAAATTTTGTGTTTTACGAATTTATTGATCATTGTATTGTATCGCATAAAAATTTCTGTTATGTCTATTATATTTCATACTGTATAGCATAGTTCACTTCAAACATGAAAATAAATTTGTAATAATTCCACAAGATATTTTTAAGTAGAGATAAATATGTGAATATCCTTTTGTTTTTTCCCCTTGACTTTCCTTCGTACGAGACTTGAGACTTGAGACTTGAAAATTGAAAATGTCTTTGGGGTGATGGAAAATCAACTCTGTTCCTTTTTTTCCAAGCAGACTTTTCATTTTCCATGAATGGCTCTTCTTTTTCCAAAGCAGACCGTCTGCCTAGAGTATCATTTGGGTTGCTAGAATCGGTAAGTATTAGATAAAATTATATAATTCTTTTTTTCTTTTGAAAGGAAAAAAAAATTCTATATATAATAATTCAGAATTTTTTTTTTTTTTACACACGCACACCCAAGCAGGATTCAAATCCAGGACCTTGTCTTGAAGAATGGACACATTAACCACTTGAACCAACCCCTGTTGGCTAATAATTTAGAACTTAACATCCATCGGATTTTATATATATATAAACACGGAATTTTTATCAAACATATCATTTGTAATATAATTTTATCCAAAGAATCAAATATTTCGTGTAGATATGATCGTTATTTATTCAATTCACATTAGAATATATTTCATGAAATCCATCATATTTTATATATACATATATATAGAATAATGTCTAAGGTTAATTTCGGAAATCCCCTCACCCTTTAGCTATTAGTGTGCTTTGCTCCCTAATCTTTGAATTAGTATGATTGTCCCCCTAACCTTTAAAAAATATCATACTTAACCCCATTAAACAAACTTTGACTGTCGATTTCTCCTCCAATACGACGACCCAAGTTTCAAGACCACAACCATCGTGTTTGCCTCTTCAATGTGAACAAAATTCACACCCCAGTCAACCCTATTAGCCGTCGAAAACCACTACAAAGCTTTGTCCGTCGTACGTCGTCTGTGATCGGTGATTTCTACTTTGTCAGTTGTCGAATTTCGGTTGCGAGACCATTGTTGTATTGCTTACGTCGAGAGCTTCAATTTGATATATAATATGAACATATTTGAAATCTATTTTGTACAGATCTGCTTTGCGAAAATGGCTTAAGTGTAACATTTTTCAAAGGTTAGGGGAGCAATCGCGCCGATTCAAAGGTTAAGGGACAAAGCGCACTAAACCCTAGAGAACAGGGGGTGTCTGGGATTAGCCCTAATATCTATATATATATAATTTAATGTTTAACAAAATTAAACAAAAATAAACACTCAATCGAAATTCAAAAAAATAATTCATCTTTTAAATGAGAAAATCAGAGTTGTTAACATTAAATTCGACATAAAACTTTTCTTTATCTTAACTAAATTAAATATTTTAATAGATATGATTTTGCTATTAAATATAAATAATATTTCAATAAAGAAAAACAAATAAAAAATGATTGCACTTATTTTGACATGATAAAATAATAGCATTCCAATACTAACTTTTATGTTCAATATCTAAAAAAAAAAAAATATTTGGCATCGAGTATGAAATTAGTTTATCATAAAAAATATTAAAATATGGTCAAGTAGCATTATTTACACCAAAAAAAAAAAAAAAAAAAATGTTAGGTAACACAAAACTCAAAGTATTTACATCGAACCCCTTAAAAATTTTAGTACTTGCATTAACCTCCTTATTTTTTGGCTTTTTATTACGTATACCCCTTGAGTTTCAGTATATTAGGGGCAAAATATTAAAATTATAAATTTCGTTAAACTTAATGGAAAAAATAAAGGGTCAGAGGGAATTCGTAATTTATAAAATTTTAGAGGGAAATTTGTAATTTCATCATACCTCAGGGGGGCGCTTGTAATTATCGCTATTTAATTAGAGTATATAAAAACCCTTTGATGTCTTGGACTCGATAAAAACAGTCTTGGTGTCTTGAACTTTTTTTTCTTCTCCTAACTTTTTAAATCATTCTTTTTTTTTTTTTTTTAATCTTTACTTTTCTTTGAATTTGGACTCTTTTCTTTCCTATCCTCACTTTTAAAATCTTTTCTTTTCTTTAATCTTTTATCGTATTATCTCTTAACTCCAGTTTTATCTCACATCATTCTAATTTTTTTTAAATATTTTTTTATCTGTTTTCTTCATAGTTTTTAATTTTTTATTATTATTTTGACTAATATCATTCTAGTTTAAAATAGATGTGTTTCGAGTGCCTTGAATGTTTAACAGTAATGCTATTATGGAGAAAAAGGGGAAGGACTCAGAGAACGATTAACCCAATTATGACAGTAAATATGTAAAGATGGGCGAGGAAATGTCTTTATCTTTTCGATTGAACTTGTCCATTGTCATTTATGTTTTAACATGCATAAAGACGGGCGTTTACTCGAATTAATTGGTTGAGATATGCAATGAATTAATATACAAAAATGATATCGCCATCAATTTATCCGTATATATATTGCTATATTTCTTAGGAATTAGAAGCACATATATTAATTCATCTTCTAAACAATTTAATTTCTCATACAGCTTATATTGATTTTATCGGATAGTATGGATCACTCCCATGCAATTCTGCACTTAATGGCTATCTTGTTAGTTATGGGGTTTGCAATTCGCTCTTCTTTCTCAACAAACATAACTAATTTTGGCTGCATTTCAGGGGAGAGGAAAGCTCTCCTAAAGCTGAAAGCAAGCTTTGAAGATCCTGCCAATAGATTGTCTTCATGGCATACCAGCACTGATTGTTGCACGTGGAAAGGTGTGGTGTGTGATGGTAACATCGGTCGTGTTGTCAGCCTTCGTCTCAGAAATACTCGTCTTGATGATGATCATTACAAATTGACGAGTAATCATCTTGATTCTTCATTGTTGGAGCTCAAGTATCTGACCTATCTGGACCTGAGTGTGAACGACTTTCAGCTCAGTCATATTCCTGCCTTTCTTGGATCAATGAAGCAGGTGCAACATCTAAATCTCTCACTTGCAAATTTTAGTGGTGGTGTTCCACACAATCTTGGCAACCTTTCGAGCTTACTAGTACTTGATCTCAATAATAAATATGGGGATGGCAAATTGATGGCGGATGATCTCATTTGGACTTCAAATCTTTCATCCATGGAGTATCTTGATATGAGTTATGTGGACCTGAGTCGAGCAAAACATTTATCGGAGGTGTTCTTCCACATGCTTCCTTCTATGCTTGTCTTGCGCTTGCACAATACCCAACTTCATCTTCCTCATTCCTGTGTGAATTCTTCATTACTTACTAATATCCACCACCTTGATTTGAGCTACAATGCATTTGATGGGGAATTCCCCTGCTTTCTCCATAATATGACTTCACTTAGAGTTCTCGATCTTTCTGCAAATGATTATAACTCTTCTAGCCCCCAAGTCCTTCTTAAATTGAGAAATCTTGTCCATCTCAACCTTTCTCATAACACACTTCACCATAATGCAGATTGGATCTCTGAATTCCTTTTGCATAAATGTCACTTGAAATCATTGAGTCTGTGTCGCAATAACTTTTATGGGGAGTTATCGGGAAAACTCTTTAGAAACTTATCCATGGGATATTGTTGGACTCACACATTGGAAACACTTGATTTGAGTGAAAACCAATTCGACGGTCCTATTCCTACTTCTATTGAGAAATTGAGAGCCTTGAAATATTTGTTTCTTTATAATAATTATCTGAGTGGAGCACTTCCCATTTCTTTAGGCCAGATGTCAAATCTTGAGAAGATTGATATATCTAATAATTCCTTTAATGGCACAGTAGTTTCCGAGCTTCACTTTGCTAAGCTCTCAAAATTAGAAGAGTTTGGGGTAGATTCCATCAATTTGAGTGTGGCGTTTGATTGGGTGCCTCCTTTTCAGCTGAAAAGGCTTATTTTGCCATCTTGCCTAATTGGAGGTGGTCAAGTTCCTCAATGGCTTGTAACCCAAAAGGCACTTGAGCAACTTTCTCTGTCGAATTGTAGCATTTCAGGATTTCTTCCGGAGTGGTTTTATTCCTTAAATTTGACAATTATGGATCTGTCCCACAACATGATCAATGGTGCAATACCGAAGCTTTCTCCCTATTTGAAAGAATTGTATCTCTCTCACAACATGATCAATGGTTCAATACCAAAGCTTCCTCCCAACTTGAAACACTTATATCTATGCCACAACCATATTGAGGGACAGATACCCAAGCAGTTTAGTTCCATCTTACGTTCCTTGAGTCTATCAGATAATATGATGGATGGTTCTATCCCTGATTCATTATGTCAATTAAAAGATTTGGAATATTTGGATCTCTCCAGAAATCATTTTTCTGGTAATATTCCAAACTGTTGGGAGAACTCACAAAAGTTATGTTCATTGAGGTTGGCATCCAACAATCTTTCTGGTGTCATACCAAACTCGCTGGGAGAATGTCGCCATTTGCAAGGTTTGCAGCTGAACAACAACAGTCTAACAGGAAAACTTGCTCATGCTTTAAAGAATTGTGCAGAGTTGGTTGTTTTCGATGTCGGAGACAATCAGTTAACTGGAGAATTGTCTGATTCGATTGGGTCTGTTGGGTGGGAAAGCTTCCCAAGTTTACGAGTTCTTAGACTCAGAAATAATGAGTTCTATGGGGAGATTCCTTCCAAAATTTGTCAGCTGGATAGACTTCAGGTTTTGGATCTCGCGAACAATAAACTGACTGGAAATATTCCACATTGCTTTGGAAATTTCTCAGGCATGGGAAATGCATACTCCGATGATCCCTTTTATGTCTATTGGGTAGGTGTGACATTGAATCAAGTGTTTAAAGGAAGGAAGCTAGATTACACCAAAACATCACTTTTTGTGGTTAATTTGGATCTTTCAAATAATAGTTTGGTTGGAGAAATCCCTCCGCAGCTGACCAATCTTTCCGCTCTGATTGGTCTCAATTTATCTGACAATCATTTGGGAGGAAAAATTCCTGATAAGATTGGAGACATGAAAAAATTGGAACCTGTCGATCTTTCCAGCAACAAATTATGTGGAACAATTCCAAAGAGTTTGTCTCGTTTGAATTTTCTGACATCTTTGGACTTGTCCTACAACAATTTGTCAGGGCGGATTCCCACTGGACATCAACTCCAAACTCTTGAAAATCAAATTTCAATCTACGATGGAAATCCCGGACTCTGTGGAGATCCATTGCCGAAGAGATGTCCCGGTGATGAAGCATCAAATTTCCCCAATGTTGATGAAAATGAAGGAGCAGAAGATGAAGATGATAGAAATGAGAAGATAATCTTTTACGGAATTATTGCAAGTGGTTTCGCCACTGGATTTTGGGGGATCATTGGGATTTTGGTCGTCAAAAGGAGCTGGAGACTTGCTTTTTTCCAGTTTGCTGAAGACATGATGCACAAGATGCTGAGGGTATAAATTGTGTTCATGAGTTTACATCTGCAATGATAAGGTCTGCGTTGGATTCGACTCCCCTCGTTTGCATCACTACTGTGTTAGAGTTTACAAGTGTGTTAATGGTCTTCGTTTTTCTTTGTATTGTGATTGTATGTGTTGTATCTTGTACTTCTGTGAGGTTTGTTTTTCCCTTAATAATATCATATATTTTGGGGGTGGTAGTGTGAGCCTATTGGCTACTTTTTAAGACATTATTTAAGAACAAACATACTCAAATTATAAGACACCCAGTAATATAAACAGATTTTAATACAAATAACTATTTTTCAATCTTGAAAACCCATTCCATAACTTTTTCGTTCCAAAAAACTCAGCAACTTATGAATTGTCTTTAAACTTTACATTTATAACTTAATTCATTATTAATATTTATAATAACATAATTCATTTTAAGTATTCTAAATTTATTTTAGTGTGATTAATTAGGAAATTAAACTTTTCTTAAGCAATACTTTTTTAAATCCTTTCGTTCCATCTTACGTTCCTTGAGGCATATATACATTGAAATTTTAAATATTTTCTTGAATGAAAAATAATTTCACTAGTTTTTTGAGATAATTTACTTAACTGATTATCTAATTACATAAACTTAATATCTGAAAATTAAAAGCGAGACACTTAAATATTTATGATGTTGTAATTAACAAATGTTTATTAATTATAATATTGTAACTTGTCGCAAATAATTAATTTGGTTTGCACTAAAGGCTTGCCCCGAACAGAGCCCAACTATCTTTCGGGCCATATGCCCCAACCAAAACGAGACACGAAAGTTAAGTGTGAGGATTTGTTCTAATTTTTATGTTTCTGTTTGCTACTTGTATATACCACTTTAGTTAACCGCGCAATACGCAATAACCTATACCCGTTAATATGAATAATAATTATATTATTAATTATAATATTATATTGTCTACTTGTATTTGAAAAGATCAGATATTTTAAATTACATATATAGTTTATCCAAAGAAATAGCTTGTTTATATCACTTTATAGAAAGTAGATATTGATGGGTCTGGATTTAGTGTGTCAGATTCCGATCATTTTAAAATTTGTTTTTCGTGAGGAAACCAGCTGGGTTTCGCCGGAAAAGATGAGGGTTCTACCTGCTAGGACAAACACCAAAGCAAAGTCAGAAGGCCAAGCTGGGGGAACTGGGGGTGATTCCCAGTTTGGCTCTCCGACGTTCAAGTCAGATGATGATCTGAAGAAGAAAGCAAGTGAAATGCAGAGTTGCAATAATGGGGATTGCTTACAGAGTTGGAGGTGAAGACATATACTTATAGTTGAGGGTCAGGGACCCTTTGGTAATTTATCCCTTTGTGGTCTTGCCCTAATGTCGCCTTCACACGTGGCGCAAAGAAGAGAAACCTAGGAGGAATTTCCTACAAAAGCTGGCTCAAAAGGTGGTGTGGACAGCAGTCGTAGGTGCGCGGACACGTACGGGGTGTCAGAGAGCCGTTTTTGGGGTAGGTAACGAGGGCCATTGGCGCACTCATGTTACCATGAGCCTGATAGCCCAGTGGAACGAGGGTGGATCTGGTCCAAAGCCGCGAGATGAGGGGGAACTTAGTCCCTTGGTTCGCTGTCATGCAGAAGTATATATGAGGGGAGTGGGCGCTCATGAGTGACTCCCTTGGTGAACTTGGGTCTTGCTTAGGGGCGCTCGTTGGAGAGCGGACTGTGACAGCCACGTGTCACGTGACGCCGATGTCACGCGACTTTCAAGGGCTTAGACTCTCGTGGGTGCGCGACGCTCGGTGATGTCCTGCTTTAGTCATCGTGAGGCCACGTGTCCGCTGCTCGCGACGCCACGTGTCAAAACGTGAATCGAGCGTATTTTGACGCCATCAGATACAATATATCAGCACAAGAATTTTTGTCAAAAGAGCTACAAAGGATTTGGAATTCTAAGTTATCTAAAATTTCACGATCACTGAATCACCACACAGCTGCTATTGCTTGATTCCCATCCTTCCACTCCCTGACTTATAACCTCTACCATACCTCCACCTCTGTCTCTTCCATAACCAATCAAAAACCTATAAACGCTTTCAAGTTTCAACAAATTACACATATTATTGCAATTAAAAGATTTTGTTATGAAATCATATATAAAGAAGAGTACAGTAACCTCAGTAACCATAACCCCCACGCATACCAACTCCATCTTAGATACTTGGACCAACCATATGTACAGAGAGCAGATTAATTAGGATCAAAGAACAAGCATCAATGTTGAAATTAAACAGTAGCATTCCATTTTTTTTTTGTGAGATTGAACAATTCCATAATGACTATTAGACGAGGGTTGGCTAATCCAAACCAAGGACTTGATTGATGATGCAGAGGTTACGTTTCCCTGTGGGCTCACAAATGACCTAGAGTATCTTAGAAACCCTCATGTTGGAAAACAGGAATCAGAACGCAGCGGAAAAAAAAAAAAATTTTCCAACAAAAGGATCTTGGACTCGCAATCGTGTATCCAAATTCGTAAAGATCAAGAAACTCACTTGGGTAGTAGCTTTCTTGACACGTTTTGAGCCGCCCTCAAACGCGCTTCATGCGGTAATGGCAACCCGTCCCTTGAAATCTCTTTCTACTTCAGAATCCATTGTAGGGATAACAATCCATACCAACCTAGATTCAATTCATGTTAGGGAAGTTCTTAACAATATAACATAAAGAAAGAAACATGAAACGAGAAAAGCATAATTGAAACTCCCTTCGAAAACCAGTTTTGTGAAAGTAGAAATCTGCCAGCCAAAAAACCCTCGTGAAAAAATTCATTCTTCAGGATATGGACGAACGGTTTTCGCCATCTTCTTTGGTTCGATTTTTTCACTCGTTTTCTTTCGGGTTCAGAATCGTTTCATCATCCCTTCTGATCGTTTTGCTTGATCCCCACTTTTTGGTAAAGCTCGAATCTTCAAAACTTCTAACTTGAAGTTCTCTAGAGATAGTCCACCAACTTGGCTACAATCTAACTAATAAGGATGCTAGTTCTCTAGTTAGTGTTTAGGCTTAACCTAGGGTTTCATATATCTTGGAGAAAAGATGGTGTTCAACACATGAACCAAAAGAATTGTCAATTAGCTCTAAGGGGAGCTCAAGCTCCCCTATTTATAAGAAGGGGATGGCCGAAATTCTTAGTCCTTATGGACTAAGGATTTGGTCCCTCTCTCTCCTATTACTTGATCATCAAGTAATTTGACTTTGACTTTGAATTCAAATTCAAATCAACTTTCAAGAGAGCTAAAAATATCCAAACTATTTTTGGATAATTTTATACTTTATTTATTTAAAATAAATAACTTATTTTTATCTAATTAATTAATTCATAATTAATTAACTAGATTATTTTCTCCAAAATAAGACTTTCTTTTTAATTCAAAATTAAACCAAAGTCTATTAAATAATTAATCACATTAATTATTTAACACAAAATTAAATATACACATATATTTACACAGGTGTGGAACCCTCTTGGCCCGATTAACTCGTTTAATCATTTTAAAGCCTCAACTCATGTAACCAAGTTGTTGTGTGTGACCCTCTAGGTTCTCAATTCAATTAACAGTGACCCTAATTAATTAATTCACTAATTAATTAATCAGTCCACAGATTAAACGACCAAAGTCTAGCAACAGGTGTTTAACCCCTAGCTGAATTGGAATGTTCGGATTCAACAGAACCTTTAAGTCATTGATTCATGTGAGATACAATCCTCCTACTTACTATCTCTCAACCAAGATCTAGGGTAAGGGAATAATTAGAACCCTAATAATCTGGTCTTAAAGCTAAGTGCATTTCATATCCATTTGATCTCAATCCAAGAAACCCTTTTCTTGATGTCTTGATCTACTGCCTTGACCAAGGATTCCATATGGCATATGAATGACTTACACAATAAGAGATTACCTTGCAAATGCAAGTGTAGGTCCTTTCTTGATTCTCATTCACTTTCATGAATCACTTGTGCAGCCCCAACATAAGCCTTGAATCAGTTGTCTAAGGCGACACCCTTTAAAGCTTATACCAAAGACTACAGAGTTAACTCATAAAGTGACATGGAACCTCAAGTCTAAGGATCAATTAATCACATCAATGACTCGTGAGATATTTCCTAATCTGGAAGTTTCCATTTCCTGAAATAGAAACTTCCTTTCCCATTTAGGAATCTTCTCACACGGGGCACCTCAGTGAACTTACTTATTAAAGTAAGCACCCTCATGTATCACACATGTATCAACTATACACTTTGCACCTCCATGAAACAAGGTGGTCCTTCTTAAGGGCGTGATCCCACAAGCAAGCCTTAGAGGAGTCAGGTTGACACTCCCACTGTCGGTAGGACTCATCGGCTTGGAGCATTTTACTAATCATGACTTATGTGATATAGGGCTCGTTTCATGAACCATTTCACCTAAATGGTAGGACTCATCGGCTTGGAGCATTTCGAGCATTACGCAGAATCTTGAAGAAAGGAAGGTTTCTGTCTGCTGAGCGGGAAATGAATCGGTTCAATGAGATTATCTTCCCCACTAGCATTTGCACTTCCCTTGGGTTACGAGGGGATGAAATATCCAAGATGGCCTTGATCTTTTCCGGATTAGCTTCAATCCCACGTTGACTAACCATATAGCCCAAGAACTTTCCTCCTCATACTCCGAAAGTACACTTGGAGGGATTCAACTTCATGCCGTACTGGCACAGGATGGCAAAGGTGCGCTTAAGATCCTCTAAGTCTGAGCCCTGGCGCTCGCTTTTTACAATCATGTCGTCCACATATACTTCCATGGACCCTCCTATTTCCTTCTCAAACATCCTATTTACAAGGCATTGGTAGGTGGTCCCCGCGTTCTTGAGCCCAAAAGGCATGACTAAGAAGCAGTACACCCCCATGTGGACCACAAATGAGGTTTTGGGATGGTCCTCCAGGGCCATGAAAATTTGGAAATACCCTTGGAAAGCGTCCATCATGCTCATTAACTCGCATCCTGCCATCGAATATACCAGCTAATCAATCCAGGGTAAAGGGTATGGATCCTTGGGGCAGGCTTTGTTGAGACCCATAAAATCGTTGCACATGCGCCATTTGTTAGCGCTCTTGGGTACCAACACCACGTTACACAACCATTCTGGATACAATATGGGCTTGATGTACTGGGCCTCGAGGAGCTTGTTAACCTTCTCTTCAATAACCTTCTTTTGGAAACCGTGCACATCTCGCTTCTTCTGTTTGATCGGCTTGAAGCTGGGGTCCACATTGAGCCGGTGGACTATGACGGTCGGATCAATTCCGGTAAGATCAGATGCTTTCCATGTGAAGACGTCAATGTTCTCTCTAAGGAAGTCTATCATCATGATTTGCGAGGGTCTTGAAAGATTGGATCCAATTTGAGTGGTTTTGTCCTTGTTCCCTGGTTCCAACTCAATGGTAAGGAATTTCTCAGTGGGCTCAATTCGGATCTCAGGGTGAGGGAGTTCGAGCGCCCTTTTCTTTCCCGACAACTGCTCCCCGGTTGTTTCTTCCCCGCGCTCGTTAGTCTCCTCATCAGGGAAAGACTCACCAACCTCACCGAGCGGGGCTTTGGGGTTACCTCCAATGCTTGTGTCCTTCTTCTTATTTTTCTTTTTGTTCAGTTTGGCCCTCTTCCGCACGGGGCCATCCTCGTTGAGGTTGGGAAAATCCACCGACTTCTTTGTGGATCCAATTTGAAACATTTTCTCACTCTTGGATTTCCTGAGTGACAACATATAACATTCCCAGGCTTCTCGCACTTTACAGAGAACTTCCCCAACTCCACAGGGGGTGGGGAACTTGATCTTCTAATGATAGGTGGAGATGATCGCTTTGAAGTCGACGAGGGCTGGGCGCCCAATAATAATGTTGTAAGGGATCACAATCTCCACCACAACATAGGTGACCATGAGCGTTTTCCGCTATGGGGCCTGACCAAAAGAGGTGGCCAAGCAGGTCTGTCCTTGTGGGACCACCTTAGAGCCTCCAAAGCCAATGTGGGCTGTTTTGAGGGGCTCGAGCAGGATGTTAGTAATATTCATTTTTTGGAACGTGGTATAAGGTAAAACATTAACAGAGCTCCCACTATCAACCAAAACCCTCTTTACAATGTGGTTATGGACATCTAAACTAACCACCATGGGGCAGTCAGAGGTTTCATCGACCCCATGGGGTGTTACAATGTGTTCCAAGTCCTTATCACTAAACCCAACAACTTCATTCTCCTTGGAGCGGTATTCGCTTATTTCCTTGATAGCGTAGACTTGTTTGGGTGCCGAGGGGCGTTAATCGTAGCTTCTGACGTATCGCCGACGGGAAGTATTGGAATCCCCTCTGGACGACCCTCCGGAAATCATGTTGATGACCGCAAAGGGGAATTCTCTTGTTCCCCGGCCTTTTGTTTGCCACGGTAGCTGCTTTCTGGAGGGCCCCGCCCTCATGGACTCCGTGAATGTGATGGGCTCCTTCTCCTTTCTCTGGCACTCTCGTTGCAGTGCTCGTCATAACACTCTAACATCTTCACAAACTCTTTCAAGTGTCCACCCGCGATGAGTCTTTGTATTTAGCTTCCAATTGGCGGCATTCATCCGTGTCATGCTCCTTTTGCTTGTGGAAGGCGCAATATTTGTTCGAGCTCCTTAGCGCCTCCGTGTCCTTCATTTTCGTGGGCCTTTTGAAAAGCTTTTTATCTGAAAGAGCGTACACCTCTGAATTGGGCCTGTTGAGAGGAATGCGCTGGAACCGTCGTGGGTGAGACGGTGACTTGCGGCATTCTCGGTGTAGCTCTTCTCGCCCTCGCTCGTGCTTAATGGGTCCGGAGTGCCTGGGAGCAATAGATCCATACATGTCCTCGAGCATGAAGTAGGGCTCGACAATTTCTCTCATTGTCATGAGAGACGTGGGGCGCTTCTTGATTGAATCCGCAAACTTCTTGCTCACATACTGTTTATGATTGTAAGCCTTGAAGTGTACATGTATCAGAAAATCCATTGAAGGCCTCTCCACCAAGAGGACCTCCTTGTTGAAACGAACGAAAAAGGACTGAAGGGATTCGTGCTCGCCTTGGATCAGGTTGTACAAAGCAGTGGGGGCGGTGACTGGTGCCTTCAATGAATTGAAGTGATTGAGGAAGGCATCGGTGAGTTCGCCATATGAGTAGATCGAGCCGGGTGGCAGACGCTTGTACCACTCTTGGGCCATCCCCACAAGGGAAGTAACAAAAACCTTAGCCCAATAATGGCTAGAATGCTCGTGCAAGTGCATTAGATGCAGAAAATGATGTAGATGCTCTGCGGGGTCTGTGGTTCCATCGTAGCGGTTGACGGAGGTAGAAACCTTTCCCATGCCAGCTTGGGCCACTAAAACTTCTTCTACGAAGGGAGAACCCCTCGCAAGCGGATGATGACCGTAGCACCCAAAGTTTTCCTCCTGTTCTAAATGGCGTGGAACGTGCTGCTGGCGAGTGGGGCGACGAGCGTCTCTGGAGTTGGCTCGTTCGTCCCCAACATGGGGGACTTGAGACCGCGCTCGAGAGAGCTGTCCCACCATTTCCTGTAACCCCTGCAGCTGGTCTTGCACAGCCGCGAGAAGGTTGGGACCTTCCTTTCTTACTTAGCTCCCTCGTTGGGAGGCTTGTGGCCCTCGTTTTGACGCTTGAGAGTGGGCCTCCTTATCAATGTCGATCCTCTCCACGGGCACTTTGCCCTTGTTCACTTGGGGCTGTTCTTCCCCTCCCCGGGCGGGGACTTCTTTCTCCCTTGCAGGAGGAGGCGGTGGCTGGGCCCTCAAGACAGCTTGTGCCGCCATGAGCGGGTGCGCCTGCAATCTTCCCAAAGGAGGGGCAATTTGAGAGGCCTGCCCAGAGGGAAAATACATGGAAGTAAAATTTTTCCATGTACCCTGGGCCGCCTGGACCTCACACTAGGTGTAGATGGCATGTAGTTATTGATGGGTCAGGGGAGGTAGCTCTACTCCATCAATCTCTTTAGGGACCACCACTGGCAACTGAAGCTGTCTGGTGTGGTACGGCTGTACAACGGGCATCACGGGGGCTGGAGTTAACACGTACCCAGGAAGTGGCATCACGTAGTAATGCCCTCCTGGGTTGGCTTGGTCGTTAGCCCACTGACTCTAGGGGAGGTTTGGGTAAGTCGGAAGCCCAGAACCTCCAACTACGGCGGTGGAGGGTTGCTCAGGAGTGACCTCTGTCGACGACACCACTGGCTCAATGGGGGATGGTGCCCCTCCGATGGGCTGCACTCCGCCTATTGTGGCCGGCAGAAGAGTGCTAACGTTGGGTCATCTCCTCCCCCCACTGCGCCTGATCTGGTAGCAACCATGGCTTGAAAGGCAAATGGTGTTTGTTTTTCAACTAGCGAAGAAGAGAGAAGATTGGAAGTGGTTTCCCACAGACGGCGCAAAAAATGATGGGTCTAGATTTAGTGTGCCAGATTCCGATCACTTTAGAATTTGTTTTTTGTGAGGAAACCAACTGGGGTTCGCAACAAAAAGATGAGGGTTCTACCTGCTAGGACAAACACCAAAGCAAAGTCAGAAGGCCAAGCTAGGGGAACTGGGGGTGATTCCCAGTTTGGCTCTCCGACGCTCAAGTCAGATGATGATCTGAAGAAGAAAGCAAGTGAAATGCAGAGTTGCAATAATGGGGATTGCTTACAGAGTTGGAGGTGAAGGCACATACTTATAGTTGAGGGTCAGGGACCCTTTGGTAATTTATCCCCTTGTGGTCCTGCCCTAATGTCACCTTCACATGTGGCGCAAAGAGGAGAAACCTAGGAGGAATCTCCTGCAAAAGCTGGTGCAAAAGGTGGTGCGGGCAGCAGTCGTAGGTACGCGGACACGTAACGGGTGTTAGAGAGCCGTTTTTGGGGGTAGGTAACGAGGGCCATTGGCGCACTCATGTTACCATGAGCCTGATAGCCCAGTGGAACGAGAGTGGATCTGGTCCAAAGCCGCGAGATGAGGGGGAACTTAGTCCCTTGGTTCGCTGTCATGCAGAAGTATATACGAGGGGAGTGGGCGCTCATGAGTGACTCCCTTGGTGAACTTGGGTCTTGCTTAGGGGTGCTCGTTGGAGAGCGGACTGTGATAGCCACGTGTCACGTGACGCCGATGTCACGCGACTTTCAAGGGCTTAGACTCTCGTGGGTGCACGACGCTCTGTGATGTCCTGCTTTAGTCATCGTGAGGCCACGTGTCCGCTACTCGCGATGCCACCTGTCAAAACGTGAGTCGAGCGTATTTTGACCCCATCATATACAATATATCAGCACAAGAATTTTTGTCAAAAGAGCTACAAATGATTTGGAATTCTAAGTTATCTAAAATTTCACGATCACTGAATCACCACGCAGCTGCTATTGCTTGATTCCCATCCTTCCACTCCCTGACCTATAACCTCTACCATAACTCCACCTCTGTCTCTTCCATAACCAATCCTAAACCTATAAACGCTTTCAAGTTTCAACAAATTACACATATTATTGCAATTAAAAGATTTTCTTATGAAATCATATATAAAAAAGTGTACAGTAACCTCAGTAACCATAACCCCCACGCATACCAACTCCATCTTAGATACTTGGACCAACCATATGTACAGAGAGCAGATTTATTAGGATCAAAGAACAAACATCAACATTGAAATTAAACAGTAGCATTCCATATATATTTTTTTTTGTGAGATTGAACAATTCCATAAAGACTATTAGACTCATTAATTTGGGTGACAGCTCGTACAAGTATTTAGAAGGTGACAATTCGAGAGACAGAATTCAAGTTTCATACTCACAGTACACAACATATAGTCGAGCAGCATAAAGCCAAACAGATGACCATTTTACAGTAGAGTAATTAATTTGAGATGTCTGTCCACTAAGTAAAGGATTTCCAACTAAAATTATTATTATTAATTTAATGATATATAATTACGAAATAACCTTTTCTATTTCTTGAATTTGAGCAATTTTTATTTATGATACTCAACACAGTCCAAACAATGTCGGCACACGTATATAAATAATTTGTCCGGATTTTGATCAAATTTAATCTTTTATATACATATGATAAAGCTTTAGCGAATTAAAATAGCAAACAATTAAGAAACCAAAAAAAGAAGAAAATAAGCAATACTTACACAACCTGCAAGTTAGTGAGGTTTCCTATACCAGGTGATAAGAGTTCCTGACAAGCTTAAGGCAGGTAGATATCTGACAAGAAGCAGGAAAATAAAATGATGAACTTTACATATTTTGATAATGTAATAATAAGGAAATTTCTCTTTATTTATTGAAGAATTAAAGGAAACTTTGATAAGTGTCTAATTAATTTTATATTTACACTGTCATGCAAAAGTATCTACAAAATAGTCCCAACACATTTCCAAAATAGTCTACAAAAGATATTCCCAGAAGGTTTCGTGGCCAGAAAAACTACAAATTTACACAGGTAGATCTAGATAGTAGATATTTACAAAGAGCTAATATTTAGAAAGATCTTGAACTTCAAGACAGATTAGGAAGAGAGGTTTGTAGCATCGTTTGAAGATTGAACTTCAATCTTAGCGGATGTTTCGACAACATCATTAGTATAACTAACAAAAGTACCCGAAATTAGCAAAGATACAAATAAAATCAATACATAGATATATAAAGGTTTGAAATCCATTGAAATATCCAATGGTGGAAAGTAAAGATAGTGGTCACCAAGAAGCAGGTGTGGCTGCTTCTTAAAAGATCAGAGCAACAGCAACTGGCACTACAAGAAAAATGGGTTTTTGTGACGCCTGAAAGCGTCACAAAAAAGGGGTTTTTGTGACACTTTTGATGTTGTGACGCTTTATAAAAGCGTCACGTAAGTAAGCGTCACAATAACTTATATTGTGACGCTTATTGTGTCATTAAAGTCGTGATATTGTGACGCTTTTCAGGGTTATATATAATGATAATGTGACGCTTTTTAGCGTCATAAGAAACCTTTAACTACCATAACTAACCATTTATGGGACGTTTAAAAGCGTCACAATAACCAGTAATATGACGCAATAAACCATCATAATAAATAGTATTATGACATAAAAAAACGTCACCAAAAATATTTTTTATAACGGAATATAGTGTCATAATAGTGTATATTATGACGGAGTATAGCGCCACAATAAGTTATACTAGGACGGAATATAGCGTTACAATAGTGCATATTATGACGGAGTATAGCGTCACAATAAATTATATTAGGACGCTTTATAGCGTCACAAGATATGATTTTATGACGGGATAAACCGTCATAAAAAGGTGTATTATGACGGAGTATAGCGTCACAATAAGTTATATTAGGACGGAATATAGCGTTACAATAGTGCATAGTATGACGGAGTTTAGCGTCACAATAAATTATGTTAGGACGCTTTATAGCGTCACAAGAAATGATCTTATGACGGAATAAAGCGTCACAAAAAGGTATATTATGACGAGATAAAGCGTCATAATAAATTGTATCATGACAAAGAAAAACGTCACCAGAAAGTTATTTATGACGGAATATAGCATCTCAACAAGTGATCTTTGACGGAATAAAGCATTACAAAAAGTTGTATTATGACGGGAGAAAGCGTCATTATAAGTTATATTATGACGAAATAAAGTGTCACGATAACATATATGTAAATAATATTATGCAATTAATATTAATATTAAAATTATATTTTCCCTAATATTTGTAATACTATTATAGTAATTTAGTCACAACAAACTAATATAAGTAACAACATAATTAATAAAGCCAAATCAAATAACATAATATTAATAAGTTCATAAAATATCCAATCCAAAATAATATTAGTTAAAATTTGTACCTAACATATGATATGGCCAAATGCATAAAAAATGACAAAATATTAAGTGTCAATACCGGCCAATTACAGTACTTGGAGCAATTGAGTAACAAAACAAAAGAAGCCAAGTCTCACCAATGGTGTCAATCTTGAGCCATAGCAACCTATATTAAAATTTCATCAATGTAGTCAATATTAAGTAGGTAAATTTTTTTTTTTTCTGTAAGCTAATGAACAATCATTACCATATTTTTTGGCCATGTAACAACCTCTCCAATTGCGTCACCAATAGTTTTGAAATGTGGTGTGGGTCGAATTAAATCTTCATCAACTTCGACCGCAACATTGATGACCACCTCACACAAATTATTTTCCAACAATATTTGCCCAACTCTTTTTGATGGATCTAAACTTTGAAGACAACCAATTGCCACAATTTTGGAGGAACTAAACACACTTTTTAGTAACACCTTTGATCCAACCTACATAATTTAAACAAACCGAACATGAAGGGAAAAACTGCAATAAGATGACGCATTTCGAGTGTCAATTATTGAAAACCAAGATTAAATGGCTTCATATAGAAAATCAATACCAACAAAACTTCATTAGGATACTTCAAACCACATAGCATTTGGAATTAATCAATCCCACTACTCGTACACAGCCATGGAAGTAGTGAAGCAAAGTAGTGAAAAGGAAAGCCACTTAGTTTGCGTATAATATATATTAGACATATGCTAGAGGCCTTCCCACTTTGGTATAAAATATAATTCAACACATTAAGTGCTTGTGTTTCATGGAGTACTACTTAGAAAATAGGAGTACCCGTGTGCAATTAATGTTCAAAACTATCATAAGAAACATAGGTGACAAGGAGACACAGTTATATATATTTGTGTGCATGAATGTATATATTTACTTTTATGTTCATCATTGTCTGAAGATGGGAAAGCCACCAGCCTCAGCACTATTAGTTAATCTTCCCCAGTTGGGGGACATTTAGCATATGTACATTAATGATCAGTTCTATGATAACAATTATTTAACTCAAATAAAGAGCTGTCAAGATTCCTCATGTTTTAAGATCAGCCGCTGAGATGCGTAATATTGAGATTTTCATTTCACGAAACTCGTGCAGAATCTACCCAAAGACCGAAAATAATCAACAAAAGTTATTGCAAATTAGATATTACCATCATCAAAATAAACCTCTAAGCTCTCATAACTTCAGTAGAATTCCATAACAGTCAGTTAAATTTACTATGACCTTATAGTGGCATGTTGATAATATCATAGGAACAAACATAATTGATTGGGAATTCATCTGAAGATCTTGAAGTTCAGTACAATCTCAGAAAAAAGGAGAACCAACAGTCTAACAGTCCACCAAGTGTTTTAGCATAAAGTACTATATCTTGCCGACACAGAGATCTAAAGAACAGAGCTTTATAAGCAATTACACACAAAAACAACTTCACCAACCCATTTCTCAATCAATACAAAGATCCAAACCCAGCTTCATAAACCACATCAACACACTAACCAATCAGATCCAGACCCACAATACCCATTAAAAAATGACTAAAGAATGGAACAGATCTTTCAACATAAGTAGATGGGAAGCAATCTCGAGATTTACCTGGAGAGGCATGACATTCCTTGATGACGATGTGGCTGGGCGAAATATTGTATCATGAAATAGAGATGACGATGATGAAGGGACTCTAGTTGTTTCTGGAATAGAGTTGTCTGGTGCTCGTTGCATGTTACTTTTTAGGAGTTCTTGTATTTGTCTATTTTGTTCAAGTACAATTTGCTTCAATTCATCAATATCTTTCTTGCAACTCATGTGCATCCAAGAAGACTTGCCGCGCACATAGATATCACCATATACATCTGAAGTAGAGATCCCATAGCCAAACATCCGTACTCTTCCCCATTTGTCTTCTCCAACAACTTGTGAAAATATATCATTAGGCCCAACATCTTTCGAATTAGGAGGAATATCTTTTTTTTTCTCTTGCAATTTTTCCTAACAATTGAAGAACAAAACAATATAATCAGATCCTACTCCAATCCAAGGGAAAACATAGTAAAAAAATTAAAATCTTACCAACGTATTTGCTACAGTAGCATTAGAAGTCTGTCCATCTTTTGTGTAACATTTTGCAAATAGGTCGACCCTATTAAGATCACCATTCTGTTCATTGTCTCCAGTTCCTTCACCATCACCACATTCTGCATCTCTTAACACCCTTGACTCTTTCTGGGAAAAATACCAAATGGATAAGCATCAAACTAAGATAATTTATTAATGTAAAGAGAAAGAAAATTGAACAAATAAACCTCCATTTCGTCTCGGATTTGTGAGAAACTCTTTTTTCCGGTGATATGTATCATTGTCTTTTGTGCCCTATTGTCTTTGTTCTGAGCACTAATTTTCTAAAAGCAAGATTAAAGAAATGACCAAAAATGTGTTAATGTAAAAATATGGAGCTTAACTGGAATTCATGCCAAATTATCTTACCCGAGATTTATCACTGCTCCACCGAATAACTCCATAATACGTCATCTCTTAAAGAATAGGTCGCATATCCTTCTTGCTTGCAAAACTTATTGTACTTGCGTTAACCATCACTCCACTATTTTGAGTCTTTCTTTTTCTCTCTATTTTCTTTGTATGGAATCGAAAACCATTAACTTTGAAGCCTTTATATTACATACCCACATGGATCGGTCCCCTTGCAAGCTTTTTGATATCAATTAACTTTGGATCAGTTTCATCCGAAGTTAGATCTTCAACCTGCATGAATATTCATGTACAATAATATTAGAGAAAGTAAAATAATAAAAGTCATTTTATATCATTTTAGACATCACTTACCCGGCCCTTAAACCAAGTAGCAAAAGAATCACTAATGATTCGTTTGATTTCATGCTCCCTCGAGCGATGCTTCTTTCGTCTAACCTGAGCTTCATGGTCCCTGTATAAATAACAAAATAAAAAAAAAAAATTATTGCAGTACTATGTAGTTGAAGAATTTCAAATAAAAGAAATAGAATTAGCAAGATAAATTATAGTCTCAAGTAACTTACGCTCTATATTGTTGAATGTCATCGTAATTGAATAAGACATACCGGTGAGCTTTTGTTAGTTGGTCATTATTCAAAACAATTGGCTTTCCTTTCCACAGTGAAGCTCCAGTATTCGAGAAAACATCAACACTTGACGTGTCTCCCGCACAACCACCATCATCATTACGACTGGCCCGATTACGCCTTGTTTCAATTTTCTCATCAAAGTACAAAGAACAGAAAGATAAGCATTCCTCGACCAAGTATCCTTCTGCAATGGAGCCTTCCGGATGGCCTCTATTACGAACATATGATTTTAAAGTACTCAAGTACCTAAAGAATTCCAAATATGAATTGTTATGTGATTAAAAATGTCTAATCTAACAGTAAAACTTTAAACAAAAACTAACTTGTAATTATTATACTTTAAACTGACCTTTCAATGGGGTACATCCAACGATAATGAACTGGTCCAGCTAATTTTGCCTCAGTGACCCAGTGAGCAGTCAAATGTACCATGATATCAAAGAATGAAGGTGGAAAGATTTTCTCCAACTGACAAAGTATGATAGCTATCTCTTTTTCCAATCGAGACAAATCAGTGGGATGAAGTGTCTTAGAACACAATTCTTTAAAATAATGACTCAAATGAATCAATGATTTGCGAATTGGACTCGGAAGAAGTTTACGCAAAGCGAGCGGTAGCAATTGTTGCATCAACATGTGACTATCATAACTCTTGAGGCCAAATATCTTAGGTGGTTTAATATGAACACACCTCGACACATTTGATGCATAGCCATCTGGAACTTTAACACTTTTCAATATCTTGCAAAATCTTTCCTTCTCAGTTTTATCCAGTGCAAAGGATGCCGCTGGTAGCTATTCTTGTCCAAGCTCATCAAGAAAAGGATGTAGTTTGGATCTTATCCCCATAATTCTCAAATCCAAACGAGCATTGTAATTATCTTTCGACTTGTCCGAGTCCAATAATGTGTACAAGACCTTGTCACATACGTTCTTCTCTATGTGCATAACATCAAGATTGTGTCTCACTAAATTCGTTTCCCAATATGGGAGATCGAAGAAAATGCTTTTCTTCTTCCAATTATAGGGTAGTTTCTTGTCCCCAACTTTTTTCCCAAATTTGTTTTCAATGTGCTTTACTTCATCAAATGCCACATATCCTTTCAAATATGGAGTCGCTGTTCGATGCTCTTCAGTTCCATCAAATGAGCTTTTATCCCTCCGATAAGGATGATCCTCGGGTAAGAATATACGATGACACATGTAACAGAACTTGCGACCAACCATACTGAATTTGTATACTTGTGACAAATGGGACATGTAAATTCTCCTTTAGTACTCCAACCCGACACGGCTGCATGACCTGGAAAATCACTGATGGTCCATAACAGAGCTGCACGCAACTGAAAGTTTTCCTTAGATGATGCATTATAAGTATTTATTCCCTCTTCCCACATCTCTTTTATCTCTGCAATAGCCAGCTGTAGAAATATATCAATGTTATTACCTGGTCCGGAGGGGCCAGGTATGAGCAAGGACAACATCAAGTATGATTTTTTCATACAATCCCCAGGGGACAAATTATAAGGAATCAAGATCACTGGCCACGTACTGTACTACACATTCATAGTTCTAAATGGATTGAAACCATCGGTCGCCAAGCCCAACCTTACATTGCGAGGATCGTTTACAAACTCTGGGTGATGGAAGTCAAAAGTTTTCCAAGCTGGAGAATCTGCAGGATGTCTCAACACACAATCTTCGATTCGTTCTGTTTCATGCCACCTCATAAGAGATGCAGATTCCTTATTCATAAATAGTCTTTGTAACCTTGGCTTTAGCGGGAAGTGCCATACCATCTTCGCAGGAATCTTCTTGGTCCCTTTAGATGTTTTATCTGAATCTTGTCGATCACCAACGACACCTTCAGATGCAGATGATATCCAACACGGCTCATCGCATGTATCACACTTTATTTTGCCTTCATTCACACCCCAATATAGCATACAATCATTCCGAAATGCGTCAATTTTCTTATAATTCAAACCCAAATCTTTGAGTATCTTCTTTGTTTCGTAGTAATTTTTTGGTAGTTGAACACCTTCTGGAAATGACTCTCTTAATAGGTCGAGCATCAACGTGAACAAACTATCACTCCAATTCCCAAGGCACTTGATTTGGAGCATTCGAACGATGAAATAAATCTTTGAAAATTTTTTACAATCTGGGTAAAGTTCTTGTTCTACATCTTCCATAAGCTTATAAAAATTTCCAGCTTCTTTACAAGGTCTATTGTGTTCCTCAACTCCAGATGTTCCTTCAATATTATCCATATTATCTTGCATTCCAAAAGCATCATATAGCATTTCCCGCATATTATTGTCTGAATTTTGGCCATCATACTCAAAGACCGTCGGTCTACTATTAGTTGACAACTCACCATGTAATACCCACTTAGTATACCCAACCAAAAATCCATGCCACAGAAGATGTTCTTCTACAATGCTCCTTTTTTTGGATATAACATTTTTGCATTTCTTGCAAGAGCATAATATTGTTGCTCCATTTGAATTTGAAAAGGTAAAATCTAAAAAATGTTTCAACCCATTTTATATTCACTACTAGCCCTAGGCAGCTCCATCCATATTTTATCCATAATATTGTTTAGCGACAGAATGTAGTTACCTTCCAAGTCTTGACAACTTCAGATTTCGAGCTTGATCAAAAACTAGAATTGGACCTGTCCAAGAAGGCAAGGAAAAGCATAAAATAAGTTAATCATGTCAGAAATCTAGGAAACAAATGACACTTTATCTTGCTTTATAATAACCTTTCTTGAATCTTGCTCAATGTAATATTGTCTTGATAATTGAAACAATAATATATATATTTCTGGACAGTTTATATAACTTTTTGCCAAGGAAGCACGCTGCAAAATTTTCAGATGTTGTATTAACCATGTATACATATATATAACCAAAAACCATGTAATTAGTTTACCTCCTGTCAATATCCTCAAGTCTCTTTGTCTTGTTACACATTAAAAAAAAAAAAAAGAAAATGGACCAATAAAATCATTAAAGTAAGCAAAACAAGCATATAGAGGACAAATTACATATTGTACCCTCAATTAACAAGTAATTCCAGATTAGTCTCTCCCATATCATTAATTACACCAGGGGCCCTCATATTATTTTCATTTTTTGTGAAGAATATTCTCTTAGGACTAGGAGTACATTCATTTGTTTTCCTTCTAACTGAAGTCAGAATACATGTAAAAATAAATATATAAGAGGTCATCCAGCTTGCTCTGGTTAGTTGAAATCTTTCTATCCAATGACATTCTCACTCCTAGCATAACATCATTGAAATGAAACTTCTATAAATTTGATTAATGTGTTTTGTTATGCAATTCCTAGGTGACATCAGATTCCAACTGCGAGGATCAATTTGGAAGATTTTAATATGCAATGAGTTGTCCTATGCCATATATATTGTTGTTTCCTGAGAGTTTAGACCAAATTCTGGTGTAATTAGATGGATGCTCAGAAGTTACTCATGAATGAGAATGCTTTTGATTAGATAGATAGTTGAGAGAAGTAGATCAGGTTACATTTTCACTTTTAAATCTGATTGAAATGCAGAAAAAAGATTGAAATGTAGAATACATGAGAATGTATAATTTACTTGAATTGTGGAAAAACAGATCTAGTTTATACATTTTTTATATGGTTATTGCCCCTTTAATTTCAGAACATATGCAATGAAATTCGTATATTTTGTCACATTGAAGAAGTTTCTTGGTTCATGATTGCAGAAGGAATATTTGTAAACTATGCTGAAAATTTTAATCCTTAAATATATTAAGAGCAAAACTGAGTCATATCAGCAAAAATGATTGTAAATCCCAGCTGACCTTTATCCATATTAGCCATATACGTAAAATAACAATAAGGCACCTAACATTTAAGGATTTCCTTATGACCTTTTCATATTTTTACATAGATACAGATAATTACTTACCGGAGAAAGTTTGAACGCACACCCTTTTGCTGTTTTACTTGATTAATTATGTTCCTTTCTTCAAAACAATGAGTGCCTTCAGAAAACAATTCAAAAATAACTGTTATTCAAAACAGCCTAGTTCATATTTTTGGGAGGTATTGAACTGTTATTTCTCCTGAATAAATAATGTACACTTTCACAAATTCAAAATAAAAATAATGCAATTTAAGGGGTGCTTTACATGTATGCCCGCCAAAAGTGTCAGCATTATATATGCTGTTAAATAAGTTAGTGTAATTCACGAGTCATAGGGCGCATGGGCAACAGGGTGGAATCCTATTGTCATGATGATTGTTATCTATTTATGTACTTATCTAATGATTTATGAGATGGAATTCAAAATAAAAGTATACTATTAGAGAATGTATCTAATTGTTTAATCGGTACATCAAGGTTGTAATGAGAAGCAAATGACACATGGAAGAGTATTAAGAATAAAATACATGTTTTGTAGACGTTTGTAGTAAATTTGAGCCTTGTGTGACAATTATTTTAAATTTTTCAGAACTTTGCACCAACAGTTTTAAGTAAAAAAATTACGTTTACTCTATCAAACGAAGTCGGATTAATCTGAAATTTCATGGGAATATACTCAATATATTCATAAGTTTCTCTGTAAAAAGGTTTTGAGAAATTCATACATTTACCCACTCTTCTCAAGCCATTATTGTAGACCAGAAAACGGGGGACTGCTGGGTCATTTTGAATTTTTCTCGGGTATCAAATGGACTCGGATTAACATAAAATTTAACAGACCTAAACCTTAATATACTAGTAATATCCAGTTAAAACATTTTTTAAAACCGAGGTCGTATGAGTTCTAACTTTGCGTCTGAATTCTCTGCATACATGCTGTCACAGTTCAGGTCATGCATTCCACACTCTTAATCATGCAAAACTCATCCAAAAACATCAAAACTTATGACCCAATTTTTCCTACAATGTTCCTTAACATATGTAATACATAAACACTCAGGTTTCCATGCTTTAAGATAGTCAAATCAGCAATTCAATCAAAATATTTTCGTACCCTATTTTAAAACAAATTCCAGCTGATAAACTCAATGAATACAGAATATTCTAATGTAAAATGTTACCTGTTCAAGTCGTTGAAGCAGAGCAGTTTTGAATTGTCAAACACCACGACCACTTGAATTTTTATCCAAGTTTTCAGCTACTTCAAAAGCACAAAAACGGCCTCGAAAGGAAATAACACCATCAAAATCCTAAAATATAAAATTATCTTGAACTATATTATAAATTTCTTAAATATATCTAAAATTATTGGGTCAATGCTACAACAACTTATGTTTTTAACTTAGTATTTACCAAAAGGTATCTAATTTGCAATCTGAAACCAGCATTTCTGAAAATTTCTCATGTACATACCATTATTATAACAAACACTAGAAATCAACCAAATAGTAGTTCTTATGCTACAGACTTCACACTTACCTACAACTAGAAACATAAGAAATTTGGAAACAAGACAAGTTGTAGAAGAGCAACCAATAGCTGAATCTCTTAAAATATATAACAAAATACATTTTCATATATAACATAATAAGAGGTGTTAAGAGTATCAAAATGAGAATTAACATTTCATTGCTTGAACAAACAAGAAATGAGCATTGAATAGTATTTATGTATTCAAACAATCAGAAGATGTTATAATCCAACATTCTGCACACACCAATGCATTGTAGCTAGGCCTTCAAAATTCCAAATTACATTTACTTATGATAGTTGCAAGTTAACTTGTAATATATTATTAAAGAGCAAAAGCATGGTTAATAATTAGTTTCAATTTGAGGATTAAACCAGCATGTCAATGACCACTTCACACGTCGCTTAAATTATTTCAGATTTAAAAGAATTTAGAATATCAATGTGGTATCTACATATCCACAATCAGTTCAGTACTCATACTCAGCAGATCATATATAGCAGCTATGGAAATACATAATTATGTTCCTTAGTTGATCATATATCTCACAGTTTAGTTTAAAAGTCCCAACACAGACATGTACCTAAAATAGCATATTACAAGCTTTAATTCACTCATCTCACTAAATGTATCTTTGCTGGCTGTTCAACAGTTTACTACAGTTCAATTTGTGTTTTGGTGTCTATCTCATCTGCATAAGACTAAAATGGGATGTGTTCATCTGATCCATGAAACTAAAAAATGTGCCCACAAATAGAAATTAGAAATGAAATCATAGAAAGTCCAGATTAATTATCAGGATACCTAAGACATGGCTAAAATAAGGAGAAAGCATTACCTTGCAATAGCAGATAGTTTACTGTTATCTTCTTGCACGTTCATTAGCTTAGCCATGGAAAAAACTACAGGAACAAGTAGCAGTTGGAATTGCCATTTATCAATTTATATAAAATGTAGCGCATAAAGATTGCAGTTGTTATACGAGGATAGCAGAAACATAAAGCACCATCATAAAAATTAAATACGAATATAAAATATGTGATAACACAACTAATAAAGCTTTTAAAATAGCTTAAATAGTTGAACCCATTTGAATGATTGATCTTCGAATAGAAGAATGTACCATGCTCATTTATGCATAATATGAAGCTTTTCAAATAGGCAGAGAATTAATCCAATGTGAAAGCTATAAAAAGATACTACCTATAGTCATGATAGCACAGGAAGACATATTTAGAAAGACAATCTATAAGGACAGGCGCACTAGCACATGAAAATTAACAGAGAAGGGAATTCCTCAACATCGACTGTCATATGAGACCAACCACTTAGCCTAGAACAAATAGAAGGTCATAAAAACATGCATTGGGAGGTCAGTGAGAGGGGTAAAGATACTTGCAAGGACAAAGGTATCATTGACAATGCACTTCAAACATTATAGTAAAAGCTATGTTGCTGTGAAAGTGTTTTGATATTTACATGATACAAAACTATCATATGGAGTTTGTAAGTTAAATAATGTATTACGTTCCCTTACAGTTGCATATGCACCTTGGCCATTGACTAAGACTATAGATTTCTTGCATAAGTTTAAGTACGTTTTCTTGACTTTTTTTGTAAAGGAACAAAATATATATCCTAAACTCAACCATCAATATGACCATTCAAGCATGAAATTCAGCCACATAGTTAGAAAACTTATATTAATTAATTATGCAACTGTCTACAGTTTTCCAAAATGTAGTGAATAACCATCATCCCCAATTGATGATCTTCAAGAAGAACATACACAGACCACTTTGACCGTATCAAGTGAAATCAACACAAAACCAGCCGATCCAAATGGAAAGAATGTAAAAATAATTGCTTCAATAAACTCAAGCAATCAAAAGGTATATTTACAGGATCTCATAATGCTCCAATTTTCAAAGCCATCAGAAAATTAACAGTAAAATTGAACTGTCTGAAAACAGATTACTAAATGTATCCACAATGAGCTCAGCCAAGCTGCATGTCAAGTTCAATGCTCAAACTCAAGTTCAGTCAGCCCCAAATCCCCAGGACAAAACCAAGAAACAGAAAGCTATAAGGATATATAGGGAGCCGGAAAAGAAAATGAAAGTTACTAGGTTATCTTGTTTGAAGATTTAGGCTCAGAATATTCCATGTCATAAGCAGTTCATTGTTGTTGAAGAACACATCTTGATTACCTGCTTGCCTAGATAGGAAAAAGAACAAAGCTTTGTCAGGACATTGTACAGAATAACCAATGCAAAATGAATTATCTCAAACCTATATGAAATATTGGATTGATATACGAACTTCCTCTTCTTTTATAAATATAAAATCACAAATTACTTAGCATAATTAATTAACTCTTAAAATTTTCCAAAAATTTTGGCCAGAGAAATAGTACAAGACCACACCCTCAACTTTTTGCGTATTTTCCATGAAGTACATTTCATCTAATAAATTGCAAACCACGATTAAAGGTAATTTCAAAAGAAAAAATGAGGATCTGATAAATCAACTTCAGACATTTACAGCGTATTATACTTGAACTTAGCTCGCCTAAATAATTTCAGATAAAAGTAACTTCACATATTTACCGGCAAATTATCTTGCACAAGAGAAAGAGAATTCCGAATTTAACCCAAAAAAGGAAAGGAATTTCAGAGGCTCACAGATTCAGCTTTCCACCGACTTCAAAATAGAAAATCAACAGGCTCAAAAACTCGAAAATATCTTCAACTTTCCATCGAATTCAGATTTTCCAGCTTAATCCGGTGGTCTGGAAAAGAGAAAAAGAGAAGGGTTGGCAAGGCAGGGCGAGGCGAGGCAGCCGGTGGTCTGGAACCCGAACCCTAGTTCAGCGATACAGCGACGGAGCAGCGATGCGTCGGCGGAGCAGTGAGGCGGCAGAGCTCTGGAGATGTCTAACCTCCGATTTCTTCGTATTTCCTTGACTTTGTTCAATTTCTGTGTAATTGTCTAATTGATGTCTCTCAATTTTCGTTGCTGGATAAAGTGAAATTGTGCTTCCCCTTTTTTTTTTTACCAAGAAATATTTCCCTCATTTTTTTCGGTCCAAACCCGCCAAAACTTATCGTTCAAAAGCCAGCCTCTTCTAATAAAATTAAAGAACTTATGATATTTTATAAAATATATACATACTGAGACGCTTATATATTAAAGTGGCAAGATAAATATATTATATTGTGACGCTTTTTAAAAAATTGTCTCATTATGATTAATTTAGTTGATAAATAATATAATAATAAATAAAAATTAGATATAATTAAACGGATTTACAAAAAGCGTCGCAACAGGTGGTCTATTATGATGCCTTTTCAAAAGAGTCATATTAGAGCGTCATAACAGACTGTTTTTCTAGTAGTGTGGGAAATGTTAGATTTCAATCTATAAGGAAAAAGGGTAGGAAGAAATGGAGACCATCTTGGGCTTCTATTCCAGAACAGTAGAATGAAATACAAAGGATATGTTCTTGCTTCTTTTGAGGACTAGTTTTTTTACCCCTACCCCAGTAAGCTTTACAACCCCAATTTTCTACCCAGGGTTAGATGTAAAGGGTGAAAGCAAGAAAATTGCGAGGTGCTGAAGGTTTGGCAGTTCTCCATATTGTAATGTAGGCTGAAGCTATATTGTAATTATAAATAAATAAACAAATATTTTATTGAATAACTTTTGCAGTAGAATGTTTATATAAACAAATTGGTAAAAATCAGGCTGATTATGACAAAAGAATCACACCCTACTATTATGAAGCACAGCTACGTAAATTGCTCACCGTTTGATAATTCATTATCTAGACATCACATATAAAGAACACCTTACACAAACTATCCTTGAGTTTCTGATGTTACACAAACTACACCTACAGTTTTTGCTAATATTACACACACAACCCCTCCTCTCAATAACATTATCCATAACACCCCTCATCCTTTTCAAATTCGAAAGAACACTTGAATGAAAATTAAATTTTGGCATTTCTATACCTAAAAAAGTAGCATAAATTTAACAATTCCACCTCATACCCTATTCGATTAAGTTGATAAAAAATAAATTATAATAATAACCAAGTCTATATAAAGTATGGATGTGATATAACTATTGACATGCAGTAATATACTTGGCGCTACGGAATCTGCATCAACTGTAGACAAATTTGATAAAAGAACATAGAGATTTCATAAAATAAATCACTTATGCTTTGTATTTGCTGAATACTGTATGCATTTAGAAGCAATTGCACTAAATCGACCAAAATTCAGGGCAGATATCCATTTTTTCTTAAATCTTGTCTGTTTCTTAACAAGATCACCGGTGAATTCGTGTAGCATCCGGGACGATAGGCGCCACATCCCCCGCACTATGAGTCTAGTCTACACATGAAATGGATAGTCCAAGCATGAACCGGACTCATAGCTAACGGGAGACAAAATAAAAGATATCCTAGCTAGGCGGAATTTAACCCTATACCAAATAAATCAAGAACAACCCAAAAGTGCGATGTGGAAGCAATAACATAATTCATGAATTTGAACAATGGCAACAAGCCCTACAATTCCAATACATAAATTAAATCCATCATGCATCCTAACAACGGGTTCAGCTAAGTACACAACCTGTCCCGAAACAATATCCAACAAAGAATCATAGTTGGCATACAGGCCCAATTACATAAGGTAATACCATTAAAACATAACAATATGAAATGTGACTCGAGTGTACAAGTGTGACTCGATCAAAAATGAAATGACTCGACTCCCGCCTAGCCAAAACCTGCAAGAACTAAGAAGCGGGAAAGAGGGGTCAGTCTCTAGAAGACTGAGTGAGTAGGAGCTATACATACATATAGAAACATGTACATGCGAGCCATAAATCCCGAGCAAGGTTTTATTTAAAGTTAGTTCCCATGAAGGGCAAGAAAATAACTAATCAATGCTCGGACTTTACGACTAATTCATATTATATTCATTAAGTCCATAATTCGTACATAAACATAAAGGCTCGACGAGTGAGCGTGCATTATCTCCAACCAAACTCCGACCGTGTACGAAAAATGTCAATAATATATTGAATACATGATCATGCGATATCTTATAATACATACAAGCCATATAACATAAGACATAGTCGTTTGGGCGATCCGTATACCGGCCTTTCCGCACGGTGCATAACAATCATAACATAAACATTGACATAAAATAAGTTCCAACCTTCTTCCTGCGGGTGGTGGACGGGCTTGCAAGACCCGGCCACCTCATGCATTGACCCAAGGGGGTACATGAATCCCCCAAGGGTGCTCAACTACCATTCCACGCTAATCTCCTAGCGAGGTCCGGTCTCTGTTAAATGTTTGGGACTAGTACATGGGATCACCGTCGGCCCTTGCCTCCCCGGATAACCACATGTGCTAGATCCCGGGCCCGTGCATTCATTCATGTTCTCGCCAAAACATTCCCATTCATGAAAACATAGCATATTTCATATTCTTGAGAAAAGATTTACTCGATAATAATTTACTCGATGACTCATCTTTGAAAATAACATATATGTATATATATGTATATACATAAGGTTTTTTGCCAAAACTTGTCACATACGGGTTGTAGGGTTCGATACATAACTAGAATGAAAACACCCTCACCTGGAACATGACGATACAAGAAGACAAGCTAGGTCGGGTGCCCATCGATAACAATATCTCCGCCCTGGAGATGAACTGTACAAGAGAAAGAAGCAATGTGTACTCGTGAGAAACGACTCAATATGAAACTAATTAAGACGCACGGCATGGGCATGATATGTTCGTGAAGTGCTATGGCATGATTCAATATACAATAGATCATATAAAGTCATGAATTGATATGATCGTGCTTATGTACAAATGAGGCCATTCAAATACATAAATGATTTAACCATTCAAATAGCATGTATTCAATGCATATAAGTTATATAAGAGATTGAGGAGGTAAAAGAAAAGACATAAAATGGTTTTTGGCAAAGTTTAGCAAAAGTTAGGAAAAGTTAATAATTTTCGGAAATGGGCAAGTTGTAGGAAAATGGGAATATCTTGAGTTCTAGAAATTGGAATTCAGTTTTTCTTATTGGGTAAGAAACTAGACACATAGGGCTTTCTAAGAATATATGGCACGAATCATGGTTCAAAACGAGATGAAAATGGCGTAGGCCCGAAGTTGGATGAATGCAGATTATTGGTAGAGTGGCGACACCAAAAAGAATTGATTATAACTTACAATCTAGAAAGGATAAAGAGGTGATTCTAATTGGAGAATATTCTAGACTTCAGGAGGTTTCCGCTAGTTTAAAAATCAGGTCAATCGGAGTTTGTATGAGGGAGAACGAAGCAAAACAAACTCATGCCGAAACAGGGGAGGATCCACGGCCGTGGGTTTGAGATCCAGGGCCCTGATCTATACTTGACTTCAAACTGAGCTTCTTAATTCGTTAGAGTGAACCCTCTTTCACTACTTTCTTTACGGCTTGGTCACTCACACCAGACCTGGCAAAGTCCTAATCAAAGCAGGCAAAAGGCGAGAAAGACCCGGGGAGTTCTTCAACAATTAATTAATTTCTCGATGGGAACCTTTAATCAACATAGAGTGGAAAAACCAAGGCTTGGAGTACCCAAGGTACAAAAACTGCTACAAGGGAGGATGAAGCTTTCTCTCAATCTTACTCTCAATACATATCTAAAAGGCTTGGATTAACTCAGATCTTTTCTTTCAAACTAGCTCGCGTAAGACACTTTCCTAAGAAAAGAATTAGAATCAGTTCTATCCGTTGATTTCAGGCTCAACCCTAGGGTGAAAACGGAAGTCCAAAAAGGTGGATCTGGGTTCCGAAAGTAAGAAGTTTCTGTCTCCTCATCCACGCCCGTGGATTTCACAAGGTATAAAATCCACGGCCTTGGATTCGTTCCAGAGGCTAAAAATCGCGAAAATAACAAGGGTTTCACGGGAGAAACACCAAAACTCGAAAGAACCACCTCAAACTCGACCCAAATCACATAATACAAGTAATATGCTAAGTAGGAACATCAATCAGCAAGTTTAAAACAATTAGAACACATAATTTCACAAACCCACATATATATACACACATATACATACACATATAGACCATCCATAAAATCAACCAATGAAAGGGATTTTACCGGAAATGGAGCGAGGATGTCTAGGTGAGTTTGTGGTGACCAGGAATCATCGGATTTCTTGCCGGAATTAATGGAGTTGGCTTTCCCTTTTCTCTTGTCTTCTTCCTTCTCTGGAGCTTGAAATGGAGATAGAGTGAAGAGATGAAGCAAGGAGAAGGAGGGGCTTGGGATTAGGATGATGATGATGGCGGCACGGCGTGGTGGTGGTGGTGCCAAGGTGGCCGGCGGCCAAGGATGGTGGTGGTGATGGTGCTTGGGAGAGAAAGAAGAAGAAATGAAGAAGAAGAAAAATGAATGAGAAAAGAGAGAGAGAGGGGTGTGTGTATGTAACGTGAATAAGGGAGAGGGAGAGAGAGTTGGTGGTTTTTGGGGCCCGGTTAGATATTTGTGTGTGGTCTCGACTTGAATTAAAATACGGTTAAGGTAGAATTAGGTTCCCGAATTAAATAAAAAGAATAGGCAACATACTCGGGAATTCAGGAGAATTAAAAAGGTAAGGCTCAGAAGAAAAAGGAATAAATGTGTACTTATGTGATATAACAAAACGAACAAACAATTAGTCACACACTCCCGTAATTACAATTAAACATACGAACATATAATTAAACACATAAAACACGTAAGTTACATAAATAAACACTTAAAACACTAAACTCTCTGTCTGACCACACTCGTAACCTCATACCTGGTTAGTCTTGAGAACACGGGGCGTTACAACCTCTTCCCCTTAAGAAGGACCTGTCCTCAGGTCCACTGCCTTAAGCTCTGGACTCTAAGAAAAACTCTCCAGTGTTCATCCCACACGGGGTTAGCTACTCCTCGACAGGAATTAGTTCCGGAAAGGTCTTCAAGCAATAGGGTGTTGATGTCCTTGAACTAAATCCGGTGTTAAGCGAGTAGTCCGGTTAGACTCGTACAACAAGAGGGTCCGAAGGATTCAACTCTCGTCGCTTAAGTCCAATGCGACGTAACTCTTGGGGTTCGGCTTGAAAACGAGTATGGTGTCTTAGACAACCACTAACTCACAACCGTGAACCTAACCGAACTCTTCAATACTTCCAAGTAGGTAAAATCTTGAGAGAATCAGACCATCCTCGATCTAGCACTCCGGTGTCGTGGAAAGCTTGGTTCATGACTTCTCACGACCCTCGTCTCACCGGAAAGCCTAACACTCACGAACCTAAGCATGCCACCAACGGCAAGCTAACCAACAACATGCAAAACTCAAGCACACGACATGCGCATCGAAATAGTTTTCAGGCACATGCAACCATTAACAGGAAATATAATAATAAATATGATGTATGCATGAATATGTTATGAATGTTTTAATGTACCGTGCACCAAAGAATGAAATTGGTGATGATTGTTCCGTTGGTTGTGTATGAACACAATACCCTTATTTGAATTGTTCCCCGGTTCTCTTCTTAATCCCTTAGTATGCGTGCAGCCTCTTTCTTATACCTTTAGCACTTGCTCGACTCTTAATTGATCCCATCTTCTGAAATCGAGTCTTGATTACCCTTCTCAAGTTCTTCAGCGTTCGCTTAGTCTTGATCCTTTTACTCGTTTTCCTTGAGAATTGCAATTGTATCACTTGGGAAGTGCCTTTGAGTTATCATGGAGAACGACCAATAACCTAGAAGCTCAACTTGTTTATGTTGTTGTATCATCTCGCAAATATTCCATCTTCCACGCTCGGTTGAATTGACTTTTGTTTCCATCATCACGAAATATGATAATTTAGTCGGACTTTCTTTTACCCGACATTTTCTTTAACCTTTCTTCTAATTCCTACTTACTTCTGTCACTCTTGGTACTTAAGTTATGCCGCCTAACTCTATCTTTTATATTCTTGGAAGGTTGAGTTCACACTTATTCAAAAGAAAGATCGGTGACTTGTTTCGCTTACGCCGATCATCCCTCAAGTTTGCTCCTTGCCATATGAAGTACTCATTTCTCCCACGGTTCTTAGAATCTATACATATCGATTTTGAAGTGCATCGGCACTATGATCTCTTATCTTGTTCTTGGTGTCCGCTCATTTTGATTTTAATGTTCATCGATGTTATGAGTTCCTATTTTATTCTCATTACCCTTATAGAGTCCCGTGACGTATTATATTTGTACTTCTTTGGTTTTGGTTCGAAATAGCTTCCTTAGCACGACTGAGGGCTTAGGTTGATTTCTTGGTTCTGCTCTCCCCCTTAAAATTTCCTCTTTTCATTCGTTGAACTTGACCCATTAATTCCTTGATTAAAATTCCCGACTTCTTCCAAAGTTTATCTCCCTTGAAATGCTTGACACGGTTTATATAGTGGTTTGGTGATCTTGCCCACCTTCACTTTGAAGTGATTGGTTAGGGTGGAAATCACCCTTACCTTGTTTCCAACTTCCAATTCACTTCCCAACCCTTCCGAAATCTCCATTGCATCCTTGTCTATCTTATAATCCAGAGATTCATTCTCGACCCAATTCTACTTGCTTAAGTTAGCCCGTGTAGTATGCAGTGAAGAAGACTTCCTATCAAACAAACACTAAATTGTGCATGTCGGTTAAGAATGTTCAATGTATGTCACGTATTTTCAACAATTAAAGTATGTAATACACTTAAGCAATTATTTCAATTAAAGGTGTATAAACGGAATTAATATAGTTTAATACGATGCATGATGCACGTGCTATGAACGCAAGTACCGTTCACTGAAGGGGAAAGCTTTTAGCTTGACAATTTGATCATTTATCCTCGAGTTCACCGACCATTTCTTGATTCCCACGGTCTTCTAACTTCCTTAATTCTTCTTGCATCCACCCATGCTTCCAAAATCTGGATGCCTTGATGAACTCCAAATTCTTTTACCCCAAACATCTCAATGCTTGAATTTCTTTCAAGCCATTTCCAAAATCCCTTTTTAATTCTTTGTATCTCTCGAGCAAACTCACGATCCAAAAATTCAAATTCCTTGTATCAAGTGATGTACCATCATGGCCCAAGATCATCACTTGATTCCAAGTCTTCCATAACCAAGTTATTTAGTTCCTTCCATTCTTCTTAAAACCGATTATTTTTTCATCCCACTTCCTACTGTAATTGTTATCTTGATTAAAACCTTCTCGCTCTAACCTTGAAGGGTTCCAATGGTCAAGCAATCTTTACTTTCCAAAAATTCGAGGGCTTTCATTCTCACTCCGGGTTGAATTGATGAATTTAATTGTTGATTCGAGTATCTTGGTCATCCTTTTTGTAATTCCAAAATTTAGAATGGTCTCTAACTTTCTTCCAATTGTCACTAGCCTCATACCAAAACCCGAAGTATTTCGACATATTTCTTTGCTCCAAATTCCTCTTTATTTTAAAATTATACGATTCCTTTTCCCAAATCAAGCTTCTCGGTCCTTAGCTTCAATTCGGATTATTTCATTTAACCTTCAAAGTTCTTCTTCTTTAGTCTTCTAAACCCGAATACCAAACCTTTGGTACTCTCAAGTTTTTTTTTTCTTTTACCTCCTTCTTGAATTAAACGAATCGCATGCCCGATTGATTGGCTCCATTAGTGGTGTAGAGGGGCATGTGTTTATTTTGTGGATGTAAACATCACTCCCTCGTACCATTACTTCATCCATTCCCAATCTTCCCCCAAAATTTTATTCCCTTCTTGAGCTCGAACTCTTAAACTATATCCTGGTTGTGAAAATTGCCAATTATCCCAAAGCCTTCTAATTTCAACAGCTCTTCTTCCAATTGCCCCACTCTAAGGAGGAATTTGTGCCAAGTGATTGTAATCGTAGGGATTGGCCGTGGTTTGCTATTATGGTAATATCCTACAATTCACAATTCAACCCAATATAATGCATGTCGGTTGGTAGATGCATATGGCACATAATTAGCATCACAAGCACGTATATGATGCAAAATGCAACACGTAAATTAATAAAATTTAAGTTAAACACATTTAATAATGTATTTTTCCATGTCAAGCTTTCAATAACAAAGTTCATAATCAATGCGGTGCACACGTTGACATGTTGTTCCTAAACCGTTCGACCTACACTTGACACGACACGACAAAAGAAACCCCGGTTTTGCAACCTGGGGCTCTGATACCACTTAAGGATGTAGCACCCGGGACGATAGGAGCCACATCCCCCGCACTATGAGTCTAGTCCACACATGAAATGGACAGTCCAAGCATGAACCGGACTCATAGCGAATGAGAGACAAAATAAAAGATATCCTAGCCAGGTGGAATTTAACCTGGTACCAAATAAATCAAGAACAACCCAAAAGTGTGATGCGGAAGCAATAACATAATTCATGAATTTGAACAATGGCAAAAAGCCCTACAATTCCAATACATAAATTAAATCCATCATGCATCCTAACAACCGGTTCAGCTAAGCACACAACCTGTCTCGAATCAATATCCAACAAAGAATCATAGTTGGCACACAGGCCCAATTACATAAGGCAATACCATTAAAACATAACAATATGAAATGTGACTCGAGTGTACCAATGTGACTCGATCAAAAATGAAATGACTAGACTCCTGCTTAGCCAAAACCTGCAAGAACTGAGAAGTGGGAAAGAGGGGTCAGTCTCTAGAAAACTGAGTGAGTAGGAGCGATACATACATATAGAAACATGCACATGCGAGCCATAAATCCCGAGCAAGGTTTTATTTAAAGTTAGTTCCCATGAAGGGCAAGAAAATAGCTAATCAATGCTCGGACTTTACGACTAATTCATATTATATTCATTAAGTCCATAATTCGTACATAAACATAAAGGCTCGGCGAGTGAGCGTGCATTATCTCCAACCAAACTCCGACCGTGTATGACAAATGTCAATAATATATTGAATATGTGATCATGCGATATCTTATAATACACGCAAGCCATATAACATAAGACATAGTCGTTTGGACGATCCGTATACCGGCCTTCCCGCACAGTGCATAACAATCATAACATAAACATTGACATAAAATAAGTTCCACCCTTCTTCCTCCGGGTGGTGGACGGGCTTGCAAGACCCAGCTACCTCATGCATTGACCCGGGGGGGTACATGAATCCCCCAAGGGCGCTCAGCTACCATTCCACGCTAATCTCCTAGCGAGGTCCAGTCTCTGTTAAATGGTTGGGACTAGTACAAGGGATCACCGTCGGCCCTTGCCTCCCCGGATAGCCACATGTGCTAGATCCCGGGCCAGTGCATTCATTCATGTTCTCGCCAAAACATTCCCATTCATGAAAACATGACAAATTTCATATTCTTGAGAAAAGGTTTACTCGATAATAATTTACTCGATTACTCCTCTTTGAAAATAACATATATATATACACATAAGGTTTTTGGCCAAAACTTGCCACATATGGGTTGTAGGGTTCGATACATAACTAGAATGAAAACACCCTCACCTGGAACATGACGATACAAGAATACAAGCTAGGCCGGGTGCCTATTGATCACAATATCTTCGCCCTAGAGATGAACTGTACAAGAGAAAGAAGCAATGTGTACTCGTGAGAAATAACTCAATATGAAACCAATTAGGATGTACGGCATGGACATGATATGTTCGCGAAGTGCTATGACATGATTCAATATACAATAGATCATATAAAGTCATGAATTGATATGATGGTGCTTATGTACAAATGAGGCCATTCAAATACATAAATGATTTAACCATTCAAATAGGCATGTATTCAGTGCATATAAGTCATATAAGAGGTTCAGGAGGTGAAAGGAAAGTCATAAAACGGTTTTTGGCAAAGTTTAGCAAAAGTTAGGAAAAGTTAACAATTTTCGAAAATGGGCAAGCTGTAGGAAAATGGGAATATCTTGAGTTCTAGAAATTGGAATTAAGTTTTTCTTGTTGGGTAAGAAACGATACACATAGGGCTTTATAAGAATATATGGCACGAATCATGGTTCAAAATGAGATGAAAATGGCGTAGCCCCGAAGTTGGATGAATGCAGATTATCGGTAGAGTGGTGATACCAAAACGAATTGATTATAACTTACAATCTAGAAAGAATAAAGAGATGATTCCAATTAGAGAATATTCTAGACTTCAAGAGGTTTCCGTCGGTTTAAAAATCAGGTCAATCTGAGTTCGTATGAGGGAGAATGAAGTAAAACAAACTCAGGCCGAAACAGGGGAGTATCCAGGGCCGTGGGTTTGAGATCCAGGGCCTTGGATCTGGGTTCCGAAAGTAAGAAGTTTCTGTCTCCTCATCCACGCTTGTGGATTTCACAAGGTATAAAATCCACGGTCGTGGATTCGTTCCAGAGGCTAAAAATCGCGGAAATAACAAGGGTTTCGCGGGAGAAACACCAAAACTCGAAAGAACCACCTCAAACTCGACCCAAATCACATAATATAAGTAATATGCTAAGTAGGAACATCAATAAGCAAGTTTAGAACAATTAGAACACATAATTTCACAAACCCACATATATATACATACACATATACATACACATATACACCATCCATAAAATCAACCAATGAAAGGGATTTTACCGGAAATGGAACGAGGATGTCGAGGTGAGTTAGTGGTGATCGGGAATTGTCGGATTTCTCTCCGGAATTGATGGAGTTGGCTTTCCTTTTTCTCTTGTCTTCTTCCTTCTCTTGAGGTTGAAATGGAGATAGAGTGAAGAGATGAAGCAAGGAGAAGGAGGAGCTTGGGATTAGGATGATGATGATGGCGGCAAGGTATGGTGGTGGTGGTGGCAAGGTGGCCGGTGGCCAAGGATGGTGGTGGTGATGGTGCTTGGGAGAGAAAGCAGAAGAAATGAAGAAGAATAAAAATGAATGAGAAAAGAGAGAGAGAGAGAGGGGGGGTGGTGGTGGTGGTGTGTATGTAATGTGAATAAGGGAGAGGGGGAGAGAGTTGGTGGTTTTTGGGGCCTGGTTAGATGTTTGTGTGTGGTCTCGACTCGAATTAAAATATGATTAAGGTAGAATTAGGTTCCCGAATTAAATAAAAAGAATAGGCAACATACTCGGGAATTCACGAGAATTAAAAAGGTAAGGCTCGAAAGAAAAAGGAATAAATGTGTACGTGTGTGATATAACAAAAAGAACAAACAATTAGTCACACACTCCCGTAATTACAATTAAACATACGAACATATAATTAAACACATAAAACACGTAAGTTACATAAATAAACACTTAAAACACTAAACTCTCTGTCTGACCACATTCGTAACCTCATACCTGGTTAGTCTTGAGAACACGGGGCGTTACAATTCTCTTGCACTTTTAATTAATGAAAGAGACCTTCATGCTGCAAATTCAGATCCGTGCAATGGAAGCTGCATTAGGTTTTCCCCATTCATACACATGACTTTTCTCAAATTCAGGTGATCAAGAATACATTGATGTATCAATGATAATGATTCGGGAAGTACAAACCTATCCTATGACTTCAATTAGACACAAATTTATACGCCGCAAACACATACATGCACAATGGGTAATTCTCAAACACCATCAAATCTTAAAAAAATCACAAAAAATTATGAATTAACAAACAAAAACATCAAACCCATATTTAAACATAAAATAAAATTTGCAAAACCAAAATTTTCTTCAATTACCTTTGATGTGTCTCGGAGCTGAAGACGTTACTTTCTTTCTAATTAAGAGCGAAGACACTTCAAGAGGATGAGAGAGATAAGAGAGGAATGACGATATGACGGTTTACAAGTATTCGTGAGGAGGAGACATTTGTGCAAGACGCAGCGGAGTTGCGGAAGGATATCTGTACTACGAAATCTATGGAAGAAAAACGGCACGGAGATGAGAAGAGGAGGAGACATTGTAACGAACTTAATGAACAATTAACATAAAATAACAAAACAACCAAACAAAATGGAATTATATTAAGCTGAAAAATAATGCAACAGTCCAACAATCCAGAAATGAGATGAGGAATTGAAGAAACAGGGGAAGGGAAAAACTGAGCTTACACAATGAAATTACTTGCCCCAAAAGTAGGCACAAAACAACAGTAATATACCCTAACACCATCTAAGAAAAGAGAATATCGACATCCAAAAATATCAAGGAATGATCAGCATCCACACCGCATACTAACTCCTGCGCACATGGTCCCCTCCAGCTATGAACTCAGCCATACTCAACCATTGGATTCATTGTCTGTTGAACGGTTGGATCATATACCAGTGAAGTATGAATCTTGGCCCTCCGATCTTTGGCTTCCAAATCAACGGCTGTGAGACCTTTGCAATTAGTGGCCACGACATCGTTCAACCCCTGCAATTTAAACACAATCCGATGCTGCATATTAATTCCCATCCAAAGGCTGATATGCAAACTATTGCTTGGCTCCAAAATAAAGCTTTCCATGACATTGCCTCCCTCTTTTCCAGATCCTTGTCCCCAAGGATCAAACTCTGGAAATTTAGTGACGATGTAGTTGTAATCTTCCCACGTTGATTCTTCCTTAGTACCATTACACCATTGAACCAATATCTGGGCAATCGGCCTGTTATTTCTTGGAACCAAACGCTTATCCCACACAGCTATGGGATAAATTTTGAATACCCCATCATCACTTCACTCAGGCAAGATGCTGCAAGGAACTTTTTTACTGCCTATCTTTTTCTTCAATAAAGATACGTGGAATACCGGATGTATCTTACTTCCCAATGGCAGCTCCAACTTGTAAGCCACTTCTCCAATTTTACTGATGATCTGATAGGGCCCATAGTACTTTGGAAAAAGTTTAAGGTTTTTTCTCAGAGCTACAGAGCTCTGTCTATACGGTTGTAATCTGAGATAAACCATTTTCCCCACTTCAAAAGTTCTCTCAGTTCTATTTTTATTAGCATACACCTTAGTTCTCTGCTGAGCTTGTTCCAATGTTTCCTTAAGAACCACATTAAACTTTACCATTTCTTGAATTAAATCCTTCACACCAAGATTGTCAACTTCTGAATATATCCCCAAAATAACTTTAGAGGGAGCATATCCATACAGTGCTTGGAAAAGAGTTAACTTCAAACTGGAGTGATAATTGGTATTGTACCAATATTCAGCCATACACAACCATTTTCCCCAAGATTTAGGCTTCTTGTGACACATGCATCTGAGAAAGGTCTCCAAGCATTAGTTGACTCTCTCACTTTGTCCATCAGATTGAGGGTGGTAAGCAGTTGACAGAGATAGTGATGTTCCCACCATTTTAAACAATTCTTTCCAAAAGGAACTGTAAAGACTATATCTCTATCAGAGACTATAGAGTGAGGCATTCCATGGAGCTTGTAAATGTTATCTAAGAATAGTTTGGCCACAGTTTCTGCTGAATAAGGATGTGACAAGGCAAAGAAGTGAGCATACTTGCTGAATCTATCCACTACCACCATTATAACATCTTTCCCTTCAGATTTAGGCAAGCCTTCTATAAAATCCATGGTCACATGTATCCAAGCTTGATCAGGTATGGCCAAAGGTTGTAAAAGGCCTGGATACTTAACATTTTCATGTTTGGATTTCTGATACACATCACATTCCCTTACCCAATTCATCAAATCTTTCTTAAAATTTGGCCAGCTAAACATTGACCTCACTCTCTGATAGGTCCCAAAAATTCCAGAATGTCCCCCTAATGAAGTGTCATGCAAGTTTTGGATGATTTTAGTCCTCAACTCCATATCATTTCCTCCACAAATTCTCTCATTTCTTCTTAACAACCCCCCATTTAAAGAAAATTCAGGGAATTCATTTGCATCTATTGACTTGGCCTGTATGATATGAGAGAACACAGAGTCACTGGGATAAGATTCACTTACCTCAGTAATCCAAGATGGCACCACTGCAGTTATAAGATTGCATTGCATGAAAGAATGGTCAACTCTGGATAAAGTATCAGTAACCAAATTTTCCTTTCCCTTCTTATATTGAATCTCATAGTCAAATCCTCGAAGCTTGGAAATCCATTTCTGATGTAATATGGTTCCCCTTCTTTGCTCAAGCATGTGCTTCAAGCTCTGCTGATCAGATTTGATAATGAAGTGGTGTCCCTGAAGATAATGCTTCCATTTGTTCACAACCATCAAAACTGCAAGAAATTCCTTTTCATATACTGACAGGCCCAAATTCTTAGCTTCCAAAGCCTTGCTGAAGTAAGCTATATGTCTGTTTTGTTGCATCAACACATCACCTATACCCCCATTACTGGCATCTGTCTCAAGGATGAAAGGTTTGTGGAAGTCAGGTAATACAAGAACTGGAGCTAATGTGACTGCTCTTTTTAATGCTTTAAATGCCAAATCTTCTTTGTCATTCCATACAAAATTGTCCTTCTTCAGAAGATCTGTCAGGGGTTTTCTTATCACTCAATAATGCTGGATGAACTTCCTATAATACCCTGTCAATCCCAAAAATCCCCTTAACTCCTTCACAAATTTGGGTTTAGGCCACTGCACCATCACTTTGATCTTCTCAGGATCAGTTGATACCCCTTCCTCAGATATAATGTGTCCCAAATAATCAACACTTGATTTCCCAAAACTACACTTACTTAGCTTTGCATATAGCTCATGCTGCTCCAATATAGAAAGTACAGTGTGCAAGTGTTTCAAATGATCCTCCCATGTTTTACTATAAACCAAAATATCATCAAAAAAGACCAAAATGAATTTTCTGAGATGAGGGGAAAAAATCTTGTTCGTCAATGATTGAAAGGTTGAGAGGGCATTGCACAGCCCCAATGGCATAACCAAAAACTCATAGTGTCCATTATGTGTCACAAAGCTAGTCTTAGCTACATCCGCTTCTCTCATTCTAATCTGAAAATATCCTGACGTCAGATCTATTCTGGAAAAATATTTGGAACCATGCAATTCATCAAGTAATTCATCAATTACTGGTATAGGGAAATTGTGTTTCACAGTGAGGGTGTTCAAGTACCTGTAGTCAACACACATTCTCCACCCTCCATCTTTCTTTTTGACCAGCAGTACTGGGGATGCAAAAGAGCTCTGACTAGGTTTGATTATGCCTTCCTTCAGCATTCCTTTCACCAAGTTTTCAATCTCATCTTTCTGAGCATGAGAATATCTATAGGGAATCTGCTTCTTGGGAACAGCTTCATGTGACACCCCTACTTTTCGGCCGTACAGGTATTACATATGTGCGCAATTTAAATTATTTTAATTTCATATTTAATTGATGCATTCTTATATGAATTATTTGAATTTGTATGAAATATTTGAATTATATGTCAAAATTTGCCTCAAGTGATTTATGATATGAATTTTTATGAATTTATGATATGTAGAATTTAATTCCCGAGCAAGCTAATTTCGTAAATTATGTGATTTATATGATTTAAGGGCTTAATTGTACGATCTTATTTAATTTTGCACCTAATTGAAAAATATCCTTTTAATAAAATTTTATTTATTTAATTCGTTTAATTTTTATTTTTATTTATTTATTATTCTTGAAATTTAAATTTTATTATTTGAATAATATGCTTATTGTTGAAATGAGTTGCGTTCGTGTTTGATTCGTGATCGAAATTTTGTGCCATTTTCATATGTTGGAATTTTATGAGTCGTGAACTTGAATACATGCTCGTTATGTGTTTTCAGGTTTATATGTCCAGATTTTCGCGAGTTGTTTTCGTTGGGTAACCTAAAGGGGGCTAAAGTGTACTAGTGCACCTTGGGTTTCGGGTAGCATATCTTGAGCTCGGGAATTCGGATTCGAATTTTGTCATCTTCGTTGGACTGGTTTCAACGATTCGAGTGCAATGGATCAGGTCTTGTAATTTTTCGACCTTGTTTGGTACCCCGAAATCAGCCTATAACTTTGTCTCGCTCTCATATGGCCACCTTTCACTAATTTGCACATAAGTCCCTCATCTTTTGAGCTTTTCACATGAAACCAGGACCCACTTCTCACCAACTCATTCCTTTATCACTTTTTTCTTCCCTAATACCGATCCATACACAAGAAAGGAGAGGAAACATCAGATTTTTGAGCAGCAACAGTTCCAATCCCATAACTATTCACCCAAGTGAGATTTTGAGCCCCAATCTCCTTTTTCTTCCATCTTCTTCAAGGGGTTAGCTTATATTTGTTATGTACATGCTTATATGATCATTTTCATCGAAGAAATTTTGAATTTCAGCCTTGTTTGATTGAGATATGCTCCATGACATGAATAGTTAGGTTTTAGGCCAGTATATTACAGTAGATTCCGGCGAGTTGGTAGAAGAAGAGCTAGAAACCCTCCAAGCTATAGATACATCTCCTAATCAGTTGATTTCAGTTTCCTCCTCTCTATCTCTTCCTCGTCACTCTATCAGTAAAATAGAAAATCTAGTAGAATATTCCACTATCCCAGAAAATGCTATTATAGAACAAACCGTTCCTCCTTTAGTCAGTCCCTACAATATTTACAGAAAAAGAGGTTCTTTACGAGGAATCAGATCTTTGATCTCCTCAAACAGACCTTCACAAACAAAAGAGTTTTTCCAGTCCTCCAAACTGGATAAGTGCGATCTACCATATTCCAAGCGAGAGCAGTATGTTACTCTCTCCATCCCTTCAGAGTTCATATCCTCCTGGAGACAGGAAGGATACACACACCTCCACTTCGGAGCAGTTCGTCTTGTTCTCTCAACAGCGGAAGTGCAGTCTTGACTTACTTTTCCAATTTCGCCATGTCCTTGGGAGATGCCAATCTACCCAACGCCTTGAAAGTTCAAGTTCAAATCACTGGAGCGGAGCAAGTAGCTACAGCAGTCACAGCGACTCTCCATCATCAGCTTGTCTACAGGTTGCAAGATCACGGTCTAGATCTACAAGGATCTGGATCCCCAGACGCTTTAATGATCTTAGCCAACTCTGGATCTGACACTCCAACCATAGTCCAGGTTCCCAGACAAATTCCTAGAAAGGAACTGGAAAGGTTGATGCCTACAGAGTGGATCACAAATTATGAGTCTCTTCAACAGACTCATGAGTCAATCAGATCTACAACTTATGAGTTCCAGACAATGTCAGATGGTAGAACCAAAACCATCTTCAAGCAACCACAAGAAGAGACCCCCTCTATGACTTCTCTTGGTGTTTTGCTTCAACCTGATCTTGTTGGTAGTTGAAGCATGAGTGAGTTTACCATTAATGCCTTGAGTTTTTGGTTGAATTCAAGCATGAATTTGATGCTTATTTTTTTACCTTAGTTGCTGTTCGTTTTCAGTCAGATTTGTGGGAGTTTATGACCTGTTTTGCTGCTGAGTTTGCTGCCTTTGTTGCCTGCTATTTGCTGTTCTATTTTCTTACCTTTGGAACGGGGGATTGAAGCTTGAACTGCTACCATTTCTGTGACTGAAATGGATCTTCCCGGGTAGGGAGATTTTGGGCATGAAAGTGCCCGGTCGGGGAGTGTTTATGCAGAAACTTTCTGCATGAAATCTCCCCGGGAGGGGACTTTTATGTACAAAATCTCCCCGGGAGGGGAGTTTGGGAGATGACTGCTGATGCATTTTCATTAATTGAGTCTTTTTGTCCCTTTTACATAGTTCCTAACGTGATTAAATGCATGAATTGATGAGACCACCTTATGAATTTGATTAATTGTTATCTTTGCATGCATGCTACGTACCCTATATCTCTTTTCCATGCAATTTATTTGAATGATATGCTGTTGTACGTGTGTATATGTAACATATGTCATAGATGTTATATATATATATATATATATATATATATATATATATTATGTTATATGTTTAATTAAATGAATTTAAGTGCTTCAAATTTGATGTTTTAAATTAAATGTGGTCCTATGGTTTTATATGAATTCTTATGCATGAAATGTGTACTCTAAGTGTAACTTTGTGGTTTAATTATTTGCTATATTTTATGAAATATGTTTATGAAGTGATATGATACGTTTTATACGAATTGGCATTTAAATGACTTAAGTGATGTATGCTTGCATTTCATTTGCATCCATTGCATTCATGAGCATTACCGAGCGTCTATATGGTTCATTAATTGAGTCTAAGTCTCGGGTCTTGTCTTCTTTTATTTCAGAGCCTCTTCCGGAAGTTCGTGAGCCCGAGGTTTAGACGCTTGTTCCCCCATTTGCCTTCCTTTTACACTCCTTTTTGCAAAGGTGAGATTTAGAACCTTTCTTTTAGATAAAAACCTATGGCCTAAATGTGATGATTTTCTCACCCGCATGCGATTATACTATATAACTACATATTAGATACGTACCTTATAATATGTGTATGACCTTATCTTTCGATTAAACATTTTGAACTATAAGTATGAGCGTATATAAGCTTGAAATATTTTACAACGAGGCTATGCTACAAACCGTGTGTTGGCACGCAAGCTAGGATCTACCTCAACATCTTATTACTAGGAAAGACACGGAGAGGTATGTGTATAGCATATGCCAAGTTGCAAGGTAAGGTATGTTCGATAAGGTACGTAAGTTACGTTTAATTTTCGATGCAAGTTAAGTAAGCTTAATGAGATAATAGGTTGTTACTGGGCCCCGGAGAAGTGGGTAAGGACACCCGGGACGGTAAGGGTCATCGGGTTAAGCCTGTGCACGGTCTCTATGTTGGGATTAATGCCCTGAAAATCTAATTATATTGTAAATATTTTGGATTAATAAAACTGAAATTAAAGCAAGTTATGAGTATTTTACAAATTTAATAATTAATGACGTGTGATGGTATTTTTATATGAAATGTGTTTCATAGGAAAAGACTTTAAATACCAGAAAAATCACGTGTCATTAAAGTTCTAATCAATATGATAAGAAGTTGTTCTTATCGAGACTATAATGTGTTATATAAGATGATTAGTCTTTCGTCATAGGGAAATGGAGTTTCCGATTATAACACATTGATGATTTTCAATGAGATTAGGAACATCGAACTGGACCACATCTCGGAAGCATTAAACTCTTAATCCTGGCGATGTTTCTACTTTAGGCATGTAGTGTTAATCACTGTGATGTACTCAGAAGTGAGGTCTCGGTAACGGGTGGTCAAAATACTTTGTACGTTCGGTGATTGCATGAAGTGTGCTGAAGAGAAATATTGATCAAGGAATCTGTAGCCTTGCTGGAAGGTTAAAAGATATCCCTGAAATAGATTTGCAAAAAGTTCAAATAAAACTTTGGCCAAAGTACTTCGTGTGTGCGTCACCGAAGTTGTATGTTGAATGTGTTTCACATACAGAGAATTTGGACTTAAGGCGAATCAAGAATTTCAGATTGGAAGTGAAAAATAAATGATGGCAGTATTGATTTATTTTTCATGGATATCTGAACAGAGGAGTTAAATGCAAAATTATTCTAGATCGAGAAATTCGTGAATAATTTAATTAATTTTAGAGTTCAACAATATTTATTTAGTGGAATTAAATATTGTTAAACGGTAATCAATTATTATCATGGGATGATAATAGATTGACCCATTTGGAGCTACGGTTAATTAGTCCTGCAGGTTCCCCCGCAAGCCCCAACGAAGATCAATGAGAAAATATTAAAACGAGAGAGAGGAATAAATTTTTCAAAGAGTTTGAAAATAGCCAAGGAATTTATTTTGAGAAAATAAATTAAATTCCAAAGAGCTGGAAATGCCCGAAATGTTATTTTGGAGAAAATAAAAATTTTCGGAAAAAAAAAATATTTTGATGACGTGGCAGGTGACGTGTCACGCCACGTCAGCGAGTCAGCGCCAAGTGGTGCTGACTGGGCGCCATTTGACTGGATCACGTCAAGTCGCGCGAGTCAACGGTCCGGATCAAGTGTTGGAACGGATAGGGTCGGAGCGTGGGTTCGGATATGGGTCGATTAGGGTCGGTCAAAGTTTGACCGACCTGGACACGTGGACAAATGGGGATTTGCCACGTGGATATGGGACCAGACAGTCTGGACCGCCCGGTTCATGTGCGGACCGGTCTAAACCGTGAACCGCCGGTCGGACCGGACCGGTTCGGACACGTGGCAGCTGCCTGTTGCACCATGCGTGCCACACGCGCCAGGCACACTGCCGCCACATGGGCGGCACGTGCGGCCTCCTTTCCGCGTGTGGTCGGCGCGTGTGGATTTGGCTTGGAGTGCACTACATTCCGGTGCTCTCCGATTGGCTGTTGGATCTTGGGAGCCACGGAAAAAATATGAAAAATGCCTCGGATGTCCCTTGTTGAAGGATATAAATAGGGGCTGAATTTTCATTTGTAAATCATCAGCTTTGGGTATTTCATTTCTTGCAGTTTCAAAGCCATTTTTGGCATTCTCTCACTAGGATTAATTAATCCTAGTTAAGGATTAATTAATTACTTAATTAGGTGGTTATATAATTAATATATAATCCACTTAATTAATTAGAAAATAGGGATTTTCTGAAATTAGAAAAAAAAAGGGTTTTTCTAGAAAATATTTTCTCAAAGTATTTAGCGAAATACTGCCGAAGCCCACACTCCAATTTTTTAACCGGGGATATTACGGGGAAGCTTTGCCGGTTTCACGAGAAAATATCGAGGTGCTGGAAAAGTGCCGTTGATAGCCAAATTTGCAGTACGGTAATACCGTTATGCTGCCCAAATTATTATTTGCATATTGTGATTATATGCTAGATGATTTACAATTATGTTATCGATGCCTGTATATATTAGAGTTATGCTGCCCGATTTTTTCCGCTGCTTTATTAAAATATTTTGGAAATATTTTGATAACGAGGTTATGGCGAAATTTTTTGAAATATTCTGTTGTACCGTCACTCTGCTTCTGGCCCGCTACACCAACAACTGGTATCAGAGCGGGGCTCTGATTATATACTCGCATTGATAAAGCATAAGATGCATAATTTTAAATCTGATACTGTGCACGTAAATTCTGTCTAAGGAGGCTGGGTTTTAAGTGGGACCGTTATGACCCCTCCAGTGTTTCCTGGTAATTTGCGTGGAATGGTAATTTTCTGGGAATTGATTTCAATAATCTTCCTGGTTAATTGCCGAATCAGTAAATATGATTTAAATTATGTGATAATTTAAAACATATTTTTTAAGGGGCCATTAAAAATTTTTAAAGCGTGATAATTATGTAATAATTATTTGCAAGCATGCTTTTAATTTTAAAAATGGCATGATAATATGTGATATTATGTTGTTTCAATTATGCATGATTTATTTAATATGATTAGATAAATAATGTTTAATAAAGATTAAATACGATGCACAATTGGATTAATATTTTTTGGCTTAAATTAATAAAGAGTTATTAAAGCCTTAAAATATTATTAGGATTATTTAATAATCCTAGTGGGAGCATATTAATTAGATTAATTACTTCCAAAATTAATAAGACGCCAAAAGTGATTATTTAATAATCAAAGATAATCCACAAATTCTATAAAATTCAAGTGGGAGCGAGATGAAAAGAGTTGAATTCTCACGGCCTCCATTACCCGTCTATAGTATAGTGGATATATACTACTCCCTTCGGCGGGTATGTATTTGCGGTATACAAGATTAGACTTCTTCAGATAGAATGAAGTACGGGGAAAGTCAGCTCGACCACGCCTCCGTGGAGTGTCTGATCTACTCGTATGAATTTCTAGGTAATGGTATACGCTTGACTAAGTAATGTGTTAACCTCCCTTCGGAGCTATGTTATATTAACTTAGAGGCCAAAGGTGGACGTGGTGGATTAACATAGTTTGGTAAGAGTTACCTAGATGACATGTTAATTAAGATTAATTCTTGCTTTTCTAAGTGGTTTTCGACCTCGCTTCCGGGGAGTCAACTACGGTTAGATAAGTCACCATTGCGTAAACCAAAAATACTTACGTAGATTTCATTTATTGGTTAGACGCAAAAGAAGTAAAATACAAGATCATAACTTGCACTATTTTAAAATATTTCAGTTTTAAAACAATGACGACCGCTAGCCCGCTTCAATCGATCCTAAAGGAAAATAGGCTTGAAGGGTCTAACTATGCTGACTGGAAAATGAATCTTGACATCGTGTTTGGTCACGAGAATCTAAAACAAGTGCTCACTGAACCTTGTCCGAGGGTACCGGAAACTACAGCCAATCAGGATATGAGAAATACTTACGCCAATTGGATCAAGTCCAATGATTTGGCTGGGTCCTATATCCTGGCTTCTGTCTCAAATGTTCTTAAGCATCAAATGCACGAGATGCCAACTGCTAGGAACATGATGGATCATCTCCATCAAATGTTTGGAGGACAGAATCGAGCCAAGAGGCTCGAATTGATGCGAAGGCTATTAGTTACCAAGATGTCTGAGGGATCACCTGTTCAGGATCATGTTACGAACATGATGGCTTGCCTAAACGAAATTGAAAGCCTTGGTGCTAAATTTGATGATCTCAGCAAACAGGATATGATCCTATGCTCTCTGCCAAAGTCGTTCGACACATTCAGGCAAAATTATTCTATGAACAAATTGGATTTTTCTCTGTCTGAATTGATGAACGAACTTAAAGTGGCAGAGGGAGTGATGAAAACTAAGGGAACTGTTCTCCTGGCACAGGCATCAACTTCCATGGCTCCAAAAGCCAACCAGTGGAAAAAGGGAAAAGGAAAGGTTCCCAATCCCAAGAAAAAGGTTCAAAAGAAGAAGGGTAAATCTAGCAAAGGAAAATGTTTCCACTGCGGTGAAAATGGGCACTGGAAGAGGAATTATCCAAAATACTTAGCAAATCTTCCTGCTATGCCATCTGGACAAGGTATATTGATATCTTGTTTGATTGAATTATGTTTAGTTGGAAGTCCACCAGATTCCTGGTGTGTGGACTCAGGTTCAACTAATCATATCTGTAATTCGTTACAGGGGTTCAAGCTAACCAGAAAGCTTGAAGATGGTGAGATGCAACTACTGCTCGGGGATAATACAAGTATATCTGTATTAGCAGTAGGGACTGTAAATTTGTATTTTGGTGATAGGGTTTTGGTACTGAAAGACATTCTGTACATACCGTGTGTTCACAGAAATTTGATTTCTGTGAGTTGTTTAATAAATAATGGTTTCAGTGTTTGTTTTGAATAAAACTTTACCATTAAGCAAAATAAAAGGTTTATTTACTCTGGCACGGTAAAAGATGGTCTTTTCTTGTTATACCCCGATAAAAACCCTAATTCCGAACTTAACACTACTAAGCTTGACTTACCATCCAAAAGAAAAACTCCTATGCCGAACGAGGCGTACAAGTGGCATTTACGTCTTGGTCATAATCCAAAAAGGATCCAAAGACTAATTTCAGATGAATTGTTGAGTCCCTTGGACTTAACAGAACTACCAGTCTGTGAATCCTGCTTGGAAGGTAAAATGACCAAGAGATCTTTTAAATCTAAAGGTAATCGAGCCACAGAATTGCTTGAGTTAATTCATACGGATGTGTGTGGTCCTATGAATATTCAAGCACGAGGAGGTTTTGAGTATTTCATCACTTTTACGGATGATTACTCCAGATACGGATACGTTTATTTGATGAGATATAAGTCTGAATCTTTTGAAAAGTTCAAAGAATTCAAAGCTGAAGTTGAAAATCAAACTGGAAAACGTATCAAGGCACTTCGACCAAATCGTGGTGGTGAGTATCTGTCTACAGAGTTTCTAGAATTTCTCACTGCAAATGGGATTAGATCTCAATTATCTGCACCGGGTACACCCCAGCAGAATGGTGTTGTAGAAAGGAGAAATAGAACTCTGATGGAAATGGTAAGATCTATGATGAGTCATGCTACCCTACCAAGTTCGTTTTGGGGCTTTGCACTTGAAACAGCGGCACACATATTAAACCTTGTTCCATCCAAGTCGGTTCCTAAAACACCAATGGAACTGTGGCGAGGACGAAAGCCCAGTATCTCCTATCTCCGGATATGGGGAACCCCAACTCATGTGTTAAGGAAAGATCCTGACAAGTTGGAATCAAGAACAGAGGTTTGCTTGTTCATAGGTCATCCTAAAGGAACAAGAGGTGGTATATTTTACGATCCGAGAGATCACAAAGTGTTTGTGAGCACTAATGCTAAATATCTCGAGGATGACTTTTTGAATGACCACAAGAGTAAAAGCAAAATTATTTAGAAGAAATGACAACATCAGATTCTGAATTCCAAGAACCCGTAGTAACTAAAAATGTGTTAGATACATATGATGTACCAGATACAACATATGATGTAGGGATGAGTACACAGAAGCCTCGTCGTAGTGGGAGGATTGTCAGGGCACCTGACAGATACCTAGGATTGACCCAAGTGGTTGAATCTGAAGTATCTGATCCTATCACATATGATGAAGCTATAAAGGATATAGACGCTGACCGTTGGGTCAGAGCCATGGAATCTGAATTAGATTCAATGTATTCCAATAAAGTCCGGGAACTTGTAGAGGCGCCTGAGGGCATTAAACCTATTGGATGCAAATGGGTCTACAAGAGAAAAAGGGGAGTGGACGGAAAGGTTGAAACCTTTAAAGCAAGGCTTGTGGTAAAGGGTTATACCCAGAAAGAAGGTATCGATTATGACGAAACCTTCTCGCCTGTAGTAATGCTTAAGTCCATAAGAATTCTCCTATCCATTGCTGCTCATTTTGATTATGAGATTTGGCAAATGGATGTAAAGACTGCCTCCTTGAACGGGCACCTTCAAGAAGAGATATACATGGCTCAGCCTGAAGGCTTTATAGCCAGAAATCAGGAGCATATGGTATGTAAGCTTGATAGATCAATTTATGGTCTTAAGCAATCGTCTAGATCATGGAATGTCAGATTTAATGAGGCAATTAAATCCTTTGGATTTATACAATTGCCTGATGAACCATGTGTGTACAAGAGACATCATGATAGTGTTGTAACATTTTTAGTTTTATACGTGGATGATATTCTGCTCATTGGGAATGATACAGGAATATTGTCAGTAGTTAAGATTTGGTTGTCAAATCAGTTTGACATGAAAGACCTAGGTGAAGCCAGTTATATTCTAGGGATCAGACTTTGTCGTGATCGTAAGAATAAAATGATTGGTTTATCACAATCAACATATATAGATAAGATGTTGGCAAGATATAATATGGCAAATTCCAAGAAAGGTTTGTTACCTTTTAGACATAGAGTTCATCTGTCTCGGGATCAGTATCCCAAGAACCCAGAAGAGACAGAAGAAATGAAAGATGTTCCGTATGCTTCAGCAGTCGGAAGCCTCATGTATGCCATGTTATGTACTAGGCCAGATATCTGTTATGTTGTAGGTCTAGTCAGCAGATATCAGTCAAACCCTGGACCCCAACACTGGATAGTTGTAAAGCATATATTAAAGTACTTGAGAAGGACTCAGGATTATATGCTTGTCTATCGCAGTGATGAGCTCATTCCTATAGGGTACACAGAATCGGATTTTCAATCTGATTTGGATTCTAGGCGTTCGACGTCTGGATATGTGTTTACTCTAGGAAGAGCAGCCGTAAGTTGGAGGAGTATTAAGCAAACTTGCATTGCTGACTCCACCATGGAAGCCAAATACGTGGCAGCTTCAGAAGCAGCCAAAGAGGCGTATTGATTCCGGAATTTCCTAATGGATCTAGAAGTCGTCAAGGACGGGCTTACACTGATCACATTGTACTGTGACAATACCGGAGCGGTGGCTAACTCCAAGGAACCTCGAAGTCATAAACGTGCGAAGCACATCGAGAGAAAGTTTCACATTATACGTGATTATGTGGAACGTGGAGAGGTGGCAGTGGTGAAAATTGGCTCAGTAAATAATCTGGCAGATCCCTTCACTAAGACTTTGGCGCAAAAGATTTTTGACACTCATGTAGAAGGGATGGGCCTTAGATATGTAGCCAATTGGATTTAGGGCAAATGGGAGATTGTTGGGATTAATGCCCTGAAAATCCAATTATATTGTAAATATTTTGGATTAATAAAACTGAAATTAAAGCAAGTTATGAGTATTTTACAAATTTAATAATTAATGACGTGTGATGGTATTTTTATATGAAATGTGTTTCATAGGAAAAGACTTTAAATACCAGAAAAATCACGTGTCATTAAAGTTCTAGTCAGTATGATAAGAAGTTGTTCTTATCGAGACTATAATGTGTTATATAAGATGATTAGTCTTTCGTCATAGGGAAATGGAGTTTCCGATTATAACACATTGATGATTTTCAATGAGATTGGGAACATCGAACTGGACCACTGAGATTGTTCATTTTATACTGCTATCTAAAATGAATAAAATCTCGGAAGCATTAGACTCTTAATCCTGGCGATGTTTCTACTTTAGGCATGTAATGTTAATCACTGTGATGTACTCAGAAGTGAGGTCTCGGTAACGGGTGGCCAAAATACTTTGTACGTTCGGTGATTGCATGAAGTGTGCTGAAGAGAAATATTGATCAAGGAATCTGTAGCCTTGCTGGAAGGTTAAAAGATATCCCTGAAATAGATTTGCAAAAAGTTCAAATAAAACTTTGGCCAAAGTACTTCGTGTGTGCGTCACCGAAGTTGTATGTTGAATGTGTTTCACATACAGGGAATTTGGACTTAAGGCGAATCAAGAATTTCAGATTGGAAGTGAAAAATAAATGATGGTAGTATTTCATGGATATCTGTACAGAGGAGTAAAATGCAAAATTATTCTAGATCGAGAAATTCGTGAATAATTTAATTAATTTCAGAGTTCAACAATATTTATTTAGTGGAATTAAATATTGTAAAACGGTAATCAATTATTATCATGGGATGATAATAGATTGACCCGTTTAGAGCTAAGGTTAATTAGTCCTGCAGGTCCCCCCGCAAGCCCCAACGAAGATCAATGAGAAAATATTAAAACGAGAGAGAGAAATAAAATTTTCAAAGAGTTTGAAAATAGCCAAGGAATTTATTTTGAGAAAATAAATTAAATTCCAAAGAGTTGGAAATGCCCGAAATGTTATTTTGGAGAAAATAAAATTTTTCGAAAAAAAAAAAAGTATTTTGATGACGTGGCCAAAATGCTGACGTGGCAGGTGACGTGTCACGCCACGTCAGCGAGTCAGCGCCAAGTGGTGCTGACTGGGCGCCATTTGACACGCCACGTGGACGGCCAGGATCGCGCCAAGTCGCGCGAGTCAACGGTCCGAATCAAGTGTCGGAACGAATAGGGTCGGAGCGCGGGTTCAGATATGGGTCGATTAGGGTCGGTCAACGTTTGACCGACCCGGACACGTGGATAAATGGGGATTTGCCACGTGGATATGGGACCAGACCGTCTGGACCGCCCGGTTCATGTGCGGACCGGTCTGAACCGTGAACCGCCGGTTGGACCGGACCGGTTCGGACACGTGGCAGCTGCCTGTTGCACCGTGCGTGCCACACGCACCAGGCACACAGCTGCCACATGGGCGGCGCGTGCGGCCTCCTTTCCGCGCGTGGTCGGCGCGTGTGGATTTGGCTTGGAGTGCACTACATTCCGGTGCTCTCCGATTGGCTGTTGGATCGGAAAAAATACGAAAAATACCGCGGATGTCCCTTGTTGAAGGCTATAAATAGGGGCTGAATTTTCATTTGTAAATCATCAGCTTTGGGCATTTCATTTCTTGCAGTTTCAAAACCATTTTCGGCATTCTCTCACTAGGATTAATTAATCTTAATTAAGGATTAATTAATTACTTAATTAGGTGGTTATATAATTAATATATAATCCACTTAATTAATTAGAAAATAGGGATTTTATGAAATTAGAAAAAAAGGGTTTTTCTAGAAAATATTTTCTCAAAGTATTTAGCGAAATACTGCCGGAGCCCACACTCCAATTTCTTAACCGGGGATATTGCGGGGAAGCTCTGCCGGTTTCACGAGAAAATATCGAGGTGTTGGAAAAGTGCCGTTGATAGCCAAATTTGCAGTACGGTAATACCGTTATGCTGCCCAAATTATTATTTGCATATTGTGATTATATGCTAGATGATTTAAAATTATGTTATCGATGCCTGTATATATTAGAGTTATGCTGCCCGATTTTTTCCGCTGCTGTATTAAAATATTTTGGAAATATTTTGATAACGAGGTTATGGCGAAATTTTTTGAAATATTTCGTTGTACCGTCACTCTGCTTCGGGCCCGCCACACCAACACTCTATTTAGAGTACTCATGCGCGACTCTTGGAGGTTTAGGAGGCGTGGTTCTTCAAGCACATCGTGGGATAGCTACCCCGTGTGCATTGGTAATTAGGTGGAGAGGGTTTGACTCTCGAAACACCTTTGTTGTTGGGGATGGATTTATTTTATGCATTTACATTTTCTTGACTTTATTTGTTATAGAGGAGAAAGGGTTAAGTGCTCGTACTCGCTGAGCTTTATAAGATTCATTGATTATGAAACGAGATAGGAGCTTTCTTTAAACTCTAGTATATTTTATTTTGATTATGAAATGTATAAGTTTGTTTCGAAAATGATTTGGTGTGAAAAACCCTATCCCGGTTCATAATCTTTTGTTTATTAAGTGCTCTGCTTTATATTTATATAGTGTGTGGGTGTGCGTTAGCCCCGTCACTCAGTCAAGTTGTGACTGACCCCTCCCTTTTTCCCTCCTTTAGTTGCAGGTTGCTCGAGCTAAGCGGGGAAGTGCATCTCGTGTCGTACTTAGAGGTCTAGGTTGAGTCACACACATATTTACTTTTCTCTTGCTATTTTGAATATGTATTTGAACTTAAAGTATGTATTTGGAGATTATGACACTACTTGACGTACTCATGTATATATTGGATTTCTTTTGGGTCGTTTGGCCACTGTATATGACTTTAGTGGATTTTATTCCTTGCTTCCACACTTTTTATGTCTTTTTTGTGCACTCTGTCAGTGTTTAGCCCCGCTTAGCCTAGTGGGTGTGTGTAGGTTCCCGTTCGCTTGGACTTGGACTCATATATGGATGTCAATTTCATATGTGATGGTGCAGGGGATGTGGTGGCTGATAACATGCTTAATTTCCTATTTTTTCGTAGTTCCTGGACTGTACTTTTGAGCCTAATTCGTATATTTTGGTGCTTTTAATAGCTTTTCTTATTTAAGTGCGTACAGATGCATTGGAGATTTAATTGTGGTCTAATAATGTCGAAATTAGCATGAAATTACATTGGGAGCTTGGAGTGGCAGTTGGGAGCTGTCACGTGATGCATGCATGGGGAGAAATTGAAATACCAGCCTTGGTATTAATTTAAAAGTGGAGAATTTGCTTTTAATTCACCTTGGGCCTGAACGTTGTGGGCCGTGCGCATGCCATGAAGTTATTTTTGGGAATCCATCTTGGAAGGCAAGTCTTGGACGGCAAGCTTTGGCTGAGAATCCAAGTCCTTTTTGGACAAGGATTTGTAGGGATGCTTTCTTGGCTATATGTTCGTGTCCTTGAGGAGCAGAAAGAACAACTTTTGAAGGACATTATCGAGACCTATTGGGCTAGATTGAGAGCTTGAAGATTCCTCCGAGAAGCAACAATCTTTCCTCTTTTCTTAGTTAGATTATGTTTTTACTTTATTTCTTGCTTTCAATCATGTTTATGAACAACTAAGTCCGTAGTACTTAGCTAGGAGTTTACAATTCATGTTTTAGACACTGTGAGACTTAATTAGTTTTATAATTCAGTTTTAATTCAAGTATTTATTAATTCCCAGCATGCCTTGTCTATTGTTAATTATTGACTTAGTTAATTAGGGCCCAAATTTCTAAGTAGATGGTTGCATGTTGCTAATCTTGATCGTATGAAGTATACGTAGTGCAAGATAGATAATTAGTAGTGCATTAGTGGTAGAATGTCATAAAGTCGAATCTAATTCACTAAGGGAATTAATAATCAAATTTGAATCTTGCGCGTGTCGTGACTTGGTTAATTTGGGCTAGTGTTTTCTTAATCCTTAATGTTGTTGACTCATTGAATCCTTTCGAGTGTCTCTAGGGGTTGTGAGTTGATTAGGGAATAACTATCGAGTGTCTCTAGGTTATTCTACCACTTACGAGAAAACGAGGCGGAGTCGAGTGTCTCTATCCGCTATAGCTAGTCTATTTGAATAATTGAATTTATCCTTGCGTCTATGATCGATATCCTAAACTACATTGTGAATCCTAGCTAAGTATTGTTTTTCCTATTGATTTATCACAACCTCAATCTCTATTGATTTCTTGTTTTTACGTTGTTTTTAATTATTAGTAGTTATTAGTTTAGTAAACTTTAAAACCCCCGATTTTTACTCGTTAATTTTAGTGAGTTCTTTTGTGATTAGATTAGAATTATTTTCGTCCAATCCCTGAGGATTCGACCCGTTCGCACTATACTCAGTTTTTAGTTGTGAATACGATTACTTTATTTTGATAATTTCGACTCTTGTCAGTGGCTTGTCGCTCCAGACGCTACATCTTAGAGTTGTATCAGAGCTCCAAATTGCAAAACCGGAGTTCTAGTGTCGTGTTGTGTCAAGTCTAGGTCGTACGGCTTAGGAACAACGTGATAACGTGTGCATTGCATTAAGACATATGAAACTTCTTGAATTACGTGTTTTAAATTTTACTTCTAGCTCCTTAAATGTCGTATTTTTGTGTCTTACTTGCGTTTACTATTTCAATTATGTGTCATAATCACTTATTAACCGCATCCATTGTATTTTCGCCTAGCTTGTGTATTGTAGATTAACACTTTCCTAAGAGTCATTCAGACAATCTAGATGACCAATTGCTCTCCCTACCCATCAAGATACACTGAAAAGCGCTTCGATCCCCCACAAGAGATCCTCAGGCCTCCTCGAGTGCACCCTTACCTGAAGTGCAATTCCTAGGTGCCTATTGTAAAGGGCCAAATCACATATATGGACATTGTAGGAAGCGGTTAGGAACCTGTTTCGGATGCGGCGCTCCAGATCACAAGGTGGACGAATGTACCCAAAATGACCAAAGGCGAGCTAAGGAGTCCGAGAGGTTGGCCCAATTTATGAACAGAATTAGGAGAGATCTCAAAGACGTTGAGCCCAGAATTCAATCGAATGAATGGCTTGATTCCATAAGGAGAGCTCTCAAAGCTGAGTCAAAGGAACTACGGCAAAAGAACAAGGCGGGAAGAATTGAACTAGGGAATAGTTCGGGGTCGGGATCGAAACAGAGCTGAGAGTTTAATCCACCCAGCTCAAACCAGAATAAGAAGATGAAAGGGTCTCAACTATCAGAACAACCTCCGTGTGCTCATTGTAAAAGCACGACTCATATCTACGAGAATTGCTGGAAAATCTTGGGGTGTTGTTATGGGTGTGGATCGCCGAGGCATAAGTTGGATGCGTGTGATCGCCTGAGACCCAAGAGATAGTTGAGAGGTAACCGCATTCATAGCAAGAGGATTCATCTTGCGTCGCACTTTTATATGTATTTATGATGTGTGTTATACATTGCTACTACTTGTTGTTTTCTTTCTTTATTGGATGATAACGTGATGCATAGCATGAGCAAAGTTAACCCAGCATGCATAAGTTTCTTGTCTTCATGATAGATAGCATGGAGTTCTCACACCACTGAATGAAGTTTCCCTCCGTAATGATGAAGACCGGGGTAAGATTTAGGTGAAAACTCAAGTGACTTAGAGAAAATAATAATAATGAGAAGGCTGAGAATATTACGAAAAAGAAGGGCCACCTTAATGATGATTAATTAAAGAGAATGTTAAGGGAAGTATTGAAATGGCAATTTGTGAACAAGTATTCGAACTCAACTCCTAGAGGGAAATGAATAACTCCCGGTTTTAGGGTAAATTAGTTCCACGGGACTGTCTGACTCAAGAAAATAACAAAGGAAAGATCTTGGAAATGTTTGAATTTGGGATCCAGACCAATGATGAGGTTATGATCTTCAAGAGGACTTAAGGTAAAACAAAATTCTTTAAGGGATAAGTAACAAAGATCGATAAAGAGGGTTCGAATATCCTATAGTTAGCGGATAATGAGCAATACGAACCACTACAGAAGAAGTCACATTGGGAGAGGTTAAAGAAAACCGATCAGTAATGGTGATTCCGAGACTATGGAAAGCTAAGATACGAGAAGTTCTATATTCAGGATGAATTGGAGTTTACTTTCCAGATCCAAGATGAATTTGTTGTGTTGTGAGGCCGAATTGGGAGTTATAAAGCAACAAATGGGAACGATAAAGAAATAGAAAGCGTTTTGGAAAGAAATCATGTACTCAAGGGTAAGTTAATAGAGGATGAATCATACAATCAATTCGAATTCGTAAAGAGTAAAACCAGGGGACTCCTATCGAAGTGATAACTAGATGAAGATTCAGACCAATAATTGGAGACCGATGATTAGGAAGAAGCTAAGATACTAATTCCATGGACATAAAAGAATTGGGATGACGAGATCTAAAGAATTGATGAACGATGGAGATTACGAGGAAGTGAGTGTTAGGGCTTGCCATTTGACGACTCCAAGGAGCACCTCTTCACCGGACCCTAAAATACTAAGGAAAGATGCTGAGAAGCCGGGATTTGAATTAAACAAGATATAGGGATATCCTAGAAAGAGTGGGTTGAGAGACTTCAAGACAATCGAATATCATGATACGATGATTGTCGATTGAGTTAGGGTGATTCAAGATTAAACGGGTTGTGAAAGATTCCGGAAGGAAAGGAACTCAAATAATCTCTCATGCTAATTAAGGGAATTGAAAAAGAGGAAATAAGTTACTCAGGAAAATAAATATCGTCAATCCGGGATAGTTGGAGAAATGGAATAGACTTAACAAGTTGGGGATCCATCCCATAATAAACTGAGGCCAAAGAATCCAGGTCACGAATTCTAAGACATCAACATTGACTCTCCACTCAATCTCATTAATGTGAAGGCTTTTCGAGAAATGGTGAACGGTACATATATCATTCATGGCACGTGCATCATGCATCTTTGATTGTTATCTTACTATTGTGTGTTTTACTTGTGTGAGTGTGTGTTGTGCGTTTCGCTCGAGTGTGTGGCTTTCACGGTAAGTCGAGGGTTGTGTTTACAACGGTCTTCTGGAGCGATCAAGGAGTGGTGATTTAGCTCTCTTTCAAAGGGACTTCTTGAATTAGAAGGTGTGACAGGTGTCGAATCCGTTAAAAATAAATAAAATTCCTATTCAACGACTAAACACAGAGTATAGTGAAAACAAGGTCGATCCACAGAGACTGGTTGATTTATTTCTAACAATTCCAAGTTATTCACGAGAAGTAACAATTAAAAAATGGGGGGTTTTAGAATTATTTTAACCTAAGTATACGATTAAAATAAATAACAAGAATTAAAAAGCTAACTAAAACTAAACAAGTAAGATCACGTAGGGTTAAATCAATCAGAGGAAACATGACCTAAACAGGGATATTCGATTCGAGTTGTTATATTGATCATTGACACAAAGATGAATTCAAGTTATTCAGACAGATTGGCTATAGTTCATAGAGACACTCGACTCAACCTCGTTTTTACTTAATTAATTAGATAACCTAGAGACACTCGACAGTTATCTTCCCTAACAAATTTACAACCCCTAGAGACACTCGACAGGATTTAATGAATTCGCACATTAAGAACGATAAAAACACCAATCCTAATCAATCAAGTCGTGACACACGCAAGATTTAAATTAGATTATCAAATCCCTTAGTGAACAAGGAATATTATCGCTAAGACCCTGTCACTAATTTACCACGTTTTATCAATCAATTTTACATACACTTCAAGCTTCATGAATGGCTATATGCAAATTAAACAACAAGAAATCGTGCACTATCCCGAAATTGCCTAATAACAATAAACACGAAACACGGAGATAAGATAAATACCTGAATAAACATGAATTAGTAAAAACGCTTAGGTCTCACAATATCCAAAATCGAATCTTAATCCCTAGCTAGATAATTAAAGTTTAGCTACTCATGTTGCAAAAATCCATCAAAACAATAGAGGAATTCTTTAACATAAATCAACTGAAAAGCGAAAGAAATCTTGCTCCTCAAATTACGTGAAGTTGCTGTCCAAAATCTCGCCCCCCAAGTTCCTCCCAGAAGTGTCCAAAGTCACGTATATATCCTTGTAAACTTATGCCAAAACGTGACCTCCAAGAACTTTAATTATGTACTTCCCGAATCCTATAAGAAATTGCAATTGTGGCCTCTAAGTCACCCAAGGCATGGGCTTCTTGCAATTAATTTAAATGGCAGCCTCGGCCCACAAAGTCAAAGATGTCCAGGCCCACTAACAAATATATTCACTAAAGCTTCTAATTGCTATGTACATGCATGCATACCGAAATTCCCACACTCCTAAATCCATGCTGCCATCATCTTAAATTGCATCCTTGAAAGTCGCTGTAAGTCCCACATAAATGCGAGTCCGCCTATTTATGTAGATTTCTTCGTAAATTGACCGAATAAGTTAAATTTTGTCTCCAAGCCCCGAGTCTACAATTAAAATTCAAAATTAAATCCAATAGAAGCACTAAACGGGACAAAAATTCAATCATAAAGACCACGAAATAACGGGTTATCAAATCCCCCCACAGTAGCCCATTACTCGTCCTCGAGGAATCATGAAAATTAAATGGAAACAATACCACCCATCAAACACAACCACAAAGACAATCATCGAACTCTAGCCTAAACAAGTCTAGCTCATCAACACACTACTCAATTGCACAAAATTCAACAAATTAGTATAAATAGCATACCCTCGTGTAATGTAGTGTGAATCGAACGAAAGAATATACAAAGACTAGATTGATTACTCTATGATTTTCGCCTAAGTACTAATTATTGACTTCTAATGCATCCATCACTCCAATCTCCACTAATGTAGTTAACTAATGACATGGGATCGATAGGTCTTTCGAGCTTGTAATGTAAGCTTGGGTTAAGGTTAGGAAAATTTTGGAACTAGTGGCTCACACACCAAACTTACACATTTTATAATAAAACCCGTGTTATTTCCCTTTTCATCTACCGGACTCCTTTACTTTGCCTTAAACACGTAATTTCCCCCCTTTCATTCATCGAACTTTCAACACTCAAACACAATCACTTTTTTTTTTTTTTTACTTTTTTTTTCTCTCTGCTCATTTTTTTCTTTCTTGACTTATTTTTCCCTTTTTCTTTCATATCATCTCTTTTTCCTTTATTTTTAACATTGCTCAATATTTTTTTTTTCAACTCAGCACAAGAGGTAATAAAAAGGAGCCCAATACATCTAAATTCAAACCCAAATGAGCAAGCAAGGTGTGATTTAAAGTAGGGTAGGGATAATAATGTTGTGCCTCGGCTTGTAACGTGGCTAAGAAGAAATTTTGCACAACATTCAGGCTCAGCGGGGTCAAACGGGATAATTTTATTTTTGAAAAGATCAAGAAAAGGCTTACCACCAACAACGATCGCCTAAGTCACTTCCCAAATCAATCGTTAACTAAAAATTTCACCTCGAAGGGAGCTAAGACGCATTCTAATTAACTATTAGACCTATTTGAAAATCATGAACTTCTCTATCTAAGCAAAACACATTAGTCCGTTCAATGGTGCGCGAAAAAGGAAGGCATGCTACTACACTAATTCACCAAATTTCATACAAAATTTCATTCATTCAATAAGCTTAACTTATTCTGGCAAGATTCAACAATCAAACCTAATAGAAAGTATTCAAAACGGAAGAAATATTTCCACAATTATCAACATCCTCAAGTTCGAAGTAAAATCAAAAGTTCAGCCACAAAAACAAAAATTTCAAAAAAATTTCAGTTCTAGCACTAGTGGACCCCCCACACTTAAATCATGCATTGTCCCCAAGGCATTAAAAAAAAAATTAAAGATCTAGAGTAGAGTGGACTTCCTTGAAGTTCGGTCTGGGCATGTAAATTCCCCATTTTACTTGAAATTCTTGAAGTGGCGTGGGTGTTAGAAGTGACCATACCTAAGGGTCATGTTAGCAGAAAATTGACAGCAGTTATCATCAGCATATCAGCATTATCTGGGCCAAGTTACTCGCTTCTGCAAGACAAAAAAGAGCAAAAAATCAACATAAACACCAAGAGAACCGAAAAAAACAAAAGAAAAAGAAGTTGAGGGAAGAAAAAGGTGCCTAAACCGCCAAAACTTGGGTTGCCTCCCAATAGCGCCCTCTTTTATGTCTTAGACTCGACAAGACTTGTTAAAGTGCTACTTAAATGGAGGTACACCCTCCATACAAATCCCCTCGACTATGTGGAGGTGAATCTTCTAATCCATTGCGTCCTCTAGATTGGGGGTGGTAACTCGTAGAGGTTCTCAACATGACTTGATAGTTCCTCATCAAATACTGTTGGAAAAAAGGAATCAGAAAGCAACGAAAATTTTAAAATTTTCCAACAAAAGAATCGAAACTCGCAATCATGAATCCAAATTCGTAAGGTAAAGAAACTTACTTTTCAATAATCTTTCTTGAAGCGTATCAAGCCACCCAAGAACGCTCTTCTCGCGACTTGATCCCCTCTCCTTGGTAAAGCTCGAATCTTTAAAACTTCTAACTTGAATCTCACTAGAGATAGTCCACCAACTTGACTACAATCTAACTAGTAAGCATGCTAGTTCTCTAGTTAGTGATTAGGCTTAACCTAGGGTTTATTTGATCTTGGAGAAAGGATGGTGTTCAACACATGAACCAAAAGAAATTATCAATCACTCTCTAAGGGATCTCGAGCTCCCCTATACATAACATAGGGAGGGGCGGCCGAAACTTAGTCCTATTGGACTAAGGATTTGGTCCCTCTCTCTTTTTACTTGATCATCAAGTAGTTCCAAATTTTGACTTTGAATTTTAATTCAAATCAACTTTTAAGAGAGCTAAAAATATCCAAACTCCTTTTGGATAATATTATAATTTATTTATTAATAAATAAATAACTTATTTAACTAATTAATAAATTCATAATTAATTAAATAGATTAATTTCTCCAAAATAAGACTTTCATTTTAATTCAAAATTAAACCGAAGTCTATTAAATAATTAACACATTAATTATTTAATACTTAAATAATTATACACGCACGGTACACACGTGTCCATGTATGACACGTGTCACTCACGTGACCCACACGTGTGCTTCACACGTGTGGAACCTTTTTGGCTCGATTAACTCGTTTAATCATTTTAAAACCTCAACTCACATAACCAAGTTGTTGTGTATGACCCTCTAGGTTCTCAATTCAATTAGCAGTGACCCTAATTAATTAATTCACTAATTAATTAATCGGTCCACAGATTAAACGACCATAGTTTAGCAACAGGTGTTTAACCCCTAGCTGAATTGGAATGTCTTGATTCGACAGAACCTTTAAGTCATTGATTCATGTGAGATACAATCCTCCTACTTACTATCTCTTAACCAAGATCTAGGGTAAGGGAATAATCAGAACCCTAATAATCTGGTCTTAAAGCTAAGTGCATTTCATATCCATTTGATCTCAATCTAAGAAACTCTTTTCTTGATGTCTTGATCTACTGCCTTGGCCAAGGACTCCATATGGCATATGAATGACTTACACAATAAGAGATCACCTTGCAAATACAAGTGGAGGTCCTTTCTTGATTCTCATTCACTTTCATGAATCACTTGTGCAGCTCCAGCATAAGCCTTGAATCAGTTGTAAGCTTATACCTAAGACTACAGAGTTAACTCATAAAGTGAAATGGAACCTCAAGTCTAAGGATCAATTAATCATATCAATGACTCGTGAGATATTTCCTAATCTGGAAGTTTCCATTTTCTGAAATAGAAACTTCCTTTCCTATTTAGGAATCTTCTCACACGGGGCACCTCAGTGAACTTACTTATGGAAGTAAGCAACCTCCTGTATCATGCACGTATCAACTATACACTTTGCACCTCCATGAAACAAGGTGGTCCTTCTTAAGGGCGTGATCCCACAAGCAAGCCTTAGAGGAGTCAGGTTGACACTCCCACTGTCTGTAGGACTCATCGGCTTGGAGTATTTTACTAATCATGACTTATGTGATATAGGGCTCGTTTCATGAACCATTTCACCTAAATGGTAGAGTCCTAAAGTCATCAGGATTAGGGGAGTTCTCATACATGCACAGCTAAAGTAAACGCATACCAAACAAGAGCATATAAAGAAGTGGTGCCTTAATTCGTTATTTTATTCAAAGATTATCTGTGATTACAATAAGGAAAATTACAAAGCGGATATACAATCAGCTTTCTAGGGCACTATTCCTAACAAATACTCCATCAACCGTTTATAGAAACGCTTACCACGATCACTAAGATTCTTGAACTCGAAAAATATATAAGATCTGAGGAAGATAGTAGTCAAATAATCAATAATATCAGCATACCTGCACGTGACCTCAGAGCGTGGCCACGTCTTACGATCACATGTCTCGAAAAACTGCTTATCTAGGAAGCCAGCTTGTGTAGGCTTTGAATCAAAAAAAATTTCCTCCTTCTTCGAAGGTATAACTCAGATTATCCAAAAATTTCTTGAGTTCCTCAATCGATGCCTGCAAAACGAAAGAATTCAGTTTAGCTAAGTCATTGAATAATTTCAAATTTGAAGCCTTTATGCTTAGAGATCTAACATGCTCTAATGGAATAACCATATCATAGATATCATCATGTAAACCTACATGTTTCGGCTTACTCTCAAAATTTTCAACTACCAAATTTTGAAAAGATTCAAAACTTAGTTTGTCGACATTGTTAAGCCCAAAAGTTTCATTACTTGAGTTCTCAGTCATATCACTGCTAAAAACACTAGATAATTCATTAGGACATTTTTTTGACTCATAAACATTAAATTTTGCAATATCACCATCAAATTCTAGAGTGAATAAGCCTTCTTGAACATCTATTTTAGCATTAGCAGTACTGAGAAAAGGTCGCCCAAGTAAAATATCAGAAGTACTCAAAGAACTTTCATCCTCCATATAAATCACATAAAAATCAGCAGGAAAGACTAATCCATCAACTTGCACAAGTACGTCCTCTAATACTCCATCTGGACATCTGAATTATGATACTTGTATCTTTCAAAGGACCAAGATTCAGTGATGAATTAACAGATATCAGCATAATATTAATGGGCGCACTCAAATCACACATTGCTTTCTTAATCTCAGTCTTGCCAATTTTACATGGAATGGAAAACATACCTTGGTCTCAGCACTTAGAAGGTAATTTCTTTTGCAAAACAGCGGAGACATTCTCTCCAACACTTAGGATTTCATTATCTTTTATTTTTTTTTTGTTGGTGCAGAGTTCCTTAAGATATTTCGCATGTCGTGGGATTTGTTGAATAGCATCCAACAAAGGTATGTTCACTTCAACCTTCTGAAAGGTCTCAAATATACTTTGCTCCTCCTTCTCTTTTCTTACTTGGATCAGAAGCTCTGGAAACGGAGGTGGTTCCACCCATGGCTTAGGCTGGACTTTAATTTCTGACTCTTTGTCACGACTAGAGCCTAAGGCATGGTCACGCTTGATGGTCAAGTCACCCGTTTGATCAGTTTCAGCACTGTTCTGGAGCATTTTGATATTTTCCACAGCTGGAGTAAGTTTTTTATCACTTGGGATCGTGATTGCACTCACGTTTCGCCTTCGGTCCTCCATTCGAGAAGGTAACTTGCCATCATTCTCCAACCTACTTAGAGCAACAGCAATTTGACCCAATTGGATCTCTAAATTCTTAACCGAGGAACTTAAGTTCTGAATGGTTGATTCTAAATTTTCAATTTGATCAGCTTTTGGGTTGAAATGTGGGTACGGTTGAGGGATAGGTTGTTGGGGTTATGGAGGTCTAGGTACGAAGTTTTGGAAGTTTGGTAGATCCGGTGCTTAACTCATACTTGGGTGACCATACCATCCGGGATTGTACATATTGGAGTATGGATTGTAGATCGGAGGTTGATATCCAAATGGGTCTACATTTTCGGAAGGGAATTCTTGAAGGGATGGTCACGCGTCGGTGGGATGCAACGTGCTCACACACAATTGACAGACCTTCGCTACTTAGGGTATACCTACACCCAGGTTAGAAGCCAAAGCACTTATCATATTCTTAATTTCATCAAAAGGTAAAGATTTGACCTCGTTAACCTGTTGTGGAATGTTTGCATAATTGTTGAACTGTTGTGCATTCATAAACATTGTTGGATGATCGTCCTTTCCGTGAATGCTCCTGTTCATGAAAAGAAATAAAATCGATTAAAAACATAGTCCCCGGCAACGGCGCCAAAGTTTGACAGGTGTGGAATCCGTCAAAAATAAATAAAATTCCTATTCAACGACTAAACACAGAGTATAGTGCAAACAGGGTCGATCCACAGAGACTGGTTAATTTATTTCTAACAATTCCAAGTTATTCACGAGAAGTAACAATTAAAAAATGGGGTTTTTAGAATTATTCTAACCTAAGTATGCGATTAAAATAAATAACAAGAATTAAAAAGCTAACTAAAACTAAACAAGTAAGATCATGTAGGGTTAAATCAATCAGAGGAAACATTATCTAACCAGGGATATTCGATTCAAGTTGTTATATTGATCATTGACTCAAAGATGAATTCAAGTTATTCAGACAGATTGGCTATAGTTGATAGAGACACTCCACTCAACCTCGTTTTTACTTAATTAATCGGATAACCTAGAGACACTCGACAATTATCTTCCCTAACAAATTCACAACCCCTAGAGACACCCGACAAGATTTAATGAATCCGCAGCATTAAGAACCATAAAAACCCCAATCCTAATCAACCAAGTCGTGACACACGCAAGATTTAAATTAGATTATCAAATCCCTTAGTGAACGAGGGATGTTATCACTAAGACCCTGTCACTAATTTACCACCTTTTATCAATCAACTTTACATACACTTCAAGAATCATTAATGGCTATATGCAAATTAAACAACCTAGAAATTGTGCACTATCCCGAAATTGCCTAATCACAATAAACACGAAACACGGAGATAAGATAAATGCCTGAATAAATTGCGATTGTGGCCTCTAAGTCACCTAAGGCATTGGCTTCTTACAATTAATTTAAAGGGCAGCCTCGGCCCACAAAGTCAAAGATTAGGGATGGCAATGGGCCGGGTCTGGGCCAGACCCGGCGGGTCCAGACCCGCCCTGTGATGGGTCCAGACCCGGCGGGTCCGGACCCGGTTGGTGGTGGGTCTGGACCCGGCCCAGACCCGGCGGACCCGATGGACCCGGTAGACCCGACGGGTCTAATATTGGACCCGTTGGATCCAGGTCCAGATCCGGATCCGTTGGACCCGTTTATTAATTTTTGGTCCGTTTAATTCATTTTTTATCTGATTAATCCATTTTTGATACATTTAACCCGTTTTTGATACTATAATAGTTTTTCTTTTTAAATAACTTGCTGTGTAATATAATAATTTTTTAAAATTTATATATAATGCTCAAAATTCAAATGTAAATGCTTTATATTGAGACAAAAGTTCTTCTTTAAACATGAAACGTTTGTGTAACACAATAATTTCTCAATATGTAGGTATAGTTTTATAAATTTAAATATTTCAAAAAAAAAATTCTTTATTAAATATTTTATATTAAGATGAAAGTTCTTCATTCAATTATCTATTATTGTGCATTACAATAATTCTTCAATCAGAGCCTACGCAAATCTAAGCAGTATAGTTTTACGTATTTTTCCGTCGTTGGACCATACTTTCAAGGGCATCACACAGAGGGACCAATGTGAAATAAAAACAGTAAAGTAGACAGTGTTAAAACGTGCATCCCCGCTACCATCCCCTTGCATGTATTCTATAACTGTTGATTTAAAATTTTCAGTCATTAAATTTGTATTAATTATAAATTTAAAAATGTTTGGTGATTCAACATAAAACCATGAAATCTGTTGGAAGACGATGATAATGATAGTTTGATTTCTAGGCAATTAGCCAAATTGATTTTCTTCTTAGAAATAGTTACATAAAAACAACATTTAAAAGCGTGCACTTTGGAACCGTTCAAACATATAAATATATATCCAACCAACCATATAAATATCCAAAACATGGTAGTTTAAATCACTAACACAAACAATTAATTCAAAAAATCTTTACACAAATAAGTCTTTTCTTTAGTTTTGGTTAATTAATTATTAACTAAGTCAACTCCACTAAACCTAAATTAATCGTTTTGTACTAGAATTGGAAATCTTGGAATAATTAATAGATGGTAATCGAAGATCTCCTATTCGTTAGCTAAATATAATTATACTGCTTAAGGGAAATTAGGGTTGGGAGACAACTTGGGTTGAGTGATAAGGTATAATGTATCCCCATGAATATTTAAATAAATATGTAATAGCGTAAATTACTTTTAAAATATATAATTTAAAAAATATTAAATACAATATTTTATATAAATATCTAACAAAGTACAATATAGTAAAATATTGATTTAAAAGAATTTTCGCATAATAATTAACTATAATAATTTTATGTAATTATGTCATTAAAAATAATTAATTTTTGGATTTTTTCTTTTTTTTTTTTTTAAATTTAAGGGCCGGGTCTGGGCCGGGTCCGGGTCCAGACCCGTTAAGGACCCGTTTCTCGCGGGTCCATTTTTCCGGGTCCAGACCCGACCCGGGACCCGATGGGGCGGGTCTAGAGCGGGTCTAGCGGGGCGGGTCCGGGTCCAGACCCGGCGGACCCGGCCCAATTGCCATCCATATCAAAGATGTCCAGGCCCACTAACAAGTATATTCACTAAAGCTTCCAATTACTACGTACATGCATGCGTACCGAGATTCCCACGCTCCTAAATCCATGCTGCCCTCATCTTAAATTGCATCCTTGAAAGTCGTTGTAAGTCCCACATAACAAACCCAGATGTGGACCTTCGATCATTGGGACTCCCCGCCCAATCTGCGTTAGTGTAGGCCTCAATGTTAAGATGGCCATGTCTTCCGAACATAATCCCTGTTCCTACAGTACCCTTAAGATATCTGATGATGCGGATGACAGCTTCCATGTGTTCTTTCTGTGGCTGGTGCATGAATTGGCTCAGAATGCCAACTGAATATGCGATGTCGGGTCGCGTGTGTGACAGATAGATCAGCTTCCTAACCAATCTCTGATATCGTTCCTTGTCTGTTTTTTCCCCACTTTCATTTATCCTGAGCCTATGGTTTACTTGTATCGGAGTATCCACGGGTTTACAATCCACTAGCCCAGTCTCTGCCAATAGATCCAGAATATACTTCCTCTGAGAAATAAATATTCCTTTCTGCGACCGAAAAACTTCAATACCCAAGAAGTATTTCAACCCTTCAAGATCTTTCATTTCGAACTCTCTAAACAGGTTTTCCTTGAGGTTCTTCATTTCCTCCTTGTCACTGCCCGTTATAATCATGTCGTCAACATAAATGATCACGCACGTGATGAAATCTCCTCGCTTCTTCAAGAACAGGGTGTGATCAGAGTTGCTTTGGACATATCCGTGGCGTTACTTAGCTAGTGTGAATCTGCTAAACCACGCCCGCGGTGACTGCTTGAGTCCATATAGTGCTTTTCGGAGTCTGCACACTTCATTCGGGCCAAATTCTTCAGTGAACCCAGGTAGGGGTTCTATGTAGACTTCCTCATTCAAATCCCCATGTAGGAAGGCATTTTTAACGTCAAACTGATGAAGGGGCCAATCCTTATTGGCTGCTACAGACAACAGCACTCGAACCGTATCAAGTTTCGCCACTAGTGAGAAAGTCTCAGAATAGTCAATCCCGAACGTCTGAGTGTACCTTTTTGTTTCCACAGAGCCATCAGCTTTATGTTTAACCGTAAAGACCCACCTGCAGCCAACCGGTCTTTTCCCATCAGGTAACTAGCATTTCTCCCATGTCTCATTTTTTGTCAATACCTCCATTTCAACTTCCATTGCTTCCTGCCACTCTTCAGGCTGTTTAGCTTTTTGTACGGATCGAGGAATCTCTTCTTCGTACAAATTACTCAAAAATGCCTGTGCTTCATGGGACGAACTCCCCCTGACCATATTTCCCATAGGATACTTAGAGGATCGGGATGTATGGTCGGGTGAATATCTCTGTGGGGGTATCCCTCTGGTACTTCTTGTTGGCAGATTGTACCTATGAGTTTCTGCATTCTTGATCACAACATCAGGAGCATTTGGTACATCAATATTATCATGAATGTCAACAAGAGGTGGAGAAGAATCAGTTACCTCATTTTGGACATCATGCGGAGGATGATCACTAGGCATGGACGTGGTACTGAGAGTTTCAGAAGTAGGTGGTGGTGATGTATCAATCAGATCAGTATAGGTCAACCAGCTCAGAGATCTGTCACTATGAATCTTCCCCTGATCATTGTGCTGAGACATATAAAAATACTCAGATTCAACAAAGTTGCAGTCCATGGTGATAAGAAACCGCAGGGTTCTAGGACTGTAACACTGGTATCCCTTCTGATTCGGAGCATACCCCATAAAGACACATTTTTATGCACACGTGTCCAACTTAGTTCGATCAGCCTTGGGAATATGTGCAAAAACCGTGCACCCAAAGATACAGGGTGGTAGGGTTAGATGTGGTGGGACAGAGGTTTGGGTTTGGAGGAGGGAAAGGGGGGTCTTATGATCCAGAATTTTAGTGGGCAGTCTGTTAGTGAGATAGACGGCTGTGCTTATTACTTCAGGCCGGAAATGTTGCGGGACACTGGCTTCAGTGAGCAAAGCACGGGTCATTTCAAGTATGGTGCGGTTTTTTCGTTCAGAAACTCCATTTTGCTGCGGGGTATTTGGGCAAGAGGTTTGGTAGATAATGCCCTGTTTCTGGGAGAAATTATACATGTCCTGGTTAACATATTTCCGCCCATTATCTGATCGAAGTACTTTAACTTTTCTGTCAAACTGCGTTTGTACCATATTACAGAAAGCCACAAAGGTACCAAAAACGTCTGATTTATTACGCAAAAAATAAACCCATGTTACGCGAGAAAAGTCATCAACAAACAACACAAAGTAGCGATATTGATTTTGATTAGTTACTGGGGCTGGTCCCCAAACATCTGAGTGTACTAATGAAAAAACCGACTCAACACGAGTATTATTCGACTTGAATGAAGTTCGATGACTTTTAGCAGATAAACATGTTTGACATGAAAAATTCAAATACTGATTGTTCTGACACAGAGAGGGAAATAACATCTTTAAATACCCAAGTGAGGGGTGTCTGAGTCGTCTATGCCAGAGCCAGAGTTGTGTGTTTCCCGATCCTTGTGAAAGAAGAGCTTTGGACTGAGGCTTGACTTCATCAACGTAGTATAACCCACCACGTTCAGTACCACGCCCAATGATCTCCTTCATATGAATGTCCTGCACAATGCAAAAATGAGGATATATAAGAACCATACAATTCAATTCCTTTGTCAACTGGCTAACAGACACTAATTTTCAAGACAACGACGGAACGTAAAGGCAGTTTTTTAATGTTAAGTTCGGAGCAATAGAGACAGTAGCCTCTTTTTCGACCAGAATCTTGTCCCCACTCGCAGTCATAATTTGGGATTGTTTCGGTTTTATGGGATCAAGAATGTCTACCGGGTCGTATGTCATACAATCTATAACCCCACAGTCAAAAATCCACTGTGTGACTTGGTGGGAGTTGTTTTGAGTATAAAAAATCCACATGTATCAAGAGTATGGGGACTAGTTTGCATATCTTCAGAAATATGGGGGCCAATTTGCAATTTATAAGAAATAGGGGGAGCATTAATATAAGAAACCAAACTAGAGTTTGGGTCATTACCCCCAAACGCTATACCTCGTGAGAACCCGCCGTTGTTTGCTTCGTCTTCTCCATTTCTGCTCCCTCCATTTGCGCCGCCGCCGCTGGAGATGATGGCGGCGTTGGCACGGCCCATCTCCGCCTTCGTGGTACAGGCGTCTCCCTAGACGACGCCTACCACTGTCTCCCCTGTTTTCTGTCCGCTGCCTCCGTCGCCCACCGCGACATTAGCACGTCTGTTGCCTCCCTTCGCCGCCGCTCCAGTGATGCTTTTCTTGTGGCCTTCCCACCACTCCGGATAACCTATAATCTCGAAGCATTGTTCGGTGGTGTGCCTCGGTTTCCCACGCTTTCCACAGACAAGGCCCGATTTGTCCTCGCGCGGTGATGATCGGCGGTTGCCACCGTCGGCACGGCCGCCTTCTGAGCGCCCATAGCTCCGTCCACCTCTCTCCTTCCTTGCCACAAGTCCTGAACCAGACCCCCGTACTCCGGAATCCCCATCTCCGTCGATGCCCATCTTCAAAATCTGAATACGGGCCGCTTCTCTTCGCACTGTGGCATAGGCGGATTCAACCGCAGGTTTTGGGTCTTGTTTCAGGATGTCTCTCCTGATTAGCTCGTATTTTTCATCAATTCCAGTGAGGAATTGATACAATCGTTGTTCTTGCGTTATTTGATTGAATGCCTTGATGTCTTCAGGGCAATTCATGGGGTTTGGTTGCTTTCTGTCGATGCCCATCCATGTGGTTTGGAGTTTGTTCCAGAACTCCTCGAGGCTGTCTTGTCCCTGTCGTTGGGTGTTGGCTCTTCGGTGTAAATCGAAGAGTTGGAGCGGATCTCCACCACTTCCGTAGGTGGTGGCGAGACCATCCATAATTCCTTCGCGGTTGGGTACTGAAGGACATTGTTGATGAGATTCGGTTCCAAATTCTGAATTATCCAGGTACACACATTCTGATCGATCTGTTCCCATTGATCGAATTTTGGGTCTGTTGTTTCTGGTGTCGGAGGTACTCCGGTTAGATGCGAACGGCCGCCTCTGCCTCCGATCGCCATTTTCATTAGGCGTGCCCATACTGGATAGTTGTCCCCATTTAGTTTGATTCCGATGAACAAATTTTCCGAGTTGGGCACCATTGATTGGTTGTTATTCATCAGCAGGTTTGCTGGTTGAATTTCAAGGCTATGGTTATTGTTGTTTGACATTTTGGTTCTGATGTGCAGGTTCAGCTATGGATGTTGTTGGCTTAAGGGTTGGGATTGGTAGGGACGATGATATTGATACTGAGTCCCAAAGGATCACCGTTGGCTCTGATACCATGTTAAACATGGTATCCGGGAGAAGCTTTTGTTTATTTGATTCATTGTATCGTATACTATGATTCTGTGTTACAACAATTTACACTGGAATAGGTATATGAAGGCCCTAAAGAATAATCCCTACAAATCAGGATACAAGAGGTAATTAGGGATAAAATCTCGAAAGTCAACTATACCATAGTTAATGGTATTCTAACATATATGTCTCAACTTCAGGTTCTGCAATTCAGCGTATTTGCTACTCTTTTCACATTGCTTCAAATTCAGCAGTGTGTTTAATATTTATCAGTTATATGTCCACTGCATTTGCTCAAAACTTGATCAGAATTTCACATGTACATGCAAGAAGAAAATAGCGAATTCTGGGAAACTCGGAGTCTTTATTATTACAACGTCATCTTCGTCTTCTTTTCTTGCTAAATGATCATACTTATCCTCCTACATTATATAAGTTAATAATTCTTTGTCGCTAAATTCATTAAAGTTATCATGTTTTTATTCATTATATTTTATTAAAACTTCCTAATCCCATTATATTAATTTTTTTACTATATCATTTCCGTAACTTTAAACATCTAAAAATTATACTATTCTTTAACACCGTCTCCTCCAACCCAACACCTAGCATTACCACCACCGTTGTCTCATGTCTCGGCCACTTTCACATCCGCTTACCGTCACTGGCACGGCAACCGGAAGTCTTACCATATGATCAAAGTCAAATGCACACGAATTTTAATAGTATACAAATCATAATTGTCTAATAAACATGTAACCATCAAATTCACACTAATTTTAATTTAATAGGAATATAATTGTCTAAAAGACAATAAATTACCTAAAGCACATAATATAAACAATTCGGTTACATAGTACTCACTTAATTGTGTTCCTAAAGGAAGGGAGAAGTAAACTTTATTTTTTTTTCTATTTGCCTCTAGACTTTGGGTAAGGGATCTAGTATCTCGACCACTGTATCCCTTGGTAAAGTACAGATATATTACACACCAATAAATCGAGAAAGGGTCATATTCAACAGCTAAAATATGCTGGGTTTAACTTACGAAAACATGTATGTTCTACTATGATGTACGAATATGAAGACAGCGGTACGGATACGACGATATAAATTAATTTTTGAATTTTCAACGTGAAAGACGTTCAATACGATACGATAAAATAATACTTTTAAAAATATTGGTCCGTTATATATTTTTTATATTTTTTGTATGTCGGTCCGTGTGAACAAGACTAGTGTGTCCCTGTACCCTGGGGCCTGGATATGATGGAAAAGAGATATCATATGCACGTACCGATTTATTAGTTATTTATTTCCACGTTCAACCTCAGATTTCACGTTTTGTTCTTTATTACAATTTTTAATAGATATAGGCTAGCATTTCAACTCAAAGTGTAGGTGAATTTTTAACTTTAGCGTACTGTTCACCCGTGTATTTCAAAAATGGTGTACTTTTGAAAAATATTTTAATTCTATGTTTTCGAAAAACGTCTTCACTGTTCATCTAATGAAGACGCTTTTTGGAAAAACGTCTTCATCAGAATTTTTAGTTGACCAACTTATTTGGTCTGACCATGGATCTCTATTGAAGACGTTTTTCAAAAAAGCGTCTTCACTAGTGAAGACGTTTTTCTGAAAAACGTCTTCATTAAACGGCGAATTTTATTACAGAGACGCAGGGTTCTCGGCAGCAGAGAACCCTTACTTGAAACACTACGCGAGAAAGGGGCGAAAAAAAGGTAGGTGAAGAAATCCTTCCGAAGGTCTTGGCTTGTACCCAAGATTAAACAAGTAAACCAAAGAGGATTTCCTCGGCAAAACCCTCCTCACGTCTTCGGCAGAACAGGATTTCTTCACCTACCTTTTTTTCGCTCCTTTCTCGCGTAGTGTTTCAAGTAAGGGTTCTCTGCTGCCGAGAACCCTGCGTCTCTGTAATAAAATTCGCCGTTTAATGAAGACGTTTTTCAGAAAAACGTCTTCACTAGTGAAGACGCTTTTTTGAAAAACGTCTTCAATAGAGATCCATGGTCAGACCAAATAAGTTGGTCAACTAAAAATTCTGATGAAGACGTTTTTCCAAAAAGCGTCTTCACTAGTGAAGACGCTTTTTTGAAAAACATCTTCAATAGAGATCCATGGTCAGACCAAATAAGTTGGTCAACTAAAAATTCTGATGAAGACGTTTTTCCAAAAAGCGTCTTCATTAGATGAACAGTGAAGACGTTTTTCGAAAACGCGTCTTACACCAGAATTAAAATATTTTTCAAAAGTACACCATTTTTGAAATACACGGGTGAACAGTACGCTAAAGTTAAAAATTCACCCAAAGTGTAGGCCAACTATTTAGTTAGTGCTTTCAAAAACTTTTGAAATCTATGCTAATTTCAGCCATTTTAAAGTGTTTAAAAATACAACTTTTAATTGTTTTAAACAAAAATAAGCTAGAAGTACCACCAAGTATAACTTAACGGTTCGATTTTATGTTAGTTTAACTAGAGGTTTCGAATTTGAATTTTCGAAAACATAGTTACCATTGATAGAGAGAACTTTTGCACCCTAAATAGACTGTCTTTATTTTTATTTTTGCTGGCAGACATAAGTTTTGAGGGGCGTTCATCCTGGATGTTCATAGAAGGAATGTTTCTATAAAGAGATACAAAGATCAATTAATTACCCACAATTAAATCAAGTCGAGTAGCAAAACATGACAGTCCACTCTACAATCCGGCAAAAGTACGACTTATTAATTTATATACTCCATTAACGGTAGAAGAACCAAGCAGAAGTTGTCCAAGCATTATGGCTTAAAATTTTCAAATTATACTATTAAGTTCTTATTATGCATTTTGAATAGTTTTGATTTTTAGCTAAACTCTCCCAAAGAAAGACAAGAAAAAGAAATATGTGTACACAATTCGTATTCCTACTTCCAGAGATGTGGCCAGAATTTGATATGAAGGGGACTAAAAAAATGAAATATCAGAAATAAAGAGAGCGAATTCAACGGAGGCAAGATTATAAATATTCTAAAAATATATATATTGTAGAAGCACAGATTTTATGTCCAATCAAAATACAGCACGTGGAAATAAATATATATTAAATATAAAAAATAAAAATTTTCTATTTTAATTTTAGGAATTAAAACAAATAATATTCCTAGAATTAAATAGTTAATTAATTGATATTTTTAATATATATTAAATGTGACAAAATTTGAAATTTGGCAATAAAATCAAATCAAGCCAGATAAAGAAAGTCAAATGTGATATTTTAAAAATTAAATCATATCTTATGGTTTATGGAAAAATATTACAAAACCGACGAGAATTAATCAGAATGAAGTCTTCTCTCGGCGATTATAGAAAGATTTGCCTCTGCTACACCTATAAATAGAGGCATTCTACAAGCCAAAAAAACACAACTCAGACAACTCACAACTCGGAGATACGAGGAGCAAGCAACGAAGCAAGGAAAAAGAAGTTCTTCGGCGTTCTTCAGCGTCTTCAGTGTTCAGCATCTTTGGCGGCGTTCGTCGAAGAAGTCAGCATCTTCGGCGTTCAATTCGGTATCGAGGCATCGAAGTAGTGTTCCGGCATTGCTCTCTTCAATAAACTCAAGTCATATTCAAATCGATTGAAGCGAGATTCAAGGTGTTCTTCGCATTCTTCGTGGAAATTAACCAAATCAAAGCGTCCGATCCATAGCAATGCGTCAAGTCCGCAAATCCGGCGTTTTTCCCAAGTCAACTTCGAAGGTGCTCCATGCGTGTTCTTCGGCGTTCTTCGAGAAAGTCAACAAATTGAGGTGTTCAATCAGCAATCGAAGCATCAAACTCGTATTCCGGCGTTGCCCCTCGACAAGTCCAAATCAAATTCAAGTCAACATCAAAGGTGTTCTTTGCGTTCTTCGTCGTTCACCAAAAATCAAGGCGTTTAATTCGCGATTAAGTCGAAAGACCCGCAATTAATGTTTTCAAAGAGACAAATCGAAGTCAAGGAAGATCGAAGCCCCCAAAGTCAACGATGACGTTTCAAACCTTCCAAAGTTCAACAAATTATTGTAGAAAAAATCAGAGGATAAAAGAAATAGAGATTGTAACATACTTCTTGATAAAATCAATAAAATTCATTTGTGATCATTCTTGTGTTTGATTATTTAATTATAACACGAAAATTGAGTTACATATATAATTTAAAATTTTGGTTGGCCCCGTCCCCGCCTACTTCCTCTTTATGTTCTTTTCCATCACAAGTAGACTTTGATCAAGCTTTGTTCTTGGACACACTACTTTTTTTACTTTTATAATATCAATTAAAAAAAAAAAAACACGATTCTATGTAAATAAATTAACTATTTATATCGCTTAGGAAATTGGTGCACTCATATTTCAAGTTTTCACCCAGCACAGAATATGATATAACTGTTGAATATCTTATACTAATACTAATCTGGAGTAGTGAATATGGGGAAGATGCATTATTCTCGTGCAATTCTCCACTTGTTACTTATGGGGTTTGCAATTTGCACTTCTTTCGCAACAAACAAAACTAGTTTTGGTTGCATTTTAGCGGAGAGGAATGCTCTCCTGAAGCTAAAAGCAAGCTTTGAGGATCCTGCCAATATATTGTCTTCATGGCATACCAGTACATATTGCTGCAAGTGGAAAGGTGTGGTGTGTGACATCAAAACCAGTCGTGTTGTCGGCCTTCGTCTCAGTGAGAGGGATCTGCATGAAAATAATTGGTTGACAAGTAATCATCTTGATTCGTCATTGTTGGAACTCAAGTATCTGAGCTATCTAGACCTGAGCGGGCAAGACTTTCAGGCCAGCCCTATTCCTGCCTTTCTTGGATCGATGAAGCAGCTACAACATCTCAATCTCTCAAATGCACACTTTGGTGGCGTTGTTCCACACAATCTTGGCAACCTTTCGAACTTGCGAGTACTCGATCTCAGTAGGGCAGGACACCATTTGCTCATTCATGATCTAATGTGGACTTCAAATCTTTCAATGTTGGAGCATCTTGATATCAGTGGCGTGGATCTGAGTACAACAAATCATTTGTCGGAGATACTTCTCCACATGCTTCCTTCTATTCAAGTCTTGCGCTTGCATCAAACACAACTTAATGACACACATCTTCCCCACTCCTGCGTGAATTCTTCATTACTTGCTAATATCCAATACCTTGATTCAAGCTACAATTCATTTGATGGGTATTTCCCCTGCTTTCTGCATAATATGACTTCACTCGGAGTCCTTGATCTTTCTTTAAATAATTTTAACTCTTCTAGCCCACGTGCCCTTCTTAGATTGAGAAATCTTGTCCATCTCGACCTTTCTAGTAATCCACTTAATCATAATCCACATTGGATCTCTAAATTCCTTTTGGATAAATGTCACTTGAAATCATTGAGTTTGGCTAACAATAAATTTTACGGGGAGTTATCAGGAAGACTATTTAGAAACTTATCCAAGGAATATTGTTGGACTCACATATTGGAGACGCTTGATTTGAGTGGCAACAAATTCGATGGTCATTTACCTCAAGAGATGAGTGAGTTGAAACAACTAACTCTTCTCGATCTTTCAGATAATGCATTTATTGGTCCTATTCCAACTTCTATTGGGAAATTGAGAGCCTTGAAATATTTGTTGCTTAATAATAACCATCTGAGTGGGGAACTTCCCATTTCATTAGGACAACTATCAAATCTTGAGAAGATTGATATATCTGATAATTCCTTCAACGGCACACTTTTTGAGCTTCACTTTGCTATGCTCTCAAGGTTAGAAGAGCTTAGGGCAGACTCCATCAATTTGCGTGTGGCATTTGATTGGGTGCCTCCTTTTCAATTGAAAGTGTTTTATTTGTCATCTTGCACAATGGGAGGTGGTCAATTTCCTCAATGGCTTCGAACCCAAAAGGAACTTGATACACTTCATTTGTCGAATTGTAGCATTTCTGGATCTCTTCCAGAATGGCTTCATTACTTAAATTTGACAGTAATTGATCTATCCCACAACATGATCAATGGTTCAATACCAAAGCTTCCTCCCTACTTGGAACTATTAGATCTATCCCACAACATAATCTTTGGTTCAATACCAAAGCTTCCTCCCTCCTTGAAATACTTGTATCTTTCCAACAACCATATTGAGGGACGACCAATACCAAGGTTTGGTTCCAACTTGTATTCCTTGAGTCTATCAGATAATATGATGAATGGTTCTATCCCTGATTCCTTATGTCAATTGAAAGCTTTGGTATCTTTGGATCTCTCAAGAAACCATCTTCGAGGAAATATTCCAAATTGTTGGGCGAACCTACAGAATTTGAATTTTTTCAAATTGTCATCCAATAATCTTTCCGGTGTCATACCAAACTCTTTGGGAGAATGTCGTATTTTGGGAGGTTTGCACCTCAACAACAACAGTTTGACAGGACAACTTCCTCATACTTTAAGAAATTGCACATACTTGGCACTTTTGGATGTCAGGGACAATCAGTTAGCTGGAGATTTGTCCGATTGGATTGGGTCCATTGGGCAGAAAAGCTTTTATGGTCTCCAAGTTCTTAGACTAAGAAATAATGAGTTCTATGGTGAGATTCCTTCTACATTTTGTAAGTTAGATGGACTTCAGGTTTTGGACCTCGCGGACAATATGCTGACTGGAAATATTCCACATTGCTTTGAAAATTTCTTAGGCATGCGCAATGGATACTGTGATCCCAATTTGGCCTATTAGGAAGGTGTGACATTGAATCAAGTGCTTAAAGGAAAGAAACAAGATTACACTACCGCGTCATGTTATTTAGTTAATTTGGATCTCTCAAATAATGGTTTGGTTGGAGAAATCCCTCCGCAGCTCACCAGTCTCTCCGCTCTGGTTGGTCTCAATTTGTCTCACAATCATTTGGGGGGAAAAATTCCTGATAAGATTGGAGACATGAAAATTTTGGAATCACTAGATCTTTCCAGCAACAAATTATTTGGAACGATTCCAGGGAGTTTGTCTGGCTTGACTTTTCTGACATCTTTGAACTTGTCCCATAACAATTTTTCAGGGAGGATTCCCAAAGGAAATCAACTCCAAACTCTTGAAAATCCAATCTCAATCTTTGGTGGGAATCCCGAACTCTGTGGAGATCCATTGCCAACCAGATGTCCCGATGATAAGTCCCCGAATGTTGATGAAAATGATGGAGCAGAGGACGAAGATGACAGAAATGACAAGATAATCTTTTATGGAATTACCGCAAGTGGTTTCGCCACCGGATTTTGGGGAATTTTCGGAGTTCTGATACTGAGAAGGAGCTGGGGGTTTGCTTTTTCGCAGTTTGCTGAAGTAGCAATAAGCAAAATACTGGGACTATAATCTCTCTGCACTCTTCAGTTTACAATAGCCAAAATAGTTTCGTTTGTTCTTGTTTAGTTTATGGCCATGTAATTCGAAGCATTTCCTACAAGCTTGCTGCTCTTGTTTGTCGCTTGAATAGTAATATAATGTGTAACGCTGTACTTCCACTGCATTTGCTCAAAACTTACGTGACTAAAGAACCTTCAGAGGTTGTGCTGTGTTTATTAGGACAATTTCTGGGTAGATGCGTTATACCACCACATATTTACAGGATACACATTGCAAAACAATTCCATACAATGATAACATGATTCTCTCTGGCAATTAATCCGTCCAAAATATCAATTCAACTCATTTCCGCCATTAACAACACCAGTGGAACTATTGAGGTTCGATCACGCTGAAATATAAATGACGCATTGTTTAATTCCAAATAGTTTAAAGCAAACCTGTCTTTTCGCACTCGGATTTCTTGGGCCAATTCTTGGCGATATGGTCCGGGATTTGCAGATGAAGCAGCTCTCACCAGGCTTCATCCCAGCAACTCTCAGCGGATGCTTCTTCAAAGATGATTTTCTGGGCGAAATTCCTCGTCAATTCCTGCCTTTTACTGAACATTGTTTCTCTTCTGCTTCTCTTTCTTGCGGGCAATTTTGAAATTAAGGGTGAATGGAAACTGAGAAGATGACTGCTGAGGTTTAGGGAGCAGGGTGTTTTGGGTTATTGGGTTTCGATATAATGGAGGAGAAATGGGGTTTGGACTTGGGAGTACAGTTTCAGCGTTTCTTTAATGTACACAACACGATTTCTTTTGCATAATTTGCTTTAACAGCGTTTAACAAAATAAATAATATATATGTTTTTAAGAATGGAAAAAAAAAAAGGGATAATTGTTGGAAAAAACGTGTGAAATATCAAAAATACATAATAAACTTTAAAAAGTTAGTATTATAAAAAATGCAAGATAAACTCTATGTTTAGAAAATTAGTATAAAAACTCATGTGTTTTATAAAAATAAGTATAGAAAACCCTCACGCATTGTTTGATCAACCATACGCTCTAGAAAATTAAATTTTAAATATTAAAATTACAGCAAAAATAGATAAAAAAACATTTATAAATTGTTAGATATTACGGCTAATTAGTCGGGATTTGTTTCCTTAGTTAGCAGATTATAATAATTGTACATATCTCTTCCTTACTTGTAGGAACTTGTATCGTTATATATTGTACTCCTGTTGTAACCCGTTTTGAATATTTCAGAAATCAATGCAATACAGAAAATTTTCCCAAATACTATGGCGTTCATAATAGTTAACTTGGTATCAGAGCGGGTTTCAATCCAATAAACGGATTCGATTCCTTGCTCATCATCTACCGCTATGCAAAAACAAAATCAGTATCAGCCATCAACATCAGTTTCAATAGCAATGAAATTGAATCAGTACAGCCACTACCAGCAATCGCGAGTGCTTTTGGGACCGGAAAAGCCATCATCGGCCGAAGCCGCAGAAATCAGCATCAGATTTCTTAGTCGAAATCAATCCGGCAACCAAGAAAAAGGGGGTTTCACCAAGCCTCGCTCAGATCCCTTACCTGTGAAGACAGAATCGTCGTCACGAGACGGCAACAGACAGGGTCGATCTCAAATTGAATGCTCCCACTGTGGGAAGAAGAGCCATACACAGAAGGAGTATTTCGAGTTAATTGGTTTTCTAGAAGGATGGCGGAACAAACGCCGGACCGCGAGCATGGGAAACCAGAGGCGGCGCGAAGGTGGCAACACCATAGGGGCTACCTTCACCGCCATCACCAAATTGGTGAAGGCTTTGCACTTACAACAGCGAGAGGAGCGCCACCAGGCTTTGAGCATGTGCGGCGCAATTTCCCAGCGACAAGAACAGCATGGGTCATTGATACAGAGAGGGTGGCGGCACCAGCGGCGATACAGTGCCGGCCAGGCCCTTGGGCGGCGACGGCCGCGAAACCTGAATCACCAAAAGCACCGCCACTGGTAGCGCCGCTAGGTGTCGAAACGACAGCGCAGGTCTCACCGGCGGCGAGGCAGTACCTGCTGGAAGGACATGTCATGACAGAGACGAGAATTGGAGCAGATCTGAAAATGGGGAAAGAGACGGCCTCCCAACTCTTGTTTAATGATCATTTATCTCTAAATCCCTCAAGTTTCGAACCCTTGCAGTCTAGTCCCCCCAATTTGGAAAAATTGTCGAATGGCCCCTCAACTTTTAGATCTGTGCAGAATGGTCTCCCAGTTTCTAATAATTTGCAGATTAGCCCTCCAGTTTCTAACACTTTGCAGATTCCCCCCCCTCCCCCCCCCCCCCCCCCCCCCAAAAAAAATGTGGAATTGCTTGTATAACCCAAGGACCCAATTCAGCCGAGTGGATCCTTGATTGCGGGGCCACCGATACCATGACTTATGACCATAATGACTTAATTACAGTGTCAAAGTCTACGAGACCAGCTATTCAGTGTGCTAACGGGGATCTATTGTCAGTTCAGGACACCGGAACGATTGATATATCTCCTTCCTTAACCTTGAAAAATTGTTTATATGTTCCCAGTTTATCCTGCAAGTTGCTTTCAGTTAGTCATGTTGCCCGGGAATTAAATTGCGTTGTAGGGATCTATTCTGGTTTCTGTCTTCTGCAGGATATTTAGTCGGGGAAAGTGATTGGGCGTGGCACTGAACGTGATGGGTTGTACTATGTGGATGATGTGGCTCAAAACGGAACTGTAGCGCTGGCTCATGAGACCGTTGAGAGGCAGCGGTGGCTATGGCATCGTCGATTAGGTCACCCATCGGTTAGCTACTTGCATTTACTTTTTCCAAGTATTTTTCCTTCTAGAAGTCAAAGTCAGTTATCCTGTGAGACTTGCATTCTAGCTAAGAGTCATAAATAGTCATATCACTATTTTGGAACCTGTGTGAATATAGTTTTTTCCCTTATACATTCCGATGTCTGGGGCCCAGCTCCGTATACGGGTTCCCACTCTGGTTTTCGTTTCTTTATATTATTTGTTGATGATTGCTCGCGCATGACTTGGATATATTTTTTGAAACATAAATCAGAGGTTTTTTCTAAGTTTGCCGAATTTTATAACATGGTCCAAACTCAGTTTAATGCCAAAATACAGATTCTTCGGTCAGATAATGGGGAGGTGTATGTTAATTCCAGCTTTAAACAATTTTTCTCAGAAAATGGTCTTGTTCACCAAACCACCTGTGCTCATACACCTGAACAAAATGGGGTTGCTGAATGTAAAAATCGTATCATCCTTGAAATGGCTAGGGCCATTATGTTTGATGTAGGTGTTCCTAACTCATTTTGGCCTGAAGCTATTGCCACAGCTGTTTGCCTCCTCAATAGGTTGCCCACTAAGATTCTTGATCTTAAGACGCCTCTCTGAGAACTCTCCAGATATGTTAGTGTTCCCACACCTCTGACTCTGCAGCCTCGTGTCTTTGGGTGTTCGGTTTTTGTCCATATCCCTAAACAGGAGCGTACTAAATTTAACCCGTGTTTAGTTAAATGTGTCTTTATTGGGTATGGGGTCAATCAAAAAGGGTATTGTTGTTATCACCCATCCACACGACGCCTTTACACCACCATGAACTGTAATTCCCTAGAAACCAAGTTCTTCTACCACACCCAACCTAGCGGTCAGGGGGAGCAGTCTATAGATCCACTAAGTTGGGTGTCATACTCCACTATACCAGATCCGGACCCAAAAGATCCAGTAGGTGGGACCACCGAGCAGACATCTCCCACAGTTCAGCCTCTCATGTCAGCACCAGCCTCAGGATCCGAACCACTGAATATTCCTGAGGTAACCCTTGAAACTTCCTCATTTGATAATAATTCTACTGATCCTATTGATAATCTGCACATAGAGGAGTTATAGGATCAGGAAAAACAGGTTCAGGGGGAGCCCATGGGAAGTGATCGGTATGTCCTTCCATCACGGAGTAATCGGGGAGTGCCTCCAAAAAGGTATGAACCGGAGTATGAACCCAGGAAATCTCAGTATCCGGTTGCTGATTATGCACAGGGAAAGCTAACAGTGATAGCTAGAGCATATTCAGCAGTAGTCTACGCTGATGTGCTTCCTAGAACAGTTGAAGAAGCTCAGAAGAAGGATGAGTGGAAGTCGGCCATGAAAACAGAGATGATGGCCCTTGAAAAGAACATGACTTGGAAAAAGTACAGATTGCCACCAGGGAAGAGACCGGTAGGTTCCCGATGGGTGTTCACCATCAAACATCGGTCTGATGGGTCCATTGAACGGTACAAGACTAGATTGGTAGCCAAGGGGTATACACAGACATACAATGTGGATTATTCAGAGACTTTTCCTCCAGTTGCTAAGATTGACAATATCAGAGTCCTTTTCTCGATAGCAGCTAATATGGCATAAAAATGGCTGAGCCATGTGGCACGCCCCAAGAGGAGCCACGTGATCACATCGCCACCTCAAGCATTTCGAGATCCCAACCCGCCTCCGAGGTCATGGGGGATCGAACACGATCCGTACGCGACAATGGGATCGAACAGATCCCTATACACCAATGGGATCGAATCGATCCCTATACGCCAAAGGGATCGAATTTGATCCCTATCCGGCCATGGGATCGAACCGATCCCTATCCGCCAAAGGGATCGAGTTCAATCCTTATCCGCTCCAGGAGCTCACGATGGTGCTAAGCCCAGCCGGATCGACATCGGTCCCAGACCTGCTAACAGGATCGCACCTGAGCGTGGGAACCACATGTCCTTCAAGCCGGGCATCCCGGTCGGATCGAGTTCGACCCCCTTATAGCGGGTCATAACCGATCCCATCCTTGTTCCAGTACCGGAACCACACTAGAAGCATCCTTGACCCGCGCGAGACAGGGGATCGAAATTCTCCCCACTGACAGGTTCCCTATTGCGGACATACTTCACCACGATTTACTTGAGTTCGACCTCGCAGATCGAGACCCCACGTCACCTGGCAACAAGATACCATAACGCATCTTTGTCGGGCCACGTGTAGCTCCCCTATTCATCACAACTAGACGTGCTACAATGCATTTAATGCCTGCGGTACGTGTCTACGCCAAAAAGGAAAATAAGGTACACTCGACCTCAAGTCACCTGTTCGCGTCCGACAAACGAACCGATCGTGTAGCACCCGGAACGTCGAGATACCACACCTCCGCACTATAAGTCGATCCACATACGAAATGGATAGTCCGTACATGAACCAACCTATAGCGAACGGGTGACAATAAAAAAAAAAACAACACTCTAGCTAGGCAGGACTAACCCTCATTTAATACCAACGTACATAAAAATAAAACGGAAGCATAAGGTACACGCATTTCATTATCACCGTTCAAGTTCAACTTCATTACTTACATGTACAATTCAATCCTTCCAAAACCAAAGCTTAACATACATAAGTACCAACTGCTATAACAATCGATATGCACATCATTAAGGTACAAGAAAATGAAGAAAACAAGTGCTAGACCCAAAATAAAGACCAACTCCCGCCTAGCACTAAACCTACAAAACTGAAAAGGTGAGGTGTCAGTCTATGAAAGACTGAGCGAGGGGTTTATAAATAAATATTAGCGCAATTACCATGCAAGTTATAGTCTCGGGTAAGGTTTTATAAAAGGGAAGCAATATAAGTTCAATAATAAAATACAACTCGCCCGAGATTACAACTAATCAATTTAACAATATCACCGTTATCACTTCAATTCAATCAGTGGCCCGGCGAGTGAGGGAAATTCTCCAACCTTACTCCGACAGTGAACATTACCAATATTTAGATTATCAATGGTTAAGTGAGCATACAAGTTATTACAGTGCACAATAAGCAGTTTCAGTCCCTTCTTCCTCCGGTGATGGCCGGGTGATCGGCCCGAACCATCCAATCAGACGAGGGGAGCGCGAACACTCAAACCCTCAGGTTCCCATCACCCAACCAAACCTCCTGGTGGGTTCCGGGTTAGTCCTATCAATCATGTGGAGAGTGAGCACAAGGTTAACCGGCGACCCCTATGGTCGTCCCGGGTCCCCCTGACCCACACCTCCTAGGCCCCATTCAACATTCATTCATTCATTCTCGCCAAAACATCAATCAATCAATCAATCAATCCGTTCGATCTGTGAAACCAGTTGAAAATCAACAGATTTTGGAAAACTATAGATATATGGATACATTTTGGCTTAAAATGTCACATAGGGTTATATGGGTTCTATATATCTAGAAATTAAAACTCACCTTGACAAACCAACCAAAAAGGAAGTAAGAGAGCACCCTATGGAGCGGGATCCTCGAAACCGGGACCGTGATCTGTGTAACAAGGACAAGTGTACATGAAACTCGACTATTATGAAATAATTAAGACGAACGGCAAAGTCATGCAATAACAATTTAAGGAATGTCAAATAAGAGCATGATTATAAATAAACCAAGTATATTACACTTATAAGTCACATATGGGAGCCAAATAAGTGAGAGGAATGCAATAAGAAGGGTTTTGGTGAAGTTTGGCAAAAACCGACAATTCTCGAAAATGACCATACTGGGGAAAAATGGGAATAACTCAAGTTATAGAAATTGAAATTGGGTTTTGTTTATTGGGAATGAAACTAGACAAGTAGAGCTTTAAAATGATATATGGCTCGTTTTCTAATTCAAAGCGTGGAGAAAATGGCGAACGGTTGAAGTTGGGTGAAAGCAGTTTGTCGGTAAAGCAGCGACACCAAACAGAATTGATTATAACTCACAAATGTGAAAATATATTGAGATGATTCCAATTTGAGATTGTTATAGACTTCAAGATCTTTCCAACAAATCAAATATCAGGTCATTTGGAGTTTGGATGAGGGAGTACCCGGCCGGGTAAAATTCAAGGGAAAAGTTCCCCGACCGGGTAAGCTATCCAGAAGCTTTTCGGCATAAAACTACCCGCCCGGGTACTTTTTATGCACAAAAAGTACCCCGCCGGGTACTGTTCCAGGGCTGGAAAAAGGGGCAAAACAGGGCTAGCTTCGGGGAAGGAAGAAAAGGGATGAAAACCCAAAGCAAACTCAACCAAAATGCTCCAAAACAATCATATAACATGCATATAACTTAAATACAACATTTAAGTAACATTTAATCTAAGGTAACATACTTAGATCATCAAGAATTCATCATTCGCAACCCATAAAATTCATATATTCCAACTTCTCATTTTATACAAGAATTCATGCAAGCTTTGAAGATTAATGATCCTAATCATGCTTCTAACATCAAATAAACAAGTAATCACATCATAGATTCTTAAACCCTACTTCATGTATAAATCAAGAACTCAATAATATCTCCAACTCTACCTTAATGAAAGAAAGAAGAGATGAAATGAAGTGATGATGTTGATGCTCCAAAATATGCAATTTTCCCTTGAATTCAAGCTTGAAAATGATGAAATCCACTTCTTCTCCTTGGGGTTTTTGGATCGGGATGAGGGAGAGAGAGGAGGGATCATGTGTGTATATGTTTGTATGCAATAAAGTGATATATGCTAGATATTATATGACTAGGCACAAATTGCAATTTAATCCCTCCAAATCATAAGTCATGCAATTAGGTTCGCACTCATGGAAAATGGTCATTTAAGTCCCAAGCAAAGTTAATGCAATTAAGTCCACCAATTTAAGAAATGATCACTTAAGGGCAATTAAGTAATTAAACCACATTTGCCAAATAATTCACGTAATTTCTCACGTTAACAATTATTTCATATAAGTTCATAGAAAATATAGTGCATCTAAGGGTATGCAATGTATATAAACTGTCACATATTGCACTTAGGAAAAACGGGACGTTACAGATCGACTGCAGAAGCAATTAATGCATAGTCGCGGTACACGCACTACTGTGTTAATTGCTCTTGACTATAAATACCCAGGCCTTGAACAGTGTTTGGTAAGCAATTTAAGAGCATTTATTTTGCCTCTCTAGCATTTATTTCTCTCTCTAAGAGTCTCCCACTGACTTGAGCATCGGAGTGCCAAACTTGGGTCCAACCCCAAGTCCCCAATTTGTCCTTTGAGCTCATGTGTGTTGAGTGTTTTCAGATCGATTAAAGAGCCCACTACTACAAATTCTTGACTGATCGACCCGATCTTGCCAACTAGACCTCCAACTCAGCCAAACCATTTTCGGGCCGGATCAGTTTGGAGCCGTCTGTGGGAAACCTTTATCTCTTTACCTCGATCTTGAGTTAGAAACTCGAACACCTTCTGTTCTTTTAAAAATATGGTGAATACATGAAAGACCTAGCACGAGGAGGACTTGGAGGAGGTCTCCAAAGGCAGGCACGACACTAACGCGCCGCTTGGTAACCCCCCCACTGCTCCCCCCGTCGTCGGGAACGTTGGCCCCAGCGCCAGTGTGATCATGCCTCAACCAGAGGCTGCCCCGAGGGTCGCCATTACACAGGCTGACCTTGACGCCTTCCTCGACCAATGGCGGGCCGAAATCGAACAGGCCCAAGCCGAGGGCCGGGAACCAAGACTCCCTGAGTTACCAAGGGCGAGCCCCGCTACTATCCCAAGTCCAGTGATAGTCAGCACACCGGGACCCGCAGCTCAAACTTACGGGTCTGCAGTCCCCTACTACCTCCAATCGGTCAACGGCGGACCTACTCAGGTCATATGGGGCCTCCCCCCCAGGCGGGCACGGGCCAAATCCAGGTCCAAGGATTCGTACCTCCGCCACCGCCTGCGGAGGAAGCAAGCATGGCCCGTCTGAGGGTCATGGCGATTCAGGCCACCCCAGCCGCGTAAATAAGGGCTAACACTCGATTGACGACGACCATGCGGAGTATGAGGATTTGCGGACCCGAATACCCGCTCGGGACGAGGCGGCTAGGATCGTCGCCGCCAGTCAAGAGAATGAGCCGGATCGATATATCGACCCACCAAGAAGGCGGGTGCAAGACCGCTTGGGAGATCGAGGATATGTTGTCTCCGAAAGGCAGGTCGACGCGCGCGGTTGATCCGTCGACCCCTGCGCTATCGATCCGACCGGGAGGAAGCTTCCCCATTTTCTGAGGACATCCTCTGCATGACCTGTGACGGAGGTCGGATCCCCTCCGGGCTACCTTTCTATAATGGGACTACAAATCCCGAAAAACACGTGGCCACCTTCGAAAATAGGATGTTGCTGCACCCCCACCCGCAGCAAATCTGGGCCAAGATATTCGTCACTACTTTGACGGGCCCCACGCAGGACTGGTTCTCTTCAATCGATGCATCGGGACCTACAATCACTTTGTAGATCGGTTTTCGACGCACTTCTCCTCCATGTCAAGGGAGAAGCTGCCCCCTTCTTACCTCAACAACCTTCGTCAAGAAAAGGGGGCATCCCTCTGAGACTTCTTTACCCGATTCTCGAGGGAAGTGGTCAGGGTCGAAGACCCAACGATGGACACTTTGCTACCGGTCGTCCATCGGGCACTACGCAACCGCCTGTGGGTGGATGAGATCGTCAGGGCCGGTCCGCGTAACCTGACCGAGATTCAAGACCTCGCTCAGGAAATGGCGTTGGCACATGGGCCAGCCCCTCTGCCCACTTCGGAGGGTCATCATTTTGGTCGAGCTCGACCCCGAGCAGGAAGGGAATCGAGCCGAAGAAGTCCAAGGGGAAAGCCGATCCGCCGACCCAGATCGACCGATGAAACTATATTCCCCTCAACACGACCGTCGAACAAATATTCACGGTCATGGATAAGAAACTCCTGAACAAGCCCAAGACCATCCGAGAAGGTCCCAAGGCCCAAAGGTCGTGGAAGTTTTGCGGGTATCACCAACAGTGGGGCCATACCACTGAGGAATGCAACGCTCTCCGCGATGAGATCAAGAGACTCATCCGAGGAGGGCACCTGAAGGACTTTGTTCGCAAAATAGACCACTATTCTGAGAAGCCGGTAGAACTCAAGGCCTGCCTCGGGATCGATCTCGATCTCCGCCTAGGAGGACTGGCAAACAACCCCTCGAAAGGACCGAGGACAACCCCCCAACAAATGGCACCATCTACATGATCGCTGGGGGGTACGAGGGTGGTGACTCCAACGCTGTAAGGAAAAAGAATATCCGGAAGGCGACTCGAGAGTACAACGGACCCCGCGAGGAGATCCTCCAGATCGAGCAGAATAGAGAGTAGGAGAGGCAAGAGGTCAGCTTTAGTGAGAATGATAGCCACACAGGCCCACATCGTGAAGACGATACGCCTAGTTGTCCGATGGTGGTGACCTTGGGAGTGGCTAGCTATAATGTAATCAAATGCCTTGTTGACAATGGAAGTACCACAAACATTATCCTTTACTCTACGTTTGTAAAAATGAAATTACACAACTTAAAGTTAGATCCGATCCGAACGCCTTTGTCTGGCTTCGGGGGGTCCCAGGTCGTCCCGCTTGGGTGCATCAAACTGCTCACTTCGATGGGAACATCGCCTCGACGAGTTACCCAAGAGGTCGAGTACGTTGTGGTAAACATGCCCCTCGCTTACAACATGATTTTCGGTCGTCTCATACAATTCAGGGCCATAATCTCTACCTACCACCAAAAGTTAAAGATGCCAGCCCCTAATGGGGTCGGGAAAGTAGGGTGCGACGTCCCAGACAGTTGGGCATGTTATGAAATCACCCTCAAGGAGCCGAAGGAGAAGGAAAAGGATGCGAACGAATGCCTTGATCTCCGAACCTACACAAGCACGAAACTCGACCTTGCAGCGCCAAAGATAGAGGCCGAGGGTTCACGGGTGGCACAAAAGAGGAAAGCCATGGGACGGATCGAACCGACTCTCCAAAACAAATACCTCTTGACCCGAATGATAGCAACAAGTCAACGAAGATCGGGGCGAACATGAACCCCCAACACGAGATTATGATGGTTGAATTTCTCCAAGAAAATGCCGACGTTTTTGCTTGGACTACTAAAGACCTCATTGGAATCGATCCGAGGGTGATATGCTATCACCTCGGACTCAATCCCACCCATAGACCCATAGACCCATAAAGCAGAAGCTGAGAACTCAAAGCAAGGAACGAAATGAGATCATCGAAGCCGAGGTCAACAAATTGCTCGACGCGGGCTACGTGACCCCGGTCCAATACGTTGATTGGTTGTGTAATGTGGTCCTGGTACAGAAGACTGGGGACAAGTGGAGAATGTGTAACGATTTTACGGATCTAAACAAGGCGTGTCCCAAGGACCCCTACCCGCTCCCCCGGATTGATCAGCTCGTCGACTCGATGGCCGGTTGTGAGATGCTGAGCATGATGGATGCCTCTCAGGGATATTACCAGTTCTTCATGGCACCCGAAGATCGACCCCACACAGCCTTCATAACGGTCAAAGGTATCTATTGCTTTAAAGTGATGCCGTTTGGCCCCAAAAATGCCGGAGCGACCTATCAGAAGAGAAGATTGGCAAAACAATGGAAGTTTATGTGGACGACATGATCGTAAAGAGCAAACGGGCATGTGATCACCTCGCCCACCTGGGTCGAGCGTTCGACATCCTTAGGAGATACGGCATGAAGCTTAACCTGGATAAATGTACTTTCGGGTTGAGGGAGGAAAGTTCCTCGGGTATATGGTTAGTCAACGTGGGATTGAGATGAACCCGACGAAGATCGAAGCCATTCGGGTCATACCTCGACCCAATTGCATAAGCCAAGTCCAATCTTTGGTCGGTCGGATCATTTCCTTGAATCGGTTCATATCCAGATCATCCGAACGGAACCTACCTTTCTTCAAGATACTGAGAAACTTAAAAAAGTTCGAATAGAATGAAGAGTGCGATAGAGCCTTTGAACAACTTAAAGAGTATCTGGCATCTCCACTGCTGTTGGCCAAGCCCAACGAAAGGGAGACCTTGTACCTCTATCTCTCTCTTTCCAACGAAACTTTTAGTTCGGTCCTCGTTGCCATTAGGGATCGAAAACACATGCCCATCTATTATCTGAGTAAAATCTTGCATGGGGCGGAGTGAAACTACCTTCAGATCGAGAAGTTTATCTTCGCGCTAATGCATGCGGCTCGAAAATTACGACCCTACTTCCAGGCGTACCCGATCATAGTGCTAACCGATCAACCCCTCAGACAGGTCTTGTCCAAACCCGATGTCTCGGGTCGAATGATGAAGTGGGCGGTGGATATCATTAATCAGTTCAGATGGCACAGAGTTCGATTTTGTCATCCGTCTCGACTTCAAGGCCACCAACAATGAAGCCGAATATGCGGCACTCATCGCTGGGCTAAAGTTCACATTCGAGCATCGGGTCGATAGATTGGCGGTCGTGACCGACTCCCAGCTTTTCGTGGGACAGGTTAACGGCACGTACGAAGCAAGAGAAGAATCGATGGCTGATTACCTCAAGATGGTTAAAGAATTAGCCTCAAAATTCAAAGAATTTTAGATCGAGCAAGTCCCCCGTGAAGAAAACGCGCGAGCAGATGCGCTATCCAAACTCGCGAATGGCCTCCAAGGCACCCGAGATGGGACCATCTCGTTCCACGTCTCATCCGGCCTGGTCATTGACGGGGGTCGGGTCGAGGTTACGACAATCGACCCGGAAGAACCATGCTGGATGGACGGTTTAGTCTCTTACCTAAAAGACGGAACATTACCTCAAAGCCGTTTAGAAGCTGGGCGGATGAAGTATCGCACGTTGTTGTGCTTACTGGACTGCGAAGGGAGACTATTCAAAAAATCCTTCACCGGTCCGCCTCTGAGGTGCCTCCGACCGAGCCAAGCTAGAGACGTGTTGGAAGAAATCCATGAAGGGAACTGCGAAACCACTCATGGGGTCGAGCTTTAGCCCGCAAAGTCTTAAGAAGCAGATACTTCTGGCCGACCCTAATCTGAGATGCGAAGCTACATTCAATGAAATACCCCAAGTGCTAAAAACACGGCAACCTCATACACACACACCCCGCAACCATGATCGCGATCGATGTCTCATGGCCCTTCGATCAGTGGGGGATCGACATTATTGGACCCTTCCCTCTTGCCCCTCGACAAAAATGGTTCGCCATAGTAGCCGTCGAGTATTTTTCAAAGTGGGTCGAGGCCGAAGTAGTCTCAAAGATAACCGATGCAGTGATAAGAAATTTCCTTTGGAAGAGTATAATATGTCGCTTCGTGGTCCCGAGGGTTCTCATCTGTGACAACAGACCTCAGTTCCGGAGTGAGAACACCAAAAGCTATTGTCGAGACATTGGGACCGACCTCAGGTTCACTACCGTCGGCCACCCTCAAACAAATGGCCAAGCCGAAGTAACTAACAGGATCATCATTCAAAACTTGAAGACCCGCCTCGACGCCAAGTTGGGTGCTTGGTGATAACTCATTAATTCGTCATCGTTATTATTGAATTATGTCCCGAATTGTGCTTTAGTTGATGATATTTTGAAAAGAATTGATACTTTGTTATTTTTATTGTAGATTCGGGACTTAGGGGCGAAATTGGTACAAACTTGATCGTTTTATGAAGAATTCTCGTAAAAAGGGCGAACTCTCATTGCTTTGTTGAGCCTTGCCGCGGCTGAGCACATTGTTGCTGCATCAAGATTAATCACTTGGAAGTATTTAGGAATTGATGACTTCAGCATGCATACGAGTGACTTGAACGTGGTGGACTTGTTAATTGGTAGTTGTTGAATTGTTTTTAATGAAATTGGGCCATAATGGGCTGCGTGAGTGTTGTTAGAATTATTTAGGAAAGGCCCAGGTCATGGGGTCTTGGAGTGCAAGTAACAATTCTCAATTGGAGTGGAATTGGGAGTCCGGTATTGGAGGCTTGGATCTTATATATATTTCGGACAGCGGCCTTAGGGGAATCACGTAACAATTGGAGGCAGAGGTCCGGGGTTGGGGATTGACGAGAAACATCGAGGAGCAAGACTTCATCACGAGTTCTTCGTTCTTAATTTAATTCTTTCGTTTTGTTTTTAGTTTATTTATGTTAAAGAATTCCTTTAGTATTGTTTTTATGAATTTTAGTAGCTAAGTTCTTAATTATCTAGCTAGGGATTAAGATTTGATTTTGGATATTGTGAGACCTAAACGTTTTTATTAATTTAAGTTTATTTAGGCATTTATCTTATCTCCGTGTTTCGCGTTTATTGTGATTAGGCAATTTCGGGATAGTGCACGATCTCTAGGTTGTTTAATTTGCATATAGCCATTCATGATGCTTGAAGTGTATGTAAAGTTGATTGATAAATTGTGGTAAATTAGTGACAGGGTTTTAGCGATAGAATTCCTCGTTCACTAAGGGATTTGATAATCTAATTTAAATCTTGCGTGTGTCACGAATTGGTTAATTAGGATTGGTGTTTTTATGGTTCTTAATGCTGTGGATTCATTAAATCCTGTCGGGTGTCTCTAGGGGTTGTGAATTTGTTAGGGAAGATAACTGTCGAGTGTCTCTAGGTTATCCGATGAGTTAAGTAAAGACGAGGTTGAGTCGAGTGTCTCTATTAACTATAGCCAATCTGTCTGAATAACTTGAATTTATCCTTGAGTCGATGATCAATATAACAATTCGAATCGAATATCCCTGACTAGGTAATTTTCCTTTGATTGATTTAATCCTACGTGATCTTACTTGTTTAGTTTTAGTTAGCTTTTTAATCTTGATATTTATTTTAATCGCATACTTAGTTATAATAATTCTAAAACCCCCCTTTTAATTATTCATTTTCGTGAATTTCTTGGAATTGTTAGAAATAAATCAACCAGTCCCTGTGGATCGACCCTGTTTACACTATACTCTGTGTTTAGTCGTTGAATAGGTTTTACATTTATTTTTGACGGATTCGACACCTATCACTTGGGCAGATGAGCTCGACGGGTCCTCTGGGCTTATCGAACGACCCCCCGAACCGCAACGGGTCAAACCTCCTATTCCCTGGTATACGGGTCGGAGGTTGTGATCCCCTCAGAGTTGCTACATGAAATGGCCCGCATCAGTCAATACCAGCTCGATAGAAATAATGAAAATTGATCCGACGACCTAGATCTGATAGAGGAAAAGCGGGAACGCGCGTACCAGAAGATTAAACAATACAAGGCGGCCACAATCCGATCATACAACAAGCACGTCAGGTATGTTCCAAATTGGGGATATAGTGTTGAAAAAAGTGGAGGCCCTCCAGCACGTGGGAAAACTCGAACCCAATTAGGAAGGTCCCTACCGAGTTACTAAAGTAGGCAAGAACATGGCGTACAAGCTCGAAGATATGGCTGTAGTACCTTTACCAAGACCATGGAACACACACAACCTGAAGAAGTTTTATGCTTAAAAACGTATCTTGTATGGTTAATCGAACCGGAGCCCGTTCAAAGCCCGATCCTGAACTTATCTTCGGATCGAGTTCGATCCGGTCAATAAAATTCGATAATCATTTTTACATCTTGTGTACTTATTAGGCATTCGATCTACGATTATGCTGTCAGGAGGGAGTGAGACCCCCCTTGAACCACATTTCTAATAAATTTCTTAGTTATTTTCTCGTCCAACGGATCCCCAAGTCCAGCAAGGTCGTTCTACTACCCGACGAGACCGGGACTAACGATAAACGATCGTTAGGGCAGAAGAGTCCAAACTCATACCCCACACAAGTGTGGATCGAACTCGATCCCTCATTGGGATCTTGCGCGATCCCTCATTGCACAAGAGGATCAAATTCGATCCCACAACGCACAAGGGGTCAAACTTGATCCGATGATCATTTCGACCCAGTTCCATGGTCGATCCAGTCTCTGGCCGATCCCATTAGCGTTCCAATTCGGGTCGACCCGATGATCATTTCGATCCCATTCCATGGTCGATCCAATGACCATCTCGACCCGGGTTATAATCGATCCCACGATCATTTCGAGTCAATGGGATCCCATGGTTGTTTCGATCAGTTGAGGTCGAACTTGGTTCCCCCAATGCCTGAAAGAAAAATGCATAACAAACATTTACATCAACTCACAAATACAAGTGAAGATTGCTTACGAAAGTAACAAGCATTCATTCATAAAACACTTCGACCCCACCCACGGTGCGGGTCGAACATGTCAGAGGTGTTACGAAACAGAAGTAACATTATGTTCACACGGCGACACCCCCAGTCGTTGGGTCATATGAAATTATCTTAAAAATACTTGCAAAATAACTGAGATCAAGGTTGAGAAGACGGGGACGAGTCCGAGGGACCAGATGGAGCCGTGGACTTGTTACGATCCCGTCGGGTCGGCGGTAGGAAGCTCTCGAGGTCGACCGGCGGAGGGAGCTCGTACTCAGGGGCTCTTCTATCCCTTTTCGCGAACAACATGTCGATCGCAAACCCATACTTGTGGCTGCGCCAATCGATATCGATGGGAGGCTCGGGGTCTCCCTTTTTCGGGTCAAGATACGGGTCGGGGTGTTCAAGGCCAATCTCTGGGTCGCTGAAGCCCTCAGGGATGAGACCTCGCTTCCTGAACTGATTATAAGCGAGCCTAAAGTCGGCCTCCAGGTCAATCCCGCACATGATCGAGTTCGCCTCGTCAAAGGCAGGCCCCTCGATGAACTCCCGGATGGCGTACTGCTCGATCCCAGTCTTAGCGCTGCGAAAAGTTTCAATCATGGCATCGATCCGGGCTTGTCCTGTTAGGAATATTGCCCTAGAAACCTGATTGTATATCCGCTTTGTGCTTTTCCTTATTGTAATCATAGATAATCTTTGAATGAAATAACGAATTGAGGCAACACTTCTTTATATGCTCTTGTTTGGTATGCGTTTACTTTAGCTGTGCTGGTATGAGAACTCCCCTAATCCTGATGACTTTAGGACTCTACCATTTAGGTGAAATGGTTCATGAAACGAGCCCTATATCACATAAGTCATGATTAGTAAAATACTCCAAGCCGATGAGTCCTACAGACAGTGGGAGTGTCAACCTGACTCCTCTAAGGCTTGCTTGTGGGATCACGCCCTTAAGAAGGACCACCTTGTTTCATGGAGGTGCAAAGTGTATAGTTAATACGTGCGTGATACATGAGGGTGCTTACTTTAATAAGTAAGTTCACTGAGGTGCCCCGTGTGAGAACATTCCTAAATGGGAAAGGAAGTTTCTATTTCAGGAAATGGAAATTTCCAGATTAGGAAATATCTCACGAGTCATTGATGTGATTAATTGATCCTTAGACTTGCGGTTCCTTGTCACTTTATGAGTTAACTCTGTAGTCTTAGGTATAAGCTTTAAAGGGTGTCTCCTTAGACAACTGATTTAAGGCTTATGCTGGGGCTGCACAAGTGATTCATGAAAGCGAATGAGAATCAAGAAAGGACCTACACTTGCATTTGCAAGGTGATCTCTTATTGTGTAAGTCATTCATATGCCATATGGAGTCCTTGGCCAAGGCAGTAGATCAAGACATCAAGAAAAGGGTTTCTTGGATTGAGATCAAATAGATATGAAATGCACTTAGCTTTAAGACCGGATTAATAGGGTTCTGATTATTCCCTTACCCTAGATCTTGGTTGAGATATAGTAAGTAGGAGAATTGTATCTCACATGAATCAATGACTTAAAGGTTCTGTCGAATCCGAACATTCCAATTCAGCTAGGGGTTAAACACCTGTTGCTAGACTATGGTCGTTTAATCTGTGGACTGATTAATTAATTAGTGAATTAATTAATTAGGGTCACTGCTAATTGAATTGAGAACCTAGAGGGTCACACACAACAACTTGGTTACATGAGTTGAGGCTTGAAAATGATTAAACGAGTTAATCGGGCCAAAGGGTTCCACACGTGTGGGTCACGTGCGTGACACGTGTCCTTCATGAACACGTGTACATGTTCGTGAATAATTGTTTAGTGATTAAATAATTAAATGTGTTAATTATTTAATAGACTTTGGTTTAATTTTGAATTAAAAAGAAAGTCTAATTTTGGAGAAAATAATCTAGTTAATTAATTATGAATTAATTAATTAGATAAAATAAGTTATTTATTTTAAATAAATAAAGTATAAAATTATCCAAAAATAGTTTGGATATTTTTAGCTCTCTTAAAGTTGATTTGAATTAGAATTCAAAGTCAAAGTTGGAAAATACTTGATGATCAAGTAATAGGAGAGAGAGGGACCAAATCCTTGACCAACAAGGACTAGTTTCGGCCGCCCCTCCCCTTTCCTATATATAGGGGAGCTCATGCTCCCCTTAGAGAGTAATTGGCAATTCTTTTGGTTCATGTGTTGAACACCATCCTTTGTCCAAGATATACGAAACCCTAGGGTAAGCCTAAACACTAACTAGAGAACTAGCATCCTTACTAGTTAGATTGTGATCGAGTTGGTGGACTATCTCTAGAGACTTCAAGTTAGAAGTTTGAAGATTCGAGCTTTACCAATGAGAGGGGACCAAGCCGCGAGAAGAGCATTCTTGGGTGGCTTGAAACGCTTCAAGAAAGAATAAAAGAAAAGTAAGTTTCTTATTCCTTCGAATTTGGTTACACAATTGCGAGTCCAAGATCCTTTTGTTGGGAAAATTTTTTAAAATTCCTCTGCTTTCTGATTCGTATTTTCCAACATGTCCTTCCGCCAAGGCGGCCGCTCGACCCACATCCCAACCCTCGGCCTTCACCTGCTGAACTTTCTCCTTGGTTTCAGCCTGGATTGCCCTTAGTTCAGCTGCATGGCTCGACTCCACGGTCTGGATCCGTTCCAAAGAGCTTTGCAACTCTACAGCACGCACCCGGGCCTCCTTCTCCCTAAGGCTCTGCGTCGACAACACCTCGTCGAGCCAACTCTCGAGTTCAGCCAACCTCTCCGCGTTGGTCGACCTCAGCATAGCTTTGGAGGCCTTGTATTTCTCCTTGTACTTGAGCATTTCAGACTCGAAGACGTCCGCCCTTTGAAAAGCATTGTAGACGCTCGGTATCAGTTCCTGTCGATGGGATCTAGTCATTAAACCGACACGAAACTAGGATGACAGAAGGAAATGAACAAAAGGATACTCACGCTGTAAACGGCTTTGCAGACGCGATATCATTGATGATCGCAAGGCTCCTTGAAAAGTGCCCTCTGCTCCTCGATCACACAATTGGTGTTGAAAAGTGAGGCCAGCAGGGTAACATCGGGCTGACCAACCCCAAGGTTCCGTATCGACCCATCTTTTTTTCTCCTTTCGAGCCCGCCCGGTCACCTCGGTGGGGCTGTCTGTTGGAAATCAAGCACCTTTGCTTCCACGTCCGACCCACTGTCAGGATCGACGTCGGGATCGACCTCCTTCACTTGCCCCTTTTTCTTCCGTTTACGCAAGCGCCTACCGGCCCCTTGTTGTGCCTCCTGAAGAAGAGTCAGGTCATAAAGATTGATGTTGGGGTCGAAATAAAGATCTAAGTGATCCAAATTAATTACTTATTCGGGTCCACAAGATTGGGCTCGTACGCGTCCGACGCCTGTCCCGTCACGTATGCTTCTTCGGGGACTTGATCTTGAGGTCGAGGAATCGAGGGAGCCAGCCGACGGGACCGCTGGGCCAAGTCTTGGGGCTCTGGTAGAGACTCGTTGATCGCGGAAATTACCCGATCGACCATCTCCCGCTCGGCCTGAGGAATGGGGTCATTCTTATTCAACTTCAAGTTCTTCCGTGTCCGCTCCAATCGACTCATGGCCAGAATGTACAAACCTACAAAACCAGATCCAGGTCGATTAATATCCAAAAAAAAAAAAGGAAAGAGATGGGAACAAGGGTTCGAAATCGATCCAGCCCAACACATACGGGATCGATTTTGACCCGCCCAACAGAGGATCGAAACCGATCCGTTTCGCCAATGGGGTCGACTAAGACCCGGGAAAAAAAAAAAAAAAAGAAAACGACGTGTACAAGTGGCAAGACCTGATCGGGCTGGTCAGGCCGGAGGCGGAGGCTCACCAAAGTGGAAATTGGGCAACCTCATCCCCGGAATCAGACCCGCCTCGACTAAGTGGAAATTTTTATCGTTGTGTAACCAAGCGTTTTTCTTCATCGGGAGCTTTTTAGGTTCTTTGGTGGTCCACGTCGTACGAAAAGGGAGAGACATTGGACAATCGATGAAGAAAAACTTCTCTTTTCAACTACTCCCATTCGACGAGATCGGGATGTCAACAAGCTTTCGATTTGACCTGGCTTGGAGGTAGTAATAGCCCTCCCCGGACTTGGAGGAGTTGACGAGGATGAAGAATTCCCCGAAGGCCTCGAAGCAAGGCTTGAACCCCAAGCACCTAAGTATGATGATCGCGCTGTACATCAAAGCAATTGAATTCGGAACAAGCTGGGCGGCACACAAGTTGACCCGATCAAAGAATGTCGTAATGAGGGGGTGGGTCAAAAACCGAAACCCGTGCTTCATTGTGGTGTGATAGAGACCGAAGGAATACCTAGTTTTTGGGGCCCCCACCGTCTCTCCCGCGAGGGGCAGCCGAGCTATCACGCCTTCCGGTATCCCGCCACACTAATTGGAAATTTTGCGGAATTCGGGCTCCGACATCGTCGACGCCCTCTGAGCGACATCGATTAAGGTCCTATAGACATGACCCGACCGACCCGGTCGAGGGTTCGAAACAAGAAGCTCCTCTAGCTCCTCATCCTCATCCTCCTCCTCCTCCTCTGGATCTTCGACCGTAATTTGACATTGATGCCTTGAGGTCAAAGCCTGTGCCCCTCTGTTCGCCTAGGGCTGATGAGCCCCAGGCTCGTTGTAAAAATAAAAAAAAGACCCAAAGTCCATATTCGGCAGTGGTGGAACCCCACCCGACTAGCCAAACCAACTCGCGGAAGGGGTAAACGGTTTATCCACTTCGCTCTCGTCATCGGAAATAACACACATGTATGGAGCCCTCGACATGTCTCTTGCTAAGAAAAAAGGGGGTCCAGAAGAATTGACGAAATTACCTTTCTTCTTTCACCTTAGGGACGAGATCGATCCGAATAGGTTGGAGAGGGAAAGGGATCGACTTCTTTGGAGCAAAGATGTGTGAAATGAGAGGGGCCATGCCTTCTTATTTATAGGAGGGGAAAAAGTAACTCCTCGAACCACGCGGTGCAGCCATTATGAAGTCTAGAAGACCATGTTGCTTTTCCTTGAAGCGCGAAACGGAGTCATTACTGCGCCTAGGGAAAAGCATTGCTTTTTCTCGAAGAACGAAACAGAGCCTCTCTTATACCTTGAAGATCGAATTGACTAAAAAGACGCGTCTGTGGATAAGGCTGCGGATCGGATTCCACAATCACGATAATATCCCTTTTCAAATACCAGATCGATGAAAATCACCCCCGCAAAAATTTATGCCGGTAATTTGGGGGGCTCTGATATGGCATAAAAATAGCCGAGCCACGTGGCACGCCCTAAGAGGAGCCACGTGATCACATCGCCACCTCAAGTATTTCGAGATCCCAACCCACCTCCGAGGTCATGGGGGATCGAACCGGATGGGATCGAACAAGATCCGTACGCGATAATGGGATCGAACCGATCCCTATCCACCAATGGGATCGAACCGATCCCTATGCGCCAAAGGGATCGAATTCGATCCCTATCCGGCCATGGGATCAAACCGATTCCTATCCGCCAAAGGGATCGAGTTCGATCCCTATCCGCTCCAGGAGCTGACGATGGTGCTAAGCCCAGCCGGATCGACATCGGTCCCAGACCTACTAACAAGATCGCACCTGAGCATGGGAACCACGTGTCCCTCAAGCCGGGCATCCCGGTTGGATCGAGTTTGACCCCCTTATAGCGGGTCATAACCGATCCCATCCTTGTTCCAGCACGGGAACCACACTAGAAGCATCCTTGACCCACGCGAGGCAAGGGATCGAAATCGACCCCACTGACAGGTTCCCTATTGCGGACATGCTTCACCACGATTTGCTTGAGTTCGACCTCACGGATCGAGACCCCACGTCACTTGGCAAAAAGATGCCAAAAAGCATCTTTATCGGGACATGTGTAGCTCCCCTATTCATCACAACTAGACGCGCTACAGTGCATTTAATGCCCGCGGTACATGTCTACGCCAAAAAGAGAAATAAGGTACACTCGACCTCAAGTCACCTGTTCGCGTCCGACAAACGAACCGATCGACTACAGAAGCAATTAATGCATAGTCACGGTACACGCACTACTGTGTTAATTGCTCTTGACTATAAATACCCAGGTCTTGAACAGTGTTTGGTAAGCAATTTAAAAGCATTTATTTCGCTTCTCTAGCATTTATTTCTCTCTCTAAGAGTCTCCCATTGACTTGAGCGTCGGAGTACCAAACTTGGGTCCAACCCCAAGTCCCCAATTTGGCCTTTGAGCTCATGTGTGTTGAGTGTTTTCAGATCGATTAAAGAGTCCACTACTACAAATTCTTGACTGATCGACCCGATCTTGCCAACTAGACCTCCAACTCAGCCAAACCATTCTCGGGCCGGATCAGCAGCTAATCAGGATGTGAAGAATGCCTTCCTACATGGGAAGTTGGAAGAAGAAGTATACATGGAGCCTCCACCAGGGTTCTCCGAGCAGTTTTGTGCAAGGGAAGTATATAGGTTGAAGAGAACACTCTATGGGCTCAAGCAGTCACCGAGAGCTTGGTTTGGGAGATTCAGAGTTGCTATGAAAAAGTATGGGTTCAAACAGGGTAATTCGGACCATACTTTGTTCTTCAAGAGGAGGGGTGAGTTGGTAACCTGTCTTATCATCTATGTTGATGACATGATCATCACTGGGAATCATCTTGAGAAAATTAAGCATTTGAGGAAAAATTTGTTTGAGGAGTTTAAAATGAAGGATCTGGGGTAATTGAAGTACTTCTTAGGGATTGAGGTACTTAGGTCAAGGCGGGGAATCTTTATTTCCCAACGGAAGTACGTACTTGATCTGTTAGCAGAGACAGGATTACTTGACAGCAAACCAGCAGTGTAACTCCTTGATTTCCAGCTATTCAGGTACGCTCGACACGTGTGAGTTTCGAGCGTTAGGAATTTTATTTATTACTTTTATTTATTCAATTTATATGTGTTATATTAATTTTTATAAATTTTATTCCAATATGTTTACATGAAAATATATGACATACTTATCAATTTGAGAATTATTTTATAGCTTGAATTCAATTATTACATGAATTAATTGCTCAACTTGTTTTAATTGCTTAATTGTCTTTAATTGATATTTATTTAAATTAGTGGACCAAATTGTATGAAAACATTCTTGGACTAAATTGATCATTTTCCAAACTTTCCATACTTAATTGCATGACTTATAAAACTTGGAGGATTTAATTACAATTTCAAATATTTCATCAATTTAAAGAGATGAATCACGTACCATTCCTTCTTCATTCTTCCATTTCATTTTTATCCAAAAACCTCCAAACTTTGCTTCCTTATGTTCTCGGTTCAGCCATGAAGAGAAGGAGAAGAGATTTCAATACTTTTAATCACGTTTTTCCAAGGAAATTTCATGTTTGAGGCTCAATCATCCATTTCCATCTTCCTTATCTCACTCTTTTCATTTAAGGTAATATATATGATTTCTTGATAATTTTGAGTGAAGCTAGGGTTAGTGTTTAAGTTTGCTAACTTGATTAGTTTATGTTGGAAGCATGATTCTATGTTTTAAACTTGAATTGGTGCTTGAATTCTTGAGATTTATGGAAGTATATGATGAAGTCATATTTGAGTAGATGATGATGGTTCTTGATGATTAATGAATAATATAAGAGTTTATATTGGTTTTATTGCATCTCAAGCATGTATACGTATTTCCTTTCATGAATTATGGCTTATGGGATTGAATCATGAATGTTTTGTGGAGATTTGGAAGTGGTTCGTGCTTCCCCTGTTCTTCTGCCCTGTTTCTGTACCTGCTGCGTAATGGGAACGACCCTTCCCGTTCCTTTTGTATTTGGGAAAGGTCGTTCCCATGTTTAAAATATATGCTTGGCGGCGAGACGGGAACGACCCTTCCCATTTTGGCTTACCAGCCGGAACGACCGTTCTCATCTTCAGGGAGCTACTTCGGGGAGCTGGGAACGGCCCTTCCCATTTTGAACTAAGGGCCGGAACGGCCGTTCCCAGGCCTCTGGAGAGGCAGTAAGTTTCTGCATAAAACTTGAATTTCCATTTCCATTCCTATGCCCTTAAATGATCCATACATGACATTATATGATCAATTACGTGTCATAATATGATATTTACATGCTACATTGTTCATTGCACGATATCTCGTTACTTGATCACGCCGTGCGTCCTATTTGGTAATATTCTTGAGTTATTATCTCATGCATGTACATTATCCCATTTTCTTGTCCAGTTCGTCCCCAGTGCGAAGATTATTGATCGATGAGCACGTGTACGCATCCATGAGTCGTTGTGTCGCTTATCAGGTGAGGTTTAATTATAGTTACATAGAACCTATACAACCCTTACGTGAGCTTTCGACCAAAAGGTAATTATACTTATAGTTTTCCATGGAAATACTCATGGTTAAAAGCAAGTCATTTTAATGCAAGCAAGTCATGTTCATGAAAAGCAAGCAAGCCATGTATCGTGCATGTTTTAGGCGAGTAAGCATGACCGTTCACTTTGGGCCCGAGGGTAGTGGCTTGAGCCAACTGGGAAAGCATGGGCTGACGGGTAACTCTGGCGCTATGATCACCACATTGGGATGACCCCTGAATCCGCTAGGAGATTAGTGGAGGAAGGAGTTCCGGGCTTAGGGATTCATGTACCCTCTGCTCAACACGTCGTGGATGGTTAAGGCTAGCTACCTTCCCATCATTGGAGGGAGAAGGAGACTGGGGACGGGTCCGGCACCACGGATTGTCCTCGGGTTATTGCATGATTTCCATTCCTTGATTGTATTGCCTGAATACACTATCGCACCTATGCACTGTAACTGAATTGCATGATCACTCGTTAAATAATTACGCAAGCATGTTTCATGTACATTTGGAGTAAGGTTGTAGAATGCCCTCACTCGCCGGGCCACGTATTGAATGCATGAAAGCAATCAAAGTATTTAATACTGGTAGTTGTAATCTCGGGCCAAGTGTAAAGCATATTATTTGAACTTATATTACTTTTAGTTATAAAACCTTCCCCGAGGTTATAACTTGCATGCTGTCTGCGCTAATAATTGTTTATGCCCCTCACTCGGTCTTCACAGACTGACGTCTCCACCTTTCAGGTTCTTGCAGGTACACGCTAGGTGGGAAGTGAGTTGAGTCCAGTTCTTGTAATCGAGTCAGACAGGGTGCATTTTAATTATTGTCGCATTGGACTTATTGTTATGATTATTTATTATGTATTCGGCGATGATAATGTATTGATGTGTGGATATAGTCAAGACAGCATGTCTTCAATATTGGTATTTGATATTGAGTGTATTATGCTTCCGCTTTATTTCTGTTGCATTATGAGTTAGTCCCGCCTAGCTTGTCGTTTTGTTTGTGTTGTCACTCGTTCGCTATAGGTTGGTTCATGTATGGATTGCCCGTTTCATATGTGGTTCGGCCTATAGTGCGGGGGTGTGACATCTCCAAGTGTAGTGGTGCTACAAGCAGGGACTTCTATCATTGTGAATCACGGGCTAAGGATAAAATAAGGTGCAGAAATGGTTGACCGGAGCCAGTATCAGCACCTCGTTGGGAAGTTGATCTATTTATCACACACGAGGCTTGATATTGCCTATGCAGTAGGTGTGTTAAGTCAGTTTATGCACCGACCTCAGCAGGATCATATGGAAGCAGCACTCAGAGTAGTCAGATATCTCAAGGGGACTCCCGGGAGAGGAGTGTTGTTCCAAAAGCACGGGGTTTTATCCGTTGAGGCCTATACAGATGCAGATTTGGTTGGAAATCAGGATGATCGGCGCTCCACTTCGGGTTATTTTACCACTTTTGGTGGCAATCTTGTCACGTGGAAGAGCAAGAAGCAGAAAGTAGTTGCACTATCCAGCGCAGAGGCCGAGTTCAGGGGTATTGCACGAGGACTGGCAGAAATCCTGTGGTTGCGAAAGCTCCTTGAGGAACTTGGATTCCCAGTAGAAGAGAAGTGTCGTTTGTGGTGTGATAATAAGGCGGCGATAAGCATCTCAGAAAACCCAGTTCAGCATGACCGAACAAAGCACATAGAAGTGGACCGACACTTTATAAAGGAAAAGCTCGAGAGTGGGATCATAACATTTCCGTTTGTGCGGTCAGAAGATCAGTTGGCCGATATTCTCACTAAGGCTGTTACTGAGCGAGTTTTTTCAGACGCTCTTAGCAAGCTGAATGTGTGTGATCCCACAGTCAGCTTGAGGGGGAGTGTTAAGTCGGGATTTGTTTCCTTAGTTAGCAGATTATAATAATTGTACATATCTCTTCCTTACTTGTAGGAACTTGTATCATTATATATTGTACTCCTGTTGTAACCCGTTTTGAATATTTCAGAAATCAATGCAATACAGAAAATTTTCCCAAATACTATGGCGTTCATAATAGTTAACTTAAATCACCAAAGAATTATGAAAGAAAATATTGGAAACAAGAAATGAAAAACCAAAAATGGGCAATATACTATCAAAACAGAAACAAAGATTACATATTAAGATAAAATATGTTAAGAAATATTTGAGAAAAGAGTAGGAAACTATGAATATAAGGACAAAGTTAAAAACAACCTATTTCTAAAGAAAATTTGCACAATATAACTCGAAAAAAGAAAAGAAAAGGTAATTTGGGAATAGATCGTATAATCGAATGACTAATGCACTGATGGCTTTGGCACAGGTGTCTTTACAATGGGTTGCTTTGGAGCCTAACGAGCAGTATATTTTCCTTTCATAAAGAAAAGTTTAATCTTTTAAGAACTTTGAGTATTTTGCATGTGGGGTTCACTTAGTTAAATTTGGCCTAGAAAGTTGAGGTGCAGGTTTGGGTGCTAAAAAGCTCGATCAAAAGCATTGAGTATGGCAGACACGGTATTCCCACTTGCTCTTTCGTGTTATTCTCAACTTTTTATAATTATGCTTAGTCATTATATATCACTATTTTGCAACGGATACCTGCACTGATCAAGCGGGGTGTAGTTATGGCTTTTTTTAGTGGTTCAGGATAAAGAAGGGGCACCTCGGATGGACGGGAGTGAGGTAGGCTTCGGCCTGCAAGATTTTAACTTTGGAATTGACGGAATTAATGCCTTACATATTGGCCGTCACCAACCGGAGGTCTATAGATCTCGTTACACTAATGAGATGGTTAAGCGTTTTAATCCCAAGGAGATGTTTTCAGAGAGTCGATCATTTGTTATGATAATGGCATTGTCTCCACATTGCTCATGCCAAGATCTCTCACGAAACTCGGATATTTGGGTGCCTCTTAGTGAGGCCAATGAATTATCTTTTGATTAATTTCAAATAGCATCAGAGAATTTTTTTGCATTTGCTGCCCCTGTAGCTGAGAAGTCGTATGCTACCGGTCACCGGGGGGCATTTTTGTTGCTAGGCTTTGTTGGACATTTGGATTATGTCCTTTGTTTTGTACCTTTTTTTTTTTTCTTTTTATAGTTGGTCAGAGAGGGGGATATTCAATAACAACTCCACGGTTGCATTGATCCATTAAAAAAAATTATAAATTTTATGTTTGACTGACCGTTCATGATGGATGTCTATGATGAAATAATAAGATATTAGATATTAAATATTAGGGATAAATACAGCCACCCCCCTCATTTGGGGGCATGTGCACTTTCCCCCCTATGCTTCAAATCGGTGCACATTGCTCCTAACCTTTGCAAAATGGAGCACTTTACCCCTTTCTAACAATTCCGGCGGAATATTCCGGGTATATTCCGAGTGGCATCAGCCACGTGATTTAAGCGTGAGGTTCCTAAGGGTGTTTTCGTCAATTCAAGAAGCATCAGTCATTCCCGCCACTCTTGACACAACACTATGGTGAAAACCCCCAATTTACCTAGGGTTTAAACTCAGGAATAGAGCATTTTGCCCATTCAACTTCTTCTTTCATGTGAATCGATTCATCCCGCTGAGAATGGAGTGGAGGGTGCGCGAAGATAATGGTGATATACCGCCCGGGAAGAATGCTCCCGCGTACGGTGAGTTAGAGACTTCAAAATTTTTGTTTTTATTTTGGAAAGATCTGAACTTTTTTTACTGTATGGTGGATGAGATCATTTTTCTTTATGCATGTGGTACATAAAACACTATTTTATGGTCTGCGTTGTGAAAAATGATGAATATTGTCTCCTATGTTGGTGATATGTGAGTTTATTTTAACAATTTTGTGTTTCCATGGAAATAACTGAATTTTTGTATGGGATGGGTTTTTGTGTAGGTGCAAACTCTGACTTGTTCACCATACGCATGCATTATGGTGGTAAAATTTGTAATTTAGGGTGCAAGGTCTATGTGGGTGGCACATTTGGACATGTCGACTACTGTAGTGAGGATCTGATCTCAATGATTGAGATTCATGCCATGGACGAAAATTTTGGAGTATCAGTGGGGGACACCAATTTCTATTATAGCTTTGGTGGGATCAATAAATGTTACTCTGTAAAACTGCTATCAAGAGATGTAGATGCAATGGATTTGGTGAATCATGTTGATGATGAGAGGATGGTTGGAGTCTTCTGTGATCCAATACCAGTTGAGGAATCTGAGTCTTCTAGTGAAGATGGTGAGGAAACAGGCAAAGTGAACGATCCTTTTGGATTTCTGGGCATTCTTGATAATGAGGAGAGCTCAGGGGATGAAGATATAAGACAGAGGATGTATGCCGAGAAAGGTAAAGCTGTTGCTGGAGAGATGAATGATGCACCTGTTGTAGCTGAAGCTGATCATAATGACCAAAATACAGGGGTAAATGCAGAGTCGTGCAATGAAATTCAAGAGCCTATTGTGGAGCAAGGGAAAGAGCATAATGCTTCAAATGCAGAACAAAGTTCATTACCTTCTGAGCCAAGTGTAGAGACAGTTGAACAGGTGGTTGCTGATGAACAAGAACCTCTTCTTGAGGGTGTAATTGAAGCAGAGCATGAATGGGGAAGTGATGATGAGCAGTCTTTGGGCGATGACTCTGTCTACTCTGACCAGTTGGTGGACAATGAGCATTTAGGTGATGAGGAGGTAGTGTTTGAACATGGTGTTAACACAGGTGGTTTAGAAGGATGGTCATTGATTCACAATACAGAGCAGGGGAAAATAAGAAAATCCATCGCATCAGTTAGAAGACATGATGGTTGCAGGGTCTTCAATCCTTTGGCTGACATGGAAAACCCACAGTTTGAGCTGGGCTTGTTATTTGAAGAGACTGAAATACTCAGAGATGCCATCAGACAACATTCTAGAATCAATGGGAGAGACATAACATGGATTAAGAATGATCCAGATAGAATCAGAGTTGGTTGCAAGGATGAAAAATGTCCCTGGTTCCTTTTTGCTTCTTTGAAATGTGGAGAGGACACTATGCAAATTAAGACCTTGCATGATCAACATAAGTGTGCAAGAGTTGAAAAGGTATCAACTGCTAACTCTAAATGGATTGCAGAGAAATACAAGGTCAAAATCAACAGTGATCCCAAGTGGCCAGTCTCTTCTATGGTTACAGTAATACAACATGAGCAACAACTGCAATTCAGTAGATTTCAAATGTACAGAGCCAAGAAGAAGGTAAAGGCATGGGCTGCAGGTACCACAATTGCTCAATATTCTCATTTATACAGTTATTTAGCTGAGATAGTTAAGAGCAGTCCTGATACAACTGTAAAACTTAAAACAAAAGTAGAGAATGGTGAAGATGTGTTCAAAAGACTTTACATTTGTTGGGGTCCATTAAAGAAAGGGTTGTTGGATGGGTGTAGACCTGTCATTTTCCTGGATGGATGTCACCTTAAAACTGAGTGTGGTGGGATATTATTAGTAGTTGTTGGTGTTGATCCTAATGACTGTATCTACCCATTTGCTTATGCAATAGTTGAGAAGGAAAAGAGTGCTACATGGAAGTGGTTCTTGGAGTTGCTAATGAATGATTTAGGGATAAGAGCTGATCACTCTGACTGGGTAATTATGTCAGATAAACAGAAAGGTATCATTGATGCAGTTGACTCTTTGCTTCCAAACTGTGAGCACAGGTTTTGTGTCATGCACTTATACAATAATTTCAAAGTTTCCCACAAGGGATTAGCATTGAAACAGATTGTTTGGAGGGCTGCAAAAGCAACAAGGGTATCAGAGTTTGAGACCATCGTGAAGGATTTAAGAGATAGGGATTTAGAAGCTTTTAAATGGCTTGCCAAGAGACCAGCTGCACATTGGTCAAGATCATACTTCAGGTGCTTCTCTAATTGTGATTTGTTGTTGAATAATTTCTGTGAGAGTTTTAATGCTTTGATTGTTAAGGCTAGGGGTATGTCCATTATTGATATGCTAGAAAGTATTAGAATGACACTGATGAAGCGCATTTATGTTAAGAGGGATGAAATGAGAAATCATAACTTAGAAATATGCCCAAACATAGACAAGATATTGGAAGAAAACAAAAAAAAAAAGTATGAATTACATGGCATATTGGAATGGGCATGACCAGTTTGATGTTATTGGTTGTTTTGGAGACAAATTAAAGGTACATTTAGGTGAGAAAACATGTGGATGTAGGGCATGGCAATTATCAGGCATACCCTGCCCGCATGCCATATCTTCCATATGGTTCATGCATAAGGATGCAGTGGATTATGTTAACGAATGCTACAAAAAGGAAACTTTCATGAGGGTGTACAGTCATCTTATGGTTCCATTGAATGGACCTGATGAGTGGCCAACTGTCTTGAAGAAACTACACCCCCCTGTCAAAGAAATATTACCTGGAAGACCAAAACACCAAAAAAGAAGAAAAAGGACAGAGGAAATTGCAGCGGAAAGGGCAAAGAAGAAGCTAAAAAGGCTATCTGGAGTTGGACAGCAGTCTGGACGTTTAGAAAAGCAAGGACTAATTATCAAATGCAAATTGTGTGGTACTGCAGGCCACAATAAACGAGGTTGCAATCAAAACCCCAAGAATCAAAACATCCCAGAGAGATTAGAAGTACCACCGGGACCATCAAGATCAAAGAAAAAGGTGAGTGCTAGTTTAAAGTTCATGTGCCAGTATCCAATTCAATTTTCTGATCTTTGTTTTTATATTAGGTCCCAAAGAAGAGGCCCTCTGCTGCATCTACACAAACATGCTTCGTGCCCACGAAGAGAGTTACAAGAAGTTCAGTGTCACTTCAAACTCAGCAACAAGGTGACCACGTGATTGCAAGCCAAAGATCAACCACACAGCCTACAAAAAAGCTAACTCCACACAGGAAGAAAACTGGAGCTTCATCAAACAATGCAAGCACCTCAAAGTCTAAACCAAATGCTCCATCAAGAACACCAACTAGGAAAATATATGCCTCAAAATTCAAGCCACCTGGACAATCAAAGAAGAAGCTTTACTAGTTGTTGATTGTAAATGGTTTTTTTGTCTTTGAGCATGTTGTGTAGATAGATCTTTTGGGTTGGAGAACAGTTTATTCCCATGTTTTTGTCCATAAACCTGCGGTTGTTAGTTTCCTGCTGTACACAAACATGTTTAGTCAATGGCAATGGAATGTCTATTTACATACATACTGATGGCCCAATTTACATTACAATTTTCATATTCATATCATGGAAGAGGTACATTACAACAGTAGATACACCAAGCCGATTTAGACTATAAGTCTAAACAAAAAAAGATTGCATCATATCTAAACAAGATACAAATTGCCTACATAAAAACCATATAAAACAGAACAGCAATTACAAGAACCCACACAACTAGGGAAACAGGTAAGCCTTTTCCAATCTTTCTTTGCTCATTTTCAGCATCAATGCCATTCATTCTTTGCTCCTTCTCGGCTTCAAGGCTGTTGATTTTCCTAAGCAACCCTGGTATGATCTGCCTAGAACGCTCGCACATTGGTGGGTCACTCCAAACAAAGAAATTTCATCCACCTTGAGACTACCAATGTTTGAGAAAGAATGGAAAATTCAGATTTGGGATGAGATGGATTTGAGAAAGAAATTTTTTTTTAGTAATGTTCTTACCCGAAAATTCTCGCAAGAAATATACCGTCTTCCAGGATTCAAGTCCGTCCACGATGTTCTTTGAACAGTGTGCCTTCCACAGTAGCAATTGCCATCATCGCCTCTGTCCATGGTTGATGCCTTCTCCAAACTTGAAATGAGAAATTAGGGTACAAGTCTGAAAACATTTAACGACATTAAGGGGAAATGACTGATGCTTCCTGAATTAACGAAAACACCCTTAGGAACCTCACGCTTAAATCACATGGCTGATGCCACTCGGAATATACCCGGAATATTCCGCCGGAATTGTTAGAAAGGGGTAAAGTGCTCCATTTTGCAAAGGTTAAGGGGCAATGTGCACCGATTTGAAGTATGAGGGGAAAGTGCACATGCCCCCAAAGGATGGGGGTGGCTGTATTTATCCCTAAATATTAAAACTTTTCATCTAAAATATATAATTCCAAAATATTCAAATATAATTTTTGATTTTTTTATAGTTTGAGAAATAATATATAGAAGATAGATTATGAAAATTGAGGAACCATCTTGCTTTCTTTATGAATACTTGTGATGATTTTGTTTATCTTTATTTATACGTAAATACATAAAAAAAATATTTTAGTCTATTTATATATTTTGGTCGAAATTTTTTTTTGAAATGATGAAAAAATATTTAAATTAAATTAAAAATATAAGAATTATCTCGAATTTACAATAAAAACACAAAGATAAATATAATTTTTTTTGACAATAGAAAATGGACGTCATATGCAAAAGAAAACCAAAAGGACGATACTTTGCAAGTCTTCTTCGAGAAATCGTGGTCAATCAACGTGCACCTAGACTAGTGCGTTCCAGAAAGAAAGAAAAGAAAGAGATAAAGGACTAGTGCTTAGGAAATTGGCGCACTCATATTTCAACCATAGTATATATAGGATATGATATGAATTATAATTCTTAGATAGCTTATACTAATTCCATAAGGAGAAGTGAATATGGGGAAGATGTACTACTCTTGTGCAATTCTCAACTTGTTAGTTATGGGGTTTGCAATTTGGTCTTCACTTGCAACAAACACAACTAGTTTTGGTTGCAATTCAGGGGAGAGGAAAGCTCTCCTGGAGCTGAAAGCAAGCTTTCAAGATCCTGCCAATAGATTGTCTTCATGGCATATCGGCACAGGTTGCTGCACCTGGAAAGGTGTGGTGTGTAGCAGTAACATCGGTCGTGTTGTCGGCCTTCATCTCAGAAATACTCACTTGAGGTGGGATGTCTATCCTGATTATAATTACAGTCTGATGGGTAATCATCTTGATTCTTCACTGTTGGAGCTCAAGTATCTGAGCTATCTAGACTTGAGTGGGAACGATTTTCAGCTCAGTCCTATTCCTGTGTTTCTTGGATCAATGAAGCTGCTGCAACATCTCAATCTCTCAAATGCAAATTTTAGTGGTGTTGTTCCACATAATCTTGGCAACCTTTCGAGCTTGCGGGTGCTTGATCTCAATAATTATGATATCCCCGACCCTCCTTACATGATGGTGGATGATCTCATGTGGGCTTCAAACCTTTCATTCTTGGAGCATCTTGATATGAGTGGTGTGCACCTAAGTCGAGCAAAACATTTGTCGGAGGTACTCTTCCACAAACTTCCTTCTATACTTGTCTTGCGCTTGTCTTATACCCAACTTAATAACGCACATCTCCCCCATTCCTGTGTGAATTCTTCATTACTTACTAATATCCACCGCCTTGATTTGAGCTACAATTCATTATTCATTTCATGGGACATTCCCCTGCTTTCTCCATAATATGACTTCACTCAGAGTACTTGATCTTTATCATAATGATTATAACTCTTCTAGCCCTCATGCCCTTCTTAAATTGAGAAATCTTGTCCATCTCGACCTTTCTGTTAACCCACTTCACCATAAAGTAGATTGGATCTCTGAATTCCTTTTGGATAAATGTCACTTGAAATCATTGAGTCTGTCTCGTAATAACTTTTACGGGGAGTTATCAGGAAGACTCTTCAGAAACTTATCCATGGGATATTGCTGGACTCACAAATTGGAGACACTCGATTTGAGTTTGAACCAATTTGATGGTCATTTACCTCATGAGTTGAGTGAGTTGAAGCAACTAAATCTTCTCGATCTTTCATTTAATGTATTTACCGGACCGATTCCTACTTCTATCGGAAAATTGAGCGCACTGAGAGATTTGTTACTTAACAATAACCATCTGAGTGGGGAACTTCCCATTTCTTTAGGACAATTGTCAAATCTTGAGATGATTTATATATTTAATAATTCCTTTACTAGCACAGTATTTTCCGAGCTTCACTTTGCTAAGCTCTCAAAGTTATAAGAGCTTTGGGCAGACTCCATCAATTTGAGTGTAGCGTTTGATTGGGCTCCTCCTTTTCAACTGAAAGTGCGTTTTTGGTCATCTTGCACAATTGGAGGTGGTGAATTTCCTCAATGGCTTCGAACCCAAAAGACACTTAATATGCTTATTTTGTTAAATTGTAGTATTTCAGCCTTCAGGGTCTCTTCCAGAATGGCTTCATTACTTAAATTTGACATTTATAAATTTGTCCCACAACATGATCAATGGTTCAATACCAAACCTTCCTACCTATTTGCAAACCTTGGATCTATCCCACAATTACCATATTGAGGGACCAATACCCAAGCTTGGTTCCAGCTTGGAAAGGTTGAGTCTATCAGATAATACCATTGATGGTTCAATACCCGATTCATTATGCAAACTAAAAGATCTATCTTATATAGATCTCACGAGAAATCGATTTTCCACTCATATTCCAGATTATCTGGCGGCATTACAGAATTTAAGGGTGTTGAGATTGTCATCCAATGAGCTTTCAGGGGTCATTCCAAACTCCATTGGAGAAGCTAGCTTGTTGAAATGGTTAGACTTGAGCAATAACAGTTTAACAGGGTCACTTCCCTCCACTCTGAAGAGCTGCACATCATTGATGGTGTTGGATGTCGGAGAAAACATGTTATCTGGAAATTTGCCAGATTGGATTGGCATGCACTTGCCTAATCTGAATGTTCTCAGGCTGGGAAGAAATAAGTTCGATGGTCTAATTCCTTAAACTTTTTTGTCGATTGTTCCATCTTCGTGTGATGGACTTTTCAAACAATAAGTTGACAGGAAACATCTCACACTGTTTTGGCAATTTAGTAAGCATGGAGAAAGATGCCAATATGGACCTTCTCGTGTATTCTTCACGTCAGTTCTTCCGTGTCGAGGTTGAGGAGGTTTTGAACCAAGTCGTGAAAGGAATGGAACGGGAGTACACCAGTACATTACGATACCTAGTTAATTTGGATCTTTCAAATAATAATCTGGTGGGAGAAATTCCTTGGGAGCTAACAAACCTTTCTGGATTCATTGGTCTCAATTTGTCACATAATCGTCTCGTAGGAGAAATTCCTACAAGCATTGGAGATTTGAAACGATTGGAATCTCTTGATCTTTCCAGAAACAGTCTGCATGGAGCAATTCCAGGGAGTTTGTCGGATTTGGATTCTCTCGCATATTTGAACTTGTCCCACAACCATTTGTCAGGGCCGATTCCAACAGGTCGTCATTTCCAAACTCTCGAAAATCCATCAATTTACATGGGCAATGATCTCCATTGCCAAAGAAATGTCCTGAAACATCAAAATCCCCAAATGTTGCTGAAAATGATGGAGCGGAAGACGAAGATGGTAGAAATGACAAGATAATCTTCTATGGAATTATTGCAAGTGGTTTTGCCACCAGATTTTGTGGGATCATTGCTTTTCCCCAGTTCGCTGAAGCAAAAATAGGCAAAATACTGGGACTATAATCTCTCCACTCTTCAAAGCATTCACTAATAGCTCACTACTCTGTGGCGTAGCTTGAATAGTAATGAATAACTCTGTACTTCCACTGTATTTGCTCAAAACTGGATCAAGATTACACATGTACACTCAAGGAGAGAATAGCAAATTCTGCAAAGCTTACAATCTTTATTATTACTACACGATCGTCGCATTCCTTTTCCTGCTAAATGGTCATACCTACCCTCAACTACAAATTTCACATTTTTCTGAATCTAATACAGCAGATCAAGTACATATTTCTAACCGCGTTGATTCCAGTATTTCTGCTCCAACAACTGAACCTGCTTTATCGAATTCCATTTTCTATTAAGATACTTTGTAAGATCAAAAGTTTTAAAGGCAGGAGGCATAGAGCACGGGCTAGTGTGTTTAGGACCCATCACCATTGAATCAAGCATGAATCTTTTCTCCAGTCCTTTTGCAGGACAAGCCATTGTCTCCGAGCAGAGCTCCACTGCATTTTGGGGTACTGTAGGCTTATATCTCAATAGCTTCGAGTATTCATTAAACAGATGGAACATGTAATCGTAAACAAAATCCATCTTCAAATCATTTTGGATGAAATCACTTGCTTGCCTCCCAATTTCTTCAGCCTGTATAAGTAAAAATTAAAAATAATAGAATATAAAGAGGATAATTACACCCATATATATTGAGGTTTGGTCTAATTACAATAACTTCCCACTGGGATACTCTATGATTTGGCTTAACGTGTGCTATTATAGTCATAATTTTGGAGTAAGATATTGATCAGTAAGCGTCAAGAGACAAAATAGGGTATTCATTAATCAAGCATGTAAATCATCGAAATTCATCAATTCACATGTAAGGTAAATTCCTTCATGAGGGAAGCTCTTGTAATTTCTCAAACCTTAAGGGGAAGTTTGTGTAATTATAACAAACCTCGGGGTATGCAAGTGTAATTAACCCAAATGATAAGGATAATATTAAACTGAATGAGAAATAAATACACACACACACACATATATATAGGTATATGTGTATGTATACCTTTTCCTTGTGTCTATTGCCCCACTCCACAGCAAATTTAATTGATTTGCATTTATTTTCTATGTTTATAGGCCAATAGTGTTGCATCGGCATCAAACTTCTCGTGAAGAAATCGTAGTACTCGGGTGTTACTATCAAGGTAACTGAATCACATGCAAGAATGTACTTTTCACTCACAGACCATGCAGATCCCTCTATGTATATTTTGAACCTGCAGAATAAATTCATGAAATGTAAAATTCGAAACGATACATATTTATTGGAATAAAAGAAAAATAGTAGAATTAAGTAGATTAGTTACCTATGCAGACATTGACTAGCTAAGTTTGACTCTTTAAAGCCTTGTTCTAACTCCTTTTCCCAGTCCTGTAAATATTATTAGCACCTCTACATTTTTTTTCAAATATATACATATATACATTTGCGTGCATGTGTGTGTACTTTACCTGGGCATAAACCCGAGCTTTCCAGTCGTTTTCATCGGAGACATTACACTTGAGAAGATCCATCCTTTTCTCAGACACTTGAGGATTGCCTTTCCAGTAGGCATAAGGCTGCCTATCCATCCATCTCACCCTTTGGTTCCCTTCGTTTAGATCAAGAAGTAATTGTTCCCATGGTTTAAGATTGATTTCGGGCCTGAAGTTGCAGTGTTGCGCGTAAACAAACTTACGTTGTGCTTAAGGTAAAACATCGATCATGTAAGATATAAATTTAGTTAATTTTTCATGATATGTTTGGATGGACTACTATGAGAAATTGATCATATAATATACAAATTAAGTCAATTTTGCATATTGTTTGGATGGACTAAAAACAGTCAGGCCTTCATCCCGTCATACAAAGTGAACATAACCATAAAGTATAACAAATTAAGTTCTTACCAACCCCAGAAAGACCAATCAGGAAAAACAATATCGAGGGTCTGATCATTTCCACAATACCGAAACAAAGGTGGCGGCTTCAATGCATTCGGCTCACGATAATCAATAGACTTAACAACCGGCCAATCAACACAGTCAAACATCAAGTCCAGATCAGGCACTTTACCAGGATACCGTCTCAAAAGCTGGAGAATTCCCCACAACGTGAAAACGTCTCTTGTTTGGAACGACTTCTCATACGTTTCCACATAAGCCCTCCCGTTTATGATCACTAATCTTAAATTAGTAGTTTTATTGGCTCTTTCCACCATTTCCTTTGTTATTCCTGTCTTTTACCAGGGCCGTAGATCCTCAAGGATCCAATGGAAGTAATGAGGGCATGATGGAGGAGGCAATGAACTTTCTTGGTTTGGTTTTTCGAAAGACTGAGGATAATAACTACTTGGACATGTCTTTGTTTGGTTGCCAGATGAACAGTTGAGTGGGATCTCTGTTAATCTGTTTAGCAATAGTTCGTCTACCTTCATAAAAACCGAGTGGTAGTCAGGATTCTGGTGCCAGTGAAAGAAGATTAAACACGAGATAATCAAATCACTAACCCAGAGAATCAAACTTACTGAAACGGAATTGTCGAGAAATAAAATGGAGGCATAAGCGCCAATAAGCAGAAGGCAGATGAAAAAGGCAATTGTGCGAGGTTTATTCCAAGTGGTTCTGCCCTCTTGAACTACCTGCATTACTTTGTCCAAACTCGAATCCCCTTGTACTTAATGTTGTCTTCACATGGAACTACGAACGGAGGCGAGGGACTTCTACATGTAAGAAACTAGACATTTTTGCTTCCGTCTTTTGAAATTAAACTATATTAACTTGTATGCAATGACATATTTTTTCAGAATCATGGCTGAGTGAAAATTACTATATCATGAAATCGGACGGTTTGCAATGTGAGATAAGAAGAGACCAAATCATCAAAGTAGCCATAAAACATAGACAATCGATACCATATTAGCTCAGGTCATTTTAAAGCACAAAGATGACTGTCTGAGACAAATATATCAAGATTTTAGATAAAATGCCCACAATCTTGAGTGTTAAAACAAACACATTCCACCATCCAAATTTCACATCAAAACCATATTTACTCACATTCCCATCAAATAATCAATCATTTACACTAATAAAATCACGATATTTGCTCTATATAGGCTGCCTTATCAGCCATCTTCACTCCATCATGCAAGCTACATGTACTGAAAAATCAATGGATATGCAATGCATCATACATCAATTCTCAAATCTCACAAATGCAGGACAATGGATGAAAGAAAAATCTAAAGCAAAATTTGAAGATATTTTCTCATAATTAATCCTAAACATACAATCAAAACAAGCCCTCGAATCCCATTTCCACAATTTCCTTTTTGGCATAACCCATCATTGTAAACAAGCATCACTGTCATTTCAACTTGAGGTGAAAAGAATTCAATAAATATGTAAAGAAAATTATTGACAAAAGAAATGGAAAGGAAATGACAGTTTCAGTTACCTAAAGTAGATTCTTTCTCTTTTTTCTGTTTGCTGCTGTAAAAGGATGTTATTTTTTCGATCTTTTTCCTTCTTCGTGTTTAGAGACATGTTTAGTTATTTAAGTTCAGAGTTTCCCTCTTTCCAAAGTGCAACCCTGACCTAGTATTTGGAGTTCGAGCTTGTAAAATGCACACAATTATATCCACAATTTATATATGAATTGTAAAACTGTTTCTAGTGCACGAAAACGGGTTTTTATTTGGTATTTCAATTAATTCGACCAAAGTGTTCTTTGTGTCCTTCTAAACATAGGCCAAGCTTGAGGAGCAATCATTCTCTATGGTATTCTGTTTGGGGCAAAATAACAAACACTTAGAGCTCATGTTGCCAAGCTTAGTGTTATCTAGGGAACATGAAATGCAATCCGACCTAATATTACAAACTAAAAAGGTAAAGAACAACAATAATTTCTATAACTAAAAGGCTATTGCCAGTATATTCTCAACCCACAAAACAGAGAATTGAAATCAGAAAAAAGAAAAAAAAGAACTCAGAAGAAAAAATAGAAAAAGAGACATAAGCTGCTCTCCGATGCTTGAATTAAAGAAAAAGCAAAAGGATTTCGGGAAAAACGAAATCACTACCTCAAAGCCGTAAATAGATAACGCTTATATAATTGCTCCTCCTTTTGGCCGAGAAATTAGAGAGATAACGTTAGAATTAACGACAGTTAATAAAACAGGGGATCTCAAGCCAAAATAGTTTCGTTTGTTCTTGTTAAGTTTAAGGCCATGTAATTCAAAGCGTTCATTACAAGCTCGTTGCTCTTCTTGGTCGCCTGAATAGTAAAGTATAACGCTGTACTTCCACTGAGGAACCATGCCGGCTTTAGAGGTTCTGCTGTGTTTATTTGGAGCCACCCTGAAAAACAATTGATTCCATAAATGATAACATGATTCTATCCGGCAATTAATTTGTCCAAAATATCAATCCAACTCTTTCCTCCATTAACGACACCGGTGGAATTATTGAGGTTCGTTGACGGTGAACTATAAATGATGCTTTGTTTAATTTCAAATAGTTTAAAGCAAACCTTATTCCTTTCCCATTCCTATTTCTTGGGGCAATTCTTGGCGATATCATGATCGGGTCTTTGCAAATGAAGCAGTGATATTATTGTAGTCTAACTCTCCACTGAATACACTTTGTATAAGTAACTTATCTGTAACACACTGAACTAACTTGGAAAATAGAGAAGATATCAAGCAGCTCTCACCAGGCTTCATCCCAGCAACTCTAAGCGGATGTTTTTTGAAAGACGATTTTTTGGGTTTGTTTGGATCATTGGAGTCAGATTTCTTTCGCTTGAATTAACTATTCTTGTTCTTGTTTTTCTTCTTATTTGGATCTTTCGGCGCGTCGGCTCCGGCTTCTTGAAAAGGTCAGGGTGCTCCTCTTTATACCGTTTTCTGGCCAATTTCTGCCTTTTCAGTATCATTATTGGAGGGGAACTGGGGTTTGGACTTAGGATAAGGGTGATTTTCTAAAACTAGTATGTTTTTGGAGGTGTATTTCAACTTTGGTGTACTTTCCAAGTCTATTGTAACTTTGGGGTGTTCCGCCTTTGGGAAAAGCGGAACACCAAAAAAGTTATTTTTTTTTAAATTTTTTCCGTTGTTTCGCTTTCAACGACTACGGAATCACTATTTATTGGGGTTCAACCGAGAGCAGCCACGTGGTAGCGTTTACTGCGCTTTGGTGTTGATGAATAGTAATTACGCCTTCATGGAAAGTGGAATTTCTGCGAATTTGGGTCCTCTTAATTCCGCGAGATATCGCCCAAGCTTGGCGAGAATTTGTGTGTACCGCCCCTTTTTTTTATTTTTTTTTTTCTGTCTTTGTTGACCAAGGAATTAATTATTTGAGGATTTTAAAATTTTAAATAATATACAGTAGTTTCGCTTTTGGGTAAGACGGAATCAAAAATTCTGAAACTTCGTGAACGAAACCCTTCTTCTCCTTATTTTCCCCCTTTTCACTTCATCGAAACTACTGCACTAAGGGTTGAAGAATTGCCTATCGCTGGTATTAGCTGCTCAGGTTTATCAAATCGCCGGCCGATCGGTGGTGTTTATTGTCTATTCGCCGGCCGATTCTCGGGGACGCCAAGCATTGCATTCGTTGCAGGGACTTGCAGGTGGAAGACTGTACCTTTGTCTCTGACTACTTACATTCGGTTCTGTAACCGCAGTTTCAGGTAAAACTTTTCAGCTTTAGCTCTCTGTAATGCTTTGAAAGAGTGCATAGGCTTCAATTTTGTTAGAGTTTACATTACCTTCGGAACAGTCGAATACTATGTGACAAGTTTGTGCCATGCATGTAGATATATATTTTTCGAATTGATTTAGTTTGTAGGCTTCTTCAAAAAATGTTACCACAATCGGAAAGTTGGTTGTGAAGTTGTCCTTGTCTTGTTTCCCAAATCCTTTTCACCCAAAAGTCCCTGTCGGAGACCTTTGATTCTTCATTAAAATGTCCCTTTCATGGTCCCCAATAGCTCAAATCCATAGGTCACGAATCCAGCCCAAACTTTGTTTATTATTGCTTTTCCGTGTGAAGGTGGGTACATGAGTGTGTACGAGGGCCACCATTTGTTACACTTAATTGGTTTGTCTAAGGATTACCATAACAGGCCCACCATTTGGTTTAAAACTTTGTTAGACCAACATAGGTCAAATATAGTCCAAGACTAGTGATTATATTATTTAGATTAAGTCCAAAAGGTTTAGGAGGAAAGAAGGGCATTTTAGGCCGACTAAGCAATGAAATTTTGACCAATATAATCCTTGGCTTATATTGAATGATGAGATAACATTGTACATTTAATAAACTTATAAATATGTTTTCATGGATGGATGACGGTCTATCTAAATATTTCCCTTAAAAGAAAAAAATTAGGTGGTCTAAATTGCAAATAGGGTGATTGTTTGTGATATTGGAATTGCAATTATCAAGACTTTGGGCAATTTTATGATTTTAGTTTAATTCACTGCTACTCTCTCCCCTTTAGAATGATGTAATAGTTAAGTTTAAATTTTAATAAATTTCTATGGGTGGGTATTAATTTGGCAGAAAGGTATAAGGTTCTGTTGAGAATCTCAACATGAGATGACTTGGAACTATATTGTGACAGTTACTGGATTTTGTTTTGGTGTATTGCCTCGAATAAGTAATGTTAACAACCATGAAAACTCTTGTAATTGTGGCAATGCAGAAAAACTAATGGGGTATCAAATTTATGGTATCAGTGAGCTTTCCTTTTCTGAGTAAATTTGGCAGCTTTGTGTGTACATTGGTCATTGACACCTGTTTTACTTTTGTCTGGATTTATGTAATATATTGCTTTGTGAATGATCATTTTGGTTATTGATGCTGGCAGATTTAATCTTAGGTTTGGATCTATCATTCATGTAATGTGGATCATGAATCCTAATGTTTGGCAAGGTTTACAGTTATGCATGTGTCAGCTTTTCTGTATTTGAAATTACACATACCACCCCTCAGTCCAAAGTTTGCAGAGGATTGGTTTATAAATACAAACTAATTTAGTTTGACATATATGATGACAAATCAGATTTGCTTTAGATTATTAATTCAGTCTCTTCAACCAAAAGAATAGGAGGTGTGATTGTCTTTTACCCAATCATTGTATCATTGAAAGAGCAAGCAGAAGTCAGTTGACCTTATATGCATTTGAAATTAAACATCCCTCCCATTTTCAGTTTTAAAGGAATTATTTTTCTGCAGTTTTCCGATTGCTCGTTTGCTGCATGTAATGAAAATCCTATAGATGACTGTTCTAATTTACGAACGGCAATGAAATGAATCTGTCCTTATCAATACGGTTTGGTTGACACAATTAATAATATGGTTTAATTATGTATTAACTGAAATATGTGTTACTCTGATCTATGTTGTTTTTGTAATTAAATATGTGATAACATGTTGTATGTTAAAATGATGAAATGGTGGTTAAGTGTGTTGGTTACAAACTGAAATACAAATACTTCCCCTTTCCGGGTAGAAATGCATCAGTCTTCTGTAGTTATATAATTGCATGTTTGCTTCATGTAGTTAAAAGTGTGTAAATAATTGTATTAATAACTGTAATAATGTAGTTTGTTTCTAATGCGTAAATATAGTTAGTTTTTAACACTTAAATAACAAAATAGCTGTAAATGACTGTGATAATATCGGTTGTTTGCTTTATTGCTATTTTTTTGTAACACTTAATTATTATTTTGGCTTATTCCAGATTATTGCAATGGAAGATACGTACGGGCCTTTAGATGGAAGTGTCCTTTATGAGCAAGAGGATCATAGGTGCAGAAATGTTATCGATGGAAAGTATGGTGGAATCGATGGTACATTGGTATGCCGCCACCGGAGACCAGGATTTTTTGCGCCACCATCGAGTCGTTTTCATTTGGAAATACATCCGCGGGTGATTATGTATCTCTATCACATGGGCTTCTACGGCATGTATAGAGTAGGAGAGATGGACGTCGATCGACACATGATAACTGCGTTGGTTGAAAGGTGGAGGCCGGAGACTCATACCTTCCATTTTCCAGTGGGCGAGGCTACGGTAACGCTGGAAGATGTTGCAATTCTTTGGGGCCTTCCAATAAGAGGTCGTACGGTTAGTGGTGCGGACTTAGGGTCAATTGATTGGAGAGAGGCTTGCCATCGTTTATTGGGTTTCAAACCAAGTAATCTCAAAGGATGGGCTGTCAAACTAACTGATATCCGGATTTATATGACGAACAATCCAATTGATGATGCTAGTTCTGATCAGGAAGTGCTTGTTTGGGCCCGTTGTGTAATTTTGTTGCTGATGGGATGTGTCATGTGGCCCGATAGTAGTGGGAATTTAATCTCTTTAGTATATCTTTTAAATCTTGGCTACCGGCCTCCACCTGCGGAGGACAAAGAATGGGTTGAGGATGTTGAGGGGGTCATCGCGGAGGTCGCAAGTTATAGTTGGGGGAGCGCATTACTTGCTCAACTGTATCGCGAGTTGTGCTTTGCAGCACGGAGGTCCAGTCACAACATTGGTGGCGCCCTACAACTCCTTCAGGTCCCATTATATTAAATTTTTTTAATTTAAGTGTTGTTGTTGATCTTTTAATTTGAATTGTTGTTTTACATATTGTAGATATGGGCATTGTCGAGGATTAGGCCACTTGCTCCTGCTTGGGTATATGGTAGGATCGACATTGGGTCTATGGTTGTACTTGGGGTAGATCTACACCCTGCACCTTACGGATGCAGATGATGATGGAGTGGTTCACGAGGATGAAGATGATCTAATACGTGGGATGCATAGCGGCCTGGCACAACCTTCGTCGCCTCATTATGCAGAAGGGCATGACAACCCTAACTCTAACAACATCCGCACGAGCCAAACCGGAACTAGTGGCAGCGTCAGAAATGTCAACCCATATCTATTAGATATGTTTCCGGATGTTCCACCGAATTCCATTGATGTCCCGGCAACACTCGCTGGGATGGTGTACGATAGAAATACAGGAGTGGTAACAGCTGGCATGAGCTTTAAAGATAAAGCACACGTCATTGCGACGATCAAGGATCACAGCATCCGATGGACCAAGAGGGAGTACACTGTTTGTGAGAGTAGGCCCAAGACGTGGCAGATTGCGTGCAAGGACCAAAGTTGCCCGTGGAAACTACGAGCTAGCTTACGCCAAGGTAAAGGGTACTGGAAAATAACAAAGTTATCACCAACACATTATTGCCTGCCGATCCAGCAAACAAATGATCATGCTAATCTGAGCTCGACATTCGTAGCGAGTTTGATCCTGCCATTCGTACGAACAGACTATGGATATGAAGTCAGCAACGTCCAAACACAAGTGCACAGTACTTACGGGATAGATATCTCGTACTCTAAGGCTTGGTAGGGTCTTAAAAAGGCACGCGCTATAGAATTTGGGACATGGGATACTTCCGTTCAAAAATTGCCCCGTTTCATGGAAGCAATTCAATGATGGAACCCAGGTAAAGAATATACATGTTAAACTATATATACTCATAAAATTATGAACTGCATACATTGTATTTAATGATGAATTTGAACGCAGGTACCGTAGTTGAGTGGGTGCATAATCCAAGTTATCATTCAACTATACTAAACACGTACATGGTCAGACATGTTTTCTGGTCATTCAAACCGTGCATAACTGCATTCCCGCATATGCGTCCGGTAATAAGTGTTGATGGGACACATCTGTACACGAAATATCGACACAAATTGTTCGTTGCTGTGGGAATTGATGGCAATCAAAACATTCTTCCACTTGCTTACGCCTTGGTTAACGATGAAACAGAGACAGCATGGCGGTTCTTCTTGTTTCACCTAGCGAAACATTTTTCCTTGCCAAATAGACGTATCTGTCTTGTTTCCGACAGACACAAGGCTATTATATCGGCAGTATCCTTAACACCAGAATTCAATGAGCCGTTGGGGTCCCACCGATACTGCCTCAGACACATTTGCTCCAATTTTTACAAGGCCGTCCATGATCAAGGTTTGAAGGATCTGTGCTGGCAAGCGGGGGAAGCGTTGGACAAATCAACATATAATCGAATAATGAGGCAGATCGCTGTTCAAGACCAGCTTGCAATCAAGTGGTTTGACAATCTGCAGCCAGAAATGTGGACGGTATCACACGACGACGGTATGCGATGCGGGATGACAACAACAAACATTTCGGAATGCTTCAACGGGGTTCTCAGAAATGTCCGCCGTCTACCAATTATTCCGATCGTGGAGGCTACATTGAACCGAACAGCCCAATATTTCGTGGACCGCCAAAAATGTGGGCTACAATCAAAAACAGTCGCCCACCACTGGACAGACTATGCATGGAAAATAATGGAGAGCAATCTGAAAATTTGTGGTCTCCATATAGCTCGGTTATTCGACCATAGAGATTACAGAGCTGAAATTATAACTCAAAATGATGGATCGAGGAGGCGTTCACGAAAACATATTGTTTGCTTAAACGAGAATACATGTTCTTGTGGGTTTTGGCAACGGTATGGAATCCCTTGTTCGCATGCCATGAAGGCGGCCAAGTCATTTCAAATTTCTATCTCTAATTACGTCGCCTGGTATTACGAGCTTGATCACTACTTAGCCACGTACGAAGGTGGTTTCTTTCCGATTTGGGATGAAGAATATTGGCCCGAGGCTGCATTTCATTTGATCAACACTAACGAGGAACGACCAAAGAGATCGGGCGTAAGAAGGGGAAATGCAGGTAGAGACCGTACCACAAGATTTCCGATGGAAATGGATCGTTCACAGACTCGAGCGAGGTCAAGAGCAGCAGCTCGATGGGGCATACAATGAAGCATTTCTCTTTGACATTACCATGTCGTGTTATAACCATTTCAACCTTAATGTATAAGCTTCTTTGATGTTAACTTTATGTCCACAATAAACTATCTTACGAACTTTTATTGAATATTGTCTTCATAGCGAACATTATTTTAATTTTATTTATCCTTTATCTTGAAGATACATACCAATTTCTTAGTCCATTTTCATGTCCCAGCAATCCGCCTTCAATTTCTGAGTCCATTTCCATCTTCATGGATAGCCGAATCACTATTGAATAAACATATTATATTTTATATAATACCTACTACGAACGCGTCAGCCCTGCTTAATAACCATTTTCTAGAAATAAATGTACAGCATATTTCGCTAATAAGGGCTTACATAAAATAAAACGAAAATAGGAATAAAATTGGAAGTAAAAATGTCACTATTTATTAAACATATTGTATTTATTTCCACCAGCTAAGAAGGCGGGATCACTGCTGAATAAACATTTCTAAGAAATAAATGTAAAAAGTTATTTGGCTAATAAACTTATATAAAGTAAAAAGAAAATTGGACAAAAATGTCATGCATATGCAATACACGTACATTAGCTATCTTCCTTTTTATCTCCGTTTTTATTAATAAGTAATTTACAGGTTTTCCGCAATCTAGGTATGCGGAATCACTGTTTAATTCCGTCATTAACAAAGGCGGAAATACTGTACAATAATAAAAAACCCAAAAACAAAATTGAGTGGCGGTACACACAAATTCTCGCCAAGCTTGGGCGATATCTCGCGGAATTAAGAGGACCCAAATTCGCGGAAATTCCGCTTTTCATGAAGGCGTAATTACTATTCATCAACACCAAAGCGCAGTAAACGCTACCACGTGGCTGCTCTCGGTTGAACCCCAATAAATAGTGATTCCGTAGTCGTTGAAAGCGAAACAACGGAAAAAATTTAAAAAAAAATAACTTTTTTGGTGTTCCGCTTTTCCCAAAGGCGGAACACCCCAAAGTTGCAATAGACTTGGAAAGTACACCAAAGTTGAAATACACCTCCAAAAACACACTAGTTTTAGAAAATCACCTAGGATAAGCGCTCTCACTTAGCGTTTTTTAATGTATCAACACGATTTTCAGTTGAATAATATGCTTTAACTGGTTCAAGTTCTTCGTCTCAACAAAATATAAATGATAAAACTAAAGTATGTTTTGAAGAAGGAAAAAAAATGACGATAATTTGAAAAACTAACTTTAAGCATAAACAATTTGATGCTACATAACACAATATAAAAATATTTTTAAAAATATTTATATATTAATTAAATTTATAATTTTTCAATTCTACTCACCAAATCCATTAGAGAGTGTTGTCAAACATGGCTAAGCGAAGGCGTTGGTCGTGGCAAACAAACACAAAGGGTGTGCCGTGGATATTGAGTGAAAGATCAAGGAGTAGGGCAAAGAGTAAATATATAATATGGAGCTATTTAGGTCGAATTTAAGGGTCAACAAATAATAGATTACAAATAATTTGTTTTACAACTTAATTTGTTGGTCATAATATATTTGTAATAATTCCACAAGATATTTTTAAGTAGAGATAAATACGTGAATATCCTTTTGGTTTTTTCCCCTTGACTTTTCCTTCGAATAAGACTTTGAGACTTTGAGAGTGTTCTTTGGGTGATGGAAAATAGACGACGCAGACTTTTCATTTTCCATGATTGACTTTTCTTTTTCCAAAATAGACCGTCTGGCCGGGTTGCTAGAAGAAGTATTCGATAAAATATTAAAATTACATAATTCTTCTAACAGTAAAAATAATTTTCTATATATAATAATTCAGAACTCTTAACATAATTTTTATCAATCTATCATTTGTAATACAATTTTATCCAAGGAATCAAATATTTCGTGTAGATATGATAGTTATTTATTCAGTTCAAATTAGAATATCTTTCATGACACCGATCATATTATATATATATATTCAATAATATCTATATAGATAGTTTATTAATTTAATGTTTAACAAAATTAAACAAAAATAGACTGTCAAACAAATTCAAATAAAAATAATTCATCTTTTAAATGAGAAAATCAGAGTTGTTAACATTTAAATTCGGGATAAATACGGACACCCACCCGTCCTTTTGGGGTTGTGCGCATTGCCCCCTATATTTCAAATCGGTGCATATTCCCCCTCCACTTTTGCAAAACGTAATACTTTACCCCTCTGATACTATTCCGGTAGAATATTCCGGGAATATTCTGTTCAAAATTAACTTTGACCGTCGATTTTTTCTCCATCAAGGCGACCCAAGAATCAAGACCATTACCATCGTGTTCCTCTCTCCATGACGAACAAAATCCATATCTCATTCGACTCTATTGGTCATCGAAATAGTCGGAATTCGGCTGCAAAACTTCGCTGACCATGCACCATCTTTGGCCGACAATTTCTCCTTTGTTGGTTGTCGGATTTTGATTTTGAAACAATCATTGTGTTCTTTACATCAAGACTTTCGATTTGATGTATAATATCAACACATTTGACATCTGATTTGTATAAATTTGCCATTAGAAATTTTGCCAAAATCTTTTCATAAAGTCCGGCGGAATATTCCAGGGGTTAAGTGAACATCTTTCAAAGGTGAGGGGGTTAAATGCACCGATTTGAAATATAGGGGGCAAAGCGCACAACCTCCAAGGATTGGGGGTGTGTATTTATCCCTTTAAATTCTACATAAAACTTTTCTTTATCTTAATGAAATTAAATATTTTAATAGATATGATTTTTTAATTAACAATAAATAATATTTTAATAAAGAAAAACAAATAAAAAATGATTAATCCACTTATTTTGACATGATAAAAAGATAATATTTAATTAATTAACCCGTATATTTAAAATAGATGTGTTTCGGGTGCCTTGAATGTTTAACAGAAATGCTATGGATCAGTTCCAGCCTAACAGAGAAGGATTAACCCAATTATGGCAGTAAATAAGTAAACTATCGATTTCATTCTTGGGTTTCTCATAATTCCATATTTGAGTATCCTTGGGTGCGAGGAAATGTCATTAATCATGCATAAAGGCCAGCGTTTACTTTGGGTCAACCTTGATGAATAATTGAGATATGCGATAAATATACAACAAAGATATCGCCATCAATTTATCCATATACATATTGCTATATTTTCTTAGGAATTAGATCCACATATATTAATTTCATCTTCTAAACTTAATTTCTCATACAGCTTACATTGAATTTTATCAGATAGTATGGATCACTCCCATGTAATTCTGCACTTCATGACTATCTTGTTAATTATGGGCTTTGCAATTCGCTCTTCTTTCTCAACAAACATAACTAATTTTGGTTGCATCTCAGGGGAGAGGAATGCTCTCCTAAATCTGAAAGCAAGCTTTGAAGATCCTGCCAATACATTGTCTTCATGGCATACCAGCACTGATTGCTGTTCGTGGAGAGGTGTGGTGTGTGACAGTAACACCAATCATGTTGTCGGCCTTCATCTCAGAAATACTCACTGGTGGTTTGATTTTCCTGATGGTGATTACAGTTTGATGAGTAATCAACTTGATTCTTCACTATTGGAGCTCAAGTATCTGAGATATCTAGACTTGAGTGGGAACGACTTTCAGCTCAGCCCTATTCCCGCCTTTCTTGGTTCAATGAAGCTGCTGCAACATCTCAATCTTTCAAATGCAAACTTCGGTGGTGGTGTTCCACACAATCTTGGCAACCTTTCGAGCTTACTGGTACTTGATCTCAATAATAAATATTGGGACGGCAGATTGATGGCGGATGATCTCATGTGGGCTTCAAATCTTTCATCCATAGAGCATCTTGATATCAGTAGGGTGGACCTGAGTCGAACAAAACATTTATCGGAGGTACTCTTCCACATTCTTCCTTCTATACTTGTCTTGCGCTTGTCTGATACCCAACTTAATAACACACATCTTCCGAATTCCTGCGTGAATTTGAATTCTTCATTACTTACTAATATCCAACACCTTGATTTGAGCGGCAATTCATTTGGTGGGGAATTTCCATGCTTTCTCCATAATATAACTTCACTCAAATTCCTTGATCTTTCTGTTAATGATTATAACTCTTCTAGCCCTCAAGCCCTTCTTAGATTGAGAAATCTTGTCCATCTCGACCTTTCTGGTAACTCACTTCATCATAAGACAAATTGGATCTCTAATTTTCTTGTAGATAAATGTCACTTGAAATCACTGAGTCTGGCTTATAATAATTTTTACGGGGAGTTATCAGGAATAGTATTTAAAAACTTATCTATGGGATATTGCTGGACTCACAAATTGGAGACACTTGATTTGAGTAATAATGCGTTTACCGGTCCTATTCCAACTTCTCTTGGGAAATTGAGAGCTTTGAGATATTTATCGTTTAGAAATAACCATATGAGTGGGGAACTTCCCATTTCTTTAGGCCAGATGTCAGATCTAGAGACGATTGATATATCTAATAATTCCTTTAGTGGCACAGTAGTTTCCGAGCTTCACTTTGCTACGCTCTCAAAGTTAGAAGAGCTTTGGGCAGACTCCATCAATTTGAGTGTGGCGTTTGATTGGGTGCCTCCTTTTCAACTAAAAAAGCTTTATTTGCCATCTTGCACAATTGGTGGTCAATTTCCTCAATGGCTTCGAACCCAAAAGGCACTTGATTTACTTAATTTGTCGAATTGTAGTATTTTAGGGTCTCTTCCAAAATGGCTTCATTACTTAAATTTGACTGTTATAGATCTATCCAAAAATATAATAAATGGTTCAATACCAAAGCTTCCTACCAACTTGGAAATCTTAGATCTATCCGACAACCATATTGAGGGAGCAATACCCAAACTTGGTTCAAGCTTGGGATGCTTGAGTCTATCAGATAATATGATGGATGGTTCCATACCTGATTCATTATGTGAATTGAAAGAGTTGGCAACTTTGGATCTCTCCAGAAATCATTTTTCAGGAAATATACCGAACTGTTGGGCAAACCTACAATATTTAGATCGTGTCAGATTGTCATCCAACAATCTTTCTGGTGTCATACCAAATTCTTTGGGAGAATGTCGCAGTTTGGAAGTTTTGCTCCTCAATAACAACAGTCTAACAGGAAAACTTCCTCGTACTCTAAGAAATTGCACTCTGTTAGCTCTTTTGGATGTTGGAGACAATCAGTTAATTGGAGATTTACCCGATTGGATTGGGTCTGTTGGGTCGGAAAGCTCTCCAGGTCTACAAGTTCTTAGACTAAGAAATAATCAGTTCTATGGTGACATTCCTTCTACATTTTGTAAGCTGGATGGACTTCAAGTTTTGGACCTGGTCGAAAATAAGCTGACTGGAAATATTCCGCATTGCTTTGGAAATATCGCTAGCATGGGAAGTGGATACTTCTGTTTTTCCGATTATGTCTATTGGAAAGATTTGACATTGAATCAAGTGCTTAAAGGAAAGAAACAAGATTACACCACAACATCATGTTATATGGTTAATTTGGATCTTTCAAATAACAGTTTGGTTGGAGAAATCCCTCCACAGCTGACCAATCTTTCTGCTCTGGTTGGTCTCAATTTGTCTCACAATCATTTGGGAGGGAAAATTCCTGATAAGATTGGAGACATGAAAAATTTGCAATCACTCGATCTTTCCAGCAACAAACTATGTGGAACAATTCCAGAGAGTTTGTCACGTTTGAGTTTTCTGGCATTTTTGAACTTGTCCCAAAACAATTTGTCAGGGCGGATTCCCACAGGAAATCAACTCCAAACTCTTGAAAATCCAATTTCAATCTATGGTGGGAATCCCGGACTCTGTGGAGATCCATTGCCGAAGAGATGTCCTGGTGATGAAGCATCGAAATCACCAAATGTTGATGAAAATGAAGGAGCAGATGGAGATGACAAAAATGAGAAGATAATCTTTTATGGAGTTGTTGCAAGTGGTTTCACCACCGGATTTTGGGGGATCATTGGGATTCTGGTCGTCAAAAGGAGTTGGAGACTTGCTTTTTTCCAGTTTGCTGAAGACATGATATGCAAGATGCTGGGCTTATAAACTGTGTTGATGAGTTTACATCTGCGTTGGATTTGGCTCGACTCGCCTGCTTCCCTATTGTTAGTATCTAATAAACCGTGTTTTAAGAGTTTACAATTGTGTTAATGGTTATCGTTTTTCTTTGTATTGTATGTGTTGTACTTCTGTAAGGTTTTTTTTTTTCCCTTAATAATATCACATATCTTGTGGGGGTGGCGGTGTGAGCATATTGGCTACTTTTAAGACATTATTTAAGAACAATCATATTCAGATTATAAGACACCAAGTAATATAAACAGATTTTTATTAGTTTTCTTCACGTTGAAATTAATTAATTGATAAAAATAGTAAAACCCCTTAAAATATACTTATATGTCAAAAAAAAAAAAAAAAAAAAAAAGACAACATATATATTTTTTCAATCTTGAAAACCTCATTCTATCGATTTTTGGTTTCAGAAAAGCCAACAACTGAAATTTACACACGCCAAATTGGCCGGTGAAATTTGAACCCACAATCATTAAGAAAAAACTTTTAACCTCTTTGATTAACCATTGTTGCTAACAACTGAAATTTGGTTTGAATTGTCTTTCAACTATACATCTAAAAACTAAATTGATTATTAATATTTCTAATAACATAATTTACTTTTAAGTATTCAAAATTTATGTTAGTGAGATTAGGAAATTAAACTTTTCTTAAACAATAGGTTTTTTTTATTTTTTATTTTTAAGACATACATTAAAAAATTAAAGTATTTTTCTCGAAAATTTTGGTTTTTAAAATAAACTCACTTTTTAAAACTATATAAAATGATAAAAGTACTAAATCTTTGCAAATTAATTTTGGTAGAATCTATATGTAACGCCCCGACCCCAAAACACGGTTTTGACGCCCGGGTGTTAATCAAAACAGTTTAACATAGAGTATTTTTCAAACTAAAATGTCAAAAAACCATATGTTACTCTTTAACACCTGCCGTTTTATTTTTATTTACACGAAACTGTATTTTACAAGATGTACATATAAACATGCTTCTTTCCATTCACTTGCCCACGCGGTTCATCCCGAACTTTCCTTATTCACTGAAGAGCAAAGAAAAATAGAAGGGGTGAGTCCAACTGACTCAGCGAGGTACAAGAAACGTAAAGGTATCAAGAATGTAACCAATATTAGATTTTCACAGATAAACAACAAACTAGGGTTCCCTTATATCGCCTCTTTCCCGGGTCGCGACCTGAACACATATCACACACATATATCGACCTGCGGGCTTCCGCGTGGTCTTTCCATGGGCACTCCCCGATGGAATCAAAAAGCGCTATAGGAGCTTCCCATAGTCGCCACTCGTATCACATATTCTCCTTCAGGTTTAGGTTATCGAATCAAAAGGCCAATAGAATTCTCAATAGGCAACCAAACAGACACAATTCAAATGAATATATCAAGGAATATCGAGCAATTGATAAGCAATGAACGAATATACAAGGATACCAAATCTTTGCTCCCCAGAAAAATGAGAACCCTCACCTAATCTCCGCGTTTAGCTACTGGATAATCGACTGACTTCTCACCTATGATTTTAAAGTATATACTCAATATCAGCTGAAATCACAAAATTATTATACACTTTCATTTTTCAATCATTACCAAATTACAGTTAGTATTTGCTGTCAAAGTACTAGACTCTAAATGATATCTTGATAACGTACTTATTAAATTAGAATTGAGTCCTTACATATGTTACAGAAGGTTAGAACTCACAAATTATGGCTTTATTTAGTTAATTCAGTAGTCTCTACATACATCATGAAAGCTACTCTCCAATTGGTGATTCTTCCCACTAATAGTTGATCAACAATTTTACGTGACATGTGTCTCATTAAAGAAGGGCTTAATTAAATTAATACACTCAAACCATATTTATAAATTCATACTAAAGGACTGACTTTTAAATAAAAATTCCTACTAACTTCATTAGTGAAACTGGGCTATGGTTTTGCACAATTTAAATAAATCAATTAAATTAAACGATTAGCTAACCTAATCTAGTCACTTCATAGATTAATGGTTCAAGTCTCCTCCCATTTACTAATCAATTTGCAACTACAGTTGAAAGACATGCCATAAATATTCCAAATTGATTTTATATTGGTACCTCATTTTCTAGTATGTTACAGATGCTAATTTTCGTTCATTTTTCTAGCCATAATACTAATTAAGATTATCTCCTATATAGGTTATTAGTCGGGAAAATAACCAAAACTTACCGGTTATTCAGATTAGGACCTTGTTGGAAAATATGTTCTAGCTCGCCGGAATTTCTTTCGGAGTCTATAACTTGTGCTACGATAATCGGAATTGAAATCTGGAATCACGACTGCATTCGCCTTGTTGAAACGATTGAAACGCTGTATAACTTTACATAGTTTAACTGAATATCGGGGTAAACTTTGAAGACGAAAGTTGGCTTATATATATATATATATATATATATATATATATATGTATGTATATAAGGTGTTTATCATTATAGGGGTAGCTTTCTCTATTTCTTATGTATTTACGCAGATGGAGTATATATATATATCTGACATTTAAGGAAGTGTATAAGCACCAACAGAAAGTATGAGTCACTACTCTAGCTTACTAAAATTAGGCCACATGTCCTACCTAGGTAATTAGCTTTGCTGACTCTAACCTAACCATTAGCCAAATATTAACGATATATATTTAAGTAAGAAAATAGTGTACTTATCCCGGGATAATTTCCTAACCGATTTTATTTTATTATTATAATAATAGTAATAATGATAATAATAATCTTAAATTTTATCTCAATTAATTTATCAAATTTCGGATTTCTATTCGTACTATGTTATAAGAATCGAATAACACATTTTTATTAATCATATACTATATATTTTATTGTATTTTACGTCAGAATTTTCGGGATATTATACTATATATATATAAATTGAATACTTATATAAGATTAATTGTTCAACTTGATATTAGAAATATTAACGTAAGGTACTCCTGGGTAATTTTGTACTAAAGTTAGGTAAAAGTCAAGGATTTGATTTTTTGAATGAAAAATAATTTCACTAGGTTTTTGAAAATTTCCCTAAATAATTTACTTAATTAACTGATTATCTAATTATCATAAACTTAATATCTGAGAATTGAAAACTACACATTTATAAATACTTTTATCATGTTGTATTTAACAAAACTTTATAAATTATAATATTGTAATTTGTAAACATACACATAATAAATTTAAGCACAAATATCCATACTAATATATTAAGCAAGGGATTGAGTTTGGTCTCTTGGACACTAATTTTTTTTCTTTTTTATTTATTTATTAATTTTTTTAATCAAACTTTATCATTTGCACTCTTTTCTCTTCTTTTTATTTATTTATTACATGACTCTTCTTAATTCGGCTTTTTTCTCTCCTCACTTCAATTCTTTCTTTCTTATTCTTATCCCTTTCCACCTATATTTTTAATTTTTTATTTTAATTACTAATATCACACAATCTTTTGCTACCTATTTAGTTATTTATCATAATTTAGTAATTATACTTAAAATAATTATAAAATATGTATTAATAAAAAGATTTTTATTTTAAAATATTTATACGATAATAATTTTTTACTAGTTTAATATTAGTTGCACTAATGGATTGCAAGAACGGAGCCCCAATCTTTTGGGCCATATTCCCCAACCTAACCGGGAGACAAGGAGGTTTCTCTCCTGTGGCTTTTCATTCAGTTCTTCCAGTTGAAACTAAAGTCGCTTTGCTGTTATTACGCATCACCGTACCCAGCGCACGGTAAACTCATCCTCAAACTATTACTTGCTTTACCCCTCGATCACCTCTGAGCTCCGGAGACCTGATAGAAGAAAGTTTCTTCGTTCCAATTTGCTGCAAATCCACCAAAAGAAACAGGGAATTGTTGTGAGAGAAAGAGAAAATGGTAACATCTCAGGTGGTGAAGAGCCCAAAATGGAGAAAGATACCTCCATTGTGTAGACAATAGGAAAGTGAATATTTAGGGGATATGCCGTAATCCCGTCATTAGCTGTAGTGATTCATTTTCCTTTCTTAGCATTAATCTGTATTGTATTTATTAGTGCTTGTACAATGTCTTTGGATATACAGAAATAAGAGAATTCCTTCCCATATCATGATTTCTCTCAAACACAACATGGTATTAGAGTGGGTGAAGATCCAATAATTGGATTCGATCCTTACTCATCACGTACCATACCTTTCCCGGCCATGGCCGACGATAGTAGCAGCAGCCCCGGCAAGGGGTCGCAGCAGCCCGGCGACTCCTTAGCCACCCAACTAGCTAGCATACTCAGCACCCTACAAGCACAACCCGAAACCAGTCAGAATCAAAGCCATATGCCTCAATCTGTTTCAATCAACATCAAATTAAATCAATTCAACTACTCCCTCTGGCCACGGCTAATGAAGATGGAGATTGGAGGGAGAGGGAAGTTGAACCACCTCACCGGAAACCCACCACCTCCTGTAACCGATTCACCGGCCTACGTCAAATGGGAACAAACGGACCTTATTGTCTGTACGTGGCTGTTACACAACACGGAACCAGAATTGGTGACCTTGTTCGCCGAATACCCATCGGCCAAAACACTGTGGGGTGGTCTAAATTCCACCTATAGCCAAAGCGGCGATGGCCTTCAGATTTTCGACCTTACGGTCAGGGCCAACAACATGAGACAGAGTACCGATAGCATCGAGAAGTATTACAGTAATCTCCAACGGATCTGGAGAGAAATCGAAATTCGACAATCCAACCCGATGGCGTGCGAACTCGATATTGTAACCTTCAACCGCCTCAGAGTCGAGACCCAATTGTTCCAATTTCTCGCCGCAATTGATGACAAATATGAGTCGGAATGACGGGACCTGCTGAGGGAAGACCCGTTTGTTAGGAATAGTGCCCTAGAAAGCCGATTAGTCATAATCCGTTTTGGGACTTTCCTAGTATCACAGACAATCTTTGAATAATATACGATTGATTAATATCATAGGCAAACACTTCTTTATATGCTCTTGTTTGGTATGCGTTTACTTTAGCTGTGCATGTATGAGAACTCCCCTAATCCTGATGACTTTAGGACTCTACCATTTAGGTGAAATGGTTCATGAAACGAGCCCTATATCACATAAGTCATGATTAGTAAAATACTCCAAGCCGATGAGTCCTATAGACAGTGGGAGTGTCAACCTGACTCCTCTAAGGCTTGCTTGTGGGATCACGCCCTTAAGAAGGATCACCTTGTTTCATGGAGGTGCAAAGTGTATAGTTGATACGTGCGTGATACATGAGGGTGCTTACTTTAATAAGTAAGTTCACTGAGGTGCCCCGTGTGAGAACATTCCTAAATGGGAAAGGAAGTTTCTATTTCAGGAAATGGAAACTTCCAGATTAGGAATTATCTCACGAGTCATTGATGTGATTAATTGATCCTTAGACTTGAGGTTCCATGTCACTTTATGAGTTAACTCTGTAGTCTTTGGTATAAGCTTTAAAGGGTGTCGCCTTAGACAACTGATTCAAGGCTTATGATGGGGCTGCACAAGTGACTCATGAAAGTGAATGAGAATCAAGAAAGGACCTACACTTGCATATGCAAGGTGATCTCTTATTGTGTAAGTCATTCATATACCATATGGAGTCCTTGGCCAAGGCAGTAGATCAAGACATCAAGAAAAGGGTTTCTTGGATTGAGATCAAATGGATATGAAATGCACTTAGCTTTAAGACCGGATTATTAGGGTTCTGATTATTCCCTTGCCCTAGATCTTGGTTGAGAGATAATAAGTAGGAGGATTGTATCTCACATGAATCAATCACTTAAAGGTTCTGTCGAATCCGAATATTCCAATTCAGCTAGGGGTTAAACACCTGTTGCTAGACTATGGTCGTTTAATCTGTGGACTGATTAATTAATTAGTGAATTAATTAATTAGGGTCACTGCTAATTGAATTGAGAACCTAGAGGGTCACACACAACAACTTGGTTACATGAGTTGAGGCTTTAACATGATTAAACGAGTTAATCAAGCCTAGAGGGTTCCACACGTGTGAAACCACACGTGTGGGTCACGTGACTGGACACGTGTCATTGTGACACGTGTGCCACACGTGATTGTTTAATAATATATTAAATAATTAATTTGTTAATTATTTAATAGACTTTGGTTTAATTTTGAATTAAAAAGAAAGTCTTATTTTGGAGAAAATAATCTAGTTAATTAATTATGAATTAATTAATTAGATAAAATAAGTTATTTATTTTAAATAAATAAAGTATAAAATTATCCAAAAATAGTTTGGATATTTTTAGCTCTCTTGAAAGTTGATTTGAATTAGAATTCAAAGTCAAAGTTGGAAAATACTTGATGATCAAGTAAATAGGAAAGAGAGGGACCAAAATCCTAGCCCATTAAGGACTAGGAATTTCGTCCCTCCCCTTTCTTATATATAGGGGAGCTCATGCTCCCCTTTAGAGCTAATCGAGAATTCTTTTGGTTCATGTGTTGAACACCATCCTTTCTCCAAGATAAACGAAACCCTAGGTTAAGCCTAAACACTAACTAGAGAACTAGCATCCTTACTAGTTAGATTGTAGCCAAGTTGGTGGACTATCTCTAGAGAGCTTCAAGTTAGAAGTTTTGAAGATTCGAGCTTTACCAAAAAGTGGGGATCAAGCAAAACGATCAGAAGGGATGATGAAACGATTCTGAACCCGACGTGAAGCGAATGAAAAAATCGAACCAAAGAAGATGGCGAAAACCGTTCGTCCATATCCTGAAGGGAGTTTCAATCCCTTCAGAGTTTCAATCCCTTCAGGATGAATTTTTTCACGAGGGTTTTGTGACTGGCAGTTTTCTACTTTCGCAAAACTGGTTTTCGAAGGGAGTTTCAATCCTGCTTTTCTCGTTTCATGTTTCTTTCTTTATGTTATATTGTTAAGAACATCTCTAACATGAATTGAATCTAGGTTGGTGTGGATTGCTATCCCGACAATGGATTCTGAAGTAGAAAGAGACTTTCGAGGGACGGGTTGTCAAGCCGCGAGAAGAGCGTTCTTGGGTGGCTTGAAACGCTTCAAGAAAGAATAAAAGAAAAGTAAGTTTTCTATCTCTACGAATTTGGTTACACGATTGCGAGTCCAAGATCCTTTTGTTGGAAAAATTTTTAAATTCCGCTGCTTTCTGATTCGTGTTTTCCAACAAGTGGTATCAGAGCCACCTCGTTAATCGTGTTTCTGATTCGTCTCAATTATTCTGAATTTGGTAGAAATTCTTAGGCTTAGATGCGAATTAGGTATTCTTGAGTTCTTTTAGAAAGCCTGAATTACGAAACTGTAATTTTTCTTGAATTTCTGAAACTGTTTTCTTAAATTGTGTTTCTTGAAAACCGTTTTGATAGAAATTAATTTAAATCGTTTTTGAATTTTGGATTGTTTTGGTTTTTGAACTAAAAGTACGAATCACGAAATCGCGTTATGAAAACGCGAGCCTGACGTGCTAAGGCGTAGCACGCCAGGCCCGCGACCGCCCGCCCAACAGTCCCGCAACCGCACGGGACTGCCCGCCACTGACGCCCGCCAGCACCTAGGCCCCCGCCTAGGCGCGCCCGCCCGCCTGTCCCGCAACCGCGCGGGACAGCCGCCCGCACGCTCCCGCAACCGCGCGGGAGCACCCTCCCGGTATCGCCCGCACCCGAGCAGCAGCAAGCTGCGCCCGTTGCGCGCAGGGCGTGCGCCTAGCGCGCGACACTGCACGGCGAGCCTGTGCTCGTTCCGGGCGGTTCCGGGCACGGTTTTGGCGTTTTCGTGTTTTCGTGTTTTCGGTCCTTGAAATCCCGATTTAATTTTTCTGAAAAATTTTATTTATTAAATTTGAATTATTTTTGAAATAATTGTTTGAATTGGGATTTTGAAAATTTAAGCCATTTAAATTTTGGAAAAAATTACAATCTCCATTTTCTGAAAATATTGAAAGAATAAAATTATTAATTTTCAGAAATTAATTGGAATTTTATTAGTTTAATGTTTTTCGGGTTTTATTGAAAAGGCTCTTGAACAAGAATTGCATCTAAGTCGTGTTTTAAGCTATTAGAGCTTAAAGCGAGAATTTTAATTTATTGGTTAAATTTAAATTCTTGCTAAAGCATGTTAGGTGATCATGGGTTTAGATCTATGTATGGTTTTAATTTATGCACATGGATGGTTTAAATTGGGGTTGGAGCCCTATAGTTGCGTTTTTCAATTGAGGTTGGAGTCTCACTTATGTGCGTACTGTTATGTGATTTATTATGTGGCTTTCCATATTACTGTTTTTGAGGCCGGGGTATGCCCCGTGTAATTGTCTAAGGCCAATATGAAGATTGAGCCTTATTACTTTATGTCTTTTTCTTTTTATTGTAATTTGAGAGTAGAGATAGGTGGTGAGGTTTATTTTCATTTTGGAGACAATGCACCCATGGAGTAAGATGGACCACATTCAAGTAACAAGGAGGCCATAAGTGAAGACCCCTCAAAATGTTAGGGAGGGGAATCTCAATTGTTAAATGTAATAGAGATAGGGCTCGTATTTTGTTACCGCTTTCCCTTATGTGATTTAAACTGTTTATGTGGCATGTATGTTAGAACTTGTGATTGTGGAGTGGCTCCCACATATCACGCATAAGATAGGTAGAACCCATGATCATTACATGTTAGTATCATGCTAGGACATGTTATCTATTTATGTGCTTGTTTGAAATGCATTTAAGTGTACTTGCATTAATCAAGACTAATAAAATTGGATAACATATATGTTGGTGAGGTCGAACCGAACAACTCTTCGGTTGATTCAAAAATTCCCATTAAATATTAAGCTCATTTCGAATAATAGGTATTTAATTCGAGATGCAAATTTTGAATTAAATTCCTAGCATTCCATCAATAGGTTTTAAGTTTAGTAAGTAAAGCTAGTTATTATCCGCGAGTCGTGGGATAGCTAGTGGAGCTTATTAGTTCTTAGTTACCTAATTGATCATTTTAAATGATCAATATTTCGTGGTTAATTTTGGAAAGGGCGATGTCCGCGAGTCGTGGGTCGTTCGAACTAAGTTTTGATCATGATCTTATGATTGATGGGTCTAGCTTAAACGCCTAAGTAAATATGGATGTCGCACGAGTCGTGGGTCCATATTGAAAGATAAGTGATGCAAAAACAATTACTAAGAGTTCTAAAGGTGTTAGAATTGGTAAGTTGTACCTACCTAGGATTTTGCTTAGAATGTCCGCGAGTCGTGGGTTCGAGGTAAAATGCTTAGGATCTTAGTATCCATTGGGAAACGTGTTCCTCTTAGATCTTTGGGAATTATAGATCTTTGAAAAACAGTGGGAGCTATATTAGATTAAAGACCTTATCTTTTGTATATCGTTATAATTCAGCATGCCCACATTTTCTCTGCTTAGCATTTAGGTTGTAGTTCTGTGATTCTCTACAATATGAAATGCAAACCCATTCGTATCTATCCTTAAGTCAAATAAGTTGACTAAGTCCTGACTAACTCTAAATGGCTTCGGATCCTAAAATTCATTTTAGAATCCGACTAGAGAAAGGCGTTCTCTAAAGGGCGAAGTTTTCAATTGTGAAAAGTCGACCCGGGCCAAAAGAGAAGCAATCTGAGGTGAATGGATTTTTCCAAACCACTTAAAAGCAATTGAACCACCTCATAAAAATGTTACAAGGTATAACATTATGGAATTATTCAATATTCCAAATGAGGAAACAAGTGCACACGAACAAGGTCTAAAGATCTTATTTGAAGATCTTATGGTCTCGATCATCAACTGAGAAAAGAGTTCTCAATGCACTGATTGCTTACATTGCTTCGACTATCAATCAAACCCTTTATGCTCAACTAGAATGATGCTAATGTAGCATAGTTAATCATTTAAGTTGATAATGGTTGAGAGCATCCTTAAGAAGGAATAAAAGGTTGAGATGGTTAATTCTTCTTCTAAAACTCTCTAAGTTAAAGGCTTGAAGGCCTAAAGAAGAAGAAACCCTTAAGAGCCCAATGGAGGGGCATGTAAGGGGTACGCCCAAAAGACACTAGAGATCAAATAGGACGTTTGCTTCTATGGTAGCAAATAAGGACTTTGAAAGGGAACTGCAAAGAGTATGAGTACTTTGAAATGTTACCTCGTTTAGTAATTCTACTAGGAATAGAATTTACTAGTCTTAAGCCAATTCTGCATAAGCCGTTGTGCAAAGACTCAAGGCACTAATGTTCTGAACATACAACGAGATAACAAAAGTAAGTGAGATGACAAAGCTTCGAATTACTTTGGAACGTTGAGATATAAAAGGATTAGCAAGTCAGACAGGTACCTTAGGATCATTCTATGAAAATGAACCTATAGTGTTGACTTCCTATGAATCCTGTCACGAGGAAGCGTTCCTGAATCCCGTTTATAAGAAACGTGGAACGTTCCAAAATTATAGTGGATTTCGATCCATGCTGATGAGTGTAAGATGCTTAATGTAAGCACTAGATACAATCGTCAGTTTAATCATTATGAATGAATGTACTTGTTAAAGTACAAATTAGAAACTTATATGAAATTCTTAGAATTTCGAAAGGAGGTTAGGAACCGAAGTAGTCATAAGTTATAGGTAAATCGATATGATCGAGATAGCCAATATCTTAGCAACTAATTCCTTACTCATCTTAGAGATAATAGGATTATCTCTCAGTAAACTAATTCGAGAACACCTTAGTGTTTCTGAATGAGGGAATGAAACCTTATAGGATATGGTCCATTCCATAGCAAGCTTTACTGACTTATAATCATTCTAGGAATAAACTCCTAGAATATGCAGTTAGATATTTTGAATTTAGTACCTTCCAAAATCAGTCCTTCAGTTGCACTATGCAAAGTGGCATACTAAATTCCCTAATTGTTCTTATCCAAGAATTTAATGGAATCCTCTTAAGTGAAGAGGATAGTGGGAGATAAGCTTGAAATGAGTTCAAGTTTATACAATGATATTGGATATCAGTTTTGCGATTCCCTTGCACAAAGGTTGTTTGTCTCAAAGGAATGTACCTTTCTTAAGGAATCGTTCCTATAGAAGAAGAAAGGCAAGCAAGCAGACCTCAAAGAAATTTGAGGAAAAATATTCATGCCACATATAGAAGAAACGAGCCCATCTGATAAAACTTAGCCAAATTTTAGAGTATGTACACGTGTGAAACCCTTCTCTTAAGATGCGTTTAGAACGCGTTCCTAGATAGCCAAGGAATTACTTGAAGAGGAGACACTGTCAGATTTGGAATCTGAGTAGTGTAAGCAAGCCTTGAAATCCAATATGGATTCCATATACTTAAACCGAGTTTTAACCTTGGTTGATCCACCTGATAGGATCAAGCTCCTAGAGCTTCGAGTAAATGGAAAGCATTACAACCTTCTTGACGGTTGAAATGCAAAAGTCCATTTGGATTATGTTTACCATATCCTCATATTCTGACTATGAGATATGATAAATCAATATGAGAACTATCTTGTTCAATATGAGATTGAAAGAGACTGAAATAAGGTATTTCTATAAATCTCATATTCAGTGGGAGTATGCATAAGGTATGCAAATCCCTAAAGTCAATCTGTGGATTGATAAAGGCTTCTAGGATTAGACAATTCGATTCCATAGGATAGTCAAATCGTTTGACACAGATGGAAGTCGAATAAGTCTCAAAGTGTACATAGGAAAGTTAGTGATGTAAGAGTCAATTTTTTGGTTCTTTAGAAAACGACATCCTTCTCATTAGGAATGTCAAGGACGACGTGAAAGTTACCAATTCTTGTTTAAGAAACAATTTGACATGAAAGATTTTAGTGATTATCCTATATTCTCGACATTCAGATCTATAGAAGATAGATCTAAGAGAATAAAAGGATTATCACAAAATGAGTACATAACCACGGTACTAAAAGGAGTTTAGTATGGGCAATGGAACATCTCTTTTGAAGAGTATGTGTCCTAAGATAACTTTGAGAAAGTTAGAATGTCCAAAATCCCTTTAAGTGAAAGGGTGCATAATGTATGAAAAGTTATATACTAAATTAGATATGGCGCAACACTAAGCGTAGTAGGCCGAATCTAATATGACCTCAGAGAAGGTCATTAGATCTCTGTAAAGGATGTCCTCAGAGTATTTGAGAAGAAATGAGGATATGTATTAGTTTACAGAGCCCAAAAGATCTTATTGTTAGAAGGATATTTGATGTAACCGTTCATCAAACATAGATGATTATGAAATCATTGAAAGGATACAACTTCTACCAGAATGGTAATGCAATGTGTTGGAAAGGGTTCCAAGGACGGACATTGCAAAACTCGACTGTGGTAGTTGAGAACTTAATCGTATTATATAACGCTAAGTTAAGTGTTTGGGTAAGAAACTCCATCTAACCAGTTAGATGAAGTTCCTAGCATGAAACAACTCCTTTATCATATTGTATGATAAAATGGATGGTTGCTCAAGTAAGAGAACCAAGACCTCACCAAGAGACTGAACACGTGATTACGAATCACTTTATAAGGAAAAGGTGTTTCCTAAGAGATGTGTAAACAAGAGGGTCACATCAGCAGAGAATATAGCAGATCCACTTTGGAAACGCCCAAAGTCAATAGGCTCTCAAAGTGCATCTTGAGAAGATGGGACTTAGAATACCTAAATGGCTTTTACGGGCAAGTGGGAGATTGTTAGGAATAGTGCCCTAGAAAACCGATTAGTCATAATCCGTTTTGGGACTTTCCTAGTATCACAGACAATCTTTGAATAATATACGATTGATTAATATCATAGGCAAACACTTCTTTATATGCTCTTGTTTGGTATGCGTTTACTTTAGCTGTGCATGTATGAGAACTCCCCTAATCCTGATGACTTTAGGACTCTACCATTTAGGTGAAATGGTTCATGAAACGAGCCCTATATCACATAAGTCATGATTAGTAAAATACTCCAAGCCGATGAGTCCTACAGACAGTGGGAGTGTCAACCTGACTCCTCTAAGGCTTGCTTGTGGGATCACGCCCTTAAGAAGGACCACCTTGTTTCATGGAGGTGCAAAGTGTATAGTTGATACGTGCGTGATACATGAGGGTGCTTACTTTAATAAGTAAGTTCACTGAGGTGCCCCGTGTGAGAACATTCCTAAATAGGAAAGGAAGTTTCTATTTCAGGAAATGGAAACTTCCAGATTAGGAATTATCTCACGAGTCATTGATGTGATTAATTGATCCTTAGACTTGAGGTTCCATGTCACTTTATGAGTTAACTCTGTAGTCTTTGGTATAAGCTTTAAAGGGTGTCGCCTTAGACAACTGATTCAAGGCTTATGATGGGGCTGCACAAGTGACTCATGAAAGTGAATGAGAATCAAGAAAGGACCTACACTTGCGTTTGCAAGGTGATATCTTATTGTGTAAGTCATTCATATGCCATATGGAGTCCTTGGCCAATGCAGTAGATCAAGACATCAAGAAAAGGGTTTCTTGGATTGAGATCAAATGGATATGAAATGCACTTAGCTTTAAGACCAGATTATTAGGGTTCTAATTATTCCCTTACCCTAGATCATGGTTGAGAGATAGTAAGTAGGAGGATTGTATCTCACATGAATCAATGACTTAAAGGTTCTGTCGAATCCGAATATTCCAATTCAGCTAGGGGTTAAACACCTGTTGCTAGACTATGGTCGTTTAATCTGTGGACTGATTAATTAATTAGTGAATTAATTAATTAGGGTCACTGCTAATTGAATTGAGAACCTAGAGGGTCACACACAACAACTTGGTTACATGAGTTGAGGCTTTAAAACGATTAAACGAGTTAATCAAGCCTAGAGGGTTCCACACGTGTGAAACCACACGTGTGGGTCACGTGACTGGACACGTGTCATTGTGACACGTGTGCCACACGTGATTGTTTAATAATATATTAAATAATTAATTTGTTAATTATTTAATAGACTTTGGTTTAATTTTGAATTAAAAAGAAAGTCTTATTTTGGAGAAAATAATCTAGTTAATTAATTATGAATTAATTAATTAGATAAAATAAGTTATTTATTTTAAATAAATAAAGTATAAAATTATCCAAAAATAGTTTGGATATTTTTAGCTCTCTTGAAAGTTAATTTGAATTAGAATTCAAAGTCAAAGTTGGAAAATACTTGATGATCAAGTAAATAGGAGAGAGAGAGACCAAAATCCTAGCCCATTAAGGACTAGGAATTTCGTCCCTCCCCTTTCTTATATATAGGGGAGCTCATGCTCCCCTTTAGAGCTAATAGAGAATTCTTTTGGTTCATGTGTTGAACACCATCCTTTCTCCAAGATAAACGAAACCCTAGGTTAAGCCTAAACACTAACTAGAGAACTAGCATCCTTACTAGTTAGATTGTAGCCAAGTTGGTGGACTATCTCTAGAGAGCTTCAAGTTAGAAGTTTTGAAGATTCGAGCTTTACCAAAAAGTGGGGATCAAGCAAAACGATCAGAAGGGATGATGAAACGATTCTGAACCCGACGTGAAGCGAATGAAAAAATCGAACCAAAGAAGATGGCGAAAACCGTTCGTCCATATCCTGAAGGATGAATTTTTTCACGAGGGTTTTGTGACTGGCAGTTTTCTACTTTCGCAAAACTGGTTTTCGAAGGGAGTTTCAATCTTGCTTTTCTCGTTTCATGTTTCTTTCTTTATGTTATATTGTTAAGAACATCTCTAACTTAAATTGAATCTAGGTTGGTGTGGATTGCTATCCCGACAATGGATTCTGAAGTAGAAAGAGACTTTCGAGGGACGGGTTGTCAAGCCGCGAGAAGAGCGTTCTTGGGTGGCTTGAAACGCTTCAAGAAAGAATAAAAGAAAAGTAAGTTTTCTATCTCTACGAATTTGGTTACACGATTGCGAGTCCAAGATCCTTTTGTTGGAAAAATTTTTAAATTCCGCTGCTTTCTGATTCATGTTTTCCAACACCGTTACCCACGGTTGAAAAAGCCTATGCCACAATCCGGCGGGAAACGAACTGGAGAGAAATACTTGGGGGACGGCAATCATCATCGACGACAGACACGGGAATCGGAGCAGGGTTGTTCACCAGAAAACAGGGGCCAGGAAGACCAGGTCAAGGTCGCGGAAGAAAACCAGATCTGCGAGGGGGTGGGCCGCCAAGGCTCACGCCGGTGACACCACGATGGACCGCCTCCAGCGGCAGTAACAACGCCAACAGCGGCGGCGGGAACAGCTCCGCAGGGGGACCGCCTCAGTGCGGCCATTGTAGAAGAGTGGGGCACACTATCGAGGGGTGTTATGAAATAATCGGCTAGCCCGATTGGTGGAAAAGTCACCGCCGTGATAACACGACACCGGCGTACGGTGCAGCGTCGATCGCCGCCGGCAGAGGCAAGAGGGTGGTGACCGAGAACAGAAAAGGAGGAGAGGAGAGTTCTTCAGTAGCGGCGGATACAACTAAAGGAGAAAAGGGGGCTGCATTTCTAGGTATAGGATATGGGGAGAAATTACCGTCCTGCCCCTGCCCAAGTTATGTTGTTAATTCTTCATCCCCCTGTAATTTCACCCCTAAGTTTTCTAAGTTTTTCATTCCAGTCCCTAATTGTATCTATAGTAGAAATAAGTCCCTTAACTTTGATAATTGCGAAAGGGACCCCAATGTAATTCAGACAGGTACAACACTCCAAACTGGCATGTCCCAGAAAGTGTCTAAATCCCGGTGGATATTTGATTGTGGTGCTACAGACACGATGACATATGATCGCTCGGATCTCGAAGATTGTACATATCCTCTAAAGGATGGGATTGTGAATGCCAGTGGTGGTCTTTTGGATGTTCAGTAAGCTAGGACTGGGACTGTATCCCCGAATTTGAAATTAAAAAATTACCTTTATGTTCCGAGCCTATCCTGCAAACTACTTTCTATAAGTCAAGTTACGAAAAAGTTAAACTGCATGTTGCTGATGTTTCCCTCTTTTTGCCTACTGTAGGATATTCGTTCGGGGAAGGTGATTGGGTGTGGTACTGAGGAACGTGGATTGTACTATGTCGCTAAGGTAGCTCAATAAGGAACTGTAGCGCTTGCTCACGGGACAGTGAACCGTCAATAGTGGTTGTGGCACCGTCGACTTGGACACGCCTCCTTAGGATACCTCAAGTTGTTATTTCCCCAGTTTTTTCCAAAAATTATCATTTCAATTGTGATACGTGTGCTTTAGCTAAGAGTCATAAACAGACCTACTCTGTGTCTAGCTCAAGGTCTGAAACAGTTTTCTCTTTAGTTCATTCTGATGTATGGGGACCTGTCCCAAACACTGAGTCAACTCATGGTTTTAAGTATTTTGTCTTGTTTATTGATGACTGTTCCCGGATGACATGGGTTTATTTCTTGAAAAATAAAGTTGAAGTTTCCTTAAAATTTATTGAGTTTTATCATATGGTATATAAACAGTTTAAGACTCATATATATTCAGGTACTTCGGTCTAATAATGGAGGAGAGTACATTAATTCTACTCTTAAACAGTTCTTCAGTGATAATGGGTTGATCCACCAAACTCATGTCCTCATACATCACAGCAAAATGGGGTAGCCGAACGTAGGAACCGTCAGTTGCTTGAAATGACCAGATCCCTACTTACTGAGTCACATTGTCCCCAATCCATGTGGCCCGAAGCTGTTGCTTTCTCTGTATATTTGGTTAATCAGTTACCATCTAAACCTCTTAACTTTGGGACTCCTTTACAGTGTCTAGCTAGCCAGGTTAAGATACCCTCTATCCTGTCTCTACCTCCGCGTGTGTTCGGGTGTTCTGTCTTTGTTCACCTCCCTAGAACCACTCGTACCAAACTTGATCCGTTTTCGGTTAAGTGTGTCTTTGTCGGGTATGGGGTTCATCAGAAAGGTTATAGGTGCTATGATCTGGTTTCTCATCATATGTACACCTCTATGGACTGTGACTTCGTCAAAACCGAGTACTTCTTTATAGCCCCACTCTGCGGTCAGGGGGGGAGTTAACAGCAGGATCCACTGAGTAGGGTGCCACCACTTACTTGGCTAGACACAGTCCTAACAGAGCAAGTAGGCGGAACCACCGAGCTACCGTCCCCCGTAGTACAATCGGTGAACCAATCTCCCGAGCCTATCACCCCGACGAATAATCCTAAGATTAGTAGACAGACATTTGATAGCTCTACTTCTGTTAGTCCCTATGATTCTAATAGTGCAGGGGGAAGTGCCGAACATGGGGAGACTGAAAATAGCAGAGGCAGTGCAGACAGGGGCATTGAGAGATATGTGTTACCCCCAAGGGTCAACGAGGGGTGTTCCACCAAAACGGTATGAACCAGAACATACCGTCAGAACCCCGAGGTATCCGGTAGCCAACTTAATAAGGAGAGATACGGCACCACAAGCCCACGCCTATAATGAAGCGGTTCACTCCATCAGAATTCCAACCAGAGTAGAGGAAGCTCTTGGGGACGAAAAATGGGTTAAAGCAATGGAGGAAGAAATGGGTGCACTGGAAAAGAATGGAACGTGGGAGAAGTGCACGATCCCCATTGGAAAGGGGACAGTGGGGTGCCGTTGGGTCTTCACAGTGAAGTATAGAGCAGATGGAAGTGTTGAAAGATACAAGACGAGGTTGGTGGCAAAAGGGTACACACAGACATACGGGATTGACTACTCCGAGACCTTTTCTCTCGTAGCAAAGATTGATACCATCAGAGTTCTGTTCTCGGTGGCTGCCAACCGAGATTGGGGACTCCATCAGTTCGATGTTAAAAATACATTCTTGCATGGAGATCTCCAAGAGGAGGTATACATGAAACCACCACCGGGGTTCACAGGAAAATTCAGCAGCAAGGAAGTGTACAGGTTAAGGAGAGCTCTGTACGGGTTGAAACAGTCACCCCAGGCTTGGTTTGGGAGGTTTTCAGCAGCCATGAAGAAATATAGCTATTGCCAGAGCAATTCAGATCATGCACTGTTCATTAAGAGATAAGGAGGACTAGTAACCTGCCTAATTATCTACGTTGATGATATGATCATTACAAGAGATGATCAAGAGGAAATGGCCCAACTGAAAAGGAATCTGTTCCAAGAGTTTGAAATGAAAGATCTAGGGCCACTTAAGTATTTCCTTAGGATAGAGGTACTGCGGTCTAAGAAAGGAATCTACATTTCACAGAGGAAGTTTGTTCTAGACTTACTAGCTGAAACAGGGTTGTTGGAGTGCAAACCCGCAGACACTCCTATGGTTGTCAATCATGGTTTGAGGATAATAGAAGGAGAAGAGGAGACAGAAAGATCACAGTATCAACATCTGGTGGGAAAGTTGATCTATCTATCCCACACCGGACCGGACATAGCTTATGCAGTGGGAGTACTGAGCCAGTTTATGAATCGACCACACAAAGCACATATGGAAGCAGCACTCAGAGTATGCAGATATCTGAAAGGGTGTCTGGGAAGAGGAGTTATTTTTTGGAAACAAGGGCACTTAGAGATTGAGACTTATACAGATGCAAACTGGGCAGGTAGCCCAGGTGACCGGAGATCGACTTCTGGGTATTTCACACTGGTCGGAGGTAATATCGTGACTTGGAAGAGTAAAAAGCAGAAGGTTTGTAGTACTCTCCAACGCAGAGGCAAAATTTCGGGGAGTTGCTCGTGGAGTAGCAGAAGTTCTTTGGCTGAGAAAACTAATAACAGAGATTGGCATGCCTCCCACTAGGAAGTGCAGATTAATGTGCGATAATCGGGTGGCTATAAGTATATCTGAGAACCCCGTACAGCATGATCGAACGAAACATGTGGAGGTGGATAGACATTTCATCAAAGAGAAGATTGAGGAAGGGATTGTTGAACTCCCATTTGTAAAATCAGAAGATCAGCTCGCAGACATATTAACCAAGGCATTAAATGGGAGGATATTTGGAGAAGTCTTAGGCAAGTTGCAAATCGGTGATCCGACTTTACAACTTGAGGGGGAGTGTAGACAATAGAATATTTAGGGGATATGCTGTAATCCCGTAATTAACTGTAGTGATTCATCTTCCTTTCTTAGCATTAATCTGTATTGTATTTATTAGTGCTTGTACAATGTCTTTGGATATATAGAAATAAGAGAATTCCTTCCCATATCATGATTTCTCCTAAACACAACCCATTGCCGATCGCCTTGCCCGCATGGAAGTTAAGTGTGTGGGTTTGTTTAAATTTTTGTGTTTTTGTTTGTTACTTGCTGATTTATTGCGTGTTCTAGTCTGATGAGTTTGTATGACCTCAATAATAATTGCAACGACTATGATGTCTAATTATCTACCCCGTATATACTAAGTGTGGACTAGAATTTTCGGTAAAGTAGAGAGCCATTTTGTTTGGAGTGACAATATCTATTTCAACTAATTGACGATCCTAGGACACTGATTCCGGCTAGCATAGCGAGTATAATCCTTCATGTACCGCTGCCACATGAATCTCATACTAAGGACTGCCGCGTTTGGCTGGGATCGCCTAAGGGAGTTTTCACAAGCTGCTCTGCTTATGGGGCACTCATCCAAGAACAACACACGGCTAGGGAAAATTATTACTTTCCCGATGAAAGTTCAGTTTATAATTACAGTTTGGGATTCTTCACTTTTGGAGCTTAAGTATCTGAACTATATATCTAGACATGAGCGGCAATGACTTTCAGCTCAGCCTTATTCCTGCCTTTCTTGGATCAATGAAGCAGATACAACATCTCAATCTCTCAAATGCAAACTTTAGAGGTCTTGTTCCACACAATCTTGGAAACTTTTCGAGCTTGCAGGTGCTTGATCTCAATAATTATATGCCGGACATCCCTCCTTACTTGATGGTGGATGATTTGACGTGGGCTGCAAATCTTTTAATGTTGAACCATCTTGATATGGTTGTTGTGGACCTGAGTCGAGCAAAACATTTCTCAGAGGTACTCTTCCACATGCTTCCTTCTTTACTTGTCTTGTGCTTTTCTAGAACCTACTTTATCGCACAAAATTTTCCCATTCTTGTCTCAATTCTTCATTATTTACCAATATATTCAACACCTTGATTTGAACGGCAATTCATTTGATGGGGAATTCCCCTACTTTCTCCATAATATGACTTCACTCAGAGTCCTTGATTCTTTTAATGATTATAGCTCTTCAAGCCCTTCTTAGATTGAAAAATCTTGTCCGTCTCGACCTTTCTATTAACTCACTTCACCATAAGGTGCATTGTGTCTCTGAAATCTTTTTGGAGAAATGTCACTTGAAATCATTGAGTTTGGTTCGTAATAACCTTTACGGGGAGTTATGGGGAATACTCTTCAAAACTTATTCATGGGATATTGCTGGACTCACAAATCGGAGACACTCTCATTTTCTCCATTAACTACACCGGTGGAATTATTGAGTTTCGTTGGTGGTGAACTATAAATGATGCATTGTTTAATTTCAAATAGTTTAAAGCAAACCTTATTCCTTTCCCACTTAGATTTCTTAATCAAAAAGTGAAACCACATCGCACAACTACAAAAGATTATTAGATTAGTAGGAAAATAAAAACATTGAAAAAAAAAAAATCAAACATTATTCTTTTCCCACTAAGATTTCTTGGGGCACTTCTTGGCGATGTGGTCGGGGTGTAATGTAATTTCCGTGATAATTAAATAATTAAACGTGAGAAATGATCACTAATAAATTTTATTCATTTATTTGAATTTTGCGGGTACAATCTCTGATTCTTCCTACAGGAATTTGCTGGAATTCGAAAGGTTTGAAACTCCTTCGTTGACTTCGGAGGTTCGATCTTCCGTTGGATTTGATTTGCTTCTTTAAACATTAATTGCGGGTCTCTAGACTTGATCGCGAATCAAACGCCTTGATTTGATGAACACCGGAGAACACGCCGATGAACACCTTTGATGTTGATTTGAGTTTGATTTGAATTTGTTGAGGAGCAACGCCGAAATCTGGATTTGATGCTTTGATTGCGGATTGAACGCCTCAGTTTGTTAACTTTCTCGAAGAACGCCGATGGAGCTCCTTTGAATTTGATTTGAGAAAAACGCCGGATTCGCGGACTTAACACCTTGTTGCGGATCGGAGGCTTCAATTTGGTTGATTTCCACGAAGAATGCGAAGAACACGCTTGAATTTCGCTTCGATCTTTGAGGAAAGCAACGCCGAAACACCACTTCGATGCCTTGATGCCGGATCAAACGCCGTTGGTGCTGACTTCTACGAAGAACGCCATTGAAGATGCCGAAGAACACCGAGGATGCTGAAGAACACCAGAGAGCTTCTTTCTCCTTTCTTTGTGGCTTGCTTCTTTGCTCCTTCAAGTTGTGAGAGTTGTTTGTAGAATGCCTCTATATATAAGCGTAGGGTGGAACTTTGTGATAATTATCTCTTAATTAATTAATTAATTTATTATCGGGATAATATCAAACTTATTTATTTATTTATCACTTTAATATAAATTTATATTAAAGAAAATAAATAAATGACATATGTCTTGACTTGATTGGTCCACGTGTTGAAACATGCCACGTGTCATCATTTGATTGGTCATAACCACCTACTGCAAGGCTTGATTTGATTCGCCGGAACACTTCAATTTTGACACGTGTCGACACTTGATTTGATGACAAAATAAATATTAAAATTATCAATTAAATCAACTATTTAAATATTTTATGGATTTTGATTTAGTATTTATCCAAAAAATATAAAAATAGAAGGGATTATATTTGATAATTAATATTTAATTTACACATGTCACATTTCAATTTGACGAAAATTAATTCGTCTACAAATGTCCCCACTTCAAGGCTCGGCGAAGAACATGTCAAATATTTGTGAGAAGACGGGACTTGAAGTATTTAAATTTCCCATTTTATTTCGAAAAATTTAAATAAACTTACTATTAGTTCACATTTTTAATCTTAAAAATAAGATCAAAAACGCCCCCACAAGTCTAGCAAAATATTTTTGCTAGGTACCAACTGATTTCCCTTGTGTGTGACAACAAGGTTCCATTAGGAATTTTACTTTTCCCATGAATTGAGTTAGTATAGGCCATTTAGGACTTGGTCATGCAATTTTTCATTACACAAATTAATGTGTAATTCTTGTTCCACAACACATCCTCATCATCTTGCCGTTGTGTCCTCATGGGATTTATCTTGAGAATTCGCATGCATGCAGAAATCCAATTAAATAAGAATTCTTTTTTTTTTTCGTATGAATTCTTCTAACCAAACATGTGTCACAATTCCTCACCAACTTTACTTCTTTATTTTATTTTATTTGGAATTAATAAAATAAAAACCTTGGTGGGCTGAAGAAATATAACGCACGCAGGTGATATTCAAATTTAATCTTTCATGCACCGTGTCCCTTCCCAACACTGCAGTTCATGATTTATCTGGCTAGACTTCTATTAGAAATAGGAGTCTAATTCCAATAGGATATGGAGCTCTCCTGAGCCCTATAAATAAAGGCCCCAGCCCCCATAATTCCACCATCAATTCCGAAGCAGCACTTGAGAAAGGCAAGACTTGAAGGCAACCATTTATCATTAATCCAAGAAGAAGCACGCAGCAATTTATTACAATCTCCAAGGCGTCAACTTTGCGGCATTAGTCCAAGAAGCAGCAAGCAATAAATCGAGACCTACGTGGAGAATTAATTTGGCGACGGAATTAATCCAAGGAGCAACAAGAAACAATTCCATTTGGGCGAACAGTTGGCGATAGCAAGAGCTTCGGCTAAATCCGGCAAAACAACACTTCATCAAGATCTGTTATTTTGCAGTTTCGAGGTACGACATCTAGTTAATTCTTCTCTTTTTTTTTTTTTTTGTTCGAACACATGATTTTGGCAACTCGCTTGACTTTGTATTTCTTTGGGTTTGTTGATTTGTAGGTAACCATGGTGCACTTCAAAGACATCACTTTACCTTCTGGAGCCAAACAATTGGTGATCCTTGACGACAAGAAGCAAGAGCTTGAGACGGGCACGAAGTTGGCGGTTCATCCTTGCCTCACCGGACCATATGCGGGAGATCGGGGAAAGATGACGGTGCCCTTTCGCGTCAAGGAGTGGTCATACCGAATGAAGTTGAGCAAAGCATCGCACATGTGGGTTCTGGAAGCGGGTTATCATCAACACTCAAAGGAACCGGCCCAGGGGCGACTCCAGGATTATTAATTAGTGGGGTCAAAAAAAAAATTTTTTAAACGTCACTGGATAGACATTTATAATTATATATTTAAATTTTTATAAAATATATTAAAATATTAAAATATATAAACTAGTAAAAAATCTCACTAAAATATTATAAAAAGTAATTTATGAATTAATTTATTTAATCTATATAAAATGATAAAATCTATTTATTAGACATTAATAATTGTTTGGCAAGTAAACCTAGGACAATTGGTGGGCCAATCATTTAATTTAGTAAATTCAAAAGATTATTATAATATTACCTAATAAATTCAAAAGATTACTGTAATATTACCTATTGCAAACACCTGATTATATAACTTACCAAATTTCTATGCAGAAACAACCATATCCAATTATATTAAAATCTATCCATGTAAATTAAGAGATAATTTACTTTATTAAAAATGGATACATTAATTATTTAATACACCAATTTTTATGTTAATTAAAATATTGTAAGAGTCATTTAAAATATATATATATATATTGTAAGAGTCCTATGTTATTGGCAAAACCCAAAAAAATTTAAGAATACACTATGCTATTTAACAACTCCCAAAAGGAATTGTTAATTAGTACAATCTATTGTAAAAAATAAACTGAGTATCTAACCAAATTTTAATATAATCATATTAAATTTAACTAGATAATAAATTAAGAAAGTAAATATTTTCTAATTGTGGGGGTCGATTTCAATTTTTTAATTATAATATGGGGTCAAAATATCAAAATTATATAAATTAATCAAATATTACTATGTTAAATATTATAAATATTTAATTGGAGTAAAACTTTTAGTGGGGTCAAGTGACCCCACTAGACTCCATGTGGAGTCGCCATTGAACCGGCCCATCTACCGACTCTAGGGCAAAGCATCATCGAAGGCAATGTGAAGTGGAGAGATGACCTTCGGTTCAATGGCGAGTTCCACTACGTTGCCGGATATTGGGAATGGACCGAGGACATACTCAGCCGGTGCAAGGACAAGCTGCAATCAACCCAAATATATAGCTCGGTGCGCGCTTCCTTGTTCATCTACAACAACAACTAGGAGATCATGAAAGCGTTCTGCGAAGGATGGTGTCCGACAACCAACACTTTTCTGACGTCGAACGGCGAACTGTCCATATCATTCTGGGATTTATACTCTTTGGCGGGTCTCCCAATGACGGGTCTTCTTTACGACGAAGTGGTCCCCGATGCAAAGGAACTCACCGAGAAAGGCGAATTCGGAAAGAGATATGCCCCCTCTAGTTGCCAGTACTTGTTCCACGCCTATCACTTGCTGTGAAAGGATGTTCATGGCGGTCAAGTTTCCATCGAGGCCTGGGTGAGCTTTTGGTGCAAAAAGGCGAAGAAGTATGTCCAAGACGAATCAACCCAATGCCCACTTGGTGACTTCGGCCCTTATGAAGCTTGGAACGTCACAGAGGAGAGGTTGTTTGCTAGACTTGGACTCGACGGGAACAGAAGGGAAGATACCTATTTGGCGGCGTTCATAGCTTGTTGGCTTTGTCTCTTCGTCCTTCCAACAGAAAGCGTCGTCTCGATACGCCCAAGTACTTTCAAGATGACAAGCGTCATGGCAAGCTGCTTCAAGGTTGATTTGACTATTTCGGTCTTGGCAAGCATCTATCGTGGTTTGAATAAGATATCAGTATCCGCCCAACCGACTCAAGTTCATGCTCCATTTCCCGTTCACTTCGTCTATGGTTGGCTAGCACACTACTTTAAGACGCATCGCCAAGCTTATCAAGATATCCATGGTCCAGAAATGATGCGGTTTTTTCGGTGAGGGAGGAACGAAGGAATATGATGCGAGGGAGGCTCGTAAGAAGATCCACAAGGCGGAGTTCGTAGCTTGGAACTGCAATGCGATGAAGCTCCACGAGAAGTCCCGTTATACTGACAATGGGGAAGGCTCAGAGGAGAAGCACAACTACTTTATGTCAATTCGATCTTGCTACCTACCTTGGAGACAAGGGGATCATTTCATCATCGAGCCATACAGTCCTCACCGTTTTGCTCGTCAGTTCGGGTTTTATCAAGTGGTGCCTGGAGTTCTCAAGAATGACTTTCGTGACGCTTCTCTAGACGAAGGACTCAACCATTGGCGTGTGTGCACTTTATCGAATTCTATGGATGAAGTGATCTTTCCCCCAATGACTGCGGCTGTTAAGAAGTTGTGTGCCAAGAGCTATATGGAATCGTGGTCGAGAACTCATGGCAGCTTCTTTGATGACAACATCGTGAAGTTGATCAATATAGAAGTCGCCCCAATCCAAGTTGAGAAAGTTGATTCGATGAAGGAGAAAAGAGAAAGGATCCCCCCGTCCCTTTGGCAAAGAGTGAAAGTGGCACTGCAGATCGCCATTGGAAGAGGCTAAACAAGCGTGATAAGATTTCAGCTGACAAGTCTGGTGAAAAGGTAGTTTTCTCCCTCTTTTTTCATTGTCTTTTAATACTTTTCTATTCTTCTTTAAACATTGAACGTGTTTTACTTGTAGTTGGAAGAGGAGTCTCAAGGATCAATCCTCGGGCCGGTTCTTTAGAGACAAGTCTTATTTCTGAAGGAGAGGCGCAATCCAAAACACTTGTGATATCCGAAGAAAAGCAAATGCCTCAGCATCCCGCAGTCTCAGAGTTCCAAGCATCCACATTTATCGCCACTCAAAAGCAGCAATTTGTCAGGATAATGTGGGGCAATCTCCTCCAGAGGATAGAGAGCACTCCACTTGACTTCATTTCATCCCTCAAGGACGAGGTTTAATCGGTGTTGAATGATGCTAAGGGTTTTGACGAGCCTTTTGTTTCTGCTGCCGAGAAGTCATTGGCGATTTTGTTTGCCAAGGCAGCTACTTATGATGAGGCGAGGTCTGCAGCTTCTAGAGAGACTTCAAAAGATTGGCTCTCTCAGCAGTTGAGCAAAGCAAGGGATCGTCTCGCCAGTGTCCAAGCCGAAGAAGCAGCTGGGGCGAATCAAGTTAAGACAACTGAGAAGAAGTTGAAGTCTGGCACAAAGAAACTTGCTAACTTGACGAAACAGAAGGAAGATTTGTCACTTTCATTGGAGCAACATCAACTCCTTTATCAGAATACCCAATCTCTCGTTCAGACTATCAGCAAAGAGATTGAGGCCCTTGAGAAGACTTCTCCATCAGATACCACAATTGTCCCCAAGGCATTCAAAGTTGTGGAAGATTCACTAGCATTTCTGAAGGTGGCGAAGGAAGACTTAAAGAATTTGAGCCCCTCCCTTTGATAGTTTAGGATGCTTTTATTTTTTCTTCGTTTTTTTTTTCGATTCATTGTCTAGTTTAATGAACCTTATCAATCTTGAGATTATTTAATAAAGACTTTATTTGCTTTATTCCAATCTCGTATGTATTTTTTTCTGTTTCAGTAGTCCATAACTTCTTTGCACTTCTTTTGATTTGTTTAACTTGAAGAATAAAGTTTTCAACAAGAAAAACATAACTTAACGGGTACTCTTGACTGAACTTAGTTAATTTCTAAGCTTCCTACGTACCCGGTGAAAGGATCAAGTCATAACGTAGTTCAGGAGAAAACTTCTTTTGAGAAGATTAGGGGGGGACGTTCACAGTTTATACTCATGCGGGCCAGGAGTGACATGCAGTTTAGGCTCGTACGTCAAGGATCTATCTTCAACTTATGCGTAGTAGCGTTTCAAGAACTTCCCGTTTATGGGACCAATTGTCAGACCATCTTCAGCGATCAACCTGTAAGCACCGCTCGTGTAGACTTCCTTCACAACATATGGACCATCCCATTTGGAGACGAACTTATTCCCCATTCGATGAGTAGTGATGATCGGTCTTCTCACAGCGAGCACCAAATCCCCAACTTGGTACGAATGAGTCCTCACCTTCTTGTTGAATGATCTGGAGAGACGAGCTTGATAGCACTCGAGTCTTTGTTGAGCCTCCAACCTCTTCTCATCGAGCGCCTCCAATTCTTCAAGTCGTAGGCGAGCATTTTCATCTTGGGTCAGATCTTCTTGAACCGGTATCTTTAGCGATGGAATTTGTTGTTCAAGGGGGACAACGGCTTCGACACCATACACCAACGGATAAGGGGTCGCTTGGGTAGGTGTTCTATAGGTGGTTCGGTAAGCCCACAAAGCTTCTCCAATCCTTTCGTGCCAATCTCGCTTCGACTTGGAAACCACTTTCTTCAGCAAACTGCATAGAGTTTTGTTGAAAGCTTCGGCAAGACCGTTGGCAGCGGCATTGTACATTGAAGACTTTCTTTGCTTGAATCCGAACTTTAGGCAGAGTTTTTCTATCAGGCTATTGCTGAATGGCTTCTCATTATCCGTGATGATATAACGAGGCACGCCATAGCGGAAGATGATGTTTATTCGGATGAAGTCAGCGACATTCTCCTTCTTCACTTCTTTTAGAGGAACTGCTTCCGCCCACTTGGAGAAATAATCAGTTGCAGCAAAATGTAGAGATGGCCGGCAGAAGACTTCGTTATGGGGCCTACCACATCCAATCCCGAAACATCGAAAGGCCACGAGGCAACCGTCGGATGTAACGGTTCGGGCGGTTGGTGAATGAAGTTAGCGTGAAACTGACAAGCTTGACATCGTTGTACGTATTCCATGCAGTCTTTCACCATCGTTGGCCAATAGTATCCCATTCTTTTTATGCAAAAGTGCAGCTTTGGGCCCGACTGATGAGCACCGCAGACTCCAGAATGTGTTTCTTCCATGGCTTGGTTTGCTTCGTCTTCCCCCAAACACCTCAAGAAGACTCCATCGAACGAGCGTCGGTAGAGTGTACCCTTAAAGTAGATGAATCGAGCTGAGCGTCGTCGTACATCAACTCTCTGTCGCGGATCGTTGGGAAACTTTTCATATTTGAGATAGTCAACAAGGGGTTGTCGCCAATCTTCCTTTTCGACTTCGAATACTTCAACAACATGATTTTCTTCTTCTTCAAAGTCTTCGTCATTGAAGGTTGGAGGTATAACCCAACTCTTGCAAACCGACACTCGAGTTTTCTTCTCTGGCATCGCCAATGTAGAGGCGAGTTTCGCCAACGCATCAGCTTGCTTGTTCTCTTTTCTAGGCACTTGTTCGATCGTTACATCTCCGAGCCATCCCATCAGCATTTTAGCATAGTTAACATAGGGGATCAATTCAGGGTTTTTGATGTCGTACGAGCCTTCCAATTGGTTGACCACCAGCTTTGAGTCTCCATATATTCTGAGATACAACTGTTTTATGTCGACCGCCACTTCCAACCTGAGTATGAGGGCTTGATATTCGGCGACGTTATTGGAACACTTCTGTGTTAAGGTGAAGGAATATGGTAGAACCTCCCCATCGGACGTGATGAATACAACTCCGGCACCGGCTCCTTCTCTATGTGAAGCTCCGTCAAAGAACATCTTCCAAGGGGTAGTGACCCCGACTAGAAGTGCATCTTCATCCGGCAAGTCATCGGATAATTTCCATTCGGCGGGTATAGGGTGATCTGCCAAGAACTCAGCCATAACTTGTCCCTTCACCGCTTTTTGGGGGATATAAACGATCTTGAACTACTGAAGTTGGAGATACCATCGTGTGAGTCTATCCGAAAGCACCAGTCTTGACATGACGTATTTTAGAGGGTTTGCCTTGGAGACGAGATGTACAGTAAGTGCTTGGAAATAGTGCTTCAACTTTTGAATTGCAAAGATCAAGGCCAAACACATCTTCTCGATCGGAGAATACTTCAGCTCGTTTGGGCAAGCAAGGCTCCAACGGATCGTTCTTGAGCTGCGATGTAGAGAATCAACGGTCGTCCCGAAGTAGGTGCGACAAAGACAGGTGGCCTCATCAAGTACGCTTTTATGCTCTCGAAGGCTTTATGGCACGCTTCATCCCATTCGAAGGGAACACCTTTCTTCATAAGCCGACTGAATGGTTAACACCGGCCGGCCAGGTTCGAGATGAATCTTCGGATGTAAGCCAACTTTCCTTGCAAACTCTTCAAGTCATGGATATCTCGAGGTGGCGGCATTCTCAAGATCGCGTCTATCTTTGCTTGTTCAATTTCAATACCTCGATGTCAAACTGTGAACCCAAGGAACTACCCTGACAAAACTCCAAAAGCACACTTGAGCGGATTCATCCGGAGTTGATACCTTCTTAATCGTTCAAAGATCTTCCTTAAGTCTTGTAGATGATCTTCTCGCTTCTTGGATTTTACCACCACGTCGTCCACGTAGCATTCGATGTTCTTGTGAAGTAAATCATCGAAGATTTTCTGCATCGCTCTTTGATACGTGGCACCTGCGTTCTTCAAGCCGAAAGGCATCACTTTGTAACATTATATCCCTTTAGGGGTGCAAAATGCCGTTAACTCTTCATTTTCAGGTGCTATTCGTATTTGATTATACCCCGACGAACCGTCCATGAAGGAGAGAGCTTCGTGGCCTACGGTAGCATCGATCATGAGCTCGGTTATAGGCAGTGGAAAATCATCCTTCGGGCAAGCAATATTTAAGTCTCTGAAGTCGACACATACCCTAATCTGGCCATTTTTCTTCCTCACCGGCACTATGCTAGAGATCAATGTGGGATACTTCATTTCTCGAATGAACCCGACTTCGATGCGCTTGTTTACCTCGGCTTCGATTAAGGGAACTAAGTCCGGTCAGAATCGTCGCTGAGCTTGTTTCACGGGACGAGCGTCTTTTTTCACGGAGAGGTGATGTACTGTAACTTTCGGATTCAGCCCCAACATTTCTTTGTAGGACCATGCAAACACATCCCTGAATTCAAGCAAGAGTTCTACATAGGCTTTCTCCTCTTCGCCGGTTAATAAGGCGTTGATGTAGGTCGGGCGAAGATCGTCGGCGTTGCCTAAGTTGACTTCTTTGAGGTCGTCCACGGTTGTCTTAACCCTTTCTTCAAGCTCAGGTGGTGCATCTTCGGCATCCTCTTCAATTAAAACTTCTTCGGACGACGTGATATGGTAGGACGATGATACATTTTCGCTATCTCCGTCTTTGGCCTTATCGCGCGTGAAGATGATCGTTTCCCACCTAGCTTTTAACATTTTATCGCATGAGACAATCAGATTGCTACACCGCTTCATATGGGACGGGACCTTACTTTGAAGCTTCGAGAAACATTGTGTCTTGCGTCTTCTTAGCCAGTGACTAGCTTTGGCTCCTTTAGGAGGACTAAGTCTATCGAAGACTGACTTTCGCCGGATTTTTCTTCCATTCTCATCAAAAGTGTCTTCAGTTGATGAGAGTTCATCAGATATATAGTTATTTGTCGCTCTGTTTATGGCGATTCGAATGGGGCCTTGCGTGGCAAACCCGAGTCCTACTCGCGAGTTTGGGGTGACATTGTCATCTTCTTTTGATGACCTCAACTTTGTTTCTTTTGTCTTGGCCATTGGAATGAGTTTTCCCACCTTTGACTTCTCTTGTGGGTTGTACCCGGCTTTGACGAGAAGCTTGTACGCTTTGGGATCGTACTCCTTTGCATTTTGGAGTTTGGTTGCTTCTCCATGCTCTGTTTTATTTCCTTAAGTCGGACAAACGAATCCATTGAGTGGTGGAGAAGGGGCTTTCACCACGTCTAGTTTGGTGAGGGGCAATGTCAGCCCTCCCAGTGCCTCAGACTTTGTGAGTAATAATCCCCCATTTTCTTGGCGATCTATTGAAGTTGAGGCTCCGATTTTGCTTTCACCTTTACAATCATCTCGTGGATCAGAATCTTCTTTTCCTTTGTTTTCTTCCACTTCCTTACGGTAGTACTTTGCATCGACAAAGTGGGATTCTGCCTCAGTGAAAGGTTTACTATCTCCAAGAACCTTCTTTATCACACCCTCCCGGCAGTACTTGAAACATTGATGCCAAGTAGATGGGACAACGCTATTTTCATGTAACCAGGGTCGTCCTAGAAGCATGTTGTATAAAGTTTTGGCATATATGACATGAAACAGTGCGCCTGACGTCATGTCTTCTATCAACAGTTTTAGTCGAATGATACCGAGAGCTCTTTGTCCTCCCTGGTTGAAGCCTTGGATCATCAAACGACTACTTGCTAGCTCATCCTTTGGGATTCCTAACTCGTTCATCACCCTCAAAGACAAGATATTGACTGCGGATCCTCCGTCGATGAGCATTCTATTCACCTTTTGTTCGTGAGCATAACCTGTCACAAACAGTGGCCTGTTGTGAGGCTTTGAACCGAGTAGCAAATCTTTATCGGAAAAGGTCATGGCTGCCATGCATTCATCGTCTTTAGAGTAAGTTTCTTTGGGAACCTCTTATTCACTTATCATCAGGCAGGTCGAAGTTGTTATGGTGTTTGATGTTGCGCTAACATCTTCAAGCGCGATCATTCCTTGTCGTGCCAACTGCATCACCTTATCCTTGAATATGAAGCAATCATGGATTGGGTCTCCAAGCAGATGATGATACTTGCAATACATTGGGTAATCAGTCTTTCCGGCTTCATTGGGCCTCTTCATTTTGGGTAATTCGAAGAGGTTTGCCTTGAGCAGGTCGTCGAAAATTCCGGAGACAACAGAGTCTTTGAACGGGTATTGCTTGGCTTGCATCTCTGCTAAGGGCAATTTTCTGAATTTTCTTTCTTGGGGGACTTCCTTTCTTTCATCCGTCTTGTCATTTGTCTTAGCCCAAAATTTGACAGGAATTGCATTCACCGCCATGGACTCTTTGGCTTGTGGTTTGGTGAAAGGTTTGCCCCCTTTCCTGAAATCTTGCTTTTCCCTAGGTCTGCAGAACTCTTGGACGGGCGGCCCTTCGACTCCAGTAGCGATCATGCTCAACTCCATATCATGTGCCCGAGTAGCAAGCTCTTCGAACGACTTGGGTTGAATTCCTTGGAGAATATAGCGGAGACCCCAATGCATCCCTTGAATGCACATTTCAATTGCTGAAGCTTCTGATAGTCGATCTTTGCAATTTAGACTAAGGTTACTCCACCGATTGATGTAGTTGACAACAGGTTCTTCTTTCCATTGTCGGGAGTTGGTGAGTTCGATCATGCTAACTGTCCGACTAGTGCTATAGAAGCGATTGAGGAATTCTTTCTCAAGTTGTCCCCAACTATCGATCGAGTCTACTTCTAAGTCCGTATACCAGTCGAAGGCATTTCCTTTTAGTGATCGAACGAATTGCTTGACTAGGTGATCCCCATAAGTTCCAGCATTGTTGCACGTCTCGATGAAGTGAGCCACGTGTTACTTAGGATTGCCTTTGCCGTCAAACAGTTGGAACTTGGGCGGTTGATAGCCAATCGGCATCTTCAAGTTATCGATTCTTTGCGTGTAGGGCTTCGAGTAAATCAATGATGATTTGGAGCCTCGTTCTATCTTATCTGTGATTCTCCCCATGATGAACTCCTTCAATTGCTCTAATGGGATAAGTCCGTCCGATGAAAATTGAAAGTCTTTAGCTGAAGGCTTCTCAGTCCCACTTGATTGAGCTTTTGTCGGAGTTTCAGACTCTTCTTGCTCATCCGAACGCTTCCCCTTCACTTGGCTAGCGTTGTCACCGTCTACTCTGTCCATCAACTTTGAAATGTGAGAGTCTTGCTCTTGAACATGCTTGGAGAGTCCCTCGACGACCTTTGTCAGATTCGCAAGTTGCTCTTCTAGAGTTGTTGCACTTGTCGTCATGGCGGGCGCAAAACTTGAAGAACTTGAACGAGGGGTGGACGAGGCCGAGTCGTCTTCTTCTCCTTCACTTTCGTAGCTAAGAAGTCGAGCGTTCTTTCCATCGCTTTGGAGGGATCGAGCTTTCCTGGAAGACGTCTGCTCTTTCTTAGACATACTTCTTGTTATAACGACGAAGCTTTCGACCACAAGTTTGGAGATGATAGCCTCGAGATAGACGATCTTGTTGTTGGCTATTTCGTGATTCAAGTTTGTTGATTAGGAGGAGATGAGAGGTAGAGATGTCCCACTGGGCGTGCCAAAATTTGTAACGCAATTTCCGTGTTAATTAAATAATTAAACGCGAGAAATGATCACAAATAAATTTTATTGATTTATTTGAATTTTGCGGGTACAATCTCTAATTCTTCGTCTGATTCTTCCTACTGGAATTTATGAGAATTTGGAAGGTTTGAAACTCCTTCGTTGACTTCGGAGGTTCGATCTTCCGTTGGATTTGATTTGCTTCTTTAAACGTTAATTGTGGGTCTCTAGACTTGATCGCGAATCAAACGCCTTGATTTGATGAACACCGAAGAACACGCCGATGAACACCTTTGATGTTGATTTGAGTTTGATTTGGATTTGTTGAGGAGCAACGCCGAAATGTGGATTTGATGCTTTGATTGCGGATTGAACGCCTCAGTTTGTTGACTTTCTCGAAGAACGCCGATGGAGCTCCTTCGAATTTGATTTGAGAAAAACGCCGGATTCACGGACTTGACACCTTGTTGCGGATCGGAGGCTTCGATTTGGTTGATTTCCACGAAGAACGCGAAGAACACGCTTGAATTTCGCTTCGATCTTTGAGGAGAGCAACGCCGAAACACCACTTCGATGCCTTGATGCCGGATCAAACGCCGTTGGTGCTGACTTCTACGAAGAACGCCATTGAAGATGCCGAAGAACACCGAGGATGCTGAAGAACACCAGAGAGCTTCTTTCTCCTTTCTTTGTGGCTTGCTTCTTTGCTCCTTCAAGTTGTGAGAGTTGTTTGTAGAATGCCTCTATATATAAGCGTAGGGTGGAACTTTGTGATAATTATCTCTTAATTAATTAATTAATTTATTATCGGGATAATATCAAACTTATTTATTTATTTATCACTTTAATATAAATTTATATTAAAGAAAATAAATAAATGACATATGTCTTGACTTGATTGGTCCACGTGTTGAAACATGCCACGTGTCATCATTTGATTGGTTATAACCATCTGAACTGGAAGGCTTGATTTGATTCGTCGGAACTGTAGCATCCGGACGGTGGGTCACCACATCTCCCGCACCAAAGTCCGATCCACATACGAAATGGGAAGTCCGTACATGAACCAAACAGTGGCGAACGGGAGACTGGCAGACTCACAACTAAGCTAGGCGGAACTTAGACCCTAAACAACAGAACCAAACAGCCAACAAAAATGCGAAAGCGAAATAAGCCAAACAACAATCAAACATACATAAGCAGTTGACGGGTTCAACTAGTATAAATACCTAATCCCGAATATCAAACAATAATCATAAATCTAACGGGTTCAACTAAACCGAGCAACCTGTCCTAACCTGTCCCGAAATACACATAACAATTCATATTTAAATTCCACACATCATACACAAACATAACTTATACATAAGCCAAATGAAAGAAATGTGAATGCAAAACCACCTACTAGACAAAGACTCGGAACAGACTCCAAAAGACAGACACACTCCGCCTAGCACGAACTCCAAGCGAAACCTGCAAACTAAAATATAAAATGGGAGGAGTCAGTCTTAACTCGACTGAGTGAGGGGTTAACACACTCACACTATATAAATAAGAGCAAAGCACGTACAAACTCATAATGTTCATGAACGCAGGGATAGTTTTTGCACACTAAATCATACTGATAACTGTGCGGGAACATAAGCATTTGCCTGTTTATTATCTGAGCAAAACATTACAAGGGGCACAGAAGAAGTACTTGGAAATCAAGAAATTTGCGTTTGCCCTCAACAATGCATCAAGGCGATTGAGACCTTACTTTCAAGCGCATTCAATAACGATCCTTACTGATCAGCCCGTGAAACAAGTGTTGTCCAAACCGGACGTGTCGAGAAGGTTGATAAAATGGGCCATTGAGTTGAGTCAGTTTGACTTAAGTTTCGAGCCCAGAACCGCTATACAAGCACAGGTGGTAGCAGATCTGCTGGTTGAACGTTTCGGGTTAGAACCTGCTGCTCAGGAGGACGAGGGGTTATGGGTCCTGCACATGGATGGTTCCTCAACCTCTCAAGGGGGAGGAGCAGGGATAGCCCTTAGGGACCCCAATGGGATTGAGCTAGACTTTGCAATCAGGCTGGATTTTCAAGTCACCAATAACGAGGCAGAATATGAGGCCCTTGTGCAAGGATTGAAAATTGCTTTACAGAACGGAGCTTCCAGAATTACTGCTTATGTGGATTCACAATTAATTGCGAGCCAAATTGAAGGAACTTATGAGGCTCGAGAAACCACCATGGTGCAGTACTTAAGCAAAGCCAAGGAGATCATCGGGAAGTTCAAAGAATTCCATCTACTCCAAGTCCTACGAGCAGAGAACGAGCACGCCGACGCTCTATCTAAATTTTCCTCAGCATTGGAAGGCACTTCTGGGCGGTCGGTCACGTTCCTTAGAACGGAAGAGCCTCTGATCAAGAAGAGAGTTGCCAAGGAGGTGGTCGCTATAATTGATCCGCATGAGCCGTGTTGGCTTGATGATATTATCAGATTTCTTAAAAATGGTGTGTGTCCCACTGACCAGCTAGAGGCTCGGAAAATTAAAAACAAGGTCCCTCGATTTTCTATGGACTCTAAAGGAAGGCTGTTCAAGAAGTCATTTCAAGGACCTCCCATGAGGTGTCTGAGGCCCTCACAGGCAAAGGAAACGCTCGAACTTATTCACAATGGGAGCTGTGGGAATCACTCAGGAGGGCGTATCTTGGCTAAGAAAGTCTTGAGAAGCGGGTTTTATTGGCCCACAGTTCTCCAAGATGCCCTTGAGTTCTCTAGAAGATGCCCTAAGTGCCAATTCCACTCTAACCTCCCTCAACTGCCAGCCGCTCAAATGATCCCCATAGATGTCTCTTGGCCCTTTGACCAGTGGGGAATTGACATTGTTGGCCCCTTACCCATCGCGGTCGGACAAAAGAAGTTTGTCATCTTAGCCGTCGATTATTTTACCAAGTGGGCCGAGGCTGAAGGCGTGGCAAAAATCACCTTCAGGGTCATGAGGGACTTCATTTGGAGAAACATTATCTGCAGGTACGGGATTCCGAGGGTGCTTATTTCCGATAATGGATCTCAATTTATAGCAGCTGACACGCGGGAATGGTGTTCGGAGTTAGGGATTGAACAACGCTTTACCTCAGTGGGCCATCCACAAGCCAATGGACAGGCAGAAGTTACCAACAGGGTCATCCTACAACATCTGAAAACAATGTTGGAGAGTAAGAAGAGTGAATGGGTAGAAGAGCTGCAAGGGGCACTCTGGGCTTATCGCACTACTCCACGAGCGGCCACTGACAAGACGCCCTTCGCGCTCGCGTATGGCTCAGAAGCCATGATACCAGCCGAGATTGTAAATGAATCCGCTCGGGTAGCTTATTTTGAGCCTCAGCACAATGAAGATAACAGGAGCCTGGAGTTGGACCTATTGGAGGAAAAAAGAGACAAGGCCTGGGCTAAAATACACAAATACAAAGCAACTGTGGCACAACAGTACAACAAGCATGTGCGAGAAAGGACTTTCCAGTTGGGAGATTTGGTTTTGAAGAAAGTAGAAGTGTCCAGACATGTGGGGAAAATGGACCCCAACTGGGAGGGTCCATTTAAAGTCATCCAGATCAAGGCTAACAACACTTACACCCTGGAGACACTTCAAGGCGAGCGCTTGCCTCGCCCTTGGAACGCATGTAACCTCTGGCGGTTTTATGTTTAAACAACTCTCTAGATTCGATGATGTAACAACCCCGTTCATGGGTTCTATGTACTTCAAATTTCAAGTAAGTTACAATACGTCCTTTTCAATATCTTCGTACTTCTGCTCTTTTTTAATTACATGAATGGATAAGACCCGCGTCCCTCGTCTATACGAGCGTGGTTGGTAGTCCATTCCAAGACAAACGTTATTATCGCACATGGGTTACGCTTGCCAGCACTCTATTCCAAGTGGGGGGATGCCCTCATAAGGATAGACTGGTAACGCTCACAACCAACTTGACGAATCAGAAAGAAAATACGAAGAAAATCCTAGTAGGCCTTGGCCGTTTGTTACAACGCCTTGCGCTCGAAAACGGGATCACTGGCAAACAGGAACAAGAACGCTCGTTTAACGACATCACCATTAAGAAGAAATTTCACAAGTCTTGAACAAGGGCAGTCTCTCAATAAGACCCTTATGATCACTCAAGACTTAGCAAAATTTCCCAAGGTTAAGAATAAATCACATAAGTCTTAAGCGAGGGCATTCTCTCAGTAAGACCCTCGTAATTGCTTAAGACTCAGCCAAATTTTCTAAAGTATAAAAACAAAAATTGACACCAGTCTTGAGTAGGGGTAGCCTCTCAATAAGACCCTTATGATTACTCAAGAATTAGTGAAAATTTGCAAGTTTTTCAAGTTTTCTGGATTTAACAGAAACTGTCAGGTGTCAGAAACCTATCTAAGTAATGTAATTTTCACTATGCTTGTTACACACCATTTGTTCACAACAAGCGTAAAGTGAAAGTTCACAATTAAGGAAAAGGTAAAAGACAGTATCACGGAAAGAAGAAATTTTATTTACTCAAAGGCTTTCACCAGATATTACAAAGTAAGGGCTCAAAGGCCCATAATATTAATGCATGAAAAAGAAAGGCATTAAACTAAGGTAAGAAGAATGGCAAAGCAAAGCTGGAGAGAAGAAACTTCAGGCGGCAGGAGCGACGTCTTCATCAAGAACCGCTAAAATGTTCTGGGCCACTGGGCCGTAAACGGGGCCTTCCGGCTCTTGATGATGGGCAGCTTGATGCTCAGGCTCGTTGTCTGCAGGGCTTGAGGATCGTTGGGTTCATTGGCGTCGGGCTCGTTGGCATTGGGGGCAGGACCATTGGCATTCTCAACAACCGGAACAAGGGCATTTTCTAGAGTGGGCGCTTGAGGCTCGTCATGTGATGCTTGGGGGGCCTCTTCTGGGGGATGGGTTTCCATATACTCATCTTGGACAAGCTTGACCAGAAAATCGTATTCCGGCTCAGTAATATTAGCCTCAGGATCCTCAGGATTTTCTTCATCCTCTTCGCAGCGCTCATTGAACATGAGCCCCATACCTTCCGCCCCGCGCATGGCTGGATCCGTCAAACCCTTGTGGATGCCTTGATCAATCGCTAAGTTGAAGGCTTTTTGAGCCTCATCCAAGCAATGCAAAGAAGCCGCAAAGTTGAAGGCCTTGGAGTGGCAGAATTTGATAATCGCCTCCTTGTTTGCTCGCGTAAGGCTTTGAGGCCATTCATTCATGGTATCAGTGAATTTCCTTTCAGCCTCTTGAGCCCTCGTTCTCCAGCCGTCATGCTCGGCCCCAAGCTTCTTATAACCTTCACCAAGTTGGGCGAATTTATCACTCAAAGCACTCCGAGCATTCTCCACGCCGCAAAGTCACCACGCAATTTCTCCATATCCAGCTCCATTTTTCTGTACTCTCCCTTGAGGGATTCGTACTTGGCCTTCTCCATATCCAGTTCCTCCTGGAGCTGGGCAGGATCGTTCGCTCGTGCCATCTTCTTGTATTTTGCCTTCCGGTCGGCGTAAACTTTGGCACGCATTTGGATGTTCTTCACCCTCGGAAGTACTTGCTGCATGGGCTCGAAAGAATGAAAGTGTCAGCAGGAATATGGAAAAATAATGCCTCACTTACAAGGGAATTTATAAGGGAATGAGTACTTACGGAGATCATGGCGTGCACCATGTCGTAGATCACTGTATCAAGTGGCTCACTGTACAAGTGCCTGTGGTCAGCAGTGAATTGGGCCTTGGAAAACAGATTCTCGCTGATAGTCTGAGCCAGCGTGCCAGGCCTCAACAAAACTGCCCCTCCGTCCGCGGAGCTAGTAAAATCCCTATCCCATCGATGGGAAAACTCCCACGGATGATCCTCCTCCAAAGAGAAAGTTCCCCCATGGCCCTTGGGGCCTTCCATCACTTGTTTACCCTTGCCCGTTATTGCGAGGGTGTCAGGCATCCTCTTCCTCTTGCGGGAGGGCCTATCAGCGCTCGATTGAGCCTCGCTTCTCACCACGTTGCCTTCGGGCCTCACCTGATTAGCCGCACGCGGGTCAGCCACCCTCAAATCTGTCGGAGAAGGTGGCCGCACCACTACTCTATCCTCCATGTTGGCCGCTCAATTATCACCACGGCCTCGTTGAGTTTGAGCGCCGGGAGCCGTACTCGAGCCGGCGCCATGCTGGCCACCACGAGCGTCGCCCCTGCCCGCTCCGCGGCCACGAGGGTGTTGTTGTTCCTCTTGCTGGGCTTGACGCCTATTGGCGTTAGCAAACTTGGCAGCGTGTCTAATTCCTCCGGCCATTTCCAAGATTGTTGCTCCTGCAAAGAAGGTGGAAACAAGGGTTAAAAACCCTTACACAAATTTCTCCATATGCAAGTTACAAGTGCAGAAATAAACAAGTTAGTATTCCTAACTAAAAGTCAGCGCCCTAAGAATCTAACCATCTCTCTCCAAGTCACAAGCGGGAGGGTTGTCAAGATAATGAGGCTCGTTAGTAAGACCGCAGAGGAATATAAGCTCCGCGTCGTCTATCTAGTCTTTGGCTCGAATCAAGTGACCCTCATCCCACAACGTCTCCGCCAAACTTTTGGCCCAATCCTTAGGGAAGGCAGGTTCCAGCCGATTCTTCACAAATGAACCTTTCCCATGCGAGATCCAATCTGATGACACCCCAAAACCTTCATCCATGGGGGCCTTGACAAAAATGAACTTCTCCTTCCAATTCAGGCCATAGGTGGTAGAGGGAGAGTTAACTAACTTCAAATGGGCCTTCGCTTGAATACAATAGAAGAAGCCCGCTTCGGGTGACGAGCGTGGTGAGCTGACCACTTGAAGTAGAGAGTTGAAGTTTCGCAAGAAGGGCTCGTAACCCACGCATCTCATGAGGATCACAAAGCTCGTTATCAGCGCGAGGCCATTGGGCACGATTTACGAGGGGCAGAGGCCCAGATCATTCGGAATATGGGCCACGGGAAGGGGAATCGGAAACCTCAAGCCCCCAGAGCTGACCGCATCAATATAAACCGCCATCTCACCGGGTGGCGGGCGGTTGGCGCGCTCGTGGTCAGCGGGGATTCTCCATTGGAAACGGTCATCCCAGTAAATGGGGGCCATAGCGGATTTTACCTCTCCCAAAGTAATAGTACTAGGAGTCTCATCCGGGGTACGCTCAGTCGCCTGCATACCAGGACCTTCACCCTCGTTGGACCCCTTGGTTTTCTTGGCCTTCTTGGGCTTTTAGGTTTTCTTGCCCTTGCCCTTGTCACGGGAACTTCCGGAGGGCTCCGCTACTTCTTCTGTTTCCGGCGCCGGAGCAGCGATGGCCACAGTCACGGTATGACGATGAGGGTGAGTCACACTCTCAGTTATCGAGAGAGTCACCCCCTGTCTCTCCGCCTCCATTACCAGGTGCATCTCTTCAAAAAGAGGTTCAACCCCTTCTGGGTTCCTTTCATCTATGGCCATCACGGCCGTTTCCAACTCTTCGTCCCTAGAAGGGCCCGGCGGTGATGAATTCTGGGTGGCCAACTCTTCGACTTCACGGGCAAGTTCTTCTACGTGATGATTGGCCATAGTAATGCTGGAATTTGAGTAATTTGAGTAGGATATGGTGGTCTTGAGAGAAGAGGTTTCGTGAAGAGAATTGGGGATTTCTGGAAGATAGAAGTCTAAGGAAACGCTGAATCCTACTTATGGTTCTAAGGTTAACAAAGTTAGAAAATTTCACCGAAGATTACCTTGAGCTCTCGGAAAAAGCTTGAAGGTAAAGATAGATTGCTCTGAAACTGGTATGCAAAGAGTTTCTCTGCAAAGGGATGCTCTGAATGTTTGATTGCGTAAAAGATGGAATGGATGCAGAATCCCTTATTTATAGGGATGGAAGTTGGTACGATTCTGGCATAAATCCAAAATCGTAATCATTTTCCGCCTAGGAAACCGTTCACTTTATTGAACCGTCACGTATTTCCCAAGACTCACGCGCCCTACGCGCATCAGCATTTAATGCTTGGACGCTCCAAATGGTCAGAAAAAAGGACTGCATTTAATGCTGGGATGTCATAAGCGGTCAGTTGAAAAGATCGCATTTATGGCGCACTCCGAAAGAAGATTGCCCAACACGCCAGGCCTCATTCGAGCGCCACGACGGACGGATTGTGTTGACCAGAATTCTACAGTCCTTATCCCTAAGGACTACAGAATTGGGGGGGGCAAAATGATGGGGCCAAAATACGCTCATCCCACGTTTTGACACGTGGCATCCCCAAGAAGGCGACACCTGTCTTGTAACCCCGCGAGCGCCCGTACCCTCCAAGGCCACAGGCCGTCTCTGTCACATCCGCACATGATCATTATTACCTCTCCCTCACGAGCGCCATTCATACTACAAGGCTAACGTTCCAATCAGCCAAGGGGGCCCTCTTCGAGCGCTACACTCCCTCAGGGAGGCCCCCCACTCCCACTTGTTACACAAGCCTTGGCCTACATCCTCAGCGGATTCCTTGGCCTCCAAGGCTTTTGGTTGTCACGAGCGCGCTCCTAAGCCCTCGTTACCAACCCCCAAAACGGCTCTCTGACACTCCGTACATGCCCGCGCACCTACCACTGTTGTCAGCACCACCTTTCACCAGCTTTTGCATAGAATATTCCTCCTAGGTTTCTCTTGCAACTCCACGTGTTAGGGCAACATTCGGCCAGGACCACACGATGCAAATGACTAAAGGGCCCCTGACCTTCAACTATAAATAGGAGTCTTCATCTCCATCTCTGTAAGCAACTTTCATTACTGTAACTCCATACTCTGCACTTTACCTCTTTCAGATCTTCATCTGACTTGAGCATCGGAGAGCCAAACTGGGAATCACCCCCAGTTCCCCCAGCTTGGCCTTCTGACTTTTGTCTATGTGTTGTCTTAGCAGGTAGAACCTCCATCTTCTCCGGTGATCTTCCAGTGGTTTCCTCACCTAAACAAATTCAAAAGTGATTGGACTCTGTACCCCATATTCAGACCCATCAAGTTACACATTAAAATAAATTATTTTACAATCTATTTGAGAAACTTTGTAAATATTGAGGCAAAATTGAAATTATAAAAATTAAGAGATCATGCATATAAATACAAAAATAACATTTTTGTAAAGAAAATTCGTTGAACCCGAGCATCCAGTCATAAGGTTTTCTGTACAAAATTAAAAAAAAAAAAAACACAAGGTTTTTTATGAGATTTATATAACATGAGGTTTTTTACACCCATTTCGAATAACACTAGAGAGTTGGGTGCATATAACTCATATATTATTTGTGTGGTCTCAATTATAAACAATTTACTATATTGACCCTAACTAGTAATAATCTTAACTTTGATGAGGGGGGTCAATAATAAAAAATTCCATAAAATTACATACATATATCTATATATTTATATATATATAATAATATATAAAAAAACAAAGAAGTTGAGGGGGGTCAATTGCACCCCCTCTTGTGAACATGGCTCCGCCAGTGCCTCATAGATCAAAAACAAATTGGTGAATGTACTTCTGAAGGAAGTTAATCTAGTCAGATAAGAGAATATAAAAAATTATCTTGCATGTTAACACAACTAACTGTGTCATTTACAGATATCAGATTTTTGGAACTGAGCATGGATATATCCTCACAACATGGAGTCTTATACAGCATACCTTTTAAGAATTGACTTCATGGCTGGACTGATTTGGAAATCCTAAACATCTCAAGGATCCCAAATTCGGTGCCACAACCAAAAGCTAGCCTCACTACCAAACAGATTTGAAAATCTTTCTTTCTTGGTTAGTTTCTATATTTGAGATTGTGTGTTTTTGGGTAAGCGAGACGTGAAAATCCTTGTCCTCTCTCAAAACATAGCATTTTAATAGAAGAGATTCATCATGACAAAACAATTTCCTTTACCTCATATCATATAGCTAAAGATATACTCAAAGGGATGTCCTTTCTCATAAAGGTACAGTGACATAACCAAAGAACGGAAAAAGTTCCAACAAACACAACAGGGCAAAATTAGACAGATGTAGAGTTTAAAAAGTTCCAAAGAAAAATCACTTGATTTTGCAACATACACAGGACTATACAAATTCTCTTGTAGCTGGAAGAAAATTAACCAAACAATACGTAAAAATATTTCTCCAGAGACTAATTCTGTGATATGAGGAAAACAACATTCCCAGAAAAATGGTTACATATTAGTCGAAAATCAACCCTTTTAAGAAGCCCGAACGGTTTTTATTGATATGTTTTTATATACAGTATGTTATCGAAGAGGAAACTAACAGTCATGTAACATTCCACAATCTGATGAGGCCACAAGGAGAAAAAGAAAAATTATACTAAAAGACGATGTGCAACAGCAGTATAGGTTCTTCGTACCAACCTTGTAAGATATTCAACCCTAAAAATATTTCTTCACAAATCCTTACTAGTACTTCGTAACAGAAAAAACTGGCGCCAGAACCTTCTAAGATATATGATAACTACATTTTCTATCAACTAATATTATTAACATCTGAGCCTGAGATACATGCATGTGTAATGTCTAACTTTCTTACCAACGCCTGAGTTTTGGACCTATGCATTCGTTAACTATTTGCATGCTAGAACTCAAGCTATAAACTTTGACGAAATTTTGAACTGTAACCTCTCCCCCACCCCACGAGCAAATGATCAAGCTAAACACTTAAAATTGCCTCTAATATTACATATCAACGCATCCAACTGCATATCTTTTGTCTTTCATAACGACTAATTTCAAAATACTTGTTTAGAAACATGTGTCCAAAATATTACTATATGAACTTATTTGCAGAGAGTTGAAAACAGAGTACCTGGTGACTTGAGAGAACTTGCTTCCTCAGAGAGGCCCGAAATCCAGAAATTTTATCTACAAGGCCCGAAATTTTATCTGCAACCCAAGAAAACAGAGTACGAGTACTTGGTGACTTGAGAGTTGAAATCCAGAAATTTTGCAAGCCTATAAACGGAAAAATCTCTGCAAAATTGATTCAAGAAACACATTTTATCTTAATTCATATGCAGCGTACCTATTACTCAAAATCCAGAGTGATAATACGTTCCATTAACACCCAAACCCAAATACCTCCATAAAAACCTACAATCGGCCAGCCCCAAAAATATTTCACCAAAAAAATGGAAGCAAAGTCATCCAACCCAAGAAAATCGAGAGAAGAAAAGAGGATACCTTGAGTACTGTGTAGATGCCTAAATGCCTTGTTCACCTTCGATTCAGACACCCGGATTGAACCTTCATACACAAACGAGCCCTCAGAAGCCCTCAACACTACGCTATCACTCAATTCCCAGAACCCTAGCCCCTTCAATGGTTTACAAATTGACAATGCAGGTGATTTGGGAAGCAATCATGCGTGTCTACGGCTTGTGAGCGTTTCTCCAAGAACCCTAGCTTTCGGAATAGAATGAAAATGCAAGGTGATTTGGGGAAAATAATTTCAGACATCGTAAATACCTCTTTTAAAGATTCCGATGGGAAGAAACCGTCGTATACCCGTCGGAAAGTTAAAATGGAGAAAAACACCGACGGATAACCAACGAAACAATTCCGTCGGTACCAATGCAAATTTAGACCCACCAACGGAACAATCCCATTGGTATTCCGTCGGAATGTGCAATACAAAGTACCGACGGAAGTAAACCGTCGGAACTCCATTGGTCAGTTAAAAGGCAGATTGTGCATCATAGAAATAATCCGACGGCGCAAGCCCGTCGGATGTTTACTATTCATCGCGTACCGACGGAAAAACGACAGACATTATCGGTCGGCCCATAAAAATTTTTTCCGCAAATGTACCAACGGGAGTACCGTCGGAACTCTGTGGCACTTTTTAAAGCTCCGAAAATTCGCCAAAAGTTCCAACGGAACAAAGACACTTGTCCGACGGGAGCAGACGTCGGAAACAGTTGGCACAAATTTTTTGGACTCCGGCCATAATAACCGACGGAATACCCACGGGGTTTTTCATTTATCTTTTTACAAATTGTCATCGCAACTCCGTTGGTTTATCATGGCTTTTTCGTCGGAATTTTCGACGGAAAACCGACGGGTACGATCCGTTGGTTTTTTTTCGTCGGGATTCGGGGATTTTCTTGTAGTGGTATAGATCAGAAATGTAGAACCACTTAACTTCGTTTAGTTTGTTAGATGCATTTGAAAAATGGACAGCACTTACAACTGGCAATGTTGTTACATTTTTGCAAATTATCACATATACATGCCTCCAATCACACCGCAAGCATAGCATGCATTTCATCTAAGTAATGAGCTACAAATTCACCCTTTTAATGGCAGTTATACACAGGAAAACAGTATGCAATAGCAGGGCAGTCCTTAAGGAAAATTAACACATGTAACTTCATCTTACTTAAACATACTTACAACTCAATTCATTCATGCATTTCATTACACATACGTAATCATGTTGATACAAAAATATTCCCCCAAATCAAAGCAACTGCAACATTCAGAATAGTCTAAACACCTTACTTTGGCATCTTATTTCAAGTACAACTAATCAGGTATGCGACAATATTCCCCAACTCCACATGTATCAACTTATTACAGCCAAAAAATGGTCATTAGACATACTTAATATTGATGTTTGATGTTCAACACATGAACTCAATCCACAAATATATTCATAATGATCATGCTACATTCAGAATAAGTTGAATCAAACACATGACTGTAATTAGACTACATTTGTAGCTATATTGCTGTTTGATCATGCTACATGCAGAACAAGTTGAATCAAACACCTTACTTTAATCATGATACATTCGGAAATATTGTTGTTTGATCATGGCACTTTCATAATAGTCTAAACACCCTACCTTAATCATGCTTGAATCAATCCAGAAATATTATTGTTTGATATTCAATACATGAACTCAGTGCACTCATTAAATTCCACTGATATTCCAATTTTAAGATATAAGTAATGCAGTATAATTAGAAAGCTACCTGTAGGGGTCTTTTATCCGCCAATGAGGTTTGCCGGAACGAAGTACCAATGAAGTGAGCAGATGATGACGAAGGGACTTGAGTAACTGGAGGAGGAGATTCATTGTTTCCTATTTGCTTGCTCAGCGTCAATAGTTCTTGTATTTGCTTGCTTTGTTCCATCATTTGTTTGTTTTGTTCCATCACAATTTGCTTTAACTCAATAATATCCTTCTTGTAAGTCAGGCTAGTTCGAGATGACCTGTCTCGTACGAGAGCATACATCAGAAGCAAGTACACCATAACCATACATACACCATAATCGGAAATTTTCATCGGCATTCCAACGTTAACTTGTATATATATGGGAATATTAAGTGGTAGGTTAACTTGTTCAAAAATAAATATGCTTCACATACATCTTTGTGGGTTGTAGAACTATCTCTTACACAAATTCGATTTTCATTTGAAGGACCATAAGTTATTCTCAGAGATTGCTCAACTACCACATATCAAAAAGCTTTAACCATGTTCCTCTTCATTCAAAATGCAAAAACCAAACACACAAGAACACCAACCTAATTTCCAGAATTGTTGGTTTCTGTATTTGAGGAAAGCAATATACATAGACCCCAACAGAGCATAAACATAGGCAAAGTGGCAAAGAACAAAAACAGAGATTATCCAACCAAAATCAAGCCAAGAAATCCTCAGAGGATAACACAGTCAACTATTCAAGAGACTCATCAAAGCACAAAGGATAAATTTTGCCTATTCACCTCAAAATACACAAAGTACAGAGTCTGCATGCAATAATCCCAACAAAAGAACCAACAATTTCGCCCAAATTCGCTAACCTAACCCAAATTCACACACCAACATTCTTTCACAAAAAAAAAAAAAAAAAATCTGCCTTCAAACCCAACATATTCAAGGAGAAACTTACCAGATTATGTAATCCTGAATATAAAGCCATATCACTCCATCAACGAGAAAGTACAGCTCCACGCTAACAAAAAAAACCTGAAAATTAGTGAAGCATGCGGGCTTTATTCCTCTTTCTCGTGTGAATGAGAAACTGAAATTAAACCCTAAACCAAAACTTTACCGGAGAAGATACAGACCTGGGTATTATTTTAAGATGCCTCAAGCGTGGATTGCAGAAGACGGGCCCTTCACTTACTTCGATTCTGGCCTGAAATTCGAAGATTGGAGAAGAAGGCTCCTCAATCCCAGATGCCGGAGCTTCCTTAAATTCTTTGGTCGGAGAAGGAAATGGCAGACCTAAATTTCGGACAACAATTTCCTCTTTTCAAACAAACTCTCAAGTGTTAAAATGTTGGGGAAATGAGAGCATTCAGTTAGCAGGTGTGTATTTTGGGGAAATGAATTAATTTCGGTGCCAAATTTGTTCCCTCCCTTTTTTTAGCTGAATGGCGCCTAATTTAGCCCCCCTAATATGACGCTTTAAATTAAAAGCGTCATTATACATGCTTAGTATAATGATGCTTTATAAATGTGTCATAACACGTGTACCCTATAGTGACGCCTTATAAAATAATGTCATATTATTATTAATTTAATCAATAAAGACTTTAATATATGACATAAATTTAAATTAAAAAAGTGAATTTGTAATAGGCATCACGAAAGATGGTCTATATTGACGCTTATAAAAAAGCGTCATTATATGGCGTCTAATCAGTCTGTTTTTGGGGACTTAATGGCTATCTTGTTAGTTATGGGGTTTGCAATTCGCTCTTCTTTCTCAACAAACATAACTATTTTTGGTTGCATTTCAGGGGAGAGGAAAGCTCTCCTAAAGCTGAAAGCAAGCTTTGAGGATCCTACCAATAGATTGTCTTTATGGCATACCAGCACTGATTGTTGCAAGTGGAAAGGTGTGGTGTGTGATGGTAACATCGGTCGTGTTGTCAGCCTTCGTCTCAGAAATATTCATCTTGATGATGATCATTACAAATTGATGAGTAATCATCTTGATTCTTCATTGTTGGAGCTCAAGTATCTGACCTATCTGGACCTGAGTGTGAACGACTTTCAACTCAGTCCTATTCCTGACTTTCTTGGATCAATGAAGCAGCTGCAACATCTAAATCTCTCACTTGCAAATTTTAGTGGTGTTGTTCCACACAATCTTGGCAACCTTTCGAGCTTACTGGTACTTGATCTCAATAATAAATATGGAGATGGCAAATTGATGGCGGATGATCTCATTTGGACTTCAAATCTTTCATCCATGGAGTATCTTGATATGAGTTACGTGGACCTAGAGTCGAGTAAAACATTTATCGGAGGTGTTCTTCTACATGCTTCCTTCTATGCTTGTCTTGCCCTTGCACAATACCTAACTTCATCTTCCTCGTTCCTATGTGAATTCTTCATTACTTACTAATATCCACCACCTTGATTTGAGCTACAATGCATTTGATGGGGAATTCCCCTGCTTTCTCCATAATATGACTTCACTTAGAGTTCTCGATCTTTCTGCAAATGATTATAACTCTTCTAGCCCCCAGATCCTTCTTAAATTGAGAAATCTTGTCCATCTCCAGCTTTCTCATAACTCACTTCACCATAATGCAGATTGGATCTCTGAATTCCTTTTTGATAAATATCACTTGAAATAATTGAGTCTGTGTGGCAATAACCTTTATAGGGAGTTATCGGGAAAACTCTTTAGAAACTTATCCATGGGATATTGTTGGACTCACAAATTGGAAACACTTGATTTGAGTGAAAACCAATTCGACGGTCCTATTCCTACTTCTATTGAGAAATTGAGAGCCTTGAAATATTTGTTTCTTGCCAATTTAGTCCCACAGGATTGATCACTCGTCAATTTAATCCCGTACTTTTGGAATAATTCAATTTAGTCCCAAATCCCAAAATTCTCAACCAATGTGGTCCCAAATGCTAACGAACGTTAGAAAACTAACGAAATTGACCATTTGACACGCTAAGTTAGAGTTTGGAGGGTAAAAAAAAGAACCCTAACACATCCAATTTATTCATTCATATTTCTTCCAAATATTTTACCCTTTCTTTTACAAAAAACCCTAGGAGCCCGCCTACGATTTTCTTTGATTTGTGGAGAAATTTCCAAAATTTCTCTACAATAATACTCTCACATGTTTATTACCATCAAGAAACTTGGTCAATCCCGTTAGTTTTCTAATGTCCGTTAGTATTTGGGACCACATTGGTTGAGAATTTTAGGATTTGGGACTAAATTGAATTATTCCAAAAGCACGGGACTAAATTGGCGTGGCGCCAATCCTGTAGGACTAAATTGATAATTTGGCAGTTTCTTTATAATAATTATCTGAGTGGAGCACTTCCCATTTCTTTAGGCCATATGTCAAATCTTGAGAAGATTGATATATCTAATAATTCCTTTAATGGCACAGTAGTTTCCGAGCTTCACTTTGCTAAGCTCTCAAAATTAGAAGAGTTTGGGGCATATTCCATCAATTTGAGTGTGGCGTTTGATTGGGTGCCTCCTTTTCAGCTGAAAAGGCTTATTTTGCCATCTTGCCTAATTGGAGGTGGTCAAGTTCCTCAATGGCTTCTAACCCAAAAGGCACTTGATCAGCAACTTTCTCTGTCGAATTGTAGCATTTCAGGATTTCTTCCGGAGTGGCTTTATTCCTTAAATTTGACCATTATGGATCTGTCCCACAACATGATCAATGGTGCAATACCGAAGCTTTCTCCCTATTTGAAAGAATTGTATCTATCTCACAACATGATCAATGGTTCAATACCAAAGCTTCCTCCCAACATGAAACACTTATATCTATGCCACAACCATATTGAGGGACAGATACCCAAGCAGTTTAGTTCCATCTTATGTTCCTTGAGTCTATCAGATAATATGATGGATGGTTCTATCCCTGATTCATTATGTCAATTGAAAGATTTGGAATATTTGGATCTCTCCAGAAATCGTTTTTCTGGTAATATTCCAAACTGTTGGGAGAACTCACAAAAGTTATGTTCATTGAGGTTGGCATCCAACAATCTTTCTGGTGTCATACCAAACTCGTTGGGAGAATGTCGCCATTTGCAAGGTTTGCAGCTGAACAACAACAGTCTAACAGGAAAACTTGCTCATGCTTTAAAGAATTGTGCAGAGTCGGTGGTTTTCGATGTCGGAGACAATCAGTTAACTGGAGAATTGTCTGATTCGATTGGGTCTGTTGGGTGGGAAAGCTTCCCAAGTTTACGAGTTCTTAGACTCAGAAATAATGAGTTCTATGGGGAGATTCCTTCCAAAATTTATCAGCTGGATAGAGTTCAGGTTTTGGATCTCGCGAACAATAAACTGACTGGAAATATTCCACATTGCTTTGGAAATTTCTCAGGCATGGGAAATGCATACTCCGATGATCCCTTTTATGTCTATTGGGTAGGTGTGACATTGAATCAAGTGTTTAAAGGAAGGAAGCAAGATTACACCAAAACATCACTTTTTATGGTTGATTTAGATCTTTCAAATAATTATTTGGTTGGAGAAATCCCTCCGCAACTGACCAATCTTTCCGCTCTGATTGGTCTCAACTTATCTCACGATCATTTGGGAGGGAAAATTCCTGATAAGATTGGAGACATGAAAAAATTGGAATCTGTTGATCTTTCTAGCAACAAATTATGCGGAACAATTCCAGAGAGTTTGTCTCGTTTGAATTTTCTGACATCTTTGAACTTGTCCTACAACAATTTGTCCTGGCGGATTCCCACTGGACATCAACTCCAAACTCTTGAAAATCAAATTTCAATCTACGATGGAAATCCCGGACTCTGTGGAGATCCATTGCCAAAGAGATGTCCCGGTGATGAAGCATCGAATTCCCCCAATATTGATGAAAATGAAGGAGAAGATGAAGATGACAGAAATGAGAAGATAATCTTTTATGGAGTTAATGCAAGTGGTTTCGCCACCGGATTTTGGGGGATCATTGGGATTCTGGTCGTCAAAAGGAGTTGGAGATTTGCTTTTTTTCAGTTTGCTGAAGACATGATGCACAAGATGCTGAGGGTATAAATTGTGTTCACGTGTCTACATCTGCGTTGGATTCGACTCGACTGGTTTGCATTGGATTCGACTCGACTGGTTTGCATCACTATTGACTATTGTTAGTATCAAATAAATCGTGTTAGAGTTTACAAGTGTGTTAATGGTCTTCGTTTTTCTTTGTATTGTGTGTCTTGTACTTCTGTAAGGTTTGTTTTTCCCTTAATAATATCGTATATTTGTGTGGGGGCGGTTGTGTGAGCATATTGGCTACTTTTTAAGACATTATTTAAGAACAAACATACTCAAATTATAAGACACCCAGTAATATAAACAGATGTTAATAATTGTTCTTCACGTTGGAAATAATTAATTGATATTTGATGAAAATACTTTTTTTTTTTTTTTTGAAAGATTTGATAAAAATACTAAAACCCCTTAAAATATATTTATATGTCTAAAAAAAACACATAACATATTTTTCAATCTTGAAAACCCATTCCATAAATTTTTCGTTCCAAAAAACCCAGCAACTTAACTTTAGTTTGAATTGTCTTTAATCTTTACATTAATTTAGAATATTTAAAATGAATTATGTTATATAAATATTAATAATCAATTAAGTTTATAATTTTTTTTTTTTTTTGGTGCACCAAAAAAAAATTATAAACTTAATTGATTATTAATATTTATAATAACATAATTCATTTTAAGTATTCTAAATTTATTTTAGTGTTATTAATTAGGAAATTAAACTTTTCTTTAGCAATAACTTTTTTAAATCCTTTCGTTCCATCTTACGTTCCTTGAGACATACATTGATTTAAAATATTTTCTTGAATGAAAAATAATTTCACTAGTTTTTTGAAATAATTTACTTGACTGATTATCTAATTACCATAAACTTAATATCTGAAAAGTAAAAGTGATGAGTACTCGCCGAATCTATCTGCCTCTCTCTCTCTCTTTCTCTCGTATATTGTGTTCTGGTTTCGTAGTGACCAAACTCCTCCTTATATAGACCCGGAGTCCCATTAGGGTTTACTACCTATCCGATTCCGTATTGGATTCTGTCTTATCATTCGTCTCTATCCTTAGGACTCCTTCCCTTCTCCATCAAGTCACAACGTGAAGTTTATAACTACTTAGGTATCCTTCTGTAAATAGAGTCCGAGGAGCGGACGTATCAAGCGAGCTCCGCGTACAGCTCGTCATACCCGAGCTTACCCAAAGGACAGTGCTTGCAACTTATACGACTCTGACAGAGCGAGCTCATACAGCGAGCTCCTTCCACAGCTCGTCATAAGTTAGTTGTGTGTCATCCTAACTCTTCTAGGGCTGGCCACATGTCCTAGGTGGGTAGGGCCCCATCACTACTCCCCCCCTAAGTCCGGTCCAGGTATTCGTGCCTCACCCGGATGAATGTTATTGTGGCCAGCCATACATCAGGGTAAGGGTGATGCAACTCGTATAAAAGCAAATAGGTGAGCATGAAAGGAGAATAAAACAAGCACACTACCAAGGAGAAGCCCCCCGTACAACTCCGGATATGGTAAAATGGAAATCCATAAATTCAATTACAACACACGCCGAAACACTAAACCGGCGAGCAATAAGCTCGCCACCTCACACGATCCCAGCAACGCGAGCAATCAGCTCGCCCCCACGTTAAACGAGATGATACTGTTGGAAAACAAGAATCAGAAAGCAGCGGAATTTAAAAAATTTTCGAACAAAAGGATCTTGAACTCGCAATCGTGTAACCCAATTCGTAAAGATAGAAAACTTACTTTTCTTTTGTTCTTTCTTGAAGCGTTTCAAGCCACCCAAGAACGCTCTTCTCGCGGCTTGATCCCCTCTCCTTGGTAAAGCTCGAATCTTCAAACTTCTAACTTGAAGTCTCTAGAGAAAGTCCACCAACTTGATCACAATCTAACTAGTAAGGATGCTAGTTCTCTAGTTAGTGTTTAGGCTTAACCTAGGGTTTTATTTTATCTTGGAGAAAGGAAGGTGTTCAACACATGAACCAAAAGAATTGCCAATTAGCTCTAAAGGGGAGCATGAGCTCCCCTATATATAGGAAAGGGAGAGGGGCACCGATCCTATTCCTTGTTGGGCAAGGATTTGGTTCCTCTCTCTCCTATTACTTGATCATCAAGTATTTTTCAACTTTGACTTTGAATTCTAATTCAAGTTAACTTTTAAGAGAGCTAAAAATATCCAAACTATTTTTGGATAATTTTTATACTTTATTTATTATAAAAATAAATAACTTATTTTTATCTAATTAATTAATTCGTAATTAATTAACTAGATTATTTTCTCCAAAATAAGACTTTCTTTTTAATTCAAAATTAAACCAAAGTCACAGTGACACGTGTCACTCACGTGAGCCACACGTGTGATTTCACACGTGTGGAACCCTCTTGGCCCGATTAACTCGTTTAATCATTTTCAAGCCTCAACTCATGTAACCAAGTTGTTGTGTGTGACCCTCTAGGTTCTCAATTCAATTAGCAGTGACCCTAATTAATTAATTCACTAATTAATTAATCAGTCCACTGATTAAACGACCATAGTCTAGCAACAGGTGTTTAACCCCTAGCTGAATTGGAATGTTCGGATTCGACAGAACCTTTAAGTCATTGATTCATGTGAGATACAATCCTCCTACTTACTATCTCTCAACCAAGATCTAGGGTAAGAGAATAATCAGAACCCTAATAATCCGGTCTTAAAGCTAAGTGCATTTCATATCCATTTGATCTCAATCCAAGAAACCCTTTTCTTGATGTCTTGATCTACTGCCTTGGCCAAGGACTCCATATGGCATATGAATGACTTACACAATAAGAGATCACTTTGCAAACGCAAGTGTAGGTCCTTTCTTGATTCTCATTCACTTTCATGAATCACTTGTGCAGCCCCAGCATAAGCCTTGAATCAGTTGTCTAAGGCGACACCCTTTAAAGCTTATACCTAAGACTACAGAGTTAACTCATAAAGTGACAAGGAACCTCAAGTCTAAGGATCAATTAATCACATCAATGACTCGTGAGACATTTCCTAATCTGGAAGTTTCCATTTCCTGAAATAGAAACTTCCTTTCCCATTTAGGAATGCTCTCACACGGGGCACCTCAGTGAACTTACTTATTAAAGTAAGCACCCTCATGTATCACGCACGTATCAACCATACACTTTGCACCTCCATGAAACAAGGTGGTCCTTCTTAAGGGCGTGATCCCACAAGCAAGCCTTAGAGGAGTCAGGTTGACACTCCCACTATCTGTAGGACTCATCGGCTTGGAGTATTTTACTAATCATGACTTATGTGATATAGGGCTCGTTTCATGAACCATTTCACCTAAATGGTAGAGTCCTAAAGTCATCAGGATTAGGGGAGTTCTCATACATGCACAGCTAAAGTAAACGCATACCAAACAAGAGCATATAAAGAAGTGTTGCCTCAATTCGTTATTTCATTCAAAGATTGTCTGTGATTACAATAAGGAAAAGCACAAAGCGGATATACAATCGGCTTTCTAGGGCACTATTCCTAACAGATACTAAAGTCACCTCCACAAGGCAAACAACTTAAGGACAAAGGCGAGCAACACAGCTCGGCATATGACATCCGCGAGCAAAGAGCTCGCCCAACTATCGTGCAACCACCATTGGACCTTTCCTCCGTGCACCGGCCCCATTCCCGAGCACACAACCTGCGCGCTACGACATGTCAGAGATTGTATAACTCCCCGATCAGCAGAATGAGGACGAGTAGCATCAGATTCCGCACCAGCAGCAATCCCCTCATCACTCGGGCGAAAAACGAATGTAACAGCTCGCCGTCCAATGACAATTCGCCGCCTCCGACGAAGCGAGCCATAGCTGCCATAGCAATACTACTCTGCAGAGCTACCCTCAGTTCGCCTAGACCGGGCACTCCCTGGCTGCGTGCTAGACCAAGTCGTGGCATCCACCCAAAACTTTGCCACCATTGCCATAGCGACGGAGCCCGCCCCTGCGCCGAACAGCTCGCCGCCAATAAGCGTTCGTGATAAGATGGGAAACCCGTCAGGCAGTACAACAGCTCACCAAGATACAAAGCCAACAGAAATTTTGCGCGCAGCGCAAATCGAATTTTGCCCAATTCCCCCCCAAAAATTTGAGCGCCGGAATTCGAAATTCAAAATTTGAAAACCCATCACCTAGTAAGGCGGGATACTCTATAGCCATTATTAAGAAAAAAAATCCCTCAACATAACTCCTATCACTCATAACAAAACCTCACAAAATAACCCAACCTCGTGCATCTTCTTCCTCACGTGCCCGCGATTGTCACCGGAGTCGCGCCTGCGCCATTGGATCATTATCATGACAGAAGCAAAATCGCAGAAAAGAGGTAACTAGTCCTTTCTCATCTTGTCCATTAGAAACCCATAGATAAGGTATACCCCATGGCGTCGTCCTTGTACCCCCCTAACGGCCATGTTTCACTGGAAGGTAATCTGCTCCTCTCCAATACCGATACCCCCTATGCAACCGATACACATCCCCTCGAAAATCAAGTTCGCACCCTATGTCAGATTCCTCCGTCTTGTGCGCTAATATTCCCCACAGAAGAAAATAAGTTCCACAATCCTCCAAAAGAAGGCAATCTCGCCTTTTTCTATGACCACTTAGTGGCTGGACTTCGATTTCCAATCATCCCCACGTTAACCCAAATTAGCGCGCGGGGTTGAAATCCCCCTAAACCAATTTCATCCGAATGCCCTTAGAATGCTGCTTAGATTCATAGCCGCCTGTCGAAGCCATGAGATTGAACCCACCGTAGAGCTATTCGATGCCCTTTTCCATATAAAGTTGCAATTAGAAGTATTTTACATAGTTGCTCATAAAAAACCATCAATAGTGGATATCGGTTCTTATCACAACAACCATTGGACTCGTGACTTCGTATATATCAAATGTCAAAAACCTTGGGAGTTCCCGTCTAAACCCATTTTCGCAAACCCCCTCGTCGTTATAACTAACCCTCGTATTCGGGAAAACCTGTATGAACGAGAACTAAACATCCTTAGACCTAGTCGATTCTATTTTTCATCTTTGTACGACTCCGGATCCTTTGCACGGTATCAACTCAGCTCGGACTCTGGGCGGCTACTAACTCCTTTAGGTGAGCCTTCCCGTGATCCCTTAGAGTAAAAGTCGGGCTTATGTGAAATGTACCTAATCAGTCTCTATTGCCTTTTGCAGAGGAAACGCAACTGTCCGAGGTGCGCAAACTGATATTGGCCCAGAACCGAGCTGCCCGCCCCGTCCAAGCAAAAAAACGCAAGACGACAGCTAACACAGCGAGCTTGTTCTCTGAAACCATTGTGTGCGAGCAGAATACCATTGGCCCTGACGCAAATGGCCAAGGGTCGACCCACATACCCACTAGCGATACGTGCTCGCTTGAAGCGCTCAAGGCCATCCACGAGCTGCCGGTGCTATCCGCACTCCCGAGCCAAACTAGCTCGTTGCAAGCTAGTCCTGTCCCTGCGTATACAGATTCCATCCTAGTAAGCAATAATGTGGAACAAAGCCGAGAATGTCTTCGGAAATGTGTATCAGCTCGCGATCAATTGGCGATGAACAATATGTCGCCCCTTAGTAAGGCCCAAGCTTACGTCAAATTAGCATCTAAGGTAGGTATTGCACAAACAATGTGACATTCCGATCCTATGGGAGTTATTGTTGTTTTTGTACTTAACGTTCTTATGGCTTTGGCATTTGTAGATATCTGTGCTGAGCAACGGAGTTGTTGATGACCTCCTCCGGAGTGCCAAACTACAACAACGAATAGCGCGCTTGGAGAACCAAGCGAAGGAAAGGGAGACGACGCTAGCCGCCGCCAGGGACGCCAGCCAGGCCTGGCAAAGAAGGGTTGTTGAATTAGAGGCTGAGGTACTTACGAGTAGAAATCGAGATAAAGAGTTAGAGGAGCAAAAGCAAACTCTGGTGCAAGAGCAGGATCACGCATTAAAGGAGGTCGCCGAGTTGAAAGCTATACTCGATATCTGTGACTTAGAAAAGAAGAAGACCGAGGATGATCTTGCAAAGATGGCGACAGAAGCTCTTGCGTATTATCACCAGGGCTTCGTCATATGTCGGTGTCAAGTGGAGACGGCGCTATCAGCTGGTCATCAGCTGACCCCCGCGAATCTGCCGGAGTTCTTGAGTCGCAACGAAGGCTTGGAAGATCTTCCGGATCCCGTGATCATGCCGCCCAACACTCTATCGTCTCCTGAAGACCCCACGGGCGACCCTGGGCTTGTCATGCCACGCGAAGACGGCATGTAGGCTATAGTAACTTTTGTTTCGTAGCTTTTCTCCGTATTGTCATATGTGACTGTTGAACTATATCAATCATGCAAGGACAATTTCGAATTAATTTACAAATTCTTCTAGAAACGATTTTGAGTTTATATCTCAATTTATGTCATGATTAATTCCAAAATCATCTAATATTTGTAGCATAGATCTCATTACATCCTTATTATCTCATGATTCAAACAAGTGTCATAAATATGCAATCAGAATCACTTATCGTCGAATTGAACTTGCTGATTTGGAGGAGAGCTCGCCGGATAGAGACTACCTCCTGCGTATTGGATGTTACGAAGTTGAGATGGCTGAGAATTCACCATCTTGGAGCGACCGTAACCTGGACTTGCTTAATGTTCCTGTCAGTTGCGCATCACAACTCAAATTATGGTAGCCTTCGGTATCCAAGAATTTCTCTTAGGCATCTTCTTGATGTTTACCATTAAACCTTGCCTTCCATCATAGAAATTATACGAATTTGGTTCTGCATTCATGTATAAACACATGAATTATAAGAATTTGTGCATAAAAAACATAACCGAACAATATGGATTAGGAACTTATCTTCCAAGTTATTTTTCCCCCTCTTTTCTTGCTTGTCGATTCTCACTAATAAAAACATAAGCGGCGATTCTTAATTAAGGACTTTGCAATTTTGTGATATCCGAAGCTGGATAAACATGGAGTGCATATTCATGTTACCTTTTTTGGCAACCCTTAGCCTGCAGTGCCAAGGCGGGCCAGAACCATCCCTTAAATAGGTTAGTAGCGCTATCGGATTAGTTTGATAATTTTCTAGAAGTCTCCGAAGACTTGTTGATATCCATTCTGCTTGCTATTGCCATAGTTGTGGGATTTTTTTTTTTTTTTTTGGGTAATGAACCAAGAAACGGTCTAAAACCTTTTGAATCCGTTTAGGCTAAACTCTATTTGTAAATTTTTTAGTGAGGGACTTGTTTACCTTGCTGCATCCCACCGTGTATACAAGAAAAATCGTCCTTATTTACTTTGTCGAATCGTAAACTAAGTATTTGTGATATCCAAAGCTTCCATTTACATGGAGATCGCGTTCAAGTTATCTTTTTCGGCTATCGCCACCTAAATTGCATCAGGATTTTCCAATCACGCGAGCTGGTGAATGCCCGTTTGCTACAGGATTTATCAAACAAAAGCAGATGCAAAAGGATATCATCTTATAGCCATAGCTGGTAAAGTTACAAAATGATAATCATTATTGAAAGGAAAAGTAAACTAACTGACAATCATTGGGGAAAGAAAATTAAACTAAATTCGCGTTGTGTTGCCTCGTTAAAAACCTTGCAAAGGGAAAACCTCATGGGAAAAAAGCCTTAACAAGGAAAAGAGTGCAACCGCGATGCTTCCTTAAACATAGTATTTCTTCAAGTATTGGGCATTCCACGCCCGTGGCAATTCTGTTCGCTCTCCATCGGTGTCTTCCTCTGTAATTTTATATGCTCCTCTCATTAATACCCTTGTGAGCACATATGGTCCATCCCATGCTCTCTCCAGCTTGCCTACTCCTCCAGAAACTTCTGCTCACTTGAGTACCAAATCTCCTGGCTCAAACTCCCGTGGTCGAATTGTCTTATCAAAAGCTTCTCTGATTTTCGCTTTATAGCAAGCTTCGCGAAGATGTGCGAGCTCTCTATGTTCCTCGATGAGATCCAATGAATCCACCAGTAAACGTTCATTCTCCGCAGGATTATATGTGCCTATCCTGTGCGAGTTACCCATAATATCTATTGGTATCACTGCTTCCGTTCCGTACACCATGCTAAACGGTGATTCTCCAGTAGCTCGTCGCGGGGATGTCCGATAAGCCCACAGGACATGTAGTAGCTCGTCTGTCCATTTTCCCCCGTGTCTCTTCAATCTGGCCTTTATTCCTCGTATGATTGTTCGATTTGTCACCTCCACTTGGCCATTTGTCTGTCGATGTGCTACCAAAGCTGGATTCTGCTGGATCTCTCGTTCCTCACACAATGCCCGAACCGTGTTACCTACAAACTGCGTGCCATTATCAGATATTAGTATCCGGCGAATGCCAAAGCGACAACAAATATTTTTCCATAAGAATTTAATAACATCATTTTCAGTAATTCGAGCCAAAGCTTCCGCCTCAACCCATTTCGTAAAATAGTCGATGGCCACGATGATGAAACGCTTCTGGCTTGATGACCTCGGCATGGGACCAACTAAATTGATACCCCACATTGCGAACGGACACGGTGAACTCATCGTGTGCATGTAAGCGGGTGGTTGTCGCACTGCTGAACCATGAACTTGACAAGAGTGGCATGATTTCACAAATTCCAAAGCATCTGTTCGCATAGAGGGCCAATAGTACCCTGCTCGTAAAGCTTTGCTGACTAAAATCCTTCCTCCTTCGTGGCTACCACAGCTTCCTTCATGAATTTCTCGTATTATGTCTCGACCTTCTCGGTGTGTTGCACATTTCAGCCATAGGTTCGAATATCCCTTCTTATATAACTTTCTATTCAGCTCTTCATACTAAGCCGCCTGCTTAATCGTAAGCCCCGTATTTAACTTGCCTGCTAAGAAGGCCAAATATGGCGCCCGCCAATCTTCGTCACTTGTGATTTTCCTAATTAATTCCCCCTCATACTCTCGTCTATCCAACACAGTTATCTTTTTACTAAGGCAATCCCCCAAGGTTGCGAGCTTGGCCAGGGCATCCGCCTTCTCATTCTGTTCGCGGTCTATTCTTTCGAGATAAAAATCTGATAGTTGTTCCCTCAATTCATGGACCTGTGCTACATACGCCTTCATACGTTCATCTCTGACCTCGTGCTCGCCATTGACCTGATTGACTATCAACTTCGAGTCCGATAATGCCCGGATTCGGCATGCTCCAGCTCCAATTGTCGTTTTCATACCTGCTATAAGTGCCTCGTATTTTGCTTCATTGTTTGATGCCGAAAAGTTAATTTTCATTGCGAATTCCATGTCGTCGGCGTCCGGTGGTTGTAGTACTATTCCTGCCCCGCTGCCACCAGGACCTAATGATCCGTCAACCCATAACTTCCACCAGTTAACTTTCTCTGCTCGCCCTGTGAACTCGATCACAAAGTCGGCCAGTGTTTGTCCCTTGATAGCTCGTCTTGGTTCATATGTAATATCATATTCGCTCAGCTCGATTACCCACTTAACAAGACGACCCGAATATTCTGCCCGAGTCAAGATATGTTTCAGCTGAATGTCGGTACGGACTATAATGGTGTGTGATAAGAAATAAGGTCGCAGACGGCGAGCTGTGATTACGAGTGCGAGTGCCCCTTTTTCAAGCTCGGTGTATCTAGCTTCTGTATCTGTTAGAATCTTACTGACGTAATATACCGGCTTCTGCTCGCCACCAACCTCCGTAATGAGAACAGAACTAACTGCCCCTTTGTCGACAGCCAGGTATAATATCAAGGGTTCAGTCTCCCCTGGTTTCGACAAGAGGGGCAACCGTGTGAGGTGTTCTTTGAGTTCCTGAAAATCTTTCTCGGGCTCATTACTCCAATCAAATCTTTTGTTCTTAAGTATTTTGCAGAATGGCCGCCCTCGTTCTGCTGATTTGGCCACGAATCCACCAACGGCTGCTAGTCTTCCTACTAGCCTTTGAACTTCCTGTATGGTTCGTGGTGCTCGCATGTGAGTGATGGCCTCTATCTTTTCGGGATTTGCCTCAATGCCACGCTCTGTTACTAGGTATCCTAAAAATTTTCCCCCTTGCACACCGAATACGCATTTTGAGGGGTTAAGCTTCAGTTTATGTTGTCGCAGTGTCCGGAATGTTTCTTCCAAATCCTTGACATGCTCGTGTTTAAATTTTCTTTTTACTAGCATGTCGTCAACATAAATCTCCATGTTTCTTCCGATCTGAGATTTGAAAATCTTGTCCACCATTCGTTGGTACGTGGCACCTGCATTCTTCAAACCAAATGGCAAAACAATATAACAGTATGTACCAGTGGAGGTTATGAAACTTACTTTATTCCAATCTTCTCGAGCTAATGGTATTTGGTGGTACCCTTGAGATGCATCCATCATGCTTAACAGCTTGCAACCTGCTGTTGAATCCACGAGCTGATCAATCCTTCGAAATGGGTAAAAGTCTTTCGGACATGCTTTATTCAAGTATCTGAAATCAATGCATGCGCGCCACTTACCCCCAGGTTTAGGTACAAGCACCATATTGGATAACCATTCAGGGAACTGGATTTCTCTGATGTGTCCTGCTTGGAGTAATTTTTCAACCTCAGCTTAGATAATTGCATCCTTCTTAGGCCCAAAATGCCGCTTCTTCTGCTTCACTGGTCGTACCCCTTGTTTGACATTCAAGCGATGCTCAGCAATGCTCCTATCCAGTCCTACCAAATCATGCGTACTGAAGGCGAACACATCCACATTTGCTCGTAGCATCGCTGCCAATGTTTCCCGCACCTCCTCAGGGAGCTGCCCTCCGATCCTGGTCGTCTTGGTTGGATCCCCTGGTACCAACTCAATGGTCATTAGTTCACCTTCTGGTTCCATCGTCTTCGCGTCTTCTGCCCGTTGTTTCATTCCACTAAGCTCACCACCCGAGCTCAGATTAGTGGGCTCGTATTTCCGCTTCTCCTTTCTAATTGCCCCTACGTAGCACCTTCGCGCTACGACTTGATCTCCCCGTACTTCTCCGACCTCATTCCCGACAGGATATTTTAATTTCATATGGTAAGGTGAAGCGATGGCCTCGAATAACATTAAAGTCGGTCGCCCTAATATCGCATTGTACGAGGAAGGCACATCGACCACCATGAATTTGACTTGTCTTGTTTTCACATGATCCCCTCTTCCTAGAGCCATTGACAATGTGATTTGTCCGATTGGCTCCACCATTTCACCTCCGAAACCATATAAAGCTGTGTTGACCGTCCCCAACTGCACTGTTCCAATATCCATTTGCTGAAAGGCATTTAGGAACAATACGTCCACCGAGCTACCTCCATCCACTAAAACTCTTGATACCTGGTGATGTGCAATTATTACCGTGATAACGAGTGCATCATTATGGGGCCGTTGTACTCTTATCAAGTCTTCTGGACCAAAACGAATCTGCGGAGTGTTGTCTAGGTGTACCAATAACATTTCCTCCTTATTCGTTATCCGGGCATATGCTTTCCTGGCTCGTTGCGAATCTCCATCAGTAGGTCCCCCAACAATCGTCTGAATTACCCCTCGAACCTGAGGCTCCTCCTGTTGCTCGTTCATCTCTGCTCGTCTTCTTCCATCTGTCCGCATATCCTTATTTTCTTCGGACTTAATCTTTTCTTCCACCAGTTCTGGTATTTTTTCTTCCCGCACCAGCCTCTCGATTTCGTCCTTCAGATGTCCACAACGATCTGTTTGGTGTCCGTACTCATTATGATATTCACAGAAAGTGTCTGACGGAGGCCGTTTTGGTGTTGGTGCTCGGGTCCGTGGCCACCGGAACCCCTTCAATTGCTTAATCGTTGTTAGGATAACATGCGGTGTTTTCTTTAAACTCGCGTATGAATCGTACTTTGCGAACTTGCGATTTCCTACTCCGTCTCTCTTGCCCAATTCTCTTGGTTGGAATGTCTCTTGAATTCCTCTCTTCCTGCTAACCTCTCCAATAGCTGCCTTTTTCGCGGCCAACGCCTCCTCTAAGTTTATGTATCTCCCAGCTCGCCTCAGTAGGTCGTCAAAATCCATCACTGGGTCTAGTGCTAATGATTAAAAGAACTCGCCGCCTTGTAAACCTTGAGTGAAAGCACTCGCCTTGACCTCCTGTGACACGAAAGGTACATCCAAGGCTTCTCTGTTAAACCTCTATACGTAAGCGCGAAGTGGTTCTCCGACCCCTTGTTTTATTGTGAACAAACTAATCGCGTTCCTTTTATAGTGAAGGGAGCTAGCAAACTGGTTCGTGAATAATCTACAGAAATCCTCGAAACAACTTATTACGTTCGGAGGTAACAATGAAAACCATCTGCGAGCCGGCCCTTTGAGTGTTGTTACGAACACTCGACACTTGATCCTGTCCGACAGCTTATGTAACATTGCTACATGCTCGAATTCGCTTATATGTTCTGCAAGGTCCCCCGTTCCATCATAATCCGCCACCTGCACCGACCGAAATTTATACGGGAGGTCTTATTCCAAGACTTCTTCTGTGAATGCGCTTCCTTTTTTCTTCTCCGGCGTGGGGCCTTGCAAATTATTCCTCATCTCTTCTATCATCTTTCCCATATTCTGCATCTGTTCTTCCCAGTTATTAGTCCCTTTATTAACCGGGCCTTTGTTTCTTGATGTTGTCTGGATTGTTGTTTGATCGTTCTCCTCATAGTAGTCCTTGTCTTCAGAGCTGTCTTCCAGATCAATATGAGGTACCTCTGTTCGCTTTCCCTTGGCCGCGGTGTCGGCCTCATCTCCCACCGTTCTCCGTTGGCTCCTAGTATGGCTAGCTCCTGCCCGAGCTTCTCGCTTTTCAACGATCATCTCCACCAGAGCCCGGAGCTGATCCATCGTCATGTTAGCAGGATGTACGGCTGGTTTCTGACTTTCCTCCCCCTGAACGTATTTTTGTTTCATGTTCTCAGGGGTAGCATAATCGATCTTTTCGCTACCACCATCTCCGCGATTGTTCGCCATTATTTGATCAATCTGGTCCATTACTTGGTTGATATGTTCCCTGGTCATCTTCCTGCAAAGAAGAAAATAAAATTCGACCAGTACTCAAAAAGGAACGAAAAAGCTTTTCGTTCCCACAAACGGCGCCAATGATGAGTACTCGCCGAATCTATCTACCTCTCTCTCTCTTTTTCTCTCGTATATTGTGTTCTGGTTTCGTAGTGAGCAAACTCCTCTTTATATAGACCCGGAGTCCCATTAGGGTTTACTACCTATCCGATTCCATATTGGATTCTGTCTTATCATTCGTCTCTATCCTTAGGACTCCTTCCCTTCTCCATCAAGTCACAACGTGAAGTTTATAACTACTTAGGTATCCTTCTGTAAATAGAGTCCGAGGAGCGGACGTATCAAGCGAGCTCCGCGTACAGCTCGTCATACCCGAGCTTACCCAAAGGACAGTGCTTGCAACTTATACGACTCTGACAGAGCGAGCTCATACAGCGAGCTCCTTCCACAGCTCGTCATAAGTTAGTTGTGTGTCATCCTAACTCTTCTAGGGCTGGCCACGTGTCCTAAGTGGGTAGGGGCCCATCAAAAAGCAACACACGTAAATACTTATGATGTTGTAATTAACAAATGTTTATTTTTTTATTTTTATTTTTATTTTTTTTATTGGGCTTTTTTCACTAAAGGCTAGCCCCAAACAAAACCCTACAATCTTTGGGCTATAATGCCCCAACCCAAACGAGACAAGAAAAGGTTCCTCTCTTGTTGGTTTTTTCCGAGTTGAAACTAAACTCGCGTTTTTGATCGCATGAAAGTTAAGCGTGTGGATTTGTTCTAATTGGATTTCTTGGAAATATATATATGATAACATGTTTAAACCTCGTATTTTTTGTATGTTAATGGCTGACTTTTAGTGTTTAAATGATACATATATTGGTGCGTGTGATGTGTTTTGTGTTTCTGTTGCAGCGGAACTAATTTCACAAAATTGGAGATTAAATGGGCTAATTAAAGGGAATTTTTGGAGCAAAACCTTTTCCTCAGGTGGATTGATGCTGTAACATCCAGGAGCGGAGGGCGCCACATCCCCCGCACCATAGCCCAACACGGTTTAACGAAATGGGGACTCCGCTCCCGCATTGAACCATGGCGAACGGGGTGACAAACAAAATTCACCTCTAGGCTAGGCGGTCTAGACCCTGAACAGAGTACGCAACACAATAAATCAAAAGTGCGGAAGCCGCAGGATCACATAACAAAACCACATCTATATGTACAACTTAAGGTAAAATAAACAGTTTACATCATACTTTGCCTACTCCGGGCCAATTAGGACATACATAGCTTCGAATTACAAAAACATAGCTTATAAGTATTTATACATAGTACCAAATATATATAGTACCAAAGCGGAAAAGTAAATATGCAAATGCAAGGACTCTACAACGACTCGAATGACTCCCAAAACTCAAAAGACGACCGCCGCCTAGCCAAACTCTCAACCGAGCACCTGCAAAGCTCAAAACAAAAGGGGAAAAAGAAAAGAAGCAACGAGGGTCAGTCCTAGCGACTGGTGAGGGGGCTACACACGCACACATACGTATAAGTAGGAGCATAGCATATTCAAATAGAAAGTGTTCATGAACCGGGTGTGGATTTTGCATCCCAAAAGGTTTTAACCCGTGATACTATATATACGGAGAAAGGTTTTGGGCCAAAGGCCAAAATCGACCAGATTTTATAAATTGAAAGGCACCGCCGTTTCACAAACCATAACGGAAATATAAAGCACCGAAATCTTAACTTCAACTTACTTACTCCATACACCAAAGCGAAACGAAAAAAAAACAAATCATAACCCAACTCCACCCCAACACCGTTTTGGGGAGAGAGGTGCCCCTCTCAAACCCCACTGATAAACTGAATAAGACGGGGGATCCGCCCGCTCCTTCGACGGGTCACGCAGCACACCGCCGGGTCAAGAAGACCTGCCTTCCCCTCGACCTCCCGAGGTTGAGCAAAGTCTCCTTTTTGTGGAGTCGTGTTGATGAGAGAGCCCGGCGACCCCATGGCCGACCCGAGATCACATACCACTTCTCCGGGGCCCAAACTGATCACAGAACTCACACTTACATATCTCACAAAGCGTACACTTATCACGAAAAGCTTTTCTTGTCAAAACTTAACACGTACACACACCAACCCTTTTCGAAAACGAATAAACAAAACATAGCTTATATACATATAAAAGCATTTTCAACGGATTTCATAGCAAATGGGCCAATTCCCGCAAAATACATATCCAACACTTATTTATACATATATATATAGTTTGCATGCGGGCTTAAATTACATGTTGGGTTGTAGGTCATAATAGGTAAAAGAAAGAAACCTCACCTCCGAGAAGCCACGGGGAACAAAGGAAGCAAACGGACGTCTAGAAGACAACCTCGTCAACCAAGGAACGAACCTAAAGGCAAAGCAAAGACAAAAGACAAACTTAGACTCAATATGAACCACATTAGACGCTCGGCGGATGCGTGTGTATGTTTATGATGCAAAGAATATGAAATGAATCCACATTAGGTCATATAGGAGCATTCAAGGCATATAAGGTCCTATCTCAAAACCGAGGGCAAAGAATAAACCATAAATTCACGAGACCAAGCTTAACACATCATAAAACAAGTTATTCATAAGTTCGAGTTTATAAAGAGAGCAAGAAATGCAAGAAAACATTAAATGTACCACTTAAGCCACTTAAGATCATAACTCGTATCAAATAAATTCATGAAGTCAACATAAGACATTTAATATATTCACTTAGCATACAAGTCATAAAAGAGACAAGAGATTGACATATTAAACAAATAGACAAAGTTCTAATTCATTCAAGCACATAGAAAAATACTTAAGTCATTTAAAGGAACGTGAGAGCATAAATAATCGAGCATCTAAATTAAACCTTAAATTCAAATCATACAAGGCATCACATGCAACTCATATTAAATTAAATTCATAAAATCAAACCAAGAATTATAACATATCATATAACAAGTTAATATTATAAACAAATCGATTCATAAAATTAAATAAGGTTTATAGCACATAGCACTCATTTAAAATAAATACATAAATTAAATTAAGGTTCATAGCATATTATACAAATTAATAAACAAATATAGTTTAATATCTATTTACATGCACATACACATGCACGTAACAATACACAACACACACATTCATGCAAACACACTCACGTTCACACACATGCACCTATACATTACACTACCATGCATTAACTGTATATATATACAAATATCATGCATTTTACTATATATATATATATACAAACAAACATATGCATATTAATTATAGGCATGAGAATTAAATGCATGCAGCTCTACACGTTAACATGCAATTGCCATACATCACAATTTAATACAAAATATGCATGCATGCACGCAGCTGTTGAAATTTCAAACCAATTTCCAAATTCAGATGCATGACACCGCCGTGTTGGTTTTCAATTCAAAATGGACACGACCCGATTTATTTTTTCAAATCCGAGAACCCAACACGGCCATGTCCATTTTAGTTTAAATCTTGACACGGCCGTGTCGAGTCATCATGTTCGAAGGAATTGCACCAGCAGCAGCCTCTTCCCTAACAAAAATGGTTGATTAAGGATGGAAAATGCAAGGTAGTAATGCAGCAAAACGAGAGCAACAAATGCACAAACAATCCAGACCAACACATGCACAAATTCAAGCTAAAATTTCCCAAAATTGACAGCAACACGTACAGCAGGTTTGCAGCAACTTATCAAGCCTAAATCTCATCCAATATGCCTCTAAATGATGGTTAAATGCAAGGAAATAGCACAGCATAGCAGGGCAGCAATTAAGCAATGAAAAACAAGCCAAAACCATGAAAATTTCATGCTCAAAAGCACCAAACTGACAACATATTGACAACAGGTATGTAGTCCATTTTTCTAGCCTAAAACTCAATCAATTTGCATCTAAATGAAGGTTAAATGCATGCAACATGATCACAAAACAGGGCTGGAGCTTTACATGCAAGTTAGGCCTCAAATCATGCAAGAATCAAGCTCAAAACTTCACAACACTGACAGCAAATGAGTGCAAGAAGTAGCAGCGTGCAGCAGTTCGTTTTAGGCTCAAACTCAACCATAATGCATCTAAAATGAAGGTTAAAACAGGGCAACAACATCATGTAACAGGGCACCACGAAATCTGATCATTTACCATGCATTTCATGCTCAAAATTCATGCAAAACATCATTAAAACAGTAGCATATTGACAGCAACTTTGAGTTGGGACAGCAGTTCGGTTTTGAGCCCAAAAACCCCCATTTTTCTTTCATAAGCTCAAGTTCATTAATGGTAGAAGTTCATACACATAACCACCATGTATTTAATGCAAAGAAACGAGATAAAGGGACATAAATGAACTCATTCTCTAGCTTAGAACTCATAATAAACACATATGAGCATGTATTCAAAATTTTGGAGAAAACCTAACTATGCATACCTTTCTTCAATCATGCATAAAACCTCAAGTATAAGACACAAAATGGAGCATATATTGAAGCACAAATCATAAGGATTACGGATCTTACCTTAGATTGTTGAAGATCAAAGAAAGCTAGAAGATATTGAGCAAATCTTGAGATTTAAGATGATGAATAGTGAAAATCCCTCTTCCTTGCTCTTGTGGCTGCTGATCTCGTGTGAGGGAGGAAGAAAATGAGAGGATATATGGCTGAAAATGGCTTATAATTCAAAGAATTGGTGAAGGATGGGTCTCATAGCTCAAAATATAGGTCATAGGTGTGTAATAGGGCACGAGGGGCTGAAATTCGCGTCGTCGGAGGTCTAACCGATATCGAAAAATTACGAAACTTGTTCCATTGCATCCGGATTGTCGAAAGGAGTTGAACGCCGAAGACGGGACTCGAATCCGAGTGCCGTAGCTCAAGATACGAATAAAAATGTACACAAGTGTACTAAAATGGCTCATTTTTCAAATGAGTCCAAAACTTTCAAAAAGTTACAATTAAGTCCAAGAACCAAATTTCAATTAAGTCCACATATTATAAAATTATACAATTACATCCTTAAATCACGTTTATCACAGAATTCACGAAATTAGCATGCTCGGGAAATAAATTCATATAATATAAATTCACATATTACAAGATTTCAAATAATTTAAACACTTAGGCACATTTTGGCATTTAAATCAAATAATTCAGGTAGTTTCATATAATTACATAATAATTAAAATAACACACCATTGCTTAATTAATTAATTTAAAACGCAAATAACAATCTCGTTACAACGTACCTGTAGGGCCGAACGAGCGGGATGTTACAAACTCCCCTCCTTCAAAAGGACCTGTCCTCAGGTCCTAAACGAGATCTTGAACGACTTCGAGGACAAACTGAACTTCAAGCTTGCACTACCACACTCTAACCTCGGAGGTCATAGGCTTCTAAGATATTACCTCCTTGATTAGCAAACCGGACACAAAGTCCAAGTCGTCTGCTCCCACATCCCAAATTAAAGATTCGCGAGTAGTTGGAGAATCCTCAGCTTTTGGCTTATAGACATTATTACACAAAGTCTATAACATCCTTCTCATGCCACAACAACCGATCCCCTAAAACTCGAACAACTTCAAACCATGAGTGGGATTACTCGTGACCTTACACTTTCAAGGCGTAGGCTACAACTCTTCTGCAAGCAACACACAACAAAGGCCTTCCTTTATGCCTCGGTTGGAAACGAAGTAGCCTTCACACCTCCAGTTAGGCAAAAGCCACTACCGAAGGTGACTCTCTTCAACCGCCTCTTCCCACTCAAAACCGTGCCTCTTAATTGTCCCACATGTCAACGGGTTGGCTTTCTTAAAGAAGATTGCCTAGTATTCCCCGCTAACACGATAGACTTCTCACTTGAGGCAATTCTCGGCTCTTCTACAAGAAATATCAACGGATTAGCCTTCAATCTAACACCCGTAGATATCGTTGAGCCCCGAACGGACCTCCTAAAAGAAATTTCCCAACTCAACGAGACCTAAGCACCTCCAAACGGCTCAACGGAAGCAGCTCGACCCTCGCAACTCACCTAACACTCTCGAGCACTCAACGCACCAAACTCTCTCCAAAAGAGAGTTAACACAAAATGAAAAGAAAGCACACAACAAGGAAGAACTAAGAAGTAAAGGAAACATATACCAAGTAAGAGCCAAGAAACACCAAGGAATAAAGAAGTAGGCAGTAAACACTTAGGTTTTCCCAAGATTAAAATATGCATGAGATGAGATGCCATGAATGCTTCGTGTACCTTTCACCGAAGTAGTGGGGTTAAGATTGGCTTGCCCTTGGGTTGGAATCGGACTCTCGGAGTTACGGTTCGTTGAAGGTCTTGGCTTGTATTTGTACGGGCAACTATACACCATGTGTCCGGTCTCACCACACTTAAAGCAAGCACCTAACTTCTTCCGACATTGCTCTTCTACATGATTCGGACCCTTACAATAGGCACATCGAATTGGAGTCGTTAGAGTAAGCTCCGGATTCGGTTTCGATTGTCGTGGCTTCTTCTTCTTCTTGGATGGTTTAACATCTTGAGAACCATGAGGCTTTTCTTGTGACACCGGCCTCTTGCCCAACCTTGAGCTCGAACCGGATCCTTGTCCCAATTGAAGAGTGTGGGATTTCAAATGTTGCTTATCCATCTCATGTTGAACCACTTTTTTCATTGCCTCCGACCAATGGTTGACCGTTGAAGTAGAGAGGGTTTGTTGGATTTCACCCTTGAGTCCTTGCATGAAATTTTGGGCCTTAAGTCGGTAGTTATTAATAACCGGTGTGGCATACGGGCCCGATCTCTCTAGTTCCTCCATGTAACTTTCGGCCATCCATAAGTCTTTTTGGAGATCTCGAAATTCTTGAAGTCTCTTTACTCTTGCACTCGAAGGGATGTATTTGTTGTGGAATTCCCGGACAAAATTCTCCCATGTAAACTCTTCCCCGGATCTCTTAAACCACAATCTTATTTTCTTAAACCAAATTGAAGCTTGTCCTTGAAGTAAATGGGAGGTGCAATTCACTCTATCTTGTGATGTTCCCGATAGAGTATCCCAAATCCATGAAATCTCAGAAATCCATTGGTCGGCTTTCACATCATCGCCTCCAAACCACATAGGAGGGTTGCAATTCCGGAATTCTTGGTATATCGACGACATTTGTTCTTCTCTCATGGTTGTGTGTTGAGATTACATCCTGAATAAAAACCACAATTCAAGAAATATCGATGCATGGAAAGGTTTAGTGCATGTTCATGTGAACAATTAATACAAATAAAATCATATAAGTCAGAAAATGATAAAGGTGAATGCAAATAATCACATAATCCTAAGCTGAACGACCTAGACAAACCCGACAAGATGCTAGAGCTCCGGTTTTGCAACCTAGAGCTCTGATACCACGAAAGGATGTAACAACCTGGAGCGGAGGGCGCCACATCCCCCGCACCACAGCCCAACACTGTTAACGAAATGGGGACTCCGCTCCCGCATTGAACCATGGCGAACGGGTGACAAACAAAATTCACCTCTAGGCTAGGCGGTCTAGACCCTGAACAGAGTGCGCAACACAATAAATCAAAAGTGCGGAAGCCGCAGGATCACATAACAAAACCAAATCTATATGTACAACTTAAGGTAAAATAAACAGTTTACATCATACTTTGCCTACTCCGGGCCAATTAGGACATGCATAGCTTCGAATTACAAAAACATAGCTTATAAGTATTTATACATAGTACCAAATATATATAGTACCAAAGCGGAAAAGTAAATATGCAAATGCAAGGACTCTACAACGACTCGAATGACTCCCACTCGAAAGACGACCGCCGCCTAGCCAAACTCTCAACCGAGCACCTGCAAAGCTCAAAACAAAAGGGGAATGACAGGTGTCGAATCCGTCAAAAATAAATGTAAAACCTATTCAACGACTAAACACAGAGTATAGCGTAAACAGGGTCGATCCACGGAGACTGGTTGACTTATTTCTAATAATTCCAAGTAATTCACGGAAAGTAACAATTAAAAGGGGGGTTTTAGAATTATTCTAACCTAAGTATGCAATTAAAATAAATAACAAGAATTAAAAAGCTAACTAAAACTAAACAAGTAAGATCACGTAGGATTAAATCAATCAAAGGGAAAATTACCTAGCCAGGGATATTCGATTCGAATTGTTATATTGATCATTGACTCAAAGATGAATTCAAGTTATTTAGACAGATTGGCTATAGTTGATAGAGACACTCGACTCAACCTCGTTTTTACTTAATTAATCGGATAACCTAGAGACACTCGACAGTTATCTTCCCTAACAAATTCACAACCCCTAGAGACACTCGACAGGATTTAATGAATTCGCAGCATTAAGAATCATAAAAACACCAACCCTAATTAACCAAGTCGTGACACACGCAAGATTTAAATTAGATTATCAAATCCCTTAGTGAACGAGGAATGTTATCGCTAAGACCCTGCCACTAATTTACCACAATTTATCAATCAACTTTACTACACTTCAAGCATCAAGAATGGCTATATGCAAATTAAACAACCTAAAGATCGTGCACTATCCCGAAATTGTCTAATCACAATAAACACGAAACGCGGAGATAAGATAAATGCCTAAATAAACATGAATTAAATAAAACGTTTAGGTCTCACAATATCCAAAATCGAATCTATAATCCCTAACTAGATAATTAAGAACTTAGCTACTAAAATTCATAAAAACAATAGAGGAATTCTTTAACATAAATTAAAATTGTCTAAAGAAGAAAGAAATAAAAGAAAAACTCCCGAAGTCGGTTTTTGTTGCTCGCGTCTCCAAGAGAGCTGCTCCCCAAATTTGTTACGTCCTTTTTTCCCAAAGTTGCTGCCAAAACTATATATAAGTATACGTCCCAAGCTTTCTCTTGCAAATTGGATTCCTTAATCCAATCAAAATTGGACTCAAAGCTTGCTCTCCAAGAATTAATCACAAACTGGGCCTCCAAATTAATTTTCTTCAAATAACACCAAGGCACCACGTGCAGCCCACAAAGTAATCTTCCAAGTCAAATAAATTGGGCCATCTCAATTAATAATACATGCACAGCCCACTACTACTTTAATTTCCATGCAACAATCCCCCGGCCCACTTGCAATAAGAAAGTTAGCTATTCAGTTGTTAATCAATGCAACTCCACGCGCCCATCTCCAATTAATACTAAGGATTTAAATGCAACCCATTCAAATCAATATAAGTCAACCCTCCACTAACAACGTGTATGCATGCTTGCTACGCACAATCCAATTACTTCTAATTGATCAAAATTTTATACAGCAATCACCATGTTGAATCTCAATTTCCAGCTTCTTCTCGCATGCATTAATTTTATTCTCAAAACAGCCGAGTTTTGCTTCAATTCCGCATTCAAGTCCCAATCCTATAATAAAACAACAAAGTATCAATTTCCTTCAAGATAATATCAATTCAAGCACACTTCGGGGCCTAAATTAATCATAAAGATGATCAATTAACGACTTATCAAATCCCCCCACACTAGCCCATTACTCGTCCTCGAGGAATCATGAAAATTAATAGAAATAACATAACCCATCAAACACAATCACAAAGGCGATCATCGAATTCTCGCCTAATCAAGTCTAGCTCATCAACACACTACTCAATTGCATAAAACTCAACAAATTAGTATGAATAGCATACCCTCGTGTAATGTAGTGTGAATTGAATGAAAGAATGTACAAAGACTAGATTGATTAGTCTACGATTTTCGCCTAAGTACCAATTATCAACTTCAAATGCATCCTTCACTCCAATCTCCAATAATGTAGTTAACTCATGATTCGGGATCAATAGGTCTTTCGAGCTTGTAACGTAAGGCTTGGGGTAAAGGTTAGGAAATTTTGGAATTTAGTGGCTAACACAACAAGCTTACACATTTTACAATAAAAACTTGTGGTATTTACCTTTTCATCTACCGGACTCCCCGTATTTTGCTTTAAACACATAATTTCCCTCCTTTTTCATATCAAACACACTCTCACTTTCTCTTTTTTTTTTTTTCGCAATTTTTTCTTTTTTTCTGCTCATTTTTTTTTTCTTTTCTTTTGACTTCTTTTCCTTTTTTCCATCTCTTGTTTCTTCAATATTTTCAACAATGCTCAATCTCTATTTTTTTTCTTCAACTTTCAATTCAGCACAAAGGACAACAAGGAGCCCAAAGACATCTAAAATTTCAAACCCAAAATGAGCAAGCAAGGTGTGATTTAAAGTAGGGTAGGGATAATAATATTGTGCATCGGCTTGTAACGTGGCTAAGAAGAAATTTTGCACAACATTCAGGCTCAGCGGGGTCAAATGGGATAATTTTATTTGTGAAAGGATCAAGAAAAGGCTTACCACCGACAACGATCGCCTAAGTCACTTCCCAAATCAATCGTTAACTAAAAATTTCACCTCGAAGGGAGTTAAGATGCATTCTAATCAACTTTTAGACTCATTTGAAAAACACAGACTTTTCTATCTAAGCAAAGCACATTAATTCTTTCAATGGTGCACGAAAAATGAGGGTATAAGATTATACTAATTCGTCAAGTTTCACACAAATTTCATGCATTTAACAAGCCTAACTCGTTCTAGCAATATTCAACAATCAAACCTAATAGAAAGCATTCAAAACGGAACATATTTCCACAATTATCAACATCCTCAAGTTCGAAGTAAAATCACAAGTTCAGCCACAAAAACAAAAATTTCAAATAAATTTCAGTTCTAGCACTAGTGGACCTAATCCCCCCACACTTAAATCATGCATTGTCCTCGAGGCATAAGAAAAATCAAGATCTAGAGTAAAGAGGACTTCCCTGAAGTTCAGGTTGGGGAGGTAGGGCGTCTGGGCATGTAAATTTCCCATTTAATTTGAAATTCTGGAAGTGGCGTGGGTGTTAGGCATGGTCACGCCCAAGGGTCACGTTAGCAGAAAATTGACAGCAGTTATCAGCAGCATATCAGCAGCATCTGGGCCAGGTTACGCGCTCCTGCAAGACAGAAAAGGGCAGAAAATCAACACAAACACCACGAGAACCAAAAAAAACAAAAGAAAAAGAAACCGAGGGAAGAAAATGGCGCTTAAACCGCCAAAACTTGGGTTGCCTCCCAATAGCGCCCTTGTTTTATGTCTTAGGCTCGACAAGACTTGTTAAAGTGCTACTCAAATGGAGGTACACCCTCCATACAAATCCCCTCTACTGTGTGGAGCTGACTCTTCTAGTCCATTGCGTCCTCTAGATTGGGGATGGTAAGTCGTAGAGGTTCGCAACATGACTTGATACTTCCTCATCAAAGACTCCATCAACCGTTTGTAAAAATGTTTACCCCGATCACTAAGATTCCTGAACTCGAAAAAGATATGAGATCTGAGGAAGGTAGTAGTCAAATAATCAATAATATCAGCATACCAGTGCGTGACTTTAGAGCGTGGCCACGTCTTACAGTCACGTGTCTTGAAAAACTGCTCATCCAGAAATTCAGCTCGTGTAGGCATTAAATCTGCAAATTTTCCTCCACCTTTAAAGGTATAACTCAGATTATCCAAAAATTTCTTGAGTCCCACAATAGGTGCCTGCAAAATGAAAGAATTTAAATTAGCCAAGTAATCGAGTAGTTTCAAATGCGAAGCCTTTATATTGAGAGGTCTAACATGCTCTAGTGGTATCACCATATCATAGATATCATCATGCAAACCAACATGTTTCGGCTTACTCTCAAAATTTTCAACTACCAAATTTTGAAAAGATTCAAAACTTAGCTTGTCCACATTATTAGGCTCAAAAATTTCATTACTTGGGTTTTCAATCACATCAACACTTAAAACATTAGATGATTCATTAGGATCTTTACTTGACTCATAAATATTAAATTTTGCAATATCACCATCAAATTCTAGAGTCAATAAATCTTCTTGAACATCTATTTTAGCATTAGCAGTACTGAGAAAAGGTCGCCCAAGTAAAATATCAGAAACATTTAGACAATTTTCATCCTCCATATAAATCACATAAAAATCAGCAGGAAAGACTAATCCATCAACTTGCACGAGTACGTCCTCTAATACTCCATCTGGATATACAATAGATCGATCAGCGAACTGAATTATGACACCTGTATCTTTCAAAGGACCAAGATTCAGTGACGAATAAACAGATAGAGACATAATATTAATAGGCGCACTCAAATCACACATTGTTTTCTTAATCTCAGTCTTGCCAATTTTACATGGAATGGAAAACATACCTTGGTCTCCGCACTTAGGAGGTAATTTCTTTTGTAAAACAGCGGAGACATTCTCTCCAACACTCAGGATTTCATTACCTTTTAGCTTCCTTTTGTTAGTGCAGAGTTCCTTAAGATATTTCGCATATCGTGGGATTTGTTGAATAGCATCCAACAAAGGAATGTTGACTTCAACCTTTCGAAAAGTCTCAAGTACACCTTGCTCCTTCTTCTCTTTTCTCGCTTGGATCAGGCGCTCTGGAAACGGAGGTGGTTCCACCCATGGCTTAGGCTGGACTTTAATTTCTGACTCTCTGTCGTGACTGGAGCCTAAGGCGTGGTCACGCTTAACGGTCAAGTCGACTGTCTGTTCAGTTTCTGCTCTGTTCTGGCGAGTTTTGGTCTTCTCCACTGGGGGAGGCAGTTCCTTATCACTTAGGATCGTGATTGCACTCATGTTTGGGCTCTGATCTTCCGTTTGTGATTGAAGTTTCCGTTGATTCTCTAATCTGCTCAATGAGGCTGCAATTTGACACAATTGGGTCTCCAAGTTCTTAACTGAGGTCTCCAAGTTTTCAATCTGATCAGCTTGTGGGTTGAAAGGTGGGTACGGTTGAGAGATTGGTTGTTGGGGTTGTGGAGGTGTAGGTACGAAGTTTTGGAAGTTTGGTGGATTCGGTGCATAACTCATAGTGGGGTGATCATACCATCCGGTATTGTACATGTTGGAGTATGGATTGTATATCGGAGGTTGATATCTGAATGGGTCCACATTTTTGAAAGGGGATTCTTGAAGGGATGGGCACGCGTCGGTGGGATGCAACGTGCTCGCACACAATTGACAGACCTTCGCTACTTGGGGTACACCTGCACCAAGGTTAGAAGCCAAAACACTTATCATGTTCTTAAGTTCATCAAAAGGTGAAGAGTTGACCTCGTTAACCTGTTGTGGAATGTTTGCATAATTGTTGAACTGTTGTGCATTCGCAAACATTGTTGGATGATCGTCCTTTCCGTGAATGCTCCTGTTCATGAAAAGAAATAAAATCGATTAAAAACACAGTCCCCGGCAACGGCGCCAAAATTTGACAGGTGTCGAATCCGTCAAAAATAAATGTAAAACCTATTCAACGACTAAACACAGAGTATAGCGTAAACAGGGTCGATCCACGGAGACTGGTTGACTTATTTCTAATAATTCCAAGTAATTCACGGAAAGTAACAATTAAAAGGGGGGTTTTAGAATTATTCTAACCTAAGTATGCAATTAAAATAAATAACAAGAATTAAAAAGCTAACTAAAACTAAACAAGTAAGATCACGTAGGATTAAATCAATCAAAGGGAAAATTACCTAGCCAGGGATATTCGATTCGAATTGTTATATTGATCATTGACTCAAAGATGAATTCAAGTTATTTAGACAGATTGGCTATAGTTGATAGAGACACTCGACTCAACCTCGTTTTTACTTAATTAATCGGATAACCTAGAGACACTCGACAGTTATCTTCCCTAACAAATTCACAACCCCTAGAGACACTCGACAGGATTTAATGAATTCGCAGCATTAAGAATCATAAAAACACCAACCCTAATTAACCAAGTCGTGACACACGCAAGATTTAAATTAGATTATCAAATCCCTTAGTGAACGAGGAATGTTATCGCTAAGACCCTGCCACTAATTTACCACAATTTATCAATCAACTTTACTACACTTCAAGCATCAAGAATGGCTATATGCAAATTAAACAACCTAAAGATCGTGCACTATCCCGAAATTGTCTAATCACAATAAACACGAAACGCGGAGATAAGATAAATGCCTAAATAAACATGAATTAAATAAAACGTTTAGGTCTCACAATATCCAAAATCGAATCTATAATCCCTAACTAGATAATTAAGAACTTAGCTACTAAAATTCATAAAAACAATAGAGGAATTCTTTAACATAAATTAAAATTGTCTAAAGAAGAAAGAAATAAAAGAAAAACTCCCGAAGTCGGTTTTTGTTGCTCGCGTCTCCAAGAGAGCTGCTCCCCAAATTTGTTACGTCCTTTTTTCCCAAAGTTGCTGCCAAAACTATATATAAGTATACGTCCCAAGCTTTCTCTTGCAAATTGGATTCCTTAATCCAATCAAAATTGGACTCAAAGCTTGCTCTCCAAGAATTAATCACAAACTGGGCCTCCAAATTAATTTTCTTCAAATAACACCAAGGCACCACGTGCAGCCCACAAAGTAATCTTCCAAGTCAAATAAATTGGGCCATCTCAATTAATAATACATGCACAGCCCACTACTACTTTAATTTCCATGCAACAATCCCCCGGCCCACTTGCAATAAGAAAGTTAGCTATTCAGTTGTTAATCAATGCAACTCCACGCGCCCATCTCCAATTAATACTAAGGATTTAAATGCAACCCATTCAAATCAATATAAGTCAACCCTCCACTAACAACGTGTATGCATGCTTGCTACGCACAATCCAATTACTTCTAATTGATCAAAATTTTATACAGCAATCACCATGTTGAATCTCAATTTCCAGCTTCTTCTCGCATGCATTAATTTTATTCTCAAAACAGCCGAGTTTTGCTTCAATTCCGCATTCAAGTCCCAATCCTATAATAAAACAACAAAGTATCAATTTCCTTCAAGATAATATCAATTCAAGCACACTTCGGGGCCTAAATTAATCATAAAGATGATCAATTAACGACTTATCAGGGAAAAAGAAAAGAAGCAACGAGGGTCAGTCCTAGCGACTGGTGAGGGGGCTACACACGCACACATACGTATAAGTAGGAGCATAGCATATTCAAATCGAAAGTGTTCATGAACCGGTTGTGGATTTTGCATCCCAAAAGGTTTTAACCTGTGATACTATATATACGGAGAAAGGTTTTGGGCCAAAGGCCAAAATCGACCAGATTTTATAAATTGAAAGGCAACCCCGTTTCACAAACCATAACGGAAACATAAAGCACCAAAATCTTAACTTCAACTTACTTACTCCATACACCAAAGCGAAACGAAAACAAAACAAATCATAACCCAACTCCACCCCAACACCGTTTTAGGGAGAGAGGTGCCCCTCTCAAACCCCACTGATAAACTGAATGAGACGGGGGATCCGTCCGCTCCTTCGACGGGTCACGCAGCATACCGCCGGGTCAAGAAGACCCGCCTTCCCCTCGACCTCCCGAGGTTGAGCAAAGTCTCCTTTTTGTGGAGTCGTGTTGATGAGAGAGCCCGGCGACCCCATGGTCGACCCGAGATCACATACCACTCCTCCGGGGCCCGAACTGATCACATAACTCACACACACATATCTCACAAAGCGTGTACTTACCACGAAAAGCTTATCTTGTCGAAACTTAACACGTACACACACCAACCCTTTTCGAAAACGAATAAACAAAACATAGCTTATATACATATAAAAGCATTTTCAACGGATTTCATAGCAAATGGGCCAATTCCAGCAAAATACATATCCAACACTTATTTATACATATATATATAGTTCGCATGCGGGCTTAAATTACATGTTGGGTTGTAGGTCATAATAGGCAAAAGAAAGAAACCTCACCTCCGAGAAGCCACGGGGAACAAAGGAAGTAAACGGACGTCTAGAAGACAACCTCGTCAACCAAGGAACGAACCTAAAGGCAAAGCAAAGACAAAAGACAAACTTAGACTCAATATGAACCACATTAGACGCTCGGCGGATGCGTGTGTATGTTTATGATGCAAAGAATATGAAATGTATCCACATTAGGTCATATAGGAGCATTCAAGGCATATAAGGTCCTATCTCAAAACCGAGGGCAAAGAATAAACCATAAATTCACGAGACCAAGCTTAACACATCATACAACAAGTTATTCATAAGCTCGAGTTTATAAAGAGAGCAAGAAATGCAAGAAAATGTTAAATGTACCACCTAAGCCACTTAAGATCATAACTCGTATCAAATAAATTCATGAAGTCAATATAAGACATTTAATATATTCACTTAGCATACAAGTCATAAAAGAGACAAGAGATTGACATATTAAACAAATAGACAAAGTTCTAATTCATTCAAGCACATAGAAAAATACTTAAGTCATTTAAAGGAACGTGAGAGCATAAATAATCGAGCATCTAAATTAAACCTTAAATTCAAGTCATACAAGGCATCACATGCAACTCATATTAAATTAAATTCATAAAATCAAACCAAGAATTATAACATATCATATAACAAGTTAATATTATAAACAAATCGATTCATAAAATTAAATAAGGTTTATAGCACATAGCACTCGTTTAAAATAAATACATAAATTAAATTAAGGTTCATAGCATATTATACAAATTAATAAACAAATTTAGTTTAATATCTATTTACATGCACGTAACAATACACAACACACACATTCATGCAAACACACTCACGTTCACACACATGCACCTATACATTACACTACCATGCATTAACTGTATATATATACAAATATCATGCATTTTACTATATATATATATACAAACAAACATATGCATATTAATTATAGGCATGAGAATTAAATGCATGCAGCTCTACACGTTAACATGCAATTGCCATACATCACAATTTAATACAAAATATGCATGCATGCACGCAGCTGTTGAAATTCCAAACCAATTTCCAAATTCAGATGCATGACACGGCCGTGTTGATTTTCAATTCAAAATGGACACGGCCATGTCCGATTTATTTTTTCAAATCCGAGAACCCAACACGGCCATGTCCATTTTAGTTCAAATCTTGACACGGCCGTGTCGAGTCATCATATTCGAAGGAATTGCACCAGCAGCAGCCTCTTCCCCAACAAAAATGGTTGATTAAGGATGGAAAATGCAAGGTAGTAATGCAGCAAAACGAGAGCAACAAATGCCCAAACAATCCAGACCAACACATGCACAAATTCAAGCTAAAATTTCCCAAAATTGACAGCCACACGTACAGCAGGTTTGCAGCAACTTATCAAGCCTAAATCTCATCCAATATGCCTCTAAATGATGGTTAAATGCAAGGAAATAGCACAGCATAGCAGGGCAGCAATTAAGCAATGAAAAACAAGCCAAAACCATGAAAATTTCGTGCTCAAAAGCACAAAACAGACAGTATATTGACAGCAGGTATGTAGTCCGTTTTTCTAGCCTAAAACTCAATCAATTTGCATCTAAATGAAGGTTAAATGCGTGCAACATGATCATAAAATAGGGCTGGAGCTTTACATGCAAGTTAGGCCTCAAATCGTGTAAGAATCAAGCTCAAAACTTCACAAAACTGACAGCAAATGAGTGCAAGAAGTCGCAGCGTGCAGCAGTTCGTTTTAGGCTCAAACTCAACCATAATGCATCTAAAATGAAGGTTAAAACAGGGCAACAACATCATGTAACAGGGCACCACGAAATCTGATCATTTACCCTGCATTTCATGCTCAAAATTCACGCAAAACATCATTAAAACAGTAGCATATTGACAGCAACTTTGAGTTGGGACAGCAGTTCGGTTTTGAGCCCAAAAACCCCCATTTTTCTTTCATAAGCTCAAGTTCATTAATGGTAGAAGTTCATACACATAACCACCATGTATTTAATGCAAAGAAACGAGATAAAGGGACATAAATGAACTCATTCTCTAGCTTAGAACTCATAATAAACACATATGAGCATGTATTCAAAATTTTGGAGAAAACTTAACTATTCATACCTTTCTTCAATCATGCATAAAACCTCAAGTATAAGACACAAAATAGAGCATATATTGAAGCACAAATCATAAGGATTACAGATCTTACCTCAGATTGTTGAAGATCAAAGAAAGCTAGAAGATATTGAGCAAATCTTGAGATTGAAGATGATGAATAGTGAAAATCCCTCTTCCTCGCTCTTGTGGCTGCTGATCTCGTGTGAGGGAGGAAGAAAATGAGAGGATATATGGCTGAAAATGGCTTATAATTCCAAGAATTGGTGAAGGATGGGTCCCATAGCTCAAAATATAGGTCAATGGTGTGTAATAGGGTACGAGGGGCTGAAATTCGCGTCGTCGGAGGTCTAAACGGTGTCGAAAAATTACGAAACTTATTCCATTGCATCCGGATTGTCGAAAGGAGTTGAACGCTGAAGACGGGACACGAATCCGAGTGCCGTAGCTCAAGATACGAATTAAAATGTACACAAGTGTACTAAAATGGCTCATTTTTCAAATGAGTCCAAAACTTTCAAGAAGTTACAATTAAGTCCAAGAACCAAATTTCAATTAAGTCCACATATTATAAAATTATACAATTACATCCTTAAATCCCATTTATCACATAATTCACGAAATTAGCATGCTCGGGAAATAAATTCATATAATATAAATTCACATATTACAAGATTTCAAATAATTTAAACACTTAGGCACATTTTGGCATTTAAATCAAATAATTCAAGGAGTTTCATATAATTACATAATAATTAAAATAACACACCATTGCTTAATTAATTAATTTAAAATGCAAATAACACTCTCGTTACAACGTACCTGTAGGGACGGACGAGCGGGATGTTACAGATGTTGTTGGGCCACGTTGTTTTGCCCATAGGAGAAGCCCGAACTGAGCAGTGAAGTTGCATGGTATTCAATGGAGAAGTGGGCCTGTACGTTAAAACCCAACTTTGGAGGAATTGTTGAAGCATGGGTTTAAGGTTCCTAGCTCATACGTGAGTTTTAATTGAATTTTAGCTTGGAAAGGAAAGTCTTAAGCCCCAAGGCTTTGGCGTGGAACTTGGGCAGCAAAGTTGAGTCCTGTTTGGAGAAGGATTCTTGGATTGTGAAGCTATATATACTTGCCTTTGGAGCATTATTAAGGGGCGTCTTTACACACACTTTTCCTTCACTTTTTTGGGGCAGCAGTGACGAGAAGATCTTGGAGGCGAGAGCTTGAAGATTCGTCCGAGACAATCTTTCCTCTTCAATCTTTTCTTTAGTTAGACTCATGTTTTTACTTTGTTTATCGTTTTCGAACATTATGGATATGAGTAGCTAATCTCCCTAATACTTAGCTAGGATATTATAATTTAGTTTTTGACATCATGAGACCTAAGTGTTTTTCATAATTCAATTTAATTTCAAGTATTTATTAATCCTCCGCCTGCAGTGTTTATCGTGATTTATTTACTTATTTAATTAGGGCCCGATTTTCTAAGTAGTTTTGTTGCGTATTGCCAATCTTGATTGCATGAAGTTTTATGTAATGCTTGATAGATAATTAGTGGTGCATTAATAAGAAGGATTGGTCAAAGTTCTCAACTTATTAAGGGGATTAATAATCTAATCTAAATTTAGCACGTGTCGTGACTAGGTTGATTAGGGTTAGTGTTTTCTTAATGCTTAATGCTGTTGATTCATTAAATCCCGTCGAGTGTCTCTAGGGGTTGTGAATTGGTTAGGGAATAACTGTCGAGTGTCTCTAGGTTGTTCTAATATTTAAGAGAAAACGAGGCGGAGTCGAGTGTCTCTATCTGCTATAGCTAATCTACTTGAAAGAATTGAATTTATTATTGAGTCCGTGATTGATGTCTGAACTGAATTATAATTCCTAGCTAGGTATTGTTTTCCACCTGATTGTTTAAAACCTATTTCCAACGTGATTAATTATTTCTTTAAGTTAGTTTAATTTAAGTGTTTTCTCAGTTAGTTAATAGAAATTAAATCCAACCCCCCCTCCCCCCTTCTTGATTTAGTCGACTAGTTTATTACACGTTTTTCCTGTGAGTAATTAGAATTAATTCCAACCAGTCTCTGTGGATTCGACCCGTTTGCACTATACTTTGTTAGCTCTGAACCGGATATTTGATTATTTTGGCAATTTCGACACTTGTCAAATCTTGGCGCCGTTGCCGGGATTGGTGCTAATCAAATTTAATTCTTTTTATGAACAGGAGCATTCATGGAATTGACGAGCCGATTTTCGATCCCGAGATCGAAAGAACCGCAAAATCGTTAAGGAAACAGACCAAAACACGTAAGAAGCTCGCGGGAAAAGCCAGTCTGAACCAATCTGAAGAGTCCAGCACTGAGTCGGAACATCCAGAAGACGAACAGAAGGGTTTGACCGTAGACTTTGACCGTACCTTAACGATGGCAGTGCAAGAACGTCGTACCATGGAGGATCTGGTGCGCCCTGCTGCCACACAGTAACCCCTCTGTATCACCTTTCCAGAGGTGGGTGCTGGCTTCGAGCTAAAGACAGGAACAATTCACCTACTCTCCATCTTTCACGGTCTAGAAAACGAGAACCCTCACCAACATCTGAGCAAGTTTCACACGGTCTGCTGCTCAACAAAGCCTCATGGAGTTACCGAAGACCAAATCAAACTCCGCGCCTTCCCGTTCTCCCTACAAGATACGGTAGAAAAATGGTTGTACTCTCTAACTTCAGCAACCATTACTACTTGGCAGCAGATGCACGACAAATTCTTGGATAGGTTCTTCCCAACTGAACGATACCTGGATCTTCTTCAGGAGATAATTACCATTAAGCAAAAGGAACATGAAGCCTTGCATGAGTATTGGGAGCGATACCGGAATTTGCTTGCAATGTACCCACATCACAACTTGCCAGAAAATTCAATTGTTCATAACTTTTACAGAGGTCTGATGCCTGCCGACAGAAGGCAGTTGGATGCTTCGAGTGGTGGTTCCATTATGATCAAAACACCTGCAGAACTCACGGAACTAATCAGCAGAATCTCTAGGGCCTCACAAAAGTACTACGCCAAGTCAGACATGATGAGACAGGTAAAGGAGGTAAGTTCTTCCCAGTTTGATGAAATCAAGAATATGTTATCTGTTTTGATATCTAACATGAGTGCAGGAACACCACAAGCGGTGACAGTATGCCAACTATGTGCTAGCCCATCTCACCCAACCGATGCATGCCCCTCCCTCCAAGAGGAAACTGTAGAGAACGCGAACGCCGTAGGCTTCCATCCACAAAACAACCCCTACTCTAACACTTACAACCCCGGCTGGAATAATCATCCTAGCCTTACCTACGCCCAAAATCCTCCACCAAACTTTCAGAATTTCGTACCCAGAACCTCACAGCCTCAGCAGCAAAACTCACAACAAAACCTTAACCCTCAAGCTATCCGTTTCAACAACCTAGAGTCCACCGTTCAGAACCTAGGATCTACGGTTAAGAACTTGGAAACCCAGCTAGGACAGATCGTTGCGTCTTGGGTTGGATGGAGAACCAAGGAAAATTACCCTGGCAAATGGAGGACCCCAAGAAAAATGTCAGCGCCATCACGCTTCGGAGCGGAAAGGAACTGCCTCCACCAGTGGAAAAAGATCAGGGACGAAAATCTGGATCCAAAGGTGATCAGACAGGCGGTGCGACTTCTAAGTATGACCATACCTTCGACTCACACCGCGACAGCGAGGCAGAACTTGTCGTCAAACCCGAACCCCTGGTGGTCCCGCCTCCGTTCCCTCAACGTTTCGCAGAAACAAAGAAACAGAAAGAAGAGAAGAGTATTCTCGACACGTTTCGCAAGGTGGAGGTAAATATTCCATTGTTGGATGCAGTACAACAGATTCCCAGGTATGCGAAATTCCTCAAAGAGCTCTGCATGAATAAGAGAAAACTGTTAGGTAATGAAAAGGTAAGTGTGGGGGAAAACGTATCTACAGTTCTACAAAAGAAACTTCCCCATGCCGTGATCAAGGTATGTTTTTCATCCTGTGCAAGATTGGAAATTTGGGAATTAAAAAGGCAATGTGTGATTTAGGTGCAAGTATTAATGTTATGCCACTTTCTGTATATAATGCACTTAATCTTGGCCCCTTGAAAGGTACAGGTGTCATCATTCAACTGGCGGATCGTTCTATTGTGTATCCGGAGGGTGTTCTAGAAGATGTCCTTATCCAAATTAATGAGCTGGCCTTTCCAGCTGACTTCTTCGTATTAGATATGGAGGACAACAACTCTGAAAAATCTTCTGATATCCTTTTAGGTCGCCCATTTTTTAGTACTGCCAGGGCTAAGATAGATGTCCACGATGGTTTACTTACCCTTGAGTTTGATGGTGATGTGGTTAAATTCAATGTGTATGATGCGATGAAAAGACCCGATGAACTCTCTAGCGTGTTTAGCATTGATGTTGTGAACAATTTAACGGATAGGGTCTTTGAATTAACTAATTTTGAAGCTTTGCACTATACACTTTGTCATAATCTGCAGGTCACTAACATAACAAACTTTGAGAAATTGTTTAAATTACCTGATGAGTTTGTTGATTTAGTGTATAAGTTGGACGTTGCTAAACCAATTGATGGTAATGTGTCTAAATTGGATGTACTTGTTTCACAAAATAAATTGCTTCCTTCGACTGTGCAGGCTCCTGAACTGGAATTAAAGAAGTTGCCCGAGCATCTTAAATACGCCTTTCTTAGCGAAAAGGAGACCTTGCCTGTGATAATTTCCAATACACTAAGCCGTTTAGAAGAAGAGAAATTGATTAGGGTGCTTAGAGAATTCAAGGAGGCAATCGGTTGGACCATAGCCGATATTAAAGGAATAAGTGCATCAACCTGCATGCACAAGATAATTCTTACCGATGATGCCAAACCGAAACGACGAGCTCAACGCCGGCTTAACCCGCCTATGATGGAAGTAGTCAAAAAGGAGATTTTGAAACTTTTAGATGCAGGAGTGATATTTCCAGTTGCAGACAGTGAGTGGGTAAGCCCGGTACAGGTAGTTCCGAAGAAGACAGGCATCACGATAGTTGAAAACGATGAAGGTGACATGGTACCTACCCGTGTTCAAAACGGGTGGAGGGTTTGTATGGATTATAGAGGCTTAAATTCTTTAACTAGAAAAGATCACTTCGCCCTCCCCTTTATTGATCAAACGTTAGAACGTTTAGCCGGTAAATCTCATTATTGTTGTCTTGATGGCTATTCAGGTTTCTACCAAATTCCCGTGGCACCCGAAAATCAAAGCAAAACCACTTTCACTTGCCAATTTGGAGCTTTCGCGGTCAGGAGGATGCCGTTCGGACTCTGTAATGCTCCAGCAACCTTTCAGCGATGTATGGTGAGTATATTCTCTGATTTTGTTGAGCAAATAATTGAGGTATTTATGGACGACTTTACAGTTTACGGTAATTCTTTTGATGAATGCCTTGAAAATTTGGCTAAAGTTTTGAAAAGGTGCTCTGAAAATGACTTGGTTTTAAACTTTGAAAAATGCCACTTTATGGTGGATAAGGGAATTATTCTTGGTTACGTGGTTTCTCATAAGGGAATAGAGGTTGATAAGTCGAAAATTGATGTTGTGAAATCCTTGCCTTACCCCGTCAGTGTGCGGGAGATTCGATCTTTTCTTGGCCATGCAGGTTTCTATAGGCGCTTTATACAGGATTTCTCAAAGATCACGAGGCCTCTTTGCCAACTTTTGCAAAAAGATGTGGAGTTCGACTTCAATGAACAATGCAAAAAAGCCTTCGATTTACGGAAGGATAAACTAGTCTCAACTCCCATCATGCAACCTCCGGATTGGAACCATCCCTTCGAGATCATGTGTGACGCGAGTGACTACGTGGTTGGAGCTGTTTTAGGCCAACGAATTGACAAACACCCGCACGTCATTTACTATGCATCTAAAATGCTGGACAACGCGCAGATCAACTACGCCACTACGGAAAAAGAACTTTTAGCAGTTGTTTTTGCTTTAGATAAGTTTAGATCATATCTTTTGGGTACTAAAGTGGTTGTTTTCTCTGATCATGCAGCGTTCAAGTACCTCTTGACGAAAAAGGATGCAAAGCCAAGGCTGATCCGTTGGATCTTACTCCTTCAAGAGTTCGATCTAGAAATTCACGATAAGAAAGGTTCCGAAAATCTCATCGCCGACCATTTGAGCAGAATTCCAATTGAAACTACAGACTCTGGACCGATTCGTGATGAGTATCCGGACGAGCAGCTTTTTGCAGTATATGACCGTAAGATACGACCGTATCTTAAATCCACACCCTGGTATGCAGACATCGCTAATTACTTAGCATCAGGTACCTTGCCTAATACCCTGTCTCGTTCTAAAAAGGATAAGATAAAAAGCGATGCGAAATATTTTATTTGGGATGATCCCTTTCTGTGGAAAAATTGTTCGGACCAAATTATTAGGCGTTATGTCCCTGAGAGTGAGTTCGAGTCAATTTTGAAATTCAGTCATTCTTATGCATGTGGGGGTCATTTTGGGTCAAAACGAACTGCCTTAAAAGTGTTTGAGTGTAGTTTCTTTTGGCCTAGCTTGTTTCGAGATGCTTATTTATTCTGCAAAAGTTGTGAAAATTGCCAGAAAACAGGTAACATAGGCCCTAAAAATCAAATGCCAATGAACCCTATTCAACCTTGCGAAATTTCTGATGCTTGGGCCATTGATTTTATGGGTCCGTTTCCCTCCTCTTTTGGCAACACTTACATACTTTTGGCCATTGATTATGTTTCTAAGTGGGTGGAGGCCAAGGCCACCCGAACTAATGATTCAAAAGTGGTTGTAGATTTTGTCAGGTCTCATATTTTCTCTAGGTTTGGAACAACTTGTGCTATCATTAGCGATCGAGGCACACACTTTTGCAATCGGTTGGTAGACTCACTTCTGGCCAAGTATAATGTCACACACCGGACTTCTACAGCTTACCACCCTCAGACGAATGGCCAAGCCGAGATTTCTAACAGGGAGATTAAATCTATTTTGGAGAAGATAGTAAATCCTAATAGGAAGGATTGGAGTCAGAGGCTAAATGACGCCTTATGGGCGTATAGGACGGCATACAAGACGCCATTGGGAATGTCCCCATTTCGAGTGGTTTATGGCAAAGCTTGTCATCTCCCCGTGGAATTAGAGCATAAGCCTTTTTGGGCAATCAAGACATGCAATATGCAAATGGATGCAGCAGGACCAACACGAAAACTTCAACTTCAAGAATTAGAGGAAATACGGAATGATGCATATGAGAATTCAATGATCTATAAATCTAAGACTAAGAAATTCCATGATATGATGACTTCTAGAAAAAATTTCTTAGTGGGGCAAAAGGTCTTACTTTTTAATTCTCGTTTGTGTCTCTTTCCAGGTAAGTTGAAGTCGCGATGGACAGGTCCCTTCGTGGTCACGAACATCGCTGCACATGGAGCAATTGAGATCAAGGATATGAAGAATGGGAATATCTTGAAAGTAAACGAGCATCGGTTAAAACCTTTCTACGAGTTTTCGTAACCGTCTGAAATTGAGGAGATTCACTTGGAGGCTCCGCCTCCATCCGTTTGAGCACTTTCCTAAATACCTCGTCGAGTCTGAGACAATAAACAAGGGCGCTCTTGGGAGGCAACCCAAGTTGTGACGGTTCAGGCGTCACTGTAGTCCCGTTTTGCTTTTAGTTTATTTTCTCTTTTTCTTTATTTCTTTGTTTTGTTCTCGCGATTAATTTGAGCTCTCGTTCTCTGCATGATTCCCACGCGTGCCCAGGTTTTGGACTGTTTCAGAAATGGCGACCGGGGGGGTGGGGGGGGTGTGACCGTACTTAACACTCATACTATTTTTATTTTAGGTGGGCAGATAATACCTGAGCCTTAAAATAAATAACTCACTTAGAACTAACCTACCCGTATCCCTGCCCGCGGAGCCGACCGAACCGCTACGTCAACCCGGACCCGTGAACCGTCTCGGCCCGCGTTCCAACACCAAACCCTAATCCTAATTCAAACCCATCCATACCTCGCACACAATTAACCTCCCCATTTACCAGCCGCCTTTACCCTCTTCACCTTTACCGTCACCTTCACCATTTTACTACGTCCGAGAACCACCACTCCGCCACCTAGATTCCGCCTCCTGCCTCCATAAATCACCACCCCTAAACAGTCACCCACCACCATCTCAAAGCCATGGCCCAGAAGAAGAAGCGGAATTCCCCTCCACCATCTCAGGCGAAAGAACCACCCCTTTCCACCACCACTCCTTCCGCCGTAACCCCCATCCAGCGACCCCGCATGGCGGCGGAAGTTTATGCGTTCTTAGAGGCCAATTTCAAGGCCGTTCAAAACGCCACCATGTCAGCCGTCTCACCCCCTCCGCCTACACCACCCGCCACCGCGGTTCAGAACCCCACTAACCCTAGATCTAAGCGTAGGGAGATGAATGTCGCTACCGCCTCCTCCGCCATTCCAATTCCCATTCCTCCAAAATTTCAACCACCGGAATGCAAAGTACGGCGCTCTTCAAGGATTCAAGACGCTGCCGTCCGTTACGCTCCGCCCCAAGCCCCGGTGCTCATCGATCTGAGCTATTTGCCGCCCAAGAGATCCCGCCGGCTTCCGATAGACCCATCTCCGCCGCTGGCCACGCCTTTCGGACCGCCCGTCATCTCTCCGCCTCTGGAGGGTCTCCTTCCCTCTTTCTTCGAGGTCCCTAAAGATTCAATTGAAGTAGATGCCGGATTCGCCCCTTTCGATGCCGAACCTTCCCACCGTGAGTCTCCTTCTTCCAGCTCCGATAGTGGTGCAGCGGATGGTTCCGACAATGATGCGGATGTTGTGTTCACCGACGAGGAACCAGAGCCACCATAGTCCCGTCGTATGGTGACTCGCTCGCGGCTGGGCAGGAACTTCCAGCAGCCTATTCACCTTCCAACCGAGGATTTAGCCTTCGATTCTGATCTAGAGCAGGAAACAGCCCCCAAGCGCCGGAAGTTTGATGCTCGTACTCTGCCGATTGTGGCAGGTGATCTCCCGGATTTTCACACTCTTCGCACCCTTGGATTGTATGATGATGTGTGTGACTATATGAAATCGATTGGTTGGTATGACTTTTTTGTCCTTGATGATCCTATTTATACCAAGCTTGTGCGTGAGTTCTATCTGACATACATTTCACTACCGCTAAGGATTTCCGTTTAGATACACCCGGCACTATTAATTTCACTCTTTTGGGTACATGTTACAACATGTCGGTTAATGAATTTAATGTTGCTATTCGGTTTGTAAGTGAGGATGAGTTGGATAGTGACGAGTATTTGAGCATGTTATGTGATTATAAAACTGTGGCTGATTTTGTTGATAAGGATGTGTTTCGGGATTTGGCTGTTTTTGGTGCTCGTGCTTATAATTCTCATACTTCTAAGGATTTTGATTTAGTTGACCCCACATTGCGTTATTTGCACCGGTTTCTCTCCTCTACATTCTCTAGCCATACACGTGGTTTCGGAGTCATTACAAAAACCGAATTGTTCTTTTTGTGGGGAATGATGCAAAGACGAAAAATTAATTTGGGTTTTTAGTTGGCAATTGCTTTTAGAGATGTGAAGCGTGGCTGTCGTGACTTGAGTTTAGGACACGTTATCACCCACTTTGCACGATGTAATGAATTATTAGGCCCCGACACCCCTTCTTTGACTGTTGCATGCCGTATGACTAGTCTTGATTTATATAGTTTGGATAATATGGGTATGTTAGTCAAAACCGGTGAAGGGTATTCTCTTTCTCGTGTAGGTTTCAGGCCCAAGAAAGTCAAGCGAGTTTTTCCGAGGAAGGATGGGCCACCCGTTGAGCAGCAGCCCGACGAAGCTAATGATGACGTGCGTGCACGGTTAACGCGCGTTGAGCAAGAACTTTTTGAGCTCCGGGAGTCCACGAACAAGAAGCTGGATATCCTTCTCGCTGCGATCAGTCCCACACAGCCCGCGCCTTGACGCCTTCGTGCCCCCGCGCTTTTCAGGGAAGTCCTTGTTCTTTATCTTCGTTTCTTTGCCTAGCGGACTATGCATGAATAAGTGTGGGGGGAAGGGGGGGATTAGACGAGCCGAGCTCACTTTGTAGGCTTGTCGTACTTTTTGTGGCTGTTTTGCGGTATTTACTTTGTGGTTTTGCATATGTTAGGGGGCTGTCTTTTTTGGACTTTTCGTACAGTCACTATTTTTAGATTTTAGGGTTGTTTTAGCGACTGATACTGTGCATACGTTGGACTGTTTTGTTGGGTTTAACTGGGGGTAAATATTTCTGATTATTTGGGCTGTCTCTACGGTGATTTTGGGGCTGTTTTGACTGATTTTTATGCCAATTTGCTTGAATACGAGGATGTTGGAAGTCATGGTTAATTTGCTCCCATTTTGAGTAGGTTTGCTTAGGCTTGAACTCTGAATTTGGCTAGAACTTGTTAGGTGATTGAATACATGAACCGTTATGTAGAATTTTATTAATTAGTATAACTTCATGCCCTTATTGCTTGCGCACATTTTTTTTTTTTGAACAAGTTATGTACATTGCTTAGATGAATGGGTTATATTTTTCAAATGAGCTCCGAAAGTTGATTAGAATGCACTTAACTCCCTTCGAGACGAAATAGATTGATTGACTAGTGATTTGGAAAATGACATAGGCATTCATATCGGTGTTTTTGCCTTTTTATATTACACTAAATAACATCGCCTAATTGACCCCACTGAGCCTTAGTATTGTGCAAAATTTCTTTCTTAGCCACGCTACAAGCCGAGTGCACAATACCATTTCCTACCCTTATCTTTGTTACACCTTGCTTACTCATTTTTTTTTGGTATTGTATTGAATGATGTCTAGACTTCCCTTTTGGAATTGGTTTGAAGTGTGGAAGTTTCATTGTGTTGAATAGAAAAATTGTGAGATTGATGAAATAAAAAGGAAAAAAAAAAAGAAGAAAGAAAAGAAAATTGAGCTGAAAAAAAAAAAAAAAAACAAGCAAGAGTGAAGGAAAAAATAAGAAAGTATGAGCCTTGTTGAAAACTCGATAGAAGGGTTGGGAATTCATTGTGAGAAAGGGAAGTCTTTGGGAAGAAATAAAGGGGAAACACTTGGGAATTGGTCTTTAATGTGTAAGCTTGGTGTTCGAGAGCCTTTGATTTACTTTTTCCTGCCTTAACCTAAGCCTATGTTACAATCTCGAAAAGACCTATCGATTTCGGGTCATTAGTTGATCAAATTAGTGGAGATTGGGGTGACGGTGCATTCGAAGTTGATAATTGGTTTTCATGCAAACAAAAATATTAACTTATTGATCTAATCTTTATACATTATTTGTTCAAATTCACACTACACACGAGGGTATGATGTTTGTACTTATTAATTTCATTCTACATGATTGGCTGAGGTGTTCAGTTGCCAGATTAGTTTAGGCAGCGAGTTCGGAGTTTGCCTTTGTTGATGTGTTTGATGGGAGTGGGGTTTCTTTGATTCTATTTCCCTCGAGGACGAGTGAATGGACAAGTGTGGGGGGATTTGATAACATGTTTAAACCTCGTATTTTTGGTATGTTAATGGCTGACTTTTAGTGTTTAAATGATATATATATTGGTGCGTGTGATGTGTTTTGTGTTTCTGTTGCAGCGGAACTAATTTCACAAAATTGGAGATTATATGGGCTAATTAAAGGGAATTTTTGGAGCAGAACCTTTTCCTCTGGTGGATTAATGTTGTTGGGCCACGTTATTTTGCCCATAGGAGAAGCCCAATGGAGAAGTGGGCCTGTACGTTAAAACCCAACTTTGGAGGAATTGTTGAAGCATGGGTTTAAGGTTCCTAGCTCATACGTGAGTTTTAATTGAATTTTAGCTTGGAAAGGAAAGTCTTAAGCCCCAAGGCTTTGGCGTAGAACTTGGGCAGCAAAGTTGAGTCCTGTTTGGAGAAGGATTCTTGGATTGTGAAGCTATATATACGTGCCTTTGGAGCATTATTAAGGGGAGTCTTTACACACACTTTTCCTTCACGTTTTTGGGGCAGCAGTGACGAGAAGATCTTAGAGGCGAGAGCTTGAAGATTCGTCCGAGATAATCTTTCCTCTTCAATCTTTTCTTTAGTTAGACTCATGTTTTTACTTTGTTTATTGCTTTCGAACATTATGGATATGAGTAGCTAATCTCCCTAATACTTAGCTAGGATATTATAATTTAGTTTTTGACATCATGAGACCTAAGTGTTTTTCATAATTCAATTTAATTTCAAGTATTTATTAATCCTCCGCGTGCAGTGCTTATCGTGATTTATTTACTTAGTTAATTAGGGCCCGATTTTCTAAGTAGTTTTGTTGCGTATTGCCAATCTTGATTGCATGAAGTTTTATGTAATGCTTGATAGATAATTAGTGGTGCATTAATAAGAAGGATTGGTCGCAGTTATCAACTTATTAAGGGGATTAATAATCTAATCTAAATTTAGCACGTGTCGTGACTAGGTTGATTAGGGTTAGTGTTTTCTTAATGCTTAATGTTGTTGATTCATTAAATCCCGTCGAGTGTCTCTAGGGGTTGTGAATTGGTTAGGGAATAACTGTCGAGTGTCTCTAGGTTGTTCTAATATTTAAGAGAAAACGAGGCGGAGTCGAGTGTCTCTATCTGCTATAGCTAATCTACTTGAAAGAATTGAATTTATTATTGAATCCGTGATTGATGTCTGAACTGAATTATAATTCCTAGCTAGGTATTGTTTTCCACCTAATTGTTTAAAACCTATTTCCAACGTGATTAATTATTTCTTTAAGTTAGTTTAATTTAAGTGTTTTCTTAGTTAGTTAATAGAAATTAAATCCACCCCCCCCCCCCTCTTGATTTAGTCGACTAGTTTATTACACGTTTTTCCTGTGAGTAATTAGAATTAATTCCAACCAGTCTCTGTGGATTCGACCCGTTTGCACTATACTTTGTTAGCTGTGAACCGGATATTTGATTATTTTGGCAATTTCGACACTTGTCAATATATTCGGAACAGACTTCGTTTTGAGGAGCATCTTAGGGCTTATTCGTGCTTGAATATTGTTGCAGCCAAATCAGTATATCAAGGAACTTATTTGCCATATTTTAATTAGTAAAGATTAAATCATAACAAATTATTATTTGACTTCCATATTTTATATTTATTAATTTATAAGTTTTAAAATATTTTAAATGTCATAATCTGCTAATATAATTTTTAACGGTATTTATTAGTTTATCAGAGACGGTTTGTTCGCATTAAAAATTAAGTTTCAATTAATGTCTCATACATAAGTTTCAATTACTGTGTAACGCTGTACTTCCACTGCATTTGCTCAAAACTTACGTGACTAACGAACCTTCAGAGGTTCTGCCGTATTTATTAGGACAATTTCTGTGTTATACCACCACATATTTTACAGGATACACATTGCAAAACAATTCCATACAATGATAACATGATTCTCTCTGGCAATTAATCCGTCCAAAATATCAATTCAATTCATTTCCTCCATTAACACCACCAGTGCAGTAATTGAGGTTCGATCATTCACGCTGAACTATAAATGATGCATTGTTTAATTCCAAATAGTTTAAAGCAAACCTTTGTCTTTTCTCACTCGGATTTCTTGGGTCAATTCTTGGCGATATGGTCCGGGATTTGCATACGAAGCAGCTCTCACCGGGCTTCATCCCAGCAACTCTAAGCGGATGCTTCTTGAAAGATGATTTTCTCGTCAATTCCTGCCATTTACTGACCATTGTTTCTCTTCTGCTTCTCTTTCTTGAAATTAAGGGTGAATGGAGACTGAGAAGATGACTCGTGAGGTTTAGGGAGCAGGGTGTTTTTGGTTATTGGGTATCAATGGAGGAGAAATGTGGTTTGGACTTCCGACAAGCGCTTTCTGATAGTGGGAGTACAGTTCCAGCGTTTCTTTAATGTACACTTCTTGAAGCGAGCTACTTTCACTGTCAAAGGAGCGGAGCAATTCGAGTTAGACGAGAGGCGGGGATGTCATTTCAAAGAGGCTCGACCGGCTTGCTTAACTACAGCTACTATCCTCTCCCGTTGGTCGAGCGTCTTCAAACCTTGCCTGACTTTACCTGCCCCCGATGGCATTCCTGGCTTGGAGCTTGAAGAGCGGTTTCTTTTGCATAATTTGCCTTAACAGCGTTTTAACAAAATAAATAAAATAATAAATATATGAATTTTTTTGAAACAATAAATAAATATATGTTTTTAAGAAGGGAAAAAGAGAAAGGGATATTGTTGGAAAAATCTGTGAAATATCAGAAATACAAAATAAACTTTATGTTTAAAAAATTAGTAGAGCAAATTGCATTTTTGGTCCCATACTAATAGGTCATTTTCACTTTTGGTCCCATGTTTTCCAGATCTGCTTTTTTTAGTCCCGTAGTAATTTTTTTTTTATCACTTTCAGGATTTCCGTCAAATAAATGACGGAAGTCACTGTTCATCCGTCAATTTACTGTTCATCCACCCTTTTTTTTTTTTTTTTTTTGTCATATCCATTAATTTCATATATTATATATTTATTATATATAATATATGTATTATATTTTATATAATATGTAATACACGTATACACTATAATATGTAATTTATAATATGCATTTTGTTATATGTATTTTAATATATATGTGTATTATATATTATATATTATGTACACTTGTATTAATAATATATATTTTGTTATATATTATATATAATAAAATATGTGTAATACATATATATAATATATGTATTTACGTGAATTATATATATAAATGTATGTGTGTGTGTATTGTAAAATATACATATATTATTGTAATACATATTGATGGGGTCAAAATACGATCGTCCCACATTGAGACACGTGGCATCACCGAGATGATGACATCTGTCTCCCCCAGGCTGCATCATCAGTTCACGAGCGCTGGAACCAACGAGCGCAGGTCTTCTTCAGGAGTTAAGCCCAACGAGCGCTATCACTCCCACGAGCGTCCAACAAACCCAACGATGGGTACGCCTATGTGCCAAGGGAGCCCTCTTCGAGCGTCACACTCCCTCAGAGTGGCCTCTCCTTTGGCTCGTCATTTGAATTGGAGCCAACATTCCCCTCGGCGGATATCTTGGCCTCCAAGACTCAAGGTTGTCACGAGCGCGCTCTCAAGCCCTCGTTACCAACCACCCACATGGCTCTCTGACACAACGTACATGCCCGCGCACCTGCCACTGTTGCTAGCACTAACTTTTGGGCCGCTTTTGCAGAAGATTCCTCCTAGGTTTCTCTCTCACAGCGCCACGTGTTAGGGCAACATTCGGCCAGGACCACTTGAGGCAAATGACCAAAGGGCCCTTGACCCTCAACTATAAATAACCCAAGTCATCTTCTACACTGTGAGCATTCTCTAAGCTTTCTTCCTCACTGCAACTGTGACTGAACTTACATTTTCTTCACTGAACTGAACTGACTTGAGCGTCGGAGAGCCAAACTGGGTATCACCCCCAGTCCCCCAGCTTGGCCGTCTGACTTTCTTGTGCTTGTCCCAACAGGTTGAACTCACTTCCTCATTTCCGGCGAAGCTCCGGTGGTTTCCTCCACAAAATACAAATCGTAAAGTGATCGGATTCGGACCACCCATTTCCGGACCCATCATTTTTGGCGCCGTCTGTGGGAAACCAGTCCTTCATCTTCTTCCTTTCTTTTGTTGGTTGAAAAACAAGCACATCTTCACCTTCAACAGCCATGGTTGCAACTAGATCCGGAGCTGTGGGAGGAGGAGAAAACACCTCCCAAGATGCAAACATCGTTCTTCCCTCCACCGCTACTGGTGGAGCACCACCTCTTCCCGTCGCCGCTGGTGGGGCACCTCCCGTCGCAGGAGTGACTCCACCAGCTGAATCTTCTGCGCCGCCGCCTGCACCGCCGGTGATGCCCGTTCCCACCACCGCGGGAGGAGTTTCTCTCCCAGTCCCACCGCCACTTGCACAGAATTCCTGGGTCCATCCCCAGATGAACCTTGGAATACAAGGTTACATGATGCCTCCTCCTGGCTACACTCTTGCTCCGGCCGCCATGATGCCGCCGGTCCAACCATATCACGCCGGCCAGATCCAGCTCCCAGTGGTGGTTCCTAGGGAGATTGAGGGTGTGGAGCTACCTCCGTTGACCACCCAACAGTTACGGGCTCTCTATGCCCAGTGTGAGGTTCAGGCGGCTCAGGGGGCATGGGAAAGATTCCATTCCATGTATTTCCCCTCTGGGCAGGCCACTCAGATTGCCGCCCCTTTAGGCGGACAACAGAACTTTCCCCTCAGAGAAGCTCAGGCTGTCTTGAGGGCGCAACCACCACCACCACCAGCCAGAGAAGTGCCCCAGCAGGAGGGCAACGAGCGTGCCTCCGTGGGCAGGAACAAGGAGCCCACGGAGCGAGTGAACGAAAACGAAGGAGACTCTCATGTCTCCAGGAGGGGCTCACGAGCCCACAAGGACAAGCAAGTGGAAGTAAATCCTGACGTCCTCGCGGCTGTGCAAGACCAGCTGCAGGGCCTCAAGGATATGGTGGGACAGCTCTCACGAGGGCGCTCAACTCAGATCTCCCATACTCGGGATGAACGGGTTGACGCCAGGAGCACCCGCACCAAGGATCCTCCACCGAGGGTCACCCGACGGAAGGAGCCGGAGGAAAACTTCTGCACGTACGAATATCACCCGCTGGCGAGAGGTTCACCCCTCGTCGAAGAAGTTTTGATGGCCCAAGCCGGCATGGCCAAAGTCCCCACATCCATCAACAGATACGACGGGACAACCGATCCAGCGGAGCACTTGGATCATTTTGTGCATCTCATGCACCTTTATGAGCATTCCAGCCATTACTGGGCGAAAGTGTTTGTCACTTCCTTGGTAGGGATGGCTCAAGAGTGGTATAAGCGTCTGCCACCGCGCTCGATCCACTCATATGAAGAACTGGCCGATGCCTTCCTCAACCACTTCAACTCTTTGAAGGCACCAGTTACCGCACCCACAGCGCTCTACAACGTGGTGCAGGGCAAAAACGAATCACTGCGCTCGTTCTTCGCCCGCTTCAATAAGGAGATCTTGCAGGTGGAAAGGCCCTCGATGGATTTCTTGATCCCAGTTCTCTTCCAGGCTGTAGATCACAAGCAGTATGTGAGCAAAAAATTTGCTGATGCCATCGTGGAGAGGAGGCCTGGGACCCTCATGGGCCTGAGAGAGATAGCCGAGCCATTTTTCGCGCTCGAAGATATGTATGGGACGAATGGTCCCCGACATCATAGCCCGGCCAGGAACGAGCGACCTCATCACGAGCGGGGGCGGGATATGGCAGTAAAGAAAGAGCGCCCTCAAGAACGCAGAAAATCGCCACCACCCCCTCGTAGATTCGAGCGCATTCCGCTCACCCGGCCAAATTCTGAAGTCTACAATCTCTCCGATAAGAAGCTCTTCAAAAGACCCATCAAAATGAGAGAAACAGACTCACTCAGGCGCTCGAACAAATACTGCGCCTTCCACAAGCAGAGAGGGCACGACACGGATGAGTGCCGGCAGTTGGAGGCTGAAATCCAAAGGCTCGTTGCAGGGGGCCACCTGAAGGAGTTTGTCCGGGTGCTCGAGCGCTACGATGAACAATACAATGAGCGCTCCGGAAGGAGAAGAAGGAGTCCTTCCCGGTCAAAGAGCCCAAGGGGTAGGGGACCCCCGGAAAGCAGTAGCCGCCGAGGTAACAAAGGCAAAGCCCCTGAACAAGAAAACGAGCCCTTCGCGGTCATAAATATGATTGCGGGAGGTTCATCAGGAGGGGACTCAAACGCTTCTCGACGGAGGCACGTTCGGAGCTACAACCAACGCCCAACAATGCCCAAGCCTATCTACGCTATCCAGAGATCAAACGCTCCAAAATCAAGAGAAAATGATGTAATAGGCTTTGATGATAGGGATCTAGAGCATATTGTAACGCCCCATGGGGAGGGTGTAACCTCAGATTGCCCCATGGTGGTTAGTTTAGATGTTCATAACCATGTTGTAAAAAGGGTATTGGTGGATAGTGGAAGCTCAGTTAATGTTTTGCCTTACTCTACTTTCTTAAAAATGAAGGTTGATCTCCCGCTCGAGCCTCTCAAAACAGCCCTCATTGGCTTTGGAGGCTCGGAGGTGGTCCCAAGAGGGCAAATACGTCTGGCTACATCATTCGGCCGAGCCCCTCAGCGCAAAACGCTCTTGGTGACGTACGCGGTGGTGGAGATTGACATTCCTTACAACATCATAATTGGGCGCCCAGCCCTCGTGGATTTCAAAGCCATCATCTCCACCTACCACCAGAAGATTAAATTCCCTACTCCCGAGGGCGTGGGAGAAGTGCTGTGCAATGTGCGAGAGGCTTGGGAATGTTACATGCTGTCCCTCAGAAAGCCAAAAGCGGAGAAAACCTTCCAGATTGGTTCCACCAAAAAGTCCGTGGATTTCCCCAACTTGGACGAGGATAGCCCAGCACGGAAAAGGGCGAAATTGAACAAAAAGAAGAACAAGAAGAAGAGAGGAAACAACGAGGAGAATCCCCTCGAGAGTGTTCCCCCAGGGACCGTTGGCGGATCGTCCTCAGAAGGAGACGAACCGGGAGAAAGCGAACCGGCCCCTGGCGATCGCTTGACGGGAAAGAAGAGGGCGCTCGAACTTCCTCGCCCTGAGGTGAGAATCGAACCCTCGGAAAAATTCCTCACCATTGAGCTGGAGCCTGGAAACAAAGACAAGACTACACAGATAGGCTCAAACCTCTCAGGGCCTTCTCAGATCATGATGATTGATTTTCTAAGGGAGAACAAGGACGTATTCGCGTGGAAAGCCTCTGATCTCACAGGGATTGACCCAAGCGTCATAGTCCATAGGCTTAATGTGGATCCATCTTTCAAGCCCATCAAGCAGAAAAAGCGGGATGTACATGGCCTTCGGAAAAAAGTCATTGAAGAGGAAGTTAATAAACTCTTGGAGGCTCAATATATCGAGCCCATCTTGTACCCGGAGTGGTTATGCAATGTCGTCTTGGTGCCCAAGAGCGCAAATAAATGGCGCATGTGCAATGATTTCACTGATCTCAACAAAGCCTGCCCTAAAGATCCATACCCGTTGCCTCGGATCAATCAATTGGTGGATTCGACCGCTGGTTGCGAGCTCATGAGCATGATGGATGCTTTCCAGGGATATTACCAGATCTTTATGGCTCCAGAAGATCGCCCCAAAACTTCGTTCGTTGTCCATATGGGGGTGTATTGCTTCTTAGTCATGCCCTTTGGACTTAAGAACGCCGGAGCTACCTATCAGCGGCTCGTCAACAAAATGTTTGAAAGTGAAATTGGGAAGTCCATGGAGGTTTATGTTGATGATATGATTGTCAAAAGCGAGCGCCAGGATTCCCATTTGGATGATCTCAAGCGCACCTTTTCAATCTTGCGCCAATATGGAATGAAGTTGAACCCCTCGAAATGTACCTTTGGAGTACAAGGGGGAAGGTTCTTGGGATACATGGTCAGTCAGAGGGGAATTGAGGCCAATCCGGAGAAGATCAAGGCCATCCTGGAAATCCCCTCCCCTCGAAATGTGCGGGAAGTACAGGTCCTGGTAGGCAAAATCATCTCATTAAATAGGTTTATTTCGCGCTCGGCGGATAGAAACCTTCCCTTCTTCAAAATTTTGAGGAACGCACGTAACTTTGCTTGGACCGAGGAGTGTGAAAAGGCGCTGCAGGATATGAAAGCTTACTTATCGAGCGCGCCACTGCTGACTAAGCCTGTCGAAGGCGAAAGGTTATTCATGTATCTTTCTGTTTCTCCTGAAGCCACGAGCGCGGTTCTGGTCGCTATACGAGAGCGGAAACATTTGCCTGTCTATTATCTGAGCAAAACCTTGCAAGGAGCCGAAAAGAAATATCTGGAGATTGAGAAATTTGCGTTCGCTCTTATTAACGCCTCAAGACGGCTAAGGCCTTACTTTCAAGCGCACTCAATAACAGTTCTCACCGACCAACCCTTGAAGCAAGTGTTGTCCAAGCCGGACGTATCTGGCAGATTAATCAAGTGGGCCATCGAATTGAGCCAGTTTGACTTATGCTTCGAACCCCGGACCGCGATACAGGCTCAAGTTGTGGCGGATTTGTTGGTTGAACGTTTTGGTTTCGAGCCCACCGTTGCGGAGAATGAGGGGTTATGGGTACTACACACAGATGGTTCCTCAACCTCTCAAGGGGGAGGAATAGGAGTGGCCCTCAGAAACCCCGATGGGATTGAACTGGACTTTGCGATCAAGCTGGATTTCCAAGTCACTAATAATGAAGCGGAATATGAAGCCCTCGTGCAAGGGCTGAGCATAGCCTTTCAGAATGGAGCCTCCAGAATCACTGCTTACGTGGATTCACAGTTAATAGCGAGCCAGATTGAAGGAACTTATGAGGCTCGAGAAACCACCATGGTACAGTACCTAAAGAAAGCCAGAGAAATCATTGGGAAGTTCAAGGAATTTCACCTACTTCAAGTACCGCGAGGAGAAAACGAGCGTGCGGACGCTCTGTCAAAGTTTGCTTCAGCTTTAGAAGGCACTTCCGAGCGCTCTGTTACGTTCCTCAGAACTGAGGAACCTTTGATCAAGGAAAGGGTCGCCACCGAGATGGTCGCCATGATTGATCCAAACGAGCCCTGTTGGCTTGACGACATCATCATTTTCTTGAGGGATGGAATCACTCCAACTGACAAGGTGGAAGCCAGGAAGGTCAGGAATAAGGCCCCTCGTTTCGCTCTGGATCCCGAGGGGAGATTGTTCAAAAAATCATTTCAAGGACCCCCAATGAGATGCCTAAGGCCCTCCCAAGCGAAGGAAACGCTCGAGCTCATACACAATGGAAGTTGCGGGAATCATTCCGGAGGGCGTATCTTGGCAAAGAAGATTCTGAGAAGTGGGTTTTATTGGCCTACAGTTCTCCAAGATGCCATTGAATTTTCAAGGAAATGTCCCAAATGCCAGTTTCATTCAAATATCCCCCAATTGCCAGCCGCACAAATGATCCCAATAGACGTCTCTTGGCCTTTTGACCAGTGGGGAATAGACATTGTGGGTCCCTTGCCCATGGCTGCAGGACAGAGGAAGTTTGTCATTTTAGCCGTCGATTACTTCACCAAATGGGCCGAGGCTGAAGCTGTTGCAAAAATCACTTTCAAGGTTGTAAGGGACTTTATTTGGAGGAACATCATTTGCAGGTACGGCATACCGAGGGTACTCATATCTGACAATGGATCCCAGTTCATAGCAGCTGACACACGAGAGTGGTGTTCGGAGTTGGGGATAGAACAGCGATTTACCTCCGTAGGACATCCACAATCTAACGGACAGGCAGAAGTTACCAACAGGATCATTTTGCAACATCTGAAAACCATGCTTGAAAGCAAGAAAGGTGAATGGGCTGAGGAGCTGCAAGGAGCGCTTTGGGCTTATCGCACAACCCCACGAGCGGCCACGGGAGAAACACCATACGCGCTCGTTTATGGGTCAGAAGCAATGATACCGGCGGAGGTAGTGAATGAGTCCGCTCGTGTCGGCTATTTCGAGCCGCAGCTCAACGATGACAACAGGAGCTTGGAGTTGGACTTGTTGGATGAAAGAAGAGAACGAGCGTGGGCCAAGATCCACCACTATAAAGCCACTGTAGCCCAACAGTACAACAAGCGTGTGAAGGAAAGAACTTTCCAGCTGGGAGACTTGGTTTTGAAGAAAGTGGAAGTATCCAAACATGTGGGCAAATTGGACCCCAATTGGGAAGGCCCATTCAAGGTCATACAACTCAGAGCTAACAACACTTACACCCTGGAGACACTTCAAGGCGAGCGCTTGCCTCGCCCTTGGAACGCATGTAACCTCCGGCGGTTTTATGTTTAAAAGCTCTTTGCAAACTCTGATGTAACAACCCACTTAGACGGGTTCTATGTACTCCAAATCAAAGTGAAAGGTAACATAATCTTTTTAATTTCTTTAATATTCCGGTTTCTTTGGTTGGTTCAATGGATAAGTCCCACGGCCCTCGTTTTCTCGAGCGTGGTTGGCAACCCATTCCAATATGAATGCTGTTTTATCTTATGGGTTACGCTGGCCAGTAATCTACTCCACATGGGGGGACGCCCTCATAAGGATAGACTGGTTACGCTCACAACCAATTAGGCAAGGCGGAAGGGGATCGCGAAGAAAATCCTAGTAGGCCTTGGCTGTTTCTTACAACGCCTTGCGCTCGAAGACGGGATCTCCCACGAAAACGCATCCTAGTAGGCCTTGGTTGTTTCTTAAAACGCCTTGCGCTCGAAAAAGGGATCCACCACAAAAAAAAAAAAAAAAAAAAAAAAAAAAAAGAAAAGAAAAAATCCTAGTGTGCCTTGGTCGTTTCTTAAAACGCCTCGCGCTCGAAAATGGGATTTCCTGCAGAACCGAGAAAAGGATAAGAGCCAGGGCGCTCGAATGATGGCCTCAGAATCAAAAAGGACTTTGCTCAAGTCTTGAGCGTAGGGGCAATCCCACAGTAAGACCCTCACGACCGCTCAAGACTTAGACAAATTTTCAAAAGGGAGAGTTTATGCAAGTCTTGAGCGTAGGGGCAATCCCGCAGTAAGACCCTCACGACCGCTCAGGACTTAGACAAACTTTTAAGATAAATTTACAAAGGGAAAATTTACACAAGACTTGAGCGTAGGGGCAATCTCACAATAAGACCCTCACGATCGCTCAAGACTTAAACAAATTTTCAAGGTTTGTGTCAAAGACAAAATTTATACAAGTCTTGAGCGGGGGGGCAATCTCATCATAAGACCCTCACAAGCGCTCATGACTTGGGCAAATTTTCAATTTCAAGAGCAAAAACAAAATTTATGCAAGTCTGGAGTGGGGGGCAATCTCACAATAAGACCCCCACGATCGCTCAAGACTTAGACAAATTTTGCATTACAGAAGCAAAACATCATCACAAGGAATAAAACATTCACAGGAGTGTACCACACAGTTTTATTATATAATTCATAAAGGAAATGAAGAACAAAGGCATGGAAAACAGAATCTTTATTCATTAATAAAGGGAAGCTAGTACAAGGCTAAAGGGCTCAAAGGCCCATGGAATTCTAACAAGAGAAAGCAGAAAATCAGAAAAATACAGAAAAAGGATGGAGGAAAAGTCTCAAGCAGCCGGGGCGACATCTTCATCAACCACCACCAGAATTGGGCCTTGAACTGGGCCGTGAATGGGACCCTCAGGCTCTTGCGGATCGTTGGGAGCATTGGCAGGAGCAGGCTCATTGGCGTCGGGAGCATTGGCGTTTTCATCTACTCGAACTGGGGCATCCTCTATGAGCGGCGCTTGTGGCTCGTCTTCATGAGCGTCAGATGGACCCACACCCCCTTCCCTGTGGGCATCGGCGTACTCATCCTGGATCAATTTCACCAGGAAGTCGTACTCCATTTCCGCTATGCTGTCAGCGGGGTCGTTGGGATCCTCTTCTGCCTCCTCACAGCGCTCATTAAACATGAGCCCCGTACCCTCAGCGCCCTTCATTGCTGGATCTGTCAGTCCTTTGTGGATGCCCTGATCCACTGCCAGGTTGAAAGCATTTTGAGCCTCGTCCAAGCAGTGTAACGAGGCCGCGAAGTTGAAAGCTTTGGAATGACAGAACTTAATCAACGCCTCCTTGGTCGCACGCTCTAAGCTCCGAGGCCACTCGCTAACAGTATCATTAAACTTGCGCTCGGCCTCCTGAGCCCTTGCTCTCAAACTCTCCCTCTCAGCCTCAGCCTTCTTGACCCGCTCGTGGGCTTGGGCCAGCTCGTTGCCCAAACGGATCCGAGCGCCGTCCACAGCCACAAAGTCCTCCTTCAGCTTTGACAGCTCCTCTTCATTTTTGTTGTACAAACCCTTGAGGGTTTCGTACTTGGCTATCTCAGCATCCAGCTCCCCTTGGATATGGGCCGGATCATTCGAGCGGGCCACCTTCTTGTATTTGGCTTTGCGCTCGGCGTAGGTGGAGGCTCGCATTTGCACATTCTGGAGCCGGGGGAGAACTTGCTGCGTAAACGAGAGGAAAAGTGTTAGCAAAAAAATAAAATATAGTGATTTAAGGAAAAGAAAAGAAGAATGCAAGGAATGGAGACTTACGGAAATCAGGGCGTGGGCTGCATCGAGCGTCACCTTCTCTACAGACTCATTGTAGAGGTGCCTGTGGTCTGCTGTGAATTGGGCCCGGCTAAACAAATCGTGAGTGAGGCTAAGTGCGACCGAGCCCGGCCTCAGCAAAACCGGCCCGCCGTCGGGGGCGCCAGTAAAGTCTCTGTCCCCTCGGCGAGGGAACTCCCACATGTGCTCTTCCTCTGAAGAGGAAGTGTCCCCCTCGCCTCGGGGGCCCTCAACCACCCGTTTGCCCTTTCCTTTGATCGCGGCGGAGTCAGGCATTCTCTTCCTCTTCCGGGAAGGTCTATTTACGCTCGAGCTTGGAGGAGCCTCCGTAATCGCCAGAGTGGTTACTGGCCTCATTGTTTCTGCAGGAACGGGGGGTTGAACATCATCTCCTCTCTCCGTTCGCCTGGTCTCCCTGGGGACCAACCTACGTTCCCCTCGGCCACGAGGGGGTTGCACCTCTGGGTTGGCGCTTGAACTGGAACCCCCTCGAGCGTCCCCTCTGTCATTGCGGTTACGAGGGCGTTGGGGCTCGCGCTGTTGGTTCCCTTGGGTGGCTTGGTTCCTTTGGGCGTTGGCGAAACGAGCTGCTTGTCTGATGCCACCTGCCATTTCTAAGATAGCGGCTCCTGCAAAAATGAAAGTACGAGGGTTATAAATCCTTGAGCAAGAATTGTTAAGTACAAATTACAAGTACAAGAAAGCAGTTAGTATTCATCCCTATCTAAGGTTAGTGCCCTAAGGATCTAACCGTCTCTCTCTATGTCACGAGCCGGAGGGTTGTCAAGGAAATGAGGGTCGTTGGTAAGACCACACAAGAACATGAGTTCCGTATCGTCTATCCAGTCCTTTGCTTGTATGAGGTGACCCTCGTCCCTTAGGGTTGTTGCCAGGTTTTTAGCCCAATCTCTGGGGAGTGAGGGTGGCAAACGGCTCTTTGAGTACGAGCCCCATTCCGTGATCACCCCAAAATCCTCTCCTGCTGGAGCCTTGACAAAGATGAATTTTTCTTTCCAATCAGTGCCGTAAGTGCTCGAGGGTGAGTTGATCAACTTCATGTGGGCCTTCGCTTGGACGTAATAAAAACCCGCCTCAGGAGAAGAGCGAGAGGAGCTGACCACTTGGAAAAGGGCATTGAAGTTCCGCAAATAGGGCTCGTAACCCATGGTCCTCATCAGAATTATGAAACAAGTCAGGAGGGCCAAGCCGTTGGGCACTATCTGGGATGGACACAAGCCCAGGTCATTCAGCAGGTGGGCCATGGAGACCGAAATGGGGAACCTCAGGCCTCCCGAGCGCACGGTGTCCACGTACACTGCCATCTCCCCAGGAGGCGGATTATTTGCACGCTCGTGGTTTTGAGGAATTCTCCAGGTATACCGCTCGTCCCAGTAGATGGGGGCCATCATTGTCTTTACATCTCCCACGGTGACGGTGCTGGGAGTTTCGTCAGGAGTGCGCTCGGTAGCTTGATAACCAGAGCCCTCCCCCTCGTTGGGTCCTTTGGATTTTTGGGCTTTTTTACCTCGGTTCTTGTCACGGGCCCTTTCTGAAGGCCCAGTTACGGCTTCCGCCACTGGAAGCGGGTTGGCAACACGGGCCCTTTCTGAAGGCCCGGTTACGGCTTCCGCCACTGGAAGCGGATTAGCAACGGCCACGGTCACTCTGTGGCGGTGGGGATGTGTAGCACTTTGAGTTATGGGGAGGGATACTCCTTGTCTGGTGACTCCTTGTCTTTCTGCCTCAATCACCAGATCCATCTCCTCAAAAAGAGGATCCACTCCGCCTGGGTTCCTATCTTCCATAGCTATTACCGCCGCCCCCAACTCTTCATCTCTGGGGGAATTGTGGGAAGATGAACTATCAGTGGCCATCTCTTGGATTTCACGGGCAAATTCTTCAATGTGTTGATCGGCCATGGCAGAAACTGGGGACTTGGAGGTTTTTCTTGGAGAGAGTGTAAGGTTCAGAAATACGGGAATCTGAGGGATTACAAAGTCCTAAGGTCCAAATCTACGGTTAGCAAAGTCAGAAAATCACACTGGAGGTTTACCTTGAAAAGTTTCCGAAGAAAACTGAAGAAGAGGTTGAAGATGCTCTGAGAACTGGAATGCGAGAGAATTTTCTTTGCAAAGGATGCTTGAGAGTTTTGAATGCGTAAAGAGTGTGAAGATTTCAGAATCCCTTATTTATAGGGATGGGAGTTGGTACCGTTTTGGGCAATAAATTCAAAATGGCAATCATTTCCCGCCTAGGAAACCGCCCACTTTATGGAACCGGCACATGCTTCCCAATGCTCACGCGCCCCACGCGCACCCGCATTTAATGCTCTGACGTTTCAAGGGCTTCAGAATAGTACCTACATTTAATGCTGAAGTGATACGATCGGTCAGTTGAAAAGACCGCATTTATGGCGCAATCAGAGGAAAATTGCTCAATACGCCAAGCCCTACACGAGCGCTACGAACAAGAGATAGAGCGTGTCAAAATTCTACAGTCCTTATCAATAAGAACTGCAGAATTGGGGGGCAAAATGATGGGGTCAAAATACGATCGTCCCACATTGAGACACGTGGCATCACCGAGATGATGACATCTGTCTCCCCCAGGCTGCATCATCAGTTCACGAGCGCTGGAACCAACGAGCGCAGGTCTTCTTCAGGAGTTAAGCCCAACGAGCGCTATCACTCCCACGAGCGTCCAACAAACCCAACGATGGGTACGCCTATGTGCCAAGGGAGCCCTCTTCGAGCGTCACACTCCCTCAGAGTGGCCTCTCCTTTGGCTCGTCATTTGAATTGGAGCCAACATTCCCCTCGGCGGATATCTTGGCCTCCAAGACTCAAGGTTGTCACGAGCGCGCTCTCAAGCCCTCGTTACCAACCACCCACATGGCTCTCTGACACAACGTACATGCCCGCGCACCTGCCACTGTTGCTAGCACTAACTTTTGGGCCGCTTTTGCAGAAGATTCCTCCTAGGTTTCTCTCTCACAGCGCCACGTGTTAGGGCAACATTCGGCCAGGACCACTTGAGGCAAATGACCAAAGGGCCCTTGACCCTCAACTATAAATAACCCAAGTCATCTTCTACACTGTGAGCATTCTCTAAGCTTTCTTCCTCACTGCAACTGTGACTGAACTTACATTTTCTTCACTGAACTGAACTGACTTGAGCGTCGGAGAGCCAAACTGGGTATCACCCCCAGTCCCCCAGCTTGGCCGTCTGACTTTCTTGTGCTTGTCCCAACAGGTTGAACTCACTTCCTCATTTCCGGCGAAGCTCCGGTGGTTTCCTCCACAAAATACAAATCGTAAAGTGATCGGATTCGGACCACCCATTTCCGGACCCATCACATATATTATAAAATATATACATACATGTGTGTAAATATATTATAAAATATATACATATTATTGTAATACATATATTATATATCATATAAAATACACGTATATATATTATATATAATGCATATATACGTGTTTATATTTTAAAATATAGTACAAAATATAATATGTACGTGTATACGTGTATATATATATATAATATAATATATAATATGTACGTGTATAAATATAATATAATATAGTTACATATACATATATATTATATTATATATATTATATGTACGTGTACGTGTATACGTGTATGTATATAATACATATATTATTGTAATACATATTTGTAATAAAATATGTATATACACATATTTTATTATATATACATAATACATATATATATATATATATATAATATGTGTAAATATGTGTAATACATATATATGTATACAATAATATATGTAAATACGTATATATATAATACGTGTAAATACATATATTTTGTTATATATATATATATATAAATACGTATATATATATTTAATATATATAATATACATATATATAATATACACGTATATATACATATATTATATATCATATAAAATACACGTATATATATTTTGTTATATGCATTTTAATAATATGCGTATTATATATTATATATTATGTACACTTGTATTAATAATATTTATTTTATTATATATTATATATAATACATAATATAAAATATATATTATATATAATAAAATATGTGTAATACGTATATATACGTGTATAAAATATAATATACATATATTATTGTAATGCATATATACGTGTTTATATTTTAAAATATAGTATACTTGTATATATATAAAATATAATATATAATATGTAACAATATATATTGTTAATTCATGTGTATGATATATAATTTATAATATGCGTATATATTAAAATACATGTAACTATGTATATATTATATATACACGTATATTATACATGTATTTTAATATAGTTACAGGTCCATAGTTACATGTATATTATATACATGTATAATATACATGTATTTTAATATTGTTTCATGTACATAATTACATGTATATTATATATATGTATTACACATATTTTATTATATATAATATATATTATATATTATATATAATATATAACAAAATGCATATTATAAATTAAAATATATAATATATAGGGTATTAATAATTTAATACGTGTATTACATATTATATAAAATATAATACATATATTATAGATAAAAAAAAAAAAATGGCGGATGAACAGTAAATTGACGGATGAACAATGATTTCCGTCAAATAATTGACGGAAGTCCTGGAAGTGATAAAAAAAAAATTAGTACGGGACCAAAAAAAACCAGATCTGGAAAACATGGGACCAAAAGTGATAATGGCCTATTACTTTGGGACCAAAAATGCAATTTACTCAAATTAGTATTATCGAAAATACAAGATAAATCCTATGTTTAGAAAATTTGTATAAAAACTCCTGTGTTTTATAAAAATAAGCATAGAAAACCCTCACACTTTATTTGAGTCACACACTCTAGAAAATTCAATTTTAAATATTAAAATTATACCAAAAAAATAGATAAAGAAACATTTATAAATAAAAAATTCCAAAGAATTATGAAAGAATTATAAATAAAAGGAGAAAATATCATTTTTCGTCCTCTAAAGATACCATTTCTCGATTTTGGTCCTGATCTTTTAACTTTTCTCACATTGCATCCTTTTTTATTTCACATTTCTCAATTTCAGTCCTTTAACTAACGGACATTAAAAAATTGACGGAAAAAGTCACTTGCCACTCGCGTGGCCTGAATAAATGTGAGTGACACGTGACTTTTTCCGTCAAGTTTTTAACATTCGTTAGCTAAAGGACTGAAATTGAGAAATGTAAAATAAAAAAGGATGCAATGTGAGAAAAATTAAAAGATTAGGACCAAAATCGAAAAAGTGTATCTTTAGAGGACGAAAAATGATTCCAAACAAAATATTGGGAAACAAAAAATGAAAAACGATGGTTTACCAAAAAAATCACCAAAAATGGGCAATATTCTATCAAAATAGAAACAAAGATTACATATTAAGATAAAATACGTTAAGACCGATGTACGGATACGGATACGGACACGGACGCGACACGACACGGATACGGCGACACAGATTTTTTGTGAATTTTTCACGTGAGAAGTGTCGGACACTATGTCGGATACGAGTGTCCGACATAGGCATGCAAACGAGCCGAGCCGAGCCTTTGGCATTTTTCGCGGCTCGGGCTCGGGCTCTAAAATTATGGCCCGGGCTTGGCTCGCAAGCCACCGAGCCATAAAAAACAGGGTTCGGGCTTGGTTCGTCTCGAACCCAAGCGGCTCGGAGACAGCTCGCAAGCCTAACGGCCTATTTTCTTGAGGGTGCAAAAATTGAACAAGAAAGGTCCTGAATTACCAAATTGAAAGCTTAGAATATTAATCCAACGAATTTACACGGAGAAAATCGAAAGATCTGGGTTTACACGAACATTAATCAACGAATTTACACGAAAAAAAAATCGAATATACACGCAAACATTATGTAAATTAAATAACAAGATTCCAAAGCAGCAAGAGAAACGGAAAGAAGAAAAAATTCGAAAAAATAAACATCAGATCTGGGTTTTAAGAAACAAGAAGTTGGGAAGAAGGTCATGTTCAAGATCGTCGCCGGTAGTGACACCTTGAAGGCGCAGAGATGGAGGCGGTCAAAATTGGACGGTGGTGGAGCAGCGACCGTGTGAGAGAAAAATATAGCGGAAACAGAAGCGGCAATGGCGGATCTTGGCATCGGCATTAGAGGCGGCGGCTACGGCGGATCTTGGCATCGGCATTAGAGGCAGCGGCTATGGCCTTTGAAGCGGCGGATATCGCGGCGGCGTGAGAGGCTTAATGAAGAAATATATTTTCTGGCATATGAGATTTAGGTTTTGGAGTCTTGCTGCGGCGCGGGGGGAAGTGAAGAAATGGGAAATGCTTTGGAATGGGGTAGGGTTTTTAATGGTGGATTGATGCACATTAATTTAATATTATAATATATATAAACATATAACTAATAATATATATGTATATGTGTATATGTATATATATATATATATATATATATGTATGTATATAACGTATATATACATATATATATATGTATATAATTAATAATATATATATGTATATAAATATTTTTTTAATACAGCATTGCTCGCGAGCCACGAGCCAGTAAGAAGGTGGCTCGGGCTTGGGTTCGTCACCTCACAAGCCGAGCCGAGCCTTGGCTCGGCTCGGAATATACGAATCTGAGCGCGGGCTTTCCTCGAGCCAGCTCGTGAGCAAGCTCATCTCATTTGCATCCCTAGTCCGATACGAAACGACACGGCAAACTAATATTTTTAGAAGTGTCGGTGCATTAGAGGTTAAGACCCATATATTTGAGAAATTTTATAAATAAATAAGGTCAAAACTAAAATTGTTGGACGTATGCATTGGTATTCCCATTTAATTATTGGAGGATTATTGGGAATACCAAAGAGGCATATGAAAGGGTGTTTGTAAAACTACACTTGTCCCACATTGAATTAATAAACTAGTATGGTCAGCTATATAAGCTAAGATACTAAGTGTGTTATTAATTCATTTAATGTGAGGTGGACTGGAAGGCTCACATGCGATGCGGTGCACCGCACCGCCCGGGCATGGGCGAATGTGGCGTTTGATGGCGCATGTGCGCATCCTCGCTAGGAGCCTCGCCCGAGCCTAAAGCCTTCTTTTTGGGCTAAAGTTCGCCTAATAGAGTCCAACATAAGGCAAGTGTCAGAAGCGTCCAAATACATCCGAATCTAACTCAATCTCAAGTGTCCAGGTACATCCGAATTTGATTCAAATTTCAGATTCAATTGTGGGATGTAACACTCAGGTAGTGGGGGTTTTAGGGATTTAATTTCAGGCCATTACACCTGAAATAAATTCATTCAAATTCCAAAATTAATGCCTGACTAACACTTGAAAGCTTAAAATAGCTCCTCCTGCAAACCTGATTTTAACACACAACACAATCCTTACCTGAATTCTGGCAAATTGCTATGTCTAAATTCACTTATACCAGCTTGACATATATCCTAAAAGTAAATCGTCTGCAACCTTTAGCAAACTCAGAGAGTAGGGGCGATTAACACTTTAAGGACAGGTACTACCCGGTGTCATTCTGATCCCGTTCTCTACCATTTTCTCAACAAAAATTGTAGAAACTAATAAGAGACTATGAATATAAGTAAAAAACAACCTATTTCTAAAGAAAATTTGCACAATATAACTCGAAAATAAATAAAGAAAAGGTAATTTGGGAACCTAATTAGTTGGAAACAAAATTAAAGAATAATTTCCGTTATTGATTCTGAGCTTATAAATCTTAGGGCTAATTATGATTTAAAGTGCTGTAAACTAACACTAATACTTCACACAACAATAAGTTAATGCCTGAGAGGGACGCCCCTTCAAGATTTATATATCACTTTTATTATTAATTTTTTAAATTCTTTATTTATTTGAAAATGAAAAATATCATAACTTAAAATAAAATATATATAAGTAAAAAAATCATATAATTGGGATATTATTACGTCATAACTACGCCGAACTTTGTGCGATTCTCGAGGGTTTACTTAAAGGGATTCTGAGAGTTGATGCATTATGTTAATTTTTAGGATCGTTTTATTTCTGTTAGTAGTCAGTTTTGGTCGTGCCATGCTGCACGTGGCTTGGGAATAGATCGTATCATCGAATGACTACTGCACTGATGGCTTTGGTTCAGGTGTTTTTACAAATTACAATGGGTTGCCTTGGAGCCTAACGAGCAGCATATTTTCTTTTCATAAAGAAAAGTTTAATCTTTTAAGAACTGAGTATTTTGCATGCGGGGTTCACTTAGTTAAATTTGGCCTAGAAGGTTGAGGTGCAGGTTTGGGTGCTAAAAAGCTTGATCAAAAGCATTGAGGGGTATGGCAGACACGGTATTTCCACTTGCTCTTTGGTGTTACTGTCAACGTTTTATAATTATGCTTAGTCATGATCATCACTGTTTTGTAATGGATACCTGCACTGATCAAGCGGGGTGGAGTTTGGCTTTTTTAGTGGTTCAGGATAAAGACGGCGCACCTCGGATGGACGGGAGTGAGATTGGCTTCGGCCTGCAAGATTTTAACTTTGGAATTGACGGAACTAATGTTGGGCGTATTGGCCGTCTCCAACCGGAGGTCTATGGATCTCGTTACACTAATGAGATGGTTAAGGGTTTTAACCCCAAGGTTCAATGGAGTCGATCATTTCTTGTGACAATGGCATTGTGCCCACATTGCTCATGCCAAGATCTCCCATGAAACTCGGATGTTTGAGCGCCTGTTAGTGAGGCCAATGAATGATTTTTTGATTTCGAAGATTATGTCCCTTGTTTTGTACTTTTTTTTTTTTTTCCCCATAGTTGGTCAGAGAGGGGGACGCTCAATAACAACCTCGCAGTTGCATTGATCAGTTAAGAAAAAGTTATAAATTTTATGTTTGACTGACCGAGCAAGATGGATGACTATGATGAAATAATAAGATATTAGATATTAAAACTTTTCATATAAAATATATAATTCTAAAATATTCAGATTTACATACTTTTTTCTACATGAAAATATTCTTAATTGAACTTCATACTTTCTGTATCGATAGTTGGTCACAAATTAGTTTATTCCTCTGTATTAATTATATTTTTACTTGAAGTATAAAAAAAAATAAAAAAAAAAGGATAAGTTTGAAATAAATATTAATTTATATTGTCCGAATATAATTTTTGAATCTTTTTGCTGCATGTCTTGTTATTGCAACCAGTTTCATGACATATTTTTCAAGGTTTTATGGATTGATCTCTTATTATCTCTTTCGAAACTCATTTATTATTATTTTTATAAATAGGATTTAATGACTCAATACCGATTAAATTAAAAAATATAAATTTTGATTTTTTTTATAGTTTGAGAAATAATAGAAGATAGATTATGAAAATTGAGGAACCATCTTGCTTTATTTATGGATACTTGTGATGATTTTGTTTATCTTAATTTATACTTAGAGGAAATTGCTGTTTTCGTCCCGTAATGTATCCACTTTTTAATTTTGGTCCCAACCATTATCATTTTCGCAATTTTAGTCCCATATTGTTTAATTTTTTGCTAATTTAGTCCCAAGCCCCAATTTCCGTCAACAATTAACGGTGACAGTTAAAAAAATTGCATTTTGGCCCATATTATTTATTTATATTTCCAAAATTACCCCAAATTATTTAAATTTGTTTTTTTACACTAATGTTCGGGCCGGAAAAATCCCGAAAAATTACCCGTGCAAGAACTCCTCGTGCTTGTTCCAATTCCTCGATCAATTTCTGCAAATTCCAAGTCAATCATCCCCAATTTCAGATCCGAGAATACGAAACCCCAAATCTTCAAACTCAAATTACTTCCAAACCGATGAACGAAAATCGAATCTGTAAAAGGCATCGGCTTACCTATGACGAGCTCTTCGAAACCCCCCACCGTGGTCGCTGGAAAATATCCCCGGAGCTATCTACGCCATTAAACCGCCGTTGCGCCGCCACGATCCGCCACGAAACGGCCAAATCTGGAGTCGCGTGAATGGGGATTGATAGTTTTCATCATTCCGAACAACTTTTGTGAAGGGTCCGTTGCCAAAATATCACCTGAAAAGGCCCCCGATGTCCTTCGAAATTTCTGCAGCTGCTTGTGTTGCCGGAACCACCACCTACGCTCAAAATCTGATCAAATCGATGCCGGAAATGAACTCAGGGGGTCGGAAAAGGGTAGGAACCACCAACCTTCGTCGAAAAAGGATGCCGGAACTGCGGAATCGCCGTCGCTACAGTGTCGGCGCCGCAGCGAGCTTCAGGCGGCGCGTGCAGCGTCATCGCGGCCCGGATGGCCTTTGCGCCAACGTCCAAGGCTGCGACGGGAGGTCCTGTAACTAGCTCTGGGGTGCGTGTCGACCAAATCCCGCCGGAAACCGCCGCGAATGGTCGGCGAAGTGGCTGCTTGACAGGTGTCGAATCCGTCAAAAATAAATGTAAAATCCTATTCGACGACTAAACACAGAGTATAGTGCAAACAGGGTCGATTCACAGAGACTGGTTGACTTATTTCTAATAATTCCAGGTTATCCACGAAAAGAAACAATTAAAGAGGGGGGTTTAAATTATTAAAACTAAGGTATGCAATTAAAATAAACTAACAAGAATTAAAATTAATTAAAACTATCAAACAAATCACGTAGGATAAAATCAATCAGAGAGAGAATTACCTAGCCATGGATATTCGATTCGAATTGTTATATTGATCATGGACTCAAGGATAAATTCAAGTTAATCAGACAGATTGGCTATAGTTGATAGAGACACTCGACTCAGCCTCGTTTTTATTTAATTAATCGGATAACCTAGAGACACTCGACGGTTATCTTCCCTAACAAATTCACAACCCCTAGAGACACTCGATAGGATTTAATGAATTCGCAGCATTAAGAACCATAAAAACACCAACCCTAATTAACCAAGTCGTGACACACGCAAGATTTAAATTAGATTATCAGATCCCTTAGTGAACGAGGAATTTTATCGCTAAAACCCTGTCACTAATTTACCACAAATTATCAATCAACTTTACATACACTTCAAGCATCATGAATGGCTATATGCAAATTAAACAACCTAGAGATCGTGCACTATCCCGAAATTGCCTAATCACAATAAACGCGAAACACGGAGATAAGATAAATGCCTAAATAAACATGAATTAATAAAAACGTTTAGGTCTCACAATATCCAAATCGAATCTTAATCCCTAGCTAGATAATTAAAAACTTAGCTACTAAAATTCATAAAATCAATAGAGGAATTCTTTAGCATAAATAAACTAAAAACAAAACGAAAGAATTAAACTAAGAACGAAGAACTCGTGATGCTGAAATCTTACTCCCGACGCTGCTCCCAAAGCTCCGAAAACCGCTACTCCCCAAAGTGTTACGTCCCTCCCCTCTAGCTGCTGCTGTCATGCATATATATATAATCCAAGCCTCCAAATCTCTAACCTCACGTGGATGAATCCTCATCAAAATAGGAGTATAATTCTTGCTCTCCAAGAATTAAAACAGACCGGGCCTAGACTCCAAATAATTACTACCTATCTTCATATCTTAAAGTCCACCAATTAGAAATTAGTGGGCCTTAAGAAATCGTCAGCTAACTTATCTCCAAGAAATCCAAATGTTCATGTCAACGTCTTCCTTCCCATCATAACCACGTGATGAGCTTGGTCTTTCTATTTCCAAAATAATCCTACATTAAAAAACCCCCAAGCCCAAAATTCCAATTAAATGCAATCTTTCCACTTGCCGAAATTGGACTCCAACATTGCCAATCAGTTCCAAATTACAAAGGTCCACTCTACTAAAGTAAACTGCCACTTAACTTCGGGAAATATCCAAAAGTTGCTGCATGCATGCATGTTCCATACATTTCGATTGCTTCTGAATTCTTCATGCACTAGTAATTCTTTCCAGTCGCGGCTAAGTTTCAAGAATCAATGAGAATTCGCCTTTTTGCGTTGATTTCCTCTTAAAACGATTGATTAGCTTTAATTTCATCTTCAAATCTCGATTCTACAATTAAAATAACAAAGCATCAATTCCTCTTAAGATAATATCAATTAAAACACAATTCGGGGCATAATTCAATTATAAAGATGACGAAATAACGAGTTATCAAATCCCCCCACACTTACTCATTACTCATCCTCGAGGAATCATGAAAATCAAATGGAAACAATACTACCCATCAAACACAATCACAAAGGTAATCATTGAATTCTCGCTTAAATAAGTCTAGCTCATCAACACACTACTCAATTGCGGAAAATTCAACAAATTAGTATAAATAGCATACCCTCGTGTAGTGTAGTGTGAATTGAACGAAAGAATGTACAAAGACTAGATTGATTAGTCTATGATTTTCGCCTAAGTACCAATTATTGACTTCGAATACACCTTTCGCTCCAATCTCCACTAATGTAGTTAACTCATGACTCGAGATCGATAGGTCTTTCGAGCTTGTAACGTAAGGCTTGGGGTAAAGGTTAGAAAATTTTGGAATTTAGTGGCTAACACACCAAGCTTACACATTTTACAATAAAACCCGTAGTAATTCCCTTTTCGTCTACCGGACTCCCCTTACTTTGCTTTACAACTTAATTTCCCCCCTTTTTCACTCATCGAACTTTTTGTACTCAAATCACACTCTTTCATTTTTTTCTGCTTTCTTTGCAATTTTTCTGTTCTTTTCTTTTTCTCTTTTTCTGCTCATTTTTTTTTCTTTCTTGACTTCTCTCTTTTTTTTTTCATTTTTTTTCATTTTTCTCCCTTTTTTTTTTTTTTTTTCATTTCATCTTCAACAATATACAATATTTTCTCAAAGTTCAAGCACAATGGAAAATACAAAGGAGCCTAAGACATCTAAATATATATACCCAAAATGAGCAAGCAAGGTGTGATCCAAAGAAGGGTAGGAAATAAATGTTGTGCATGTGGCTTGTAACATGGCTAAGAAGAAAATGTGCACAACATGAGGCTCAATGGGGTCAAACGGGATGATTTTATTTGTGAAAGGATCAAGAAAAGGCTTACCACCGACAACGATCGCCTAAGTCACTTCCCAAATCAATCATTAACTAAAAATTTCGCCTCGAAGGGAGCTAAGATGCATTCTAATCAACTTTTAGACTTAATTGAAAATCACAAACTTTTCTATCTAAACAAAGCACATTAATTCGTTTAATGGTGCGCGAAAAATAGGGTATAAGATTATACTAATTCATCAAATCTCACACAAATTTCATGCATTTAACAAGCCTAACTCGTTCTAGCAAGATTCAACAATCAAACCTAATAGAAAGCATTCAAAACGGGGGCAAAATATTTCCACAATTATCATCATCCTCAAGTTCTAAGCAATATCATAGCCACAAAACTTCACTAAAATTCAGCCATAACATGCAAAAATTTTCAATTCTAGCACTAGTGTCCCCCCCCCCCCCCCCCCCCACACTTATAACATGCATTGTCCTCAAGGCGTAAGAAAAATCAAGATCTAGAGTAAAGAGGACTTCCCTGAAGTTCAGGATGGGGAGGTAGGGCGTCTGGGCATGTAAATTCCCCATCTCATTTGAAATTCTGGAAGTGGCGTGGGTGTTAGGCGTGACCATGCTCAAGGGTCACGTTATCAGAAAATTGACAGCAGTTATCAGCAGCAAATCAGCACTATCTATGCAAGCCTACAAGATAGCAAAGGGTAGTAAATCAACAGAAACACCACAAGAACCAAAAAAACAAAAGAAAAAGAAACTAAGGGAAGAAAAAGGCACCTAAACCGCCAAAACCTTGGGTTGCCTCCCAATAGCGCCCTTGTTTTATGTCTTAGACTCGACAAGACTTGTTAAAGTGCTACTCAAATGGAGGCACACCCTCCATACAAATCCCCTCGACTGTGTGGAGATGAATCTTCTAGTCCATTGCGGCCTCTAGTTTGGGGATGGTAATTCGTAGAGGTTCGCAACATGACTTGATACTTCCTCATCAAATACTCCATCAATCGTTTGTAGAAACGCTTACCACGATCACTAAGAGTCCTGAACTCGAAAAAGATATGAGATCTGAGGAAGGTAGTAGTCAAATAATCAATAATATCAGCATACCAGCGCGTGACCTTAGAGCGTGGCCACGTCTTATGGTCACGTGGCTCGAAAAACTGCTCATCCAGAAATTCAGCTCGTGTAGGCTTTGAATCTGCAAATTTTCCTCCTCCCTTGAAGGTATATCTCAGATTATCCAAAAAATTCTTGAGTTCCTCAATAGGTGCCTGCAAAACGAAATAATTCAGTTTAGCTAAGTCATTGAATAATTTCAAATTTGAAGCCTTTATACTCAGAGGTCTAACATGCTCTAATGGAATAACCATATCATAGATATTATCATGCAAACCAACATGTTTCGGCTCACTCTCAAAATTTTCAACTACCAAATTTTGAAAAGATTCAAAACTTAGCTTGTCCACATTGTTAAGCTCAAAAGTTTTATTACTTGAGTTCTCAGTCATATCACTGCTAAAAACACTAGATAATTCATTAGGACATTTTTTTGACTCATAAACATTAAATTTTGCCATATCACCATCAAATTCAAGAGTTAATAATCCATCATGAACATCCATTTTAGCCTTAGCAGTACTGAGAAAAGGTCGCCCAAGTAAAATATCAGAAGTACTCAAAGAACTTTCATCCTCCATATAGATCACATAAAAATCAGCAGGAAAGACTAATCCATCAACTTGCACAAGTACGTCCTCTAATACTCCATCTAGATATACACCAGATCGATCAGCGAACTGAATTATGACGCCTGTATCTTTCAAAGGACTAAGATTCAGTGATGAATAAACAGATAGAGGCATAATATTAATGGATCTCAGTCTTGCCAATTTTACATGGAATTGAAAACATACCTTGGTCTCCGCACTTAGGAGGTAATTTCTTTTGTAAAACAGCGGAGACATTCTCTCCAACACTCAGGATTTCATTACCTTTTAGTTTTCGTTTATTGGTGCAGAGTTCCTTAAGATATTTCGCATGTCGTGGGATTTGTTGAATAGCATCCAACAGAGGAATGTTGGCTTCAACCTTCCGAAAGGTCTCAAATATACTTTGCTCCTTCTTTTCTTTTCTCGCTTGGATCAGGCACTCTGGAAACGGAGGTGGTTCCACCCATGGCTTAGGCTGGACTTTAATTTCTGACTCTCTGTAGTGACTGGACCCTAAGACGTGGTCACGCTCAACGGTCAAGTCGACTGTCTGTTCTGTTTCTGCTCTGTTCTGGCGAGTTTTGGTCTTCTCCACTGGGGGAGACAGTTCCTCATCACTTAGGATCGTGATTGCACTCATGTTTCGCCTCTGATCCTCCGTTTGTGATTGAAGTTTCCGTTGATTCTCTAATCTGCTCAATGAGGCTGCAATTTGACACAATTGGGTCTCCAAGTTCTTAACGGAGGTCTCCAAGTTTTCAATCCGATCAGCTTGTGGGTTGAAAGGTGGGTACGGTTGAGGGATTGGTTGTTGGGGTTGTGGAGGTGTAGGTACGAAGTTTTGGAAGTTTGGTGGATTCAGTGCATAACTCATAGTGGGGTGATCATACCATCCGGTATTGTACATGTTGGAGTATGGATTGTACGTCGGAGGTTGATATCCAAATGGGTCCACATTTTCGAAAGGGGATTCTTAAAGTGATGGACACGCGTCGGTGGGATGCAACGTGCTCGCACACAATTGACAGACCTTCGTTACTTGGGGTACACCTGCACCAAGGTTAGAAGCCAAAACACTTATCATGTTCTTAAGTTCATCAAAAGGTGAAGAGTTGACCTCGTTAACCTGTTGTGGAATGTTTGCATAATTGTTGAACTGTTGTGCGTTCGCAAACATTGTTGGATGATCGTCCTTTCCGTGAATGCTCCTATTCATGAAAAGAAATAAAATCGATTAAAAACACAGTCCCTGGCAACGGCGCCAAAATTTGACAGGTGTCGAATCCGTCAAAAATAAATGTAAAATCCTATTCGACGACTAAACACAGAGTATAGTGCAAACAGGGTCGATCCACAGAGACTGGTTGACTTATTTCTAATAATTCCAGGTTATCCACGAAAAGAAACAATTAAAGAGGGGGGTTTAAATTATTAAAACTAAGGTATGCAATTAAAATAAACTAACAAGAATTAAAATTAATTAAAACTATCAAACAAATCACGTAGGATAAAATCAATCAGAGAGAGAATTACCTAGCCATGGATATTCGATTCGAATTGTTATATTGATCATGGACTCAAGGATAAATTCAAGTTATTCAGACAGATTGGCTATAGTTGATAGAGACACTCGACTCAACCTCGTTTTTATTTAATTAATCGGATAACCTAGAGACACTCGACAGTTATCTTCCCTAACAAATTCACAACCCCTAGAGACACTCGACAGGATTTAATGAATTCGCAGCATTAAGAACCATAAAAACACCAACCCTAATTAACCAAGTCGTGACACACGCAAGATTTAAATTAGATTATCAGATCCCTTAGTGAACGAGGAATTTTATCGCTAAAACCCTGTCACTAATTTACCACAAATTATCAATCAACTTTACATACACTTCAAGCATCATGAATGGCTATATGCAAATTAAACAACCTACAGATCGTGCACTATCCCGAAATTGCCTAATCACAATAAACGCGAAACACGGGGATAAGATAAATGCCTAAATAAATATGAATTAATAAAAACGTTTAGGTCTCACAATATCCAAATCGAATCTTAATCCCTAGCTAGATAATTAAAAACTTAGCTACTAAAATTCATAAAAACAATAGAGGAATTCTTTAGCATAAATAAACTAAAAACAAAACGAAAGAATTAAACAAAGAACGAAGAACTTGTGATGCCGAAATCTTGCTCCCGACGCTGCTCCCAAAGCTCCGAAAACCGCTACTCCCCAAAGTGTTACGTCCCTTCCCTCTAGCTGCTGCTGTCATGCATATATATATAATCCAAGCCTCCAAATCTCTAACCTCACGTGGATGAATCCTCATCAAAATAGGAGTATAATTCTTGCTCTCCAAGAATTAAAACAGACCGGGCCTAGACTCCAAATAATTACTACCTATCTTCATATCTTAAAGTCCACCAATTAGAAATTAGTAGGCCTTAAGAAATCGTCAGCTAACTTATCTCCAAGAAATCCAAGTGTTCATGTCAACGTCTTCCTTCCCATCATAACCACGTGATGAGCTTGGTCATTCTATTTCCAAAATAATCCTACATTAAAAAACCCCCAAGCCCAAAATTCCAATTAAATGCAATCTTTCCACTTGCCGAAATTGGACTCCAAAATTGCCAATCAGTTCCAAATTACAAAGGTCCACTCTACTAAAGTAAACTGCCACTTAACTTCGGGAAATATCCAAAAGTTGCTGCATGCATGCATGTTCCATACATTTCGATTGCTTCTGAATTCTTCATGCACTAGTAATTCTTTCCAGTCGCGGCTAAGTTTCAAGAATCAATGAGAGTTCGCCTTTTTGCGTTGATTTCCTCTTAAAACGATTGATTAGCTTTAATTTCGTCTTCAAATCTCGATTCTACAATTAAAATAACAAAGCATCAATTCCTCTTAAGATAATATCAATTAAAACACAATTCGGGGCATAATTCAATTATAAAGATGATGAAATAACGAGCTATCACGGCTCCGCCACCCTCCACCTGCGCGACTGAAAATCGGCGATAACTCCGTCGTGGGTCGTCGTCGGGTTGAGATCTTGGTACGGTTGTGACCGCGTCGTCGAGCTTTTCAAAATGGACTATTGATTCGTCGAATTCCGTCGAGAAACGACAGAGTTTGGTCCCAACGTGTGTGTTTAGGGTAAAAAAAAATATAATTTACATAATTTGGGGTAATTTTGGAAATATAAATAAATAATATGGGCCAAAATGCAATTTTTTTAACTGTCACCGTTAATTGTTGACGGAAATTGGGGCTTGGGACTAAATTAGCAAAAATTTAAACAATATGGGACTAAAATTGCGAAAATGATAATGGTTGGGACCAAAATTAAAAAGTGGGTATATTACGGGACGAAAACAGCAATTTCCTCTTATACTTAAATACATAAAAGAATATTTTAGTCTATTTATATATTTTGGTGGGAATTTTTTTTGAAAATGATGAAAATAAATTTAAATTGAATTAACAATATAAGAATTATCTCAATTTTACAATAAAAACACAGATAAATATAATTTTTTAACAATAGAAAATGGACGCGCGTCATATGCAAAAGAAAAGCAAAAGGACGATACTTTGCAAGTCTTCTTCGAGAAATCGTGGTCAATCAACGTGAACCTAGACTAGTGCGTCCCAGAAAGAAAGAAGAGTAAAAGATAAAGGACTAGTACTTACGAAATTGGCGCACTCATATTTCAAGCAGTATATATAGGATATGATATGAATTATAATTCTTAGATAGCTTATACTGATTCCATAAGGAGAAGTGAATATGGGGAAGATGTACTACTCTTGTGCAATTCTCAACTTGTTAGTTATGGGGTTTGCAATTTGGTCTTCACTTGCAACAAACACAACTAGTTTTGGTTGCATTTTAGGGGAGAGTAAAGCTCTCCTGAAGCTGAAAGCAAGCTTTCAAGATCCTGCCAATAGATTGTCTTCATGGCATACCGGCACAGGTTGCTGCACCTGGAAAGGTGTGGTGTGTCGTGTGTAGTAGTAACACCGGTCATGTTGTCGGTCTTCATCTCAGAAATACTCACTTGAGGTGGGACGTCTATCCTGATTATAATTACAGTCTGATGAGTAATCATCTTGATTCTTCACTGTTGAAGCTCAAGTATCTGAGCTATCTAGACTTGAGTGGGAACGATTTTCAGCTCAGTCCTATTCCTTCGTTTCTTGGATCAATGAAGCTGCTGCAACATCTCAATCTCTCAAATGCAAATTTTAGTGGTGTTGTTCCATACAATCTTGGCAACCTTTCGAACTTGCGGGTGCTTGATCTCAATAATTATGATATCCCCGGCCCTCCTTACATGATGGTGGATGATCTCATGTGGGCTTCAAACCTTTCATTCTTGGAGCATCTTGATATGAGTGGTGTGCACCTAAGTCGAGCAAAACATTTGTCGGAAGTACTCTTCCACAAACTTCCTTCTATAATTGTCTTGCGCTTGTCTTATACCCAACTTAATACACATCTCCCTCATTCCTGTGTGAATTCGTCATTACTTACTAATATCCACCGCCTTGATTTGAGCTACAATTCATTTCATGGGGAATTCCCCTGCTTTCTTCATAATATGACTTCACTGAGAGTCCTTGGTCTTTATTATAATGATTATAACTCTTCTAGCCCTCATGCCCTCCTTAGATTGAGAAATCTTGTCCATCTCGACCTTTCTGTGAACTCACTTCACCATAACGCAGATTGGCTCTCTGAATTCCTTTTGGATAAATGTCACTTGAAATAATTGAGTCTGTCTCTTAATAACTTTTACGGGGAGTTATTGGGAAGACTCTTCAGAAACTTATCTATGGGATATTGCTGGATTCACAAATTGGAGACACTCGATTTGAGTTCAAAACAATTCGTTGGTCATTTACCTCATGAGTTGAGTGAGTTGAAGCAACTAAATCTTCTCCATCTTCCATTTAATGCATTCACTGGTTCTATTCCAGCTTCTATTGGGAAATTGAGAGCCTTGAGATATGTGTTGCTTAATGACAATCATCTGAGTGGGAAATTTCCCATTTCTTTGGGGCAACTGTCGCATCTTGAGAAGATTTACATATTTAATAATTCTTTTAATGGTGCAGTACTTTCCGAACTTCACTTTGCTAAGCTCTCAAAGTTAGAAGAGCTTATCGCAGACTCCATCAATTTGAGTGTGGCGTTTGATTGGGTGCCTCCTTTTCAACTGAAAGTGCTTTATTTATATTCTTGTGAAGTTGGAATTCAATTTCCTGAGTGGCTTCGAACCCAAAAGACACTTCATATGCTTATTTTGTCAAATTGTAGTATTTCAGGGTCTCTTCCAGGATGGCTTCATTACTTAAATTTGACATTTATAAATTTGTTCCACAACATGATCAATGGTTCATTACCAAAGCTTCCTACCTATTTGGAAACCTAAGATCTATCCCACAATCATATTGAGGGACCAATACCCAAGCTTGGTTCCAGCTTGGAAACCTTGCGTCTATCAGATAATATGATTGATGGTTCAATACCCGATTCATTATGCAAACTAAAAGATCTATCTTATATAGATCTCACCAGAAATCGATTTTTCGGTCATATTCCATATTGTTTGGCGGCATTACAGAATTTACAGGTGTTGAGACTGTCATCTAACGAGCTTTCAGGGGTCATTCCAAACTCCATTGGAGAAGCTACCTTGTTAAAATGGTTAGACTTGAGCAACAACAGTTTAACAGGGTCACTTCCCTCTACTTTGAAGAATTACACATCATTGCAGGTGTTGGATGTTGGAGAAAACATGTTATCTGGAAATTTGCCAGATTGGATTGGCACTCACTTGCCTAATCTGACTTTTCTCAGACTAGAAAAAAACAAGTTCGATGGTCTGATTCCTTCAACTTTTTGTCGATTGTTCCATCTTCGTGTGATGGACCTTTCAAACAATAAGTTGACAGGAAACATCTCACGCTGCTTTGGCAATTTGGTAAGAATGGAGAAAGAAGCCAATATGGACCTTCTCGTGTATTCTTCACATCAGTTCTTTCGGGTCGAGATTGAGGAGGTTTTGAACCAAGTGATGAAAGGAATGGAACGGGAGTACACCAGTACATTACGGTACCTAGTTAATTTGGATCTTTCAAGTAATAATCTGGTGGGAGAAATTCCTTGGGAGCTAACAAACCTTTCTGGATTGATTGGTCTCAATTTGTCATATAATCGTCTCGTAGGAGAAATTCCTACAAGCATTGGAGATTTGAAACGATTGGAATCTCTTGATATTTTCAGCAACAATCTGCATGGAGCAATTCCTGGGAGTTTGTCGGATTTGGATTCTCTTGCATATTTGAACTTGTCCCACAACCGTTTGTCAGGGCCGATTCCAACAGGGCGTCATTTCCAAACTCTTGAAAATCCATCAATTTACGTGGGCAATCCCGGACTCTGTGGATCTCCATTGCCGAAGAAATGTCCTGAAGCATCAAAACCCCCAAATGTTGCTGAAAATGATGGAGTGGAAGACGAAGATGATAGAAATGACTGATGGGTAGCAAACCCATCCCACATCGGAAGATTGGAGAAAGTTTGTCCAATATATAAGTGTTCACCTAACTTCATTAGTATGAGGCCTTTTGGGATATGCCCAAAAACAAATCCGTGCGAGCTTGGCCCAAAGCGGACAATATCATACTAATGCGGAGTTAGGGTGAAGGTGCACGCGGTCCCAACAAGTGGTATCAGAGCCCAGGTTCGGGCTTGTCGGAGTGGTGGACTGCGTTTTATGAGGAATTCCCGGTGTAACAAGACCAGAGACCTGCATGGGTGCTTTGTGTCGAAAGTCTTCCTGGCAAGTGTTGGTCAGGCAGCGGGTCCCGTTTGGTGTGACGGCAGTACAAGATGTTTGGCAGGTGGAGTGACCTATGTTTGGCAGGTCAGATAATGTGACCTAGCAATTGGAGATCCGCGGTTAATGCCTTGTGTCGAAAGTCCCCTTGACATTAAGGAGGTCAGGCGGCGTGTCCTGCAAAGGAGTGGCGGCGGTGCAAGATGGTTGGCGGATCAAAGCCTTTTGTCGAAAGTCCCCTTGACATTAAGGAGGTCAGGCGGCGTGTCCCGCAAAGGAGTGGTGGCAGTGCAAGATGGTTGGCGGATCAAATGGATTGACCCTGAAGGGGAGGTCACAAATGGTGCGGTCTTGGTTTGAGGGAAGGATTGTTGGGTAGCAAATTCATCCCACATCGAAAGACTGGAGAAAGTTTGTCCAATAGTTAAGTGTTCACCTAACTGTGGAGAAAGTTTGTCCAATAGTTAAGTGTTCACCTAACTCCATTAGTATGAGGCCTTTTGGGATATGCCCAAAAACAAATCGGTGCGGGCTTGGCCCAAAACGGACAATATCATACTAATGCGGAGTTAGGGTGAAGGTGCGCGCGGTCTCAACAATGACAAGATAATCTTTTATGGAATTATTGCAAGTGGTTTCGCCACCGGATTTTGTGGGATCATTGCTTTTCCCCAGTTCGCTGAAGCAACAATAAGCAAAATACTGGGACTATAATCTCTCTTCACTCTTCAGTTTACAATAGCCAAAATAGTTTCGTTTGTTCTTGTTTAGTTTATGACTATGTAATTCGAAGCATTCACTACAATCTCACTACTCTTTGGTGTCGCTTGAATAGTAATGAATAACACTGTACTTCCACTGTATTTGCTCAAAACTGGATCAAAATTTTGCAAAGCTTACAATCTTTATGATTACTACCGTACCTATCCGATCATGATTACTACAAGATCGTCGCATTCTTTTTCCCGCAAAATGATCATACCTGCCCTCAACTACAATTTTCATATTTTTTCTGAATCTAACTACAGCAGATCAACTACATATTTCTAGCTGTGCTGATTCCAGTATTTCTGCTCCAACAACTGAACCTGCTTTACCGAATTCCATTTTCTATTAAGATACTTTGTAAGATCAAAAGTTTTAAAGGCAGGAGGCATAGAGCACGGGCTAGTGTGTTTGGGACCCATCACCATTGAATCAAGCATGAATCTTTTCTCTAGTTCTTGTGCAGGACAAGCCATCGTCTCTGAGCAGAGCTCCACTGCGTTTTGGGGTACTGTAGGCTTATATCTCAATAGCTTTGAGTATTCATTAAACAGATGGAACATGTAATCGTACACAAAATCCATCTTCAAATCATTTTGGATGAAATCGCTTGCTTGCCTCCCGATTTCTTCAGCCTGTATAAGTAAAAATTAGAAGTTATAGAATATAAAGAGGATAATTACACCCATATATATTGAGGTTTGGTCTAATTACAATAACTTCCCACTGGCATACTCTATGATTTGGCTTAACATGTGCTATTATAGTCATGATTTTGGAGTAAGATATTGATCAGTAAGCGTCGAGAAACAAAATAGGGTATTCATTAATCAAGCATGTAAATCATCGAAATTCATCAATTCACATGTAATGTAAATTCCTCATGAGGAAAGTTCTTGTAATTGCTCAAACCTTAAGGGGAAGTTTGTGTAATTATAACAAACCTCGGGGTATGTAAGTGTAATTATCCCAAATAATAAGGATAATATTAGACTGAATGAGAAATAAATACACACACATATATATATGTATGTATATGTGTATATATACCTTTTCCTTGTGTCTATTGCCCCACTCCACAGCAAATTTAATTGATTTGCATTTATCTTCTATGTTTATAGGCCAATAGTGTTGCATCGGCATCAAACTTCTCGTGAAGAAATCGTAGTACTCGGGTGTTACTATCAAGGTGACTGAATCACATGCAAGAATGTACTTTTCACTCACAGACCATGCAGATCCCTCTATGTATATTTTGAACCTGCAGAATAAATTCATGAAATGTAAAATTCGAAAACGATACATATTTATTGGAATAAAAGAAAAATAGTAGAATTAAGTAGATTAATTACCTATGCATACATTGACTAGCTAAGTTTGACTCTTTAAAGCCTTGTTCTAACTCCTTTTCCCAGTCCTGTAAATATTATTAGCGCCTCTACATTTTCTTTCAAATATATACATATATACATTTGCGTGCATGTGTGTGTAGTTTACCTGGGCATAAACCCGAGCTTTCCAGTCGTTTTCATCGGAGACATTACACTTGAGAAGATCCATCCTTTTCTCAGACACTTGAGGATTGCCTTTCCAGTAGGCATAAGGCTGCCTATCCATCCATCTCACCCTTCGGTTCCCTTCATTTAGATCAAGAAGTAATTGTTCCCATGGTTTAAGATTGATTTCGGGCCTGAAGTTGCAGTGTTGCGCATAATCAAACTTACGTTGTGCTTAAGATAAAACATCGATCATGTAAGATATAAATTTAGTTAATTTTTCATGATATGTTTGGATGGACTACTATGAGAAATTGATCGTATAATATACAAATTAAGTCAATTTTGCATATTGTTTGGATGGACTAAAAACAGTCAGGCCTTCATCCCATCATACAAAGTGAACATAACCATAAAGTATAACAAATTAACTTCTTACCAACCCCAGAAAGACCAATCAGGAAAAACAATATCGAGCGTTTGATCATTTCCACAATACCGAAACAAAGGTGGCGGCTTCAGTGCATTCGGCTCACGATAATCAATAGACTTAACAACGGGCCAATCAACACAGTCAAACATCAAGTCCAGATCAGGCACTTTACCAGGATACCGTCTCAAAAGCTGGAGAATTCCCCACAATGTGAAAACGTCTCTTGTTTGGAACGACTTCTCATACGTTTCCACATAAGCCCTCCCGTTTAAGATCACTAATCTGAAATTAGCAGTTTTATTGGCTCTTTCCACCATTTCCTTTGTTATTCCTGTCTTTTTCCAGGGCCGTAGATCCTCAAGGATCCAATGGAAGTAATGAGGGCATGATGGAGGAGGCAATGAACTTTCTTGGTTTGGTTTTTCGAAAGATTGAGGATAATAACTACTCGGACATGTCTTTGTTTGGTTGCCAGATGAACAGTTGAGTGGGATCTCCGTTAATCTGTTTAGCAATAGTTCGTCTACCTTCATAAAAACCGAGTGGTAGTCAGGATTCTGGTGCCAGTGAAAGAAGATTAAACACGAGACAATCAAATCACTAACCCGGAGAATCAAACTTACTGAAACGGAATTGTCGAGAAATAAAATGGAGGCATAAGCGCCAATAAGCAGAAGGCAGACGAAAAAGGCAACTGAATATCTTGTGTGAGGTTTATTCCAAGTGGTTCTGCCCTCTTGAACTACCTGCATTACTTTGTCCAAACTCGAATCCCCTTGTACTTAATGTTGTCTTCACATGGAACTACGAACGGAGGCGAGGGACTTCTACATGTAAGAAACTAGACATTTTTGCTTCAGTCTTTTGAAATTAAACTATATTAACTTGTAGGCAATGACAGATTTTTTCAGAATCATGGCTGAGTGAAAATTACTATATCATGAAATCGGACTGTTTGCAATGTGAGATAAGAAGAGACCAAATCATCAAAGTAGCCATAAAACATAGACAATGGATACCATATTAGCTCAGGTCATTTTAAAGCACAAAGATGACTGACTGAGACAAATATATCAAGATTTTAGAGAAAATGCCCACAATCTTGAGTGTAAAAACAAACACATTCCACCATCCAAATTTCACATCAAAACCATATTTACTCACATTCCCATCAAAGAATCAATCATTTACACTAATAAAATCATAATATTTGCTTTATATAGGCTGCCTTATCAGCCATCTTCACTCCATCATGCAAGCTACATGTACTGAAAAATCAATGGATATGCAATGCATCATACATCAATTCTCAAATCTCACAAATGGATGAAAGAAAAAAGCAAAATTTGAAGATATTTTCTCATAATTAATCCTAAGCATGCAATCAAAACAAGCCCTCGAATCCCATTTCCACAATTTCCTTTTTGGCATAACCCATCATTGTAAACAAGCATCACTGTCACAGCAGCAGGGCATTTTCAACTTGACGTGAAAAGAATTCAATAAATATGTGGAGAAAATTATTGACCAAAAAATGAAAAGGAAATGACAGTTTCAGTAACCTAAAGTAGATTCTTTCTCTTTTTTCTGTCTGCTGCTGTAAAAGGATGTTCTTTTTTTCGATCTTTTTCCTTCTTCGTGTGCTTTCGTTTTCCTTTTTGTTTTTGTCCGTTGCATTGGGTGTCAGATTTTGGGCTGGCTTTGGTTTTCCCCTCAGAGTGAAACAGGGTCCAGGGAGCGAGAAAGGTTGGAACAAGTAAAATAGTTACCTTGATAGTAATTTCGGTAGAATCCAGGGGTAGAATTACAATTTTTGAAAAAAGTGAAATAGTCAGCCTCGACAGTCGGGAATAGTTTCATGCAATAGACAACTGTTTTGAGAGCTTTTTGGCGATCCTGATGTTCGGCCGATGAACAGCATGTTTCCTGTTGTTTTCTTCTTTTACCCTTTTCTTTTACTTGCTATGTTGATAGTGATCAATTGTAGTGTTAAATTATATTATTGATGTATTGTAAATTAAGTGTAACTATTATATTGTTTATAACTTTATACTATTGTAATTATTAAACAAATCATAATACAATCTAAATTAGGAAAATTTTAGTTCAAATCGGATTTGACTAAGTTCAATTGATTATTGAAACCTTCTTTGTTCAAAAATACAATAATAAACTTTTTTTTTTTTTTAAATACATCCACCAAAAAAACTGATTATCGTATTTTTGAATAAAGAAGGTTTCAAACTAGAATTATTTGTAAGTTGTAAGTTAGTTATTGATAGTAAAAATTTCCTCAACTCCGTCAATCTGTTGTTCATCTCTCTCTTTATCATCTTATACCAGGTACAACAAAGGATGAGTTTTTTTTTTTCCCCTCTTGCGAACTGTGGGAGCATCTACCGCCCAGAGGAGCAAAGCTCATTTTCATTTCAAGGTAAAGCAGTGCATAAAAAAGTGTTGATCCGTCAAACGTTCGATCCTTTGCGAACGATGTTAAAAATCGCTGCTGAATTAGAAAATATATTGACAAATTAATGTCTTAAGAGTTTCACAAAAATCAAACGTATAGATTTCGAAAAATTAGCGGATGTATGTGAAATTAGAGCTGAATGCAATGTCAGTAGTCTACTTCACTTGAAATTCGTAGACGGAATTAATCCAATCGAGATAGATAAAAATTTGCTTCACAAATCACAAAAATAATAAATAATAATGTAGGGACAAAATAGTGATTTGAGCCTCATGTTGGGGCATTTTAAAACATAAATCAATGGGATGTCCGTTGGAACAATTGTTATCATTAAGAGGAACTACATCATGCCTTTGATGATTGTGCTCCCAAATGAGCCTTATGTTATCATGAGCCCTGTCATTTTACTACATTCAAACATAAAAAGTAATTAACTTATAATTAAAGAAATGTGTAAATAGAAATTAATAGATTACTAAAAGGATAGTATTTATGCTAAATTTTAAACTTCAACAAACTCATCAATTATATGATTAAGTGTATTTATTATATTTGTTATCGTGTCATCGTACTGATCACATTTTCCTTTTTTACCTGTCCCGATAAAAGACTAATCACATTTTATGGATTTTAACATTACAAATATCAAATTGTGTTTGAATTAGAATTACCGAAATTCGAGCTCGCCCATATTTCGCTTAATCCAGCTAACTCCCAATAACGTAACCAGATCAAACAAAGTACCTAAAACCATTGGCATTCTTTGCTGAAACTCCATAAAGAATTCACGCAATCTGTCAGCTTACATTGCAAAATCTTTGTTTTTCTGTAACCTTTTGGCATACAGCAAAATAGCAAGAGAGTACTAAAGCTGATACATTTGCAGTTTTTTCGTCTGTAGAAACAGAATAGGCAATAGGCATTGGGGGGTGGGGATAAATGGCATCACGCTGTCGCAGCCCACGCGTGATACGCCTTGCTTTCCTGTTCCAAAACCCAATGCATTAGTCTCGCAATCAAACTTCATAATAGTATATATATAATACCCATGGAGCACCACAAAATTATATATCCAAAGAGCATGCTCTAAATATAACCAAAGAAAAAAGGGTCTTTTTTTCACATTTTTAACTTTGTGTTTGACCCTTTTGACACAATTTCTTTCGGATAAATCTCGATCAAGAATCAGGATGTCTGTAAGTTCTTCAATTCTTTATTTATTTCTTATATTATGTGCATTCTTTTTTACTATGGGGTTATTTGTTAATGGGGTGTTTATATGAAGATGGTTGAGGTGAGAGTTCCTAACCTGGATTGTGAAGGGTGTGCTGCAAAGCTGAGGAAAGCTTTGTTCAAGCTCAAAGGTTAGTTCTTTGTTATATATACAGTGCTTCACATATAACAGACGATTATTTTCCAGATTTCTCCTAAAACAAGAAGATAATATAATCTAGTATGGAAGTACTATGTATAAAGAGAATGAGATCTTTGTATGTCATCTTCAGTGTTATATGATTGCGCATGCAGTCACCTTGGGTGGATGTGCAGTACTACAACATGAAAAAGAAGAAAAAAAAAGACGAGGTTCTAAAACGTTTTTCTCTCTTTTTTTTTTTTTCCCCTTAACCTAATTCGCCAAATTTAATTAGATTTAATTTAATTTAGTGGGTGTTGGACTAAAGTTATTTTTAACATTTTAAAAGTTTGTGGAGATCATAATAGTTTTGGAGCTTGTAAGCTACAACATTTTATAAAACTTTATTAACTTATAGTTGTGATCACCCGAATTTAAAAAGAAAACAAGTCATGATAAATAAAAAAAAATAATAATAACAAGAAAATAATAATGCATTATAAATAATTTCTAGTATATAAACGTTTTAAGCTCATTTACATTTTTATTTTTATTTTTTTTTTAAAAAGCTCATTTACTTTGTGCTGGACTGCTGGAGTAAGCACGGACATAGAGTGGTAGTCACACTAAATTAGAGACAATTATATTTTATTTATCTTAATTAATCGAACATGTTAATTAGGGCTGTCAATGGGTCGGATTTTAATCCGAATCCGATCCGAATTTTAGCATATTCGTTCGATAAAAATATCTGATGGATCATATCCGATTATAAATATTCGTTATCCGAAATAAATGGAGCGAATATGGATTTAAGGAATCCGATCCATTAAGAATCCGAATCCGATATTATATATAATATTTAATTAAATAAATTATTTACTAGTACATAATATTAAGTAAAATGATTAAAATTAAAATTTTCACATATTTATCATTTTAAATAATAATAAAATTTAATTTTTTTACTCTAAAAGTATATATTTTCTTTTATTAATAAGTTTAAATTAATTTATTGTAAATAAATATAAACAAAACTATTAAATAATAATTATTTATTAAATATTATGTAATTACATTTATTTTTTTATATCAAATTTGTTATTTTAAAAAAGTAGATTTTATTGCTAATCGGGTCGGATCCGACCCGATTATATATTGATTCAAAAACCATGAATTTGAATCCTATAGGATTCGGATTCGGATCCGATATTTGGATTCTTTTATCAGATTCGGATCCGGAATCCCCTGATCCGGCCCGAATCAGACCCATTGACAGCCCTAAATTGTTAATGCCGTATTGGGCTCAACTTTTACAGGAATAGCCCTTGGCCCCTTTTCATTTTGTTAGCCCAGACTCCAGAGCTTAATGGGCCTGAAATTCAAAGGAATGCCCACACCATTTCTTTTTATTAATCTTCCTTTGATTTATTTAATTCTCCAATTTGGGATCTCATTTGAGTAACTCTAACTTTGAACTCGTGCCATGCCACTTCAAGCAAGATTTTAGTTGTTTACAACATTTCAAAACCCTCTACATATTCAATTAATCAATTCTATGTCTCATCTTTTATTTTTCATTTTACGAAATATTCTCTAATTAGTATAAGATATCCACACTCAAGTGTATATAGTGCTACGACCAAAGAGTACGCACCACTAAGGTCTTAATTATGATTTGAAGAGTAGTTGAATGACACACCGAGGGTTTCCTCGGGGTAAAAACTTCGACACTCAAATAATATATATTGAAATTATAATGAGCCGAAACAAATTACAAGATTAATAATTATCATATACTTCTCCGATTAAAATCCCTACTTCAATGAATCCAATCTCACTAGGTGTGGATGAAGTAGAAGTGGACATGGAGTTGCAGAAGATCACAATAAGGGGCTACGGATTAGAGGAAAAGAAAGTCCTCAAAGCCATCAAACGTGCAGGGAAAGCAGCAGAGCCATGGCCATATCCAGGATACTCTTATTTCTCATCATTCTACAAGTATCCATCTCACATTATCAACCATTACTACGACACGTCGAGGAATGTGGCCGCACCGAGTGTCCACACATTTTTCCACACGCCGGCGGTGTACTCGGTGGCCGTCGCCTCCGACGAGGCCGTGGCGTCGTTGTTCAGCGACGACAATCCTCATGCTTGTTCTATCATGTGATCAAATTTCACCCCTTCATTTTGCTTCTTTTTTAAAATATTCCCAACTATGGTATGTATGAAGAAGATTTGTAATTCTTTTTCTGTTTTAGGCGTTAGTTGTTATTAGGTTATGGATGGAGTTGAGGTTTTGGCATATTGGTTTTGACTTGGGGAGAAAGCTCGTGTGATTTCTTTTTGGGAGTAATTACATTTGGGCCCCCTAGGAGTATTATGAAATTACAATCAGACCCCTTGTAAACAATATATTACATTTGCACCCCTACAAAATTGATTGATTAAATTCAGATGCCCTGACAAATGTGATATTCATAATGGAGTGTAACTAGTTATTAGAAATTCCGATAGGGGGTGTATCCGTAATATACTGATTGAGAGGTGTCTGGTTGTAATTTTGTATATTTGCAGCGGTCTAAAAGTAATTAACCCTTTACTCGAATTTCTCTTGTTATTTCTCTCTTTTCTTCTCCTCCCAATTTCTAAATTAGATAAATTTTATTATTCTTTTGTGCCTTGAATTTAATGTTTTTCTTAGGCTTTGAATGAATGGTTAGTAGTTATAGATGCATCTGAGGAAAAGTTTTGTCAATAACAACTTTTGAAAGTTGGGAATCTTGAAAGTGAAAAGCAGATTGAAAAGCCTTTGTCGAAGGGATGGCCTTAGCCAACTGCTTTCGATCCTTCCTTATAGCCCATTGACTACACTACAAAGCCCAGTCATATCATACGTGTGCCTCATTTATTTTCAATAAAAGAAAAGGTACCTCATTTATTTATTAAATCGTGTCTTTAATTCATGATACATTTATAATTTTATATAATAATATCAGATATTATGAAATGTGAATGGCCTCAAACAAATTAAGATTCAAGACTAGCTGTGATGTTCATACTCAAGGGATCATGTGTGCATGAACCTATGTTATTGTTGGGAAGTGTATCCCATAAATATTCTGCATAAGTTAAGGTTCCTATGTTGCTGAAATTCTTTTTCTTTTTCTTCTTCTTTGTCTTAATTATTGCGCTAATATGATTATTTTTCACACGCTGATCTGTTCAAATGTGTTTTTGACTTTTAATATGCAGTCTAATCTGTTTGGCGTCGGTTTAGTGCTAATTACACTGGCATTGAATACTTTTTACGTCATATTTGAACATGTTCCAAATATTGCATCATCATGATGCTGATAAATTATAAACACATACCACCGAGAGTGTTGTAATTTAGCGATTGGATGCTATGCTAACTTAACTAAATATCTCGAGTTCGAATCCTTAGAAATACAACTATCATTGGTGAGGACAGTTTTATACGCCAAGTAGTACATCACGACTCGACCCAATGAAAATGGATTATAGAACAAAAAAAAAATTATAAATACACATTTATTTTTATATTGTATCTCACGTGTTTTTAATTTTATAAGACATATTACAATTAGCAACATACACATAATTTGACATGTGATCTATAAGTGTGAGACATATATGTAGATATAGCCTATATTCATCTTTCATTTTTATCAAACAAAACTTAGAAACATATTAAATAAACACAGAAAGAACGCATGACGAAGAACTAAACATAGCTAAACTAAATGATTTAATTTAATTTAGTTGTAATTCTTTATGTCTAATTATATATGATCATATAATTTCTAATATGTAAAAACTTTGTTATAGTGATTATCCTATTTAGTTTCTTTCTTTTATATAGTTTATCATAATCTATGCTTGCTTCCACCAAAATCAATCAATCTCAACCCCTAACCCTATCCTCCTCCTTTACAACACAACTACAAAGTCCAACTCCTTATCTCATACAACCAAAATTAATTACGCAAACCCCCCTGGATTTCCTTTCACTATTTTCAGAAAAGAATCCATCATTTCTGTCAAAATGACATAAATTTCAACGACCAAGTTAAATAACGTCAAATAAAGCAGCCAACAAATTAGAAAACATTCTAAAAACACATAAATAAAAAAACCCATCCATTTTCCTCTTTGCAAAGAACCCCCCAAACTTTTATCATATTCCAAAAATCAAACCAAAGATATAAATAAACGTCCCTTCAAAGCCCAACTATTTCCCAAGTTTCACCCAAAAGCTCCACTATCTAATCTAAATTGATCCCAGTTCCCACTACCTCCTCTCACCAAATGGCTCAGGTATTGTATCTATCTGTATCTATACGTTCCAAGAATCACACACACAGACACGCACTGAATTCCCATTTGCAGAAAACCAAACATGCAATTCCTCCGATCTAAATTCGTTTTTCTGGGCTTGAATTTTGGTGAAAATTGCAGAAAGTAGTGCTGAAGGTCCTCACCATGACGGATGAGAAAACAAAGCAGAAAGCCATAGAAGCCGCTGCTGATATTCTGGGTACCTTATCTTCATTCAAGATCCACGAAAAAGATTGCTTTTTTAATACTCTTTTTTGGAAGTATTCATCTGATCTCACACCTTGTGGTGTGTGTTTGTGTGTCTTTTATGTATGTATATATCTATATGTGTGAAAACAGGGGTGGATTCCATTGCTGCTGATCTGGGTAGCCAGAAGCTGACAGTAGTTGGGGAGATGGACGCAGTTGCTGTGGTGAAGAAATTGAAGAAAGTGGGAAAAGTTGATATCGTGTCAATTGGGCCTGCGAAAGAAGAGAAGAAGGAGGAAAAGAAGGAAGAGAAGAAAGAAGAGAAGAAAGAGGAGAAGAAGGAAGAGAAGAAAGAGGAGAAGAAAGAGGCGAGCAAACCAGAGGAAAAGAAGTGATTATCAGAAAACATTGCTTCATTCCAGTAAAAGAAATCCTCTCTTTTTTCTTTTATTTTCATGAGATTTAGTATGTAATATATACTGTTCTTGAATAAAATTTTCTTGGTAAGGATCGGAAAGGGAAAAGGAATAAGTTTTTCTGGGTATTTTTGGGAACATGGGCATTATGAATTTATGATCAACATTATATTCAATTATTGGTTCAAAGCCTATAATTAGTTGCTCTTCAAGAATTTAATTACTAGCATTAATTCGCTCTCTCTCTCTCTCCACATGACTCCCTTGGGACCAAGATTTCGACATTTCCCAAATCTTTCGTTTCGTGAATGAAAAAGATTCTTACCAGAATTTTATTTTACCAATAGCGGTAAGGTTGTGGCGCTAACTCCAAATGTATGGTGCGTAAGAGATTTAGAGTTGTCTTGAGCAATGTATATGCTCCGATCTATAATACGACGACGCGGGCACAAGGTACGGATACGGCAGCAGTTGTTCAGGATAAATATATAATCATACAAACACTATATGATATGAAACAGGGGAAAGTGAATATACAGTCCGGGGCGACTGAGTTTCCTCTTACACAATACTTAATTAAAAGGAGCCATTTTCCATGTCAATAAATTGAGTGCAATAGATTCCAAAACTGAATAGGAAGTTGATCAAAGAGACAAAAAGAGCAGGCGATTGTTGTGGCTTTTTCAACACCACTTTTGGCTTTTGAAGCATCTGGCAGATATTGGAAGATGAAATGGTTGGCTCTAATGGATTTACTCGAGCCATTAGTCATGACTCATCAGCACCAAGTCTGGCGCCACCCATAAATACATTAAATATTAAATATCAACAAATGGTATCTAATTTATTTTAGGTCAATATGTGCTTGTAATGTGATGTTTTGGTGCCAGCAGTCCAGCACTAGATGAGTAGCAGGCATGCACCATGAGAGCAGATTACGTACGAATTAGAATATATCTTGAAATTATGCTATTATTTTTCTATGGGAAGACGTCAGGACAAATTAGGTAGAATTATCAATAAAGCCGAGCAGAATTTAAATATAATTACAGACAGACCCCATTCAACTGCAGAAGTCGATCAGAATTTAAATATAACGTCAGACCCCATGCAGCCGCACAAGTCATTGTTGATTGTACTCATGACCCTCAAGATTACTCCAACAAATGTAGTATCACCAACGGGGACGGAGATTAAAAGATGTTCGACTGCTCACTGCTGCACGGTACACATGACCCTCAAATTTACTCCATTAAATGCAGTATCGATGGACATTAAAGGTTGTTCGACTGCTACATGTTACTCTCATGACCCTCAAATTTACTCAATAAATGTAGTATCACCGACAGAGATCAGAGGATGTTCGACTGCTAAGGGATCTGGAGATTTCAATTGATTGGTAGTAATTCCCTAACTTTCAAAACTATCCTTGCTTTACTTTAACTATCAGAATAGACCCTCAGAATCCTGGCTCCAACACTGTTGTTGAACAACATTGGTCAATTTCGAAAGCACAGCCAAATAGGCCACAAGTCCCAACATAATTCACAAGATGAGAGACTGAACAAGAAGTGGAACAAGAAGAATTGCAGGCGAAAACTATAGTTATTATAACACAAGTATAATAATCAATAAAGCAATTTCTAGATTCAAAATTGGGCCTTTATAAGACTTACAAGGCTTTCTTTCTGAAGTATAGGAACTGAGAGATCAAAGATATCAACATCCACATCAACACATACAATTTCTAACCTCTTCAGCATTTCTTGTATTTTTCAAAATTTTCCCACAGAGGACTATACCGCCCCTTTTCCACCATACGTTTCATGACGTCGTGAGCTTGGGACAACCTGCCTGCTCTGCGAAGAAAACCAAGTAAGGTATTGTACACGAAAAAATTGGGATTACAGCCCTTCGATTCCATTTTCTGCAACATCGAGCAAGCCTCATCAAACTTCCTAGCCATACAGAGCCCACGTATCATGGAATGATAAGTGAATACATTAGGCAAGTGTCCCCTGTCGGTCATTTCATCAAACAGCTTCCATGCTTTATCAAACTGACGTGCCACTATATAGCCCGTTATCATAACAGTGTAGGAGACAACATCTGGCACCAGCCCAATTCCTCTCATTTTATCAAATAGGAACTCAGAAGCTCCCAGATTACCAGCTCGACTGAGCCCATCGATTAAGGTGGTATAGTGGAGAACACTTGGATGAATGCCCTCTCTCTTCATGTTATTCAAAATCTCCAAGGCTAATTCAGGTTTGTTCTCTTTACCACAAAAATGGAGAAAGAAATTGTACGTGTGAAGATCAGGGGGTATTGCTCTTTGGAGCATTTCTTCCCGTAACGCAGCAACATCGTCCATCTTTCCTAACCTATACTTTGCACACATAACAATATTAAAAGTTAACACGTCCGGGGAATGACCATTAATCAACATTTGGCGATACACCCACTCAACCAATCTATACCGGTTTAATGTAAGAAGGGAATGTAAAATTGCATTATAAGAACTTTTATACGGCCTATAATTAAAAGTTTTTGATCCAAGAAATGTTTCTACCTGTTTTCTAGCTAAGCCAGCACCACCGGCATTACACATCAATATGTTGAAAGTTCTTGGAGTTATTGTGCACCTTTTCTCCATCATCTCCTCAAATAATCTAATCATCGCAGAGAAGTGATGTGTTTCTGCAAATATCATCATCATCAAATGATAGGCATTCTCCGTATGCCTGTAACTCTCCTGTTCGCCAGACCACACGAAAAACTTGTACCCCAGCTTCGCACACCTCTTTTTGTCAGCATTGTTTACGGTCTTCAAGATACCAAAAAGCACCTCCCTTACAAGAAGACCCGACACCCTCAAACCTAGACTACTTAGCTCAGTTTTAACATCAAAACCCAGACTGTCTTGGTGAAGAATTTCAAGAACTTTTGCAGCATCACGTCTGGCCTCATCAATAAAACTCCGTCTCGCTGAGATATTTCCCTCTGAACCGAGCGAATCAAATAAAGTTGAAGCCTTTTCCTCCCAATTGAACTCAATTTCCGGTGTTTCCCATGATTGATTAAGCATTTCCTCGATACGCCCAAAACCATTTTCGACATCATCACCACTATTTACCCCACTACATAAATTACGAGAAACAACGCAATAACAAGGAAACCCCTCGAAATGTACGGCACGAAACGAGCTACGGATTACATTGCTAAAGTATGTCGAAAATTGGGGGAAACCCATTATACGAGTGAATCATTAGCACCCAAAAAATGTGCTAAAAATTCCAACGAAACAGAACTGAACCCTAGCACAACGAATTCAATTTTGCGCAATTCAAACAATCGAGAACTCCTCATTAAACAAAAAACTGAAAAGCAGGCATCACAGGCGGTGGCCTATAAAGAGAATTCGTTTGAAAACCCAAAAATACCTCAATTGAATCGATAGCGAACAGCTGTGTTGGATAATTTTCTCAGGGTTTAAGGCTAATTCAAGGGATTCCTTTATTTGCGAAGGGAGGGGGCTCACCTGAAAACAGAAGTTTGGACTTGGGAAATGTCCTTATTCTTCAATGGCCTTTCACTTTAGTGGTAGAGTGCTTCTGCAATCTATCTCTATTGGTCTCTTGGATTTGTCTCTAATTTCTTTTTTTTTTTAATCCTATACAGAACGTGTTTCAACTCCACTTTTCTCTTAACTTACTTTTATTCTCTTCTTTTATATTCTTTTTTTTTTTCAAATATTTTTTTAATTTATATTTTAACTATTTCATATGTGACAAGAGACTAACCGCTTTGGTCTATTATATATTTTTATTTTTTCTCATATTTTCTAATTTCTATTTTGGATTAGTTTTTCAACTTTAGTCATATTAAAAACAAATATAAAATAAATATGAATATAAAAATTTTAATTTAATATATATTTAAATAATTATAATTTTATTATTTGCACACGCATAGAGTGTGCCAGAATTGCTAGTGTTCATAAATTGTGAGGAAAAAGAGAATTTCTTTGAGTTGTTTGATTTAATTTTTCTTTTTTATAATTAGGTTCCTGGACTCTCTTCAAATTAGTTTGGTGGCCATCTTGTTTGGTTTTTCCTGTTTCTCGTGTTTTTTTTTCCTGGGCAGTGAAAGATATTTATAAACGCAATATTTCTATAAAGTATTAGGAAAAAAAAGTTCCATTTTATCTATACTATTATATTAAGCGTCAGGGGTAGAGAGAAACCGTTTTTGTGTATTCGACTCTTCGACTCTTTTTTTTCTACCCCTAAACTCTTTTCTTTTCTTTTTTTCTGCTTGTGGACTCTTTTCTTTTCTTATTATTATTATTTATTTATTTTACCATTCCAATAAAGTAATATTCTCAATTTCTCTTTTCTTCTCATTATATTATTATTTTTAATAATTCTTTTATATCTATACTATATATCTATACTAACCGCTTGGTCTTTTGGACTCTTTTCTTTTCCTTTTATTTTATTTATTTTTTTCATTAGTTGTATTTTCTTACATTCTTTTTTTTTCTATTATTTATTTATTTATTTACCATTCTAATATATTTATAACTTCTCTTTTCTCTTTCCTCACTTTAATTATTTTTTTTTTCTTTATGTATAAATTTTATCTTTTTTTTTTTTCTCATTTATCTGCTTAGAATTTTTATTCATGTATTTTATCAGTTATCAACTTAAAATTTTAATCTTAATCTTAAGATATTTTAATCTTGATTTTAATCTTTTTCAAATATTTTATGGATATTGGTCATCTCTTTAAATTTAAAATCTTAATTTTATCTCTTTATACTTAATTTTTTATTTGCACACACGTAGAGTGTGCAGAGTTGCTAGTTTATAATTATTAACCAGTGAAAAATTTTACAATTTCCGCAATTTGCAAATAGTTTTCAAGAAAATCAGTAGAGTGGTGACTGGTGAGTGGTGATGGTATAATTCTAGAACTGAAAGATAAATAGCCAAATTTTGAATCAGTTCTACGCCCTTTGGCCTTTACTAACTTAGTGCTTCAAAAACAGGCCCAAGATCACGGCTGTGTTAGATCCCTGCTTTTGCCGGATGTCATTTCTCGATTGGTTCAGTCGGAAGTTGTCGCGTCTTGACCGTTTCTGACTTTGTTTCCTTAAAAAAAAAAAAAAAAAAAAAAAAAGAAGAAGAAGAAGAAGAAGAAAACAGGCCCGAGATCTTAACGAGCCAGACCCAAAATTATGATGCAAATCAACCGAGTCGAGTCGAGTCTAATTAAAACTATTGGCTCGAGCTTGAGCTCACAATTTGATAATTCCAAACTCAATCTAGGTTGACATCAAATTGGGCTAAGCCAAGCTCGGTTCGTCCAACTTACAAAGTGGCTCAATTCATTTGTAGCATTATTTAATAACCTCACAAAGCTGATCCGTTGGTCGCCGAAGTCTTAGCCGCCCTTTCAGCAGCTCGTCTGGGCCGAGATTTTAGGTGGAAGAAGGTTATTCTTGAAGGGGATAAATCAAATGTGATTAATCTTCTCAAGAGCAGCGAGAAGGATTTGTCATATATTGGTAACTTGATCGTGGACATTCAAGCCATTTGTAGACTAATTAGTGGTGCTAATGAAGTAGTCCACAAATTAGCTAGAAATGTGGCCTCAACTTGCGTTGGATCGTCTGATTTTCCTATTTTTGTTTTGGACTTAATTTTGTCAGAGTCTTCGTGATGTTGCCCTTCGGGGCGCTGCCCTTCAAAAAAAAAAGACAAAGTTAAATTTGTATTAATCACATATAATGACTATGTAGCATTTGGCGCATTTAAGAAAAGAAGAAAACTAAAACAAGCACAACGCCAGCCTAATGTAAAATATTCAAGTAACAACATCAAATCTTTTGCTCCATCTGTTTGAGTTTCCCAGCGTATTTCATTCCCATTTTGTTCAGTTTTCGATTTTTCGGCATTTCATTCTTAGTTTGCGACATGGCATATAATTAGTTGTATATTTCACATTTTATAAGAATAATTAGTCAAATTAGAAAAACAAGTTGAAGAATACATGAAGTTTTGATGTTCAGAATTTATCGAAACATCTCTTCGTAGACGAAGAACAAATGACAAATATTCATGCTAAGAATAATCCCAACTCCTCTTGGGCCATCATTGTTGGTGGAGATTGGAGAAGTTCAATCTGTATTCATTCCAAATTGAACTGCAAAATGACTTTACACCGAGATAGAAGCAACACATCTTTTCCACTGATCTTGCTGACTCCCCAGTTAAGTCGTCCAAACTAAATTTAGGTTAGAAATTAATTGCAGTTCTCACCAAGTCATCGAAACAAAGTTATCCGAGCTAGCTTTTAAGGGTTACACCGAACTAGATTTGGATTGGGTTATTAGGGTTCTGATTACCCATCTTTTAACATTAAAAGGCAATAAGAGGCCTGCGATGAAGTTTACATTATTCAGAAATGAAATAATAAACCACCTTTCTCTGGGTAATTCAATTCTCCAGAGGCAAAAGATCGAGTGAAATGAATTATTAGATATGTAGAGCTTCAAAATTCTTTAACCACAACAACGATAACATCATACATCAACGTACAATTTCCATTGTCATTAAGAAACACAAAGCAAAACCACATGACAAAATCACAAAATACAGTACGACGACATACACATTTTCAGGTGTCAAAAAGTACACAAGTCTTGTCTTAAAAACAAAACCCTCAAAAATACAAACAGCAACACAAAGAACAACACAAATATCCCAAATTTATGCGTCCCTTGAGCTTTCTCCTTACTGCAATTCTTGATAATCAGTTGCCAGCTGATTCCTGCAGCCTTCTCTGCTGGCTGCCAACTTCTTCCCCCCGGTGCTCAATTCCTCCACTGCTTGCAGATTCTAAACAGTAAATTGACCACTATCAATACTATTTCTTGGGTAAAGAAGAAAACTTATAAGGTAAATAGATCTCTTTTTGGCTTAAAAATAGGAAAGAACAATGCACGCATACAAAGACACACATCATAAAGATGTACCAAGAAACTCACCATTACCCTTCCCAAGCCACGAGCTCACTGCCCCCTTCAGCCGATTCACCACTCCTCCGCCGCCAGAGTTCTCACTTCCGGCCACCACCTCATCCTCCCTCTCCCTTCCAATTCCCACATCTGCCGCCACATCTTCCGTCTCCATTACCCGTTCCTCCGCCCCCGTCCTCGGCACGGCCTCCTTTTTCCGCTGCAATGCCTCAGTAATAACCTCCGACAACGCCTTATCTTCATCTCCAGGCCTCAATTTCACGGCCAAATATTCCTTCACAGATACCCCCTTATCAGCCCCTTTCACCACCTCATCTCCGCTCTCTTGTTCCACCGCCTCGCCGCCCCCTTGAACCTTCGAAAGTATCGCGCTGCCAGCACCGGCAACTTTCTCGTAAACAGGCGTCAGTTTTTCCGCAACTTTGCTTCCATAATCCGACGCTGTCTCCGATACCGGTCTTCTAGAAGAAACCTCCTGGCTTTCTTCGTGTTGAGTCTGTTGACCGCCACCATATCCCAGTTTAGAAGCAACCACATTCGTAGCAGAAACTGCTTTATCAGCTATCACATGTGTGGCCGAAGATATCTTCCCCGTAATAGTGTCACGAGGCATGGATTCCGGGCTACCGGCATCAAAAGCTTTCGGAGATTCTGGATTTTGAGAAATCTCGAGAGGATTTGGGTCTGGATTAAACTCAAACTCCTCTTTGGTGGGAGTTGGCTGTGGAGCAAACTGATCATGGCTGCCCGTGTACAACCCCTGTTGTTGATCTGGATTTAATTCAGGTTTGTCCTGAATATGAACATTATCTAGCCGCTGAGCAAGTGGACCAACATCTGCTTCTTTACCTCCTGTGAAATAAAAATGCAATCTTTAGTCAGTTTCACATGTTCATATTCCCCAAGAATTGCACTGGAATTAGAAGAATCATCTACCTTTGCCTGTAGGATCAACCACTTTGGATTGATAATTGGAGGGATGATTCTGGAAAGAATGAGGATCCTTTTCCAAGCCCGTCAGCGGCCCAATCTTAACCGTCGGTTCTTCCGCACTCGTTTCTTCCATTTCAACCGCAGACGGCATTCCCAACCCGGGCTCTGATTTGTCCCTACCATAGCCAATATTTACATCCGGATATTGCAGGGGATTCTTCATTCCAGGCTCGTGATGTGCGGTCTTGACAGGTTGCCTTTCCAGTTCTGTGTCCATTATGTCCTGGCTGAAAGGCCTAGTAACTTCAACATCTTCTGAAATGGGATTCTGAAGAGGATTCATGATTTCGGGCTCGTGACGGGCTTCAACAGGTTGCCTTCCCAATCCTGTCTCCGTTTTGTCCGAATCAAATGGCCTAGTCACTCCAATATCTTCTACATTGGAATAATGCAGAGGATTCCCGCTTTCGGGCTCAGGACGGGCTGGAACATGCTGCATTCCCAATCGGGTCACCATTTTGTCCGAATCAAATGGGCTAGTTATTCCAATATCTTGTACATTAGAACAATGCAGAGGATTCTTGCTTTCGGGCTCACGACGGGTTTCGAAAGGCGAATCCCCAAATTCGGTCTCCATTTTCCCCGGAGCAGGAGCCCTGGTTGCTCCAATGTCTTCCAGAGTAGTGTACCCTTCATTCCTCGCATTAGGATTGTACCGATCCTCCCGCGCATCGTTTGGCTTCTCCAAATTCAACCCCGTCTGCATAGGCAAACTTGTGCCCTTGATAACGGCCGAATCATAAACTGCAGAAACAAGAACAAATCATGATCATGTTGCACTTCCTACACTTTCCTCAAGTTTAGTTCAACAGTAAATTAACAAGCATAAGAAGTTCAAGAACTGACTTGGTGCCCCATGGACTTCAGGATCGTTCACTATTTCATCATCTTCATCATCATCCTCCTCAGAAACTTGATCGTGACGGTACTCATGCTCGTGGCCATGGCCGTGCTTCGTGATTGTGTTCTTGAGTTTCTTGGCCTTGTCCTTCACCTTCTTCAGCACTGATTTCTTCTCCCCATGTTGGTGATCATGCTCCCCTTCAACTCCACCTTAAAAGATATTACAGAAAAGTCCAAAATATTACTAATTAGGCACAAGAGTATTAGATTAAAACCATGAAAAATTCAAAGAATTTGTGCTTAATTACCAGAGTGCGAACCAGCCACATGGGGATCTTCTTCGTACTGATGATGATCAGGCGCAGGGCGCTGCAATTGTGCTTCCATTTTCCAGTCTTTATGAACAACAGAGTGAACTTCTCAGATCGTTGATGTTTTCCAGTGACTTGCCGAAAACAGAAAGATGGGGCTATATATATAATTACGGAATGTAGTGGATAAGGACAAGGACAAGGACAAAAGCACTAAAGCAGTTCAATTTGAAGATGAAAAAAGAAGAGAATGAATTGGCCAGGTTGCATGGACATGGCGGTTGCGGGGCAGTACACGCGTTACACGTCTCTGGCTCGAGACGCGTGGCATTCGGCAAGTAGTAGACGTGGCTTCGCTATGGGGCCTGATTGGTTTCGAGGCAAATTAAAGAAATTGACTGAGATTTTATATTCGATGGAAATGATGTGACAAGGTTTGAGTGGATCAAGAGGCGTGAAAGAAGATAGATGAACCTGTTGATAGCCCCGATGGTGGGTTGCTCATCTTTGATTGGATAAGATTATAAGATGTAATATATATCAAAACTCATTTTAGCCTGTAGGATATATAATGCGTTATGTATATTTTTTGCTACAATATACTGTATGGTGTAAATATGTGTTAGCATTTGTAATTGTATTTTAATAAAAATATGTCTTAGTATGTGTAAATATGTGTTGGCATAGGTAATTGTGGAAAAAATGTTAGGTGTGTGCTATCGGGGCGAAACTAGTGAGTTGAGGCTACGTGAGCTTATCTATACTATATTATTAAGCATCACGGGCAGATATGGTGTTTTGGACTTTTTCCTTTTCTACCCTTAACTTTTTAACTTTTTCTTTTCTGTTTTTATTTACGTAACTCCCTTTATAACCGTTTGGCCTATTTCTTTTCTTTTTCTATTTATTAATTTTTTTGATCTATTTTGTTCCCTTACATTTTCTTCTTTAGTTCTTTATTATTTATTTATTTCTTTTATCAACACAACAACATCTTTTATCTATTTTCTCTCATCCTATTTTAATTTTTTTTAATGTAAAATTTTTCTTTTTTTTTTTCCTTATATTTTATATTTATCATAATTTAATAATTATATTAAAATTAATTATAAAATAAATATCAATATACAAATTAATTTTAATATATTTAAATAATAGTATTATTATTATTTGCACACGCAACGAGTGTGCAGCATTTACTAGTTAAAAATTATGATCGTTTTAGAAATCGCATTCGAAAAGAATATAGAGTGGAAAGACATCAACGATCAAAAAGATTATATTTTTTTGAAAACTAAATTTAAAAAAGTGTATAGAAATTTTCAAATTAAATGACGTTTAAAAGGTATATACGGTTATAGTATAGCCTAGGAAAAAATGTAATATTTTGTTTTTGGTATTATGTAATTTGGATATTTATAAAGACATTAATTTGAATATTTTAATTAATTTTAAAAATTATATTACCTTTTTTTTTTACCAAAAAGAAAAAGAAATTATATTACTTTTTAATATATTGAGGTTTAGAAACTTTATGTTCCGACCTGAATTATTATCTTGAATATAATTTATTTAATTATTTAAACTAACTACTTGATGGTGCAGGAAATGGATTCTCAAGATGCAACCAAACACTTTAAAATTTGTAGGAAATGGGGAAGACCATCACAGACGTGAAGGCCTCAGGATCTGGGTTTCCTTTTGAGCGTGGGTTCTTCCAGCTAGGATAACACCAAGAGTGCAAAGTTCAACGATGATGCAGCTGTGGTGATATAATCTGGAGCTTGGGAAGATGAGGAAAAATGGAGGAAAATGCCCAGAAAATGTATGCAATTTGTATGCAGAGATTGACTTGGGGGAGAAGGACAGTGTTTTCTCCTTTTTATATGTTAGGGGTGAGGGTATTTGGGGTAATTTGACCGTGTGGTCCCAAACCTGTGTTGCCCTAACACGTGGCGGCCTGTGGAGGCGTGAGAATGACATTCCTGAAAGGGAGGCGGTGTGTCAGGCACCCAGTGCGCACTACCTTTGTGTCAGGAGTTGTTGGCGAGCGCCCAAAGCGTACTATCTTTGTGTCAGGAGTGGTTGGCGAGGGTCGCGCGTGGGGAAGGCCCAAGGTCCTTTCGGCAGAGGGTCGGATCCGTCTCAGAGAGGGGGGATCGCAACCGAGCGTTGGTGACGCTCGAAGAGGGCACGAAGGGGTTTCCCCATGGCAGATGACCTTTGAGCGTCAGCCCACCCAGCATCATGAGTGGGCCCTCGCGTGGGTACTTCCCTGAGGAGGGTAACCCAGAGGGCCGGGATGCGAGCGGTAAGCCAGTTAGCTTGAGTCTTTAGCCTGAATAGTGGTCCGAGGCTCATGGGCCTGTAGCAATGAGCAAGTGAGTGGGCTGGGTTGATTCGCGAGCCCATCACTGCGAGCGTCCTATCTTCCAGTCAGCTGATGGCGACACGTGGACGGCTCTGATACGGGTGTGGTTTTATGTCTCATCATTTTGCCCCCCAAATTCTGTAGTATTGCTCGAGCGTACTGTAGAATTTAAGAGAAGCGAGCCTTATACTTTTGAATATGCGAGGGTCAGGCCTCTGCAACAGAAGTGACCGTTTGCCTTCTATAACGGACATAGTCTGACAAGGCATTAAATGAGGTCTTGTCCGCATTTAATGCGGAGTGGGAACGTGGGCGCGTGCACTCCGGTAGGCGTGAAGCGGTTACCAAAAGTGGGAGTCTTCCAAGGCGGGAAATGATTGCGTTTTCAAATCATTAACCCTAATTAACGCAAATCTCTCCCCTATAAATAGGGCTCCAGAAATCTCTTTTTCTCTTTTCTCGCATTCACTTCTTCTTCAAGCAAATCAAGCAGCAAAATCTTCTTCCGCTTTCTGCGATTTCCAGCAAGTTCTTCTTCAAACTATCAGGTAAAAATCCCGTAAATTCTTGTCTTTGATACTAACTTTAGACTTAGGTTGCGCGAGAGTAAGACTTCTCTGAGTGAGGAATCCTTCTCCATCCTTAAACCCTTCCCAGAATCTCTTTCTTCCATTTACCTTTGCACCAGAGGGTATTATCAAATCTTTATGGCACCAGAGGATCGCCCCAAAACGTCATTCGTTGTCCAATTGTAGATTTATTGTTTTCTAGTTATGCCTTTTGGGCTCAAGAACGCTGGAGCCACCTATCAGCGACTCGTCAACAAGATGTTCGAGAAAGAAATTGGGGGATCCATGGAGGTTTACGTCGATGATATGATTGTCAAGAGCGAGCATCAGGGCTCACATTTGGAGGATCTCAAGCGCACTTTTGCAATCCTGCGCCAGTATGAGATGAAATTGAATCCTTTGAAATGTACTTTTAGAGTATGAGGGGGAAAGTTTTTGGGCTACATGGTTAGTCAGAGGGGAATTGAAGCCAACCCCGAGAAGATCAAGGCTATTTTGGAAATCCCCTCCCCTCGAAACCTCCGGGAAGTGCAAGTATTAGTGGGAAAAATCATCTCCCTGAACAGATTCATTTCGCGCTCGGCAGACAGAAACCTTCATTTCTTCAGGGTTTTGAGAAACGCTCGTAATTTTGCTTGGACGGAAGAGTGTGAAAAAGCGCTGCAAGACATGAAGGCTTACCTTTCGAGCGCTCCGCTCCAGACCAAACCCGTTGAGGGTGAAAGGCTGTTTATGTATCTCTCCATTTCAGTCGAGGCAACGAGCGTGGTACTGATAGCTGTACGAGAGCGAAAACACTTGCCTGTTTATTATTTAAGCAAAACATTACAAGGAGCCGAGAAGAAGTATTGGGAAATCGAGAAATTCGCGTTCGTCCTCATCAATGCATCAAGGCGATTGAGGCCTTACTTTCAAGCGCACTTAATAATGGTCCTTACTGATCAACCCTTGAAACAAGTGTTATCCAAACCGGACGTGTCGGGAAGATTGATAAAATGGGCCATTGAGTTGAGTCAGTTTGACTTAAGTTTCGAGCCCAGGACCGCTGTACAAGTGCAGTTGGTAGCGGATCTACTGGTTGAACGCTTCGGTTTAGAACCTGCTGCTCAGGAGAACGAAGGGTTATGGGTCCTACACACGGATGGTTCCTCAACCTCTCAAGGGGGAGGAGCAGGGGTAGCCCTTATAGACCCCAATGGGATTGAGTTAGGCTTTGCAATCAGATTGGATTTTCAGGTCACCAATAACGAGGCAGAATATGAAGCCCTTGTACAGGGATTGAAAATTGCTTTTCAGAATGGAGCTTCCAGAATCATCGCCTATGTGGACTCACAGTTAATTGCGAGCCAGATTGAGGGAACATATGAGGCTCGAGAAACCACCATGGTGCAGTACTTAAGCAAAGCCAAGGAAATTATTGGGAAGTTCAGAGAATTCCATCTGCTTCAGGTTCCACGGGCGGAAAACGAGCGCGCTGATGCCCTATCGAAATTTGCCTCAGCATTGGAAGGTATTTCCGAGCGTTCTGTCACGTTCCTTAGGACAGAAGAGCCTTTGATTAGGGAAAGATTCGCCAAGGAGGTGGTTGCCATGATTGATCCGCACGAGCCTTGTTAGCTTGACGATATCATCAGGTTTCTTAAAGATGGTGTTTGTCCCACTGACAAGGTAGAGGCTCGGAAAATTAGAAACAAGGCCCCTCGGTTTTCTGTAGACGCTGAAGGAAGTCTGTTCAAGAAGTCATTTCAAGGACCTCCGATGAGGTGTCTAAGGCCCTCGTAGGCAAAAGAAACGCTCGAACTTATTCACAGTGGGAGCTGTGGGAATCACTCAGGAGGGCGTATCCTGGCTAAGAAGATTCTGAGAAGTGGGTTTTATTGGACCACAGTTCTCCAAGACACCATTGAGTTTTCCAGAAAGTGCCCTAAGTGTCAGTTCCATTCCAATCTCCCTCAACTGCCAGCCGCTCAGATGATCCCTATAGATGTCTCCTGGCCCTTTGACCAGTGGGGAATTGACATTGTCGGCCCCCTGCCCATCGCGGTCGGACAGAAGAAGTTTGTTATTTTAGCTTTCGATTATTTCACCAAATGGGCCGAGGCCGAGGCTGAGGCCGTAGCAAAAATCACTTTCAGGGTCGTGAGGGACTTCATTTGGAAGAACATCATCTGCAGATATAGCATTCCGAGGTTGCTTATTTCAGATAATGGATCCCAGTTTATAGCAGCGGACACACGAGAATGGTGCTCAGAGTTGGGGATTGAACAGCGCTTTACCTCCGTGGGCCACCCCCAGGCCAATGGACAGGCAGAAGTTACCAACAGGGTTATCTTGCAACATCTGAAAACAATGCTAGAGCAAAAAGAGTGAATGGGCAGAAGAATTACAAGGGGCACTTTGGGCTTATCGCACTACTCCACGAGCGGCCACTGGCGAGACGGCCTTCGCGCTCGTGTACGGGTCAGAAGCAATGATACCAGCCGAGATTGTAAACAAATCCGCTCGTGTAGCCTGTTTCGAGCCTCAACTTAATGAAGATCACAGGAACCTGGAGTTGGACCTATTGGAGGAAAGAAGAGACAAGGTCTGGGCCAAAATACATAGATACAAAGCCACAGTGGCGCAACAGTACAACAAGCGTGTGCGAGAAAGAACTTTCCAGCTAGGAGACTTGGTTTTGAAGAAAGTAGAAGTATCCAAACATGTGGAGAAATTGAACCCCAACTGGGAGGGTCCGTTCAAAGTCATCCAGATCAGAGCTAACAACACTTACACCCTGGAGACACTTCAAGGTGAGCACTTGCCTCACCCTTGGAACGCATGTAACCTCCGGCGGTTTTATGTTTAAAAGCTCTCTAGAAACGATGATGTAACAACCCCGTTAATGGGTTCTATGTACTTCAAATCTCAAGTAAGTAACAATATATTCTCTTGAATATTTCTGTACTTCTGCTTTCTTAGTTGCATGAATGAATAAGACCCACGTCCCTCGTCTTTACGAGCGTGGTTGGTCACTATTATTGCACATGGGTTACGCTTGCCAGCACTCTACTCCACATGGGGGGACGCCCTAAGGATAGACTGGTAACGCTCACAACCAACTTGATGAATCGGAAAAAAAGTACAAAGGAAATCCTAGTAAGCCTTGGCTGTTTATTACAACGCCTTGCGCTCGAAAACGGGATCGTTTGCAAATCCTGAAATGAGACCAGTACAGGCATGCTCGTCCAACAGCAATGTCGTTAAGAAGAAATTTCACAAGTCTTGAACGAGGGCCGTTTCTCAGTAAGACCCTCGTGATCACTCAGGACTTAGCAAAAATTTCCTAAGTATGAAAGCAAAAATTTACACAAGTCTTGAATGAGGGCAGCCTCACAATAAGACCCTCATGATTACTCAAGACTTAGTAAAATTTTTCAAGTTTACAAGATTTAACAAAATCTTTCAAGTGTCAAAAGCCCATCTGGGTAATGCAATTTTTACTAAGCGTGTTACACACAATCTTATTACTACAAGATTTCATTACAACAAGCACAAATTAAAACTTCACAGTCAAGGAAAAGAGAGACAACACTATGCAAAGAAGGAATTTTATTCATTAAGGCTTTCGTCAAAAGTTACAAGCCAAGGGCTCAAGGGCCCATAATATTATTACAAAAGGGGAAGCACTAAACTGAAATAAGGAGAATTGGAAGATAAACTGCAGAAAATGAACTTTAAGCAGCATGAGCCACATCCTCATCCAGAACCACCAAAATGTTCTGAGCCACAGGGTCATGAACGGGGCCTTCTGGCTCTTGATGCTGGGCAGCTGGAGGCTCAGGCTCGTTGTTTTCGAGCGCTTGAGGATTGTTGGGCTCGTTGGCGTTGTCAGCAGAAACAAGGGCATTCTCTATGGCAGGCGCTTGAGGCTCATTATGTGCTGCTTGGGGGGCATCTTCTGGAGGATAAGCCGCCACGTACTCACTTTGAATGAGATTGACCAGGAAATCATATTCTGGCTCAGCTATGTTGGCCTCAGGGTCCTCAGGATCTTCGTCATCTTCTTCGCCTCGTTCATTGAACATGAGCCCCGTGCCTTCCACCCCGCACATGGCCGGATCTGTCAAACCTTTGTGAATGCCTTGCTCAATGGCTAAGTTGAAGGCCTTTTGAGCCTCGTCTAAGCAGTGCAGAGAGGCTGCGAAGTTGAAGGCTTTGGAATGACAGAACTTGATGAGCGCCTCCTTGTTTGCTCGCTCGAGGCTTTGGGGCCATTGGTTCATGGTGTCAGTGAATTTCCTTTCTGCTTCCAGAGCCCCCGTTCTCCAGCCGTCACGCTCGGCCTCGAGCTTCTTATAGTTCTCACCAAGTTGGGCAAACTTGTCGCTTAAACTGTTCCGAGCGTTCTCCGCCCTCGCGAAGTCACCCTGCAGCTTCTTCATCTCCTCCTCCATTTTTCTGTACTCTTCCTTGAGAGATTCGTACTTAACCTTCTAAGTGTCCAGCTCTACCTGGATTTGAGCGGGATCATTTACGCGCACCATTTTCTTGTACTTGGCTTTTCGATTAGCATAAACTGAGGTGCGCATCTGAATATTTTTGGCCCTCGGGAGTACTTGCTGCACGAGCTCGAAAGGATGAAAGTGTTAGTAAGAATGTGGGAAAATAATACCTTCTAGAGATAGTGAAATCACAAGGGAATGAGAACTTACGGAGATTATAGCGTGCACCATGTCATAGGCCACCGTCTCAACGGACTCAGTGTACAAGTGTCTGTGGTCCGCGGTAAATTGCGCCTTATCGTACAAATTCTCGCTGACAGTCTGAGCGAGCGTCCTTGGCCTCAACAGAACCGCACCCCCATCCGCAGAGCCGGAGAAGTGCCTATCCACTCGACGGGTAAAATCCCACATATGCTCTTCCTCTGAAGAGGAAGTTTCTTCGTTGCCCTTGGGGTCTTCCACCACTTGCTTACCCTTACCCGTTATTACGAGGGTGTCGGGCATCCTCTTCCTCTTACGGGAAGTTCGGTCAGCGCTCGATTGAGCCCCACTTGTCACCACGTTGGTTGGGGGCCTCACTTGATTAATAGATCGAGGGTCGGCCACTCTCGCATCCGTCGGGGGAGGAGGCCGTACCACGATCCTGTTCTCCACATGGGCTGCTCTGTTATCCCCTCGGCCTCGTTGCGTTTGAGCGCCCGGAGCCATACTTGAACTGGCGCTATGTTGGCCTCCACGAGCGTCCCCCTTGCCTGCCCCACGACCTCGGGGATTTTGATGGTCTTCTTGTTGGGCTTGACGCCTATTGGCGTTAGCAAACCTGGCAGCGTGCCTAATTCCTCCGGCCATCTCTAGGATTGTTACTCCTGCAAGAAAGGCAAAAATGAGGGTCAGAAACCCCTTAAAACACATTTTGCAAAATGCAAGTTACAAGTGCAAAGACAGACAAGTTAGCATTCCTATCTACACGTTAGTGCCCTAAAATCTAACCGTCTCTCTCCAAATCACGAGCGGGAGGGTTGTCAAGATAATGTGGGTCGTTAGTAAGACCGCAGAGGAACATAAGCTCCGCATCGTCTATTCAGTCTTTGGCTCGAATCAGGTGGGCCTCGTCCCTCAAAGCCTCCGCCAAGCTCTTGGCCCAATCCTTTGGGAAGGCAGGTTCTAGGCGATTCCTTACAAGTGAACCCTTCCCATGCGAGATCCACTCTGATGACACCCCAAAACCTTCATCTGTGGGGGCCCTTACAAAAATGAACTTTTCCTTCCAGTTTGGGCCATAAGTGGTGGAGGGGGAGTTGATTAACTTCAAATGGGCCTTCGCTTGAATGTAATAGAAGAAGCCCGCTTCAGGTGACGAGCGTGGCGAGCTGACCACTTGAAGAAGAGCATTAAAATTTCACAGGAAGGGCTCGTAACCGATGCATCTCATAAGGATCATGAAGCTCGCTATCAGTGCGAGGCCATTGGGCACGATTTGTGAGGGGTAGAGGCCCAGATCGTTCAAAATGTAGGCCACGGGGAGTGGAATCGGGAACCTCAGGCCCCCAGAGCTGACTGCATCAATATAAACCGCCATCTCACCGGGCGGCGGGCGGTTGGCGCGCTCGTGGTTAGCAGGGATTCTCCATTAGAAACGCTCATCCCAGTAGATGGGGGCCAGGGCGGACTTTTATTGGGAATGGTGCCCTGGAAATTCAATTTGTTGAATTAATTAAACTGAATTTACAGCAAGTTGTGAGTATTTCACATATTAATAATTAATGACGTGTGGTGGTATTCTCATATGAAATGTGTTTCATAGGAAAAGACTTTGAATACCGAAATCACGTGTCATTAAAGTTCTAGTCGGTAAGATAAGAATATGTTCTTATGAAGACTATAACGTGGTTATATATGATGACTAGTCTTTCGTCATAGGGAATAGTGATTCCAATTATAACACGTTGATGAATTTCAATAGGATTGGAAACATCGAACTGGACCACTGAGATTGTTCATTTTATACTGCTATCTAAAAATGAATAAAATCTCAGGAAGCATTGTACTCTTAATCCTGAAAATATTTTAGCTTTAGGCATGTAGTGTTAGTCACTGTAACATACTTGAAGTAAGGTCTCGGTAATGGGTGGCCAAAATACTTTATATGATTCGGTGACAACATGAAATGTGCTAAAGAGTTATATTGATCGAGGAATCTGTGGCCTTGCTGGAAGGTAAAAGATATCCTTGGAATAGATTTGCAAGAGTTCGAATTAAGACTTTGGCCAAAGCACTTCGCGTGATACGTCACCGAAGTTGTATGTTGAATGTGTTTCACATACAGAGAATTTGAACTTAAGGCGAATCAATAAATTTCAAATTAGAGATGAAAAATAAATGATAGTAGTTGCAATTTATTTTTCATGGATATCAACACAGAGGAGTAAAATGCGAAATTATTCTAGATCGAGAAATTCGTGAATAATTTAATTAATTTTAGAGTGCAACAATATTTATTTAGTGGAATTAAATATTGTTAAACGGTAATTAATTATTGTCATGAGATGATAATATATTAATCCGTTTGGAGCTAAAATTAATTAGTCCTGCATGTCCCCCTGCAAGCCCCAAATTGAAAACCCAAAGAGAAAATATTAAAAGGAGAAAGAGAAATAAAATTTTCAAAGTGTTTGAAAATAGCCAAGGGATTTATTTTAAGAAAATAAATCAATTTCCAAAGAGTTGGAAATGCCCGAAATTTTATTTTGGAGAAAATAAAATTTTAAATTTTTTTTTTAAAAAAAAAAAAAAATGCTGACGTGGCATTTTGCTGACGTGGCACTGACGTGTCACGCCATGTCAGTGGGGTGGGCCCCAGTTGGCGCTGACACAGCGGCCGCGTGGCGCGCCACGTGTGCGGACGGGATCGTGCCACGTCAGCGCAAACTGGCGGACGAGATTGAAAGTTGAATGGGGAGTCAACGGGTCATCGGTTAGGGTCGAATCCGGTTCAAATGGATAGGGTCAGCCGGGTGTGGGTCCGGGTCGGACCAGACCCGGACACGTGGCATGATCTGGTTGCCTACGCGTGTTTAACACGCGCCAATACACAGCCGCCATGTGGCAGCGCGTGAGGGCACGTGCCACGTGGCGTTATGTTCACGGTAGAATGCTCTGCCACGTGGCGTGATCCGATTGGCCGAGGTGTACGCGGTTTGTACGCGGGATGGTGAAATGATGATTTTGCCCTTTCTTTAATGCCTAAAAAGACCACAATACCCTTACATATTTGGCTATAAATAGGTTGCATCTTTGCTCATTTTTTCCATCATTTTTTTTCGGCCATTTTGAGTTGAAAAGATTAGAGAGCTTCTCTCTCTTTTAATTAATCTTTTAATTGAAGATTACTTAATATAGTTAAGTGGTTATATAATTAATATATAATCCACTTAATTATTATAAAATTAGGATTTTTTAATTTCTTAGAAAAATGAGTTTTTCTAGAAAATATTTTCTCGAGTATTTAGGGAAATACTCGCGGAGCCCACACTCCGAGGGTTTAGTCGGGGATATTGCGGGGAAGCTCTGCCGGTCTCACGAATGGGAAAGGAGGTGGAAAAATACCGTTAGATAGTCATGTTTGCAGTACGGTAATATTTTACATTTGTATTATTTTAAGCATGATAAATTCTATGCTCTTAAGTGTTAATTGCATGTGAGATATTTATCTGCTTAAGTGATTTAAAATTAATTATCAATTGCATGTATGTACTTGAGTAGATCCGGCTAAGTCTTCCGCTTTGTATTAAAATGTTTTAGAAATATTTTAATAGTTGTATTATAATAAACATTTTAAAATATGGTCATGTACCGCTACTGTTTTGGGCCCACCGCCCAACAACTTTATCTCCCCCCAAGTGATGGTGCTAGGAGTCTCATCTGGAGTACGCTCGGTCGCTTGCATGCCCGAGCCTTCACCCTCTTTGGGCCCCTTGGCTTTCTTGGTTTTCTTGGTTCTCTTGCCCTTACCCTTATCACGGGATCTTTCAGAGGGCCACGCTACTTTCTCGGCTGCCGGCACCGAAGCGGCGATTGCCACCGTCACGGTATGACGATGAGGGTGAGTCGCACTCTCAGTAATCGGGAGAGTCACCCCCTGCCTCTCCACCTCCATTGCCAAATTCATCTCTTCGAAGAGATGCTCTACTCCGCCTGGGTTTCTTTCGTCCATGGCCATAACGGCAGCACCCAACTCTTCGTCTCTAGGGGAAGCCGGAGGAGATGAATTATGAATGGCCATCTCTTCGACTTCTCGGACAAACTCTTCTACGTGATGTTCGGCCATAGCAGTGTTGGAACTTGAAAGGGATTTGGTGATTTTAGGAGAGGAAGATTTTTGAAGAAAATGGGAATTTCTAGAGAATAGAAGACTAAGGAATCGCTGAATCCTAATTATGATTCTAAGGTTAGCAGAGTTAGAGAATTTCACCGAAGATTACCTTGAAATTTCTAGAAAAGCTTGCAGGAAAGGTTGGAATGCTCTGAAACTGGTTGGCAAAGAATTTCTCTGCAATAGGATGCTCTGAATATTAGTTTGCGTAAAAGATGGAATGGATACAGAATCCCTTATTTATAGGGATGGAGGTTGGTACGTTTCTGGCAAAAATTCAAAATCGTAATCATTGCCCTCCTAGGAAACCGTTCACTTTATTGAAACGTCGCGTACTTCCCGAGTCCCACGCCCCCCACGCGCATCAGCATTTAATGCTTAGACGCTCCAAGTGGTCAGAAGAAAGGACTACATTTAATGCTTGAATGTTACAAGCGGTCAGTTGAAGAGATAGCATTAATATCGTGATCAGAAGGAAGATTGCCCAACACGCCAAACCCCATATGAGCGTCACGCTCGAGGGATTGCATTGGGAAAAATTCTACAGCCCTTATCACTAAGGACTACAGAATTGGGGGGCAAAATGATGGGGTCAAAATGCGCTCGTCCCACGTTTGGACACGTAGCACTTCCAAGATGACGACACCTGTCCTGTGATTACGGCAGTCATACACGAGCGCTGAAACCCTCAAAGCGCCAGTATCCTCAAAGAGCACGTGCTGTCTCTGTCACCTTAACACGTGATCATTGTTACCACTCTCCCACGAGCGTCATTCACGCTACATGGTTAACGTTCCAATCAATCAAGGGAAGCCCTCTTCGAGCGCTACATTCCCTCAGAGAGGCTTCCGCTCCAATTCGTTACACAAGCCTTGGCCTTCATCCCCCAGCGGATTCCTTGGCCACCAAGGCTTTAGTTGACAACGAGCGTGCTCTCAAGCCCTCGTTACCAACCCCCAAAACGGCTCTCTGACACACCGTACATGCCCGCGCACCTACCACTGTTGCCATCACCACCTTTCACCAGCTTTTGCAGAGAATATTCCTCCTAGGTTTCTCTCGCAATGGCACGTGTTAGGGCAACATTCGGCCAGGACCACACGGTGCAAATGACCAAAGGGTCCCTGACCCTCAACTATAAATAGGCGAGGTCATCTTCTCCACTGTAAGCACTTCCATTACAGCAACTTCATACTTAGCTTACTTTCTCTTTCAGAACTCCATCTGACTTGAGCGTCGGAGAGCCAAACTGGGTATCGCCCCCAGTTCCCCCAGCTTGGCCTTCTGAATTTGTCTGCGTGTTTGTCCTAGCAGGTAGAACCCCCATATTTTCCGGCGACTTTCCGGTGGTTTCCTCACTTAAACAAATTCTAAAGTGATTGGACTCTGTACCCATATTCAGACCCATCATACATAATATAACAAAATTTAATTAGATTTATGTCTAACAGATTTTGAGATCTATACGATAACACATTTTGATATTTCAACCATATAGTTCTAATTAAGGAGTCTTAAATTCTAGATAACTTCAATAAACAAAAGTTTTGGATAAACATTAAATATTTGAAAACTATTATTATTTACATAATATAATAAAATTCATTGAGACTATCCACGTCAGTGTGGATAGACTCAAGGGTTCTGAATTATATATATATAGATTTGATCTCAACATAAATTAAATCATTGCGGTCCAACGTCTGAGGGTGTCCACATTGTCATCTTACCATTAAAATCATTGCGGTTTGGGGTTGCCCAGTTCCTAATTTTTGAATCTCTATCGGCTATATATATATATATATATTTATTTATTTATTTGTGTGTGTGGGGAACTAAATATACTTATTTATCAAATTAAATAAATATTCTAATTAATCAATTGTGTATCTAACATATTTTCTCAATTCCTACTTTCCGAAATCTATTTTCTTTCTTTCTTTCGTTTTTTTTTTTTTTTTTTTCTTGTTTTTTTTCAAAATCTATTTTCTAATGTCTATCACATATACCAAAACTCTAACAAAAACCAACAATAATGCAAAATAAAATATTTTTGCGTGACGGTAAGGATTATAATCAATAATAACACAAAATTTAAATAAATAAATCGAATAGAAGATCGCCTCGACAATATGAGAAGATTACCTTAGATGGTAACCACTTGCAAGTTGCAATCATCACCTTACACATTGCTTTATAAGCTCTTGGGGAAATCACATATTCACATGCTATGGATGATGGGGACGGAAATGCATCACGTGGGAAACATTTGGGGCGTCTTTTAGAATTTCAATATTTTATAGGTCCTTCACTTTTAGTATTTTATTATCAGACAAAAAAAGAGAAACTAACACAGCACTCACACTTCTCCAGTCACCGCCTGCGACGCTGAAGTCCACTCCCATAATTCCCCAAATTTGATTCCCGAAAACTAAATTTCGATCATTTCAGCTTAATTCTGTGCTTTCTCCGTTGTCTTCCTTGGATTCATTGACTGCGGAATAGCTGCAGAGGCCCAATCGCGCAGCATTTCTTCAGTTTGCGATCGTATGATTCTCCGATCTCAGTATTATGTTTATGCTTGCTTGAATTAGCTATTAGAAGTTTTTATGATTTTTATTGTTTTGATGATTATGGTTGCTTTGATTGTGAAATCTGATTATTTTATGATTTTGGTTTTTCTCCTTGATTGATGTTTGATGGATCTAGGAATTATCTTAAGATAGGATTTCATATATGCCCTGTTTTTGTGGATATGAAGGCATTATGTGACACTGAGGTCAGAAGTATAATCCGGGTATATCTGATTTACGTAGCAGTAGCACTATCTGAATTTCTGATGTAATATTCCCAGCCAAACCAGTAGATTGGACTTTGGAGTTACTTTGAATGACATGTAACTATGTAAGTACTAGAATTTGGCACTATCATGCCACTGCGAGAAGCATTTTGGTCGGCAAGTAACTATACTGTTCTGTGTTTACTTCATTGTCAGTCCAGCTTGACCCATTCATGTGGATTTGCCGTTTTGCCTATTGTTGTATTTTCCTTCCTCCAACATAAATTTCATCTTTCGTGCAATATGTGGATGTGCTTTTCTGATAGATGAACTGCTAAAATTTGATGTGTTTGAAGTGTTTCATCTAATTGCACGCTAAAGAGTTCTGATTGGTAAGAAAACCTGTGTGCCATTTTTGCACTAAGGTCTTACAATGCATCTTTTTCTGAAGGTTGTTAATCTAGGATGGCCTTGGTGACCACAGCTGAAGTTTGTGATGCAAATCCACAACTCATTGTGAGTGGTGAGCTCCGAGCACTCCAGCCCGTTTTCCAGATATATGGCAGGCGCCAAGTCTTCTCTGGGCCTGTTGTCACGCTCAAAGTGTTTGAAGATAATGTTCTGGTACGTGAATTTCTCGAGGAGAAGGGTAATGGAAGAGTTCTTGTTGTTGATGGTGGTGGTAGTCTGAGATGTGCAATATTGGGTGGTAATCCTGTTGTACAAGCTCAGAACAATGGTTGGGCTGGTATAATAGTTAACGGCTGTATAAGGGATGTGGATGAAATCAACGGTTGTGACATCGGGGTGAGAGCTCTGGGTTCACACCCAGTGAAAGCCAACAAGAAAGGCATTGGAGAAAAGCATGTTCCTGTTAATATTGCTGGCACCAGAATATGTGATGGAGAATGGCTTTATGCAGATACTGATGGTATTCTGGTGTCTAAGACAGAGCTTTCTGTTTGAAAGAGCATGCACCTCAATTGCTGGAAAATGGAATTTGATGTATGCTCTTGGTTCATGGTTGAACCGGTATTGTATGTTTGCTTTTTCGTAACTGTATCCTCGATTTCGAGTCCACGTGGAACTTAAGATCATTAGGTCCGGCGCTATTTTTATTGTGGAAGTTAATGTCAAATGATATTATATACAGACATGTGGTTTGAGCTTGGTTTCCTACACCCCTTTGTGTCTGTTTTTATTTCTGTCTGATAGCTCTGTTTGTTTTCTTTACCCCTATATTTTCTTTTACCGGAACGCAATGGTCCTGGTGTTTTGGAAAGTTTTCCAAGCAGGTGAACAGTAAGTAATTAGCTCAATTCCCTTCCCCACCCGCCCCTTCGATGGTATTTTTACCAGTTCGAAGAAGAGCATTCTAGTGGAACCATTTTGCCTATGCAAAACAGATTTCAGACCGAAAACTAACGAAACATGGTAAAATGTTAGTGAGGGCTTACGGTAGTACGGTACATATATTTTAGAATCAATTCGATGAAACATAAATTAAATATGAATTTGCTATAATGCATAGAAGTAGATAAGAGAATATCCACATGGCATGGGTTTATTAGGTGAAAAGTGTCTAACTCGATAAAACATGATAAAATGATATTTTTAAACATATTCGTACAAATGGGCGACATAAAACCAATAAGCATGATGAACATGTTGATCTTTTCTTTTTTCTCTATTTAATTCTACCACATTTTCAACTATAAATTGAACCACATCCAAAAAAAAAAAAAAAAAAAAAAAACACGTAATATTAATATGAATTCTCTCTCTCGATTCTATTATATTCAGTCCTGCTTTCCTTTGAGATTTTGCTGAAATTATATGGCGCTACTTCAATGATCATTAGAATAGTGCGATCTGATGCAAGGACTTGTCTATGACGCATAGTTTTTCATGGTTACATCTGACAGAGGAAAGATAATTGTGATTACATTTTTTTGTCAGTGCTTGTGATATTTCTAAATCTATTAAATCATCCAGCTGACAAGTCTATGTGGTGAAATAGGATACTAGTATCTACTCACTTACAGTACTTGGAGTGTACATCTCTTAAATAAAACTTATATATAATGTAGTGTAAAGTAAAAATAATTATGTCAAGATACTCTTTCAGCTCTGAAAAATGATTTCCAGAGGAGTGGTGAGATTTGTTATGGCGAGAACGAACTACATAGGCTCGGACAAATTTGATCAAATCAGTATTTTACCTCCTAGGCTTGATATTAATCAAGTTCTACCATTTCAGGTGAAAGATGGGTCAATATCCAGTGAAAAGGGTAGGAAACTAGGAATGAATATGAATTTTTGCAATTTGAAATTCCAGAGGCGGATATATCTTTGCTTCCTTCGGTAAGTCTACAGATTCTGGTTGGTGTTGTCTTATTAGTACCTCCATAAATAGTCTCTTGTTTACATTCCTTTGTTATGTATGGGTCAGGGTAGAGCTGTCTTATTAGTACCTCCATAAACAACCAAATATTCATACACAAATTTGAATTACTTATTTAAATATTTGTTATTTGTTCAAATATAAATATACTTAAATATGACTATTTGTATTAAATATATATATGTATATATAATAAAATACCATATTATATATATATCTATAATATAATACTACATTATATAAAAATATTTTAATATATAAACCCTAAGCATATATTAAATACTTTATATTAAAAATACTATATATTATTCTTTTTAATTAAATAATATATATATATATATATATATAAAAGCCAACAACGGCTACTATATACACCGTATCATATGATCTTAACATTCATATGTGTGTGTGTATATATATAACCCTCAAACATATTATATTCATGTATATCAACTTAAGTATAAGTTTTTATGGCATATAAAAAAAAGGGATGAAAGTTTAAATAACTAAATAGTTAGATTTAGTGGGTTGTTGAATAAAGAACTTTTATGTTAATATAAAATATTCACTTATACATTTGTAGAACAATATCTGCAATTTGAGGAACTATTGTATTATTTAACTATCTTATATGAATAACTTAATGAAGAATTATTTTCTTAATATGAAACATTTATATTTGAATTTTTAAAATTATATCTAAACATTGAGAAATTATTGTGTTATGCCACCGTTAAATGTTAAATGAAGAACTTTTCTTTTAACATAAAGTATTTATATTTAAATTTGTAGAACTATATCCAAATATTAAGGAATTATTGTGTTATGCAGCTTTTAGATGTTAATTTGTAAATCTAAAATTCATATGTATTTGCATGTATGTGTGTGAGAGGGCGTGAAAAAATAAGGATGAAAGTTTAAATAATTACATTTGTATGTATATTAAACCTTATAAACAAAATATTTCAATAAATTCTTTTTTCAAAATAAAGAAATTATACTCTAAGTAGCAACGGATTTTCGTTGCTAAATTATAAATTTTCTATTAGATTTTCAACAACTATTTATAGCAACGGATTTTCCGTTGCTAAATTATGAATATTATGTCAATTTTTTAATTAATTTTTTATAGCAACGGATTTTTCGTTGCTAATATTTTAATTATTTATTTATTATTATTATTTTTTAATTCCATATAGCAAAGAAAAATTCGTTGCTAAATTAGCCACGGATTTTCTGTTGCTAACATAGCAACGAATTTTCCGTTGAAAATATTGAAAATTATTGTATTATTTTTTATTAGATTTTTATTTCAATAGCGACAGATTTTTCGTTGCTAAATTATAAATATTTTATCAAATTTTTAATCAATTTTTTTATAGCAACAAAATATTCGTGGCTAAATATTTATATTAAATATTTATTTTTAATTACTTTTTATTTCAGTAGCAACGAATTTTTCGTTGCTAAATCATAAATATTTTATCAAATTTTTTAATCAATTATTTATAGCAACGAAAATATCCGTTGCTAAATATTTATTAATAAATTTTAATTGGAATAGCAATTAAATTTCCATCGCTATATATACCAATTTATTTATTTTTTTATTATTTAATTTTAACAACAAAAAATTCGTTGTTATTTTATTCCATATATAGCAACGAATTTAACAACGAAAATTCCGTTGCTAAAGCAACTAGCCACGAATTTATTGTTCGTTGCTAAATAGTAACGAATAATTTTCGTTTCTAAATTTTCGTTACTATTTGACAGTTTTCTAGTAGTGTAGTATTCTAAATATGCCAACACATTCTATGGGTGTTGTTTCCTATCCTATGTTGTGGCCGCTCTCGCGGCTATGGTTACTGTTAATCCCGTTCCCTATATTGATGATGGCTTTACCCTGGATTAAGCCATTTATCATAAAAGAAATTTAATACAGATATTCTTTGATCAGTAGGACCTTGCGACAGATCTAACTTTTATTTATTTGAGCTATCATCGGAGTTGTAAAAATATAACTAACACAACAGAAAAATAGAAAAATCCTGCTGGTCCAAAATCGAACAATCAGAGGGGTGGATTGAAACAACCTCAAAAATAAAAGTAAGTGCAACCTGAGAGGTTGTTGAAACAACCTCGAAAATAAACATGAGTGATTCAAGAGAAAAGCATGTAGGAAAGAAGCTTTTTTATTAGAGGACTTTAACTTAGAATTTGACTTGCTTTCATTACAAATGGCAAAGGACTAGCTCTATATATACTACTCAATAGAACATTTTAGATACCTAATAAATTAATTGGAAGATAATTCTAATACTAAAGAAATAAACCTAGATTTCCTAATACATAACAGATAATTCTAATACTAAGAAAAAGTATAAATTAATTGGAAGATAATTCTAATACTAAAGAGATAAACCTAGATTTCCTAATATATAATAGATAATTCTAATACTAAGAAAATATTTACTTTCTTGGTTTATTATCTAGTTGGATTTAATATGACCATGTTCAAATTTTGTTAAATATCCAATTTAATTTGTTTATTGTGCTGGTTAATTAAATCTCCTTTTTAGAGTTATTAATTAGCATATTGTGTTTTGGTTAATTAAAAACTCCTTTTTAGAGTTATTAATTAGCATATTGTGTTCTAATATTTTCTTGGGCTTTGTTAAGTTTACTATAACGGGGAATTCCCGAAAAATCCCAAAATGGGGACTCAAATTTTTGTTTGCTCCCCATTTTTCAAAAAAACATTCTTTTGCTCCCCAGACGAGAGGCAAAAATTTTCGTTTACTCCTAATTTTTCGCATACGTGGTATAAAAACTCAAGGATCACGTAACTAAATCCTCAAATAATGTATATTTTTTGCAATATGATGTAAATACTACCTTCTATTCCGTTATTGTTTTGCTCTTTCACTCTTAAGAAAGATACATCTCAGTTACCTGCAAATTTTATTTCCGAAACTTTATCCTATAGAGAAATACCACGGAAATCAGATGTGAGCTGGTCACACATCATAATCGATGCGTTTCAGTGCATTATATTGATATAATGATTTGCCAAATACGAATCTTATCTCTTCCGAGATGCAGAAATAGCTTTCTAAATGTATAACATCTTCAAAACTCCATGTAAGTAGTATCTGTCTGAATCACCAACAGAAATAGAATATCCATGTCAAAGATTAAATACATTAACATGTAAAGGATAAACAACAATATTGACATTCAGAATAAGTGGAAATCTGTCTCCGATTATCTTCATTTTATACAAAAAACCCTCTGGAATTCAATAAAACCATGCCCTAAATAATTTTGTCTCATCTCTATGCAAAGTCGTACTAGGCATTTCATGCTTAGCCCTCGCTTCATGGCAACAACCCGCTGAGTACCTGATTTACCTCCTCTCACTTGCTTCGTCGGGCCGGGGTGTGAGGGGCCCTTAGGGTTGGGGATTCAACCTTTTTGCGACAAGAATGGACCACGTGAATAAACTACACCAAAATGCACAATCAGAGTAGCAACAAATAGGAATTGATAATTGTTAAAGCCATAAGGTGGTTTATTGAGATGTCAATACCAGTGAATATGCGTAAAGATCAATCATACGACAATACATGTGCCAACAAATTGGCCAAGATGGAGCATACGCTGAGCAATCATTTTGCTAGATGGATTGAGCCTTCTATGCAGGTGCTGGCCCAGCTGGATAGGGAGTGATTTAACCTTTGGGCTCTTTTTGATCAAAAAAATAAAGATCAATCCTAGTTTCTCTAAACAGCTAAACTCCCCAACAGGATAGTATTCTATATGGAGAACTAACAGTGAGCATCATAAAACATAAAGTAGGCAAACTCAAGTTTATTGCATCATGTTCTTGCAGCTTCTCCTGCCAGAATTGCAACAGATCCGTAACAGTATTCACACCAAGGTCGGTCTGCAAAGAGTTTCCAAGCTTTCCTCCCAGCCTTTTCCTTAAACAAGCACTTACATATTCAGAAATGATGTTGATGCTTTTCACAAGTAAATAATATCAATTATCACCATTTAGAAAGTTTTATCTTTGCATTAAATAAAATCCAAATGAAAATCAACTAACATTTTAAATTTCTTTATAGGTAAAGACTCGAGCAATTTCTTAACAGAGACACAACAGCTTGTTGAGCAGGCTTGTTCATACCACTCGCTGGTTTGGCCATCAACTTATCATATAAAAAATATACATTCAGACTCGGAATAGAAATATCCATTGGACGAAAACTCCAAAGGCAGTAATCTCAAAACGCCAAGGAAGTTGGTCTATCATTTAGACATGTAACCGATGATAATGAAGACAAGAAAAAACTGACCGAACCAGTTCTGAGTATGAAAGGTATACCCAGCCCTTTTACCTAAATAATACAAGAAGTAAAAAGAATTGCATTAAGCAACAAACATACCAGAAAATATTATACTCTGATATCTAGAACATTTAAGCTGCTGTTGCATCCAGTTAGAATTAGTCCTCATCTTTAAATAGCCAAGTGACCTGCAAGCCTGCTCTTTGATATCCTTTTGTCTATTGCTGCACTAGTTGAGCTCATTTGAAACACACAGAACAATTTATCAGGACAGCCAAAAAAACAGTTATGCATAATGAAATAGAGTGCAAAAAAGTGAACTTGGAAGCCTTGTCACCTGGATATTTGAAAATTTGAACACAATATTCATCCTGAAGATTATTTGTACTGGGTTATTAAGTCCAACTTGGCCATTTGTACTGAAGATTATCTCGCCACCCACATTTCTTCGCTGTCCAATCAGAATACGCCAGCTGGATGGCCTCCACACGGCACTTGAAGTTAATGCCCACATATAATTTTGTTTTACCCTAGATTAAGTACGATTACTTTTCTGATTATTTGCATAGGCATTTGAGGAGCAAATAAGTAATATAAAATACTGAAATAAAAAATGTAGCCAATTTTATATATGAATAACCAAATCCCATTAACATATTACTAGAATATGTGCACATTACCAGGATATCTTGAGAGCTAACGCAAATGTCCTCCATCTAGTAATATGTAGATTGAAGTCGAGAAAAATAAAAGGACAGATTATGAACTAATTGTTGACTATATATATTAGGAAAGTTTTTATTTCCCTCTGTTACGGGATCTAATCCCTGGTATTAAGTCCCTAATCTAGTATTTAACCTATTGTTTTGCTAGAGTTGTAATGATTCTCTCAAGCAATGAAATAATTCAATATTTTCTCTCTTACAGTTTATACACTTAGAATTTAACATGGCATCAAAGCCATACGATTCTAACCGTTCGTAATCGGCATCATCATCTGCCCAAACCGCAACAATGGAAGACGAAATCTCGTCTCCGGCGTTGACCGACGCAGCAGCAGCCTTGTCTGAACAGATTGCCAAGTTACTACAGCAACACAAACCACAACCCCAACAATCAAATTCGGACAGCCAAGTCACAATAGACATCAAATTAAACCACAACAACAATTATACCTTATGGGCACGAATGCTCGAAATTGCAATCGGGGCACGCGGACGGATCAGCCACCTAACCGGTCATCACGCACCACCGACCGAAAAAGATGAAGCATATCAGGCTTGGAAGCAAAGGGATCTCCAAGTATTCGGTTGGATCACTCAAGCAATCGAACCGAATCTGGTACCGCAATTCATCCATTACCCCACAACACGAGAACTATGGAAAGGGCTGTCAACGACCTATCAATCCAGGGAAGACAGCCTTCAAATCTTTGATCTTATGACCAAAGCGGATCGAATCCAACAAGAGCACACATCCCTGGAGGAATACTTTAGCATCTGCAAAAGCATCTAGGCAGAGATTGATAGGAGGCGGCCGAATCCGATGGAATTTCCCACGGATATTACAAAGTTCAACCAAATCCAAAATGAACATCGGCTGTTTAAATTTCTTTCCGGCCTAAATCCCGAGTTCGAAGCCATTACCAGAGACATCCTAAAGGAGGGTACTCTTCCCTCAGTCGATGGCGCCTACGCCATAGTCCGCCGGGAAGCCACCCGGAAAGCCATTCTTGGCCCATCGGCAGCCTCCAACGAGGCGAACCCATCATCGAGAATCGGGATGGGGATGACGGTTCAGGGACAAGGGTCGAAGGTGAAACAGGGCACGCATAAACCCACGCGCCGCCCGGATCCTCCAAGGAACTCACCGGCGACCGCATATTAGGACAGATCTGAGCTTGAATGTGACCACTGTGGCAAGAAGGGTCATCTAATGAAAGGGTGCTTTGAACTTGTGGGGTTCCCGGAGTGGTGGGAGCAGCGAAAGAAGGTTCCGGATCGGAACCGCAGCACGGTGGCGGCGGTCACCAACGGCCCTGCCGCCGGAGATGATACCGGAAAGATGGGAGTAGTTGCAGCAGGTATCGGCTGACGGAAGGGGGGGACCTCCACTTCCAGCGGCGGCTCTCAAGAGAGAGGAAATGAATCCTCTTCATTTTATGTATCAGGTATAGGGCAAATGGGGGCAGAATTACCCCTTTGCCCCTCACTTAATCTTGTTGGTACATGTGGGATTCCCGTTACTGCTGATTCTTATAATTTAAAAAACCCACAGTGGATTTTCGACTGTGGAGCCACTGATACTGTTACATATGACCCCTCTGATATAATTGTTGGTCAAACCCCGAAAAAAGAGACTGTTCAAACTGCTAGTGGGGAGATTGTTCCGGTTAAGGGAGGGGGTGTGATTGAACTTACTCCGTCCTTAAAGCTGTCAAATTGTTTGCTTATTCCCTCACTATCAAATAAGCTACTATCTATCAGTCATGTTACCAAGGAGCTGAATTGCACTGTTCTAATGTATCCCTCGTTTTGTGTACTGCAGGATATCCGTTCGAGGAAGATAATTGGTCGTGGCACTGAACGAGGGGGTCTTTACTTTGTGGATGAAGTCACTACTGGGGGGCGAACACTAATGGCTCAAGGGACAGATGATAGGCATAGTTGGTTGTGGCATCGACGCTTGGGACATCCCTCTGATGGTTATTTAAAAAAATTATTTCCTAAGTTTTCTAGTACTCATTTGTCTTGTGATACTTGCGCTTTGTCAAAAAGTCATAGACAGTCATTTCCTTTGAATAATACTCGGGTTGATATTCCATTTTCTCTGATTCATTCTGATGTGTGGGGTCCAGCTCCAATCACTGGAGGGGGAGGTTTTCATTATTTTGTGTCCTTTATTGACGATTGCACACGAATGAGTTGGATTTATTTTCTCAAAAACAAATCAGATGTCTTTGATAAGTTCACTCATTTTTATCAGATGATTCGTACTCAGTTTGATGCCCAAGTAAAGATTCTTAGGTCTGATAATTGGGGGGGGGGGGGGGGGATTTGTTAACCATAAAATGCAATCTTTTTTCTCTGATAATGGTCTAGTTCATCAAACCACATGCCCACATACACCTCAACAAAATGGGGTAGCAGAACGAAAAAATAGGTTCCTCTCGGAGATCACATGGGCCTTAATGATTGAGTCTCATGTTCCCTCGTATTTTTGGCCTGAGGCGTTAGCTACTGCTGCTTACCTTGTTAACCGTCTCCCCACCAAAATACTACGCTTCCGCACACCACTACAAACCCTTAGTGAGTCCACTAAAATTCCTCCTCCACTGTCTCTTACACCGCGTGTGTTTGGTTGTTTTGTGTTTGTCCACATTCCCACAACCCACAGAACCAAATTCGATCCCTGTGCAGAAAAATGTGTCTTTGTGGGATATGGAACACACCAAAAGGGTTACAGGTGCTTTAATCCCAAAACTAAGAAGATGTATGTCACAATGGACTGTGATTTCTTGGAAACAGAGTATTTCTTCCATTCAAGCCAACCCAGTGATCAGGGGGAGAGTGAAAAGGATCCCCTGAATTGGCTATGTGCAACCCAGCTCTCTACTTGCAGTGATTCGCCCCCTCCCAGTACGGAAGTACAGCAGATTCAAGGTAGTGCCACACCCCCATTATCCTCCTCGACCGATATCCCAGAGGTTAGTACAGATGATTTCGAGAATATAACTATAAATACTGGTCCCATTTCTGCTGTCTCTAACACTGCAGGTATAACAGAGACTGATAGATATGTGCTCCCGACGCGAAGTACGCGCGGAATACCACCCAGACGGTATCTCCCAGAGCACGAGTCTCGATCGCAGCAGTACCCTGTGGCTCACTTAGTCAGGGGGAGCCTTACAAACTCAGCAAAAGCTTTCGCTGCCGCCATTTATGCGGATGAGGTACCGAGGAGTGTAGAAGAAGCTATGGGAGTTCCTGAGTGGAAAAAGGCAATGGATGAAGAGATGAGTGCCTTAAAAAAGAACAACACATGGGAGGCATGTCACATACCACCTGGAAAGAAACCAGTTGGGTGCAGGTGGGTGTATACCATTAAAAGGCGAGTCGATGGGTCTGTTGAGCGCTACAAAGCGCGTCTGGAAGCAAAAGGGTATACCCAAACGTATGGGGTGGACTATGCAGAGACTTTTTCTCCTGTAGCAAAGATTGACACCATCCGAGTTCTACTTTCAGTTGTTGTGAATCAGAATTGGCCCCTCCACCAGTTTGATGTTAAAAATGCTTTCCTCCATGGGGATCTAACGGAGGAGGTATATATGGAAGTTCCCCCAGGGTTCTCTCATGAGTTTGGCACGCAGGAGGGGTGTAGGCTCAAGAAAGCGTTGTATGGTCTCAAACAATCACCCAGGGTGTGGTTCGGGAGATTTACTGTCGCTATGAAAAAATATGGGTATGCGTAGAGCAACTCTGATCATACTCTTTTCCTCAAGAGAAAGGGCGAGAAGATTACATGTCTGATTATATATGTCGATGACATGGTAATCACAGGGAATGATATAGAAGAAATGGGGAATCTTCGGAAAAGCTTGTTTGGAGAATTCGAGATGAAAGACTTGGGGAACTTAAAATATTTCCTTGGAATTGAAGTGATGCGGTCCAATGAGGGGGGTTTATCTGTCACAAAGGAAGTATGTTCTCGACTTGTTAGCAGAAACAGGAATGGTGGACTGTAAGCCTAGTGATACACCTATGGCAAGCAATCACGGGCTCAAAATCGTTGAAGGGGCTGAACCAGCTGACCGTAGAAGATATCAACATTTGGTCGGGAAGCTCATATACCTCTCACATACTAGGCCAGATGTCGCTTATGCTGTTGGAGTGGTAAGTCAGTTTATGCATGACCCCCAAAAACACCACATGGATGCTGCACTCAGGATGTTGAGGTACTTGAAGGGACATCCAGATACTGGAATCCTCTTTAAGAGGAATGGTCACCTCCAAATAGAGGCCTATACGGACGCAGATTGGGCGGGAAATCCGTTAGATAGAAGGTCGACTTCAGGCTACTTTACCTTTGTGGGAGGAAACCTAGTCACCTGGAGGAGTAAAAAGCAGAAGGTTGTGGCACTTTCGAGTGCTGAAGCAGAATTCAGAGGGATTGCTAAGGGGGTTTCAGAGTTGTTATGGTTGAGGAAACTGATGACTGAGCTGGGTTTCCCACCAACGGGAGCTTGTTCCCTAAAATGTGATAACCAGGCGGCTGTCCATATATCCGAAAACCCGGTCCAGCATGACAGGACAAAGCATGTGGAGATTGACAGGCACTTCATCAAAGAAAAGTTGGAAGGAGGAATTGTCTCTCTTCCATTTGTACGATCAGAGGATCAATTGGCCGACATTCTCACAAAAGCTGTTACGGGCCACGTGTTTCATAGTACTTTGCACAAGTTAGGCGTTGGGCATCCCCACGACCCAACTTGAGGGGGAGTGTTGACTATATATATTAGGAAAGTTTTTATTTCCCTCTGTTACGGGATCTAATCCCTGGTATTAAGTCCCTAATCTAGTATTTAACCTATTGTTTTGCTAGGGTTGTAATAATTCTCTCAAGCCATGAAACAATTCAATATTTTCTCTCTTACGGTTTATACACTTAGAATTTAACACTAATTTCTTAATCCATGGAAGTCTCAAATTTCTTATGGTAACTGTACAGCCTGCCAAGCACCTAGGTTGTGTATTGCATGCGAAAATATTTTCTCAAGTGCAATGATGGATGTGGTAGTCTCGCAAAGATGTCACTGAAGATCATGAGGTCAGTTTTCCAAATCCAAGAAGTAAGAATGGTAGAACTAATTAAAAAAATGAAATTCTAAACGTGCAGGTACATTTTCCTGTTGAGATTCTAGGAATTGAAAGAGCCCACCATCTCGACAAGCAACCTCTAGATTTCCTAAAAAGCTAACTCATTTCAACTATAGAAATGCTTATTATGCATTCAACTGAGAAAATAAATTAACATTATTATATAAAAAATGTTAAGCCAATTTGAGGAACTGTAAAAAACATGAGTTACCTCTAGATTTGGTGACAGGGCCAGTCCAGAACTGTTGAGATTGCGTATCATGTAGCCCCGGAGATCCAAACTTTTTCCTGTAAACAAGAATTTAAATATTTGAGCCTTTGAGGAACTTCATTGATAAAGGTTTTTGAGATGTCAATACCAGTACGAAGATCGATCATAGTGCCAAACTCCACCAACAGGACAATATCCTTACAAGCAAAACCAACAATGAGCATCATAAACTAGACAAACCCAGTCTTTAGAATCGGGCAAAAATCTGTTGGGTTATACTTTTCCCCCGCTTCCGACACGGAAGTTGAAATTTATTGAAATTGAAAAAAGTAAATACGTACAGTCTATTCATCACGTCATCGGCATGGAAAAGTAGCCCTAAACATGATCAAAGATATTTTCGCTCCGAGGAATTGCTAAATCCCTCGTGAGACTCCAGTTCTTCCGTCTCTCACACTCACATCTTCTCTACTTCTTCCTTTCCCTCCACCATCAATTGAGAAACTGTGAATCCAAAACCTCTCTTACTTATAGCCGTAATTGTGATTTTCTTTCCATTTGCTAACCCCTTGCAAATCCAATCTTCCCTTAATAAAGCCCATTTAACAAACTCCTTTTAATTTAGGCAACATTATTAACGGTCAAAAATTTTCTTTATTTTTTTTGGGATCAACGGTCAAAATTTTTATTAATGGCCTTAAATTTTATTTATCTTTTTTCTTTTGAAAGAATGGCCTCAAAAATATTATTTACACGTGTTTACTTAAAAAAATCTTGATATTGACCACGGTCAAATAATAAAAATAGATTAAGGGAAAAAAAATTGATAAATACTTAATTTTCGTCAAATAACTTTTGTAATTTTCAAGTAAAATATTTTAAATTTAAAATATAAGATGCATGAATATATATAGATAGATAGATAGATAGATAGATATATAAATGCGCAATTTCTAATAGAAAGTATAGATATATTTTCTAATTAGATTCTTAATAATTTTAATTTATACATATTCCTGCTAAATATGTCATTACAATATGTGTCTATCCAATGAGAATTGAATTCTGGTACGTGCTAATCAAGACTATAATTCTAATTCTAAATTTTAATTCGGTGAGTTTTTTTGAAAATCTTAATTAAGATAATCTTCTGTTTGAATAGTGAACTAGACTCTATGCCCGTTGATTTAGTATGGATTATTTTTTCTTTTTCTTTTTCTTTTTTTTTTTTAAATACAAGACATTGTAACAGTTTCAATATAATCAGACCTAATAAAGACAATCTCAATATATAAGTACCTACATATCTTAATTATTAAGCTTTTATTGCTTTCTAGTTTCCCCATCAGGCCATCACGAATCTATAGACGACCCTCTTTCAAGCTAGATTTTTCCCAAGTCAGAGAATTAAGATTCAATCACGAATACTAGTCAATAACATTACATAGATCGAATAATTTAATTTCATCTCTTAGGTATCCCACAATTTGATTTATCCTTTCAGAACTCAATATATATAGTTGCTTATTTTTTGCAATTTTTTCAATTATGAAATCTAACAAACAATTAAGTGAAAGAAACCACCGCAAGAGAAGATGCCGATTTCATAGATTTTACATTAAATTCGTTATGCGTCATTTGAACCAAATTAATCGTATTCTTAGAGTTGAAATATTTTCATATTTTATATCTAAATTAAAGATCAATGTATGCAAATGAAACACATTGGCCTTTACCGGATATGCTAAAGATTATCAATAAGGAAGCCCTGATGTAGTTGGTTGTTGCTGTATTTCAAAAAAAAAGAAGAACACCATGCACCACATGCTTGTAACCCTCTTCATATACAGACTTCTTATAACAGTCATCTATATAGTCCTCAATTTCCTCCCTTTTATATGTTATGCAGGGATAAGCATGACAACACAGGCAGCCATTCAGTGGGAAAGAACCACAAGTGCAGGTACGTTCGTCCAATTTGACAATATATTGATCATCATGCATCTGTACTTCAAACTCACACCCACCAGCCCATTGAGGAATGCAATTATTAGCAAAATTACAATTTTTGTTCAATTTTTTCCTCAAGTTTGGACAGATAATTCCTTCATATGTCCCCATCCCCAACCTTTTGACTCCAAATCTGTTCATAATCCTAATTCTTATCCATTCAAACGTACCTACTACAGCCTTCTCTCTTGCAGGTATGATAAGATTGTTCCAGGATTCACAAATATTGTTCACAAGAACATCAGACTTACATGTAGTTCTGAAAAATGCTCTGGACCAGCAAGAGGGATGAAGGTCCATCAGCCAATCATAAGCAGTAAGTCCAACATCTTCCTGACTTGAATTTGCTGCATTATATCTCTTCATTCCTCCTTATTGGAGGCAGCAACAGCTTTCCAGAATAAGCTTTTCAAGTTCTGACTTTTCCATCGGACACTGAAATTTTGATACAAGTGTCTCAAACAGTACCTACCAAACACCAATAATTAAATTTCACATGATAGCTTTCGATAATAAATGTCATGGGAGTATTATTGACATAAATAAACTCAGGCAAATACCTGTGCTCACATTCTGGTGCAAGCTCCTCCAAAGCATCCAATAATCCCTTTTGTCTGTCACTTATGAAGGTCCATTTGCCACCTTCTTGCCAACCCAAATCAGCTAACAAGATCTCAATAAACCATTTCCAAGTATTGCTGTTTTCAGATCTTACATAAGCCAAAGCAATTGGAAATAGGTTATCATGTCCATCCTTACCAATAGCACTCAATAACTGCTCTCCATGAACTATTTTGATAAAGCAACCATCAAGACGTATTAATGGTCTACAGCCATCCAAGAATCCCTTTTTCATTGCTGCCAAGCTGTAGTACATCCTGTCAAACCTTGGTGGGCTTGAATCTTCTATTGCTTTAACAAAAACAGTGCTCCCAGGGTTCCTTGCCCTCACTGTTTCACAATAATCCCAAAGGAGACCAAACTCTGCCTCATTTTCCCCTCTGAGTTTATCCATGGCCATTTTCTTTGCTCTCTGTGCAACTGAGTGAGTAATTTCAACTCCAACCACTCTCTGTACAATGTTTTACAGTGTACTAATTCTGACATCTGGATGATCCTTGATGGTTTGTTGCATCCTTCTTGCAATGTATGCAGCACCTGCTCTGAAATTTTTCAACCCTCTTGCACACGTATGTTGTCCCTTCAATGTCTTTACTTCAAAAAGTGGAGAATTCTGCTTTAAAGAAGCATGAATCCTCCACTGGCAACCCTGACCTTTACACTTGGCAGTTACTCTGGTTCTTTCACATTTGATATAGTCCAAAACAAACCCCTTGCGAATACTCCAATCTGACATAACATCTTTATATTTCTCAAAGCTTGCAAAGCAAAGTCCAACATGAAGTTTCAAATCTTCAATGCTATCCCCATCCTTGAACATGGACACTCTCTTTGCTTCAGTATCTAAGAGTGGAGGTTGGTCAAAGTTATCATCTTCTTCAACATCAGTGTACCAGTTACCTCCTTCATTTGTCTGGCCCGTAGCCTCTTCCACATTCACCTCTGCTCTCAACTTCTTAGCAAGCCTTTGCTTCTTCCTCATCTCAGCCAGTTTCTTCTTTTTGGCAAGTTTACTGACATCCCTGTGTACGAAGATATCATCCTCCTGTGAGCCTTCAATATCACTGTAACAATCAGAAGGCTCAGAGTGCAAGCTTTCATCCTCTGATGCAATAGAGTCAGACTCATCCCATAGATCATCATCACTGTCTCCAGGAGACTCTTCTGGATCACCTGGACATAAAGATAAAGTAAAACAGATTCCATAAATTAACTGATTCATTCTGTGTCAACTACTGAACATGTTAAAGTTACTAACCTCCTAAATTATCTCTTATTTGTTTGCCCTTTCTCTGAGCCTCCAAAGTCTGTCTAAATTCTTCGGCTATTTCTGTGCAAGGCTCTAATTCAGGGTCATCTAAGGGCACAGTACCATCAGCATCAGACATATTCTCATCATCAGCTTCATTCCCATATGCATTGCCCAATTCATAATCATCTCCAAGCTCAGGTTCTTCACCATATTCAGCGCCCATCTCAACATCAGCTGTCTTATTCCCAATATGTTCTACAAAATCAAAAATAAAATAAACATTACATGTTTGATAAAGAAACAACATAAAGTACCTAAAAAATGTACATATAAAACTGGATTACATACCACAGTTAGTGTGTTGGTTTTCATTGTCAAAGTGACATGACAAATCAACAGTGGGATTCTCAACCTCCGGAGTTGTCTGAGTAGCATGAGGCCTTGATGAAGAGGGTTCTATGGGATGAATATCTTCTGCTCCAGGTATTCCACCCTCTTGAGTTACTCCTTCTTCTTGCATTATATTTTCTTCAACTTGAACCTCTTCAACTTGAATCTCTTCAACTTGAACCTCTCCATTTTGAATCTCTTCAAATTGAACCTCTTGATTTTGAGAAGGGACACAACCAAAAAGGTGCAACGCTTGTACATTCAACGATTTCAAGTAAAAATTTCGCAGATCTAAAGTCTTTTTTCTTCAAAGTGCTATGAATTTTAGGGGATTTGGGTGAGGGTTTCTCGGCAGAGCAATTTCCCCTCCAACAAAGTTCTGAGGAAACTAAGTTAGATTTGAAAGAGAAGTTAATACATTTCAGACATGTATCATAAGGGTAATATTGGGTTTTCACGTTATTTCGTTGACCAAAGGGAATTAGGGGGCGGTGTGTGTGGTTTAAAATTCACAGGGTTTTTTGAAGGAGTTTTTTTTGTCGGGGTTTTATGCGACCATTTCGAATAGCACAGGGGGTTAGGGGTTGTTAGCTCGTTTGAAAAAGGAAAAGAGGTAATTATGTATTTAACAAACAAAAAGGAAAATACCTATCCACTCCATGCTAAGTTCGATTTATTCAGTAAAAAGTAAAAATTAGTAAATTTCACAGACTCGATGCATGTGTAAATAAAATAAACTATTATTTAGATTTATATTAAATTAAATTATTCATATTAATAATTATTTAATAATTATTTTTAATATAATTATAAATTTATGGTAAATAAATAAATAAATATAATATAATAATATTAGAGGATTTATTTATCTATACTACTACGAGTTCATTTTATCATGCAAGCATAAGTGCATAACTAATTTTGTGTTAGCTTGAACTATAGTGGAATGAGTTGAAGAACGGGAATATCGTCGACATGTATTTTTACCCCGTTCGAAGAAGAGCAGTCTAGTGAAATTACTATTTTGCCTACGCAAAACAGATTTCAGACTGAACTGACAAATCATATTAAAATATTAGTGAGGGTGATGGTACTTATGTTTTAGAATATTCACATGAAACTAGTTTATTAAATGAAAATTATCTATAGGGATAATTACAATTTTGGTCATCCAACTATACGACTTATTCTCTTTTCGTCCCCGACTGTTCAATTTAACAAAACTGGTCACTGAACTACAACTTTTTTTACAATTTTGGTCCTGCCGTCAACCTTGCCGTTAACTGAAGACGGAACCCTAATTTTTAACCAATTTTGGCGCCTTTTTTTTTGCGTTTTCCCTCTTTTCTACAGGTTGTTGTTGTTGTGTAATAAATTGTATGCCAAAATTCTGTTTTTTTATAGCTCTATACAATCTTGAAAATCAAAATAAATCAAGCAAACTGATAATGACAATATGTATACCATACGAACATAACAACAAATAGCCATAGGAACATAACAAATTGTCTGAATATAACAACAAATTGTCAAATTCAAGAGCTTGCACTCCCGCACCTTGTGTCTCTTCGAAAAATTGCACTCCGACAACTTGCAATCACCAACAACACAAAATTTAATCTTCTATTACATGCTTTAGAGCTGCGAAGTTGAAAAATTCTGGAGATTTTAGCACAAAGAAGAATTGGGGGAAGTTGGGGTTGAGGGTTCATTCGAATTGTTGGAGTTCACAAAGGCAAAATTTTCCAGTTGAACGAGTTTTTGTTAAAATTTGTGCTCAATTTATATAACAATATGTATTTTAGCATTGCAACAACCTGTGCACACTGCAACATGAAATTGAACGTGGATCAACATTACAAAAAATGTCTCAACAAACAACCATGTCTTCATATTAAGTCATTCAAAACAACAATATCTTACATACACTCCAAACTCGAAATTAAACACTAATCCACGCGACAACAAAACATAAGCTCTGGCTCGGATTGTGAAGTTCAACTGCAGCGGCACCAGCAAGTTGGTCATTCCCGTCGGAGTGCTCAAACTAGCCCCACTTCGGTACAATGGAATCTTGTCGCCGATCACCGTTACAACGACGTTTTTATGGCTCTTTCTTGATTGGTAGAATTTTTTCAACTGTGGAACCCAGATGATTTCACCAATTAACAAAAATTAAGGGAAAGATTGCCCATAATTAGTAGTAATTTAGGAAAATTTTGAACTTACAGTTCCAGAACCAATGGGGAGCTCAGAGTAGGTCAGGGACAGAGAAGTGGAAGTAACATGAATGCCGAAAAATGTACCCGTGTTACTAAACGTGAATCTCACAGTCGAGTTTGTGGAGATCATATCGGTTGAAACTCCGGAATTATCAGAACCGGCTTGAACCACAAATCTCTCGAATTTAATGCTCTGCCCACAAAATTAATAAAAAATCAGCTCATTTCCAATTTCAAAAACGTAAATTCAAAGGGGAAAAAGGAAGAAGCAATAAAACCTCACCTTCATGGCGATTTTGGGCTTCTGAGGTCTGCTAGCCCCCCAACAAAATCAAAGCGAAGAACGAAAAAAGCACGAAAAAACCGACAACAAAATCCAGAAAATAGCATCTCCTTGGCACCCCTTTCCACCTCTCCTCGTCTTCGAGGAGTCCTTCCTCTTCAATCACATCGTAATCCTTCCAATTCTTCAGCCCGCCTTTCGTCCTACCCCCAAATACGAAGAAATTTGGGAGATTTATGGACAAATACGAATTGGGGGAAATGGGGTGTCTAGGGTTCTTTGTATTTGGGAGAGAAGCTATGACTTTTTTTGTTCAATTGTGGTGAAATCTGAATTAGGGCAATTACAATTAGTCACGTGAGTTGCACATGAGTAACTAACAAGCATATTCCGTTTAAATAACGCCTGGGCTGACGGCAGGACCAAAATTGTAAAAAAAGTGGTAGTTCAGTGACCAGTTTTGTTAAATTGAACAGTCGGGGACGAAAAGAGAATAAGTCGTATAGTTGGATGACCAAAATTGTAATTATCCCTTATCTATACGATAAAATTATATTTTTAAAAATATTCGTATAAATAGGCAACATAAAGCCAATAAGCATGATGAACATGTTAATCTTTTCTTTTCTTTTCTTTTATTCTACCTCAATTTCAACTATAAATTGAACCACAAATAAAAAAGATACATAATATTTGTATGAATTCTCTCTCTCAATTCTATTTCTTGAATCTTCAGGCCTCAGGGGAACCAAGTTTCCCGAGTGGGCGAAAGACACGATTTTATTGATAAAGCACACACTGCACAGAACCGAAGACCATCAGCGAAAAGTTTTGATGAGCGACTTCTCCCCGCTGCCGCCAAAACACACGAATATTAAATCTGCACGTTACAGATTTCAAAATTTCTCTTACTTTGGGCCTTTGGCAACACTTCTCCCTCTCATTTCTCTCTTCTGACTAAAAGCATTACTACGCGATGCGCACTCGCTTCCTCGCCACGGACTACGCCGCCGCAGCCGTTTCTCCGGTCGAAACCCTAGATTTCGTCCACCTTCCTCTCCCTCACTTTCCTGCTCCAAAGTATCCCTCATTTTCTGAAAATTTTGAGCTGTCCTTCGATGAAATACCAGCTCTTGCCATCACTCATGAAGTTGAGAAATTACCGATCGACGATGCTCTCTCGATATTCTTGTCCGATGTCCTTCCTCACTTCGTGGATTGTGCTGGTTTCGAGGAGCCAGGGATTAGCAGCAGTAAGGAAAAATCCGAGGTTATATCTTTGGAGGTAATTAAGTTTTCCGGTTGAAGATGTTCCCATTTTGATTTTCTATTGAGAAATGTACGTTTCCTCTGGTTATTTTTTTTTGTTTCTATGTGGAAATTGATGGTGGTTTGGCATGCGCATCGTTATTGGAATATCTAGAATGATTAACAAAGCTTACTGTCGAGAAATTGTTGGTTAACGTTTGCATTTCGTAGAGTTACATTTGGAGTTGGACGTTGTATGAGGACATTGCACCAATTTCTTCGAACTTTGGCCTTTTTGACAGTCCTGCTTTCCTTAGATATTTTGCTGAAATTATATGGCGCTACTTCAATAATTGGAATAGTGCGATCTGATGCAAGGACTTGTCTATAATGCATAGTTTTTCATAGTTATATCTGACAGAGGAAAGATAGTTGTGGTCGCATTCTTTTGTCAGTGCTTGTGATATTTTTCAATCTATTAAATCATCCAGCTGACAAGTCTATGTGCTGAAATAGGATAACTAAAAATTCAGATGTGACAACTATTATCTACTCACTTGCAGTACTTGGAGTGTAAATCTCTTAAATAAAACATATAATGTAGTGTGAAGTAAAAATAATTTGTCAAGATATTCTTTCAGCTCTGAAACATGATTTACAGAGGAGTGGTGAGATCTTTATGGCGAGAACGAACTAGATAGGCTCGGACAAATTGGATCAAATCAGTATTTTTCCTCTATTACCTCCTAGCCTTGATATTAATCAGATTCTACTGTTTCAGGTGAAAGATGGGTCAATATCCAGTGAAAAGGGTGGGAATGGATATGAATTTTTGCAATTTGAAATTCCAGAGGTGGATATATCTTTGCTTCCTTCGGTAATTTTCCAAGTCTACAGATTCTAGTTGTTGTTGTCTTTTTAGTACCTCCATAATATAGTCTCTTGTTTACATTTATTTGTTATGTATGGACCAGGGTAGAGCTGACGATTCCCAAATCAAGTGCTTGGATATTTTCTCTGAGATTCCAGATGCTGAACTTACAAGGGTAAATTGCTTTTTGTATTTTCAGCTGTACATTTTTCACAAATCTCTTTTAGGTGTTGATTAGCAACTGGAAGTTCAGATTTTTTTTGTTTTTCCCCGAAGGGCTTATTGGAATGTAATCTCATCATTATGTTTATTAGAAGTTCAAACATTACCTGCTACTCATTATAGTTTTTTATGCGTGGAGCCACATATCATATTAGGAAATATATTTTCATTCTTGTGGCTATTGAACATGCATTGTTAAAGGAGTAATAGACTGACAAGTAATTGGTTTCTACTCTCTAGAATCCACAGTGCTGCATAATTTTTTAGTCCACAAAATGCTATTGTTAACCAATTATAAGTAAAAATTTCAGGATCTGCTCAATTCTGAGCTAACAGTATATGATCACCCTGAGATTCAACAATCAATTTATTCCGTTGATGACATCAGTGTAGAATGCTTGATGGAGCAAAAGGCTGATTTTCTGGAAGATCCTGATTCTGTTGAAGGAAAACTTCGTTCTAATAAAGTCAGATTTCCCCTTTTTGAAGTGGATGTGGAAAGTATGGGTATTTGTGGAAGAATGTATAGCATGGATGAACTTCTGAATCTGCAAAGTATTGACAAGCAGCTGGTGTCACAACCAGATGAAGTAATTAGTAACAGGGGCCTTTTGGGCCCTTTGGAAGTTGACTTGATGAAGTATCTATTAAACCCATGTGTGGAAACCCAGTGCCTTGAAGATACAAATGTTTTATCACCAGTGGACTTTATAAGCATAATTGAACAGTCACATTGTCAGGAGTCCTTGACACTTCATCATGATAGACCATATTGTGATTCGATTTTGTCGAACAAGCAAGTCCTATTTGATGAGATTTTGTTCTTTGATTTGGACCCGTATAATTTCGTTGACGTAATTTCAGATTCAGCAAAAGAGGTTGAAGCTGAAACATGTGATTCCTTGTTTGGAGAAGCCATGCACTTTAGAAGTTTCAGCGACTTGATTGTTTGTCAGGAACTTACACTCATGGATGACACATTTAAATCACTCCCTGTACCTATTTTTTCATGTCACGGAAATGCGAGTTCATTACATACGTTGTTTGAGGAACTATTGGCCCAGTTGGATTGGCAGTCTTCATTGGCATCTGATGGTCTATACCTAGATTGGCATTTTCTAGGAGAAGATGATTGTGAATCAGCTAAATATTCTTCTTGTTGGAAAATGTTGGGTGAAATAGACAGTTACGACATTGATGTCTCTATGATTTCTAGTGACTGTGGAAAGGTGATCTTGGAGTTTATCCTCTCTGAAGGCTACTCCAGTAAACCAAATGCAGAAAACTGCCAGAAATTTCCAAACTTACCTAGTAGTGATGTCGTTGTATTCAATTCTTCTGGAAGAGCAGACTTAGCTAGATCAAGCGATAATGGAGATGTGTTTAAGACCAATGATGAGGCTTCAGTGAAAACTTGTGTTGACAAAGTTCAAATGTTTGGAGAATCCATGTCTAGTGACCTTGAGTTCTTTTTGAATCCCCGTAACTACGTTACAAGCAGAGAAAGTATACCGGCAGACACGTCAATTAATACTGATACTGTGGCTCAAGTAGTTGCCTTTGCTAATGATTTTTCCGCTGCTAATGCAAGCACTGGGGTTCAGCAGATGTGGGATGTGAAGATGCCTCAGGTAAATAAGACTGATAACATCCTACTAGTCTTTGATTATATAGATTTATAAAGTTGTTTCCAAGTTTTGCATAATACCTCAAATTGGTTATAGTTTTTTTTTTTTTGGTCTGTGTAAGTTCTGAAAAGTTCAAATTGTGAACTGTGGTGTTCACTCAAATGACATTTTTGTCTTGTTCTTGCTGATAATCTTATTCCATTACTGTGCCAGAAAAATAATGTGGGTTCTGGTTCAGCCCTTCCGGAAAGCAAAACTAAGCTGGAAATGCTATTAAATGCTGTGCCTGTCAAGGAGAACTATGGTATTGAAGCTGAAGCTGTAAACAAAGATGAAAGCTGCATTGCGGTTCAATCTGTGCCTGTGGGCTTGGAGTCAAAGGAACACCTATTGTGCAATTCTTTATTTCCCAACAAAGTCATAATTGTGAATACCCAAAATCTAAATGAAGAAATGGTAATTTCCAGGAGAAGCACGTACCAAAGGATTCTTGAAATGGAGCAAGAAGGAGTGCAAGTCGTAGAACGCGATATAGGTCTACCTGTTGATCTAATAGTAAGTTCTGCAGTTTGCCTCACTTGGTATAACTGTAGAAATATCTGGAAAAAAGCGTCAGCTCCAGATGAAGCCTTTTCATGCTTGCCTTTATGCGTTGAGAGTATTGCCGCAAGTGTTTTGACATCCTTGAGTTTCGCTTTCAGTTGCTGCATCCTGGTATATTATCGCTGAAACTTTTAGGATTAGAGCAATTATTCTTTGCTAAGTTTACTTCGAGATTCCGGCTTGATTTTTAATTTATGGCCTTTTTTTTTATGATTTAAAATCTGCACCACAGTGAGACCACATATGTTCTGACAAAAGCCAGATTAAGAAGGTTTCACGATGTTCTGACTTATACTACATTGTGCTTGGTCATACCAATTATGTAGGATATAATAGTAGAAACATCAACTCAATTCCACGAAATCTTTGTGAAGAATAACCATCATCCAGTCATTTATTACCCTGGCAAGTTGCTTAATTTAAATCACATAAATTATAGGAGAATTAATAATTCATTCTTGTCTGAATCATCCATTAACACATTCTGGATGTAAAAAGATTTCAGAGCAATTATACTATGCTGGTGGTCGCTTCTTCATACTGTATATTGCCGTGTTGGATTTGATAAAACTTCAGCAATTCTATCATCCTTTTGGCTTGTAACTAACCAGGTGCTCTATATTTTCATCTTTTTAGATATTTGAGGGAGAATCCGATTTCCTGTGTAGCATAATGGAATCATCAGACGAAATATATGCAGCTGGAGCAAGCTTAGGAATTGATATACAGCTCTTTCTGTCTTATTCGTCTGAGATGACAGAAGAAATTATATTGTCCTGCATCCGTGTTGCAGAAAATCTGAATAGGGGCCTATATCCCAAAATGTCGGACTCAGAAAGCCTGGCAGAATCATTTCTCACTGCATTTCCTTCAATTAATCCTCTCTCAGCCCATGCAATATTGTCTTCAGATGCCATACTAGGCAAGTTTCTGGAATTGCCAATTGGGGACAGAGTTTGTTCTCTTCAAAAATATCAAGTTCCTGAAGAAAGCATAGCTTTGCTGAGTGCTATAAGCAGATTCGGGGAGCGAGAGGAATCTAGATCTGGGATAACAGATTGCTCCTCTCCGATATCAATTCCAGACTTGGAAGATACCAGGAAGAAACCTAAATACATGCACAAGTCTTACAATGCTGGCAAGCCTCCAAATGACTTATTTCATACGAAGTCACAAAATTTACTTCCAGATCACCAATTTAATTTTCCCAAACAGTCTGCCTCAAGCAGTTCTTCGCTGTCAGGAAATGCCATTGAAGCGCATGAATTGGAGCAGTTCAGTTTATCATTCGATGACAATTTATTCAGTAAAAGTCAGGACATTGATGATGACATGGTCAAGAAGTCTATTGATAAGTCAAGCCTTTATGATTTGCCACCGTCAAAAGGTCTTCACATACCAGATGAGAATGAGAAGTCCTGGATGCCTCGGATTGGCATTGATTGCAGCCCGAGACAGAAATCAGCTAAGATGGCAAAGAACATCTTTAGCAGACAGAGTATCAATCTGAGTGGCAAACCTCATGAGAATTTTGCAGGTGAAATTATTGATGTAGATGATACTGAAGATTTTACGGAAATTTTCTCTCTTCCGAACTCCAGAAGCTTTTCACCTATTCTGCTTGATATTGAGAAAGATGATACTGCAAGAAATTCTAGTAGGAGTACACGACCTCTCAGTACGACTGATCTTCCCTTATTCACAAATCCTGTTGATGTGGAAGCCTGGGGGGCATGGGTTTCCAGAAATGATGAAAGAGAAAATGTCAGACCACATTTTGATAACACTAGGAGAACTATTCCTATGCCGAGCCACAGGGTTCTTGGACAAGATGTCATAGAAAAAACTCCACAGGGTTCCTTCAAACAGTCTTTCCAAGAAAAGGGTACAAGGAAATTTGGTGGCACGCCACTTTCAGATGCTCTTCACTCCACTCAGCCTCAACGAGGATCACCCTGGACAATCGAATTTCTTAACAGAATAAGGGAAAAAAGTAGATTGCGCAGGCAGTCTGTTCCGTCTGACTTATCCCCACCTTGTCTTGGATCCTTGGGGAACACATCAAAGGTTACTAAAAGGAAGAGTCCCTCGATCATTGAATTTTACAAGTACAAAGGAGGTATCAGTAGCACCCCACAGAAAACAGTTGAACAAAAGAGATTAAAGAGATCTCCACAGCCATCAAATTCATTGAAGAATAAGAAGGTTTCGACTTCCTTTCCTTCATCATGGACTCCAATAGATAAGAGGGCAAGACGGGTATAGCCAGTGAAATTCTTTCATCATATTTTTTGAGTATTTCATCATATTGTATCTTAGTCTGTGTCTGATCAACTGCAGAAACTTTATTTCTCAACAAATGAAAGTGGAGGACAAAGTAAGCTTATCTGGAGAGAGAATAATTCTCATGCCACACCAAGAAGATTGTAGCACCAACTATGCATTGTGTGGAGGTGACAAGAGTTATATGGCTCTGTTGTCTGTTAAATTATGACATGACACACTTGCCACAGTGCTTACTGAAAGGTTATTCTGGTGCAGCTCAAGTGATATTATTGTTGAACCTGGTATTTCAGCGGTGGATAACTAGTTAAAGTATACTAACTAATTTCGACATCACCACTTTGTACCCCTAGCCAAGCCTCAAATGATCCAGATTCAAATGCTAGCAGGTTCAATATTTTCTTTCATTGCTTTTACGAGAATAAGTAGCATTAAATTGAGTTTTTTCATGAAAATGTATATTGACTTTGGTAAAGAAATCTGAAGCAAATAGAATGAAATTCCTTCAAGTTTTCTCGTGCATCTTGTAACTAAGCCATTGGCCATTGCTATTCCTTATGATCTTGGAATAATCTGGCAAGAGTAAACCCAGAGGATTCATCTTTGAAGCCTAAAGAAGGATTTTTATCAACTAAGAAAAGGTGATTCTTTACCCTTGTCTTCTCTTAGTGAACTTGTGAGCTTCGTTTGTCTTAAATTGGTTTCAGTTTTGTTTTCTAAACTATAACGATTCCAGTAAATCAAGCTAATAAGTTTCCCAAACAATAGTTCTTCCACAAACCATTGGCTTTGCTCCCCCCCGGCCTATCAGGATTTCAAAATGGAACTGAAAGTTTGACAAGGTTTACTTAGTCTGCTACAAGGGCTTGATATGCTGAAATTGGGGGGTGTGCTGAAACTGAGCTTGCTATTTTTCGATGAGAAAATCACGACTGATGAATTTCATTTTATTATTTGAAGGCTTTGAAAGATTAGAAATGAGCAACAAAATGGCGACATAAACTTCGTAAAACATATTATTGATGTACATATCATGTTTGCCGGGCCTAAATGTACTATAGTTGAGCTTCAGCCTTTCACCGTTGTTTCAAAGTAGTTATTTCTTTCCACCTTTAAGATTGCGGACGGCCATGACAAGTTGTTGACGCTCACCTTCTACTTCTGCAAATTTGAGACTTATTTCTGAATATCTCTCATGCATTTCTTTCAATTCTTCTTCCATGCTTTTGTTTCTTTCCTTCAGTGATGCTACTTCACTTAACAAGCTGGAAACATCACTACTACCACCTGATTGTCCAGGTTGTTTTTCTGGACCTGTCATGTTTTTACCCTGCTTTTTTCTTCCTTCAAGCGCCAGAGCGTTCATCTTCTCAGTCTCCTGTAGTCAATTGAAATTTTTTTTCATCAGAATCAGGTAAATTGATTGGATTCAGAAACTCATAGCGGAACTTGAAATAATACAGTTCATAATTGCAACTTTTAGTTTTCCCTAGAATAGTATTTACCTTGCGTAAGCTGTCCTGTAATTTTGACATCTCTTTCTTCAGGCCTTCTTTCTCCGTCTCCAGTTCAAGCAGCTGATTTCTGACTTCATTATTCTTGCGTCTCAGTTTTTTCACTTCTAAATGCAAGTTTTCTTCCTTTGTCTTCTTCTGATCCATTTCAGATTTCATGGAACCATTTTCCTGCTTTAGTTTTTCTGCTTCGTGACTGACTGAAGCTAGTTGCCTCTCCAGATCTTCCTTTTCTAATTTCCATCTTTTGACCTTCTCTGGTTCTTCCAAAGTTTTTGCCATCTTTTCAGCTTCGTTCGCAATTGTTCTCTGTTCCTTTTGTTCTCGTAGCATTGTTTCATTTTGATCTCTTAATATTTGAAGATCCTCGTTTGCTTTCTGGAGCCGCTCTTCTAGAACCTCATTTTTCTGGCGCAAATCATTAGCTTCTGTAGCCGCTTCCTCTGCTAATTTCTCATTCTCCTCAATTTTTAGTGACATTTCTTCAGAAATCTGTTTGAATTCCTCCTGAAGTCGCTCGGCTGCGTTTGCATTGCTCCACCTTGTTTTCCTTAGAGCTTCCTCGGATCGTCTTGCTCTTTGCTCCTGTTCAACTTTTAGCTCAGTGATTGCTTGCAGATCCTCTTCAAAAACTCGTGCCTGCTTTTCCAGCTCTTTCTCGAGGTTCTCAACTCGGAGCTCAAGCTCATCAATCATATTCAAAGATTCAGAGTGCTGAAGTGCATGTCTTTTGTTTTCTGCCTCCAAGCTTGCTACCTGAAGTTTTAATTGCTTCACTGTAGCCAAAGATTCTGTATAATCGTGCTGAATTTCCATCTTTTCCCTTTCTTTTTGCTCTAATTCGGAGTAAATATCCTTGTTTTCTGTCTCTAAACTTTCGTACTCGACAGTAAACCTCTCTACATCCTTTTGTATCTGTGCTTTCTCCTGCTTAAGGACTTCCATTTCTGAGCAGAGGTTTTCAATTTTCTGATTCAACTTTTCCACTTCCTCAGCATCTTCTGGTGTTTTCAATCTAGGTGATGCTGCAACGGCCTCAGACCCAACATGAAGGGCCTTAATTTTATTGGAAAGTCTAGATATTTCTGTATTTTTGTGTTCCAGTTTTTTGGTAAGATCTCTCATTGCTAGAACAAATTCAGAATTTGAATCTTCTGATTTCTGTACTTGCAGCTTCAATTTTTTATTTAACTGCTTCTCACGTTGAAGCTCTTCGTTGATATTTTCAAGTGAACTTCTCAAATCTTCGGTCTCTTTTTGTGAATAACTTGAAACAGCTTCTCCATCTCTGAATGTTGATGTGGACTTCAGCTGTTCACATTCTGCTTTAAGTGCATCTCTTTCCTCTTGCAGGAAAATAATTTGATCTGATAATTGCTGTCCCCTCCTGGTTTCCTTCATAACTTGCTTGCGAAGTGACTCCACTTCTAATTCTGAAAGTTCTGCCTTCCTTTCCAACAATTTCATTTGAGTCGTCAACCTTCCTAGCTTATCATTTGAAGTTTCCCTTGCTCCATATCTTGATTCAGCTTCATAATTATCTGATTCTCCACCTTCTAAGCTTCCATTTTGTTCATCGTGCAGAGAGATTACTTCGCTCAAGTCATCGCTCTATAAAACCGAAAAACAGGTGTTCTAAATGCTACCAATCATGAGTTATATAACATAAATTAAGTTGCCATCAATTTAAGATTCTAGTTCTTTATGGTCCCTTGAGGAAATTTCATTTCACTGCAACTGAAATTATAATAATAGGAGACCTTACATCAGGAGATTTCGTGTTTCTCTTGCCAACGCTGTCATCCAAATCTTGATCATCCTGGGCTTCACTATCTTCACTGCGTCTGTGATTTTTCAAAAGAAATATTTGATTATCTACTTTTTCAACTCTTAAAAGTCATGCTCAGCGTTGGCATTACAGAGAAGAATATCATAATTGCTGTTTAATCTATGTTACCTTGAATCAGAACCTCCTTGCATCTTCTGGACTGTGACCTGTAACCATAAATTAGTTTTAGTACAGATTCTTATTGTTTGTTCGTTTTCATGCTTCACAACATTATAATAGTCAAAAGACATGTCTACTGCTATGCATCTATGCCTTCAATTTTGTGTGTGTTGTGTCTGTGTGCAAGTACCGGAGGGAGAGAACTAACATGTAATACTGCACCCGATTTTGAAGTCTGTAGAGGAAGTGTTAACTTCAACGGTTTTGTAGCCTCTGCAAGATCTGCGAAATCAATCGACACTTCTCCCAGAAAGCCTGATTTTGATGAACCCTGTAAGTAGTAATATCAAAACATGCTCTTAATTTACTTTTTCTTTCCTTTCGAACTGGATTGAGTAAAACTGTTCTTTTTTTCTCACTTACAGTTGATACAACCACATAGTAAAATTTCTCTCTGATCCGCCCTGTTTTTAACTCCTTCACTAATTTTACAGTTTCAAACACCGGATTTTCCCAGTTGCAGTTTCCTTCAACAATTGGTGATTTTGGTAATCTGACTGTTGGCTTTCCTACATCTACCGGAACCAGAGAAATCATGAGGCTTTTGGCTTTCAGCTGCGGCACCTGTGGAATTATTTCAACACCCAAAAGTCGAATTACCGGTGAGATTCCTCTTCCGAAAATCGCGAATTTGCTTGATCAATATTCAATAATACATTTAGTCTCATGTGTATAAGATGATCCCATTTTAGTATTGAGAACCTCAACATCGGATTCACATTCCGACATTCTAATCTAAAACACAAAGATACTCTGAACCCACATCAGAAACATGAACATAGGATAAAACATGAATCTAGGAAATTAGAACAGATTATTGTGGATACCACATCCTTTTCCTTCCACAATGTAGAATTAACATACCTGAGTTGCCTGGAACTGCAACTTGAATACAGCTTTGATCTTCTTCTCGCTCCGTTTGAACATCTTTTCTGGTATAATGCATCAAAAATCTCAGGATCCTTTTAGTTCTTCTAGCTGTGAGAAAACAAACTATTAGCTAGTCTGCCTTCTTTGTGTTTGCCTTAGCTGTAAGTGAACAGATATCAGTTAATCTGAACAATTTGGTGGTTGGATTACGAGCCAAAATTAAATTATTAAGGAAACCCTTATATTTTATATGCTGCAAAATAACTTGGGAGAGTCGGTCTGAGGTTTACAAACGGATAGTTTGTGGTTATTGACTTTTTGAGTTGGATTGCCCAAGATTTGGCTGCTTCCTCGCATGTGGAACCAGGTAAGAAGATGTAAATGCAGCATATGTTTTTTGAGTATTGTATATAGGTTAAGATGCTTTAATCCCAACCTTCATCAAGTCAAATATGCCTTAGTTTCATTACAAGTTGTGGGTTCCATCAATTAACTGGCTCGTGGCCCATAATTTTTAAGTTGGTTGGAAATAAGGGAGTTAATTAATGTTATTTGTACTCTTTTGGTTTATGACGGACTAACTAAATTATACCTCAAGAGTCAAGACACAGAGAGATGGAGTGTGAAGATGGTTAAGATGCAGAAACCCTTTTCATCCCTTCAAGTTTCTTATAGTTAAATCAGGTTTTTTTTCTTTCTATATCCCATTTATTTATATTGAATCAAGCAATAAGTAAAATTCTCCCTATGAATCTTTTTTAAAAAGTAGGTTTCTAAAGAATTGGATAAAGTTCCCTCATTGAGAATAGTTGGGAATTAAATCTTCACCTCTTGTGATTTATCCAATTACCACTATATCAAGACCCATTGGGGATTAAATTGGTTGCCTCAAAGTGGTTTATTAAATAATTTATCTGTTTAAATTTAAATATTTTTGTCAAATTTAAACTAGTATTTTATCAAATAGTAAGGTAAAACCCTGGCTCTACACAACTAGATTTGGCTATAACCACAGTGATTTGAGATAAATAGATCCAACTATTTGGGGTTGGGGGATCCAAGTAACCTACAGCTTTACCTTTATGCTGTGTCGGCGGACACATTTATACCAGCCTTGTTAATGGAGAAAGTATATTTACTGTGTTGGCTGCAGTTCCTTTTGAACTGATCCATTATTGAATGCTTTATTGCTTTAGGCAGTTAGGAATTTAACTAAACACGCCCACAACAACTATGTTATCTTTCAAGTATTGAATGTACTCTCCTGAGTCTTGTTGCTGTGTGCGTCAATAAATGAGGGTATATTGATTGTGGGTTTCCTTGCCTTAATGAAACGTCGTTGAGGATGTGTCCTTCCCTAGGTTATCGTGTAACTTTCATTTTGAATATTTTAGGTGTTGGGTCTCTCGTTATATAATAATGGCCCTTGTCGACTCGATATAACGAGTGAGAATCAGTGTTTTACCCTTGTTATGTGTTAGTAGAAAATAGAAAAAATGAGAAAAGTTCGAACGACTTTGAGTTTGAACTAAAATTTTGATATGATAATAACTTAGCTTATATTTTAGGATGAATTATTTTTAGAGACTTGTGGTTCATATATGGACTTCCCCTATGTTTTAGAAATTATAGTTTTGTAGCCTTATGAATTACTAATAATACATTACAACCACCGCCTTTAAAGTTTGAGTTAGGTGTTTAGATATTTTCTTATTAAATAATTTATATGTAATACTCATAATTTATCAAACTAATTAGTGTGTAACCATAGATAATATTAGAGCTTTTAAACTAATACTATGGAATTACAAGGGATTCAACTATTAGTGATGAGATGATTTTGATACTAGCATCAAAATCTTTAAGGAAAAATATTTTATTCCCTAACAGAACTTAAAGAACTGAATATGTGTAATCTATTAGTGAATTATAAGGGGTGAAAGTGTAATTTTCAGATTGAGAGAGGTTCAGGTGCAAATAGGTTTAACTAAAGAAGGTCTGATTATAATTTATCCTAAAGTTTATTTAAAATATATTATACATGATAAAACATATAAAAATAAAATAAAAGATAGGAATCTAGAATAATTTCCCAACTTCGAAGATATATATAAAATTAAGGTATGTTACCATAATTTTGATCCAATGATTAATTGATAAACTTTAGTAGAATAATAGGAGATTATATGAGTTTATATTATACATATATTTGTTTTCATTGAAACTTTATTTGTCTTGAAATAACAAAAGAGTGTTCTATTCTTGACTACAAGTAGTTGGTGCACTCACACATCTTGTCCCTACAACTCTATATACATACATATAATAATAATAATAATAATTCTGACCAAAAAATATATAATAATAATAATAATAATAATAATAATAATAATAATAATAATATAGTGGCATTGTGCAAGGTTAGTAAGTATGTAGCAGCTTGAGAGGTGTATTTCGCGGGAGATTAACCTAATTTATAAAAGGTACCATTTCAACACCAACTACCTTTAAGCAGGAACCAGAGCGTCATATATTCTGCAATTATTGTTGCTGAATTACAATATTAGCCAAATGTGAACTGGAATTCTGGGGTTTCCACGTGAATACATGTGCTATGCTTCTCTCTCCATTATTTCACTTTATTTTCTTCATAATAATGTTCATGTGCATCAATCTTAAATATTTGCTCTGAATATCCATGATAGAATAGTTTCTACGATGCACGGATATTTTTAAAAATATTATCTTATCGTATTGTGTTGTATCAGATACTTATATCGGATATTGTATCCGACACTCTTCACGTGAAAAATTTAAGAAAAGATCTGTGTCGTTATATTATATCTGTATTAGTGCATCATAGTTTAGGTTTTATTTGATATTAAGTCTTATATATGATACAATTTACGTGTCGGACCAAATTAGTTTCCATGCTTTAAGATTTTCATTCTTATGACATAAAGGGCCAACATATGGGGAACTCTTTTATAGAAACTCCATGTTGGTGACCTGGGCTTCACATATGCATTGATTGCTATAATTTCCTCCATTTATTAGTTTTTATATTTCTTATTTAGTAAATGAAATATTACATAAATTGCGCATGTATATGTGGAGCCCGATATTTCATGCATGGGGAGACTTTTGCCAACCTTTTTGAAGCCAAACATTCTAATGTGCTTTTACTTTTGATTCTTATGGCTGATTCAACCTCAACACAAGCAAATATCTAACTGTACTCCACTTATATTCCTCCAAATATATGAAGGAATATAAGTAAATATATAAATTAATAAACAAAACAAGGTGGCCTGGTTCCCTTTTAATCATCAGGACACGCACCCAACTTTGAAAAATGGCGAATTCTACACCACTATTCTTGAGTTTATGGATACGTATCAATCATTTAGTATTATGGATAACATCAAGATTTCTAGCATTTCATTTTTAGTGCAATAATAATTTTAATAGGAATTAGAATACTATGATGACAAGATGGTGCCAAGAATCTTTAGCTTAATTAATAATGAGATAGAGACGATTGTAATTACCCTAAATGAAAGGATGGTGATAAGACCAAATATCCTCAATAAATCTGAGCTTTCGATTAAAAATGGTGCCCAAATAAAACCTTTGATTCTTAGGAAAATGAGTATGAATCTTGATTTCTGAGTTATTTTTGCTCTTAGAAAAGAGGCATCCCTAGTTGGAAGAAATCCCCTCATCTCTAGACTCTATATATCCCTTAAGGTATTTATAGTAATTGGTAAATGAGTATGGATTCTAATTTTGAGTCATGCTTTTACACTTAGAAAAGAGGCGTCCTTAGTTGGAAGAAACCCCAGCTCTATGTATCTCTTGACTCTTGAGGTATTTATAGTAATTGGTACCAAGTGTAACCTGATATTAAAGGTGTAGATTATTTGAACTTTTAAAGTACTTAATTGATACGAGTTTGAATCTTAAGCTTACATTAAGGCTAAATGTTAATAATTTGTACGCATATTAGATAGCATATATAATATGAAGTAGAAAAAGTGAAATGGAGTGTGAATATCAGTGCACACTATAATTCAGTGGCATGCACGAGTTGATTTCTCCACCATACAAGAACTCGAGCATCCCTTCTATATTTTAAGAGAAAAAAGCTATGAGTCAAGCGTTGAGACTTTTCTTTCTATAGTGCAGGATCTGAGAATTTTTTAACAGTACAATACAAAATTATTATGACTTTGTGAAGACAAACAAATCAATTGTTTTCAGACCGAAGAAGTGGGAATAAACTAGACACTGCAGGCGGCCTTACCCAAAGCCCAAAGGAAATATTCTATTTAGTATTTAGTTATTATTTATATATATATATATATATATATATATATATATATATAGCTCTTATTTTTCATTTTGGGGATATCTCAATTCTCAACTTAAGATTTTTCTAATTAAAAACATGATGCGACTCTACTAACTATAACCATTTCTTTTAAGAGAATAACATTGCCTTCAGAGAAATTTATCTTTATATAAAATGTTGTATTGGATCATCAGGTTAGGTTACTGTTATAAATTATAGTGTTGCAATATTTGATGCATAAATATTTTTAAAAATATTGATATTATTTTATGTCAGATATTTATGCTCGACATTATATCTGATACTTTTTATTTAAAAAATATAGAAAATCATATTATATCGTGTCTATACTATTGTATTCCTATTTGTACATGAGCGGTTGAGATGCAATAAATATATTAGATGTGCCTAGAAGAGGAGGGTTTCCCTCTCTCACACACACACAGGAACCACACATTATTGCCCAAGGTCGTTATCAAAATGTTCTATACGTGTTGTTAATTCATTAAGATTCTTTGCGACGTGTCCAACATTAAGGCTAACAATATTTTAGCCCACAGTGGTTGAATATTTAACTTCAAAGAGAGACTCCTTTCCTTTGACATCGTATATTTGAACAGTTTTCCGAAGTCTTTTAACAGTGTCTTGAGGCAATTCATTTTAACCCTTCTGTAAAGTTATTTCAGACATATCATCCCTTTTAAAATTGAAGTAAAAGCATTGTAAATTCCTTTTTTTTTTTTTTTTTCAAACCGACCAAAAGGTCGTAGGGTGATTACCGAGGAAAAAGCATTGTAAATTCCTATTAACTCTTAAATAAAACAATTTGAAACAAGAAATAACACAAAATATATAAATTCAATTTCTATTGAGTGTGTAATCCACACTCCATAAGATATTTGGGCCTATAGGCCCAACACAAGGTTAACCTATTAGCAGACTAAACTGGGCCCCACTTAAGCCTATCTGACGTCATGGATTAGCTGGGCTTCTGCAGAACTCGAGGCACTTCTTCAATAATTTCCATGGCCTAATCCAAAGGTCCCTATTCATCTTGGAATTCTCTAGGATTTCTCGTCCATATGCATCCCATCAATTATCAATCCTCTTATCCTAATAAATTTTTATCTATTTTTCCAATATTTCTTGATAAAGATATCTTTGATTCTTTACATTACTTTTGATGATATGCCTCAAACATATGCGTTATCTCATTCTTAAACCTAGTATTTATTACATTTTCCCCCAATCTTAAATCATTAAATAAATTTAAATTAAACCCTACTATTAAAGGGTATACTATTGATTGAAAATAGATCTTTATTAAAGACTTGACTATTAAATCTTTAATTGAGGGAATATTGTGCCAAATCAATTTACTTCACTACTCGGGATTAGCTTCTTTGAAGAAACCAATCTTAAACCAAATATAAGTATTTTTTAGGATAATGGAAGAAACAAAACTTGGTTTCAACTATTACCTTTTTCTACTTATATAATATGGTCAAGAATGTAGGCCACTTAGATAGGAAATGGTGGATCAAATTACTAATAATTCCCTTGTGGTAGCTCGAATTTGAATTCTTGATTTTAAAACCATTAAGCCCACATGAAATTAATTCGAATTTAAAATGGATAAAATAAGAGGGAAAAAGAAAAGAAAAAGAAAGAATTGGATTAATATCTGTAGTGACTAGTGATTAACCTCAACTACCACTTATAGGGTACACAAAAGAACACGAGTGCCAATGGTAGCTGAAACACGTGAGAAGCAGATAAGCCCAATGAGTGATAGCCACGTGTCCAAATTCAATGGAGAATATCTTCATCCGACGGCTCAGAAAACGTCAATTGACACTGGTTAAACATGAATTCATGAAAAACAAGATGAGCCCATCTGGAATTTATAAGAAAAATCGAACCCTTTTCGTTCCTGTAGAACCATTTTATCTTTCTTGAGTGAAACCCAGAAAAATAGTGGAAGAAGAAACAGAGAAGTAAAGGAAAATTGAAGAAAGATGGCGATAGGGGTGAAGGCTTTGCCCATTTCTTTTGTTGCGCATGTTCTGGCGGTTGCTGCTGCGATTATGGTGTTAGTTTGGAACATCAGTTTTCGAGGTGGTTTGGCGTGGGAAGCTACGAACAAGAATCTTATATTCAATGTAAGAATCCCACCTTTCATCTCTGTTTTTGTGTAATTCTGTTTCTGTCTGTCCTTGATTTTGTAATAGCCCTTTTATGTGTTTGATTGGTATATGGGAATTGGAGTTAGTTCTGTTAGTTTGATTGTTTTTAGTATCTTTGGGGACTTCAAATTATTATTCTTTGGATTAGTTCTCTAGAATTTTGCTGGTTATGTTTATGTTGTTTTTGAATTGTATAATTTACAAGAGGCTGAGATAATTATGATTAGTGATCTCTTTTTCTTTTCCTTTTTCTTGAATCCAGCTTCATCCTGTCCTGATGCTTATTGGATTAATTATACTTGGAGGGCAGGGTAAGTAATGCTTGTTCTTAAGTATTTCAGTGTGTTTAAACTGAAATTTATGGGGAAAATTCCATTTTTATCTTATCTTGTGATTTTTAAACTGCAGCCATTATGAGTTACAAATCCCTGCCACTAAAGAAGCCAGAGAAGAAACTTGTACATCTTGTATTGCATGCTATTGCTCTTGTACTCGGCATAGTTGGAATTTGTGCAGCGTTTAAGAATCATAATGAAAGCAATATTGCCAATCTATACAGTTTGCATTCCTGGATTGGGATTAGTGTTATCGTTCTCTATGGGATTCAGGTAATGATTGAACCCCGAAAGCATTCAGTTCTTGTTTGCTACGGTATAAGTATTTTCTTTTCCTTATATGTCTGCTACCATGCAAACATTTGATTATCTCTTTTAGGCTTGGTTGGAAGAGTTTCTTTAAATCATGTCCATGTTGAAAATGAATGATCAAACTCAATTTATGTGCTAGTCCAAGAATCTTGGCTTTCTTCTTTTTAATTCTCAAACGATGACCTTTTTCCCTCATTTCCTTTAAATTTATCTTTAGTAGTGTTTGTTCGAGCTTATCTTGTTTAAAAGCTTATATTGTAGCCTATGAGATAATTTTTATGCTTATAAGCTTTCCGCAATCCGCATATTGTAAAATAAGCTGTTATATCTGTATACCTGTTTGGTAAGAATGAGCATTTATGAGTTTCTATTAGTGTAACAACCAACAACTACTAAAAAGAGTGTGTTGCATTGGTTTCCTCTAAATAAATGTCTCTTGAAAGCTCACAAATGTAAAACATCGAAAGAATTAAAGATGTTCGCATCACTTAACTGTCTAGACTCTAGAATCAAACAGCTTATAACCCATTACACAAAAAGAGTTAGGCACTTAGGCCTAGCATCGCTAACACCATCTTGAATTCAAACCTTTCTTTAACTTCTTATTTCTTCTTACCCGCAGTGGCTCTACGGTTTCATTGTCTTCTTCTACCCCGGAGGATCAACTACAATTAGAAGCGAGTCACTTCCATGGCATGTGCTTTTTGGCACCTTTGTGTATATCTTAGCCGTTGGAAATGCTGCTTTGGGATTCCTTGAGAAGCTCACATTTCTTGAGAGCAATGGCGTCAAAAAATATGGTTCAGAAGCTTTTCTAGTCAACTTTACCGCAATTGCCACAATCTTATATGGGACCTTTGTCATCTTAACCGCGTCATGTCAGGCCCCTCAGGAAGATGAATATGGTTACTCAGCTATATAAAGTCTGCAGTTGTCCTCTATTGTTAAAATATTTTTCCACTTTCCTATGTCATTGTTGTTGTAGGATTCGCATGAAGTGGATATTTTATGTAAGTGGTTGTAAACTGCCCATATTTGGATTGCTAAGTGAGAACAGAAGGATCAAAGCAGAGAAGAGAATGAAGGTGGTGTTGTGTAAACTATTATGCTGTTTCACGTGTCTTTTTTATTTCACATATGAAGGGGTGAAATTTCAAATTTCTAAAAATTTGTATATGAATATAAAGGATATTGTGAAAATATATCCAAAATTTTACACTAGCCATAAAAAATGAGGGACTATTTCATTTTCATCTCTAATGCACGAGTACTCTTATAAATATTTGAATATTTTATATTGTGTTATATCATGTCGAATATTTATCACGGTAATAGATCTTACGAGAGAATTAAGTATAATTGTGTTTATCGCGTAGCCCTTGTATTCCTATTTCGTGCCCACACATTATAGCCCAAGAACTTTTCTCAAGTGAATATTACTTGGCCCAATAAATTATGATTTATGAGCCAAACCCTTCTTAAATTTTTTTTTTCTTTTTAATTTAAAATGATTAATAATGTTCCTCAAATACTCTCAATAAGATTTGAACTCATGATATATCAATTTATAATTGCAGATATTTACCACTTAAGTTATCTACTCGTCATCAAACCTTTCTTAAAAGTTGTTGGCTGTTGAGAGATTTTGAAACCACAAAAGGTAAAGCAAAAGGAAAGAATGGAATAAGAAAAATACAGATATTTAGCTTATAGCTTAAATTATAAATTGATAAAATAAATAAATAAAATCATAGCTGGATTAGTGGGCCTCAACAAAGGCAACATAAACAAAAGTATAAGCACATGAAGCACTTGAGGATGAAGTTTTCCATGAAAAATATCAATGGTCCGTTGGGCCCCCAACTGCATAATTATGTATAAGTCATCTTGTGCTACCCCTTTTGGGGACCTTTAATTAGACAACTTCTATACGTGCAAATTCCACTAGCAATTTATTTTTTAAGTAAAGTTCATGATAAGCCATAATTTTTAATATGAATTTGCCAACTAATAGAATCCAATATTCATGTAATGTTTATTTTGCCAAGATTTGTGGAAACATCAATTTAATCGAGTGATTAAAAATTCTTTCCGCAAAATAATGATTTTGAGTTTGAATACCTCTGACCACTTTAGGGATATATATTTAAAGAAAAAATCAATTTAATTTGAATTAAGTTTTATAGGTTGGTTACGTCATAGCACAACACCCCCGCCAAAAAAAAAAAAAAAAAATCCACTACGAATGCTTATTTTAAATGCCACCAAACAACCAATAGATGTTGATTTACGTGGTTAAAAGGATTCTTTCTCCAAGATAATACTCCAAGTTCGAATATCTCTGACCATTTGAAGGTGTATGCATTTTTAAAAAAATGAAAAAAATAAATATGAAAAAATGGGGCTTCTCATTTCTTCCCTTATTCGAATTCCTCTAACCACTTTGGGGGTATGCGTTTAAAATATAAATATATATATATATACCACCAAACGAGATGGTTTAACCGTTCGTGTTTTGATATTTTAATATGAAGTTTTGTATTCCGATTTGTAAATATGCAGCTACTGTTAGTAGCACAAGTGGCATGACATGACTCAAGATATAACACCAAACAGAAAAAAGAAAAGAGGCTAATTTAGAACTTTAATGATGGTTAATTAGGAAACCAAGAAATGAGAAAAAAATGGTAAAGGCTTTAAGCAATAGTGCAATATATGCACTTGTTATATTAAAATGCTTGAATTTAAAGATAGAAGAGCAAAGTGGGTTGCATTGACGCCATTGCCAACTAAATACAGCATAATGTCCTTATCAAAGGATTTATTCCCACATGTATGTCTATCTATTTTGCTTAGGTAATTTGAGAGCTAAAAATTCAATAAGCAGATTCCAGACGTATATAAGATAATAAATGGAATTTAATTTAATTAAAATACCTTCTAAATAGAAAAGAAAAGAAAGAAATCTATTTGAGCAAACATATGATTATACTAATTAGGGTTAAGATAGTGACATTTTGGTGAGATGTTTTCTATGATGCACGAGTACTTTTAAAAATATCGTTTTGTTGTTTCGTGTCATAGCATATTAAATATGAGTGTCTGATATTATGTTTAATACTCCTCACATAGAAAATTTTAAAAAATATTTGTATTCTCATATTTATATCGGGACATATCCGTATCACCATACTTGTATTTATGCATCATAGCTAGGATGCTTCCCTTTTATAACCAATTAAGAAGTTTTAGTGTAATTCATGATTCCTTCACTAATTATTTCATTAAAGTTTGTATTTAAAAATATATTAAAGAATAAGCTGCTTTTCTTCCTTTTCCCTTCTCTTTTTTCAACACTTTCTTTCAAATCATAACCCCACAGTTTTAGCTTTATATTTATTTTCTTAGGAGTGGGGTGAGTTGTTTTGAAGTTGATTAGGATATTAAACGGATTTGAGCTATCACCTATAGAATTTAGAATAGGCATTCGTTGGGGTTTTGGATTTTGTATTTTAAATAGGTGTATAATCTTATATATAGTTGTTTTCTTATTTAATTTTAATCATCTATCAATGCACATTGTATATATATATAAAAGTAAAATCCAAACCCAATAGGTAGATCTTAATGCGGAACTAAGGTATTTGAAAATTGTCAGGTCCAAAATATTGGCATTTTGTATTTCTTTTTGAGGAAATATTTGTATGGACTAGATTTTGGCTCATACAATAAATGGTGCATCAAATCAGGGAGGTGCATTGAAGTGAAGTAAACCCATACCCTTAACTAAAGGTAAGGTTTGAGTCATAATTTGGAGTATGAAATAATTTTAAATATTTTAATATTATTTATAATCGATGTTGCACTACAATAAATTATCAAATTCGTAACGATTTTTTTAGCAACAATTTTATTTTTGTCGTAAATAATTATATTTTGGCAACGAAAAGTAATTTTCATTGTCTTTTTTCTCACTTATTTAGCACGAAAAAAATATTTCATTGTCAAAGTTATGTGTCTCTCAACCATCACTTTTAAATCTTATTTAATTGGCAACAATTTTGACAAATTGCAACAAAAAAATTTATAGTTAAAGTACAAGGAACAATATGAAATCGTTGCCAATAATAAATTTCTGCAACAAAATATAATTGTAGCTAATAATGCTCTCTGTGCAACAAAATTTGTCATTGAGAATTCTTGTAAAAAATTAGCTACGATATTTAATAGTTGTTAAATATTTAACTTTTTCCAACAAAATATTTTGTTGCGGTTGTAGCTTTTTGGGCGACAAAGTATATCGTTGTTAATACTTTCATAGATTAGCAACGATTATTATTGTTGAAAAATATTAAGTACTTTTGGCGACAAAAACTTTTGTGGCAAATATACATTTAACAAAATTATAAAAACCAAATTAATTATATAATGAATTTTCTTTTTATAAACATTACATCAAGCCAAGTTGGTTTGGGGGCACTTATTTCTTGTTGTCAATCCGAGTTCGACTCGTGCAAAGAACACAATTAAATAATATATTTTAAAACTATATTTGGTAACGAAATTTATTTTGTTGTTGTAGAAAAATATATTTAAGCACGAAAAGTTTTTCATAAATAACAATAAATTATAGCTTTAAAACAATTTATTGGCAACAAAATGTTCAATTTGCCTACAAAAAAAAAAAAAAATTAGCAACAATAATATTTGTTGCCTTTTTAAATCACATTTTGCAACGAAAAGTATACCGTTGTCAATTTTACATGTATACGCAACGATATTGACTTTTCGTTGCCATAAACTTTTAGTAATGAGGATTTGCCAACGAAGCCGACAACATATTTTGTTGTTAATAGAATTGACAACGAAAAAGTATACTTTTGGCGACGAAAATATTTGTTGGTAAAAATGAAATTTCTTGTACTGTTGGATGATTTGATTTAGACAAAACAAAAAAAATATCATATGAGATGTCTATAATTCTAGTTAGGAGACTAGTTGAGACAACAGAAAAACTCCATGTAAGGCGTCCATAATTTCTCTTAGGGCAATGGTGGATGTTTCGATTTTTAAGAAAAAATAAATAATGCAAATCACTTAATTACAAATGGATTTCGAGGGGATATAAAAAGAGTATAATTTGTGGCACTATCAATCAAGTAATTACATTTATATCATCTCATAAATTTAATAATTATATATATTATACAACTCAAGTTTAGGGTGTCATTAAAAGTTCATCGAATATATCCAAAAAGCTGCATGCCCATTATCATGAATTTTAGAAAATATTAAATATTGGGTGTGTAATGCAATTATACATTTATAAGAGTGTGTATGTAAATACAATTATTTGATTAAAAGGATCACGCAAATTGTAATTTTACAAGCTCCTTGAAATTCAAATGCAATTAACCAAATAAATTAAGACAAAATTTTAACTACTTTCTCTAAATAACTTTTAAAATGCTAAATACAAATGTAATAAAAGAAAATTACAAATAACTTATACGGCCAAACATTTAACGGACAATTCCTCAAAAATCCCCAAGTGTAAACTGAATTTCCTTTTCACTCCCCCATTTTGAAAAAGTTCCTGTTCACTCCCCAATTGAAAAACAAAATTTCTTTTCACTCCCCAAGGTTGTAGGGAATTGCGTATATAAATCCCGGAATCTCGTATATACGAAATTCCGGGATTTTTATACGCAATTCCCTAAAAATTGTACGCAATTCCTAAAGACAATGTATGAACATGTACTATTTGTGGGGACCTAAAAAGAATTTTATTTTTCAATTGGGGATTGAATGAGAACTTTTTCAAAACTGGAGACCTAAAAAGAATTTTTTCAATTTTTAGATACTATTCAAAGATTTTCCCAACATTTAATTTATTTAACAAGTTTTATTTTTATTTAAGAGGTATATGTTAGAGGTGGGGATGGGGCTATTAAATTGAGCCACGAGGTAAATCATTAATTATGAGGGCCCTGTGAAGTGTGAACCAATAAATTTATTGAAAAAACTACCCCACATTTTTGACATTTTAAGTACACTCCAACTAATTATATTACTGCACCTATTCCATACTTTGCCACAAATCATGTCAAAATTGAACATTAATTCCCTATTATCATCATTACAATTTGTTGAAACTCATGTTAATAAATGTTTTTTCCGTTATATTAAAATAAATTCTTTAATTTTATTAAAAAAATTATATATTATCAATTGATCTAAGATCTTAAGTTAAAAGAACTTGTGGGCCGACTACATGATCCAACGGTTGATAAACAGCACCAGAATTAAATTGATGGACTGCGTACTCAATACGTCACCCCAGCCCATAGATTATTTGGGAAATTTTATTATATTTTGAATTTTTTTAGTTTCTAATTATTTTTATCCTGAAATTTAAGTTTTAATAAATAATTATTTATTTTATATTTTAAAATCGGTTAGTATTTTTAAAATTGCACAGAGCATATGATAGATGAGATATGAAATTCTTATTTTTCGCTAAACATATTAATTTGACCAAATTAGATTTGATCTGATACTAGTTTAACATCTCGTTCCACTTAGTTAATCACGCACAATTACTTTGATATCTTAAAAAGTGTATATGTACCAAGGGTGTTTTTCTCCTCATAATAATTTAATTAAAATAGGGCTTTAACAATCATTTCAATAAAATCATGTGAAACCAAGGGTAGAAAATTTTAATTAAATTATTTCTATATATGTTAATATAATAGTATAGATAACGAAGGAATTAATTTAATATCTTATTTCTCGCCTGATTTTACAACCTATATATGTTAATATAATAATATAGACGGGGAATTTGAGAAAATTCCCCAATTGGGGGGTCAAATTTCTTTTAGCTCCCTATTTTCAAAAATGATGTATTAAAACTCAAGAATCGTGTATCTAAAACCCCAAATGATGTATTTGAAATATAAGGAAAAAATCATGTATCTAAATCCCAGAATCGTGTATCTAAAACCCCAAATGATGTATTTAAAAATGGGGAGCAAACTCAAAATTTTTCAACTCATGGGAAGTTTTCTCAAAACCCCCCTAATATAGATAACCATGAAGGAAATTAGTTTAATCAATGTTTGAAAGCACAGTTGGCAATTGGACCCTTTGAGGGTCATCAAGTTTTTATTTTTATTTTTATTTAACACATATTCCCAAATCCCAAGCGATCAGCAGAATTTGATCCGGGATCATTGTCTCTGATAATTAAGGTTTTAACCACTTAAAACAACTCATGTTGACAATTCATTTCAAGTTAATCATTCTAATTACTTATGAAAAATAAATAAATGATTAAATACTTATATTTATACATATATGTATTTTTTATTAATTTATAATTTATTCAATTGGTTTTCACCAAGTAAAAACTAAATATTCTAGTGGTTGAGCCACAACTGGCGTTCGGGTATGATTTTTTAGCGATGTTTACGTTAGAGGATTCTATGTATCAAGAATCTTTCTTTTTTGGCCTCTAACTATTCAAATATCTTTTTTATTTTGCCCCTTTCTGCTTATAACTTATAGAAAATATCTCGCTATATATATAAATACATAATTTTTTTGTTTTATATTGTGTCGAACACTCGTATTAAACATCGTATTTGACATTTTTTATATGAAAAATTAAAAAATAAAATTTATATTATTATATTTATATTGTATCGCATGTATATAATAGCTAGAAATCTCTCTCCCCCCTCTCTCTCATGTCGACCATGATGAAGTGACTTGGCCCCCGCGTCATGTCCGTGTTGCTATTCTTCCTTGGAACTTAATCAACACGACTTAAATACAATTAACAACTTAAGTAAGAATTTAATATATTCAAATTACACTGCCCTTTTTCAACAAGTTCAATCATCATCGCTATTATTATGATGTTATCTGTAAAGGAAAACTTATATAGAACTAAACATCCAGCTGCCAGCCTTCACGCTTTCTTTTTCTTTCATTCTGGTCTCAAACTTTAATTAGTTATGTATTAGAAAAACCAATAATGGATGGTGAACCACCACCCTCCTCTAAAATAAATTTTAAGAATTAATTGAATTCCTTGAAAATATTTAAGACACTTATTGGGTTTTAATTATATTTTCTAAAATCTTCCGGAGTTTCATAAAATATTTCTTCTTTGTGAATAAATTCTATATATAAATTTTAAGGTAAGTATTTAGATCGTCGGCAATTATATATATCCACATATAACCTTTTTTGAATTCCAAATATTACGATTTCATTCATTAGAATTAAAAGGTCTGAATCTTGACCTAGAAATTATATAATTAATTTCACATGTTTAAACTTTACTCGAATCAATTCAAACTAAACTTAAAAAGTTCACTTATAGTCTTAATTATTCGCTCCTATTAGAAACGATATTAATGATAACATGTCAAGGAAATACGGCAAAATTCAATAATCTATCTTGATTTTCAACTCAAAAATACAAAAATAAAAATCTGCTTTTGAAGAAATAAAGGTGAAAAAAAAAAAAGCAACGGTATAATATAAAGGGTGCAATTAACCGAAAAGTAGAAACAGTCCTTCGGACCACCTTTATATGTTACATTTCATCTAAAGACAATTATTTTAAGTTCCCAAAATATATTTTTTTAATCTCAAATTATAAATAAAAGATGAAGAAATAGAATAAAATCTCTTTTCCACAACGGCTGGGGCTGGGTTCCCCTACAGCAGGTATTCATACGCTTGCTTGTACAACCCGACACGTGTCTCAATACGATAGGTCGGTTGTGGTAGCCAAATAAATGCCGGAACCAGTACGAAAGATTGTTTCGTGCACGCCGGGCTAAGTAGAATTCATCATCTTCGACACAATTTATTAAATAAACAAGATATAAGGTTTAAAATAATCTTATTTATTTCAAATATTTCAATTAATTTTTGAAAAATAATTGTGATAAGATTCTTTGGACTACACGATTACGATATTCTCAATTTTAATTCAATTGATTATGGATGATATATATATAAAATAATTTGCATATAATTTGGTGCCGTATCTTCAAATTCATCATGATATCTCAATCTCTTGATCAGTGGCGGAGCCACATGTATATGAGGGGGTGCAATTGAATCCCCCAACTTTTTTTTTTGTTTTTTTTTTTTAAATATATATATAGATATATAGATATATGTATGTAATTTTATGAGATTTTTCAATATTAATCCCCCACTAAAGTTAAAATTAATACTAATAAGGGTCAATATAATAAATTATTAATAATTGAGACCACACAAATAATATATGAGTTATATATACCCAACTCTCTTGTGTTATTCTAAATGAGTGTATAGAAAACCTTGTGTTTTTCTTAATTTTGTACAGAAAACCTTATGACCAAATGCTCGGATTTAGCGAAATTTCTTTACAAAAATGTTGTTTTTGTATTTATATGCATGATCTCTTAATTTTTATAATTTCAATTTTACCTCAACATTCACAGAATTTCTCAAATAGGTCCCAAAATAATTTATTTTTTATGTAACTTTTTATCCATTAATTTCTCTTTAATATATGTTTTCTACCAACTTTTGATTTATATCTTTCCTTTCGTGTTTTGCTTTCCAATAAGAATTTTTGTGGTATTTATATTCTTCATTTATTTCCTATATATATTGTTTCAAATATTTTCTTTTATATACTATTATATTTCTTTGCAATTTTTTATTTGCAAATATTTTTTGTCTAATTTTTGCTTTGGGCAACACGTATGACTCAAATAACGTGAGAGGGTTTTTTCTGTTTATTTTTATAAAACACAGGATTTTTTATGCTAATTTTTTAAACATAGGGGTTCTCTTGCATTTCAATATTTCACAAGGTTTTCTATATATAATGATGGGGTCAAAATACGATCGTCCCACATTAAGACACGTGGCATCACCGAGATGATGACAACTGTCTCCCCAAGGCTGCACCATCAGTTCACGAGCGCTGAACCCAACGAGCGCAAGTCTTCTTCAGGAGTTAAGCCCAACGAGTGCTATCACTCCCACGAGCGTCCTACACACTAAACGATGGGTACGCCCACGTGCCAAGGGGGCCCTCTTCGAGCGTCACACTCCCTCAGAGTGGCCCCTCCTTTGGCTCGTCACTTAAGCTGGAGCCTTCATCCCCCTCAGCGGATATCTTGGCCTCCAATATTCTAGGTTGTCACGAGCGCGCTCTCAAGCCCTCGTTACCAACCACCCACATGGCTCTCTGACACAACGTACATGCCCGCGCACCTGCCACTGTTGCTAGCACTAACTTTTGGGCCGCTTTTGCAGAAGATTCCTCCTAGGTTTCTCTCTCACAGCGCCACGTGTTAGGGCAACATTCGGCCAGGACCACTTGAGGCAAATGACCAAAGGGCCCTTGACCCTCAACTATAAATAATCCAAGTCATCTTCTACACTGTAAGCATTCTTTAAGCTCTCTTCATCACTGCAACTGTGACAAAACTTACCATTCTGCCTACACTGAACTGACTTGAGCGTCGGAGAGCCAAACTGGGTATCACCCCCAGTTCCCCCAGCTTGGCCTTCTGACTATTCTTGTGCTTGTCCCAACAGGTTGAACTCACTCTCTCTTTTCCGGCGAAGCTCCGGTGGTTTCCTCCACAAAATACAAATCGTAAAGTGATCGGATTCGGACCCACCCATTTCCGGACCCATCATTTTTGGCGCCGTCTGTGGGAAACCAGTCTTCCTTCTTCTTCCTTTCTTTTTGTTGGTAGAAAAACAAGCACATCTTCACTTTCAACAGCCATGGTTGCAACGAGATCTGGAGCTGTGGGAGGAGGAGAAAACACCTCCCAAGATGCAAACATCGTTCTTCCCTCCACCGCTACTGGTGGAGCGCCACCTCTTTCTGTCGCCGCTGGGGGGGCACCTCCCGCCGCAGGAGTGACTCCACCAGCTGAATCTTCTGCGCCGCCACCTGCACCGCCGGCGATGCCCATTCCCACCACCGCGGGAGGAGTTTCTCTCTCAGCTCCACCGCCGCTTGCGCAGAATTCCTGGGTCCATCCTCAGATGAACCTTGGAATACAGGGCTACATGATGCCCCCACCGGGATACACCCTCACCCCATCTGTCATGATGCCGCCGGTCCCGCCATATCAAGCTGGTCAGATCCAGCTTCCGGTGGCCATTCCCAGGGAAATTGAAGGAGTGGAGTTACCTCCACTTACCACACAACAGTTAAGAGCTCTCTACGCCCAATGTGAGGTTCAGGCGGCCCAGGGAGCATGGGAGAGGTTTCACTCCATGTACTTCCCCTCTGGGCAGGCCACTCAGGTTGCGACCCCTTTAGGCGGACAGCAAAACTTTCCCCTCAGAGAAGCCCAGGCTGTCCTGAGGGCACAACCACCACCACCACCGGCGAGAGACGTGCCCCAGCAGGAGGGCAACGAGCGTGCCTCCGTGGGCAGGAACAAAGAGCCCACGGAGCGAGTGAACGAAAATGAAGGAGACTCTCATGTCTCCAGGAGGGGCTCACGAGCCCACAAGGACAAGCAAGTAGAAGTAAATCCTGACGTCCTCGCGGCTGTGCAAGACCAGCTGCAGGGCCTCAAGGATATCGTGGGACAGCTCTCACGAGGGCGCTCAACTCAGATCTCCCATAATCGGGATGAACGGGTTGACGCCAGGAGTACCCGCACCAAGGACCCTCCACCAAGGGTCCCCCGTCGAAAGGAGCCGGAGGAAAACTTCGGCACGTACGAATACCACCCACTGGCGAGGGGTTCACCCCTCGTCGAAGAAGTTCTGATGGCCCAAGCAGGAATGGCCAAAGTCCCCACATCCATCAACAGATACGACGGGACAACCGATCCAGCGGAGCACTTGGATCATTTTGTGCATCTCATGCACCTTTACGAGCATTCCAGCCATTACTGGGCGAAAGTGTTTGTCACTTCCTTGGCAGGGATGGCTCAAGAGTGGTATAAGCGCCTGCCGCCGCGCTCGATCCACTCGTATGAAGAACTGGCCGATGCCTTCCTCAATCATTTCAATTCTTTGAAGGCACCAGTCACCGCACCCACAGCCCTTTACAACGTGGTGCAAGGCAAGAGCGAATCACTGCGCTCGTTCTTCGCCCGATTCAATAAGGAGATCTTGCAGGTGGAAAGGCCCTCGATGGACTTCTTGATCCCAGTGCTCTTTCAGGCTGTGGATCACAAACAATATGTGAGCAAAAAATTTGCTGATGCCATCGTGGAGAGAAGGCCTGGGACCCTCATGGGCCTAAGAGAAATAGCCGAGCCGTTCTTCGCGCTCGAAGATATGTATGGGACGAATGGTCCCCGACATCACAGCCCGGCCCGGAACGAGCGACCTCATCACGAGCGGGGGCGAGATGTGGCCGTCAAGAAAGAGCGCCCTCAAGAGCGCAGGAGGTCACCACCACCCCCTCGTCGATTCGAGCGCATTCCGCTCACCAGGCCTAATTCAGAAGTCTACAATCTCTCCGATAAGAAGCTCTTCAAAAGACCCATCAAAATGAGAGAGACAGACTCACTCAGGCGCTCGAACAAATACTGTGCCTTCCACAAGCAGAGAGGGCACGACACGGACGAGTGCCGCCAGTTGGAGGCCGAAATCCAAAGGCTCGTTGCAGGGGGCCATTTGAAAGAATTTGTCCGGGTGCTCGAGCGCTACGATGAACAATGCAACGAGCGCTCCGGAAGGAGAAGGAGGAGTCCTTCCCTGTCAAAGAGCCCAAGGGGTAGGGGACCCCCTGAAAGCAGCAGTCGCCGAGGCAACAAAGACAAAGCCCCTGAGCAAGAAAACGAGCCCTTTGCAGTCATAAATATGATTGCAGGAGGCTCATCAGGGGGGGATTCAAACGCCTCCCGACGGAGGCACGTTCGGAGCTACAACCAACGCCCAGCAGTGCCCAAGCCTATCTACGCTATCCAGAGATCAAGCGCTCCAAGATCAAGAGAAAATGATGTAATAGGCTTTGATGATAGAGATTTAGAACACATTGTAACGCCCCATGGGGAGGGTGTAACCTCAGATTGCCCCATGGTGGTTAGTTTAGATGTTCATAATCATGTTGTAAAAAGGGTATTGGTGGATAGTGGAAGCTCCGTTAATGTTTTGCCTTACTCTACGTTCTTAAAAATGAAGGTTGATCTCCCGCTCGAGCCACTCAAAACAGCCCTCATTGGCTTTGGAGGCTCGGAAGTTGTCCCACGAGGGCAAATACGCTTAGCTACTTCGTTCGGCCGAGCCCCTCAACGCAAAACACTTCTGGTGACGTACGCGGTGGTGGAGATAGACATTCCATATAACATCATAATTGGGCGCCCTGCCCTCGTTGATTTCAAAGCCATCATCTCCACATACCACCAGAAGATTAAGTTTCCTACTTCCGAGGGCGTCGGAGAAGTGCTCTGCAATGTACGAGAGGCTTGGGAATGTTATATGTTGTCCCTCAGGAAGCCTAAAGCGGAGAAAACCTTCCAAGTTGGCTCCATTAAGAAGTCGGTGGATTTCCCCAATTTAGATGAGGACAGCCCGGCTCGAAAAAGGGTAAAATTGAACAAGAAAAAGAACAAGAAGAAGCGGGAAGGCAACAAAGAAAATCCCCTCGAAAATGTTCCCCCAGGGACCGTTGGGGGATCGTCCTCAGAAGGAGACGAGCCGGGAGAAAGTGAACCAGCATCTGGCGATCGTTTGACGGGAAAAAAGAGGGCGCTCGAACTCCCTCGCCCTGAGGTAAGGATCGAACCCTCGGAAAAGTTCCTTACCATTGAGCTGGAGCCTGGAAACAAAGATAAGACTACACAGATAGGCTCGAATCTCTCAGGGCCTTCTCAAATCATGATGATTGATTTTCTAAGGGAGAACAAGGATGTATTTGCGTGGAAAGCCTCTGATCTCACAGGAATTGACCCGAGCGTCATCGTTCATAGGCTTAATGTGGATCCATCTTTCAAGCCTATCAAGCAGAAAAAGCGGGATGTACATGGCTTTCGGAAAAAAGTCATTGAAGAAGAGGTTAATAAACTCTTGGAGGCTCAATATATCGAGCCCATCTTGTACCCGGAATGGTTGTGTAATGTCGTTTTGGTACCCAAGAGCGCAAATAAATGGCGCATGTGCAATGATTTCACTGATCTCAACAAGGCTTGCCCTAAAGATCCCTACCCGCTGCCCCGGATTGATCAATTGGTGGATTCGACCGCCGGCTGCGAGCTCATGAGCATGATGGACGCTTTCCAGGGATACTACCAGATCTTTATGGCCCCGGAAGACCGCCCCAAAACTTCGTTCGTCGTCCATATGGGGGTGTATTGCTTCTTAGTCATGCCCTTTGGACTTAAGAACGCCGGAGCTACCTATCAGCGGCTCGTCAACAAGATGTTTGAAAGGGAAATTGGGAGGTCCATGGAGGTCTATGTGGACGATATGATTGTCAAAAGCGAGCGCCAGGACTCCCACTTGGAAGATCTTAAGCGCACCTTTTCAATCCTGCGACAATATGGAATGAAGCTGAACCCCTCGAAGTGCACCTTTGGAGTACAAGGGGGAAAGTTCTTGGGATACATGGTCAGTCAGAGGGGAATTGAGGCCAATCCGGAGAAGATCAAGGCCATCTTGGAAATTCCTTCCCCTCGAAATTTGCGGGAAGTGCAGGTCCTAGTAGGCAAAATCATCTCGTTGAACAGGTTTATTTCGCGCTCGGCGGACAGGAATCTTCCCTTCTTCAAAATTTTGAGGAACGCACGTAACTTTGCTTGGACAGGGGAATGTGAAAAGGCGCTGCAGGATATGAAAGCTTACTTATCGAGCGCACCACTGCTGACTAAGCCCGTCGAAGGTGAGAGATTATTCATGTATCTTTCCGTTTCTCCAGAAGCCACAAGCGCGGTTCTAATCGCTGTGCGGGACCGGAAACACTTGCCCGTTTATTATCTAAGCAAAACATTGCAAGGAGCTGAGAAGAAATACTTGGAGATTGAGAAATTCGCGTTCGCTCTTATTAACGCCTCAAGAAGGCTAAGGCCTTACTTTCAAGCGCACTCCATAACAGTTCTCACCGACCAACCCTTGAAGCAAGTATTGTCCAAGCCGGACGTATCTGGCAGATTAATCAAGTGGGCCATCGAATTGAGTCAGTTTGACTTATGCTTCGAGCCCAGGACTGCGATGCAGGCTCAGGTTGTAGCGGATTTGTTGGTTGAGCGTTTTGGTTTCGAGCCCACCGTTGCGGAGAATGAGGGGTTATGGGTACTGCACGCAGATGGTTCCTCAACCTCTCAAGGGGGAGGAATAGGAGTGGCCCTCAGAAACCCCGATGGGATTGAACTGGACTTTGCAATCAAGCTGGACTTCCAAGTCACTAATAATGAAGCGGAATATGAAGCCCTCGTGCAAGGGTTGAACATAGCTTTTCAGAATGGAGCCTCCAGAATCACTGCTTATGTGGATTCACAGTTAATAGCGAGCCAGATTGAAGGAACATATGAGGCTCGAGAAACCACCATGATACAGTACTTAAAGAAAGCCAAAGAAATCATTAGGAAGTTCAAGGAATTTCATCTACTTCAGGTGCCGCGAGGAGAAAACGAGCGTGCGGACGCTCTGTCAAAGTTTGCTTCAGCTTTAGAGGGCACTTCCGAGCGTTCTGTTACGTTCCTTAGAACTGAGGAACCTTTGATTAAGGAAAGGATCGCCACCGAGATGATCGCCATGATTGATCCAAACGAGCCCTGTTGGCTTGACGACATCATCATTTTCCTGAGGGATGGAATCACTCCAACTGACAAGGTGGAAGCCAGGAAAGTCAGGAATAAGGCCCCTCGTTTCGCTCTGGATCCCGAGGGGAGATTGTTCAAAAAATCATTTCAAGGACCCCCAATGAGATGCCTAAGGCCCTCACAAGCGAAGGAGACGCTCGAGCTCATACACAATGGAAGTTGCGGGAATCATTCCGGAGGGCGTATCTTAGCAAAGAAGATTCTGAGAAGTGGGTTTTATTGGCCTACAGTTCTCCAAGATGCCATTGAATTTTCAAGGAAGTGCCCCAAATGCCAGTTTCATTCAAATATCCCCCAATTGCCAGCCGCACAGATGATCCCAATAGACGTCTCTTGGCCTTTTGACCAGTGGGGAATAGACATTGTGGGCCCCTTGCCCATGGCTGCGGGACAAAGGAAGTTTGTCATTTTAGCTGTCGATTACTTCACCAAATGGGCCGAGGCTGAAGCTGTTGCAAAAATCACTTTCAAGGTTGTAAGGGACTTTATTTGGAAGAACATCATTTGCAGGTACGGCATACCGAGGGTGCTCATATCTGACAATGGATCCCAGTTCATAGCGGCCGACACACGAGAATGGTGCTCTGAGTTGAGTATAGAACAGCGGTTCACCTCTGTAGGACATCCACAATCCAATGGGCAAGCAGAAGTCACCAATAGGATCATTTTGCAACATCTAAAAACCATGCTTGAAAGCAAGAAAGGTGAATGGGCTGAGGAGCTGCAGGGAGCGCTTTGGGCTTATCGCACAACCCCACGAGCGGCCACTGGAGAAACACCATACGCGCTCGTCTATGGGTCAGAAGCGATGATACCCGCGGAGATAGTAAATGAATCCGCTCGAGCAGGCTATTTCGAGCCTCAGCTCAACGATGGCAACAGGAGTTTGGAGTTAGACTTACTGGACGAAAGGAGAGACCGAGCGTGGGCTAAGATCCACCACTATAAAGCCTCTGTGGCCCAGCAGTACAACAAGCGTGTGAGGGAAAGAACTTTCCAGTTGGGAGATTTGGTCTTGAAGAAAGTGGAAGTATCCAGGCACGTGGGCAAGTTGGACCCCAATTGGGAAGGCCCATTCAAAGTCGTACAACTCAGAGCTAACAACACTTACACCCTGGAAACACTTCAAGGTGAGCGCTTGCCTCGCCCTTGGAACGCATGTAACCTCCGGCGGTTTTATGTTTAAAAGCTCTTGGCAAACTCTGATGTAACAACCCTCTTTGACGGGTTCTATGTACTTCCAATCACAAGAAAAAGGTAACATAATCTTTTTAATTTCATTAATATTCCTGTCTCTTTGGTTGCTTGAATGGATAAGTCCCACGTCCCTCGTCTTCTCGAGCGTGGTTGGCAACCCATTCCAATATGAATGCTGTTATCTCTTATGGGTTACGCTGGCCAGCAATCTACTCCGCATGGGGGGACGCCCTCATAAGGATAGACTGGTTACGCTCAAAACCAATTAGGCAAGATGGAAGGGGATCGCGAGGAAAATCCTAGTAGGCCTTGGCTGTTTCTTACAACGCCTTGCGCTCGAAAACGGGATCTCCTACAAGAACGCATCCTAGTAGGCCTTGGTTGTTTCTTAAAACGCCTTGCGCTCGAAAATGGGATCTACCACAGAAAAGAGTCCTAGTAGGCCTTGGCCGTTTCTTAAAACGCCTTGCGCTCGAAAAGGGGATTTCTTGCAGAACCCAAAAAACGATACAAGCCGGAGCGCTTGAACGATGGTTTCAGAATCAAAAAGGAATTGCACAAGTCTTGAACGAGGGCAACCACTCAGTAAGACCCTCGCACGCACTCAAGGCTTAGACAAATTTTCCAAGGCAAAAGTTTATACAAATCTTGAGCGTAGGGGCAATCTCACAGTAAGACCCTCACGATCGCTCAAGACATGGGCAAACTTTCAAGATAAATTTACAAATGAAAAATTTATACAAGTCTTGAGCGTAGGGGCAATCTCACAGTAAGACCCTCACGATCGCTCAAGACTTAGACAAATTTTCACGGCTTATATCAAAAGGAAAATTTATACAAGTCCTGAGCGGGGGGGCAATCTCACCATAAGACCCTCACGAGCGCTCAAGACTTAAACAATTTTCAAGATAAAATAACAACAGCAGAAATTTATACAAGTCCTGAGCGTAGGGGCAATCTCACAGTAAGACCCTCACGATCGCTCAAGACTTAGACAAATTTTCACGGCTTATATCAAAAGGAAAATTTATACAAGTCCTGAGCGGGGGGGCAATCTCACCATAAGACCCTCACGAGCGCTCAAGACTTAGATAAATTTTCCTTTTGCAAAACATCCACAGAGTATGCTACACAGTCCTACTATATGATTCATAAATGGACAAGAAGAACAACAAAGTCATCAAAAAAAAAGAGACATTTTATTCATTGAAAAGGAAGCATATTACAAGACAAAAGGGGCTCAAAGGCCCATGAAATTCTATTACAGGAAAAAGCAGAAAATCTGAAAAATGTGAAGAACTGATGAAGGAAAGGCTTCAAGCAGCTGGGGCGATGTCCTCATCAACAATCACCAAGATTGGGCCCTGAACTGGACCGTGAACTGGACCCTCGGGCTCTTGCGGATGGGCTTGCGGATCGTTGGGGGCATTAGCATCTGGAGCAGGCGCATTGGCATCCGGAGCGTTGGCGTTTTCAGCGGCTTGAACCGGGGCTTCTTCTATGATGGGCTCTTGAGGCTCGTCTTCGGGATCATCAGATGGACCCGCACCCCTTTCCCTGTGGGCGTCGGTGTACTCATCCTGGATCAGTTTCACCAGGAAGTCATACTCCATTTCCGCTATGCTGTCTGCGGGGTCGTTTGGGTCCTCATCTGCCTCCTCACAGCGCTCATTAAACATGAGCCCCGTGCCCTCAGCACCCTTCATCGCCGGATCTGTCAGACCTTTGTGGATGCCCTGATCCACTGCCAGGTTGAAAGCATTTTGAGCCTCGTCCAAGCAGTGTAACGAGGCCGCGAAGTTGAAAGCTGTTGAATGACAGAACTTGATCAATGCCTCCTTGGTCGCGCGCTCTAAGCTCCGAGGCCACTCGCTAACAGTATCATTAAACTTGCGCTCGGCCTCCAGAGCCCTTGTTCTCCAGCTCTCCCTCTCTGCCTCAGCCTTCTGGCGCCGCTCGTTGGCCTGTGCCAGTTCGTTGCCCAAACGGATTCGAGCGCCATCAACCGCTACAAAATCCTCCTTAAGCTTCCCCAATTCCTCCTCCGTTGTTTCGAACAAGCCCTTGAGGGACTCGTACTTGGCGATTTCCGCATCTAGCTCCGATTGGATATGGGCCGGATCATTTGAGCGGGCCATCTTCTTGTACTTGGCCTTCCGGTCGGCATAGATGGAGGCTCGCATTTGCACATTCCGGAGCCGGGGAAGAACTTGCTGCGTAAACAAGGGGAAAAGTGTTAGCCAGGAAGTTGGTAATTTACAGAAAAGAAAAGAAAGGATGCAAGGAATGATGACTTACAGAAATCAGAGCGTGGGCCGCATCGAACGTCACCTTCTCTACAGACTCACTGTAGAGATGCCTGTGGTCAGCTGTGAATTGGGCCCGGCTGAGCAAATCCTGGGTAATAGTTTGGGCGACCGAGCCCGGCCTCAGCAACACCGGCCCGCCGTCGGGGGCGCCAGTAAAGTCTCTATCCCCTCGACGGGGGAACTCCCACAGGTGCTCTTCCTCTGAAGAGGAAGTGTCCCCTCCGCCTCGGGGGCCCTCGACAACTTGCTTCCCTTTGCCCGTGATTGCGGCAGAATCGGGCATTCTCTTCCTCTTGCGGGAAGGTCTATTTGCGCTCGCGCTCGGAGGAGCCTCAGTAATCGCCAAAGTGGTATTTGGCCTCGTTGGTTCTGCAGGAAGGGGAGGTTGAACATCTCCTGCTCTCTCCGACCGCCTGGTCTCCCTGGGGACCAATCTACGTTCCCCTCGGCCACGAGGGGGCTGCACCTCAGGGTTGGCGCTTGAACTGGCACCCCCACGAGCGTCCCCTCTATCGTTGCGGTTACGGGGGCGTTGGGGCTCGCGCTGTTGGTTCCCCTGTGTGGCTTGATTCCTCTGAGCATTGGCGAAACGAGCCGCTTGTCTGATTCCACCGGCCATTTCTAAGATAGCGGCTCCTGCAAAAATGAAAGTACGAGGGTTATAAATCCTTGAACAAGAATTGTTAAGTGCAAATTACAAGTACAAGAAAAGCAGTTAGTATTCATTCCTATCTAAAGTTAGTGCCCTAAGAATCTAACCGTCTCTCTCTATGTCACGAGCCGGAGGGTTGTCAAGGAAATAGGGATTGTCAGTGAGGCCACACAGGAACATGAGCTCCTCGTCATCTATCCAATCCTTTGCTTGAATAAGATGGCCCTCGTCCCTCAGAGCGGCTGCCAGATTTTTGGCCCAGTCTTTGGGGAGTATGGGTTGCAGCCGGCTCTTGGCAAACGAGCTCCAATGGGTGACCACCCCAAAGCCCTCATCTGTTGGGGCCTTAACAAAGATAAATTTTTCCTTCCAGTTGGGGCCATAAGTGCTCGAGGGCGAGTTAATCAACTTCATGTGGGCCTTCGCTTGGACGTAGTAGAAGCCGGCCTCGGGGGATGAGCGGGAGGAACTGACCACCTGGAACAGGGCGTTGAAGTTCCGCGAGTAGGGCTCGTAGCCCATGATTCTCATCAGGATTATGAAGCAGGTCAGGAGGGCCAAGCCGTTGGGCACTATTTGGGATGGACACAAGCCCAGGTCATTCAGCAAATGGGCCATTGAGACTGAGATAGGGAACCTCAAGCCCCCTGATCTCACGGTGTCCACATATACTGCCATTTCTCCGGGGGGTGGATTATTGGCGCGCTCGTGGTTTTCTGGAATTCTCCACGAGTAGCGCTCGTCCCAGTAAATGGGAGCCATCATTGTCTTTACATCCCCCACGGTGACTGTGCTGGGAGTTTCATCAGGCGTGCGCTCTGTAGCCTGATAGCCTGAGCCCTCCCCCTCGTTGGGTCCTTTGGATTTTTGGGCTTTCTTACTTTTGCCCTTGTCACGGGCCCTTTCTGAAGGCCCAGTTACGGCTTCCGCCACTGGAAGCGGGTTTGCAACCGCCACGGTCACTCTATGGCGGTGGGGATGTGTGGCACTTTGAGTTGTGGGGAGGGTGACTCCTTGTCTGGTGGCTCCTTGTCTTTCTGCCTCCATCACCAGATCCATCTCCTCAAAGAGAGGATCCGTTCCTCCTGGATTTCTATCCTCCGCGACCATTACTGCCGCCCCCAACTCCTCATCTCTGGGGGAATCCGGGGAAGAAGAACTCTCCGTGGCCATCTCTTGGATTTCACGGGCAAACTCTTCAACGTGTTGGTCGGCCATGGCAGAAACGGAGGTTTTGGAAGTTTTTCTTGGAAGGAGATTAGGGTTCAGAAAGGCGAGAATCTGAGAAGGTTATGAAATCCTAAAGTCCGAAGTCTACGGTTAGCAAATTTAGTAAGTTACAGTGGAGATTTACCTTGAAAGTTTTGGAGAGAACTGGAGAAAGGTTGAAGACGCTAGAGATGTGAGAGAATTTTTCTTGCAAAGGGTGCTTGAAAGTTCTGAATGCGTAAAGAGTGTGGAGATCTCAGAATCCCTTATTTATAGGGATGGAAGTTGGTACCGTTTTAGGCAATAAATTCAAAATGGTAATCATTTCCCGCCTAGGAAACCGCCCACTTTATGGAACCGGCACATGCTTCCCAATGCTCACGCGCCCCACGCGCATCCGCATTTAATGCTCTGACGTTTCAAGGGCTTCAGAATAGTACCAGCATTTAATGCTGAAGTGATCCGAACGGTCAATTGAAGAGACCGCATTAATGGCGCATTCAGAGGAAAAATTGCTCAACACGCCAAGTCCTATACGAGCGTTGCGTGCAAGAGATTGAGCGTGTCAAAATTCTACAGTCCTTATCATTAAGGACTACAGAATTGGGGGGCAAAATGATGGGGTCAAAATACGATCGTCCCACATTAAGACACGTGGCATCACCGAGATGATGACAACTGTCTCCCCAAGGCTGCACCATCAGTTCACGAGCGCTGAACCCAACGAGCGCAAGTCTTCTTCAGGAGTTAAGCCCAACGAGTGCTATCACTCCCACGAGCGTCCTACACACTAAACGATGGGTACGCCCACGTGCCAAGGGGGCCCTCTTCGAGCGTCACACTCCCTCAGAGTGGCCCCTCCTTTGGCTCGTCACTTAAGCTGGAGCCTTCATCCCCCTCAGCGGATATCTTGGCCTCCAATATTCTAGGTTGTCACGAGCGCGCTCTCAAGCCCTCGTTACCAACCACCCACATGGCTCTCTGACACAACGTACATGCCCGAGCACCTGCCACTGTTGCTAGCACTAACTTTTGGGCCGCTTTTGCAGAAGATTCCTCCTAGGTTTCTCTCTCACAGCGCCACGTGTTAGGGCAACATTCGGCCAGGACCACTTGAGGCAAATGACCAAAGGGCCCTTGACCCTCAACTATAAATAATCCAAGTCATCTTCTACACTGTAAGCATTCTTTAAGCTCTCTTCATCACTGCAACTGTGATAAAACTTACCATTCTGCCTACACTGAACTGACTTGAGCGTCGGAGAGCCAAACTGGGTATCACCCCCAGTTCCCCCAGCTTGGCCTTCTGACTATTCTTGTGCTTGTCCCAACAGGTTGAACTCACTCTCTCTTTTCCGGCGAAGCTCCGGTGGTTTCCTCCACAAAATACAAATCGTAAAGTGATCGGATTCGGACCCACCCATTTCCGGACCCATCAATATATATATGAAAAAGCCTAATATGACCCCCCTGAATCAAGTTTATGGCTCCGCCACTACTCTTGATTTTCAATTAAATACGTGGAAACAAACAAATAAATATGAAAATAGTGTATCAATAGTCATTCTTTAAAGCGAGTTATAAAATATTTATGTTGGCTGGTATAAAACATATATTTAAAGTATCACATAACTTAATTTTAAGTTTGGTGTGATTGTAAAATGGATTAATATTGAGATTGATTGGACTTATTAAGATATTGAACGCGAGAATTGAACCATTCTTTTTATTAATTTAAAATAGAGTGATAAATATTATCATATAGTCATATCAAATAAATTTAAAATTTAAATTAGATGTATACAAAATGATACAATTTTATCATGCTATTTATCTGGCGGATCTAGCTGCTATGTGGAAAAAGGGAGCCAAGTGAGCTTGGAGTCCACCTTTTTAACAATATTGGAAGATCACTTGATTAATTTAAAAAGAATTTAAAACTCTAAGAACATCAAGCAAAATTTAAGACCATCTAAGATCTTCTTACAATAGAGATACATATTCACTGTGTGCATTCCTTTAAGGTAACAAGGAGCGGTGGATCTATAAGGCGCACACCCCCTCTAGCCTGATAAGGGCCTCTGGACACTAATTAAGAAGCACAATTCTCCCTCATTCTCTGCAACTTCTTTCGTTCTTTGTTTCATTTCATCCAAGTCCATTGTTTTACTTGAGCATTAAGTATGAACGCTGGAGAAACTCTCAACTGATCCTCTAACTTTTGTTCTCTTGCAGATGACCGAATAGAGCCACTAATTTATCCATCCCTTATCTCCAAAAATCATCATTTAAGTACTGATGGGTCAAAATACACTCGACCCGCGTTTGGATACGTGACCCTTATGACTGGGGCAATTATCAGCGAGCGTATAAGGCCCCCGAGCGTCAAAGTCCCTAAAGAACACGTGTCGTCTCTGCTATGCGCAAGCGTAGTCATCCTTGTCGCTCTCTAACGAGCGCACCTCACAAAACGGGACATAGTCCCAGCTTATCTTGGAAGTCCCCTTCGAGTGTTATCCTCCCTCGAAGAGGCTTCCACTTCCCCTCGTTACGCAGCCTTGGCCTCCATCCCCTGGCGGATTCTCTGGCCTCCAAGGCCCTTGGTTGACACGAGCGTGCTCTTAGCCCTCGTTACCAACCCCCTAAAACGGCTCTCTTACACCCCGTACATGCCCGCGCACCTGCCACTGTCGCCAGCACTAACTTTCACCGGCTTTTGCTGAAGACTCCTCCTAGGTTTCTCTCATAACGCCACGTGTTAGAGCAACATTTGGCCAGAACCAAAAGTTGCAAACGACCAAAGGGTCCCTGACCCTCAACTATAAATAGATGAGTTCGTCCCCTTCACTGTAAGCAAGCTTCCATACTTGAGCTCTGCAATTACTTTCTTCTCTTTCAGTTGCTTAACTGACTTGAGCGTCGGAGAGCCAAACTGGGCATTCCCCCAGTCTCCCAGCTTGGCCTTCTAACTGTTTGTTCTTGGTGTTTGTCCTAGCAGGTGGAACCCCTCCTCCATCCGGCGATCAGTTTCCGGCTTCCCCCACATATATCAAATAGAAAGTGACTGGAGTTTGACACTTCACGTTCCTAACCCATCATTTTTTGCGCCGTCTGAAGCTATGATTCCCGCGGAAATCGCACACGAATCAACTCGTGTGGCCTACTTCGAGCCTAAGGACAACGAAGCCAGCAGAAGCTTAGAGTTGGACCTATTGGAGGAAAGAAGGGACTACGCTTGGGCAAAAATGCACAGATATAAAGCAGCTGTGGCACGACAATACAACAAGCGTGTCAAAGAAAGAACTTTTCAGCTGGGAGACTTGGTCTTAAAGAAGGTGGAAGTCTCCAAGCATGTGGGAAAACTGGACCCCAACTGGGAAGGTCCATTCAAAGTTATACAAATACGGGCCAACAACACGTACACGCTCGAATCTCTGTAAGGCGAGCATCTCCCACGCCCTTGGAATGCATGCAACCTCAGCAGGTTTTTTGTTTGAGTTCATTTTGTAAAGGGCCCGTGAAGAGGCACGATGTATTTGCTATCTTCCAGGAGATTGTAATAGAAATTACTACGCTTATTTACTGAATGTGAGTATGCAGGTTGGTTGAAATCCACTCTTGGGACCCCAAGCCCAGGATGCCTAAATCCAGTCCCAGGTCCGGCCCACATGCTTGAGCATCCTAATGGGCCCGTGTAGCCTTTACTATCGGCATCTCGCGTTCGAAAACGGGAATCGCGGCACAAGGACTGGCTGAGTGGCAAGAGGGAGCTCACAGGTCCAATGGCCTGGCCCCTCAAAATTAGCATACTTACATTTGTCGCAAAAACAAAATTTTCACAAGTCTTGAACGAGGGCAACCTCCCAATAAGACCCTCGTAATTACTCAAGACTTAGTAAAATTTTCCAAGCCATTCAGAAAAAATTTTCACAAGTCTTAAATGAGGGCAACCACCCAATAAGACCCTCGTAATTACTCAACACTTAGTAAAATTTTCCATGCCATTCAGATAAAATTTTCACAAGTCTTGAACGAGGGCAACCTCCCAATAAGATCCTCGTAATTACTCAAGACTTAGTAAAATTGTCCAAGCCAATCAGACAAAATTTTTACAAGTCTCGAACGAGGGCAACTTCCTAAAAAGACCCTCGGGAATACTCAAGACTTAGTAAAATTTTCCAAGCCATTCAGATAAAATTTTCACAAGTCTTGAACGAGAGCTACCTCACAGTGAGACCCTCATGATTACTCAAGACTTAGTAGAATTGTCCATGCCTTTCAAGCAAATGTTCACAAGTCTTAAGCGAGGGCTACCTCACAGTGAGGCCCTCATGATTTGTAGCACCCACACGTAGGGCCACATCCCCTGCACCATAACCCAAACCCGAATACGAAATGGAAAGTCCGTACCCGAATCCGAATCATAGCGAACGGGAGACCAAACACACACTCTAGGCTAGGCGGAGCTAAACAAAACCAAATCAGAGTGCGCGGAAGCAATAAAATAAGCAACAAGTAGAATACCAACGCATAGATATGTATAGGTACCATCACATATTTATTCATATAATATTTACATATAGGTACCAACACATATTCCTGTACAAAAGCCACCCCGGCTCAAGCAAAAAAAAATAAGTATCTACAATCCATAACTATATAGATACAAAATAATAATAAAGTGCAAGTATGTAAATGCACCTAACGAGACCTAGACCGACAAGGGCATAAAGAAGACACTCTTCTCCGCCTAGCTCACGCTCCAAAACCTGCAACTAAAAGAGTAAACGAGGAGTCAGTCAACTGACTGAGTGAGGGGGCTAACGCACACCCACACCCTATATATATATAAAGCAAAGCACATAGCAAAAGAGGTGGAATTATGAACCGGAATAGGTTTTACAAACTAAAGCTTTCAAAACAAATACATATACTTTAAAACCTTTTCACAAACACTATCCCGATTCATACTTCTCAAACATAATACAACAGCATAATGCTCGGCGAGAACGAGCTTCCAACCTTTACTCCTCAGAACAAACAAAACAGAAATCATACATATCAACCTCTACACCAATGATGGAAGAGCCACCGGCGACCCTAACCATCCATACATATACAGACTCACGAGGGGTAGCGAACCCACATCGTGCCCTCCCCGGTTTTTACGCCAAAGGCATCGAAATACCACACCTTCCCTAACTCCCAGAGGTCGTGTGTGATATATCGGATGGAGATTACGCACAGGCTTAACCTCGACGGCCCAAACCGTCCCGAGGGCTCCTTACCCGTAGCTCCTTGGATACACAAACACAAATCATATCAAATGCCAAATCTTTCATGGCAATCTCGCTAACGGAATGGTAAAGACTTTTCCAAAACTTAGCTTACATAGGCTTACTTAGTATCTTTCCCAAAATAAAGTTGTTCGCAAGATCATAAATTTATTCTACTCAACACATACATATCTATATATATAATATATAGTTACATGCGCGGCTTGAAAACATCACATAAGGCTTTAGGTCGATCAACTAACAAAAGTCCTAAACCTCACCTTGTGTGTGACAAAAAAAATACGAGTGGACGTGAACAACCTACGCCTCGGGCTCGTCAACTGGAACCTCCTCTGAAAAGAAAACACGAAAGCCCAAGACTTAGACTCTATATGAACCAAATAGGACGCTCGGCAAAATGCATGATTCATGATCACATACAAAATATTACACTTAGGTCATATAATCCAAAATTATATCACAACATATTTATTTATAATTTATTATGCAATAAAAATCAAGCTATAACAATTAACATGCAAAAGAATAGCAATTAAAGTCATACAAATGCATAATTAACATAAAAAGAAGCAGTGGCAGCTCCCAGGTCTCGGGAAGGGGTGGGAACGGCGCTTTCACTGTAGGGAACGACCGTTCCTGCCCTCGCTAAAAGTTTCTGGAGGATGGGAACGGTCGTTCCCAGTTTGTATTGGGGACGGGAAGGGTCGTTCCCAAAAATCCCGAACTCTCCCCGCGCTTCTGTAATGTTGAACTAAAAAAAATGGGTTTTGGCCATGGGAACGACCCTTCCCATTCCCAGTGCAAACTGGGAACGGCCGTTCCCACTCTCGGCACTGAATAGAAAATGGCCCGGAAGGGCCGTTCCCAGTTTATAACTGGGACGGGAACGGTCGTTCCGGCCTGGTTCGAAAAGCTGGAGCAGAATCAGCCATTACAGAAGCAGGGGAAACTTCAAAGTTTGCCAAAATGGCCAAAATCCCAAACCTTAAAGTTGCCACAACTTCCCAAAATGCACAATTAATTCACATAAATCATGCTTAACATATTGACACCTAAATAACTCAAGAAAAACGGGAATTAAAGGCATGATCCAAAGATGCCAGAATCAAGCTAAAATCATGCTCATCCATAAATGCTCAACTACCAAGGGAAAATATGCAATAAATGTAACATATACAACATATACCACTCATTTATGAAGCTAGGACTCAATAACAACAAGCATAAAACAAGTATTTAACAAAAACACCCAACCCTTACTATTCACGTAGGGAAACTAAGGCATATGAAACTCACTCTAAACTCAGAATTTAAACCATAGAAATGACGAGCACGACGAGGGGAAACCGAAACATACTTAAGTTTGAGAAAAGACGAAGAATTGAGGGAGATCTTGGCTTGAGAAGGTTGGATGATCAACTTGGGGTTTTTCTTTTTGGCTTCAGAGTTGCTGCTGTAACGTGAAATGAGGAAGGAGAGAATGGTTCAGCCTTTAAGGCTGGACCAGTCGGTTCAGGGTTCGGTTCAAGGTGTTCTGGTTCAAGTTGGTTCGGTTCAACAATTACGGGTTCAAACAAGGCCAACTCAATTAAAACGAGTAATTCACATACAACATTAATTCAAATAAATTCGTATAAGTTCAAATAATTCAAGGAATTCATATACAATTAATTAAAAACACACATAATATTAAATCACCTAATTTACCTGTTCCGACTGTGAGTCGGGGTGTCACAACCTTCCCCTCTTCGGAGAACCTGGTCCCCAGGTTCACTGTCTGACCTGAGAACAACTCTGGGTACAACTGTCTCATCTTCTCCTCAGTCTCCCAAGTAGACTCTTCGGATTTCTGATCTCTCCACAGAACTCGGACCAAGGGAATCTGTTTATTCCTTAACACTTGCATCTTCCGGTCTTGAATCTCAACCGGGTGCCTTACTATCGTCAAATCCGACTCAAGCTGTACCTCTTCAACAGGGAGAATAGTTTATTCTTCGGGATAAAATTTCCTGAGCCGCGAAACATGAAACGCATTATGTATCCCGGTCAATCTCGGCGGTAGGTCCAACCTATACTCCACTTCTCCAACTCTCTCAAGGATTTCAAAAGGTCCAAGGTATCTCGGGTTAAGCTTCCCACCTCGACCTATTCAAGAAAAGCCCTTTCTCGGAGATGCTTTCAAGAAAACCTTATCTCCAACTTCGAACTCGAGGGGCCTTCTCCTCTTATCTGCGTAGCTCTTTTGACGGTCCTGAGCTGCCTTCATTCTCTGCTGAATTAACTTGACCTTAGCAGTGGTTTTATCCAATCTCTCTCGAGGTGTGGCTCTTTCGAGCTTGTTCTCCTCTGTCCACCGCCAATCCCCTATATCCCAAAATAGAGGCGATCTACACTTCCTTCCATATAGTGCCTCGTAGGGAGCCATACCAATAGAGGTCTGATAACTGTTGTTATAGGCGAACTCAACCAGAGCTAAATGCTTGTCCCACTTCTCCTTGAAATCCAAAGCACACGCTCGTAACAAATCCTCCAAATACTTAATCAATCTCTCTGACTGTCCATCCGTCTGAGGATGAAAGGCGGTGCTGAAATTAAGCCTCGTACCGAATCTACTCTGAAGGTCCTGCCAAAACTTAGCTGTGAACCTAGGATCACGATCAGAAATAATACTAGCAGGCGCTCCATGAAGTCTCACAATCTCATCACAATACAATTCTACCAACTTCGGGTCTTATAAGACATCTTCACCTTGAGAAAATGAGCAGACTTGGTCAATCGGTCGACTATCACCCAAATTCCATCATAACCTCCTCTTGATCTTGGCAAGCCGGACACGAAGTCCATAGTCACTTGCTCCCACTTCCATTCAGGAATCGGAAGTGGTTGGAGAGTTCCTCCCTGTTTCTGGTGCTCTGCCTTCACCACTTGACACGTGAGACATCGCTTCACAAAGTTCGCGACATCTCTTTTCATGCCATTCCACCAGAAGAATTCCTTCAAATCTCGATACATCTTAGTACCACCGGGGTGAATGGAATATCCAGAACGGTGTCCTTCCTCAAGTATTAACCTCTTGAGGTCTTCTGGGACACAAACTCTGGTCTTGAACCTGAACAAACCGGAATCATCAAACCCAAACTTCGTCTCGGGGTCTATCCTAGACCGAACCACTAATCTCTGAATCTCTGCATCCGAAGCCTGAGAATCCAATAACCTCTGTTTCAAATCCAGCTGAACTGTGATGTTAGCTAACCGAGCTACTGAAACCAAAACTGTCGAATCCTGCCGTGAAGACTCTGCACTCAAACCTAAAACACTTGCTTTCCTGCTCAAACATCTTCCACGACATTAGCTTTGCCCGGATGATACTGAATCGAGCAGTCATAATCCTCTAAGAATTCCATCCAACGCCTCTGTCTATTATTAAGCTCATTCTGAGCGAAAAGATACTTGAGGCTCTTGTGATCCGTGAATATCTCGAAAGTCGTCCCATAGAGGTAATGACGCCACTTCCTCAAAGCAAACACAACCGCTGCAAGTTCAAGATCATGAGTGGGGTAGTTCTTCTCGTGTTCCTTCAACTTCCTAGAAGCATAGGCCACCACTCGGCCATTTTGCTTCAACACACATCCAGTCAGAAATGGAGGTATATATAGCACAGTGGCGAACAGTTTGAATCTTGTTCAGGCAATGTAAAATATACCGATGCGCATCACTCAGAAAACGTGTTGTGATGACCACAATCTTCCTTGCAGTGTCAGAATTGGCATTCCAGTCAACAACCTGGAACATAGATTCTAGAAGATCATGAAATAGAATAACAAATAAATGGTTAACTCATTAAGCTGCGTATCCATTATCACTTCAACAAACAAACAAAGACATCAACAACAAACAAGTATTTGGCATGTCAACAGACCTATCTTATGTTTTCGGCGCATTATTTAACATCATTGCGATAATTAGTCTCAGTCGAGCTTAACTCAGTCAATGCGGATAGATTATGCATTGGTGAATTGACACCACTATAAAAAGAGGGAGAAACTGAGTGTTGGAGTATGCAATTCTATGTTGAAATATCATGCATCCCAAAAACCTTGATTTAGAACTCAGATCAACTCATTAAAAGCAAATCAATATAAAAGCATGCAAAGATTAAAACAGAACGAAAACAATATGGTTTACCTTATCAAGAGTTGACATGTTTTCCAAGCTACAAACCGCTCGGGCCCCAAGCTCCATTTTGCATCACCATTAGAGTTATGGTCTTATGCGAGTTCGGGAGAAGGGTTGGAGCACTACAACTCGAGGATCTACATTTTAGCAGTGGAACCTGGGGACCAGGTTCTCTTAAGGGGGGTGATGTATCGGTTTATTGCATGGATTTGTAGAGCAATTGGAGTTAAATTCAAGTAGTTTTAAGAACTTATAACGCGATTTATGCTCCCTATTAGGTAACTTTCACCTTGGAGTTGAAAATACGGAGTAGAAGCAAAACCATGAAATAAAGGGCGAAAAACGAGAAATTTTAGGGGACACGCCCGTGTCCCCTTGGAAGAGTGAACTGAGACACCCCCGTGTCTCAGTACAGGAGTGACCCTCGGATTCCAGATGGTGACACGCCCGTGTCACCAGCATAGAGCGATTTTCGACACCCCCGTGTCAAGGTACAGAGAGGCCTGGCAGTTTTTGCACCCCCGTGTCATCGAGGAGGACAATTCCTGACACCCCCGTGTCAAGAAGAAAAGCGCGAGTACGTTTTTTATATGTGACACGGGCGTGTCACATTTTAATGCATGAGCTCTGCACGCCCGTGTCACGGGGCGGTACTGGATTATGGACTTCTATTTAAGCACGATTTTGAGGCGGAATTAAGGAGCTTTTGGACGGATAGCTTCCCAGAAGTTCAAGAACACTTGGAGAAGGAAGAAACACGAAGACATAGAGTTGAAGATTCATTCCAATCACAAGACTTTATCAATTTGGTTTTATTTACTGCTTTTCGATCAAACTAATTCCTCAAGTTTTGGTTTTCAATTCTAGTATAGTTAGTTTTCTTGCTTTAGATTCGTCTTTGATAATTAGGTTAGAATTTCAGAACTATTAATTTCGTTTTGATGTTTATGTTAGACATGAATGTTTTGAATACAATTCCTTTGATTTTAATGAATTTTGAGTCGATTATGAGGAACTAATCTCCTAGGGTTAGGGGGTAAGGATTATGCATCTAAGGTGTTTGAATTAATGCTTGAGTTAATTTGTGTGATTCTTTGTTAGGAAAACGGTATTGAGTAGATTGGGAATGGATTGACCATCCATGAACATAGTGTAAATTATCCGATAATCGAGAGATTGAGGATAATTGAGATTGTTTTCCAAAACTTAGACTTTTTGGGCTTAAAGAAATTTAACCCTAATTTCTACAACACGTATTTAGAATTCCATGCCAAGCCGCTAGGTTTAAATACACTAATCTTGCTTTATTCGATTAATTTGGTTACTAAGTGATTGTGAGAACAACACTTGGCTTAATTAATTAGACATCTAGTCTTTGAGAGAAGCTAGGTATAAAATTGTGATTAGGTTGAAGAATCATACATCCGTACTTGAGTATTGATTTGATCACTAAAGGGCATATGATTTACTCCCCGACCTGTTTTAATTAAGTAGTTTAATCTTGATTTTATTTGTTAGCTCGTGTGATTGATTACGTATTGCTTAAGTTTAATTTCGTCATAGTAGTATAGTACAACATTGTCAATCTTGTTCGGTCTCTAGATTAGAAATAGTCATAGGAGTGGTTGTTGAGTTCCCTTCCCTGTGGATACGATACCTTAAGTGTTGCAATCGGATTTAGAACTTACACTTGGGTTCAAGATTTGTCTATCAGGGGGAAGGTTGTGACGCCCCGTATTCTCGAAGGGCGTCCTGACGACATTAACAAGTAAGTCTCTACACTTGTGTGTGTTTAATTTAAGAGTTCTTGAATTATGTGATTTAATGTAAATTCAATTTAATATGTGTTCATTCGAATTATTCTAAGATTAATTATCAACTTGATTAATTACATGCATATTTAACCCTAACTGTCTAATTTGATTTAATTCAAATTTATTTCATGAAATAATTGTCAAGTTGATTTTAAATCCATCATGTTACTTAACTTGTTTAATTTTGGTTTACTTGAATTCCTTGAGATTAATTGTCAATCATGTGTTTACGAAGTGTCGTTAAATTGTACGAAAGGTTTCTAAAATTAAATTGAATTAAACTCTAATTGGTAAATCTATCTCTTTCATTTTAATTTGTAAAATTAATTCGGAGTTTGAATGTTTATTCGTAACTTTACCAATTTTATTTACGATTATTTGTACGCGATATTTCACTTTGCTACGCGATAAGGATACCCGGTTGTATTTAGCTTGTGCACAAGACACATTTCTCCCAATCTCATTTCTCTCTCTCTCTCTCTCCTCTCCCACTCTCTCTCCCGCGGGTCACTATGCGCGGCTTCGATTATGAGCCCATAACTCGATCGTTTCTCGACGGAATTCAACAAACGAATAGTCCATTTTGATTATCTCGGCGAGACTGGCACAAGAGTACCAATTTCACGGCCTAACGACGAACGGTGGTGGAGTTATGGTCGGATTTCAGTAGCAGCGACGGCGCTGTCAGACCGCCGCCACTTCGCAGCCCTTCGCGGCGGTTTCCGGCCATCTCCTTGTTACACGCGCCACATGCCCAAATAGAGGACTTCCCGGTGCAGCGTCTGACATCGGCGACGCGGCCATCCGGGCCGCGAAGGCACCGCACGCGCCGCCTGAAGCTCGGGGCGGCGGCCGTTACTGTAGCGGCGGGTTTCGCTGCCTTCCGGCGGTGTTTTTCGAAGGGGCTTGATGGTTTCCAAGGTTGTTCGATCTCCTGAGTTCATTTTCGGCATCAATTTCACCAGATCTTGGCCGTAGGTGGTGGTTCCGGTGATGTGGGCGGCGGCAGAAACTTCGGCGGCCAACGGGGGCCTTTTCCGGCCATCTTTTGGTCTCGGGCTCTTCACGAAATTTGTTTGGAACGACGAGAACTAGTGGCCTGTGATCACGCGACTCCAGATTCGGTGGATTGGCGGCGGATCGTGGCGGCATAGCGGTGGTGTAACGGCGGCGCTAGCTCCGAGGATTTTTCCGGCGAGCCACCTTAGGGCTTTCGAAGGGCTCGTCATGGGTAAGACAACGCTTCTTTCGGATCGTATATTGGTTCACCGGTTTGGAAGTAATTGGAGTTTGAAGATTTAGGGTTTTAGTGTTCTTAGATTTCAGATCTAGGACAATCGGCTTGGAATTTCCAGAAATTGATCGGGGATTCGGAACGGGCACGAAGACTTCATTCAGGACTGATTTTTTGGGATTTTTCCGGCTACCTTCGGCGGCGGTCCGGCCAAATTTCGGTAGCTACAGTGGTGGCGTTCCGGCGGCGTCTGGTCAGAATGTTCTTCTCGTTGTGGTGTGTTCAACACCACTTTCCGTTCGTTAATCGGACACTCGATCTATTTATTACGCATTATTTTACGTAATTGTGATTATTTGAATTAATTGTTTTAAGTGCAAATAAATTGGTTATTGTTGGTTTGTTGATCGAGATGTATTCTAATCGTATATGAAAACATGTGTTGAATGGAGTGTGATATGCATGAATGTTTCGATTTACAATTTGAATGCCGATGTGATGAATTTATACTATGTGTTTAGATATGAAGGGGTGTTAGTGTAATATCTAGAAACTAATATCTTATGTGACTAAATGAACTTGAATGATATTTTAGAAGAACGAACATGTTGTGATTTCTCTATATGGATTTGAGATGTTCTCAATTTTATGTTTGTTGTAAATTGTGTTTCAAATATAAATTTAGATACATGAAAGATGCTTGAACAACTTGAGACTTTATGCATGATAGGAGTTAGAATTGTAATATCTTGATTTACTCTTACTACTTGAAAATGGTATATTATGAATTATGATAAATTGATAATTGTCATGTTTGTAAGTAATTAATTCCTAGTGGAATAATTGTATAAACACTTTAAACGAACAATTATGCTTAGTAATCAACTAAGGGGATGTTTGTGTAATAATTCTAAACTTTTATAAATGACTTAGGGGATGTAAGTGTAATATTTATGAAACTATGAATGTGACTTGAGCTTGTGTACCAAACATGTTGTGAAGTTGTAAAGTATGATCTTAAGTGAATTAAATGCACCCTTTATTTGTATCAAGCATGCTATCGACGTACAACAACGTTGTATGTTTATATGATCAAGTTGCTCTTACTTGTGCACTTTACAACTCGTCATGAACTTGATGCTTAATTCTAATATTATAATTGAACCCTGTGACATTGGATGATTTAATATGCATTTTGTGAATACATTAACTTCCTAAATTGATCTTGCATCTTTGGATATGGAATTGCATGATGGTTGCTTGTAAATATGACCTTGTTGAGCATTGATATGCCTTGAATGACCACGACACCTTATCCAAGCACAACATGAACACTTATGCATAACCACGATCATGTTGAGCAACACCGTGCGTCTTGTTTGGTTCATATAGAGTCTAAGTCTGGACTTCTGTATATCTTGTCACAGAGTTTGGTGGTGCCGGTGGGCCCGAGATTTAGAGTGTTTGGCCCTTCACACTCTCAGACTCTACTTTCACGAGGTGAGGTTTAGGATTTGGTATAGTTACGTGACCTATGGCCTTAATATGCTGATTTCAACCCTTGCATGCGAGTATATCTATTATAAATACGTATGTGTTGGATATGATATGTTTATGACCTTCTGAATCAACTCTGTTTGGAAAATTAAATATGAAAGCATATGTAAGCTGTTTTGAAAAGTACTTTACGTTATGTTCTGTAGCGAGATTGCCATGAAAGATTGGCGTATGTGATCCATCGTGATCTGTTATGTTGTGATCCGTTGTGATCTGTGTGTGGATCGATTGTAACATCCCGATTCTCCGGCTTTCCAGGTACGAACGTCACGGGTGTGCTAAGTGCACATTTAATTATTTAAGCATGCGAAAATATGAATTATATGGAATATTTGAATAATTGAAATAAGTGTTAAGTTTGAAACTTTAAACGTTTAAATCCTTTTCTAATCGTTTTCGATTCGTTTAACTCCGTTTCCAATTCCGATTTTTGTGCCAACTTGGTATACTTGAATTACGTGAGTTATTAACGTGTTTACATACTTACGTTGTAATTTTAGGCTCGTTTGATTTAGTTTTGATTTCGGTTTTTGGAGACGGAACTTATAGGGCTTAAAACGCTTTTAGCGCGCCTTGGGTTCCGGACGTCATATCTTGAGCTCGGAAATTCGGATTTAAATTCCGTCACCTCCGTTGCCTTCGCATTGACGATTCGGAGACAATGGAACAAGCCTCATACCTTTTTGAGATCATTTAGACCTCCGAAATCCAACCGTAACAAGCAACTCGTGCAAGAAGAACCCCCTTTTGTTGACTAGTCTTCATGGTGGGACCCCTTAACACCTCTCTAACCTAACCATACTTTAACCCATGACTTGTGTACTAGAGTTACGCCTTTCTTCTCCCTTTTGGTCAGAAAAAACCGACCCAAACCCCCCTTATTCTCTGCAGTACAGATCGAGAGAGAGTAAGAGAAGAAAAGAGGGAGAAACCCTTGGCCCTTGTGATTTTTGAGCTCAAATCACTCCCCTTCTTCTCCATATCTTGAAGGTATGTATATTTATGTATCCTCTACTCTTTTATACATGATTTCATCCATTTAATACTTGCTTTTCATCAGATTTGATAAGGGTTTGGGCTAAGAGCATGAATAGGACTTTTTGGGGATTTTTGCTCTAATGACCTACCTAGTTGTGTAGCTGATTTCCTTGCTTTTAAATGATTATATGAGCTTGTTTCTTGGCCTATTTGTTTCCTAACTGATATTATATGTTGTTAGGATGATTTTCTCTTTAGACCCTTTGATGAAATTATGAGATATAGAGCTCCAAACTTGATGTTCAAAACTGCCTCCCCTGTTTTGGACTGCTGTGTGGAATTATGCTTTGTTGCTTGATCAAATGACCTTCTTTTCATGTGAATTTGCATGGATATGATGTGCACTCATTGCTCTATATGTTAGCATTCATGTTGCAAGCCTTTGGATCCATTTTAAGCCCCAAAACAGAAGTACATGACCTGTTCTTATACATGATCCATGACAGATCTGCTGCTGTTGCATTTTTGTGGTTCGTTGGTCATTCTAATGTGCTTCAATTCGTGCCATTTTGCATATATATGATGTATATTAGTTCTTTAGTATGTTAGGATGCATTCCCCAAGGTTTTAGATCCAAATTCAGCCCCTAAGTACTTGATCTTGGCATGATCGAACTCATATGTGCGGTTTTGACGCCCCAGACTTGCTGCATGGTTTCGGTGCTCTTAACGTGTGATTTGGCTTTTTCATTCTAAATTAAATATGCTCCTAACATGCTAAATATGTTGTATATCAAGTTTCATAAGATTTGGAGTAGATTTAGTATGCTTTTGGACTGATTTTGTATAAGGTTTGTTTTGCCGGTAAGCTTTGTTTGCGTTTTTGGGTCTGTACCGTGACACCCCCGTGTCTCATTTGCCTTGAAATGTGAGACACCCCCGTGTCATGCCCTTTTTGAAGGTCTGTACTAAGACACCCCCGTGTCTCAGTCTAGTTAAGTTGAGGGACACCCCCGTGTCCCTCCCCCTGTGCAACTCTTGTTGTTTCCTTTTCGGTTTTTGATTGTTTCACCTCTTTTAATGCCTTTATCTTCGTTTGTGTTGAACTATGAAATTGTTGTATTATGTGTTAGGAGTCTTGTGGTTCAATTTCATAACATTTGGATGAGATTTAGGCATGCTTTTGCTGAATGCCGTTTATGTGCGTTTTTGTGTCATTTGTGATTTCCGTAACCCTTTTCCCCTATCATATGAACTCCGATGGATCTGAAATTTGATATGCTATGTTTTTGTAATATTATGAATCATATGTTAAAGTTTCATTAAGTTTCGAACCCGTTTGATATGTTTTTGAGTTTTAATTTTTGTAATTGCTTCTAAGTGTTAACGTGTGGTATATGCATGTATTTCCGTAGACTCGTTGGTGTATCATATGATTTCTTCTTGTTTTCAAACTTTGGAAATGTGTTATATTAGGTAATATTATGTATGTAGTAGAGTTTTGTGGAAGATTGAATACGTTTGAATGTGTGTTGAACTTAATTTGCTTTAATGCCCTTATTTGCCTAATTGACGGATCTTGTGCTTTGAATTTGCATCATATGCACCCATATGCATTAGCCGAGCGTCTCTATGGTCTCTTTTGAGTCTAAGTTTGTTTGTCGTGTTTGTCTTGTTCAGAGGAGTCTCCCGTTCGTGACGTGGTTGCTCCATAGGCTTTGTTTTGGTCTCGTTTGCCCGGTTCGTCGATGAAAGGTGAGGTTAGGTTATAGTTATACCCTAATGATATGTGCCCTATATGTTTGCATGTGAGATAAGCCTTTGTATATTTAATGCGTGTGAGTATGATTATGCAAGGTATGATATGCTTTACGCTTATGCCTTTTTGCTATGCTTTGTGATATGAGATAGGTCGCGGACCTAGTTATACTCTGATTATGGTAAGATTCTGCTTCCGATATGTCTGTGTGCGTGATATGCTCCGGGACGGCTTATTTTGGGTCGACGGAGGTTCTGATATGATAAGTTCTGATCTGTTCTGCATCCGGGACGACTTATTTTAGGTCGACGGATGATGTGTGTGTGCGTTTGGGTTATGTTCGTTTTTCGTTATGTTTAGTTATTTAAGAAATAGTTCGTGAAAAGGGAGTGGATTCTTAATTAATAAAATTTGGTTGTTTTGGCCTTCGGCCTAACTCTTTTACTCCCTTATATCTAGTATCACATGAGAAATGTTTTAGAATGCAAAAACCACGCCCCGGTTCATGGACTCCCGCCTATGCTATGTGCTGTGCTCCGTATACGTATATATGGGTGCGTGTGTAACCCCTCGCTCAGTCTTTGGACTGACCCCTCCCTTTATGTTTTCAGTTTGTAGGTTCTGGTCCGTTGGTTCGAGCTAGGCGGTTTTGGTTTGCTTTCCTTGGAGTCTTGCCGGTCTAGAGAAGTCTGCATTTTGTATTTAGACCATGTTGCATCTGTACATTTGAAGCTGTAATATGAGTGATGAATTGTAGCACCCTAAACCCCAAGGCGCCACATCCCCCGCACTATAGCCTCGATCCACGTATGAAATGAACAGTTCATACATAAACCAAGACCACAACAAACGGGTGACAATAAAAATGACGAACTAGGCGGGACACTCTCCCCAACATAATTACTCAAATCAAACATGATTAGAAAAGCGGAAGCAATAAAGTCATTCATATATATATATAGGTACCATATTTATTACATAGATACATATAGGTACCCATTAACTATCAATACATTATCATATCTAAATAAGATACATCACTAAGTATTCAAAACGTGACAATACTATCATAACATGAAATGTCTCAAAGTACTATACATGAAAGGTACTAGACTCGTGAGAATGCAAAAGACGACCGAACACCCGCCTAGCCCGACCACGCTCAAAGTGTACCTGAAAAGTGGAGCATCAGTCTACCGAAGACTGAGTGAGGGGCAATAATATATATATCACACGTCACATGCAAGTTGTAGCCTCGGGTGAAGACTTTAAAGTAGAATAGATATATAATTCAAGAAGTTTAACCTTTGCCCGAGATTACAACCAATCATTTTAACACGTTTATTTTAATCATGCTTGTCAATGTCATGAACATGTGGCCCCGGAGAGCAAGGGCGATCTCCAACCGAACTCCCAATCGTGAACAATACGTGATCATGCGTGCTTGCTTGATAAATACGTGATCATACAATTTAATTAGTGCTCACATAAACAATTTCATGCTTGAAATCATGCAATAACCCGAGGATAACCCGACATGCCGGATTAATCCCCAGTCTCCTTCTTCCTCTGGGTGATAGCGAGTTTGCAAGGCTCGACTATCCACGACATGGTGTGTGTAGAGGACATGACCCTCTAGACACGGAACTCCTTCCACCACTAATCTCCTAGTGGCTTCGGGGGTGATCCCAACAATGTGAGGATAATTCAGGAGTTACCCGTCAGCCCTTGCTTTCCCGGTTGGCTCAAGAATTACCCTCGGGCCCACGTGCAATCATGTACTCGCCAAACATGCTTGAAATCATGATAATCAATACTTTCTTGCTTGGAAATGTTTATAACTTTGAAAACGTTTATAATTATAATAGATTTTGGCCGAAAATAGCACGTAAGGGTGGTAGGGTTCTATAAACATAACCTAACCTCACCTTTCCTTGCAAAATATAATATAGAAGCGTTCTAAGGAGCTTGCTCCCCGTCCACGCCCTCGTGACCTGTGCAAATACGATGTACATTCGTGAGACATGACCTAAAATGACCAAAATATGACGACCATGAAAATGCAATGTGGTATGATAACATTTCGTTTCACATCATATTAACACATATTATAGCAATTCGGGGTCAAAGAAGTCGTTGGATCGAGGGGTCATTTTCGTAAATTTATGCAGAAACTTTTGTTCTGCATGTCCAGGTGGGAACAGCCGTTCCGGTTCCCTTTGTAAAATGGGAACGGTCGTTCCCAAGAGTTCCCCAAAACGTGCCAGCGTTTTCCCCTTTTTAAAACGCGCCTAGCCGGGAACGGCCCTTCCGGCGCAAGGCCAAAAATGGGAACGGCCGTTCCCGTGGTCGGCCGCCCTTTTATTTGAAAAGAAATGGGAACGCCCGTTCCCACTAAGCCTTGGGGCTGGGAACGGTCGTTCCCAGTTTCTGCAACTGGAAAAACAAAGCAGAAACAGGGGAAGCTCTCGGCAATGGCACAACAAAGCAACAAAAATCCATTTTTGATCCCCAAAAGCTATAATTTCTGGAAATATGATGCATATACACTTATAGCATAACAATATCACATTTAAGCACATAAAACATGCAATATTATCAAGCTTTCAAGGTTTCAAGCTTATGATCAACTTGGTCACTCATGCCAAATATCCAAAATTTCAAGCTACAAATCATGTCATAATTCATGTTATGATCATTCAATCATGTTTTGCACAGCTAACAATTCCTCTAGCATATCAAACTCAAACCCTAGCTATCCCATGTATGATCAAGAATCATGGATTCATGCCAAACCAACCTTGAAGCTAAGAAATGGATGAAGAAGAAGATGATGATGATGATCTCCCTAATTTCCTTGAGATACTTCTTGAAATCTTGATGATTGAATGAAAATCACTTCTTCCTTTTTCTTCCTTGGAATACCGAGAGTGAGAGAGCAAAAGGGTTGGGAAATTTTGATGAAAAATGATCAAGGAAGAACCTTGGAGATGTATTACGTGATGCCTCTCCTTGGTTTTAGTGAAATATGCCAATTTGCCAATTAATCCTCAACTCATGAGAGTATGCAATTGAGTAAATAAGCTTTTGAAATATAATCAATTAGGTCCGTAGAAGATCATGCAATTAAGTCCCTAGCATTTTAGAAAATATTCAACTAAGGACGCTTTGGTAATATAAACCACTATCGGTATTAATTTCATGCAAGAAATATTTTTCGTGTCATGGAATAATATTTTCTATGATATGAATTCACATAATCAATGTAAATAATGTTTCATGAATTTTATAAAAATATGAATGCCACGTAAGAATAAATTATAACTTAAAGAAATAAAATAAACCTACGCTCAAAACTCACACGTGGCGTGCTTACCTGGTCATCCGGAAACCGGGGCGTTACATGAATTATATTTGTTACTTTGAGTCCCGTTTTGGAAGCTCGTGTGTAATCTGAGTTAAGTGGTTTGTAACCTTAATACTTTGCTCTGTTGAGTTTGTCTTATGCTTCCGCTTGGTTTGATTTTTTTTTGTTTTGTGCACTCTGTTTGAGGGTTTAGGCCGCCTAGCTTAGGAAGGTCTTTTGTTTGTCACCCGTTCGCTAGTGCTTGGTGCGTGTACGGATTCCCTATTTCGTTACACGTGTCGGGTCCTAGTGCGGGGGATGTGGCGCCCTACGCTCGGGGTGTTACATCGATCCTGGTGAGCTGCGGGAATGGGTACCCCCCGGGACGGTTAGGGCCGTCGGGGCATTTATCCATTGCGTAGTTCCTTTTGAGATATCTTCACATGACCCGTACTGTAGGGAAGGTGTGGTATCTTGAGCCTTCGGCTAAGGCCGGGGAGGACTCTTGTGGGTTCGCAACCCCTTGATGGTGAGTCTATTTTTAGACGGTTTATTCTCGATGGTATGGGGACGGTATATCTCCTCCATCATTGGTGTAGAGGTTGGATTGATTTTGATTTGTGTTATGAGGAGTTGAGGTTGGAAGCTCGTACTCACCGAGCAGTTGATTATGTTATGTTATGGAATTATGAATCGGGATAGAGTCTTTCTGGAAAATGATTTCCAAACTTATATCTATATCTATTTGGGTATATTTCGAAATGTTTTGGTATGCAACACCTATCCCCGGTTCATGAGTCCATCATTTTATTCTGTGCTGTGCTCTGTATATATATATTGTGGGTGTGCGTTAGCCCCCTCACTCAGTCAGTTGACTGACACCTCATTTTATCTTTTAGTTGCATGTTTCTTTTGGCTTCAGCTAGGCGGATGTGAGTCTTCTGGGTCACACTTGTCGGTTTAGTTGGTGTTAAGATGCATTTGTCACATACTCTATTTATATTATGTATTCTTATTTCGCTTTTGGAGATTATGTTTTATGCTCTACTTAGACTTAAACCCGTGTGGGGTTAGTATGCTAGCATCTGGATGTAATTAGCTATTCTGCTGATACTTGTATTGATTTATTACATTGCGATGATTTGAGATTCGGGACTAGGTATCTATGTTAGTTGAACCCGTCACCTGTTTTATATGTTGATATTCGGGACTAGGTATCTATGCTAGTTGAACCCGTCACTTATTTTGTACGTTGATTTAATTGCTTCCGCTATCTGATGATAATTGTTTAAATTGCTTCCGCGCTCTGAGTCTGTCGAGTTAGATCCGCCTAGCCTAGTGTGTGAGTTGGTCTCCCGTTCGCTTTGATTCGGATTCGGGCATGGACTTTCCATTTCGTGATCGGGTCTGGGTCTTAGTGCGTGGGATATGGCATCCTCCGTTTGGGGTGTTACAGGCTCTTTCTGAGGGCCCCGCTTCTTCCTCGAATTCGGGGGCCGGGGCCGCGACGGCCACGGTCACGATCACGGTATGGCGGTGAGGATGGGTGGCACTCTCCGTCAATGGCAATACGCCCCCTTGCCTCTCCGCCTCAAGCACCAGGTTCATTTCATCAAAAAGGAGTTCAACACAATCTGGGTTTCTTTCATCCATGGCCATGATGGCAGCATCTAATTCCTCGTCCCTAGGAGAACCTGGTGGCGATGAACTCTGAGTAGCCATCTCCTCAACCTCGCGGGTCAATTCTTCTACATGATCTCTGGCCATGGCTATTATGGAATCTGGAAGGAATACGGGAATTTTGGAGACGAAGGATGTTTAGAGAAATCTGGGATTTCTAGAGAAGGTGTAGCTTGAGGAATTACTCAATCCTAGGTGATTACTAGGGTTAGAAAGCAAAAGTTAGTGATAATACAGGATTATTACTTTAGAAATTTCTGGGAAAGCTTGTGGTTGTTTGGGAGATTGCTGGGTTTGCTCTGAAGGATTTGTGCACAAGGGGATTCTGAGTTCTGATTGCGTAAAGAGTAAGAGGGATACAGAATCCCTTATTTATAAGAATGGAAGTTGGTACGTTTCTGGCAGAAAATTCGAAATTGCAATCATTTCCCACCTAGGAAACCGTTCACTTTATTGAACCCTCACACATATCCCAAGTGCCACGCGCCCTACGCACATCAGCATTTAATGCGTAAGCGTTTCAAGTGGTCAAATGAAAGGACCGCATTTATGGCGCGGTCAGAAGAGTAATTGCCCAACACGCTACGCCTTCCCCAAGCGCGACACTTGAAGATTTACAATGGCAGAATTCTACAACCCTTATCACTAAGGACTACAGGATTGGAGGGTAAAATGATGGGGTCAAAATACGCTCGACCCGCGTTTGGACACGTGGCGATACGAGAAGGTAACACGTGGCCCTTATGACTGGGGCAGTTATCAACGAGCGTATAAGGCCCCCGAGCGTCAAAGTCCCTAAAGAACACGTGTCGTCTCTGCTATGCGCATGCGTAGTCATCCTTGCCGCTCTCTAACGAGCGCACCTCACAAAACGGGACATAGTCCCAGCTTATCTTAGAAGTCCCCCTTCGAGTGTTATCCTCACTCGAAGAGGCTTCCACTTCCCCTCGTTACTCAGCCTTGGCCTCCATCCCCTGGCGGATTCTCTGGCCTCCAAGGCCCTTGGTTGACACGAGCGTGCTCTTAGCCCTCGTTACCAACCCCCTAAAATGGCTCTCTGACACCCCGTACATGCCCGCGCATCTGCCACTGCCACTGCCACCAGCACTAACTTTCACCGACTTTTGCTGAAGATTCCTCCTAGGTTTCTCTCATAACGCCTCGTGTTAAGGCAACATTTGGCCAGGACCACACGGTACAAATGACCAAAGGGTCCTTGACCCTCAACTATAAGTAGATGAGTTCATCCCCTTCACTGTAAGCAAGCTTCCATACTTGAGCTCTGCAATTACTTTCTTCTCTTTCAGTTCCTTAACTGACTTGAGCGTCGGAGAGCCAAACTGGGCATTCCCCCCAGTCTCCCTGCTTGGCTTTCTGACTATTTGTTCTTGGTGTTTGTCCCAGCAGGTGAAACCCCTCCTCCATCCGGCGATCAGTTTCAGGCTTCCCCCACATATATCAAATAGAAAATAATCGGAGTTTGACACTTCACGTTCGTAACCCATCAAGTACTACATACATCAGTAAGAGTAATATTCCAAATTAAGTGTCCTAATATATATTTTTTTGTTGTAGTGAACTTAGAAAATCTATTTTTTTCTGATACATTTTAAAACTTTAATGATATAATTGTTTAATTGATAGGATATACACACAATCATAATGTTTTGTATGGGTGTGTGACCGTGAGTAGATTGTTTTCAGGACAGTACGATCACAAGAACAGAAATTAGGTGTTGAATGTTGACCATTTGGTCCTTGAACCCCCGTACAACGTGCAGCAGAGGATAATGATCTCTTTTTTTTGTACTATTACCAAATTTGTCTTTTCGTAATTTTTATTCCTTAAAAATATCATATTTTCGGATAATTTACATTAATTCAAAAAAAATCTGTGGGCATGGTGTATTTGCCAACTCACCATAGGCCAGAATCCTATTATCTGTACCAATCATCCCCTTCAATCCCAAGCGACACTTACCAGACTCTCCAACCAATTCTATCTCTCTCACACACACTCAATTATCTCTCCCATGCCTCTATAAAATCTCCCTAACTATTCACAACCCACTTTTTTTCTTCTAATTCTGTTCCTTTTTTCTTTTTCTAAAGCGAAAATAGCTAAGTTTTCTGAAGTGATGGCGGAGGAGGAAGCCAAGAAGGTCGAGCCGGAAGCTTGTGCTGAAGCTCCGCCTTCTGCGGAGGCTCCTCCGGCGGCGGAGCCAGTTGAGTCTACCAAAGATGTGACTGAGGAGAAAGCCGTCATTCCAGCTCCGGCGGAGGAGAAAGAGAAACCTGAAGAAGAGTGCAAAGCTCTTGCCGTGGTTGAAAGTAATTTCTCTTTCTCTGTTTGTGTATTATTGTTTTATGGTTCGTTTTGAGATGAATTTGGTTTCTGGGTTTTGTATGTGGAGGAGAAATTGGTGCTTTTCTGGGGTTTTGTAAGAAAAAAATGGTTTCTTGGGTGAAAAATATAGCTTCTGTGAGCATCTCTATGCATGGGTAGAAACCTGTGAAGCTATTGTTGAATTTTTGTATGGTTTTATGGTTTGAAAGTGGGTTTAGTTTATATTAAGCTGATTTATTTTATTTGGAATTGGAAATTCAAGATCTTTGCTTAATCTTAGTTAAGTTAGTTAGAGCTTTTCAGATTAATCATTTTTCAGTTTAAATACAGATAAATTCTGAGTGGATTTTAGGATTTGAAAATTTTCCAAATTTTTTGATGTACTTGGGCTAATATGTAATTTTGGAGTTGGAAGGTGAAAGAATTTCAAGTACAAATTTCAAATTAATATCATCTGTTTGTTGTTTTCTGGCCTTGGATAAGGGAGTTGCAGGATTGTGATTCTTGTGTTTTTTAAAATATTTGTATAAAGTAGAATTTGGAATCTATTTTTTCGCCTTTTTCTGAGGAAAGTAGTTCAAGGCAAATCATTTCATCTACTTTATTTATTTTTCCTACCTCTTTTAAATTAAAAATGAAATTTGTTTTTATTTGAAAGCCAACGTCTTACCTAAATCAAATTGAATTTCAAGATTGTATGCAGTTGCTTACTTTTTAGTAAAAAACACTCGTTTCCATGAGTTGCTTGATTACTTCTCTCCTGATATGGTAAAACTCAATAATTTGAGTACAATTTATCCTTACTTAAAAGAAGCTTTTTGTTTCTATGGCAAAAGAGCCAGAAGCGGATGAGGAGAAGAAATCTGAGGGCTCTATTAACAGAGGTAATTGGAGCTATTACATGATGTTTTGATCATTTTATGGCATTTTGTTTTGGTTGACTCGAGTTTATTAAGTTAAAAACTGAAAAAATGAATAAATTTTATATTTCCTTTAATCGTTTGAAGATGCTGTGCTTGCTCGGGTCGCAACTGAGAAGCGGATATCTCTTATAAAAGCATGGGAAGAAAGTGAGAAGTCCAAAGCTGAAAACAAGTAAGCGCTTCTTGAGCTTACCCTGTTCTTTTCCATCATATTTTTTGATATTTTGGATATCGAAATAATTTATTTGAATGAACTCTATCGCGCAGCCAAGAGTGTTGACAGATAATTAGACTATGATTATAGTGGGAAGTAATTGCTAAAGCTTGTGATGTTATATTATGATACATTATACGAAAATATATGAACAATGTGTTCTTTTTCCAAAGTGATATGGTATGTTGAGGTAATTCTATTTATTTGTAGGAAGATATGGAATAAGTTCATGCATATTCATTTAAATTATTTACAGGGCTCAAAAGAAAATATCTGCCATTGGAGCTTGGGAGAACAGCAAGAAAGCCAGTTTAGAAGCTGAACTTAAGAAAATAGAGGTAACAATTTTCTTTTTTCCTTTTTTAATTATACATGAAAATTTTGAGGTCACGAAAGTTGAAGGGGAGCAGCTGTCCCAACCCACACACAGAGGATGTCTTTGTTCCATATAGTCCCCTAGATTAAGACAAGAGAGGGATGAAAGAGGGACAACTTTTGTCCCCGATTCGTGTTCTTTATTACTCAATCTAGCTTCTGCTGTTCTGCATGTGAGCTCGTATAACCCGTCACATGCAATTTGTAACTGATTCGTGATAAATCTTAACAGCAACAATTGGAGACAAAGAAAGCACAATACATAGAGACGATGAAAAACAAGGTTGCTCTCCTGCACAAGGAAGCAGAAGAAAAACGTGCAATAATTGAAGCTAAACGCGGTGAAGATCTTCTTAAGGCAGAGGAAATGGCAGCCAAATACCGCGCCACTGGAACTGGTCCGAAGAAACTGCTTGGCTGTTTCTGAAAGCTGAAGATTGTGATGATTATGTGAAAGCTGAAGCTGCAATTTGTACATTTCTTTTTGTTTCTTCGATTGGGGATTGTCTCTATTTATTGTTCAGATGTACTGTGTGTTTAAGTTTGGTGTAGAATTTATTTTGTTGTTTCATTATTATGTGTGCATAGTGATGTATTTTGGTTACTGTATTTGTGAAAATGACAGATTAAAGTTTGTAAGGAATTTTTGAAAGTTTCTTGACTGGCATGGTCTGGTTCTCATTTCTGCAAAATGATCAGATAGTTAATGCAGTCATAGGTGGGATTGAAAAAAGAATTCGAACAAAAAATGGATCTATAAAGCATGGATACAAATATAGAAATACAAATATGATGTGATAATAAGTACGACATGGTTTTTCCACACATTAGAGACATAGATTTATGTACAAAAGATCAAGTTTTGGACACTATCCAAACAGGACAAAGAGCTTTCCAACTGCATGAACAAGATTAACAGACCATCTCATGATTCAAATTGCTCAGAATCTTTCATTTCTACATAAGGACTTGATTATGAACCTAAGCTGCTGTTAGACAAAAAACTAAGAAATTAACTTTCTAGACTATTGATTTTTCAGCACAAAAATTCATCAATATGGTTCTTGAAGGAATCCCATATCATTGCCACCCACAGGAAAATCCAATAGCAGCTTCATCATTGCATCACCGGCATCATCCATTTCACATGACTTTGACAAATCCGAATAAATTGGTACATCTTCTGCTTCCTTCTTACATTGAAAAACCACAACTTTCTCATCTCCTGTTGCAGGAAAGCCCGTTTTCTTGCATGGGTCGTTTACTTTTGTCACAGACGATGTTTGTGATGTGGAGCTGCTGTGGGATCCACCCACTCCCTCACATTCGTTGTACGTACTCTCATTAACTTTTCTGAAAGATTCTCCAATTTCAGAACTCCACAGGCTTAGAAAATAATCACCTCTTGAGTTATTCAATGATGGAGGTGTAGTGAGAGGTGATGGTTTGGCAGCAAGGCGGGACTCGGCCTCGAGTCTGACTAGCTCCCACTGAGTCATGTGACGAGCCAAAGGTAAGTCAGGGTTCGTATCGACCGACTTCGAAGAGGGAGATAGCAAGATGGTTTCTTTGGTGCTGAATCTCTTCCTTAAATGTGAGTTCCAGAAATTCTTGATATCGTTGTCTGTTCTTCCAGGTAAATGGGAGGCTATGGAAGCCCATCTGAATAAATAGAAATAGGTTAAAAAGATTAAGGATTATAATTACTTGAGAAAAAACATAAATTAGTCCTTAGCTGTCAGGTGTTTGGGAAGATATAAATATTCCTTTTGAGGATATACCAAAAAATAGCATAACAACTCACAATTGTAAGGTTCACACAAAGGGGGTGTAAATGTAATTTTCCATACCTGCGGGGAATGAGCTGTGCATGGGCCTAACATCTAGCTGTGTAACTGGATAAATGATAATATTTATAATTTGAAGTGAAGGGGAGCTAACTTTTTATTTTTAACAAAAGTACATATAAAATGTATCTCTATACTTGATTCTGAATGCTGTTTTAAGCTCCCAGTTTTCTCTGTTTCTTGATTCTATTGAAATAAAACTTATGAAAACCACATAATTTCGGTATACATGTTACAAAGAAATTGCATATGATGCATTAGAAAGTGATGATACGGTTACAGTAAGCAATACATGCTTCAATTTCCAAAACTGCAACTTTCAAGAAGACCACAAGGGAAGTGATTAAGAGAAGCAATTTATTACTTGTTACCGAGCGTCTCGTGTAGATGTATAATCATATTCTCCTCATCAGCACTAAAGGGACCGCGTTTAATGTCGGGTCGAAGATAGTTTGTCCAGCGAAGACGACAGCTCTTCCCACACCGGAGAAGACCTGTAATTGTCACATTAACAGAAGGGCTCCATCAACTTGAGCACAATACCTTCTTCATTTTCTCAACAAGACAGGATAAGTACAGCAGCATCGAAAATCTTATATCAGAAATATTTATTAAAAATCAATTCTTTTGTGTCTTTTTGAGAAAATGAAAATTGATTTGTGGGACTGTTAGAATATATAATTAATATTTAGTTTTATATTATGTAGTATTTAGTTTTATCTAGTTTATAACCGTGTTTTATTCTTGTCTAGAATAATATGTACGTAGTTTGTATTTTAGAATTATTGAGAATATACAGATTATTTAGATTACAGAATACTTATTCTCTTTCACTCCTTTTCTTCTGCATATCCATGGAATTTCTAACAGGGACAGAAAAACAGATAGAACCAAGCTGCTAAAGTAGCTAAACACTATGAGCAACCTCACCTTTCAAGCAACATATAAATGAACAATATTACATATTAGTTTCAAACTCCTTAATTAAGGGAAATTTTAGCCCAGACTTGGTTCGGTTTAGCCCAACCAATGTAAATTTACATTGATTTTGCCGAACCAGAGAAATACAATTCATTTAGTACCCTATAATCTATACCATCCCTTCTCTTTAGCAAAAATTGGCTGTTTCCAGACTCCAGTGCACTTAGAAAAAACACAAAAAACAAAAATCAACATTTCTTATGACATCAAAGAGTCCTAAAAGCCCTTGCCCCAAGAAAAAAGTGTTCTCCAAACAGAGAAGCATTAGCGGATGACTAACTGCAATTATTTACTAAAATGAGGACTATTATTAGTCAGCCTGTATCAAGAAACCCTTTATCGTAGCTGCTACATGCAAAAACCAAAGCATCAGAAGGCCTAAAAATGCCAAATAAAATAAAACAGTAGCTTAAATCACCAGCAAGAATTCTGAATGAAGCAATGTAGAGACCAAAATTAGCAAAAAATAAATAAATTAATTAAAAAGAATTACAAAAACAGAGAAACCTGCAAGTTTAGGGAGATTTCTCCAAATCCCATGGCCATTCTCTGTGATGTAATCAACAAGCATCTTGTCTTCTTCAGCAGTCCAGACCCCTCTTTTCACTCCCTCTTTATCACAACATGAAGTTCTCCCCTTCTTTTTCTTCTTCCTTTTCTCCTCCACTGCCTCCTCCTTATCTCTCTTTTTCCCCATCTTTCACTGAAATAAACTGCACAGAAACAGTACATACAAGAAATATCAAAGGAAAAAAGTTGTCTTTTGAATCATGAAGGGTAAAAAACAAGTATGAGGAGAAGTCAATAGCCTTTCAGCTCAGTTTCTTGGAATCGTGTGCCTGTTAGTCTATACAGGCTATACTGTACATGTGTCGGTCTGTAACTCTGTATTCACATGAGAGAGAGAGAGAGAGAGAGAGAGAGAGAGAGCATTCTTTGATTTGATAAGAAAGGAGCTAGCAGGAGAATCTCAGGACTATAAATGCATGGGTATTACATTCACAATAATGGGAAGCATTATCAGAGACACAAGCCTACCCTTCATTTTCATTTGCTTTCTTCTCTGAAACAAAAGCATTTATTTTGTACTCTCCTCTACTATTTAATTAACATTCATGATTCACCCTCTGCAGAAAAACACCTCATTTAATCCAAAGATTGATGATAAAAGTAAAAAGAATTACAACAAAACCCGACAAAATTATAGTGATAAAGTTTCCATCCTTGACAGCCTAGACCAAGAAAACTTCTTCAAATACACAAAACCCACACAGGAAAACTAGAAAAAAGAATCAGATTCCTTCGAAGTACCTTACAAAGATGAGCAGAAGTACCTGTTTCTTGTGTGTGTTTCAATTCACATGCATGCAGAAATTAATGGAAGCAGACATATATAAACATAGAGTGTAGAGAGGAGAAATGGGCTTACCAGAAAACCAAAAACGAGGCTATGAGAGAGACTAAGAGAGAGAGAGAGACTAGAGAGTGGTGAAGAAAGCCTGTGTATGAGCTTTTCCTTTCTTTGTTGTGTTGATTTGATGCTCTGTTTTAGCTGATTTCATGGCTTATTTTGTTTTTTGTAATTACCCCAAACTGGGACAAAAAGATTGTGAATTCTTGCTGACGCAGAATAACATTTAATATTCCACAGTGTATTTGATGAAGTTACCATCACCCCCCTCGTTTTCCATGCGACCATATCGATGATGTCATTAATATGTTTGTATATATTCCATTACAAAATTCAAAATTCTACCCCAAATTCGATTTTGTCCAATCCAATCAATTAAAAAGGATAAGTTTATTAAATTTATCATTTGATTTGTCGTCTTTTTTAAATTTTTTATCAATCACACGACAAGTATAAAATACCCACCTCTCATCACATCGACAATTTTATTTTGAATTTTCGTGTGATATTATATATTGCACTAAAAAAATGTATAATTTTTTTAATATTCACAATAGATTTACATCATTAAAAAGAATTATCAAAATAATAGTAATTGGCGTTATATGAGCTTTTAGTTTTCAAACTTTTTCATTGGAAATGATCCATGAAGCAATTAACTCTTGGCGCCTGGCGGTATTATACGCAGTATTCGCAGTTAAAATTTTAAATTGGACTAATCTATATACGAAATAATAAATGTATAAATGTTTGAATTGCATGAAAAGTGTGTTAAAAGAATATGATCCGTTTCTTTTATGATATTTAAAAGAGAATTCATATTTATCATATTTAAAATATGTTACATCTATTTTTAAATCATATTGTGTGATGCATATGTATCTCCGTATTCGTGCACACACCGAAAGTGCTACATATAAGTTTGTAACTCATGTAACATGCTTGGGAGAAACTTAATGGAGCCATCAAGCTTTATATTATTAATTCATAATTGACCTATAAAACATGATCCATGTGATGTACATCATCAAATGTCACTCTTTATCACTGTTATTTGGTTAATATCTAATGTGCGAGTAAGTTCTTTTGAAAACTTTAGAACAAAATGATACAGGACAGTATGACACCAATTTTGCATAAGAATATTATTAGGAAATGTTAGTTAGATAACGTTTTTTTGATTAATTTTTATTGGGTTTATTAATTAAGACTAAATTAAGTTAACAATATACAATCCTATATTTGATAATTCTGTCTGTGGGAAAAACTTACTCGTAGTCAATATTATGTTAGATATATAATATCGCCTAGAGGTAAATTACCCAATAGTAGTGCATTTGTCACACGTGAGTGATTAAGTAGTTCGAACCCGAATAACCTAACTTGATCACCTAACTAATGCAAGATAAGGTGAAATTAAATAAAGTAAAAAATCATGATTAATTGTTTACATGAAATTATCGTTTATTTAATACATTAATATTGATACGGCGATTAATATCGTAACATAAATTGCTCGAGGAAGTACCTTAAAAGGTCATCGAATGACGCTTATTTATCTTATGAACTTAATGCACAAACCATCGGCAGTTGGATATATTGAGAATCACTTTAATAAGTAAAATAGAGAGTTTATGAATCAAATATCATCAAAGTCTTCAGTCCCCCTTCTAAAAGTATACTTTGGGATATTTATAGTAATTGGTATTAGGCATGTACTAGATATGTTAAGTGTCACAATCTTGTGGTAGGTACAACCTTAATATAAAGGGTGTGGATTACTTCGACTTTTATAATGTGCGAAAAAGTTTGTCTTGGAATTGGACTTAGGTTAAAATTACATAAATATTTCATATCAAATATATACATTTGTATTTTTGGTTAAGTACCCGAATGTATACAAAATTAAGTAATTAACCGATAGAAATTCCTTATTATCACTAGTTACGATCACTAGCTCAATGGATCTTGCTCTAGTTAAATTATAAGTGATGCACTTTCCTTAAATTTTTAAGTGGTTAGATGTTCGAAATCTACTATTAAAAAAATTCTTGAAAAGACTTTTACTTATTACCTCGAATTAAAATAACTGAGATATAGAAAAAAGGAAAAAGAAAAGTTACAATCAAATATACTTGGTCCGTTGAGATTAAAAGTGTATATCTATTGTGCAATTTGTATTGAATAATATATTGTGCAGACTTGACTTGAACACCGAAATTTTTTATTAAATTAACGTGACGTCAAATTGTTAAATTACATCACTTGACAATTAAATATATATGATTTTTGAAAGGGGTTTTTTTATGTCTACACCCATAGGATTACATAATTATAGCTCATACCCTTTTAAATGAAAATATAACAAATTCTATCCCTATGAATTTCGAAAATTACCGACAACCTCTTGTTTTTATGGTTTAAATCAATTAATGATAAATTGACCCTTAATTTAAAAATAAAAAAATAATAAAGTTAATATATTTTAAAAAATTAATTCAATCATTAAAGTAGCTTTAGAATTAAATTTGATTTGAATATCTTGCAAATAGTTTTTTTTTTGTTTTTTTATTTTTTTTAAAACATTAAATTGTAGATAAAATGATCAATTTACTATAAAACAACTAAACCCTAATGGAATGAAACAATTTGTCATTTTTAAAATTTTTAAGGGCAGAATTTATAATATTTTCATTTAATCCAACATGAGTTGGAATTATGTAATTTCCTTAAAGGGGAAAAAAAAAACCTTCTTCAAATGTTACGTACGCTTGGAATGGGTAATTGGGCCCTTGTTTATAGTAATTGCCTAATGGGCTAGGTCTGTTTATTTGTTTGTACTTTTTAATAGGCCCGTTTATCTTTTTGATATAAATAAAAATAAAACAAATGATTTAAACTTAATACAAAATTTTAGAAAGAGAAAAAAAAAATTATCCGAACTTTACATCTTTTGACAATATACCATCTCGACAAATTTTTGTTATAAATCACCATCCAATATTTACATTTGTAATGTCCATCCATCTAAAATTTTTTTGATTTTAAAAAACATGACATGTAATATTTTTATAATACATATATGTTAGTTGTATTTTCATAAAAATGATTGTATTTTTACCAAAATAATCATAAAAAGCATTTAGTGCATATGTTGTAATTTGTAAATACAAATATTAAATGATAGTTTGTTATACAAATTTGTAGGAATAATAAATTATAAAAAGAGGTAAAATTTTGATAACCAAAAATTCCTTTTTAAAAAATTGAACCTCTTTACACGTTGGCCACAGACAAACCTCTTTCCCATCACTTTCCGGAAGACCCCAATATTTTCACTTTTTAGCATTGGGGCCCCCAAACTTTTGCTTTGCTGCACCGCGTAAGGTCGTTTATTAAGAGTTAAGACACACAAGGAATAACTTGGTCGCCAAGTTCCCTCTTTTCCTAATACAGTCCTAATTATTTCCCATAATTAACCTCGTATGCCATTTGATGTTTCCCATAAATTCCCCTCTTTCATTCATTTCATCTGTACAGTCATAAAAATTCAATCTTTACCAAGCAAAAGAAGAAAAAGTGAAAAACCCTTCTCATTTTCAAGCAGCCGCGTTGGATAAATTATATATATTTGAGTTTTTGTTACTATTATTAGTGAAAGATAATGTTGAAGCTTACAATAGTTGGCAGAGTGAGTGATGGGCTGCCTTTAGCCCAAGGTCCAAGATATGTGAATGAAGAAATTGATAACTTCTCTACTTACATGCAACAAGGGGAGTTCTTGCTCAAAGAAATCTCAAGACGGGCCTTGCCACCTTCCAAAATGACTGTTTTCTTGGATCATCAATGCTTCAAGTATGCTTTTTTCGATTTGTTTCTCTGCTTTTCTATTTATCAATGCCCAGATTGTTTAACTTTATTCCCCATATGTGTGTGTGTGAAACTTCACTATCCTTTCAGAACTTTGTAGCCCAGTCATGGGGTATTGAAGAACTAATAACATGATTATATTGATGTATGCAAAGTTTGATGAGAGAAAGGGATAGTTTAGATTTTAGCCTGAGGTGTTGTGATTTTGTAGAAAGGTTTCTTTGGTTGTATGATCTTTCTGGTGTGTGTGTGATAGAGAGATTTTTACTCGTCTTATTGGCCCATGTAGCCCACTATGGGATATTGAAGCTCTAATAATATCAGATGCATGTGAATCTTGGATGAGTAAAAAAGGGTAATTAGGATATAAGGCAGAGTTGATATAAATTCGTAGAGAGGTCTTTTGGTTATTTTATTTTTCTGGGTTCAGCATTTATGTAAAGTTATAGCATTGTTTCCATGGCATTTAACATTTCAAATTTTCAATCATGGGACATGAGATCTCACAGATTTATCATTGTCCTTTTCTTGGATGTTTTGTTTTTCAGTTACATGGTTGAGAATGGGATCTGCTTCATGGCACTCTGTGATGCAATGTATCCGAGAAAGCTTGCTTTCCATTATTTACAAGATTTGCACAAGGAGTTTAGCAAGTTTGATGTGGGGCTGACTGAGAGAATTACGACACCATATAGTTTCGTCAAATTTGGTAATAAATATGTTTATGATAATGCAGTATATTTTTAATTAGATGGGAATATTTGTCATCTTCAAAAGAAAACATGGCTGTAATTTACTTTGGGACATGTCGTATGTGTACTACTTGGACTGCAGATGGTTCCATTGGTAATGTTAGACGGAAATACATCGACACAAGAACACAGGCCAACTTATCAAAGATGAATTCAGATGATTCACAAGAGGTTGAGATTCTGTCTGAAAGTTTTTCACAAATAGTAAAACGAAGACGAAGATTTGGTATGTTTTATATCGATGAACACGAGGATGAATTTTGATTTATAATGTTAAATTGTGTAATTAGATGTATTTCTTGTTCAGATTTGTTGGAGAGGATGAGTGAAACACATTTACATGGCTCCCCGATTTGGTGCTCCAAAGAACTTGAGGTAATGCAACATTGTGTACTTGATCAAAATTACAAATTTTACATATATTTCTTCATATTCTTGGCATATTAGGATAAATGCTTTTCTTTTTTCCTAATCTATTTATTCCAACATGTTTTTGCACAGATTATTGCTCTGAAATGGATACCATTTGCACTACTTCTAGCTATAACAACCGTACTCTTATGGACAAGCCTTCATAGAGATGCATTATTATCGACTGTTTTCTGATATTCTTTGTAACTTGTAATTTAACCATGACATGTTCATACTTAAACGGCGGATGCCTCTCGAATGTAAATTCTTTCTGTATTTTGAGATTGAAATTTGCCCGAATTATTCTTCCCTTTTCAGTTAAAAAGCGAGTAAAACTACAGATACTCTTGATAATGCAGTGCAATAATAAGCAAAACTGTAATCAGAGAAAGTAATTTTATTTCTAAACTTATTACAGAGTAACCCTTTGATGTACACAATTATACTCCCAAATAAAAAGGTGTTCTGTGAAGCTGCTTCATTAGAACAATAAACTCTAATTACTGCTATTGATGCTGATGTTATTTTTATGCACAATTAGAGTTTATTCTTCCCTGAAGTTGCTAAATTACATTCCTTATTCTTCTCAGAAGTTGCTAAATTACATTCTTTCGGTCATATATACATATCATAACAATTTATATTGAATTCCCCCGGAAAATAATCACTCAGACCATGTTCTAACATCTGATGCTCGAACTTGAATGATGATTGAAGCATATCGTCAATAGAGATATCGTTGGTTTTCTGTTGCATTTCGTCGCATAATGCCCCTTCATGCAGCAATAGACCGCGAAGCAGAGCATCATCAGAATTCGTACTATTGTTATTGTCAACAGTGTACGTAAAATCAGCTGATGAACATGCACAGCTTTCCAGATTCTGGCTATGAAATTGGTCTAATGAAAGCCACTCAGCGAAAAGAACCTTCGGAAGATTGCATTTTTGAGCTCCAACTGATTGGGCCGCCTCCATCGATGATGCTTCCAAGTTTTCGAAGGACTCAAAGCTGGAATTTCCAGGAGTTGACTTGAGAGAAGAAGGTGAGAGTTCTGATCCTTGATTCTCATTTTTAACCTGAGCTTCAGTTTCGACTGTTTTCAACACTCGTTTCTTTAGATAAGAATGCCAGTAGTTTTTTATCTCGTTGTCAGTTCTTCCTGGTAAATGCTGTGCTATTTGAGACCACCTAAGAGATAATTATAGTTTTTGCATGTTAGAAAATTATCCAAAAATTAACCATAGATGCATATTTCATATGTTTGTATTTGTTTTCTTGTAAGTCAATGTTGGAATCTTTCTTACCATTTCAAATGGTTGAATTTTTAAAAAGACATATATACTTGTCTTCAACAATTAAAGAAACTATAAGTCAACTATATTGTACTCTGTACCTAAATTAAACAAATTTAATTCATATCTTGTTGAAAATTATTTGAAGCAAGAAACCAAGCTTGTAAGAGTATACTGAAATAAAGTTTACTAATCATGCAGAAGTAGTTAGTCTCTTACTTGTTGCCTAATATTTGATGAAGTGTCAGAATTTTCTCCTCCTCGTCTAAACCAAACGCCCCTCGTTTTAACCCTGGCCGTAAATAATTAATCCACCTTAATCTGCAGCTCTTCCCATTCCTTTGCAAACCTGCACTCGAGCAGTTAAAATGTTAAGATGACTGGAATGAGTCAACTACACTGGTGTTTTTCTTCGACTTATAAAAATTACAGAATTTAAGGGGTTGTGTCAATCTCAATCTGCGTCCCTCAGTAGTAACATAGGATTCTTTTGTTGTTTACTTCTGGTTGCAAGAACAAAACCTTAGTTTAATTAGTGTGACGATAATGACTAATCCGTATGTGATAGTAGATAAATCATTAGGTAGAGACTGGAAATTTCGATATTTTTAATTGTTTTTGTTATATTACTGTCAATAAACAATGACTATTCAAAGTCATAAGCATGCTTAAGCGATTTGATTAGTATTCATTCAAATTTTCCACGTAATTGTGGGGTAAATTCTTGACTCTGCTAATCACCTCAATAGAAATGGTCGCACACACGTTCACACACACACGAAATGACATAGTCAGACAGTAAAGCAGTTGCCTGATGAGGTTTTCAGCGGAAACAGACCAGAATATCAATGATCTTGTTTCAGAAAACTTAGCATTATATTGTTAAAACTAATAACAATTAGCTGAAACAGTTTATTTGCTTCCATACGTAGAATTCCTTAATGTGACGGGAAAAGATGAAAGTGCTAAACTTACCGGCATTGGTGGGAACAGAGCTCCAGCAGCCATGACCATACTTGGTGATATAGTTTCTCAGCTTCAGGTCTTCATCAGGAGACCACAATCCCTTCCTGTGCTTCTGCTTTGGCTTATCAGTTCTCCTGCAACCCATTTTTCCGACAACCGAAGCTCAAACGTAAGTTTTTGTTTTCTTTTTTATTCTCAATGAAGAATATTATGCAATGTGCACAAATGAATGACGAGAAGACTTTGTTATGAGGTTTGTGACACCAGAGCACAGCAATTTAAAGGAAGGATTAGGTGGAGTTTAAAATAAATATTAAAAATGAGTTTATGAATTAAGTACTGCCCTCCCAGCTTAAAGAATTATACGGGATGTATGAAATGATTAAAAGATTAGATATTTGTTAGCCTTTTTTAATTAGCGATTACTTATCACTAATCATGATTGACCTTGAGATTAGAGACCATCTGTCCGTTTGTGGGAATATAGGTTTCTTGTATTGTGTCATTAGGCAGGCTTAAACCTACTTGACAGTAACCACCAGTGTCTCTGATTCGTGGATTAAACGACGATTTGTTAATGAATTGTTAAAACAGTTAATTACTAGTTGATGTTTTCACTTGTGTAGATTAAAGCATTTCTGGGGATCTCTAACTAACAAGAAATATGTGTTAGAATATTGGATAATGATGCTTTTGTAGGTTAATGTATACTTGATTTATTTTATCTTCTTCTGCATCATGCTGCTGTAGTTTATTTACATCATGTTTTTGGTGCTACCTACCAAATATTAAATCCATGGTTGAAGGACTTTATACTTAACCTCTGTAGTTGTCATAGAATTTAGGGATGAAAGCCTTTTTCCCTCTTAACAACTTCTGACTTTATTTTCCAACACTTAATCATTTGAACTTAAAGATCTTTCGCGCTTTCTCATTGCAGGCGTATTTTTTAAGCCTAGACATAAATACTGAACTATATTGCATGAACACGGATACGGGGTCACGGACACGACATAATACGGATACGACGGCACAAATTTTTTTTGAATTTTTTATATATAAGAAGTGTTAGATACGGTATCTTACATGACACCACAAAATAATATTTTGAGAACTTTCGGTGCATTTTAGATATTGAATGATTGGTATATATGTAGAGAAGAATCGAGACAATAATGAAATGGACTTGGAAATGAGTGCTATTATTGTAGCATTGCAGCATGGCTTTGATTGGAGATACCAACGAAATGGATCAAAAATAGATACCAACGAAATGGATCAAAAATATGTCTCGATTTGTAATAATAATGAAGATGAAAATAAAAAAAGATTGAAGTAATAATATATATTTTTGTATTTAAACAATTTGTTTAGTATTTTATATTAATGTTCAATATTTACAGGAATAAGTATATGAACATTATTAAATAGTGACAAGCTTCTAGTTTATATACCGAAAGATATATTTATGCATTTATTGTAAATTGCATAACAGTATTTCAAGAAATAAATAAATAAATTGCATAATAGTATTAAATCGTTGGTATTTATGTATGAACATGAGAATGTCCATACTTGTATTTTTTTTTTTTTTGGTTACACCATACTTGTATTGAATATGTGCAATATTTACTTACCTTCATAACCATACATTTGCATTCTTTGTCCTAAACCATCTCATATCTCAAGTGCATATAACTCTTTTACGAGGATACCTCTTAAGGTCGTCTGGTGTTGAATCGTTAAACTAAGTAAATTGGTGTTTTTGCCTCTCTAATTCACAAACTCTTCTGAATAGCCAGTAAAGGGATACTACCATAATCGTATTCTCAACATTATTTTATCTTATTTCAAATTGTATATGTATACGAGTATAATTCGATTAGATAATTGAGGTGTAAAACTCTTGCCTCCAGCAATAGCAACATCTTGAGAGATTTCATATCGGAATTATTGAACATTATTAGTTCTGTCGGTCGGTCCTGTTACTAGCTCAGTTTTGACAAAACTCCAATAATTTGTCAAAGTAAGAGAGCAGTTAGTTATGTTAGAGTAGAACAAAGAACAAACGATTAGCATCTTCAAATTATCACCACATTTAATTTAATTGATTGGACATATTATACTTTAATTATTCTCATTCTTGTGTAGTTGGAATACTTGTCATACAAGGCAAATATATAATATCCTCGTGGCATGTACTGAAATCGTGAGTTTATTCATAAATAATACTTAGTTTTCCCGTTTGTCTCAAAAGAATTTAGAAATTCCTTCATATATAATATGCATGCTTAAGTCTCCGAAACCTTGTGCATATATCCTAATTTAATCAAAGTAGGTATCACTTAATCTCAACGTATCAATTAATCCATATTAAATGAAATAAAATAAAATCTAAACGTATCGTAAACTTCCTTAATTATTGACATGTATATATTTATCTCCCTATTATTTATTTATCAAAATAATTAATTATCATATATGACTTGTTTATAGTTTAATCTAATTATATTTTGTGAAGAAGAGGTTAAACAATGTTGCATTGGTCTAGCTGCTCATTATTTTTAATTTATTAATTTTGTTGTTTATTTTGTTTCAGTTAACCTATCCCACTTGGATCGTGTATTAAATCAGATACTACCTTAATAATACTTGATAATTTTCACATTATCAGTTAATTTTTTAAGTGGGTTAGACCAAACATATACTACTTTACATAATACCAGAGCAAATTGTATACTGTATTTAAATTTCACGCTTCAAGTTAACCTCCCATTATTTAAACCTTTAAGTGATTGGCAAAAGCCCATTGTGGAGTTAAATTTTTGAATTTACTCGAGGGAGTTAGCGACTCATTAATTCCCTATACCAACAAAGCTCATTATTATATCAACTTCAAAAAGTCTTTTAAAAAGTAAATACATAATTAATCCCTCAATACTTGCATTGTCATATTAACTTTATTAATTAATACTTTGGTGATATGTGCTTTATTTTAGAATATTTACCTACTCTTGAGTGTGGAACTGATTTTCCTGAACAGTTACGACACAATAATGAGATATTAGCCATGCGTTTAGCGACAATTTATAATCAAACATGAGCCACGCAATTTTCATTAATTATTGGGAAAAAAAATCTTGATAATTCAGATTTTATATACCTATGAAGTAATTTTAATCTAATTTGATTCGATCGAATTGATATAATAATGGGATGAATATTTTACATTTACCTTGTGACTGGTATAAATTTTAAGAAAAGTAACAGACTAATTAAATAACAGTAAAATATATTTATCATATAATTGATTGAATTCGTCCAAACTAGATTTAAGTTAGACTTTTTTTTGGCTGGTACTTTCTACCTGTTCTATAATAATTAAAATCCTTAAACAACTGTTAATTCTTTGATTAAATACATTATATATCTCGTAGTTATGACTTTTTCTCCCTACAAAGACATAAATAAGTAAATAACATATACCTTAGTATATCTTTAATATAAATAAATAAAGTTAATTGCAGTCCAAATCCTTTTTTTTTTTCTTTCACCTTTATGGTATTTCTATGTTATTCATGAAAAATAAGATATTTGGGCTGCAGTTAATTCAAATATTCATCAATGATACAAGAATCTTCTTACAAAGTCAAAAAATAATTTTTCTGTAGCTAAAATGCGTGCAAATCATAATTTTAGAATTATTATGCGTTAGGTAGATATAACACTAGAGATTGCATGCAAAAAAATGATTACGTAATTTTCGCAAATTAAATTAAAAAATAGTAAGTTTATGTGTTCAAAGGGTTGAAAAGTATCGAGAGGTGTATAAAAAAAAGTGCCAAAGAGGTGTAACTCGTAATTTGGTATTATGTTTAAGATGTCTCGTATATAATTTGATACACAACTATTATCGATATAAAGAATTAAAAAGTGTCAAGACGTGTCATTCTGAAATTTGGTATTATGCTTAAAACGTCTCGTATTCAATTTGGTACGGAACTATTATCGATTAAAAAAAAAAAAAAAGTTTACTTGAAAAATATAAAAAAAGAGTAACTCAGGAATTTGATATTATATTAGATATCTCGTATTCAATTTGAAACGCAGTTATTATCCATAGAAGGAACTTTACTTAAAAATGATCAAAATGTATATAAATAAATATCTAAGTGGTGTAACTCGAGAATTTTAGTATGCACTTATCATTGATAAAGAGAACTTTATGTCGAAACAGAGCAGACCATGTATTCCATTACGCTATTCATTGCAATATACGTTGAAGTTGTTAATTCCATTTTTCCACTTCCATCACTCAAAACATGTCTAGATTAATGCTGAACTAGGTCTCTCTTATTTATTTTATTTATTTAATTTGCAGTACCCTCTCTTTATATTCATTCATTGACTTCGAATTTATTAATTTATCATTAAAAAAAAAAGAATTTATTAATTTGTCATAACCGTTTTGATATCTTAAAACTTTGAAGGCTTAAACTATAGAAATAATTGCGAATTTGCTAACGAATTCGTGATTCACGAGTGGTCTAAAGTCTGAAAACGTCTATATATGTACATATATTTTTTTAAAACGTCTATTTATCGTTTATATAAAAGATTTCTTATAAAACAGAAAAGAAATTTTCCTTATTTTGGAAAACATCTACCGACAAATATTATTGGTGGAAAAAGAAAATAGGTAAACTGTTTAGAGGGAAAGTGATGTTTTTAGAATTTTGACTCGTTATGAACTATTTTTCTCCTTGTTTACGTTTTTACCTTACAAAAAAGTTAGGTAGAAAGTTAAAAAGGAGTTTTATTATATATTTTGGGAGAAATTAAATTGTTTGCTTATGTTATTAGTTAGGGTAAATTATGTTTAGATTCTCTATGATCATATATATATTTTAATTCTGAATGTTATACCTTTTACTCCTTTAAGAGTTGCAACTAGACCTCTTCATTGTGCTCAATTAGAGATTTAGATTTTTCTTATCGATAGAAAATTATATGTATTACTGATAATTCATCAAATTGATCGGTATGAAAGTATCTCTTATTGGTGTCAATACCAAATAACAACACATAGTCAGCCGTATTACGAACACGTGGATAGATCTCTAAGCATAAGAACGAAAGTGAGTTCGGGCCTTCACATATATATGCGAACTCCGATAGAAGTCTGGCAATAACATGGTTCAGGAAGGAAAGGAGATGGAGATGTGTACGCCAAGACGAGGATAAACTCAGGAAGATGAAAAGATTATAAGAATTCGGGAGATATAGTGAAGATAGAAACAAGAGAAAACAAGAAACGTAATGACTTTGAGCTATATAAAGAGATCGTAGGGTAGATTGAAAACTAAGAGGAAAAAAAAGAGCTTAAAAAAAGTACGAATTATTAGCGTTTCTAGAATTTTTTAAATTTAATATTTATAGAATCACCTACGTTACCGAAACTTCTCAATATGACCTATAATAAATAATTCAAGCTGCTAAATCTTATTAAAATTCGTATAAAATTTTTGCAATTATCAGTCACGGCAATAACTCTAATATTACAAACTAAAATCTTCCAATGTGATCATTGGACGGACGGTTTGAAGGGAAGGCCAGCAAATGATAAGATAGTTTATAAACTTAAAAAAATAATCGATAATTTAAATATTTCCCACACGACTTTTCTAATAGTTCTTCTTCTTAATGTTAGTAATAATATAATTCTCGTGCCATTTCTTAATCTGAAAACTTTTAGTGTTGACTCTAATTACTTAATGAACTTTTCCAGTTTGATATTATTCTTTTTCCCACTGGCCTTTTCTTTATGACACATTCTTTCCATAGCACAAACATCAGCTTCCTCCCATAATAATACCCATTTTATTAATTAAAACCGCGATAATATATTTATATAAATCATTATTTTAATCTTTAAATTAAAAAAAAAAAAAGAGGAGAAATTCAAATGAACAGTTTCATACAGAATAATTTATCCAGGACAATACCTTTGTCGGGGGAGCCGGGGAGGTGTTATGTGTTGGAATTTTATTAAAAAAGAGTTGGAAAATGATATTTTGATTACTTAAGAATATATTTTTTTTGGTTGAAATTAATTAAGAATTTGAATGTATAAATTATATATAATTTCTTCACCAGTTGAATGACAAATTGGCACAAAAAAATAAATAAAATGACAATGTCATAAGAAAGTTTATTGGTTTATGATTAATTAATGAGATTAAGATTAATAACACGCATGGGGAGATCATTATTAATTTCGCCACAACTTAGGTTAGGAAATTACTTACGTTGACGTACCTTTCACCACTCTAATTGGTGAATCAACCACTCTCTGGAACCAAGAACTATAGAGAGAGTTATATAATCATATAACTAAGTGTTGTGGTAAAAATGCAAGAATTTTCTGTACATTAAATTGTATTTTATTGTCCAAAAATGTCCCACAATGGAGCAATAATTCTACCAAAGTTGATACTATTACATGAACAGTCTCACGTGTGCCTGTTATAATTTTCACCGCTTTATACCCAATTTGATTCCGAGGCAAAAAATAACCAATTTCTCCGGAAGTTGCAGTCAATTTTGCCAGAACCACATCTATAAACTAAGAAAAATTTTTAGTTTAAAACCGGTTCGACTGTCAACTAAACAGAAAGTAAATGTATTATATTTACTATTTGATTGATCACTTACCTTAAATTATCACAAATCACACGATAAATGTAAAAATTCCGTTTATTCATGACATGACATTAAATTAATGAAGGATTAGGTACAAAGTGACGACATTTTTTAGGAATTTTTACTACAAATTAATTCATCCAATACAGAAATAAAAATCTAAATTAATCACCACCAAATATAGACCCAAGAGTGAGATCTCCAAAATGATAGGCAAGCGCAGAATGTCAACAATTATAAATTAAAGATATCAATATTATGCAATATATTCTTTTACTCAATTATACACAAAAAATATGCCATTATTTAATCATATTCCAATGTACCTTGTACTTTGTAATAATATTTTTTGGTTAATTCTTATAAAATCAACTTTCATGGCCAATCGGATGCAAATTCAGTACGAGTTGAAAAGTAAAGCACGAATAATTTGATTCATTTCCAATGGTTTTTTTTTGGATTAATTTATTTTTGCTTTAGGTCAAGCACTCAATCTACTTATTTAATATTTAATAATTGTACTATACCTTATGGTAAATCTATTAAAAAAGGAGTAATATTCATCCTCAATGTTTGCATAATTGGACAAACTGTCTGACGAGACTCATAAAAGAAAGGGGTTTTCTATGAATAGTACCTAAAAGTTGAAAAAATTCTCTTTAACTCCCCATTTTTAAAAAAGTTCTCATTTGCTCCCTAGATAACAGGCCAAATTCCTTTTAACTCCCCATGGTTATATAAAAATTCAAGAATCACGTACCCGAACCCCGAAATCACGTACTTAAATGCCCAAATGATGTATTTGCCCCCAAATCCATCATTTGGGCATTTAAGTACGTGATTTCGGGGTTCGGGTACGCGATTCTTGAATTTTTATACAACCTTCCAAAAAAACGGGGAGTAAAGAAGAACTTTGATTTTCATTGGGGAGTTCAGAGTAACTTTTTTGAAAGTGGGGGGTAAAGAGGAATTTGAGTTCTCATATGGGGATTTTTCGGGAATTTCCCGGTAAAAGGAATCAGTTTATTTCCTAAATGTAAAAAATCAGGAATGTAACAATCATTGGGAAAAGGACTACTAATGATTATTACCAAATCGAACAAAAAAGTCTTCTTAACGTTATCTTAACTTCATAATTTCGTCCTTTTTTTTTATTTGTTCAAATGATATACTTAATATTTTTTTTGTAAAAAGATATTTTAAATCATTCTATCGATATAATTGTGATGGTGCAGGAATCTGTGTTTCCTAAATGCAACAACACTTTAAGATTTATATGAACAGGGAAAATACCATCATAGGCGGGGAAGCCTCAGGAACTGGGTTTCCTCTTGAGCGTGAGTTCTTCCAGCTAGGATAACACCGAGAATGCAAGATGTAATGATGATGCAACTGATATGAAGCTTGGGAAGATGCGGAGGAATGGAGGTATGAACCCAGAACAAGGTGTGCAATATGTATCGTGGAGATGACTTGTGGGAGAAAGCATGTGTTCTCCTCTATTTATATGTTAGGGGTAAGGGTAAATGGATAAATTGACTGTGTGGTCCCAAACCTGTGTTGCCCTAACACGTGGCAGCCCTTGAGGGCGTGAGAATGACGTTTCTGAAAAGGAGGCGGTGTGTCAGGTACAGGGTGCGCACTACCTTTGTGTCAGAGGTTGTTGACGAGGGTCGCGTGAGCGGAGAGTCCCGGATCCGTCTTATGAGGGTTCAGATCCACCACAGCGGTGGGGGATCATCCTCGAGCCGAAGTGACGCTCGAAGAATGCTCGGACGGGTTCCTCATGGCTCATGATCTTTGAGCGCCAAAACCCGAGCGACAAGGATATGACCCTCGTGCGGGGTGATTCCTTGAGAAAGGTAACCCTAAGGGCATAGGTGTGAGCGCCAAGCCTGCCGGCTTTGGCCCTTTACCAGAATAGTTGGCCGAGGCCCAATGGTCTGTATTAGTTGGCAAGTGAGTGGGTTGGGTTGGCCCGCGAACCCGTCAATGCGAGCGTATAGTCTTCAAGTCAATCGATGGCGACACGTGGACGGCTCTGATACGTGCGCATTTCTGAGTATCATCATTTTGCCCCCCAAATTCTGTAGTAACGCTCGAGCGCACTGTAGAATTTAATAAGAACGGGGCCTTGAATTTTTGAATATCCGAGGGTCAAGCCATTGCTAGAGAATGTTAGGAATAGTGCCCTAGAAAGCCGATTCGACGTAATCTGCTTTGGGACTTTTCTTGTATCACAGACAATCTTTGAATAATATACGATTGATTATGGGCAAACACTTCTTTATATGCCAATACGTGTTTTGTGTGTTTCCATTACGTGCGCATGTATGAGAACTCCCCTAATCCTGATGACTTTAGGACTCTACCATTTAGGTGAAATGGTTCATGAAACGAGCCCTATATCACATAAGTCATGATTAGTAAAATACTCCAAGCCGATGAGTCCTACAGACAGTGGGAGTGTCAACCTGACTCCTCTAAGGCTTGCTTGTGGGATCACGCCCTTAAGAAGGACCACCTTGTTTCATGGAGGTGCAAAGTGTATAGTTGATACGTGCGTGATACATGAGGGTGCTTACTTTAATAAGTAAGTTCACTGAGGTGCCCCGTGTGAGAACATTCCTAAATGGGAAAGGAAGTTTCTATTTCAGGAAATGGAAACTTCCAGATTAGGAAATATCTCACGAGTCATTGATGTGATTAATTGATCCTTAGACTTGAGGTTCCATGTTACTTTATGAGTTAACTCTGTAGTCTTAGGTATAAGCTTTAAAGGGTGTCGCCTTAGACAACTGATTCAAGGCTTATGCTGGGGCTGCACAAGTGATTCACGAAAGTGAATGAGAATCAAGAAAGGACCTACACTTGCATATGCAAGGTGATCTCTTATTGTGTAAGTCATTCATATGCCATATGGAGTCCTTGGCCAAGGCAGTAGATCAAGACATCAAGAAAAGGGTTTCTTGGATTGAGATCAAATGGATATGAAATGCACTTAGCTTTAAGACCGGATTATTAGGGTTCTGATTATTCCCTTGCCCTAGATCTTGGTTGAGAGATAGTAAGTAGGAGGATTGTATCTCACATGAATCAATGACTTAAAGGTTCTGTCGAATCCGAACATTCCAATTCAGCTAGGGGTTAAACACCTATTGCTAGACTATTGGTCGTTTAATCTGTGGACTGATTAATTAATTAGTGAATTAATTAATTAGGGTCACTGCTAATTGAATGGAGAACCTAGAGGGTCACACACAACAACTTGGTTACATGAGTTGAGGCTTAAAAATGATTAAACGAGTTAATCGGGCCAAGAGGGTTCCACACGTGTGAAATCACACGTGTGGCTCACGTGAGTGACACGTGTCACTGTGACACGTGTCACACACGTGTGAATATATATATTGTATATATATATATGTATTAAATAATTAAATGTGTTAATTATTTAATAGACTTTGGTTTAATTTTGAATTAAAAAGAAAGTCTTATTTTGGAGAAAATAATCTAGTTAATTAATTATGAATTAATTAATTAAATAAAATAAGTTATTTATTTTATAATAAATAAAGTATAAAATTATCCAAAAATAGTTTGGATATTTTTAGCTCTCTTAGAAGTTGACTTGAATTAGAATTCAAAGTCAAAGTTGGAAAATACTTGATGATCAAGTAATAGGAGAGAGGGACCAAAATCCTAGCCCATAAAGGACTAGGAATTTCGGCACCCCCTCCCTATAAATAGGGGAGCTCGAGCTCCTTATGGAGCTAATTGACAATTCTTGGTTCATGTGTTGAACACCTTCCTTTCTCCAAGATTAAATTAAACCCTAGGTTAAGCCTAAACACTAACTAGAGAATTAGCATCCTTACTAGTTAGATTGTGATCAAGTTGGTGGACTTTCTCTAGAGACTTCAAGTTAGAAGTTTGAAGATTCGAGCTTTATCAAGGAGAGGGGATCAAGCCGCGAGAAGAGCGTTCTTGGGTGGCTTGAAACGCTTCAAGAAAGAATAAAAGAAAAGTAAGTTTTCTATCTTTACGAATTTGGTTACACGATTGCGAGTTCAAGGTCCTTTTGTTGGGAAAATTTTTTAAATTCCGCTGCTTTCTGATTCGTGTTTTCCAACAAGTGGTATCAGAGCCACCTCGTTAATCGTGTTTCTGATTCGTCTCAATTATTCTGAATTTGGTAGAAATTCTTAGGCTTGATGCGATTGAGTATTTATAATTGTTTTAGAAAGCCTGAATTACGAAACTGTATTTTTTCCTGAAAGTTTCTGAAAATTGGTTTTTGCAAAATTTAATTTTTGAAAACTATTTTAGATTTGAAATTGTATAAACTGTTTTTGGATTTCTTGGATTGGTTTTGCTTTTGAACGAAAACACGAAACGAAAATACGGAATACGACGAACACGCGAAACCCCGCACGCGAAGGAGTCGCGCGCGCGGGCTTCGCGCAGCTTCGCCCGCCTGTCCTAGGCGCGCGCAGGCCGTGCGCCTACTCCCTCCCACAACCGCGCGGGAGGTGTTCCGGGAGCGCCTAGGCGCCCCGCCCAGGACTGCCGACGCCGTCCCGCCCAGGCTGGGCAACGATCCCGCAAGGCGTGCGGTATCAGTCGCCCAGCCCGCCCGCACACGCCCGGAAGGGACACGCCCAGCAGGCGCGCAAGCATGCGCGCGCTGTGCGCGCGCTTACAACTGGCGTGACCCTTTTTCGCGTACGGGCCCCGTTTTTGTGATCCGGCTTTTTCGTGTTTCGTGCAATCCAGTCCCAATTTTTATTTTAATTTTAAAAATTTTATTTTTGAATATTTATTTTTAATTTTTGAATAAAACTTAAAATTGGGATTTTTGAGAAATTGAAACGGTTTATATTTTGGGAAAATACAATCTTTGGTAAAATTATTAATTTTCAGAAATTAATTGGAATTTTATTTGTTTTGGTAATTTGGGATTTATTGAAAACTTTTATAAATAAGACTCGCATCAAGTCGTGTTTTAAGTCATTAGGACTTGAAACGAGAATTTTAATTTATTGGCTAAATTTAAATTCTCGCTAAAGCATGTTAGGTGATCATGGGTTTAGATCTATGTATGGTTTTAATTTATGCACATGGATGGTTTAAATTGGGGTTGGAGCCCTATAGTTGCGTTTTTCAATTGAGGTTGGAGCCTCACTTATGTGCGTACTGTTATGTGATTTATTATGTGGCTTTCCATTTTACTGTTTTTGAGGCCGGGGTATGCCCCGTGTAATTGTCTAAGGCCAATATGAAGATTGAGCCTTATTACTTTATGTCTTTTTCTTTTTATTGTAATTTGAGAGTAGAGATAGGTGGTGAGGTTTTATTTTCATTTTGGAGACAATGCACCCATGGAGTAAGATGGACCACATTCAAGTAACAAGGAGGCCATAAGTGAAGACCCCTCAAAATGTTAGGGAGGGGAATCTCAATTGTTAAATGTAATAGAGATAGGGCTCGTATTTTGTTACCGCTTTCCCTTATGTGATTTAAACTGTTTATGTGGCATGTATGTTAGAACTTGTGATTGTGGAGTGGCTCCCACATATCACACATAAGATAGGTAGAACCCATGATCATTACATGTTAGTATCATGCTAGGACATGTTATCTGTTTATGTGCTTGTTTGAAATGCATTTAAGTGTACTTGCATTAATCAAGACTAATAAAATTGGATAACATATATGTTGGTGAGGTCGAACCGAACAACTCTTCGGTTGATTCGAAAATTCCCATTAAATATTAAGCTCATTTCGAATAATAGGTATTTAATTCGAGATGCAAATTTTGAATTAAATTCCTAGCATTCCATCAATAGGTTTTAAGTTTAGTAAGTAAAGCTAGTTATTGTCCGCGAGTCGTGGGATAGCTAGTGGAGCTTATTAGTTCTTAGTTACCTAATTGATCATTTTAAATGATCAATATTTCGTGGTTAATTTTGGCAAGGGCGATGTCCGCGAGTCGTGGGTCGTTCGAACTAAGTTTTGATCATGATCTTATGATTGATGGGTCTAGCTTAAACGCCTAAGTAAATATGGATGTCGCACGAGTCGTGGGTCCATATTGAAAGATAGGTGATGCAAAAATAATTACTAAGAGTTCTAAAGGTGTTAGAATTGGTAAGTTGTACCTACCTAGGATTTTGCTTAGAATGTCCGCGAGTCGTGGGTTCGAGGTAAAATGCTTAGGATCTTAGTACCCATTGGGAAACGTGTTCCTCTTAGATCTTTGGCAATTATAGATCTTTGAAAAACAGTGGGAGCTACATTAGATTAAAGACCTTATCTTTTGTATATCGTTATAATTCAGCATGCCCACATTTTCTCTACTTAGCATTTAGGTTGTAGTTCTGTGATTCTCTACAATATGAAATGCAAACCCATTTGTATCCATCCTTAAGTCAAAAGAGTTGACTAAGTCCTAACTAACTCTGATTAGATTCGGACCCTAAAATTCGTTTTAGATTCCGAATAGAGAAAGACGTTCTCAAAAAGGCGTAGTTTTCAATTGTGAAAAGTCGACCCGGGCCAAAAGAGAAGCAATCTGAGGTGAATGGATTTTTCCAAACCACTTAAAAGCAATTGAACCACCTCATAAAACGTTACAAGGTATAACATTGGAATTATTCAATATTCCAAATGAGGAAACAAGTGCACACGAACAAGGTCTAAAGATCTTATTTGAAGATCTTATGGTCTCGGTCATCAACTGAGAAAAGAGTTCTCAATGCACTGATTGCTTACATTGCTTCCACCATCATTCAAACCCTTTATGCTCAACTAGAATGATGCTAATGTAGCATAGTTAATCATTCAGTTGAAAGTGGTTGAGAGCTTCCTTAAGAAGGAATAAAAGGTTGAGATGGTTAATTCTTCTTCTAAACTCCCTAAGTTAAAGGCTTGAACGCCTAAAGAAGAAGAAACCCTTAAGAGCCCAATGGAGGGGCATGTAAGGGGTGCGCCCAAAAGACACTAGGGATCAAATAGGACGTTTTCTTCTATGGTAGCAAATAAGGACTTTGGACTTTGAAAGGGAACTGCATAGAGTATGAGTACTCTGAAATGTTACCTCATTTAGTAATTCTACTAGGAATAGAATTCACTAGTCTTGAGTCAATTCTGCATAATCCGTTGTGCAAAGACTCAAGGCACTAATGTTCTGAACATGCAACGAGATAACAAAAGTAAGTGAGATGACAAAGCTTCGAATTACTTTGGAACGTTGAAAGACAAAAGGATTAGCAAGTTAGACATCTTAGGATCATTTTACGAAAATGAACCTAGAGACTTAATTTCTTATGAATCCTGTCTTGAAGGGAAACGTTCCCGAAACATAGTTTGCGTGAAACATGGAACGTTCCAAAACTATAGTGGATTTCGATCCATGCTGATGAGTGTAAGATGCTTAATGTAAGCACTAGATACAATCGTCAGTTTAATCATTATGAATGGATATACTTTTTGAAGTACAAAATTCGAAACTTATATGAAATTCTTAGAATTTCAAAAGGAGGTTAGGAACCGAAGCAGTCATAAGTTATAGGTAAATCGATGTGATCGAGATAGCCAATATCTTGGCAACTAATTCCTTAGTCATCTTAAAGATAATAGGATTATCTCTCAGTAAGCTAATTCGAGAAAACCCTAGGGTTTCCGAATGAGGGAATGAAACCTAATACGATATGGTCCATTCCATAGTAAGATTTACTGACTTATAATCATTCTAGGAATAAACTCCTAGAATATGCAGTTAGAGATTTTGAATTTAGCACCTTCCAAAATTAGTCCTTCAGTTGCACTATGCAAAGTGGCATACTAAATTCCCTAATTATTCTTATCCAAGAATTCAATGGAATCCTCTTACTTGAAGAGGATAGTGGGAGATAAGCTTGAAATGAGTTCAAGTTTATACAATGATATTGGATATCAGTTTTGCGATTCCCTTGCACAAAGGTTGTTTGTCCCAAAGGAATGTACCTTTCTTAAGGAATTGTTCCTATAGAAGAAGAAAGGCAAGCAAGCAGACCTCAAAGAAATTTGAGAAAAAATATCCATGCCACATATAGAAGAAACGAAGCCATCTGATAAAACTTAGCCAAATTTTAGAGTATGTACACGTGTGAAACCCTTCTCTTGAGATGCGTTTAGAACGCGTTCCTAGATAGCCAAGGAATTACTTGAAGAGGAGACACTGTCAGATTTGGAATCTGAGTAGTGTAAGCAAGCCTTGAAATCCAATATGGATTCCATATACTTAAACCGAGTTTTGACCTTGGTTGATCCACCTGATAGGATCAAGCTCCTAGAGCTTCGAGTAAATTGAAAGCATTACAACCTTCTTGACGGTTGAAATGCAAAAGTCCATTTGGATTGTGTTTACCATATCCTCATATTCTGACTATGAGATATGATAAATGAATATGAGAACAATCTTGTTCAATATGAGATTGAAAGAGATTGAAATAAGGTATTTCTATAAATCTCATATTCAGTGGGAGTATGCATAAATCCCTAAAATCAATCTGCGAATTGATAAAGGCTTCTAGGAGTTAGACAATTCGATTCCATAGTATAATCAAATTGTTTGACACAGATGGAAGTCGAATAAGTCTCAAAGTGTACATATGAAAGTTAGTGATGTAAGAGTCAAATTTTGGTTCTTTAGAAAACGACATCCTTCTCATTAGGAATGTCAAGGACGACGTGAAAGTTACCAATTCTTGTTTAAGAAACAATTTGACATGAAAGATCTTAGTGATTATCCTAAATTCTCAACATTCAGATCTATAGAAGATAGATCTAAGAGCATAGATGGATTATCACAAAATGAGTACATAACCGCGGTACTAAAAGGAGTTTAGTATGGACAATGGAACATCTCTTTTGAAGAGTATGTGTCCTAAGATAACTTTGAGAAAGTTAGAATGTCCAAAATCCCTTTAAGTGAAAGGGTGCATAATGTATGAAAAGTTATGTACTAAATTAGATATGGCGCAACACTAAGCGTAGTAGGCCGAATCTAAAATGACCTCAGAGAAGGTCATTAGATCTCTGTAAAGGATGTCCTCAGAGTACTTGAGAAGAAATGAGGATATGTATTAGTTTAACAGAGCCCAAAAGATCTTATCATTGAAATGATATTTTGATGTAATTGTTTCATCAAACATAGATGATTATGAAATCATTGAAAGGGTACAACTTCTACCAGAATGGTAATGCAATGTGTTGGAAAGGGGTTCCAAGGACGGACATTGCAAAAACTCAACTATCGTAGTTGAGAACTTAGTCGTATTATATAACGCTAAGTTAAGTGTTTGGGTAAGAAACTCCATCTAACTGGTTAGATGAAGTTCCTAGCATGAAACAACTCCTTTATCATATTGTATGATAAAAGGATGGTTGCTCAAGTAAGAGAACCAAGACCTTACCAATACATTGAACACGTGATTACGAATCACTTTATAAGGAAAAGGTGTTTCCTAAGAGATGTGTAAACAAGAGGGTCACATCAGCAGAGAACATAGCAGATCCACTTTGGAAACGCCCAAAGTCAATAGGCTCTCGAAGTGCATCTTGAGAAGATGGGACTTAGAGTACCTAAATGGCTTTTACGGGCAAGTGGGAGATTGTTAGGAATAGTGCCCTAGAAAGCCGATTCGACGTAATCTGCTTTGGGACTTTTCTTGTATCACAGACAATCTTTGAATAATATACGATTGATTATGGGCAAACACTTCTTTATATGCCAATACGTGTTTTGTGTGTTTCCATTACGTGCGCATGTATGAGAACTCCCCTAATCCTGATGACTTTAGGACTCTACCATTTAGGTGAAATGGTTCATGAAACGAGCCCTATATCACATAAGTCATGATTAGTAAAATACTCCAAGCCGATGAGTCCTACAGACAGTGGGAGTGTCAACCTGACTCCTCTAAGGCTTGCTTGTGGGATCACGCCCTTAAGAAGGACCACCTTGTTTCATGGAGGTAAAGTGTATAGTTGATACGTGCGTGATACATGAGGGTGCTTACTTTAATAAGTAAGTTCACTGAGGTGCCCCATGTGAGAACATTCCTAAATGGGAAAGGAAGTTTCTATTTCAGGAAATGGAAACTTCCAGATTAGGAAATATCTCACGAGTCATTGATGAGATTAATTGATCCTTAGACTTGAGGTTCCATGTTACTTTATGAGTTAACTCTGTAGTCTTAGGTATAAGCTTTAAAGGGTGTCGCCTTAGACAACTGATTCAAGGCTTATGCTGGGGCTGCACAAGTGATTCACGAAAGTGAATGAGAATCAAGAAAGGACCTACACTTGCATATGCAAGGTGATCTCTTATTGTGTAAGTCATTCATATGCCATATGGAGTCCTTGGCCAAGGCAGTAGATCAAGACATCAAGAAAAGGGTTTCTTGGATTGAGATCAAATGGATATGAAATGCACTTAGCTTTAAGACCGGATTATTAGGGTTCTGATTATTCCCTTGCCCTAGATCTTGGTTGAGAGATAGTAAGTAGGAGGATTGTATCTCACATGAATCAATGACTTAAAGGTTCTGTCGAATCCGAACATTCCAATTCAGCTAGGGGTTAAACACCTGTTGCTAGACTATGGTCGTTTAATCTGTGGACTGATTAATTAATTAGTGAATTAATTAATTAGGGTCACTGCTAATTGAATTGAGAACCTAGAGGGTCACACACAATAACTTGGTTACATGAGTTGAGGCTTAAAAATGATTAAACGAGTTAATCGGGCCAAGAGGGTTCCACACGTGTGAAATCACACGTGTGGCTCACGTGAGTGACACGTGTCACTGTGACACGTGTCACACACGTGTGAATATATATATTGTATATATATATATGTATTAAATAATTAAATGTGTTAATTATTTAATAGACTTTGGTTTAATTTTGAATTAAAAAGAAAGTCTTATTTTGGAGAAAATAATCTAGTTAATTAATTATGAATTAATTAATTAAATAAAATAAGTTATTTATTTTATAATAAATAAAGTATAAAATTATCCAAAAATAGTTTGGATATTTTTAGCTCTCTTAGAAGTTGACTTGAATTAGAATTCAAAGTCAAAGTTGGAAAATACTTGATGATCAAGTAATAGGAGAGAGGGACCAAAATCCTAGCCCATAAAGGACTAGGAATTTCGGCACCCCCTCCCTATAAATAGGGGAGCTCGAGCTCCTTATGGAGCTAATTGACAATTCTTGGTTCATGTGTTGAACACCTTCCTTTCTCCAAGATTAAATTAAACCCTAGGTTAAGCCTAAACACTAACTAGAGAACTAGCATCCTTACTAGTTAGATTGTGATCAAGTTGGTGGACTTTCTCTAGAGACTTCAAGTTAGAAGTTTGAAGATTCGAGCTTTACCAAGGAGAGGGGATCAAGCCGCGAGAAGAGCGTTCTTGGGTGGCTTGAAACGCTTCAAGAAAGAATAAAAGAAAAGTAAGTTTTCTATCTTTACGAATTTGGTTACACGATTGCGAGTTCAAGGTCCTTTTGTTGGGAAAATTTTTTAAATTCCGCTGCTTTCTGATTCGTGTTTTCCAACAGAGAAGTGACCGTCTGCCTTCTGTAACGGACACAGTCTGACACCACATTAATTGATGTCATGTCCGCATTTAATGCGGAGTGGGAACGTGGGCGCGTGCACTCCGGGAGACGTGAGGCGGTTAGCAAAAGTGGGGGGATTTCCTAGGCGGGAAATGATTGCGTTTTGAATTTTCAGCCCTAATTAACGTAAATTCTTCCCTATAAATAGGGGTTTGCAGGGCTTTGGGACCTTTTTCACGCATTCAAACTCCTTCAAGCACATACGCAGCAAGAAATCTCTGTAATTTCTACAGATTTCGGCGAGCTTCTTCTCTTCAAATTTTAGGTAAAATTCCCTACCCTTCTTCTTATTTTCCCCGTGCTAACATTAGGTTTAGGTTGTGTGAGTGAAACCCTTGAGTGAAGAGCCACTGTCTACCATTGAACTTGTTTCAGAAATTTTCTCACTTCTTGAGTTCTCTGTTAGAAATCCCGTCTTCAAAAGTTGAAAAGTGAACATGGCCGGAAACCAAGCTGACGATTACGTAAGGGAGATTGAGGAGATGTCGGTGGGGAGCTCTTCCCCTCACGGCGATGTCCCCACAGCTGTTCCCCTGGCTAGGGCGTCCCCAGGTGAGGGGATTGTTAGGAATAGTGCCCTAGAAAGCCGATTGTATATCCGCTTTGTGCTTTTCCTTATTGTAATCACAGACAATCTTTGAATGGAATAACGAATTCAGGCAACACTTCTTTATATGCTCTTGTTTTGTATGCGTTTACTTTAGCTGTGTATGTATGAGAACTCCCCTAATCCTGATGACTTTAGGACTCTACCATTTAGGTGAAATGGTTCATGAAACGAGCCCTATATCACATAAGTCATGATTAGTAAAATACTCCAAGCCGATGAGTCCTACAGACAGTGGGAGTGTCAACCTGACTCCTCTAAGGCTTGCTTGTGGGATCACGCCCTTAAGAAGGACCACCTTGTTTCATGGAGGTGCAAAGTGTATAGTTGATACGTACGTGATACATGAGGGTGCTTACTTTAATAAGTAAGTTCACTGAGGTGCCCCGTGTGAGAGCATTCCTAAATGGGAAAGGAAGTTTCTATTTCAGGAAATGGAAACTTCCAGATTAGGAAATAACTCACGAGTCATTGATGTGATTAATTGATCCTTAGACTTGAGGTTCCTTGTCACTTTATGAGTTAACTCTGTAGTCTTAGGTATAAGCTTTAAAGGGTGTCGCCTTAGACAACTGATTCAAGGCTTATGCTGGGGCTGCACAAGTGATTCATGGAAGTGAATGAGAATCAAGATAGGACCTACACTTGCATTTGCAAGGTGATCTCTTATTGTGTAAGTCATTCATATGCCATATGGAGTCCTTGGCCAAGGCAGTAGATCAAGACATCAAGAAAAGGGTTTCTTGGATTGAGATCAAATGGATATGAAATGCACTTAGCTTTAAGACCGGATTATTAGGGTTCTGATTATTCCCTTGCCCTAGATCTTGGTTGAGAGATAGTAAGTAGGAGGATTGTATCTCACATGAATCAATGACTTAAAGGTTCTGTCGAATCTGAACATTCCAATTCAGCTAGGGGTTAAACACCTGTTGCTAGACTATGGTCGTTTAATCTGTGGACTGATTAATTAATTAGTGAATTAATTAATTAGGGTCACTGCTAATTGAATTGAGAACCTAGAGGGTCACACACAACAACTTGGTTACATGAGTTGAGGCTTTAAAATGATTAAACGAGTTAATCGGGCCAAGAGGGTTCCACACGTGTGAAATCACACGTGTGGCTCACGTGAGTGACACGTGTCACTGTGACACGTGTCACACACGTGTGAATATATATATATTTATTAAATAATTAAATGTGTTAATTATTTAATAGACTTTGGTTAATTTTTGAATTAAAAAGAAAGTCTTATTTTGGAGAAAATAATCTAGTTAATTAATTACGAATTAATTAATTAGATAAAAAAAAAAATAAGTTATTTATTTTATAATAAATAAAGTATAAAATTATCCAAAAATAGTTTGGATATTTTTAGCTCTCTGAAAAGTTGACTTGAATTGGAATTCAAAGTCAAAGTTGGAAATTACTTGAAGATCAAGTAATAGGAGAGAGAGGAACCAAATCTTTGCCCAACAAGGAATAGGATCGGCGCCCCTCTCCCTTTCCTATATATAGGGGAGCTCATGCTCCCCTTTAGAGCTAATTGGCAATTCTTTTGGTTCATGTGTTGAACACCTTCCTTTCTCCAAGATTAAATTAAACCCTAGGTTAAGCCTAAACACTAACTAGAGAACTAGCATCCTTACTAGTTAGATTGTGATCAAGTTGGTGGACTTTCTCTAGAGACTTCAAGTTAGAAGTTTGAAGATTCGAGCTTTACCAAGGAGAGGGGATCAAGCCGCGAGAAGAGCGTTCTTGGGTGGCTTGAAACGCTTCAAGAAAGAACAAAAGAAAAGTAAGTTTTCTATCTTTACGAATTTGGTTACACGATTGCGAGTTCAAGATCCTTTTGTTGAGAAAATTTTTTAAATTCCGCTGCTTTCTGATTCGTGTTTTCCAACAAGTGGTATCAGAGCCACCTCGTTAATCGTGTTTCTGATTCGTCTCAATTATTCTGAATTTGGTAGAAATTCTTAGGCTTAAATGCGAATTAGGTATTCATGAGTTCTTTTAGAAAGCCTGAAATACGAAACTGTAAATTTTCCTGAATTTCTGAAACTGTTTTCTTAAATTGTGATTTTGAAAACCGTTTTGATTGAAATATGTTTAAATCGAATATTTTAATTTTGGATTGAACCGGGTTTTGGAGAAACCCAAAAATACGAAACGGGACACGAAAAGAACGGGCCTGGGCGTGCTAGCACGTCGCACGCCCAAGCCCCATCACCGCCGCCCAGCCCTCCCGCCCGCCTTAGCGCCTTACTCGCCTGTCCCGCAACCGTGCGGGACAGCCGCCTGCTCCTCCCGCAACCGCGCGGGAGCGCCCGCCCAGGGATGGGCGGGACTGCCTGCCCGCGCCGCACGTCTGCGCGCAAGGGCGCGCCTGGCGCGCGCGTTGGCGGCAATCGCTGCCGGCTATGGGCAGCTGCGCGGCGGGCGGGCGATCCCGCGTCGTCCCGGGCCCGTGCTTTCGTGTTTTCGTGTTTCGTATTTTTCGGTCCGTAAAATCCCGATTTAATTTTATTTTAATTTTATCTTTTAAAATCAGTTTTGCTAAAATAAAATTATTTTAAAATTTTGATTAAATTGGGATTTTGGAGAAATTAAAGCGATTTGGATTTTGGGAAAATTGTGAATTTTATTTTCTGAAAATAATGAAAGAATAAAATTATTAATTTTGGAAATTAATTGGAATTTTATTGGTTTATTGTTTTTCGGGTTTTATTGAAAAGGCTCTTGAACAAGAATTGCATCTAAGTTGTGTTTTAAGTCATTAGGACTTGAAACGAGAATTTTAATTTATTGGTTAAATTTAAATTCTTGCAAAAGCATGTTAGGTGATCATGGGTTTAGATCTATGTATGGTTTTAATTTATGCACATGGATGGTTTAAATTGGGGTTGGAGCCCTATAGTTGCGTTTTTCAATTGAGGTTGGAGCCTCACTTATGTGCGTACTGTTATGTGATTTATTATGTGGCTTTCCATTTTACTGTTTTTGAGGCCGGGGTATGCCCCGTGTAATTGTCTAAGGCCAATATGAAGATTGAGCCTTATTACTTTATGTCTTTTTCCTTTTATTGTAATTTGAGAGTAGAGATAGGTGGTGAGGTTTTATTTTCATTTTGGAGACAATGCACCCATGGAGTAAGATGGACCACATTCAAGTAACAAGGAGGCCATAAGTGAAGACCCCTCAAAATGTTAGGGAGGGGAATCTCAATTGTTAAATGTAATAGAGATAGGGCTCGTATTTTGTTACCGCTTTCCCTTATGTGATTTAAACTGTTTATGTGGCATGTATGTTAGAACTTGTGATTGTGGTGTGGCTCCCACATATCACGCATAAGATAGGTAGAACCCATGATCATTACATGTTAGTATCATGCTAGGACATGTTATCTGTTTATGTGCTTGTTTGATATGCATTTAAGTGCACTTGCATTAATCAAGACTAATAAAATTGGATAACATATATGTTGGTGAGGTCGAACCGGATAACTCTCCGGTTGATTCGAAAATTCCCCTTAAATATTAAGCTAATTTCGAACAAATAGGTGTTTAATTCGAGATGCAAATTTTGAATTAAATTCCTAGCATTCCATCAATAGGTTTTAAGTTTAGTAAGTGAAGCTGGTTATTGTCCGCGAGTCGTGGGATAGCTAGTGGAGCTTATTAGTTCTTAGTTACCTAATTGATCATTTTAAATGATCAATATTTCATGGTCAATTTTAGCAAGGGCGATGTCCGCGAGTCGTAGGTCGTTCGAACTAAGTTTTGGTCATGATCTTATGATTGATGGGTCTAGCTTAACGCCTAAGTAAATATGGATGTCGCACGAGTCATGGGTCCATATTGAAAGATAGGTGATGCAAAAAAAAAACAATTACTAAGAGTTCTAAAGGTGTTAGAATTGGTAAGTTGTACCTACCTAGGGTTCTTACTTAGAATGTCCGCGAGTCGTGGGTTCGAGGTAAAATGCCTAGGATCTTAGTACCCATTGGGAAACGTGTTCCTCTTAGATCTTTGAAAAACAGTGGGAGCTACATTAGATTAAAGACCTTATCTTTTGTATATCGTTATAATTCAGCATGCTCACTAGTTCTCTGTTTTACCATTTAGGTCGTAGATTCTGTGATTCTCTACGTGTTTTGAAATGGCAACCAAAAACCCTCTTGTATCGATTCTCGAGTCAAACAAGTTGACTGGTCCCAACTATTCTGATTGGCTGAGGAATCTAAAAATCATTTTAGATTCTGAGAAGAGAACTTATGTTCTCTTCGAAGGGGAGCCCAGTCCCGAAGGGGAGGCTCCCACTCGGGCCGAGCGGGATGCGATTCAAAAGTGGAAGGATGATAATCTCCAAGCCCGTTGCCTTATGTTGGCTAACATGTCTCCGGACTTGCAAAGACAACATGAGGCCATGGAATTTGCTTGGGAGATTTACGACCACTTAGAGCAACTTTACCGCCCTCATGAACGTGTTACAAGGTATGACACTCCAAAGGAATTGTTCCACTTGAGAATGAGGGAAGGTTCAAGTGTCCATGAATATGGACTCAAGTTTCTTGCCCTTACTGAGAAACTTGCTTCCATGGACATGCCACTGAAAGATGAGCTTTCAGTGGATTTGTTGCTAGCTTCGCTCCCACCATCATTCAACCCATTTGTCCTTAACTTCAACATGAATCATGCTGGTGCTACTGTAGCTGAGCTGATTAGTCAGCTTGTGACTCCTGAAAGCACGATCAAGAAGGACAATAAGGTTTTGATGGTGAATGCTCCATCTTCCTCTTCTGGGCCTTCTAAAGGTAAGGGCAAGAAAGCCCAAAAGAAGAAGAAGAAACCCCTTAGGCCCACTGGTGGAATTTCGAAGGGAAAGGCCCAAAAGAAGAAGAGTGATCAGAAAGAGGATGTTTTCTTCCATTGTGGCAAAGCGGGACATTGGAGGAGAAACTGCCCAGAGTACAAGGCTACTCTAAAGAAAGGTATTTTTCTCGTTGAAGTAAATCTTTCTATTAATTCTAGTTCTTGGGTACTTGATACCGGTTGTGGAACTCATATCTGTAATGATGTACAGATGCTAAGTGAAGTCCAACAACTCAAAGAAGGAGAATGTGTCTTGAAGATCGACGATGGCTCAAACGTTGAAGCTCGAACTTTAGGCACAATTAGATTAGATTTAGGTAGTTTTGAGTTAGTATTAAATAAAGTCCTTTATGTACCGAGCATTATTCGTAATATAATTTCAGTTCCAATATTAGAGTGTGAAGGTTATGAAACTTATATTAAGAATGGTAAATATTTTATCAAACGGAACAACTCTTCCGTTCACATCGGTACTCTAAGTAATGGACTTTACCTAACTCAAAATATCAATATTATGAATATACAACGAGAAACAAAGCGTAAGAGAGATGCCAAAGTTTCAGCTCCCTTATGGCACGCTAGATTAGGACACATTTCCAAGAACAGAATTAGCAAAATAAACACTTTAGGATCATTCTCTGAAAATGATCTTAAGGAGTTAACTTCTTGCGAATCCTGTCTCAAAGGAAAAATGTCCAAAGTCCCTTTTAAAGGAACTGTGGAACGTGCCACTAAGGTTTTGGATTTGATCCATACTGATGTTTGTGGACCGCTTAGTGTAAGCACTAGAAACAATCATCAGTACTTCATAACCTTTACAGATGACTTTAGTCGGTATGGTTATGTATACTTAATGAAGTATAAATATGAAGCTTTTGAAAAATTCTTAGAATTTCAAAAGGAGGTTGAGAACCAAACTGGTTACAAGATCAAAGCACTTCGATCTGATCGAGGAGGCGAGTATCTTAGTGAAGAATTCCTTAATCATCTCAAAGATAATGGGATTATCTCTCAGTGGACTCCTTCGGGAACTCCTCAGCTTAATGGAGTTTCTGAGAGAAGGAATCGAACCCTACTTGATATGGTTCGTTCCATGATGAGTTTCACTGACTTACCACCTTCTTTCTGGGGTTATGCCCTAGAAAGTGCAGCAAAGATTCTGAATCTAGTTCCCTCTAAGTCAGTCCCCAAAACGCCCTATGAAATGTGGCATGGTAAAATCCCTAGTTACTCTTACTTAAGAATTTGGGGTTGTCCTGCTTACGTGAAGAGGACAGTGGGAGATAAGTTAGAATCTCGTTCTAACTTATGCTACTTTGTAGGTTATCCTAAGGAATCCATAGGATACTACTTCTATGATCAATCTGAGCAAAAGGTGTTTGTTTCCAGAAATGCCACTTTTCTTGAGGAACCGTTCCTTAAAGAAAAGAAAGGAAAGATCATAGAATTAGAAGAAGTACAAAGTAACCCCACGCCACCCACTGAAGAAACGTCCCCTACTGATCAACCACAACCAATCACGAATTTCGATACACATGTAAATCCTCCTCTAAGGCGTTCTGAACGCACTCCTAGACAGCCGGAGAGATGGTATGGATTCTTCCATGAAATCTCTCAAAAGGATAATGATCCTTCAACATATGAGGAGGCACTTTTAGATTCTGACTCTGAGCAGTGGATAGAAGCCATGAAATCCGAAATGGACTCCATGAACTCCAGCCAAGTTTGGACCTTGGTAGATTTGCCTGATGGGGTCAAACCCATAGGTTGCAAATGGATCTTTAAGAGAAAGCTTGGAGTTGATGGAAGCATTGCAACCTACAAAGCAAGACTGGTTGCAAAAGGATTCACTCAAAGACCCGGCGTGGACTTTGACAAAACCTTTTCACCAGTTGCAATGCAAAAGTCCATTCAAATCATGCTTGCCATTGCTGCATATTATGACCATGAGATATGGCAAATGGATGTGAAAACTGCCTTTCTCAATGGTGACATTGACAAAGACATTTATATGGAGCAACCCATAGGTTTCACATTCAGTGGGAGTGAGCAAAAGGTTTGCAAACTCCAAAGATCAATCTATGGATTGAAACAGGCTTCTAGGAATTGGAACATTCGATTTGATGAATCAGTCAAAGCGTTTGGCTTCATGCAAATTTCGAATGAATCATGTGTGTATAGAAAGGAATTGGAGACCTCAGTGCAATTCTTAGTACTTTATGTTGATGACATCCTTCTTATTGGGAATTCAAAGGATGACATGAAAGTGACTAAGTTATGGTTATCGAACCAATTCGAGATGAAAGATCTTGGTGATGCGTCCTATATCCTTCGAATTAAAATCTATAGAGATAGATCTAGAAGGTTAATAGGACTATCACAGTCGATGTACATTGACAAAGTATTGAAGAGATTAAATATGGAGTCAGGAAAGGTTAAGAACCTTCCTATGAGTGTAGGAACATGTCTTTCAAAGAAGATGTGTCCTAAGACTAACCTTGAGAAGGAGAGAATGACTCATACACCTTATGCGTCAGCAATAGGTAGCATAATGTATGCAATGTTATGTACTCGACCGGATTTGGCTTATGCACTTAGTGTGACAAGTCGTTTCCAATCTGACCCTGGAGAAGCTCACTGGGCTGCCGTGAAGAATATTCTTAAGTACTTGAAAAGTACTAAAGATTTATTCTTAGTTTACGGAGGTCAGAAAGATCTTACTGTCGAAGGATACTGCGATGCAAGCTTTGCATCAGACTTAGATGATTTTAAGTCAATGTCAGGATACATTTTCCGCCTAAACGGCGGAGCAGTGAGTTGGAAGAGTTCCAAGCAAACAACCACTGCAGATTCGACCACTGAGGCCGAATACTTAGCTGCAAATGATGCAGCTAAGGAAGGTGTTTGGATTAGAAACTTCATTCAAGAGTTGAATGTTGTTCCTAGCATGAAAGACCCCATTACTGTGTTTTGTGACAACACTGGGGCGGTTCCTCAAGCAAGAGAACCAAGATCTCACCAACGGACCAAGCACATTATGAGGAAGTATCACCTGATCCGTGATATTATCAAAAGAGGAGATGTGCAAATCGAGAGGGTCACATCAGCAGAGAACGTGGTAGATTCACTTACTAAACCCCTTAGTCGAGAAGCTTTCCAAGGTCATCTTCAGAAGATGGGACTTAGAGTAGCTTTAGAATGGCTTTGACGGGCAAGTGGGAGATTGTTAGGAATAGTGCCCTAGAAAGCCGATTGTATATCCGCTTTGTACTTTTCCTTATTGTAATCACAGACAATCTTTGAATGAAATAACGAATTCAGGCAACACTTCTTTATATGCTCTTGTTTGGTATGCGTTTACTTTAGCTGTGTATGTATGAGAACTCCCCTAATCCTGATGACTTTAGGACTCTACCATTTAGGTGAAATGGTTCATGAAACGAGCCCTATATCACATAAGTCATGATTAGTAAAATACTCCAAGCCGATGAGTCCTACAGACAGTGGGAGTGTCAACCTGACTCCTCTAAGGCTTGCTTGTGGGATCACGCCCTTAAGAAGGACCACCTTGTTTCATGGAGGTGCAAAGTGTATAGTTGATACGTACGTGATACATGAGGGTGCTTACTTTAATAAGTAAGTTCACTGAGGTGCCCCGTGTGAGAGCATTCCTAAATGGGAAAGGAAGTTTCTATTTCAGGAAATGGAAACTTCCAGATTAGGAAATAACTCACGAGTCATTGATGTGATTAATTGATCCTTAGACTTGAGGTTCCTTGTCACTTTATGAGTTCACTCTGTAGTCTTAGGTATAAGCTTTAAAGGGTGTCGCCTTAGACAACTGATTCAAGGCTTATGCTGGGGCTGCACAAGTGATTCATGGAAGTGAATGAGAATCAAGATAGGACCTACACTTGCATTTGCAAGGTGATCTCTTATTGTGTAAGTCATTCATATGCCATATGGAGTCCTTGGTCAAGACAGTAGATCAAGACATCCAGAAAAGGGTTTCTTGGATTGAGATCAAATGGATATGAAATGCACTTAGCTTTAAGACCGGATTATTAGGGTTCTGATTATTCCCTTGCCCTAGATCTTGGTTGAGAGATAGTAAGTAGGAGGATTGTGTCTCACATGAATCAATGACTTAAAGGTTCTGTCGAATCTGAACATTCCAATTCAGCTAGGGGTTACAGGAGAGAGTATTCCCAGTGTTGAATAGTGCTGTGAGACCCCAAGATCACAGGATCACAGTGGCTATGATGGCTCCCGAGGGCGAAGCAGGGCCATCCGGGCGTCAATTTGAGGCTGAACCCTCCAGAAGGCGCCATAGGAGAGGGAAGGAGCCTGTTACTCGAGTGAGGCAAGATAACCGCCATCAAACTGATAGATCTCCAGATGAGATTGAGAGTATTTTGACGCTCGACGATTTGGGGGATTTGAGGGCGAAAGCTTATTGGGATGAAGCAGTATTTCCCATGCGACTTCCTGAGGAGGGGGAGAGGGCCAACCTGCTGCCGCCTGGGATGATGACGGTATATTGGGTTGCAGTCCTGGCTAGGGGTTTGAGGTTCCCCATCTCGCCCGTCACTGCCAACATCTATCACCACCTGAGGCTTTGACCTTCACAAATTCTACCGAATGGCATAACACTAATCAACACTTTCGTGATTATGATGGTTGCGCTAGGTCGCGAACCCTCGATCGTCAATTTTGATAGCTTGATACAGGTGGCCCGCTCGCCGCGCTCATCACCCACGGACAGGTTTTATTATGCCCAGGCCAAGTCGGGTTTTAAGATGATAGATTCCCCATCCACTTCCTATGGCGAGCATTGGAAGGAGAAGTATTTTTTCGTGGGGGCTCCAGGAGGGATTTTTAGGGTTCATCGCCAGTGGCTGATACATGGCGAGGGTCCTTTGATTAGGGAAAGGACGAGGAATAAAGCTTTTGAGGATTGGGCGCAGGGGTTAGCCTTCGAGATGAGGAGTGAGAAAAAGTGGATTAAGGCTGAAACCCTAGTGAAGAACGAGGGAGTACTGTTTCGTTATGGCTTGTCCTGCCCCCCAGACATGATACTCAATCCTCCAGCTGACATCATGGCCCTTGATGGTTAGCTTCTAGGAACTGACTGCTCTAACTCTTAGAATAGTCTTCTAACTTAGAGTGATAGCTGAGTCCTTGCATCTGCGATTTGAGCAGCCAACTCTTGACGCTCGTTTTTTCTCGTTTGCAGGTGTTCAAATACTATCTCAAGGCATGAATGCTGAAGCTCTTTCCCGCATGTTGGGTGTCCAAGGACCTGCCGCCGACCCTCAGCCTCCGCAGTAACAGCAAAACCGCCCTCCGAGGGGAAGGGGAACCAGGCGAGGAGCCAGTCGAGGACATAACAATGCTCGTGGGGGAGCAGGGAATGAGGCTCCCCCCAGAGGCCCTATTGAGGATCTGACAGTGGAGGGTACCCACGAGGCTACTCCTCCGCCGGCGGCCCCCGTGGGCCCAATTTCATTGAGTTCGAGCGGGTCACGGAACCGCTCGGGCGAGCACATCCGCATACATGAAACCCTTCGGGCCGACCGCCAAGGGAAGAGAAAGAGGCTTCCGGATTCAATTCCCATTTCTGGCAAGGGGAAGGAGGTGGTAGTAGGGCACAGAGGCGAGAGTAGCGACACTTCTTCATCAGAGGATGAAGATTTCTGGAAAATAGGCTGTAAGGGCGACTCTCGCTACAAGCGCCAGCGGACCGAGGGTCCGGTGCTTCTGAAAAAGAGCGCCTACTCCGTGAACCTCGTTTCTGACATCGTCGGGTAACTCTAATTTTCCGGCGATCACGATAAGCTGAACGAGCATGACGCCGCTCGTGTTGCTGACGACGCTTGTCATGTCCTTCTGACAGTAAGTCCTTATCCCCCTCAGGAGATTCCCAACTTCCATTATTCCCATTTTAATGCTATTCTTTGCCTCTAACTCTCCAGGAGGTAATCCCTAGGTTGAAGAACTTGCAGGGGCGAGCGCAAGCCTACTCCGAGCATAAAGCTAAATACAAGAAGCTGCTGCGAATCTCTGATCCCGTCCAACTGCAGGAGGACTACAACAACATTCACTCCCAACTGACTTCCGCCAATCTCTAGAAGGATCAACTGAGGGAGAATCTGCAGAAGGCGGACGCGGCCTATCTTACTCTTGATGAGCGTCATAGGGAGTTGAAGGTGGAACGCGACCAGCTGAGGGTAGAAAACAGGGAGTTGAGCACACAATTGACGGAGAGTACTCGCCAAAACGAGGATACTAAGAAGGCTCTCGCCGACTTACAGGGGAAGGTGGAAGGGTTGGCGGCGAAGGTTTCTTGGGACGCCATAATGAAGTTCGTGCGTTCCAAAGCCTTCGTGTTTGCCGCCAACATGCAGTGTTTCGACAACGCACGACGCTTCTTCCACAAGGCCATCGGGCAAATGGTGAAGCTTGGCTTGGCTCCGGATAGCGCTCGGACTGACACGCGCCTGCGGATGGACCTGGATGAAAACTGCGAGCCCATGGTCCCCGACGATCCTACGGAGAGTTTGGCGGAGCCCGAGTATCAAGAATTGGTGGAAACGCTCCAAGGGAGTTTATAGCTGCCAATAGAGGTCCTGAGCCTATCCAAATAGAAGATGAGGGCACCATTATGGACACTGCGGACGTTGAGGAACCTGGTGAGGCTCAAACTTCTGACGCAAGTGTGTTGGCACCTGTTCCCCTTGCGACTGCTCCTCCCGAGCCTGACGCTCCTGCCCATTGAAGCTTCCTTGCCTGTTAATCCCTTGCTCTTGCCAGTTTAAATTCTTTTTCCCTTTTATGAACAATTCTATGTCTGTACTTAATCCTCCAGTTATTTCCTGAACACAGGGGGTTCCTTTATGTTGCTTTTCCATATATTTGAACTCTTTTTTTACTGCATGAATGTCTGAGTACTTTCTCTTATACTTGTGAATGGTGAATGATGTTATATCATTGCGCTCATCGTTTTTTTTAAACTGGTCTTTCTTGTATGAACGTTTGCGATGAGCGTGTTTTTGCGCGAGGGCATTTTCTTTGAGGGGGCCCTGGCATTCGCCACAACGCACCATCAGTTTAAAGTTTGGCAGCGTCTGGTGATTTGAGGGGCGTAGATACGAACGCGAGGGTGTTTTCCCCGGGGGTTCCCTGGCCGTATCCGTAATGAGGCTCGAATTTGAACTTAGGAAACCTCTGGGGATTTGCCTAAGTATTGGCCCCATAATGTGCACCCTCGTTTAGGATGCTCCAATGAGTTGTACGCACTTTAGAAATCAACCGTAGGATTTGCTAAGTGTGGAAAAGAATAGAGCATAACCGTGGGGTTAGCGTCGTTTCGAGGGACCAATGAAAGAATTGGTCCAGGATCCAATACTTTATGAGTGTGCTTTTACTCAATAAGCTGAGGGTCATCGGGGTTTTTACGAGCGCGAGCTGGAGTGGCGAGCACTCAACTGGCGTAAATTAAGCATTCTGCTCCCCGTTTTTCGACACGCTCATTTTTTAGGACTTTATATACTTACAAATCATTCAAACTGTTCCGGGTGGATGGTTGTCAACACCTAGATAATGTTGCTTTGAACCGATTGATGTATCGCGTAGGCCGTTCGACGTGGAGGATGCTCGACATGGAGTAGGCCTCTCGTCGCTCGAATCATTTGATCAAATAGGAAAGCAAACAAATAGCAAAAATAAAGAACTAAATACTTACTGTTGTATAAATGTATTTTTGAAATGATTAAGCACGCTTTCCGTCAAAGGAAAGCACTCCATGCCGCAGACGGGCAATTACAAAAGAACTGACATTTACACGTAGAACCTTCTAAGGTTACATGCATTCCATGGCCTAGGTAGCCGCTCGCCTTGCAAAGTTTCCAATAGGTAGGTATTATTTGCTCGTACCTGAATGACTTTGAAGGGGCCCTCCCAATTGGGGTCCAACTTACCCACATGTTTGGAGACTTCAACTTTTTTGAGGACCAAGTCCCCTAGCTGGAAAGTCCTCTCCTTAACACGTTTGTTGTACTGGCGGGCGACGGTCGCTTTGTATTTGTGGATACGTGCCCAAGCAGTATTCCTCTTCTCATCCAACAAATCTAACTCTAGCGCCCGATTGGCTTCGTTAGCAGCAGGCTCGAAATAGGCAACGCGTGCGGATTCTTGAGCGATTTCCGCAGGTATCATAGCCTCGGAGCCATAGACGAGGGAGTAGGGGGTTTCCCCCGTTACCGCTCGCGGGGTAGTACGGTACGCCCACAAGGCTCCCTGAAGTTCTTCAGCCCATTCGCCCTTCTTACTCTCGAGCATCGTCTTCAGATGCTGGAGTATGGTTCTATTGGTTACTTCCGCTTGACCGTTGGCCTGAGGGTGGCCCACGGAAGTGAAACGTTGCTCAATCCCAAGTTCGTAGCACCAATCCCGCGTGTCAATGGCGATGAATTGGGATCCATTGTCAGAGATGAGTACTCTCGGGATGCCGTATCTGCAAATGATGTTCTTCCAAATGAAATCCCTCACAACCTTGAACGTTATTTTCGCGACTGCTTCAGCTTCGGCCCATTTAGTGAAGTAATCCACAGCGAGTATTACGAATTTCTTTTGTCCGGCCGCCATCGGGAGGGGTCCCACAATGTCAATGCCCCACTGATCAAAAGGCCACGAAACGTCAATAGGAATCATTTGGGCTGCCGGCAACTGAGGGGTGTTAGAGTGAAATTGGCACTTAGGACATTTCTTGGAGTAGCTAATAGCATCCTGCAGCACTGAGGGCCAGTAAAACCCACTCCTTAAGACTTTCTTTGCCAAGATCCGACCGCCCGAGTGGTTCCCGCAACTTCCACTGTGTACATGTTCTAAAACTTCCTTGGCCTGCGAGGGTCTCATGCATCTCATCGGTGGGCCCTGGAAGGACCGCTTGTATAGCCGACCCTCGGCGTCCAACGAGAAATGAAGGGCTTTGTTTCTGATCTTCCGAGCTTCAACTTTGTCGCTCGAGCTGGTCCCATCCCGGAGGAATCTGATAATTTTATCGAGCCAACAGGGCTCGGAGGGGTCAATCATATTCACTCCCTTCGAAGGTCCGCTTCTGCTTATCAGCGGCTCCTGTGTTCTAAGAAACGTAACAGCACGCTCGCTAAATCCATCCAGGGCGGATGCGAACTTTGAGAGAGCGTCAGCACGTTCGTTTTCTGCCCTTGGGACCTGCAAAAGGTGGAACTCCCTGAACTTGGCTATCACCTCCTTAGCGCTCGTCAGATACTGCACCATGGTGGCTTCTCGAGCCTCATAAGAACCTCTAATTTGACTCGCGATCAACTGCGAGTCCACATATGCAGTGACCCGAGTGGCACCATTTCGGAGCGCGATCCTGAGCCCTTGGATGAGGGCTTCATATTCAGCTTCGTTGTTGGTGACTTGGAACGCCAGCTTGATGGCATAGTCAACTTCAGCTCCAAGAGGGTCTCTGAGGGTCACCCCGGCTCCCCCCCCTTGTGAGGTCGAAGAGCCATTAGTGTGCAGCAGCCATAGACCATCCTCTGCTGAGGGCTCAGTATCTAAGTTGAAACGTTCCATCAATAGGTCGGCCACGGCCTGAGCTTGTATCGCCATGCGAGGCTCAAAGGTGATGTCGAATTGACTGAGTTCGATTGACCATTTAATTAATCTCCCTGAGACGTCCGGCTTTGCGAGCACTTGTTTGAGGGGCTGATCCGTAAGCACCACGATGGAATGCGCTTGAAAATAAGGCTTTAGCCTCCGAGAGGCGTTAACGAGCGCAAAAGCAAATTTTTCTATTTCCATGTATCTTTTCTTCGCTCCCTGTAGAGTCTTGCTCAAGTAATACACCGGCATATGCTTACGCTCGCGGATTGCCACGAGGACAGCGCTCGTGGCTTCCAAGGAAACTGATAGATAGACAAACAAGTTCTCCCCCGGGTTAGGTTTGGTCAACAAAGGCGCGCTCGAAAGGTACTGCTTCATGTCTTGCAGAGCCTTTTCGCAGTCCTCGCTCCAGGTAAAGTTGCGAGCGTTACGCAGAATTTTAAAGAAGGGTAGGTTCCTGTCCGCTGAGCGGGAGATGAACCTATTCAACGAAATGATCTTACCCACAAGCACCTGGACCTCTCTCAGATTGCGAGGGGAGGGTATGTCCAGGATTGCTTTAATCTTTTCTGGATTTGCTTCTATGCCCTGTTGGCTGACCATGTACCCCAGAAACTTGCCACCCCACACGCCGAATGTACATTTGGAAGGATTCAGTTTCATACCATAATGACGTAAGAGGTTGAACGCTCGTTTTACGTCTTGCAGATGAGAAGATTGACGTTCGCTCTTAACGATCATGTCGTCCACATATACTTCCATGGATTTTCCAATTTCACCCTCGAACATTCTGTTGACGAGGCGTTGGTATGTCGCTCCTGCATTTTTGAGCCCGAAGGGCATAACCTTGAAGCAATAAACACCAATATGAACCACGAACGCAGTTTTGGGACGATCCTCAAGAGCCATAAATATCTGATAATATCCTTGGAAAGCGTCCATCATGCTCATAAGTTCACACCCAGCGGTCGAATCCACCAACTGATCAATTCTAGGCAGGGGGTACGGATCCTTGGGACACGCCTTGTTGAGGTCCGTGAAGTCATTGCACATGCGCCACTTGTTGGCGCTCTTCGGAACGAGCACCACATTGCAAAGCCATTCGGGATATAGAATTTCTTCTATGTACTGAGCGTCAAGCAGTTTATTGACCTCTTCTTCTATGACCTGCTTTCGGAACCCATGAACGTCTCTCTTCTTTTGCTTTATAGGTTTGAAGGCCGGATCCACGTTCAGCCTATGGACAATAACGCTCGGGTCTATGCCAGTGAGGTCGGAAGCCTTCCAGGCGAAGACATCAACATTTTCCCGCAAGAACTCGATCATCATAATCTGAGAGGGACCGTCGAGACTGGAACCTATTTGTGTTGTCTTCTCTCGATTCCCGGGCTCCAATTCGATGGTCAGAAAGTTCTCCGTAGGTTCCACCCGTACTTCAGGTCTCGGTAGTTCGAGCGCTCGCTTCTTGCCAGTGACTCTCCCGCTGGTGTCCTCCGAGGGTATATGATCCTCGTGTTGGAAAACACGAATCAGAAAGCAGCGGAATTTTAAAAAAATTTCCCAACAAAAGGATCTTGAACTCGCAATCGTGTAACCAAATTCGTAAAGATAGAAAACTTACTTTTCTTTTGTTCTTTCTTGAAGCGTTTCAAGCCACCCAAGAACTCTCTTCTCGCGGCTTGATCCCCTCTCCTTGGTAAAGCTCGAATCTTCAAACTTCTAACTTGAAGTCTCTAGAGAAAGTCTACCAACTTGATCACAATCTAACTAGTAAGGATGCTAGTTCTCTAGTTAGTGTTTAGGCTTAACCTAGGGTTTAATTTAATCTCGGAGAAAGGAAGGTGTTCAACACATGAACCAAAAGAATTGCCAATTAGCTCTAAAGGGGAGCATGAGCTCCCCTATATATAGGAAAGGGGAGGGGCGGCCGAAATCCTTGTCCTCATAGGCAAGGGTTTTGGTTCCTCTCTCCTATTACTTGATCTTCAAGTAATTTCCAACTTTGACTTTGAATTCTAATTCAAGTCAACTTTTAAGAGAGCTAAAAATATCCAAACTATTTTTGGATAATTTTATACTTTATTTATTATAAAATAAATAACTTATTTTTATCTAATTAATTAATTCGTAATTAATTAACTAGATTATTTTCTCCAAAATAAGACTTTCTTTTTAATTCAAAAATTAAACTAAAGTCTATTAAATAATTAACACATTTAATTATTTAATACATATATATATATATTCACACGTGTGTGACACGTGTCACTCACGTGAGCCACACGTGTGATTTCACACGTGTGGAACCCTCTTGGCCCGATTAACTCGTTTAATCATTTTAAAGCCTCAACTCATGTAACCAAGTTGTTGTGTGTGACCCTCTAGGTTCTCAATTCAATTAGCAGTGACCCTAATTAATTAATTCACTAATTAATTAATCAGTCCACAGATTAAACGACCATAGTTTAGCAACAGGTGTTTAACCCCTAGCTGAATTGGAATGTTCGGATTCGACAGAACCTTTAAGTCAATGATTCATGTGAGATACAATCCTCCTACTTACTATCTCTCAACCAAGATCTAGGGCAAGGGAATAATCAGAACCCTAATAATCTGGTCTTAAAGCTAAGTGCATTTCATATCCATTTGATCTCAATCCAAGAAACCCTTTTCTTGATGTCTTGATCTACTGCCTTGGCCAAGGACTCCACATGGCATATGAATGACTTACACAATAAGAGATCACCTTGCAAATGCAAGTGTAGGTCCTTTCTTGATTCTCATTCACTTTCATGAATCACTTGTGCAGCCCCAGCATAAGCCTTGAATCAGTTGTCTAAGGCGACACCCTTTAAAGCTTATACCTAAGACTACAGAGTTAACTCATAAAGTGACAAGGAACCTCAAGTCTAAGGATCAATTAATCACATCAATGACTCGTGAGATATTTCCTAATCTGGAAGTTTCCATTTCCTGAAATAGAAACTTCCTTTCCCATTTAGGAATGCTCTCACACGGGGCACCTCAGTGAACTTACTTATTAAAGTAAGCACCCTCATGTATCACGTACGTATCAACTATACACTTTGCACCTCCATGAAACAAGGTGGTCCTTCTTAAGGGCGTGATCCCACAAGGAAGCCTTAGAGGAGTCAGGTTGACACTCCCACTGTCTGTAGGACTCATCGGCTTGGAGTATTTTACTAATCATGACTTATGTGATATAGGGCTCGTTTCATGAACCATTTCACCTAAATGGTAGAGTCCTAAAGTCATCAGGATTAGGGGAGTTCTCATACATGCACAGCAAAAGTAAACGCATACCAAACAAGAGCATATAAAGAAGTGTTGCCTCAATTCGTTATTTCATTCAAAGATTGTCTGTGATTACAATAAGGAAAAGCACAAAGCGGATATACAATCGGCTTTCTAGGGCACTATTCCTAACAATCTCCCACTTGCCCGTCAAAGCCATTCTAAAGCTACTCTAAGTCCCATCTTCTGAAGATGACTTTGGAAAGCTTATTGACTAAGGGGTTTAGTAAGTGGATCTGCCACGTTCTCTGCTGATGTGACCCTCTCGATTTGCACATCTCCTCTTTTGATAATATCACGGATTAGGTGATACTTCCTTATAATGTGCTTGGTCCGTTGGTGAGATCTTGGTTCTCTTGCTTGAGCAACCGCCCCAGTGTTGTCACAAAACACAGTGTTGGGGTCTTTCATGCTAGGAACAACATTCAACTCTTGAATGAAGTTTCTAATCCAAACACCTTCCTTAGCTGCATCATTTGCAGCTAAGTATTCGGCCTCAGTGGTCGAATCTGCAGTGGTTGTTTGCTTGGAACTCTTCCAACTCACTGCTCCGCCGTTTAGGCAGAAAATGTATCCTGACATTGACTTAAAATCATCTAAGTCTGATGCAAAGCTTGCATCGCAGTATCCTTCGACAGTAAGATCTTTCTGACCTCCGTAAACTAAGAATAAATCTTTAGTACTTTTCAAGTACTTAAGAATATTCTTCACGGCAGCCCAGTGACCATCTCCAGGGTCCGATTGGAAACGACTTGTCACACTAAGTGCGTAAGCCACATCCGGTCGAGTACATAACATTGCATACATTATGCTACCTATTGCTGACGCATAAGGTGTATGAGTCATTCTTTCCTTCTCAAGGTTAGTCTTAGGACACATCTTCTTTGAAAGACATGTTCCTACACTCATAGGAAGGTTCTTAACCTTTGCTGACTCCATATTTAATCTCTTCAATACTTTGTCAATGTACATCGACTGTGATAGTCCTATTAACCTTCTAGATCTATCTCTATAGATTTTAATTCCAAGGATATAGGACGCATCACCAAGATCTTTCATCTCGAATTGGTTCGATAACCATAACTTAGTCACTTTCATGTCATCCTTCGAATTCCCAATAAGAAGGATGTCATCAACATAAAGTATTAAGAATTGCACTGAGGTCTCCAATTCCTTTCTATACACACATGATTCATTCGAAATTTGGATGAAGCCAAACGCTTTGACCAATTCATCAAATCGAATGTTCCAATTCCTAGAAGCCTGTTTCAATCCATAGATTGATCTTTGGAGTTTGCAAACCTTTTGCTCACTCCCACTGAATGTGAAACCTATGGGTTGCTCCATATAAATGTCTTTGTCAATGTCACCATTGAGAAATGCAGTTTTCACATCCATTTGCTATATCTCATAGTCATAATATGCAGCAATGGCAAGCATGATTCGAATGGACTTTTGCATTGCAACTGGTGAAAAGGTTTCGTCAAAGTCCACGCCGGGTCTTTGAGTGAATCCTTTTGCAACCAGTCTTGCTTTGTAGGCTGCAATGCTTCCATCAACTCCAAGCTTTCTCTTAAAGATCCATTTGCAACCTATGGGTTTGACCCCATCAGGCAAATCTACCAAGGTCCAAACTTGGTTGGAGTTCATGGAGTCCATTTCGGATTTCATGGCTTCTATCCACTGTTCAGAGTCAGAATCTGAAAGTGCCTCCTCATATGTTGAAGGATCATTATCCTTTTGAGAGATTTCATGGAAGAATCCATACCATCTCTCCGGCTGTCTAGGAGTGCGTTCAGAACGCCTTAGAGGAGGATTTACATGTGTATCGAAATTCGTGATTGGTTATGGTTGATCAGTAGGGGACGTTTCTTCAGTGGGTGGCGTGGGGTTACTTTGTACTTCTTCTAATTCTATGATCTTTCCTTTCTTTCCTTTAAGGAACGGTTCCTCAAGAAAAGTGGCATTTCTGGAAACAAACACCTTTTGCTCAGATTGATCATAGAAGTAGTATCCTATGGATTCCTTAGGATAACCTACAAAGTAGCATAAGTTAGAACGAGATTCTAACTTATCTCCCACTGTCCTCTTCACGTAAACAGGACAACCCCAAATTCTTAAGTAAGAGTAACTAGGGATTTTACCATGCCACATTTCATAGGCCGTTTTGGGGACTGACTTAGAGGGAACTAGATTCAGAATCTTTGCTGCACTTTCTAGGGCATAACCCCAGAAAGAAGGTGGTAAGTCAATGAAACTCATCATGGAACGAACCATATCAAGTAGGGTTCGATTCCTTCTCTCAGAAACTCCATTAAGCTGAGGAGTTCCCAGAGGAGTCCACTGAGAGATAATCCCATTATCTTTGAGATGATTAAGGAATTCTTCACTAAGATACTCGCCTCCTCGATCAGATCGAAGTGCTTTGATCTTGTGACCAGTTTGGTTCTCAACCTCCTTTTGAAATTCTAAGAATTTCTCAAAAGCTTCAGATTTATACTTCATTAAGTATACATAACCATACCGACTAAAGTCATCAGTAAAGGTTATGAAGTACTGATGATTGCTTCTAGTGCTTATACTAAGCGGTCCACAAACATCAGTATGGATCAAATCCAAAACCTTAGTGGCACGTTCCACAGTTCCTTTAAAAGGGACTTTGGACATTTTTCCTTTGAGACAGGATTCGCAAGAAGTTAACTATTTGAGATCATTTTCAGAGAATGATCCTAAAGTGTTTATCTTGCTAATTCTGTTCTTGGAAATGTGTCCTAATCTAGCGTACCATAAGGGAGCTGAAACTTTGTCATCTCTCTTACGCTTTGTTTCTCGTTGTATATTCATAATATTGATGTTTTGAGTTAGGTAAAGTCCATTACTTAGAGTACCGATATGAACGGAAGAGTTGTTCCGTTTGAAAAAGTATTTACCATTCTTAATATAAGTTTCATAACCTTCACAATCTAATATTGGAACTGAAATTATATTACGAATAATGCTCGGTACATAAAGGACTTTATTTAATACTAACTCAAAACTACCTAAATCTAATCTAATTGTGCCTAAAGCTCGAGCTTCAACGTTTGAGCCATCGCCGATCTTCAAGACACATTCTCCTTCTTTGAGTTGTTGGACTTCACTTAGCATCTGTACATCATTACAGATATGAGTTCCACAACCGGTATCAAGTACCCAAGAACTAGAATTAATAGAAAGATTTACTTCAACGAGAAAGATACCTTTCTTTAGAGTAGCCTTGTACTCTGGGCAGTTTCTCCTCCAATGTCCCGCTTTGCCACAATGGAAGCAAACATCCTCTTTCTGATCACGCTTCTTCTTTTGGGCCTTCCCCTTCGAAATGCCACCAGTGGGCCTAAGGGGTTTCTTCTTCTTCTTTTGGGCTTTCTTTCCCTTACCTTTAGAAGGCCCAGAAGAGGAAGATGGAGCATTCACCATCAAAACCTTATTGTCCTTCTTGATATTGCTTTCAGCAGTCACAAGCTGACTAATCAGCTCAGCTACAGTAGCACCAGCATGATTCATGTTGAAGTTAAGGACAAATGGGTTGAATGATGGTGGGAGCGAAGCTAGCAACAAATCCACTGAAAGCTCACCTTTCAGTGGCATGTCCATGGAAGCAAGTTTCTCAGTAAGGGCAAGAAACTTGAGTCCATATTCATGGACACTTGAATCTTCCCTCATTCTCAAGTGGAACAATTCCTTTGAAGTGTTATACCTTGTAACACGTTCATGAGGGCGGTAAAGTTGCTCTAAGTGGTCGTAAATCTCCCAAGCAAATTCCATGGCCTCATGTTGTCTTTGCAAGTCCGGAGACATGTTAGCCAACATAAGGCAACGGGCTTGGAGATTATCATCCTTCCACTTTTGAATCGCATCCCGCTCGGCCCGAGTGGGAGCCTCCCCTTCGGGACTGGGCTCCCCTTCGAAGAAAACATAAGTTCTCTTCTCAGAATCTAAAATGATTTTTAGATTCCTCAGCCAATCAGAATAGTTGGGACCAGTCAACTTGTTTGACTCGAGGATCGATACAAGAGGGTTTTTGGTTGCCATTTCAAAACACGTAGAGAATCACAGAATCTACGACCTAAATGGTAAAACAGAGAACTAGTGAGCATGCTGAATTATAACGATATACAAAAGATAAGGTCTTTAATCTAATGTAGCTCCCACTGTTTTTCAAAGATCTAGAATTCCCAAAGATCTAAGAGGAACACGTTTTCCAATGGGTACTAAGATCCTAGGCATTTTACCTCGAACCCACGACTCGCGGACATTCTAAGTAAGAACCCTAGGTAGGTACAACTTACCAATTCTAACACCTTTAGAACTCTTAGTAATTGTTTTTTTTTTGCATCACCTATCTTTCAATATGGACCCACGACTCGTGCGACATCCATATTTACTTAGGCGTTAAGCTAGACCCACCAATCATAAGATCATGACCAAAACTTAGTTCGAACGACCCACGACTCGCGGACATCGCCCTTGCTAAAATTGACCATGAAATATTGATCATTTAAAATGATCAATTAGGTAACTAAGAACTAATAAGCTCCACTAGCTATCCCACGACTCGCGGACAATAACCAGCTTCACTTACTAAACTTAAAACCTATTGATGGAATGCTAGGAATTTAATTCAAAATTTGCATCTCGAATTAAACACCTATTTGTTCGAAATTAGCTTAATATTTAAGGGGAATTTTCGAATCAACCGGAGAGTTGTCCGGTTCGACCTCACCAACATATATGTTATCCAATTTTATTAGTCTTGATTAATGTAAGTACACTTAAATGCATATCAAACAAGCACATAAACAGATAACATGTCCTAGCATGATACTAACATGTAATGATCATGGGTTCTACCTATCTTATGCGTGATATGTGGGAGCCACTCCACAATCACAAGTTCTAACATACATGCCACATAAACAGTTTAAATCACATAAGGGAAAGCGGTAATAAAATACGAGCCCTATCTCTATTACATTTAACAATTGAGATTCCCCTCCCTAACATTTTGAGGGGTCTTCACTTATGGCCTCCTTGTTACTTGAATGTGGTCCATCTTACTCCATGGGTGCATTGTCTCCAAAATGAAAATAAAACCTCACCACCTATCTCTACTCTCAAATTACAATAAAAGGAAAAAGACATAAAGTAATAAGGCTCAATCTTCATATTGGCCTTAGACAATTACACGGGGCATACCCCGGCCTCAAAAACAATAATATGGAAAGCCACATAATAAATCACATAACAGTACGCACATAAGTGAGGCTCCAACCTCAATTGAAAAACGCAACTATAGGGCTCCAACCCCAATTTAAACCATCCATGTGCATAAATTAAAACCATACATAGATCTAAACCCATGATCACCTAACATGCTATTGCAAGAATTTAAATTTAACCAATAAATTAAAATTCTCGTTTCAAGTCCTAATGACTTAAAACACGACTTAGATGCAATTCTTGTTCAAGAGCCATTTCAATAAAACCCGAAAAACAATAAACCAATAAAATTCCAATTAATTTCCAAAATTAATAATTTTATTCTTTCATTATTTTCAGAAAATAAAATTCACGATTTTCCCAAAATCCAAATCGCTTTAATTTCTCAAAAATCCCAATTTAATCAAAATTTTAAAATAATTTTATTTTAGCAAAACTGATTTTAAAAGATAAAATTAAAATAAAATTAAATCCGGATTTTACGGATCGAAAAACACGAAACACGAAAACACGAAAGCACGGGCCCGGGACGACGCGGGATCGCCCGCCCGCCGCGCAGGAACGCGCGTTAGGCGCGCGCCAGCGCTGCGCACAGCCGGCAGCGATTGCTGCCAGCGTGCGTGCGCCAGGCGCGCCTTTGCGGGCAGACGTGCGGCGCGGGAAGGCAGTCCCGCCCATCCCTGGGCGGGCGCTCCCGCGCGGTTGCGGGAGGAGCAGGTGGCTGTCCCGCACGGTTGCAGGCAGTGCGGGACAGGCGAGCAAGGCGCCTAGGCGGACGGGAGGGCTCCCGCGCGGATGCGGGAGGGCTGGGCGGCGGTGATGGGGCTTGGGCGTGCGACGTGCTAGCACGCCCCGGCCCGTTCTTTTCGTGTCCCGTTTCGTATTTTTGGGTTTCTCCAAAACCCGATTCAATCCAAAATTAAAAAATTCGATTTAAACATATTTCAATCAAAACGGTTTTCAAAATCACAATTTAAGAAAACAGTTTCAGAAATTCAGGAAAATTTACAGTTTCGTATTTCAGGCTTTCTAAAAGAACTCATGAATACCTAATTCGCATCTAAGCCTAAGAATTTCTACCAAATTCATAATAATTGAGACGAATCAGAAACACGATTAACGAGGTGGCTCTGATACCACTTGTTGGAAAACACGAATCAGAAAACAGCGGAATTTAAAAAAAATTTCACAACAAAAGGATCTTGAACTCGCAATCGTGTAACCAAATTCGTAAAGATAGAAAACTTACTTTTCTTTTGTTCTTTCTTGAAGCGTTTCAAGCCACCCAAGAACGCTCTTCTCGCGGCTTGATCCCCTCTCCTTGGTAAAGCTCGAATCTTCAAACTTCTAACTTGAAGTCTCTAGAGAAAGTCCACCAACTTGATCACAATCTAACTAGTAAGGATGCTAGTTCTCTAGTTAGTGTTTAGGCTTAACCTAGGGTTTAATTTAATCTTGGAGAAAGGAAGGTGTTCAACACATGAACCAAAAGAATTGCCAATTAGCTCTAAAGGGGAGCATGAGCTCCCCTATATATAGGAAAGGGGAGGGGCGGCCGAAATCCTTGTCCTCATAGGCAAGGGTTTTGGTTCCTCTCTCCTATTACTTGATCTTCAAGTAATTTCCAACTTTGACTTTGAATTCTAATTCAAGTCAACTTTTAAGAGAGCTAAAAATATCCAAACTATTTTTGGATAATTTTATACTTTATTTATTATAAAATAAATAACTTATTTTTATCTAATTAATTAATTCGTAATTAATTAACTAGATTATTTTCTCCAAAATATGACTTTCTTTTTAATTCAAAAATTAAACCAAAGTCTATTAAATAATTAACACATTTAATTATTTAATACGTAAATATATATTCACACGTGTGTGACACGTGTCACAGTGACACGTGTCACTCACGTGAGCCACACGTGTGATTTCACACGTGTGGAACCCTCTTGGCCCGATTAACTCGTTTAATCATTTTAAAGCCTCAACTCATGTAACCAAGTTGTTGTGTGTGACCCTCTAGGTTCTCAATTCAATTAGCAGTGACCCTAATTAATTAATTCACTAATTAATTAATCAGTCCACAGATTAAACGACCATAGTCTAGCAACAGGTGTTTAACCCCTAGCTGAATTGGAATGTTCGGATTCGACAGAACCTTTAAGTCAATGATTCATGTGAGATACAATCCTCCTACTTACTATCTCTCAACCAAGATCTAGGGCAAGGGAATAATCAGAACCCTAATAATCTGGTCTTAAACCTAAGTGCATTTCATATCCATTTGATCTCAATCCAAGAAACCCTTTTCTTGATGTCTTGATCTACTGCCTTGGCCAAGGACTCCACATGGCATATGAATGACTTACACAATAAGAGATCACCTTGCAAATGCAAGTGTAGGTCCTTTCTTGATTCTCATTCACTTTCATGAATCACTTGTGCAGCCCCAGCATAAGCCTTGAATCAGTTGTCTAAGGCGACACCCTTTAAAGCTTATACCTAAGACTACAGAGTTAACTCATAAAGTGACAAGGAACCTCAAGTCTAAGGATCAATTAATCACATCAATGACTCGTGAGATATTTCCTAATCTGGAAGTTTCCATTTCCTGAAATAGAAACTTCCTTTCCCATTTAGGAATGCTCTCACACGGGGCACCTCAGTGAACTTACTTATTAAAGTAAGTACCCTCATGCATCACGTACGTATCAACTATACACTTTGCACCTCCATGAAACAAGGTGGTCCTTCTTAAGGGCGTGGTCCCACAAGCAAGCCTTAGAGGAGTCAGGTTGACACTCCCACTGTCTGTAGGACTCATCGGCTTGGAGTATTTTACTAATCATGACTTATGTGATATAGGGCTCGTTTCATGAACCATTTCACCTAAATGGTAGAGTCCTAAAGTCATCAGGATTAGGGGAGTTCTCATACATGCACAACAAAAGTAAACGCATACCAAACAAGAGCATATAAAGAAGTGTTGCCTCAATTCGTTATTTCATTCAAAGATTGTCTGTGATTACAATAAGGAAAAGCACAAAGCGGATATACAATCGGCTTTCTAGGGCACTATTCCTAACACCTCGTCTTCCGAGGAAGAAACCCCAACCTCTCCGAGGGGCGAATTCTTAACATCAACTGGTTTGTCTGTGTCCCTCTTCTTGTTCTTCTTCTTATAGAGCTTGGCCCTTTTGCGCTCTGGGCAATCTTCATCTAGTTTTGGGAAGTCAACAGACTTTTTGGTGGAGCCTGCTTGGATAGGTTGTCTGGGCTTGTGGCTTCGGAGGGAGAGTATGTAGCATTCCCAAGCTTCCTTAACATTACACAATACTTCTCCAGTACCCTCAGGGGTGGGAAACTTGACTTTTTGATGATAGGTGGAAATTATAGCTTTGAAGTCGACGAGGGCTGGGCGCCCAATGATGATATTGTATGGAAGGTCCACTTCGACCACCACATAGAGAACATTTAAAGTTTTTCGCTGTGGGGCGCGACCGAAAGAGGTGGCCAAGCGAATTTGTCCGCGAGGGACGATTTCGGAACCCCCAAAGCCAACGAGGGCTGTTCTGAGGGGTTCGAGCGGGATGTTTGTGATGTTCATTTTCTGGAACGTGGAATAAGGTAAAACATTCACGGAGCTTCCACTATCAATCAAGACCCTCTTTACAACATGATTGTGAACGTCTAAGCTAACCACCATGGGGCAGTCAGAGGTTTCACCGACCCCATGAGGTGTTACAATGTGCTCTAAGTCTTTCTCCGTAAAACCTACGTTGTCATCCTTCTCCGAGCGTGATGACTTATCAATAGAGAGCACTGGCTGGGGCTGAGAAGATCTTTGGTCATAACTCCGAATGTAGCGGCGTCGGGAGGCGTTAGAGTCACCGCCCGAAGGTCCTCCGGCAATCATGTGAATGACCGCGAAGGGCTGGTTTTCCACGTCTGAAGCTTTGCCTTTTCCACGGTCACTGGGCTTGGAGAGGCGGTGACGAGGGCTCCGAGAGCACGAACGTCTTCTCCCACGTGCATGCGCTCGCTCTGCACAGTGCTCGTCGTACCGCTCCAACACCTTTACGAACTCCTTGAGGTGCCCCCCGGCGATCAGCCTCTGAATCTCCCTCTCTAGCTGATGACACTCACTGGTGTCATGCCCTTTCTGCTTGTGGAAGGCGCAATACTTCCCCGAGAGCTTCTGAGCTTCCGTTTCTCTCAACTTTGGCGGCCTCTTGAACAACTTCTTATCCGCCATGGCGTATACTTCAGCTATAGGGCGGTTGAAAGGGATGCGCTCGAACTTTCGAGGGGGAGAGGCATTCCTTCGAGCGGGAATGGGGCTTCGACGGTGGCCCCTGGTTGAATCTCCTCTGTCCTCGGGGGCTTTGCTGGGACGAGGGGCGTTCGCCATTTTCTGATCCCTTGCGATGTACATATCCTCGAGAGTAAAGAAAGAGTCCGCAATTTCCCTAATCTCCATCAGCGAGCGTGGTTTTTTCTTGGCCACCTCTTCCACAAATTCCTTGCTGACGTAATGCTTCATGTTAATAGCTCCAAACAGAACATGCCTCAAGAAGTCCATAGAGGGCTTTTCTACCAACAAGATCTCCTTGTTGAATCTTCCCATGAAAGACCGTAAAGTTTCGTTCGGCCCTTGGACCAAACTGTAAAGAGCGATCGCGGCTGGGGCAGGTGCCTCCAAAGAGTTAAAGTGGCTGATGAAAGCATCCGTCAAGTCATAATACCCCCGAATTGAGCGTGGGGGAAGCTTTTTGTACCAGTCTTGGGCCATTCCCATAAGAGAGGTGGCAAACACCTTGGCCCAATAATTGCTTGGGTGATCATACAAGTGCATAAGATGTACAAAATGATCCAGATGCTCGGCTGGATCTGTGGTTCCATCATACCTGTTGACAGCCGTGGGGATTTTGCCTTTCCCCGCACGGGTCATTAGTACCTCCTCGACGAGGGGTGAATCACCCGTCATGATTCTGTAATCCCTGTCCTCGGGATCTTCATAGCTGGCTTCTCTCCTGCGGCGTGAAATTGGGCTGCGTGGTCGGCGAGCGTCTCTGGCCTTGGACCTCTCGCCCCCGTCACGGGGGACGTGAGACCTTGCTCGAGAGAGCTGCTCTACCACATTCTGGAGCCCCCTAATTTGGTCTTGTACCGCGGCCAGCTGAGGGTCACCAACATTTCTGCGGTTTGCCCTTCCTGTGGCCCTCGATTGGACCTCTTCATTATCTCCGGCCGCCTCATTTCGAGGAGCCCTTTCATCTCTTACTGGTGGTTGATCTTGTTGGACCCTCGGTGGGGCCTCATTTTCTTGATTCGGCGGTGGAGGAGGTTGTTGGGCCCTCAACGCGTTTTGGGCCATCGTCAAGGGGTGCGCGATGAGTCCCCCCAGAGGTGGGGCCATCCGAGCGCCAGCGTGCGGGGGGAAATACGCCGCAGTGAAATGCTCCCAAGCGTTCTGGACTGCCTGGCCCTCACACTGCGCATACAGTGCCTGAAGCTGTTGGGTGGTGATTTGGGGCATTTCCACCCCTTGTATCTCTCTTGGCAATGACATGGGGAGATTTAGTGTCCCCACTTGATAAGGTTGGATCATTGGCATCATCCCGGGCATCATTCCGGGTTGCATAAAAGGGTATCCCGGTGGAGGCATGGCCATGGGATACGTACCTGAGTAAGGGAAGGAAGCGTTGGGGGTGTGAGTTGCAGGCGGAACAACGGAACTGGGCCCTCCCGTAGCGTTCCCTCCCGGTGGGAGAGTTGCAGCCGCCGTATCTGGATTCCCGCCTCCATTCCCCGCAGCTGGTGGGTTCACGCCCCCGGCGGGAATATTGCTCTCCGCGTTCTCTTCATTGACTGGAGGAGGAGTGCTTTTGTTTCCCACGGCTCCTGATCTTGTTGCAGTTACCATTTTCAGAGTTAAGAGGTGTTATATCTCAACTAGCCTTCAGAGGAAGAATCTGGTTGTGGTAGTGATGGATTTCCCACAGACGGCGCCAAAAATGATGGTGCAGGAATCTGTGTTTCCTAAATGCAACAACACTTTAAGATTTATACGAATAGGGAAAAGACCATCACAGGCGGGGAAGCCTCACGAACTGGGTTTCCTCTTGAGCGTGGGTTCTTCCAGCTAGGATAACACCGAGAATGCAAGATGTAATGATGATGCAACTGATATGAAGCTTGGGAAGATGCGGAGGAATGGAGGTATGAACCCAGAACAAGGTGTGCAATATGTATCGTGGAGATGACTTGGGGGGAGAAAGCATGTGTTCTCCTCTATTTATATGTTAGGGGTAAGGGTAAATGGGTAAATTGACCGTGTGGTCCCAAACCTGTGTTTCCCTAACACGTGGCAGCCCTTGAGGGCGTGAGAATGACGTTTCTGAAAAGGAGGGGGTGTGTCAGGTACAGGGTGCGCACTACCTTTGTGTCAGAGGTTGTTGACGAGGGTCGCGTGAGCGGAGAGTCCCGGATCCGTCTTATGAGGGTTCAGATCCACCACAGCGGTGGGGGATCATCCTCGAGCCGAAGTGACGCTCGAAGAATGCTCGGACGGGTTCCTCACGGCTCATGATCTTTGAGCGCCAAAACCCGACCGACAAGGATATGGCCCTCGTGCGGGTGATTCCTTGAGAAAGGTAACCCTAAGGGCATAGGTGTGAGCGCCAAGCCTGCCGGCTTTGGCCCTTTACCAGAATAGTTGGCCGAGGCCCAATGGTCTGTATTAGTTGGCAAGTGAGTGGGTTGGGTTGGCCCGCGAACCCGTCAATGCGAGCGTATAGTCTTCAAGTCAATCGATGGCGACACGTGGACGGCTCTGATACGTGCGCATTTCTGAGTATCATCAAATTGTTATTGGTATTATTTTAATATAAATAGGGCAATACAAATATGATGGTTGATAGAATACAACTAATTTATACTATAATATATAGGAAGGGTGTGTTTGATTCTAATTAAATTGATTTTGACTGAATAAAATTTTGTGGTTTTTTTGAAAATTTTAATTCAAATTAAAAATTGTGATTGGTTGAAGTTTATTAAAATATTTTATTCCTTTAACAATTGTATATGCGCCTTTATTTTTGGAAGTTGACCTCAATTAAAGTATCAATTTATGATAAAATTTATTTTGAATGCATAAACTTAAAAAAATATATTTTAATTTAAATTCAAAAACTCATGTAATTAATGACAATGCTCAAAATTTAAATAAAACTCATGAAATGTAATATTTATTTCTCATTTTTTGGAAATAATTCAATTCTAATAAAAAAAGTTCATTGATTTATATTATTTATAAATCTATTATTAAAAAAATCCAATAAATATCTCTAGGTGGATGTTATGTATTTATATCTATTATTTAAAAAAAATTCATTAATTTATTTTAATTAATAAATAATATCAATTGCATTTTATATCAAATCTTGAATTTTTTATTTCCTAATATATATTTAAAATTATATTGAATGAAGTTTTAAAGGAAAATTATGCCAATCATGGATAAATTTATAAAGATCCTTAATTATATTAGTACACAATTATATATGATGTAATTTCCATAAAATGTCATTAACTTTTCAAATTCAAATTCAAATTCTTAATAATAAAGATGAATAATTAGGTTACTTAATTTATCTCAATAGAATTGCTAGACATATAAATATTACATTTGATACAATTTTCATTGTTCTAATCTATTTTCCAGTTTCTTCTTTACCAGTCTAAGTTTTTAGTTATTCTTTATAGTCGACAATTTCTAAGAGAAATTTTGAGGTATTCCGTTAACATTTTAAGTATTTTTACAGTTTCTTTTATTTTGTTTTTCCTCTTTTAAAGATTTATTTGTTCTTTTTGTTTTTGTATATTTGCATACTAGCATGAACCCCGTGCAATGCACGGAAATGATTTCGGTATTATTTTTTATATTAATTTTCATTTAGTTGATTTTGCACAATCCTTTTATTTCGTATTTGTTTATTGTCTATCAATTTTGTATTTTTTATTGAATGGGATTTTTTTTCATTATGTTCAAATTTAAATAGCTTTTAAGTTTTGATTGTAGTATCATTTTATTTTATTTTATTTTATTATAATTTTTATTTACACTATATATATTTATTATAAAAACCTAACGTTTATGTTTCATTTTTTTGATTTTATCTTTTGATTACTTATTCATTTATTTTATTTTTTTATAGATTTGTTATCAAGAATTAATAATATTATTTTGTTAATTACTTTTAATTTATATTATTTTACACTATCTTTTTACTTTGTATTTGTTTATTATCAATCAATTTTGTCCTTTTTATTGTCTTTTTATTTTGTTTTATTGCAATTATCATTTATTTTGTAGATTTGTGATCAATAACTTAAATAAATGCTTGAGTTTTATCTTTTGATTTATTTTATTTCGTATAGTTTTGTTGTCAATAACTAATATTATTACCTTTTTAATTACTTTTGATTTATTTATTTTACACCATCATCCTTTTATTTTGTAATTGTTCATTATCAAATAATTTAATATTTTTTAATTGAATGAAAATATCTTTTCGCGAACGTTCAAATTTAAACGAATTTTAAGTTTTCATTATTATTCTTTTCTCCATTTATTTTATTATATTTTTATTTACACTAAATAGATTTGTTTATAGTTTCAATACTTACTATAGTTATGTTTATTGTTTTTATTGATAATTATTTGTTTTATTGTTTCTTATTGTTTATTTGTCTTATTCTTTCAATAGATTTTTCTTAATGCTTGAGCAATTTTTCCTTTTAATCGTTAACTAATTTGATTTTTTTAAATTGAGAAAATATGTTATATTTTTATATAATTTTTATATTTTTAAGATTAATATCACTTTTCAATCACATTTATTTTTAGTCTCTATTTTTTAAATGTTATCTATTATTTTTTTTATAACTTATTCAACTTCTTAAAATTTTTTTTCATCTAGATAGATTGTAATTTGGTTGAAACTGATTTTTTAAAATTTTTTAAAATAATTTCATTGTTTATCAAAATTTATAATTATTTATGACTCTCATCATTTTAAAAAATATTTTTCATCTGACGATTTTTGCCATCATTGTTAAGTAAACGAATATTTTTTTCCTGTATTAAATTTTTATCCAAAATATAGATTACTTTATTTTAATTTATAATATTTACAAGTATAATAACATAACTCATAAACTATAATTTTATATAAATACCGTGCATAGCACGGGGGCATACGCTAGTATTGTTTAAAGAAGTATTCGCATAACATGTGTTGCTAATTTTTTAGTTCTAAAACAAAATTTTTATCATTTTAACTTCTGAAAAAGGGGGAATGTTTGAAAACTCCCCATGGGTTTGAAAACTTCCTTTTTAGCTCCCCATTTTCAAATACATCATTTGGGGTTTTAGATACGCGATTCTGGTATTTAGATACACGATTCTTCGATTTAGATACGCGATTTTGGGATTTAGATACGTGATTTTTTCCTTGTATTTCAAATACATCATTTGGGGTTTTAGATACGCGATTCTTGAGTTTTAATACATCAATTTTGAAAATGGGGAGCTAAAAGGAATTTGACTTATCATTTGAGAAGTTTTCGGGAATTCCCCGTCTGAAAAATTAGAGATTTTGCAAATAGAGATGCGAAAAATAAAATTAGTACTTAAATAAGATTTAATTTGAGTAAAAATCAAAAGCGTTCTCTATCCTAAAGACCTTAAAACTTGATGTCGGATTCTGAAAAGAAATTGATCTCACAAAACCATGCAGAGATCTTGAGGTCTTGGGGGAAAGTAATTTTGATTCAATTTAAGTGTTTTTTTCAAAACCCAAACGAGAAAGAATCTATAATTTTCGTAAAAACAAAGTTGGAAAATATAATGATTCGTCCTATGCCGTATGATCGGTCTCTTGGTATCACTTTACACATTTTTTGATTTTCAGTTTGAATGTTGTGGGTTTAGTTGCTATGAATTTGTTGGTTTTGAGTAGATTATTCACATGCCTTGTGTTGCAGATATTAAAGTTCTGAACTTTTTGCAAAAATGCACGTACAAACAGTTGAAACAAATCCATGCCTTCATCATCACGGCGTCCCTCGACCGGATTCCTGAAATCCGGCTAAAATTCCTCCGGCGGAGCACGGAGTATGGGGAAATGGAGTATCCGGAGCTCATATTTGGGCAAATGGGTGGTTTGTTGAACACTGAGATCACGATTTGGAATGCCATGATAAGAGGCTATGCGTATAATGGACCTTGTGAAAATTGCGTGTCACTGTCCGATGAAATGACTCTGAGAGGCCTTACACCGAATAATTTTACATACCCTTACGTGTTGAAGTCTTGTTCTCAAATGGGATTGTTTAGTATAGGCGAGAAGTTGCATTGCCGTGTGATAAAGTCTGGATTTGAAGGTCCTTTTTCTGTTGGTAATGCGCTTTTTGATTTTTATTTGAAAAAGGTCGATTCTTTGGAGATGGATCTGGTGAAAAATAGGAGTTTGAACGATGCTAAGAGGATTCTTGATGGGATGTGTGGTAAAACAGCAGATTTGTGGAATAAGATGATTGGGAAGTGTGCTAGTATAAGGGATGTCAAGAGTGCGAGAGAGATGTTTGATGAAATGCCTGACAAAGATGTTGTTTCTTGGAATACCATGATATCTATCTATGCTAAAGCAGGGGATGTGGGAAATGCAAGAGAATTGTTTGAGCAGATGGCGGAGAAGAATGTGGTATCGTGGACCGTGCTGGTTGGGGCGTATGCCGGTGTGGGAGATGTAGAAACAGCCAGAGAATTGTTCGACAAAATGCCCGACAGAAATATTGTTTCTTGGAACTGTATGATGTCATGTTACACTCAGAAAGGGGAATTTCAGCTGGCATTAGATCTCTTTGCTAAGATGCAATCACAAGGCCTGCAACCAGATTCTTTTACCTTTGTTTCAGCTCTATCGGCTTGTTCTAACCTGAGTAATCTTGAATCCGGAAAATGGGTACACTATCTAATAACATATTGGCCCAAGATGAGTGTTATAGTGGGGACTGCACTTGTAGAGATGTATGCAAATTGTGGGGATATTGATAAAAGTTTCACAACATTCATCAAACTGGGACACAAAGACGTGTTCTGTTATAATGTTATGATCAAATCTCTAGCCATCCATGGAAGATCACAAGATGCAATCGAGATTTTTCGTCTCATGCAGAAACAAGGATTAAAGCCCAACGACCATACATATTCCTCTGTGCTCTTTGCTTGCAGCCATGGTGGTTTAGTAGAGGACGGCCGCGAAATATTCAAAGCCATGGAAAGGGATTTAAGCATTAGTCCGAAGCTAGAACACTATTGTTCTATGATTGATTTACTGTGCAGAAATGACAAGCTTGAAGAAGCAGAATTCTTGATACATAATATGAAGGTACAACCTGATATTGCTATATGGGGAGCTTTATTAGGTGGTTGCAGGGAAAGGGGCGATCTTAAGTTGGCTGAGAGAATTATAAGTAAGGCCATTGAACTGAAATCACAGGAGGCTGGAGTTCACGTGCTTTTATCGAACATTCATGCCTCGATGGGTCAGTGGTCGGATGCCCTCCGGGCGAGAGAAGTGATGGAGGAGAACGGGATTTGGAAGAGGTCAGGAGGTAGTAGTGTAATTTGATAATTTAGAACTACTAGAACGAGAATTTTTTTTTTGTAGAAAGAGGACTAGTGCCTTGTTGCAAAGAGAATAGGAGATAAATAGTCATCTTAAATTATGTATGAAGTGTACGATTCCATTCACTTTCAATTGTCTCTTGTTGTTACAAGGAGCGTACAGCTTCTTTTTTTTTTTTTTTTTTTTTTTTTTAAGGAGCGTACAGCTTCTCTATTCATCTTAGTACTAAAGTATCCATGATGCATAAACATAGATATGAAAATACATGACAAAATGATTCTTTTAAGTTACCACTTGAGAGGTGTCCTACACCCTCCGAACAAGGTAAAAATCCCAATAAAATAATATTTTTAAAAAATATCGATACAACAATATAATCGGATTACTGGTATTGGGGAAGTAAATAAGAGGGTGTTTGCCTAAACTTAGAAACTACATCATCACCTAACAGCTAACGTCATCTTATTTTAAGAAATCGTAACTCGTCTTACTTCTTTAATGATCAAATATTAGCAATATCTTATAAATTCTTGTCCATGTTATAAGATGTTTAAAGAAACAAACTCAGCCAAACACAAATATATACCATATCTGCAGTACAAATGGCCAGCAATTTCTTCCCTCTTAGGCCTCTATTACATTCATAGTCTCTCTATATGTTCTAAAAAAACAAGCCACAAATACATAGGATGCTATCCATTGTGACAAGGTTTGCACAACACATGAACACCAAACAAAATTAAGTCACTGATTGCTCTAGGCTTATCTACATTATACGTACAAGGGAGCTAGTATTTTGACAAAAACTGGAGAATCAAAGAATCCACGAATTCTAATTCTAAAACATCATGGTACAATCATTCATACAAATAACAGGCAGTCACCATACGACTTCTGCATTGGATATTAAATTGCTATCTTGTTTACTCTCGACAAATTTTACATGGAACAATAAAGTCCAGAGCAGAAGTTTGACATAGACAAAGAGATATCTCCGTAACAAACATAGATAAATTGTTCGATAAAAATCCAGTTAAACCACGGACCAGATTCACAGAAGACAATCAGGGGTTTAATAAGTTCAAAACAAGAACAGTTAAAAGTCTGCCCATGTGATCAGATTGTATCACAGTATGAGAAAATTCAATTGCTCATCCTCAAAAACCTGGGACTTTCTATCTTCCATCTGTGTTTTACAGAGTTCCCAAAGAATCTATGGTTGTATCATGTTGAACTGAAACCTCGACAGCTGCTGAGGGATAGTTGATATAACAGGTCCATATCTCTGAAAAAGATTAAAACAATAATGATAATAACGAAGAAGAAATTTGATTACTATGATAGGATGGAACTCCTCCAATTATAATAATTAATTAACTTTTCACACCTGAACATTGTCATATAGTTCAAACAATGGAACAGCAAGAAGCTTCAAGTTTTTTGGCACAGCAAAATACTCGCGCTCAGATAGGTGCACAAGGAAAAGTTTCTTGCATTCCTGAATGTGCAAATAGCATATTGTTAAAGAATTATTTGATGGCAAATTAACAAGGAAAAGGTTCTATGAATCAATCCAATCTTACCTTAGGCTTTGATATGTGCGGGGGACAGTAAGGGTACATGATGGTTTCGAAATTTGGTCTATACCACATTGCCACACACTCACCAATCTGCATTCAAATTCACATGAGAAGAATATCCAACAATGATTAGCCAGGATAGTTTTAAAAACAAAGTGAACAACATTCGGCATTCTCATAATTGACTTGTGATAAATATCCTGCAGAGAACTAACAACTGTTCACCGAACATTACCTGCCAATCTGGCTGAAGATTAGGTGAATTGGCAGCAAGTTTGCTAGATAGTTTCCTTTTCAAACCCTCGATTTCTGAAGAGTTGCAAAGAGGAAAACAGGAACTTAGAATAATCCATTCAGGCAAAATCAAGTACGAGTGAAACCAAAGTTTGTTCCTAGCAATTCATCTCACAACTTTCAATCTTTCATTATTAATCTCAGTAAGCAAGTAGAGTTTATCAAATACAAGAATATGAGAAAATAGAACAGGTTTCATACCATTCTCCCCTGGCTTTAACCTGCCGCCTGGAAGTTTACAGAATGTATTTCCAATTTGCAACAGAAGAATATGGGGATGATTATGCTCTTGGACCTATAAGTTCACGGGAAATATCGTATATCAGCAACATTAATTACAATCACACTGAACATTATAAGAAGAGGGAGCCAACCACAAACAAGGATGACATTGTCATGGTACTTAATACCGGTAGGATTCACAAAGGAATTGAATATCTGTTAGTTAGGAAACAGAAGATTTAAATGAGGTTTATGCAACAACAAATATTATCACAGAAGATATTACTCAAGTAATCGAATGTTTCATTCTGTCCATATGAATCAAATTTTCACTTCAAAAACTTATAAATTATAAGCTCAACTGAAAAGGAAAATGCAAGGGATCTTGTATTCATTCATTTTACTCTTCATTTCGACTCGAAAATATTCAGTCTTATCCTAAATGGACACAAAAGAAATATTTTCATGAGAGCAATAATATTAGGTAACATGTTTCATACAATCCACAAGATGTTCTTCATTTCAAATATATATACGAAAGTTCATAACTTTCCAATAGGCAAAAGGGGGTCTTTAGAAATTAGGGACCGAATAAAGAATAAAATTGATGATAAAAACATGAAAGAAAATTGCCAAATTTAAAGAATAACAAAAAAGGCATACCAACAAAATCCCCTCCACGCTGGTCCTCATACCTTCCTTCATGTAGCTGCAATTCAAAAACACAAATAAAATCAAACCCAAAATTCAACAAATTTCAAACGATCCACCCATAAACCCTAGAAAATTAACTGAACCCTTGATCCAGGGTTTTGCATCTACAATAACATACAAACTCAGACCAAAACAAACAATATCAGCAAGTGCCAAACAAAAAACATAAATTTAAAAGAAATCGACGCACTTGACTTTCATGCGGGCAAGGCGATCGGCGACGGAGGTATCTTTCTCCATTTTGGGCTCTTTGGTGCCGAAAGTGTAGCTTGAAAGTGGGTACGTGTTTACCACCTGCGATGTCACCATTCTCCCTTTCTCTAACTATAATTCCCTCTGTTCTTTGCTTGATTTGCAGCAAATTGGAACGAAGAAACCTTCTTCTCTATGGTCTCCGGAGCTCAGAAGTGGCCGAGCGGGAAGCAAGTAATAATTTGAGGATGACTTTATTGTGTGATTGGGCCTTCCGAAGAACAGCAACTCGAGTTTAGTATCAACTGGAAGAACCGAATGAAAGGAACAGGAGAGAAACCACGGTTTGTTTTGCTTATAAAGAACAGGACTAATATCGTCTTTGTCCTAGGGTCAGTTTGGGTTGGTGATATGGCCCAAAAGATAGTTGGGCTTTGTTGGGCCGCTCCTTTAGAGCGAATAATATTCACCGAGTAATTTCCGTGCGAATATAAAAATATATTATTTAAATATTTAAAATTAATTTTTTAGTAATATATATTTTATAATTATTTCAAATATATTATTAAACTATCATAAATAAATAAATCACATAAAAAAATAATACACTGAACAAAACTATCTTTAATAAAGGATAAGAATTGTATAGGTTAAAAAGAAAAACAATTAAAATGAGATGAGGAAAAGGATGAATCAAAAAATATTATTAGAGTGATAATATATATATATATATGTATAAAAGAAAAACTCAAAAAATCTAAACTTAATATAATAGCTAGTATAGATATTGATGCTTATTGATGTGGGCCGAATTTTCCACATTAATTAAGTAAAGAAATAAGAAGATTATTATTACGTGGAAGGAGGAGAGAGGAATAAAAATAGTTGAGAGAAGCGGGGGAAGAATAAGTCAGAAGTGGAGAATGTGGGAGTCAAGGTCAAAAGAGTGGGCACGTGCCTGGATTTTTGGGAAGTTACAACTCCTTCTAAAGAGAATAAAAGGGGGCAAAAGTGAGAGAGAAGGGAGATCAGATTCATTGAACGTACTCCTACAGAAATCCTAAAGACTCCATACTCTCTCAAGATTCTCTACAGAAAACACTCAGCAGTCTTATATTTTATTATTATCTCTCTTATCACTATCTATTGTAATTTTACAACGTTGTGCTAGCATAGAGATTAGAATATTCAGAAATCCATTATACGCAGAAGTCTTTCATTCAGGAAGATCGAAGATTATCAGCAGCCTTCACCTCTATCAAAATCCCATTATTAATTCTATTTTCTTATTCATTTTTTCTGCAATTTACGATTAATACTCACTTCTTTATTTATTTCCCCTTTTTACAGCTTGATTGATCTATTTCCTGCACAAATAAATTATATTGGTGTTTGTAGATTTTTGGCAAACATCATTTGGCGCCGTCTGTGGGAAGGCGATTAAATCGAGCAAAAGGCGTGAGTTCTCGTGATTTTTCATGGCATCCAAGACCGGATCTAGCGGTGTATCAACTCAAATCAACCCGTCTGCTCCGGCAACGACGGGCGCTGAAAAAGTAGCCGGTAGTGCTTCAAACCCGTTTTTCATTGGAAGTATCCCCGCGATGACCGATTCAACCGTTGTTACGACAACGGGAGATATGCTGTCAACCAAGGACAAGGAAAACTCCCCGGAATCCAGCGAGATTGGGGGTTTGAGGAACGCACGAAGTCAAAATCCCGAGCAGGAGGATGGAGGCCTGCTGACCCCTCCAGGTGCAGGAAGTCCCTCACCAGGAAGGACACTCCTGCCTGAAAGGCTGAACCTGTTCGTTGGAGCAGGCAGACAGGGGGGCTACCAGCGGTCTGCTGAAGAGCTGGAAGTACTGCTGAGCCAAACATTCAACCCCCAGCAGACCGTTAAAATAACTGACATACCTGGAGGGGCGACGTCAGGAAGCAGTACCGCTGCTGTCCAGTTCCAGGCTAAGAGAGCAGCTGGAGGATCCGGAGGATTGGGAGACGGCCTGTTACGGCCAGATGCCCCTATTCACCTTACAGCCGGAGAGTTCCAGCAATAGATCAACGCAGCTGTAGCCGCTGCCACGGTGCAACGAGACCAGCCACCGGCCGAGGGGCACAGAACAGCCCTGCTACCAAGCGTAACAGGGCCGACGACGAGAAGAATGGTACCCCCTTCAGCTGGAGAAGTCTTACCTCCAGTTAGGGGCCCCCTAGGGCTGCAGGAAGCTGGCGGGATCGAAAATTGGGCAGTAGGCAGAGCTGCATGGCAGCCAATGGCGCCACCGCCACCCATGGATTACCAGACGGAAAGAAGAGGACCAGACTTCCCTGAGCAGCCCGACTGGGCTGCCAGGTTACAGCAGAGGCTGGAAGAGATGGAGAGGCAAATGAGAGCAGGACTTGCCAGAGTAACCAGGAGGGGTGGACCTTTCAGCCAGAGGATCCTAGTTGATGAACTCCTTCCAGGTTGCAAGACATCCGGGCTGCCAGAGTACAGTGGGGTAACGGACCCCCAAAAACACCTGGATCGGTTCGAGAATTTAGCTCTTCTGTACCAGTACAGTGAAGGGGTGAAATGCAGAGTGTTCTTGACCACATTTACGGACAATGCACAAGAGTGGGCCCGGCAGCTTGAGCCTGGATCCATACATTCCTTCGACCAGTTCGCTGGGTTGTTCTTACATCAGTTCGCTAGCAGCAAGGGCTACCAGAAAACCCCGAATGCTCTTTTCGCGGTAAAGCAGAGAGAGGGGGAGTCTTTGAGGAGTTACATCAATAGGTTCACCAAAGCTGTGCTGGAAGTCCCTTCTGCTACTGCGGAAGTGCGTGCTAGTGCCTTCCAAGAGGGCTTAAGGAAAGGAGCATTCTTCACTTCGCTCTCCAAAAAGCCACCCACCAGCTGGGATGACCTTCTAACCAGGGCGGAAAAGTATATTAATTCGGAGGAAGCAGAAGCGGGAAAGGATGAATCAATAGCTGACAGGAGGAGAGAAAGAAAGGAGGACGAACACCTGCCAGCTCCGGCCAAAGGGATCAGAATACCTGAAGAGCGAGAGCATTCTGATTTGAACCCCCGATACGATCGATACACTAGGCTGCACACAACACCGTCACAAACTTTGATGCAGATTCAAGGAACGAGACTTTTGAATTGGCCTAGAAGCTCGAAGGATGGGCCCCATAATCCTCCTTCGGAGAGATTTTGCCAATTTCACAACGACTATGGCCACGACACCAATGAATGTCGACACCTACGAAATGAAATTGAATGGCTAGTTCAGGAAGGCTACTTGCAGGAGCTTATCTGCCAAGATCGAACGAAAGGTGGGGAGATGTTCCCCAGACGAAGTGCAGCTGGAAGTAACTTACCTGGAAGGAACGCATTAAGACCAAGAAGAAACCTACCGGGAAGAAGACCACCAGGAAGGAATGCCCCCAGGCAGAACTACGGCAGGAGGGATCAGCTACCGATGGTGGAGGAGCAGATAAGACATCCCTCACTAGAAGGACACTTGATTCCAGCGTCCCCTGCAGAACCAGGAAGTGCAGGAGAAAGTGAGCTGGAGGAGGATCCTTAAGAAAGCAGAAACGCTGGAACCTGTAGGAAAGCTGGGCCGCAGCTGGGAAGGGCCCCTCAAAGTCATAAAGATTGTGGGTCGAGGAGCTTATGAGCTGGAGGATGAAGACGGAAAGAAGTTATCCCTACCCTGGAACATGCAAAACCTGAAAAGGTTTTTCTGCTAAGCAGACACGCGGCCTGCACACCTGGAAGGAGAGCAGAAGGAGGAACATATGATCAAAACGTCCAGGTTCCAACGTTTTCTTTTCCGCATGCTTGATAGTTGTTTATATAGAATTTTCTATATTTTGATTCATGCGAATGAAGAAGATTATGTTTCATGTTTATGTTTTATTTGAATAACTGACTTCATGGGATTTGTGAGAATGCATTATGATGAGAAAAAGAACCAGCTCGTGTTATGCCCTCGATGCATACACATTGTAATGAGGAAAAAATGACTTATGCTGGGATACGCTCTGAGTGCACCGTACTATTATTAATTTGACACTTGAGACAGGCACATGCAAAGCCTCCGCGGCTATATTACCGAAAATCTGAACATTTTCGATGAATGATTACCCGGGATGAAGGGGGCACACAAATAAGTCCCTCTTGGGAAGGCGCGTTGATTACGCATACGCCTTGGGAAGAGCTGGAGGAAAGGCTCTTGGGAGTGATTCTCCACCTGCTACCACCAGCCGGGTTGGCCACCTAGCTGGAAGGGAGCAGCTATCGCCAGGGTCGGAGAGAATACCCTCAGTGCGAGTGGATCTGGCAGTCTTCTACCATAAATACCTGACAGGAAGGACATGCTCCTAGCTGAGCAGGAGAGCGGCAGGCAGGGCAAGGAGAGGGTCTTCACCAGCACCGCGTCAGAACCTCCTCCGACTGCCTACTTTCTGCTAGCAGAACGGGAAGAAAATGAAAGAAGAAGAAGACTAACACAAGCCAGATTCACACACAATATAACAAGCATGTGCCAAAAGAGAAAAATCAAGTGTCTGAAGTATTTATGAACGCTCGATGGAAATGAGCGAAAAGCGAAAATTCAACGGGCCGCTCAAAGGAACCGAGCTCAGCCTAGTAAACCCGATTCAAAAACAAATGCAAGAGAAAATTTTTAAAAGTTTTTGCAGGTTCAGGAAGTTCAAAGGAGCTCAAACCTCCCTTACATTGCTGACTTTGCCGGAAGATTAGCTGCTCCAGCAGCCGAAAGGGAGTGCTAGCTGAAAAAGTACCAGTAAGGGGAAGTCAAACCTTCTGCTTACAACTGTCCAACTTTGTCCCGACAGCTTCCCAACCTGGCCGCAATACTTGCTGCTAAACCTGGAAGCCTTTACTTGGAAGGAAGGCAAGACTAATCAGGAAACAGGAAACCAGAAAGAGAGAACTGGAAGAGCATCCGGAGAGTGTGCAGCTAGCTGAAAGTCTAACAAGATGTTCAAAGGGAGAAGGTTCAGTAGGAAGAAATTTCAACACCCTGCTGTTGAGTGACTGATCCCAACATCCTGCTCACAGCTGTTCAGCCTCATTCCTGCAGCTGTTCAATCATGCTCCACTCCCTGCTGCTAAACCTGGAAGTCTCATATGAAGCCTAGCAGGAGGAAGCTCCTGCTGCTTACCCCACTACTCGCTGCTAAACGTGGAAGCCTTCGCCTAGAGGGAAGCAAGGCCAATCAGAAAACAAAAAGATAAGTGAAGGATTTTATGACTTTGCCTAATTATCTTTTTGATAATTATCATAACAAATTCAAAGTAAATTGCTTGGATAATTTAGAGTAATTATCTTTGGTATCTTGAAATATATCACATCTTGAGAAATATTTTACAGAGATTATATTCTCGCCAAACTCTGGAGAAGAAGAAATGTTTGTAATAAAGCGGGGAAAGAAAAGCAGAAGGGGGCACACGAGCAGAAAGGAGCATACGAAAATCAGTTAAGCTGAAAGTCGATCAAGCTGAAAGGAAAAAGCAAAAAATATGAAGGGAAAATTAAGCTGAAAGGAGAAAGCAGAACGTCAGCAAGTTTTAAGTTTCCTCTCAAGAAGCAGAACGTCAGCAAGTTTTAAGAAGCAGAATATGCTAGTTTTAAGAAGCAGAATGTCAGCAAGTTTCCTCTCCAGAAGCAGAATGTCGACAAGTTTCAAGAAGCAGAATTCCAACTATGTCTTGGGTACGGGTCGCAACGGTTGTACTCTTTTTACTCATGAGGGTTTTATCCCACGTGGTTTTCCCGAATGAGGTTTTTAATGAGGCAATCACCGTACCCGAGAAGGAAGATCAACCGTTTCAAGACGTCCAATATGCAAAGTTGTTCTTCAAAATTTTACTACTCTCACAGCCGTCCATACTGTTCGACTGTAAGAGTAGGGGGGAGTGATGATGTGGGCCGAATTTTCCACATTAATTAAGTAAAGAAATAAGAAGATTATTATTACGTGGAAGGAGGAGAGAGGAATAAAAATAGTTGAGAGAAGCGGGGGAAGAATAAGTCAGAAGTGGAGAATGTGGGAGTCAAGGTCAAAAGAGTGGGCACGTGCCTGGATTTTTGGGAAGTTACAACTCCTTCTAAAGAGAATAAAAGGGGGCAAAAGTGAGAGAGAAGGGAGATCAGATTCATTGAACGTACTCCTACAGAAATCCTAAAGACTCCATACTCTCTCAAGATTCTCTACAGAAAACACTCAGCAGTCTTATATTTTATTATTATCTCTCTTATCACTATCTATTGTAATTTTACAACGTTGTGCTAGCATAGAGATTAGAATATTCAGAAATCCATTATACGCAGAAGTCTTTCATTCAGGAAGATCGAAGATTATCAGCAGCCTTCACCTCTATCAAAATCCCATTATTAATTCTATTTTCTTATTCATTTTTTCTGCAATTTACGATTAATACTCACTTCTTTATTTATTTCCCCTTTTTACAGCTTGATTGATCTATTTCCTGCACAAATAAATTATACTGGTGTTTGTAGATTTTTGGCAAACATCACTTATATATTGTGGATGTTTACAAATTACAATATTATAAACATTACTAAACTCTATATATGTATAATCAAATCCTTGTCTTTTTACCTATTTTTAGTGCAAAATTACCCTTGAGCTCCTTACATTAATATATTTGATATCTAGTCAAACAATTCAACATATACCTATGCAATTTATACATAAAACATATTTTTCTATCTCTTGCGTTTTCTCTAAAAGCCCTTACTCCTCTTTCTCTTTTCTCCAAAGTTCTATTATCTACAAAGAGAAAATCCTTACTCCTCTTTCTCTTTTCTCCAAAGTTCTGTTCTCTACAATTCGTCCCAGGATAGTCTCTTGACCTGATATCATCCGTTTTTATCCTTAAGGACGAATTCAAGATTTATAATTAGGAGTCAAAATTTATAATATAAAAAATGTAAATAATATTATTTTTAGAAAGGGTGAAATTATAATTTATTTTAAAATAAAATGGATAAAATTTATAATTAGGAGGGTAAAAACAAAAATTTTCCAAGATATACAAGTAGAAATAACTTTTTTTCAACATTTAGGGGGCCGGGGGACCCCCCTGATCCCTTTGGCTCCGTCCCTATTTATTCATCTATTTATTATTTATTGGACACTCTCCAACTGAGCCGCTTTCTCCCACCTCTCCATTTATGAGTTTGCCGACTCCCGGCCAAACTAGAGTTCTCCGGGCCGCTCCGAACTAAACTTTGGGGGTGAGCCCTTGATGAGATTTAAGTATGAGTCCAATACTATCAAACTACTTTGTGAAGATCTAGTACTTCCATTGTGTTATATACCTTTAAAAAGTTAGTATATTTTAAAAAGCTAAATATTTTGGAACTTGGGAACGGAAAGTTTGGAATGGGTTTTAGATTGAAAAATATGTTTTTCTGGAGATATAAATATATTTTAAGTGGTTTTAGCATTTCTCTAATTATAGATTTCCAACGTAATGACTATTTATAATCAGTTTATATTACTTGGTGCTTCCGATCTATGTACGTTTGTCCTTAAATCAAGTCTCAGAAGTAGCGAATGTGCTCACACCGTTAACCCCACAAAATATATGATATTATTAATTGGAAAACAAAGCTTACAAAACTACAAGATACAACACACACTACAAAGAAAAACTAAAAACATTACTGCATACAGTAAACCCTTATAACACAGTTGATTAGATATCAGTTATAGGGATGCAAATGAGTCGGGTCGAACCCGAAGCAAACCGTATCATTGTGAATGTAAACTCATGAACACAGCTTATAAGCCCAGCATTTTGCACGTCATGTCTTCGGCAAACTGGAAAAAAGCAAGCCTCCAGCTCCTTTTGAGGACCAGAAACCCAATGATCCCCCAAAATCCAGTGGCGAAACCACTTGCAATTATTCCATATAAGATTATTTGCTCATTTTTGTCATCTTCATCCACTGCTCCATCATTTTCATCAATATTGGGGGACTTTGATGCTCCATCATCTTGACATTTCTTTGGCAATGGAGCTCCACAAAGTTCAGGATTGCCCGCATAAATTGATGGGTCATCAAGAGTTTGGAAATGACTCCCTGTCGGAATCGGCCCCGACAGATGGTTGTGGGACAAGTTCAAATATGCCAGAGTATCCAAATCCGACAAACTCCATGGAATTGCTCCATGTAGATTGTTGCTAGAAAGATCAAGAGACTCCAAACATTTCAAATCTCCAATATTTGTAGGAATTTCTCCTACGAGGCGATTGTGTGACAAGTTGAGACCATTCAATCCAGAAAGATTAGTGAGCTCCCAAGGAATTTCTCCCACCAGATTATTACTTGAAAGATCCAAATTAACTAGGTAGTCTAATGTATTGGTGTACTCCAGCTCTATTCCTTTCATCACTTGTTTCAAATCCACCATACCCACAGGCGGAGACCGAGATGGAGGAGGATACAAGCGACGCCGAGAATAGGAGATCGAAGGACCAGGCATATTGGCATTTGTTTCGATCATGCTTAAAAAATTTCCAAAGCAATGTGAGATGTTTCCTGCCAACTTATTGTTTGAAAGGTCCATTACCATAAGATTGGACAATTGGCAAAAAGTAGAAGGAATCACACCATAGAACTCATTTTTCACTAGCCTGATAGCATGCAGATTAGGCAAATGCGTGCCAATCCAATCAGGCAAATTTCCAGATAACATGTTTTCTCCAACATCTAACACCGTCAAATGTGTGCAATTCTTCAGAGTAGAGGGAAGTGACCCTGTTAAACTGTTATTACTCAAGTCTAACCAACCCAACGAGCTAGCTTCTCCAATGGAGTTTGGAATGACCCCTGAAAGCTCATTAGATGACAATCTCAACATCCTTAAATTCGGTAAGGCCATCAAACAATATGGAATATTACTGGAAAATTAGTTTCCAGAGAGATCTAGAAGAGATAGAAATTTTAGTTTGCATAATGAATCGGGTATTGAACCATTCATAATATTATTAGATAGACTCAAGGAATACAAGTTGAAACCTAAATCGGGTATTGGTCCCTCAATATGGTTCTGAGAAAGATATAATTCTTTCAAGTCAGGAGGAAGCTTTGGTATTAAACCATTGATCTTGTTGTGGGACATATCTAAGAGTTTCAAGTTGGGAGGGAGCTTTGGTATTGGACTAGTTATCAGATTGTAAGACAAAATTATAGCTGTTAAATTGAAGTAATGTAGCCATTGTGGAAGAGATCCGGAAATGCTACAATTCGACAGAAAAAGTGTCTCAAGTGCCTTTTGGGTTCGAAGCCATTGAGGAAATTGACCATCTTCAATTGTGCAAGATGACAAATCAAGCACTTTCAGTTGAAAAGGAGGCACCCAATCAAACGACACACTCAAATTAATGGAGTCTGCCCAAAGCTCTTGTAACTTTGAGAGCTTAGCAAAGTGAAGCTCAGAAAGTATTGTGCCACTAAAGGAATTACTGGATATATCAATCTTCTCAAGATCTGACAATTGCCCTAAAGAAATTGGAATTTCCCCACTCAGATGATTATCTCCGAGCCACAAATATCTCAAGGCTCTCAATTTCCCTATAGAAGTTGGAATAGGTCCGTCGAATTGGTTACCACTCAGAACAAGTGTCTCCAATTTATGAGTCCAGCAATATCTCATGGATAAATTTCTAAAGAGTATTGTTGATAACTCCCCGTAAAAGTAATTTTCAGCCAATATCAAGAACTTTAAGTGACATTTATCCAAAACCCTAATTAGTGTAAATACGTGCTCCGAGATTGTTGGAAAACCTAAACATAGTCTGTTGACGACCCTAGACCATGCTACGGCCGGCGTCTGCGGCCGGCGTCTTGCCGGACCAACTGCACCCTGCGGTTGATGCGACATCAGCACCAAATACAACACTGCAAGGAGGACCAACAGTACGCACGTTTGCGGCTGCTACTTCTGCAACAAAGCAACCTGTGATTCCACGCATCGGGAAGGTTCATGTCTTCCCTAAGGATCCTAACCGGAAACCATACGGAACTGTCTCTGAGAGGAATGAGATTCCTCATATTCAACTAACGAACGACGAAATTGAAGATCTCTCGAAACCGTTCCAGTTCGCCCTGATTGGAAAGTTTTCACATGGCTATCCAACCATGGAACGCTTACATGAATTGTTCATGGAACTTGAACTAAAAGGTAAATTCAAATTGGGTGTTATGAACGTCAAACACGTCTTGATTCGTCTAAGCTGCGATGAAGACTATTCTAAGATTTGGTTACGCAGAATCTTGACCTTTGATGGGTTTCCGATGCGAGTACTCAAATGGACGCCAACATTCAACCCAAAAGTTGAGTCTTCCATCGCTCCGGTATGGATAAAACTCCCTTCTCTAAAGACTCAGTTTTTTAAGCCGGAGATCTTGCACGATATTATCCGGCAAATTAGTGAACCACTGGTATACGATGAAGGCACATTCGACTGCAACAGGCCAGATTTTGCCAGGGCATGCATTGAATTGGATTTGCAACAACCTCTCAAAAATAAAATCAGTATCGGATTTAACGGAGGCACGGTGGTCCAACCTATAATCTACGAAAGGCTTCCAGCCTATTGTCGAAATTGTCTGCGCTTGGGCCATAGCATGAAAGACTGTCATGACACTTCTGGACAGGACGCACCTTAAGAACAAAGAGACCTTAGAGACGTTATCCAAGACAAATGAGAGGCTCAACAAAGAATCACTAAAAACCCCAGGTTTGGTGAACGAGTGAATAATAATATCAATGAGGGCAAAGAGAACGCGCAGGTGTGGAAGCAGAAGGAACAGCAAGCTAGATCTTCAGGCCAAACTGCGCCATCAAATCAAAAGCAAGTTGAGGCTCAGGAAAGCGATGGCAGTCAGCCTATAAAAGCCCCACCCAATGCCATCACAATCACAAAAATAACAACGCAAATTCCAGAGGTTCTGCCGGAGCAAACGTTCCGAAAACAGTTTGATTCAGGGCAAGCTATGGATGATCCCAAAGATTGTGAAATTGGGAATGATGAAGAAGATAACCAGAATGGTAGCGAACCGGAAAGGCAAATGGATAACTCAGATGGAGAAGATTATAATACGGTGAAAAAGTTGGCTTTATATAGGCCAGCTGTTTCGGATGGGGAAGAAAGGAATGATGGTTTCACTCCAGTCACTCAAAAGAAGAAATGCGGACGTCCCCCAAAAAATAGTCAGCAGATTGTTGTGACCCCTCAAAACAACCAAACGGCCCCTAAAAGAGCGATACGGTTGCTGGCCAATGATGAAGGTTTTAAATGATCATGCACGGATTAATCTGGAACGTCCGAGGGCTCCGTAATGAGGGCAGGCAGCGAGTCCTCAAAAACTACTGCAAAAAGAATAAGTTTAAGTTTATGGCTATCTTTGAACCCATGATAGAGCTTGATTTTAATTACATGAGTAGAAAATTTAACTTTCCCAACATTATCTGTAATTCCTCTAACCATATTTGGTTTTTTTAGTGTGAGGACATGGAGACGGAGGTGCTCAAGGATGACAGACAGTTCCTACACTTGAAAATCACCATCAAAAGCCTCGGTCAGCAGTTTTATCTCACAATTGTGTATGCTAGATGCAATACAGTGGCACGTCGGGAGCTTTGGGATTTCTGTTCGACAATGATCCTGGTAATTCAACCCCTTGGCTTCTTGGGGGTAACTTTAATGTGGTTACGAATGTGGAGGAAACCAGGAATGCTATTGATTTGGATTATCAAGCCATAGGTGAGTTCTGTGAATTTATTCAGGAATGTAACTTGATGGAACCGCCTTTTGAGGGGACTAAGTATACTTGGACGAACAAGAGCGTCTGGAAGAGGTTAGATAGAGTTCTAGCTAACGAAGGCTGGGGAGAACTATATCCCCACACACATGTCAAGCACTTGGCACGAGGAACTTCAGACCATTGCCCACTTTTTATAAAACTAGCGGATGCAGCTGAACGTATTGCAACAGCTTTCCGATTCCAAGAGATGTGGGTCAGGCATCATGACTTTAAACGCGTTGTCACTGATAACTGGACACAACCGATGTTTGGATCAGGTCTTTACAAACTTCATCGCAAACTGGTAAGGCTTAAAAACCATCTGAAATGGTGGAACAAAGCATTGTTTGGTAACATCTTTGATAAGGGTCGCGAGGTGGAAAAGGTGGTGTTGAGCGCGGAATCGATCTATGATAACGACCCTTCGGATAACAATCTTAGTGCCTTGAATAGCAAGATTGCTGAGAGAAACCGAGTTCTCGCGATGGAGGAATATTTCTGGAGGCAAAAGGCATCATGTCGTTGGATTGTGGATGGAGAGAGAAACACAAAATATTTTCACAATTTGGTTAAAAATAAAAGGTTCAAAGGGCGCATTAGATCGATCTTGGAGGGCCGTAATGAATTGACAACACAACCGGCGATCCGTGAGTCCGCAGAACGGTTTTTTTAGCAGCTCCTGACTTCAGAAATGTCAGCCGACGAAGATATTATACCCATGGAAACCATGTTAAATGAAGAGGACAGACAATGGCTAACTGCCAAAGCTTCTAAAGAGGAAATCCGACGAGCAGTTTTCGATATTAGCCCGGATAGTGCGGCAGGCCCGGACGGATTTGGAGCTAAATTTTATCAAATTTTCTGGGACACCATAGCTGATGATGTGGTCGAAGCGGTAGAAGACTTCATGAACGGTGCGGAGCTAACCAAGGCTTACACTTCGACATCGGTTGTTCTTATTCCTAAGAAAGAAAACCCAACGTTCTGGACAGATTTTCGTCCAATAAGCCTTTGCAATGTCTCGAGCAAGATTATATCTAAGCTTCTCAACACTAGATTCGCCTCAGTTCTCCCTAAAGTCATATTCGTGAATCAAAGTGGCTTCATAAAAGGAAGACTCATGAGTGATAACATCCTCCTTGCTCAGGAGATGGTGAATGCTTTGGACAGCAAAAGCAGGGACAAGAACGTTATCCTCAAGTTAGATATGGCCAAAGCTTACGACCGCTTAGAATGGGGTTTCTTAATCAAAATGCTTGAGGCCAAAGGCTTCCCAAGAAAATGGATAGATTGGGTGAGGATGTGTGTTTCCAATTGCTATTTCTCCATCTTGGTTAATGGAGCCCCCGCGGGATTTTTTCGCTCCACACGAGGTCTCCGTCAAGGGGACCCCTTATCCCCTGCTCTTTTCATCATTGCTTCAGATTATTTATCAGTTTCCTTGAATCGCTGCATGCAGAACTCGGAGTCTGCCAGATTTAAAACTCCAGCAACTATGGTCGTCTCTCATCTTTCTTTTGCTGATGACACTATAATCTTCACCAACAGTAAGCTAACTTCCTTGCAGCTGATTAAAGCCACTCTTAACGACTACGAACAAAGATCGGGTCAGAAAATGAGCACTGAAAAATGCTCTTTCATAGTGGGCAATAACTTGGATTTAGCGGCACACAATGTGAGACAGGTTCTAGGATTCAAACGCGACAGCCTTCCGATCAAGTACCTTGGTGCTCCTCTCTATCGAGGACGTAAGCGCATCGAGCTTTATGATGATATTATAACTAAAATGCGCTCCCGGATTCAGGGATGGGCCTTAACTCGACTCACACATGGAGGGCGCTTACAATTGATTAAGTCTGTTCTTGCTGCTATGCCGGTGCATCTAATTCAGATTCTTGAACCTCCAAAAAGTGTCATGGATCGCATTGAAAGAATCTTCAATAAATTCTTCTGGGGTTCACGTGAGGGCCAAAAAAGAATACATTGGGCAACCTGGTCTAGAGTATGTTTCCCTACAGACGAGGGAGGACTCGGTGTTCGGAGAATTAGTGACTGTGTGGATGCCTTCTCACACAAACTCTGGTGGCTCTTTAGGACCAGTGAGTCTTTATGGGCCAAATATATGAGGAACAGATACTGCATGAGTGGTCATCCAAAGTATGCTGTGCATTCTCAACATCATTCTGCTATTTGGAAACGACTCTGTCGTATTCGAGGAAAGGCTGAAAATTCTATAGTGTGGGGTCTAGGAAGAGGAGACTTATCCTTTTGGGAGGATGCTTGGTTCGAGCAAAGACCTTTGGCTTATCAGCAGCCGGGTGCTTATACTAATGTCTCGGTTCGAGAATTTTGGAGCAATCGGAGCTGGAACATTAACTCTCTTAAGGAAGTCGTCGATGCAGAGTTGGCTCATCAAATTAGTGAGACTCCTATACATACCAACAATCAAGATTTCGCTGTGTGGACCGGGGGAGGAGACGAAAAATTTTCAATTAAAGGCGCTTGGGAATTATCTCGGCAACATAGAGTCAAGTCGGCTTTGCTGGATTCAGTGTGGAGTTGCAATCTCACCCCAACTATAATGGTCTTCATCTGGCGTCTGCTGCACGACTGGATACCAGTTGATGAAAGACTTCATCGAAAAGGGATGATTTTCCCTTCCAAATGTCCTTGTTGTAACAATGAAGAAACCTTAAGTGATCTCTTCATAAATAGCTCTAAGGCTAAAGTGATATGGCATACTATAACAGAGCTCTTTCATGTGCAGGTACCAAGTGTGGAGTCGATTGGGGCGCTGCTACAACATTGGATTACCTCAACTCCTTTTGGGAAACAGAAACACATTCGCATTGTTGTTCCGGTTTTAACTCTGTGGTATATATGGGCCGAAAGGAACAACAAGAAACACAATGGCAAAACTTTTTCTACTTATAACATTGTCAGACGAATCCGTTCTCACGTGTCAGACATGTATAAAGCCGGAAGATTGCCAAGGAAATGGTGGCGGGGTGATGCTATAATAGCTGGTTTCTTCGGGGTTACGCTGGATTTACAGACTAGCACTAACATCCAAGTTGTTCGATGGCAAAGACCCCCCAATGGCTGGCTTAAGCTTAATACGGACGGCTCGTCGCGCGGGAACCCGGGTCAAGCTGGTATTGGGGGCGTGCTTAGAGATCATGAAGGTAATCTAGTTGGTGCATTCAGCAGGGGTATCGGAACGGCAAGTAGCACCCTTGCAGAAACAATGGCTGCATCAGTAGGCTTGGACATGGCCATAAGCATGGGGGTCACCGAGATATGGATTGAATTGGACTCCCAAATAACTATTCAACTGCTGCAGAAGGGATATGCTGGTGATTTTAAGCTGAACAGGCTCATTTGGCGTATTAGAAAACAAGCGCAAAAGCTCAATATCCAGCTATCCCATGTTTATAGAGAAGGAAACTGCGTTGCAGATTTTCTTGCAGTTAGAGGCGCCATTCAGCAAGACGAATGGGATTTCCCGAATATGCCTATGATGCGGGATATAAAGGGTCATCTAAACATGGATAAATGGGGAATTCCGGGGTTGAGAATCAAAAAATGATAATTCCTACCTTGTATATTTCTTGCCAGAGGAAGACAATGGCGATGGATAGTATAATGTATTCGGAGATCAGCAGGCCTCAGCAAATTTGCTGGAATTGGGACGGCTTCACGCACAACCAGGTGAAAGGCTTATCTCATAAGAATAGCGGGAATTATAATAACTCAATTTGTGCTTTTAGAACATTTAATGCTCATGCTTTTAGAACATTTAATGCACATGTTCCTTGTCTGGCTGAGAATTATTTTGCAGTGCAGGAGAACAGATGGGACTATTCTTGGGAATATGCCGTTGTGGAGGGAGGAAGTCACTGGAGTCTTCTTGGTTCTTTGAAGTGGCCAGTTTGTTACTTGGTAATTGACGGATTATCTGTACAAATTGCCTGTTTCCAACCAAATATTTATAAAAGCCCTGAGGACGCTAGCGGCATGTGTGCGATCAACCGTTGCAAGATGGAATTAGCCCGGAAGACTGGGCGTCCCATTTTGGGACCAACGGATGATCCGAGGAGCGCGCTCAGTAAGAGGGGTTATGACTTGAAGTCCAGAGAGGAGACATTACCTGATAGCCCTCTCATCAACTCTTTCTCTCACAAGAGAATTTTTAACTTAATTTACTATGCCCTCTGGCCGATGTATGGCTTTGTTTTTCGAGGGCACTCGAGCATGATTAGTATCATTGATCCTTGGATCATGAACATTTGTATCTACTTTTGTGGTTTGGTTGGTAATAAATGAGGTGGGGTCTTCGTTAATCCCCAAAAAAAAAAAAAAAAAAGTGACATTTATCCAAAAGAAATTCAGAGATCCAATCTGCCTTATGGTGATGTAAGTTATAAGAAAGATCGAGATGGACAAAATTTCTCAATCTAAGAAGGGCATGAGGGCTAGAAGAGTTATAATAATTATAAGGAAGCTCAAGGACTCTGATTGAAGTCATATTATGGAGAAAACAGGGAAATTCCCCATGAAATGAACTGTAACTCAAATCAAGGTGACGGATATTAGTAAGTAATGAAGAATTTACACAGGAATGAGGAAGATGTGTGTTATCAAGTCGGGTTTGAGACAAACGCAAGACAAATAAAGAAGGAAGCATGTGGAAGAGTGCCTCCGACAAATGTTTTGCTCGACTCAGGTCCACACCACCCATATCAAGATACTCCATGGATGAAAGATTTGAAGCCCACATGAGCTCATCAACTAGCAGGTCTCTTCCTCCCCAACAGAGATCAAATACTCTCAAGCTCGAAAGGTTGCCAAGATTGTGTGGAACAACACCACTAAAATTTGCATGTGAGAGATTGAGATGATGTAGGTGCTTCATTGTTCCAAGAAAGGTAGGAATAGGGCTGCTCTGAAAGTCATTCCAGCTCAAGTCTAGATGGGTCAGATACTTGAGTTCCAAAAGTGATGAATCAAGATGATTACTTGCCAACCAATTTTCATAACCCCTCTCAGAAATTGGGTGGCTATTTCTGAGATGAAGGCCGACAACATGACCAGTATTGTCGTCACACTCCACACCTCTCCACGTGCAGCAATCTGTGTTGGCATGCCATGAGGACAATCTATTAAAAGGATCTTCAAAGCTTGCTTTCAGTTTTAGGAGCGCATTCCTCTCCCCTGAAATGCAACCAAAACTAGTTGTGTTTGTTGAGAAACAAGTGCAAATTGCAAACCCCATAACTAACAAGATTGTTATGATGTGCAAAATTGCACAGAAGTGATACAATTTTCCCATATTATTGGATACAATAAATATAAACTGTATGAGAAAGTAATATCTTTGGCGGGTGAAATTAGTATATGTGTATCTAATTCCTAAGAAATATAGCCATATATATAGAGGGAGGTTTCAGGGTTGTATATGCATCGCATATCTCAACCAATTAATTCCAGAATGTAATCGAGGTTGACTCGAGTAAACGTGGCCCTTTATGCATGCTTACAGCTTACTGACAATGCACCCAAGAAAGATATGACTTACAAATTTATCATTCTCTGTTACATTGGAATCCTTTCCTATTCACGGGAAACATATCTATTTTAAAAAAGAATTATTATTATATAATTTATCAGTTTTTCTACTATGTACAGGTTGTTTTATTAAATATAATACATTAATACTTTTATCATGTCAAAATTAGTGAGATCATTTTTACTTGTTTGTCTTTATTAAAGTATTATATATTTTGAATAATAAAATCATCTCTATTAAAATATTTAACTAGTTAAGATAAGAAAAGTTGTGTCCAATTTACTTTATGTTAACAACTATGATTTTCTCCTTTAAAAAAATAAAATATCTTGTCAGAATTTGTTAATGATAATTTATTTTTATTTAATTTAATTAAATATTAAATTATTTATATAGATATTATTGGATATCTATAAATATCATAAAAGATATTCTATTTTGAATTAAATAAATAACAACGATATCTATACGAAGATAAAATTGTATTACAAGTAATATATTTAATAAAAAAATATGTATTTATTTAGGTGGCAAATAAAGATTCAATGGTTCTATTCACATAGACATTTATTTGGATGTCAAGAGCTATAAATTATTATAATTTATATATCGAAAATGTAGTTTTATCAAATACTTCCAATTCAGGCTACCCAAGTGATACTCCAGCCAGAATAGTCTATTTTGGACAAATGAAGAGCTATACAAAAAAAAAAACAAAAAAACAAAAAAAACCAAGACGCTCCTACGTACTATTGTTCGAAGGAAACGACATGTCAAAAAAGGATATTCACATATTTATTTCTATTTAAAAATACGGTGTGGGATAATTCATGCATATCTATTATGTGATCCACTTAATATGTGTGTTGATTATTTTAATTAATTATACAACACACAATTAATATACAAAAAATTTGAGCCCATATAATATAAGGGTGATAAATACAAATATCTCCATGTTAATACAGGGGAAAAACAATAAATGAAATAGAAAATTTTATGTGGTACAATTATCAATGAGTTTAAATGAATATTGTTATACGCGAAATCACAAGACACTGTTCTATGATAATTTTCTAATCCACTTTTATTATACGTAAATGTCCTATATTTTCAATTGATTGATTGTTCTCGTTAAAATTTTTACCCATCACACCACAAGTGTAATAATCACATTCCTCGTTACATTAGTTTTAATGAGTCAAGAAGTTGTCATCAATTTAGTGAAAAAGGCGGACATTGTTGGCCATCCGTTTGGAAAACATCATTGTTGATTGTGGAGAACAATCCGCAACTCATTCATGTTAACAGGGAAGGGAATCGGCTGGGGGAACAACTGGCGAGAAAGGAACACACATCTTAGGCACGTGCGTTTTTAGTTCCAACTGGAGACAATTCTTCGGGTGTCTCGTTTGGGTTGGGGGATATGGCCCAAAAGACATTTGGCTCTGTTTGCGCAAGCCTTTAGTGCAAATAATATTAAATATTTGTGCTTAATTTTATTTTCTGGATTTTTACAAATTACGATACTATAAATGTTTGTTAATTACAATATAATATGTACATAAGTGCGTAGTTTTCAATTCTCAGATATTAAGTTTATGATAATTAAAATAATCAATTAAATATATTATTTAGGGAAAATTTCAAAAAACTAGTGAAATTATTTTTCATTCAAAAAATCAAATCCTTGACTTTTACCTATTTTTAGTACAAAATTACCCTTGATTACCTTACATTAATATTTTAAATATCTACTGGAACAATTAGTCTTATATACATGTGCAATTTATGTATAAAATACATTTTGATATCAAAATTAATTTGCGAAGATTTAGTACTTCGATCATTTTATGTACCTTTAACAATTGAGTATATTTTGAAAGACCAAAATTTTCAAAAAAATACTTTGATTTTTTAATGTATTGCCTCTAAAAATTTTAAAGAACTATTGTTTAGAAAAGTTCAATTTCCTGGTCACACTAAAATAAATTTAGAACACTTAAAAGCAAATTATGTTATTAGAAATATTAATGATCAATTTAAGTTTTTAAATGTATAGTTTAAGGACAATTTCAATCTAAAGTTCAGTTGGGTTTTTTTGGAACGAAAAGTTGGTGGAATGGTGTTTTCAAGATTGAAAAATATGTTGTGTTCCTTTGGACATATATATATATATATATATATATATATAATATAATATAATATAAGGGGGGTTTAAATATTTCTTTAAAACTAATTATTTCCGAAGTATTGAAAACTAATTAAAATCTGATCATGTTACTTGGAGATCTACACTATCGAGTATGTTCTTAAATAACAAGTCTCATAGTAGTAAATGTGCTCACACCGCCACCCCCACAATATATGTTATTATTAAGGGGAAAACAAAGGTTATAAGAGTACAAAACATCACACACTACAAAGAAAAACGAAAACCATTACTAAACTTGTAAACTCTGACATTGTTTATTAGATAGCTGTAACAGGTATGCAAACGAGTTGAATCGAGCCCAACGCAGACCTTATCATTGCAAATGTGAACTCATGAACACAGTTTATAAGCCCAAAATCTTGCGTACCATGTCTTCAGCAAATTGGAAAAAAGCAAACCTCCAGCTCCTTTTGACGAGCAGAAACCCAATGAACCCCCAAAATCCGATGGCGAAACCATTTGCAATAATTCCATAAAAGATTATCTTCTCATTTCTACCATCTTCATCTTCTGCTCCATTTTCATCAACTTTGGGGGATATTGATGATCCATCATCATGACATTTCTTCGGCAATGGGGCTCCACAGAGTCCGGGATTACCCTCATAAATTGATGGATTATCGAGAGTTTGGAAGTGACGTCCTGTTGGAATCGGCCCTGACAAATGGTTGTGGGACAATTTCAGATATTGTAGAGAATCCAAATCAGAGAAGCTCCCTGGAATTGCTCCATGTAGATTGTTGTTGGAAAGATCTAGAGATTCCAAATGTTTCAAATCTCCAATGTTTGCAGGAATTTCTCCTACGAGATGATTGTGTGACAAATTAAGACCAATTAAAACAGAAAGATTAGTCAGCTCCCAAGGAATTTCTCCCACCAGATTATTACTTGAAAGATCCAAATTAACTAGGTACGATAATATACTGGAGTACTCGTGCTCCACCCCTTTCATCACTTGGTTCAAAACCGCCGCATCCGGTTGGAGTGGATTCCCAGAATAATGACGAAGGTGCATATTCTCATTTTCCTCAACCATACTTAACAAATTGCCAAAGCAGTGTGGGATGTTTCCTGTCAACTTATTGTTTGAAAGGTCCATTACACTAAGCTCGACCAATCGACAAAAATTTGAAGGAATCACACCATCGAACTCATTTTTCTCGAGTCCGAGAAAACCCAGATACAGCAAGTGCGTGCCAATCCAATTTGGCAAATTTCCAGATAACATGTTTTCTCCAACATCAAATGCAATCAATGATGTACAATCCTTCAAAGTAGAGGGAAGTGACCCTGTTAAACTGTTGTTGCTCAAGTTCAACCACTCCAACCTACTAGCTTCGCCAATGGAGTTTGGAATGACCCCTGTAAGCTCATTAGATGACAATCTCAACATCATTAAATTATGAAATCCCGCAAAACAATCAGGAATATGACCGGAAAATCGGTTTTTGGAGAGATCTAGAATATATAGATCTTTTCGTTTGCATAATGAATCAGGTATTGAACCATCCATCATATTATCTGACAGACTCAAGGAATACAAATTGGAACCAAATTCGGGTATTGGTCCCTCAATATGGTTGTGGGGTAGATATATAATCGTCAAATTTAAGTTAAGAAACCATTCTGGAAGAGATCCCGAAATGCTACAATTCAATAGATAAAGTCTCTCAAGTGCCTTTTGGGTCTGAAGCCATTGAGGAAACTGACCACCTCCAATTTCACAAGATGACAAATAAAGCTTTTTCAGTTGAAAAGGAGGTACCCAATCAAACGACACACTCAAATTGATGAAGTTTGCCTGAAACTCTTCTAACTTCGAGAAATTAGCAAAGTGAAACTCAGTAAGTGTACAATTAAAGGAAGCATAAGATATATGAAACTTCTCAAGATCTGACAGCTGCCCCAGAGAAACGGGAAATTCCCCACTCAGATGGTTATCATTAAGCAACAAAAGTCTCAAAGCTCTCAATCTCCCAATAGAAGTAGGAATAGGACCGGTAAACGCATTAAATGAAAGATCGAGAATATTTAATTGCTTCAACTCAGTCATCTCTTGAGGTAGATGACCATCTAACTGGTTACCACTCAAATCAAGTGTCTTCAATTTGTGAGTCCAACAGTATACCATAGATGAGTTTCTAAAGAGTCTCCCTGATAACTCCCCATTAAAGTGATTATCCGTCAATTTCAATGATTTCAAGTTACATTTATCTAAAAGAAAATCAGAGATCCAATCAGCTTAATGGTGAAGAAAGTTAACAGACAGGTCGAGATGGACAAGATTTCTCAATCTAAAAAGGGCATGAGGGCTTGAAGAGTTATAATAATTTTCAGAAAGATCAAGGACTCTCAGTGAAGTCATATTATGGAGAAAGTAGGGGAATTCCCCATGAAATGAATTGTAGCTCAAATCAAGGTGGTGGATATTAGTACGTAATGAAGAATTCACACAGAAATGGGGTAGATTTGTGTTATCAAGTTGGGTTTCAGACAAACGCAATACAAATATAGAAGGAAGCATGTGGAAGAGTACCTCAAATAAATGTTTCGCTCCACTCAGGTCAACACCACTCATATCAAGATGCTCCAACATTGAAAGGTTTGCAGCCCACATCAAATCATCCAACATCAGGTAAGGCGAGAAGGGATAATCATCATTGAGATCAAGCACCCGCAAACTCGAAAGGTAGCGAAGATTGTGTGGAACAACACCACTAAAATTTGCATTTGAGAGATTGAGATATTGCAGCTGCTTCATTGATCCAAGAAAGGAAGGAATAGAACTGAGCTGAAAGTTATTCCTGCTCAAGTCTAGATAGCACAGATACTTGAGCTCCAAAAGTGAGGAATCAAGATGATTACTTGCCAACCAATTTATTATATAATAACCCCTCTCGGAAAATGGGAGGGGATTTCTAAGACGAAGGCCGGCAACACGACCGGTGTTATCATCACAGACCACGCCTTTCCACGTGCAGCAATCTGTGTTGGTGTGCCATGAAGACAATCTATTGGCAGGATCTTCAAAGCTTGCTTTCAGCTTTAGGAGAGCATTCCTCTCCCCTGAAATGCAACCGAAACTAGTTGAGTTTGATGCAAAAGAAGTGCAAATTGCAAACCCCATAACTAAAAAGATGATCATCAAGTGATACAATTTCCCCATAGATAAAATCAATACAAGCTGTATGAGAAATTTATTTCTTTAGAAGTTGAAATTAATATGTGTGCTTCTAATTCCTCAATATATATATATATGGATAACTTAATGGTGATATCGTTGTTGTATATTCATTGCATATCTCAACCAATTAGTTCAAGAGTGATCGGGCTTGACCCGAGTAAACGCAGCGCTTTATGCATGCTTAATGGGTTAATGACAATGGACAACAGGACAAGTTTGATTAAAAACAGACATTTCCTTGCACCCAAGAACACTCTAATGACTAATATGGAACTACGAGAAACCAAAGAATGAAACATTCAAGGCATGGCAAACATATCTATTTTGAAAAAAAAAAAGAATTATTATTATATAATTATTACTTTTTCTGAAAAAAGAATTATTATTATTTAATTAAGTATAATATTTTATCATGTCAAAATAACAAGTTCATTTTTTATTTGTTTTTCTTTATTAAAATATTGTTTATTTTGAATAATAAAATCAGTTCTGTTAAGAATTCTAAATTATTATATATAGGAAATTAGTTTCACAGTTACAAGAATTATGTGATTTTATCAAATACTTATACTTCCAATTCCAGCAGATGGTCTATTGGGAAAAAGAAGAAAAATGAGAAGAAAGAATCTAGTCTGCTAGTCTTGATTTTCCATCACCCTGAACCTGAAGGACACTCTCAAGTCTTGTTTCAAAGGAAAAGACAAGGGAAAAAAAGAAATATTCACATATTTATATTTACTTAAAATTATTCACTTTTATTAAATTTATTATCAATCCAAGGACAAGTGCTATACACTTTATTACACTGATTTGATTGAATTAAGTTCCAACTTCGAATTAAACAAGCTATTAATTCCTAGAGAGCTACTAACTTTCTTGTCTTTCAAAGATGATAAATTTACTCTGGTTTTATCCCTAAAACCGATACCTTGATCTAGGTTTTTACATCTACAATAACATTTAAACAATAAATCAGCAAGTACCAGACATAAATTAAGAGAAATCCACACTTAGTTTTCATGCGGGCAGGGGATCGGTGACGGAGGTATCTATCTCCTTTCTCCCTTTCTCTCACTGTAATTCCCCGTTTTTTTGCAGCAAATTGGAGCGAAGAAACTTTCTTGTATCAGATCTCTTGTATCAGATCTCTTGTAATAATTTGAGGATGTGTTTTGATAGAAAAACAGAGTAATAATGGATTGAAAAACAGAGCAATAACGTATACTTTTCTGGGAAAGGGATACATATTATTAATCTGCTAAAACTCATAAATAGAGAACATTAGAAAATAACTGATAAGATTTGCTTAAACTAATCCCTAAATACTAGCCCACTAATACCACTACTAACAACAGACTTCCACTACTAACAGACTTCTAAAGGACTTAGTCATCACGTTATTTGACTCGATATATAAATAAAACTCAAAACAGAATATCTAATAATCCCTCCCTTAAACTAATGTTTGTAACATCAGTTTAAAATTACAAAGCACCCTCCCTTAGGCTAAATCTTCTGACGAACAAACACCAAGCAGCTTTCTGAGCTTTTGAAAGGCATCAACTTTGAGGGCCTTTGTAAATATATCTGCAACCTGATCTTCACTTCTGCAGTAGTGTAGATCAATTATTCCATCCTTCGTGAGATCTCGCAGAAAATGGTATCTCACATCAATGTGTTTGCTCCTTCCATGCAAAACAGGATTTTTAGATAATTTTATTGCCGAACTACTGTCGCAATAAATAATTGTTGGTTTTTCTTGCTTAAAATTGAGCTCATCAAGAATTTTTCGCAACCAAATTCCTTGACAAGCGCATGATGTTGCTGCCACAAACTCTGCTTCGGTGGTTGACAAAGTTACCAACGATTGCTTCTTAGATGACCAAGATATTGCCCCAGACCCAATCATAAAAGCATATCCAGAAGTGCTCTTTCTATCATCAAGATCTCCAGCATAGTCGCTATCTGTAAATCCCAATAGCTCAGATTTCTCACCTCTTTTATAGAGAATTCCATAAGTAGGAGTACCTTGCAAATATCTAAATATTCTTTTTGCAGCCAAAAGATGCATCTCCCTTGGAAATTCCATATATCTACTAATAGCACTTACTGCTTGCATTATATCCGGCCTCGTAGCACTTAAATACATTAAGCTCCCAACAATCTGCTTGTACAGAACGTTGTCAACCCTTTCACTTTCAGGATTTCTAACCAACTTCAAACCTGTTTCTGCTGGTGTGTTAACAGGATTACAATCTTTCATATGAAATCTTTCCAGAACTTCCTTGACATATTTTTTCTGGGAAATAAATATGCCTTCAGAAGATTGAGTAACTTCTATACCAAGAAAGTAGTGCATTTTCCCAAGATTAGACATATCAAACTCAATCATCATGGACTCTTTAAACTTATCAAACATGAGAAAATCATTCCCAGTGTAGATTAAGTCATCTACATACAAGCAAACTATGAGAATCTTTCCATCTTCTTCCAACTTTATAAACAGAGTATGTTCATAAGGACATTTGTGAAAACCTTCCCTTAGAAAATATGCTTCAATACGACTATACCAAGCTCGTGGGGCTTGTTTTAGTCCGTACAAAGCCTTTTTTAATTTATAAACTTTATTCTCTTCCCCAAACTTAACATAACCAGGAGGTTGAGTAATGAATACCTGCTCCTCCAAATTTCCATGTAAGAATGCTGATTTCACGTCTAGTTGGAAGATAGGCCAAGAATTTTGTGCTGCCAATGCAATCACCAATCTGATTGTGTCGTGTCTTGCCACTGGTGCAAAAACTTCTTTATAATCTATCCCAAACTCTTGTTTGTAGCCTTTCGCAACTAAACGCGCTTTGTATTTATCAACTTCACCATTCTCCCTTAATTTGGTTTTATAAACCCATTTCACATCAATGGTTTTCTGCCCTTTTGGAAGATCCGTCAATTCCCATGTATCATTCCTCTCAATTGATGCAATCTCATCATCCATTGCTTTCCGCCACTTTGATTGATTAATAGCTTCTTCGAATCCTACAGGATCACAATCTGCAAAAAGGGCGAAATGAACTGATGGATCTTCAGATTGACATAAACTCGTTACCTCATAATCTGTCATCCATGTGGGCCTTCTTCTAAGGCGTTGAGGCCTCTCCTCTGTACTTGTTGGTGAATTTTGAGGCTCCACCGGCTCATCTTGAACCATAGCTTCTGCTTGGTTACCTTGTTGCTCTTTTTCTTTACTATCATCTCCATCAAAATCAGTAGGAATAGATTTCGTGCTTCCACTTCTACTTTCATTCCACTGCCAGAAACTTTCCTCATCAAAAACAACATCTCGACTGACAACAATTTTCTTGGTGCTAGGATTATAAAGTTTGAAAGCTTTAGAACGATCACTAACACCAAGAAAAATGCATTTTTCTCCTTTATCATCTAACTTTTTTCTTTTCTCATCCGGAATATGAGCGTAGCAAACACAACCAAAAATCCAAAAATGTCCCACATCCGGTTTTCTTCTAGTCCATGCTTCCTCTGGCGTTCTATTTTGGACAACAAGTGTTGGACTTCTATTAAGAATGTGAACACTCCAGTTAACTGCCTCAGGCCAAAAGCTCTTAGGGATTTTGCTCATCACCAACAAACTTCGCACCATATTCATAATTGTGCGATTTTTTCTCTCACATACACCATTTTGTTGTGGTGTATAAGCTGTTGTTAGTTGCCGTTTAATGCCATTTTTCTCACAAAAGTTTTCAAACTCATGTGAATTATATTCACCTCCACGATCAGTACGCAACACCTGTATATTATTCCCCACTTCTTTCTCAACCATTACTTTATAGCTTTTGAAAGCTATGAAAGCTTCTGATTTTTCCTGTAAGAAATACACCCAGATTTTTCGGCTAAAATCATCAATAAAGGTAATCAAATAACGTTTACCTCCATTTGAACTAGGATTTATTGACCCGCAGATGTCAGAGTGTATAATTTCTAACAACTTCTTTGCTCTCTGTGTTCTTCCCTTTGGAAATGGTTCCCGGTGTTGTTTGCCAACAACACATTCTTCACAAACATTTGTTGGGGCTGCAAAACGTGGAAGTCCAACAACCATATTTTTTTGTTGCAATGTTTTCAAACCTCCAAAATTCAAATGGCCATATCGATAATGCCACATCCAAGCAACATCCTTCAACTTTGATGAAAAACACGTCTGCTTTACATTTCTAAGATACAGAGGGAACATTCTGTTAGATGTCATTTTTACTTCAGCAATTAATCCCAATGCATCACTTTGAATTCTGCACACTCCATCTTTAATAGAAATCTCATAGCCTTTTTCTTGTAACTGACCAATACTCAACAAATTGGTTTTTAAGTCTGGAACAAATAGAACATTTGTAATAGTTTGAGTTGCATCATCATTAGTTCGAATAATTACCTGCCCTTTACCCATAACTGCAACTGTGGAGTTGTCTCCAAACTTCACGTTTTCTCGGAATGATTCATCTAGGACTGAGAAAACTGACTTATCTCCACACATGTGATTGCTGCAACCCGTATCTAAGTACCACAAGAGCTTGTTGGGTCCTTCACTTTCATGACATGCCATTAACAAGGATATTTCTTCCTCTTTTTCGACAAAATTTGATCTCTCTCCGCTGTTCCTTGACATATCAGTTTGACATTCAAATTTGAAATGTCCCTTCCGGTGGCAACGAAAGCATTCCACATCAGACTTGTCTCTCGGCCTTGGTCTGTAACCATCATTGCTATTAAACCCATCGCGCCCCCTTCCTCTTCCTTGAAAATCACGTGGCTGATTTTCTGTTCGCCTTTGCTGATACCTTTGATTTGGCAATCCTCTTCCTCTTCCTCTGTATGTTCTGCTAGGCGTGGCAACAGAATGATTGGTTGACACCTTTAATGCATGTTCTTCCTTTTCTTGCTGATTGAACTTCTGTTCATGAACCAGCAATGAACTCTGCAATTCATCGAATGAGAGTTCATCAATATCATGAGACTCTTCAATAGAACATACCACATAATTGAATTTTGGTGTCATGGATCGAAGTATCTTTTCAACAATGGTGACATCCTCTGATTTATCCCCATGATTACGCATCTTATTCACAATTGCCATGACTCGCGAGAAGTAATCTGTCACACTCTCGCCGGACTTCATTCGAAGTGTTTCAAACTCCGTACGAAGTGCTTGAAGTTGTTGTCTCTTAGCTTTTGCAGAACCTTGGTATTTCTTCTTCATTGAGTCCCAAATTTGCTTGGAGGTATCTTTGCTAAGAATGGTTTCCAAGATTGCACGATCAATGGCTTGAAAAAGATAATTTTTCGCTTTGAGATCTTTCAGCTTCATGGCTTCTATTTCTGCTTTCTGGGCATTTGACGCTGCTGCGTCGGCTACTGGAATGCCACTTGAAACAACTTCCCAATACTCCTTAGACCTTAAAAAATTCTCCATTAGCATACTCCAATGGTCATAGTGACCATCAAATCGAGGAATTGCAGGTTGAACAAAATTATCGGATGCCATTTTGCTATGTGAGAAGAAAGCTACTGCTTAAATTTGTGGCTCTGATACCACTGATAGAAAAACAGAGTAATAATGGACTGAAAAACAGAGCAATAACGTATACTTTTCTGGGAAAGGGATACATATTATTAATCTGCTAAAACTCATAAATAGAGAACATTAGAAAATAACTGATAAGATTTGCTTAAACTAATCCCTAAATACTAGCCCACTAATACCACTACTAACAACAGACTTCCACTACTAACAGACTTCTAAAGGACTTAGTCATCACGTTATTTGACTCGATATATAAATAAAACTCAAAACAGAATATCTAATAATTTTATCGTGTGATAGATACGGTGATGCGTATGCCCTTCCGAAGAACAGCAAAACGATTTTAGTTTCAACCGTAAGAACCGAATGAACAGAAACAGGAGAGAATTCTTCGTGTCTCGTTTCGGTTGGGGTATATAACCCAAATGGTAGTTGGGCTCTCTATTGGGGCAACCCTTTGGTGCAAACAATATTATTATATTAAATATTTGTGCTTAATTTTATTTTGTGGATTTTTACAAATTACAATATTATAATTAATAAACATTTGTTAATTACAACATCATATGTACCAATCCGTCGGTGGCCAGTGGGCGAAGCCATTAGTCTTACATACATATGCAATTTATACATAAAACATATATTTCTATCAAAATTAATTTGCGAAGATTTTGTACTTTGATCATTTTTTATACCTTTAACGAGGGAGTATATCTACAAGACTAAAATTTTTCGAGAAAATACTTAAATATTTTAATGTATGCCTCTAAAGATTTTAAAAAATATGATGTTTAAGAAAATTTTAATTTACTAATCACACCAAAATAAATTCAGAACACTTGAGAGTAAATTATGTTATTAGAAATTTAATAATCAATTAAGTTTCTAAATGTAAAGTGAGGACAATTCAAAACTAAACTTCAGTTGTTAAGTGTTTTTTTTTGGAACGAAATATGTCAAGTGTTTTTCTGGACATTCAACAAATCAAAACCTGAACATATTACTTGGTGACCTACACTATTGAGTATGTTCTTAAAAGAGCAAATGTGCTCACCCCCCGGCCCCCCCCCCCCCTCCCCCCCCCCGGGTAAAACATACCATACAAAAATACAACACACAGTGTAAAGAAAAACTAAAAATATTACTGCACTTGTAAAAACTCTAACAGAGTTTATTAGATATGGGAAATACGGATGCAAACCAGTCGAGTCGAACCCAACGCAGACCATGTCATTGCAGATGTAAACTCATGAACACAGTTTACAAGCCCAACATCTTGCATATCATGTCTTCAGCAAACTGGAAAAGGGCAAACCTCCAGCTCCTTTTGAGTACTAGAACCACAATGATCCCCCAAAATCCAGTGGCGAAACCACTTGCAATAATTCCATAAAAGATTATCTTCTCATTTCTGTCATCTTCGTCTGCTCCTTCATTTTCAGTAACATTTGGGGATTTCGACGCTCCATCGTCATGACATTTCTTCGGCAATGGAGCTCCACAGAGTCCGGCATTACCCTCATAAATTGATGGATTATCAAGAGTTTGGAAATGACGCCCTGTTGGAATCGGCCCTGACAAATGGTTGTGGGACAAGTTCAAATATTCTAGAGTATCCAAATCCGACAAACTCCCTGGAATTGCTCCATGTAGACTGTTGCTGGAAAGATCAAGAGATTCCAATTGTTCCAATGCTCCAATGTTTGTAGGAATTTCTCCTACGAGACGATTGTGTGACAAATTGAGACCATTCAATCCAGAAAGATTTGTGAGCTCCCAAGGAATTTCTCCCACAAGATTATTACTTGAAAGATCCAAATTAACTAGGTACAGTAATGTACTGGTGTACTCCTGCTCTATTCCTTTCATCACTTGTTTCAAAACTTCAGGCGGGACTGGACTCATGGCTAGATTCGTGGGTGGACTCGAGGCTGGGCTCAGAGGATCCAAGGTCCCACGAGGAGTCATATTGGGATTTTCCTTGACCATGCTTGACAAATTGCCAAAGCAGCGTGGGATGTTCCCGGTCAACTTATTGTTAGAAAGGTCCATTACACGAAGATGGAACAATTGACAAAAAGTAGACGGAATCATACCACCGAACTCATTTTTTCCAAGTCTGAGGGCATTCAGATTAGGCAAGTCAGTGCCAATCCAATCCGGCAAATTTCTAGATAACATGTTTTCTCCAACATCCAACACCTCCAAATATATGCAATTCTTTAGAGTAGAGGGAAGTGACCCTGTTAAACTATTTTTGCTCAAGCTTAACTGTTGCAACCAGCTAGCTTCTCCAATGGAATTTGGAATGACCCCTGAGAGCTCATTAGATGACAATCTCAGCATTAATAAATTTTGCATGGCCACCAAGCAGTCTGGAATTTGACCGAAAAACCCATTTTTGGAGAGATCTAGGTTAGATAGATGTTTTAATTTGCATAACGAGTCAGGTATTGAACCACCCATCATATTATATGATAGACCCAAGGAAAGCAAGTTGGAACCAAACTTGGGTATTGACCCCTCAATATGGTTGTGAGATAGATCCAAGTAGTCTAAGGTGGTCGGAAGTTTCGGTATTGAACCATTGATCATGTTGTGGGATAGATATAATTTTTTCAAGTGGGGAGGAAGTTTTGGTATTGAACCAGTTATCAGATTGAGGGATAAATCTAAGTATCCCAAGTTGGGAGGAAAGTTTGGTATTGAACCATTGATCATGTTGTGGGACATATCTAACTCTAACAAGTAGGGAGGAAGCTTGGCTATTGAACCATTGATCATGTTGTGGGACAGATCTAACCGTTGCAAGTAGGGTGGAAGCTTTGGTATCGAACCAATGATCATGTTATCGGACAGATCAATATATGTTGAGTTTAAGTAGTGAAGCCATTCTGGAAGAGATCCTGTAATGCTACAATTCCATAAAAAAAGTGTCTCAAGTGCCTTTTGGGTGCGAAGCCATTGAGGAAATTGACCACCTCCAATTGGGCAAGATGACAAATAAAGCACTTTCAATTGAAAAGGAGGTGCCCAATCGAATGCCACACTCAAATTGATGGAATCGGCCACAAGCTCTTGTAACTTTGAGCGCTTAGCAAAGTGAAGCTCAGAAAGTGTGCCATTAAAAGAATTATACAATATATCAATCTTCTCAAGATTTGACAATTGTCCCAAAGAAATGGGAAGTTCCCCACTTAGATCGTTATTATTAAGCAACAAATATCTTAGCGCTCTCAATTTCCCGATGGAAGTAGGAATAGGACCCGTAAATGCATTATATGAAAGAACGAGAAAAATTAGTTGCTTCAGCTGACTAATCTCTTGAGATAAATGACCAGAGAAGCCATTGCTACTCAAATCAAGTGTTTTCAATTTGTGAGTCCAACAGTATTCCATGGATAAGTTTTTAAAGAGTCTTCCTGATAACTCCCCGTAAAACTTATTATGAGATAGAGTTAATGATTTCAAGTGACATTTATTCAAAAGAAATTCAAAGATCCAATCTACGTTATGGTTAAGAAGGTTCCCTTCAAGATTGAGATGGACAAGATTTCTCAATCTAAGAAGGGCATGAGGGCTAGAAGAGTGATAATCATTTGTAGAAAGATCGAGGACTCTGAGTGAAGTCATATTATGGAGAAAGCGGGGAAATTCCCCGTAAAATGAATTATCACTCAAATCAAGGTGTTGGATATTAGTAAGTATTGAAGAATTTACACAGGAATATTGGGAAAATTGTGTGTTATCAAGTTGGGTTTCAGACAAGCGCAAAACAAGTATAGAAGGAAGCAAGTGGAAGAGTACCTTCGACAAATGTTTTGCTCGACTCAGGTCCACATAACTCATATCAAGATACTCCAAAAACGAAAGATTTGAAGCCCACATGAGATCATCCACCATCAATATGCCAGCCTCAGATTCATAATTGAGATCAAGCACCCGCAAGCTCGAAAGGTTGCCAAGATTGTGTGGAACAACACTACTAAAGTTTGCATTTGAGAGATTTAGATGTTGTAGCTGCTTCATTGATCCAAGAAAGGCAGGAACAGGGCTGAGCTGAAAGTCATTCCCGCTCAAGTCTAGATAGCTCAGATACTTGAGTTCCAACAATGAAGAATCAAGATGATTACTCGTCAAACTGTAATTATAAACTGAACTTTCATCAACATAGTAAGACCACCAGTGAGTATTTCTGAGACGAAGGCCAACAACACGACCGGTGTTATCGCCACACTCCACGCCTCTCCAGGTGCAACAATCTGTGTTGGTACGCCATGAAGACAATCTATTAAAAGGATCTTCAAAGCTCGCTTTCAACTTTAGAAGGGCATTCCTCTCCCCAGAAATGCAACCAAAACTAGGTGTGTTTGTTGTGAAAGAAGTGCAAATTGCAAACCCGATAACTAACAACAAAGTCATGAAGTGCAGAATTGCATAAGATTGATACAAATCCCCCATACTATCGGATAAAATCAATATAAGCTGTATGAGAAATTAATTTGTTTAGAAGGAGAAATTATTATATGTGCATCTAATTCCTAAGAAATATAACAATATATATATGGATAAGTTGATGGAAATATCATTGTTGTATATATTCATCAGATATCTCAACCAATTAATTCCAGAATGTGATTGAGGTTGACTCGGATAAACGCGCGCCTTAATTTATGCGTGCTTAATGACAATGGACAAGTTTGATTAGAATATATAAAGACAATTCCTTGCACCCAAGAACACTCTAACTACTAACATGCAATTACAAGAAACCAAAGAATGAAAGGGAATATTTGCAGTTTCATCGGTCATCATTGGATTTATCTTTCTCTGCTATGATGGAATCCTTCCCCCGTTCACTCTATAATTGCAGTTTCATTAATCCTTCAAGTCAGGGGGAACATATTTATTTTGGAAAAGGATTATTACTTGTATATAATTATTAATTTTTTTACTACATATATAGTTTATCAAATTATGATATAATATTTTTATCATGACAAAATAAGCGAGATCACTTTTTTATATATCTTTTTATTAAAATCTTATTTATTCGGATATTACCATGTCTATTAAAAAATATTTAATTTATTTAAGATGAGAAAAGTTCTATGTTCAATTTACTTTTGCCTAGCACTCTAATTTTCTAGCTTAAACAATGAATTCTTTTAGTTGGAATTCAGAACATTTGGTTCTTCCAGATAAAATTGTATAACAAATAATATATATCATAAAAGTTATATATATATTTAGATGGCGTAATAATAACATTCAATGAGTTATACAGTGAGGTAGATATCCTTAATGATTCTAAATTAATATATATAGATATATAAAAAGTTATTTTAACAGCTATAAGAATTATGTAATTTTAGCAAATACTTCCGATTCCTGCAACCCAAATGATACTCTAGCCAGATAGTCTATTTTGGAAAAAGAAGAACAATTCAAGAAAATTGAGAAGAGAAAAGCAAGTCTACCTGGAAAATTGGACACTCTTAAGTCTAAGTCTTGTTTGAGCGAAAACCAAGGGAAAAAAAGGATCATATTCACATTTTTATTCTACCTAAAAATACGTACTAATTATTTAATTATAACTTTATCTCATATTGTTTATAGTTTATACTTTTCCCTAGAAAACTATTTAATACTAATTACTATGCAATAAAGTTAGAGAGAACCTAATAACTACTTCTGACATCTTAATCTAATTTCAATTCTTATTTAAATTTAAAATTTTCGAAGTTCTTTTTTTTTCCATCCTCACTCCAATCAATATTTTCACGATTAAATCACTTTTTTTTTTTTATTGTATAGGCGAGATTAAATCACCTTTTTTTTTTTTGTTTTTTATAGGCGAGTTTAGCTGTTTGCTTGGTTTAATTAATTTTGGTCTTCAATAACTCTCTCTCCCTCTCTCTTATTTTAACTCTTAGAAAATAATATTTTATGGTAATTGTTGAATAAGTTTTATATTTTTTATAATTGTTCCCGAAAATAGATTCATTGCGATTAAAATAATCTAACTTCCACCTTGTAAATCTTCGACCTTTAATGACTAAAACTAACTATTTCGTAAAGATCTAAAAGTTGTGATAAAATACCTTCGACTGACACCTCTTTCCCAACAAGTTCAATCTCCGTTGTGATGGGGGGAAGTTTAAATTTAGTCCACAATCATTTTAACTATATATGAATTGCACATTTGAAAATTAAACAACATGCACTTAGTTATCTGACGCCTGTAGATCAAGGGATAGAGTCGCACATCATGTTTGCTTTTTGTCTGTTATTTTCAGGAGGAACAATGGAACATGGATATTGATCCGGCCCGAAAATGGTTCAGCTGAGTTGGAGGTCTAGGTGGCAATCTCGGGTCAATCAGTCAAGAATTTGTAACGTGGACTCTTTTATCGATCTGAAAACACTTAAGCAAACGTGAGCTCAAAGGCCAAATTGGGGACTTGGGGTTGGACCCAAGTTTGGCACTCCGACGCTCAAGTCAGTGGGAGACTCTTAGAAAGAGAAATAAATGCTGGAGAAGCGAAATAAATGCTCTTAAATTGCTTACCAACTACTGTTCAAGACTTGGGTATTTATAGTCAGGAGCATTTAACACAATAGTGCGTGTACCGCGACTATGCATTAAATGCTCTGCAGTCGATCGGTTCGTTTGTCGGACGCCTGAGCGGGTGCCTTGGGATCGAGTGTACTTAGTTTCCCTTTTGGGCGTAGACATGTGCTGGAAGCATTAAATGCACTGTAGCGAGTCTAGCCGTGGTGAATCAGGGAGTTACACGTGTCCCGACAGAGATGTTTTATGGCATCTTGTCGCCAGGTGACGTAGGATCTCGATCCGAGAGATCGAGATCAAGCAAATATTGATGAAGGATGCCCGTGACAGAGAACCCGTTAGTGGGGTCGAGTTCGACCCCAACCCTGGTGCGGGATAAGGACGCTTCATACGTGGCTCCCATGCGGGAATAAGGACGGGATCAAGTGTGATTCGTTGCGGCAAACGGGGTCGAAGCCGGTCCCTTGAGGCAAAGGGGCCGGATCGATCCGATTGGAGGAGAACGGATCGAAATCGATCCGCTTGGAGGTAAAGGGATCGATCGACCCCTTGGCGCAAGTGATCGGATCGACCCATTGGCGCAACGGATCGGATCGATCGGTTTGGCATGGGGTCGGGTTCGATCCCCTTGGTCCTTAGGGATCGAATCGATCGGTCCGGCTTCGATCCTTTGGGTTCGTGAGGCCTAAGGACCTGGGCCCGCTTGAGTGGCGAGATGCCCACATGGCTTCCTCTAGGGCGTGCAATATCAGATATCCTGATTATATTTATAATGTCGTTGCAACTAAAATTAATAGATCTGTTTACTAAAATCTAGTGGATTTGGTTCATATTCATGAAAAGCCGGGGTTTATTGTTTTATTTGAAAGTCTACTAAAATCTCATAGTCTTAATACTTAAATCATGAGATTTTGTTGTAACTGTAAGATCTAAGTGACGGTCAAAAATCAAAAATAATATTTAAATAAAAAATTCTTTGAAAAGTACTATTTTATTTTATAAGAATTAAAGAAATGTTATAAAACGCCATTGTGTTTGGCGACTTTCCAAAATTGATAGACTGTAAGTTTTTCTAGATTGATAAATTATAACAGTTGATACAATAGTTTCTAGAAATTATATTTCTAACCCAAAACCTTTTTATAAAAAGATCTATATATTTTCTAAAAATATCAGATAGACCCCTAAATTTTTGTTATATTTAAAATAAATTGTAATGGACAAAACGTCAACATACCCCCTGTATAGATGGTATCAGAGCCTAGAAGACGATGTCTTTTGGGATAAAAAATATAAAATGTTGATAAAAATAATTATAGATACAATGTATAAATTATTTGAAATAGGAATTATTATATGGTTTCAAATTCTAGATGAAGATAAAAGACTAGATGATTTAGAAAATGAATTAAATTATCTAGATATAGACGGATATTATACGGATGTATCCTATGATAATACAGATTGGCAATATCCTTCTTCTTAATATGAGAATTTTAAATAAACGCGAGTTAGCTAATTTATATAATTTTTATAATGATATGCTAAATATTTTCTAAAAATGAATAAATTAAATCCTTCCAATTACTATAAAAAGAAGATAAGGAATTTTAGAATAAAAAGAAATTATTATTCAAATCTCCTTTCTATATGAATCGTTATTGGAAAGATTGGATTAACAATATAAATAAAATATTAGAATTGGACACTAAAATAGACAAATTAAGAGATGAAATAAAAACTTCAGTGGATAAAGAACTTTGTAATAAAAATAAAAATGAAATAAAGAAGCTAAAAAATCTATTAAAGAAGGAAAAAAATAAGGCTTTATTAAATAGAATAAAAGCTGGAAAAATATGGAAACGATAGATATAAACCTTCAATCTATAATAGAATCTGTTAATAGAATCAAAGAAGAAATGTTAAATCTTCAAGATTCTATAAGAGAATTAAAGAATGAAGTTCAATTAAATAGAATTAATATGAAGCAGCTTGAAATAGCTATTAAAGAAAAAGAAAAAAGATCAAAGACTGAAAAATTAAAAGATATAGAAAAGGAAATAAAAACTCCTTTCAAAGTAATAAATTTAGAAAAGACCAAACCATATGAAAAAGGCTCTTTTGATGATTATATGTTAAATACTATAGTTCCGAAAATGCTAAAAGAACAAGAAGAGAGTTTTAAAAAAGCTCTTGAAAGACTTAAAGCTAAAGGAACTAATATAGAAAATGAAAATAAACAAGAAGAAAATCAAAATCAAATATATACATGAATGAAATAAATGATTTAATAGAAGATTTTGAAAAAATAAATTTGGAAGATATAGTAGAATACGAAGTAAGAATGAATAACGCAGGTTCTTCGGGAACTAAAAGAGAAGATGGATCAACATTAGAAGATCCAGATGAATCTATGGGATCCAACGAACCAAAAAGTTATCCAACATATTTTAACACAAAGAAAAATAAACATCAAGATAAGAAAAATAAAGGCTATAACTCTAAATATCAACTAAATGATGATTATTCAGAACCTATAAATGTAAATGGAAGTAAATTAAATTTAAATAATAAGAGAGATAAAAGAAAAGCTCTAGCCAAATGGATAAATGATATGATTGCATATTTCCTAAACCAAGATGAAATATACGCTACAGCAACTAGAAGAACAGAATATATAATATCTACATTTGATGGAATTATAAACAGTTGGTGGAAAGGAATTTCTTCTGACGTACAAGGAATAATGAGAACTGAAACAGAAACTGGTTTTGATAAAGATATTAGAACCGGAATAGAACGAATGGCATACTATATAGCTGATGAATTTTTAGGAGAACCCTGGATAAATGATGCCGAAAAAGAATATTTAAAAGAAAAAGAAGAAGCTAGAAATGATCTTATAAATCTTTCTGTATGCTCTATGAAATTCCTTAGAAATTATATAGAAGAATTTTGTGACTATTATTATAGACAATATTGGAATGGAGAGTCACAAGACATATATCTCAAAATGTTCTATTCGAAACTCCCAAATCCATGGAATACACATATAAATAAAGTTTGGGAAAAAGAAAAGGTAAATGTAAGTAATAATTTAGGCGGAAGAATAAGAGTTTTAATAAATGAATTAAAAAGGCTATGTTATGAACAAGATTTATACAAAAAATCTAGAAAAATTTCTGGACTTTATTGTTCAAAATTAGAGATGCCTACCCAATGGGGTTGTGTAGAGAAAAACAAAAATAAACCTTATAGAAAGAGAAAATTCAAGAGGAACAGATACAAAAAATATAAGAAGTTTGATAGAAAAAATATAAAACCTAAAAGAAGATTTTTTAAGAGAAAAGGAAAACCAAATAAAAAACCTACAAAATGCCAATGCTGGAATTGTGGTGAAGAAGGTCATAAATCACCAGAATGTCCTAAACCTAAGAAGGTAAGAACGATAGAAGGTGAATTTATAGAAATAAAAGACGAACTAGAAGAAGTTTCAGATATAGAAAATTATATAGGAAATGAAATATATGTTGAAATAAGTTCTTCAGAAAATTCTGAACTAGAATCTGAATCTGATTAAATGAATTCTGAAATACAGAATTATAACGAAGAAGAAATAATAGAAGAAGAGAGTACAGCAGGATATGCTAAAAGAATAACTTTTAGTCAAGAAACACTTGACAAAATAAAAAACTTAAAGTTAAGTGCCGCAAATCCAACAAATAATATATTCACTGGATTGGCTAATTTAGTAAAAAGAAATAAGATAAACATCTATGACTATCACGAGGTAGAAAAAGCTATAAGCATAGAAAATACCTCAGGAAAGGTCAAGATAAGTCTTATAACAAAAGGAATCGCTAATAATGCTATAAATAAAGTGAAAAAATCTCTTAGACCAAAAATACAATATATATATTTGGGAAGAGTACAATTTCTAGTTAAATCTCTATTCAGAGAATGTATAGATAGTCCATTAGTTCTATCTTTACATGATCAAAGATTTAGAGATGCTAAAACTAGTCATTTGGGAACAATAGAAGGAAACTTGTTTTATAAGCAATTTCTTTTTGATGTTTTCCCGAAATATAGTATCAATTTACAAGATGAAAACATAGATGAAGTCTTAACTTTACATTATAAATTTCTAAAAGATATTGGTTTAAAAGATGATAGTAAGGCTTTCACTATTTACTATAGAGCACTTTATGTGTTGAGTAATAGTAATTATGGTAGAACTTATCAAAATGAACCATACTTAAAAATAGATGAAGAATGTAAAGATATAGCTAAAGCAAAATTACCTCTATTAGAAGAAATACAAGAAATAGAACCATACCAAATAGAAATTAATAATAAACCAGAAATGGAAAATAGATTATTACCTTCTAGTTTAAGTTTCCAAGGAAACAGATTATTAGGAGAAAGTTCTAAATATTCTCTTACTGGAGAAAGTTCTGGTATAAAAATAGAAAGAAAGTTAACTGTTAATAAATCTCTAAAATATACAAATTCAATGATTATAGAAGGAGAATATTTTAATGGAACTGATAGAATATTTGGACCTAAAATATTGATAGACACATGAGCTAGTGTTAATCGTTTTGCTCAAGTAAAAAATAAAGGACTTATAGGAATGATTACTAGCCTACCAATCCAATATACAACCTTTGATGGATTTAAGGCAATGTGTAATCAAGAGTTATATGTCCCAATTACTATACAAGGAATAAAATTAAAAGTTAAATGTTGTATAGATCCCTACATGAATGAAGAATTCTTTGAAATAATTCTAGGAAATGAATTTCTCAATAATTGTGAATATTACAAAATAGAAAAGAATGGAGTTACACTCCAAATACAAGAAAATAAAATATTATGTCCTAAATATGAAAGGAATTAATTTTCCTTTAAGTGTTTTTATACAATTAACACTTTTAAAAGGAAATATAACAACATGTGCTTTGATAGATACGGGATCAGAAATAACAATATTTAAAACATTCTTAATTAAAGAATGGAAATCAGATAGCAATATAAGAATTAAAGGAATAACGGGACAATCTCAAGCTATTAATAAAGTAGCTAAAGATATAGAAATAATACTTGGAAGTAAGATAATTCTTATTAAACAAGTATATGAATACAATTATTTAGAAGCAGATATATTATTAGGGAATGATTTCCTCGAACAATTTCAATTCTATATACAAAATGTATATATGGTCACACTAAAAACATCATGTAGACATCTTCTTAAAATACCGAGAGTTAATAAACCATTCAGAGCTCAGCCTGCTGAGCGTGGTGGACGACAGGTGTTTGAGAAAATTTCAATACAGATAAATACCATTTCTATAAAGAAGATAAACTTAGATGTTATCAAAAAGAAAATAGAAGAAAACTATAATAATAATCCATTAGCTTTTTGGAAAGAAAGTCATCCCAAAGCTAAAATAGAATTAACTGAAAATGTAATTATAAAAGAAAAACCTATGTTATACACTATTGAAGAAAGAGAAGAATTTAAAAAACAAATAGAAGAATTAGTAAATAAAAAACTCATTCGAAAGAGCTTCAGTCCTTTCTCTAGTCCTGCTTTTATGGTTATGAATGAAGCAGAAAAGAAAAGGAATAAAGCTAGAATGGTAATAAATTTTAAAAGGTTAAATTATTTTACTAAAACTGATAGTTATCCTTTACCAAATAAAGAAGTTATCATAAATCTAGTCAAAAACAAGTCTTTCTATTCTAAATTTGATTGCACCTCAGGATTTTGGCAAATAAAAATGGAAGAAGATAGTATTCAATACACTGCATTCAGTGCTCCTCAAGGACATTACGAATGGCTTGTAATGCCTTTTGGGCTAAAAAATGCTCCTTCAATATACCAAAGGAAAATGGATAATATCTTTTCAAAATACCATAAATTTATGATAGTATATATAGATGATATCTTAATCTCTTCAGACACAGAAGAAGATCATAGAAAACATCTTTTACTATTTGCAAAAATTTGTAAAGAAAATGGAATAGCTCTCTCTGAGAGAAAAGCCATAATAGAGAAAAAAGAAATAGAATTCTTAGGGTTAAAATTGAGTGCTGCCGGAATAAAATTGCAACCTCATATTTCCCGAAAAATCTTAGAATTTCCAGACAAACTAGACAATAGAAATCAAATAGAAAGGTTTCTAGGATGCTTAAACTATGCTGAAGGATTTATTCCAGATTTAGCAAAGAAAAAACATGAAATACAAAAATTGCTTAGGAAAAATAATACTAAAGGATGAAATTCTAGACATACAGACATAGTTATTAATCTTAAAGAAGAATGTAAAACATTACCAGAATTAAGACTACCTGAAGATAAAGACAATCTTATTGTTCAAACAGACGCATCTGATTTATATTGGTCTGCAATTCTAAAAACTGATCTAAATGAAATTTGTAGATATACCAGTGGAACTTTCAGTCAAGCTGAAGTAAATTATACAACACATGAAAAGGAACTACTTGGTATAATAAGAGGAATTGAAAGGTTTTCTCTTTTCCTTTTACAAAAACCTTTTGAAGTTCATACAGATAATACTCAAATTCAGAGTTTAATTCAAAATAAACTTCCAAATAAACCTCAATATAGGAGACTACATCGTTGGCAAGTTTTCTTGTCACATTATAATTTTAAAATTAAACATATTAGAGGAATTGATAATTTCTTAACAGATTTCCTTTCTCGAAATGTTGAATATGGTCTTGACTAAAGGCGAGTATATGCGTCTACATATACCTAGTCCATCTCAAACGGTAGATGGTAAAGACATTATCAAATCCGTTAATGGGTGATGATTTCCCAAAAATCATATTGAGACGAGTATATGCGTATACATATACCTAGTCCATCTCAAACGGTAGATGGTAAAGACGATAACAAATCCGTTGAAGGGTGGTGATTTCCCAAAAATCACTTCAAGACTAACAAAGTTTTAATTCTTCTTCATTTTGCAGGATGAAGGACATACAGGAACTAGCCGAAATAAAGACAGAGGTTGATACATTAAGAGTAATCTCTCTTGATATAAATGAAGCACTTAATATCTTTGAAGACTCCATACAAGACAGTCTTAAAGTTTTATCTGATCTTGTCATAGAAAATGCTAACAGAATGGATAATTTATATAAAAGAATTGAAAAATTAGAGAATGATAAAGAAAAGGCAGAGTGTTCAAGCAGCAAAAAGCCAGAAATGCCTGTGAAAATAGAGAAAGAAAATAAGAAAAAAGAGATAGAAGTCGAGGAAAAGAAAAAGACATCCTCTATAAGAACAATAAAAATAGAACCACTTCAAAAATCTGGTTCTTTCAAGACTGTTCAAATAAATGGTGAATATATACCAAAACACTCTTATGATAAAGAATATAAAAGAATGTTTGATCTGGCATACAACTATCCAGATTGTGATGAAATCTTTTATTCAAGTGGAAACACAATATACCCTAGATTAACTGCTATCAATGGGGCTGATCCAAACCAAGTTTTAAAACTTGCAGAGTTTGGTTTTCTTGATTTGATATACCTTAGCAAAGATCAAAAAGAAATAAGTGGATTTAAGGATACATTCAAGTCCAAAGTTTCCCAATTTGCTAAAGGAAGACAATGCGTTTTGAAGTTTTACACCATATCTCCAGAATTAGATGGAAATAGATGGTATGAGTCACTTCATATTGTCTCAATAAATCCATTATATAGCAACGTCAGCTTGGAAGTTGGAAGAAAAAGTTTCAAGGCTGCAATATATTCCCCGGAATGGGTTGTTACAAGAAGAGCTCTTGGGATAAAAGCCATACAAAGTATCTCCGAGAATCTTCTGAATAAAGGTTTTCAAACCATCTTTGCTGCGGGTAACTGGTTATTAGTTATTAAAGGCTCTCCAAATGATCCAAGATCTGGATTGCTAGAAGAATACTACAGGTGCCTTGTTACCCATAGAACTATTTGCTCTACTGCTACCAGACAAGAGGCATGCAAATTGATTGGGTGCCATACAGAAATTAGGATGTGACAGCATAAAGAGAAAAGTCCAATAGAGAGACGTAAGCAATGACGTCTGCAACTAATAGAGAGACGTAAGCAATGACGTCTGTAAACTGCCGGCAGAATCTCAACCGTTGAAGAAAAAGATAAACCTGATGGATACAAATAAAAATTAGGATTTCCTTATCTGAAGGAATCTTATCTCTTTACGAGTTTTAGAGTTCTATAAATTGATCGAGTCTGTAATAGAAAAGATCATCGAAAATCAGAGAGTCAAGAGTGAGAAAAAATATCTGTGAGAATTGTAATCCGAGTGTTTATCTTTTGTACTGAGTATGGAAAAATAAACCCTTAAAGGGGAAATAAAATCCTTTCTTTCATAAATTACGAGTCTTATTTTGTTTTGAGCTTATTACATCTCTTTACTCCTTTTTATCCTTTCCAAAAAGATATCTGGTTCCGATAAGCCGTAGTGAATTTTCCGTTGGAGATCGAAGCTTGTTTCCGTTGATGTCCATATAGGCAGGAGGCCGTCAGGACTGTTGGAAGGTTGAGCTGATCAAGGAAGAAGAAGACGAGTCTTAGAAGAATCCGATAGATCTTTATAGAAGACGAAGGAGATAAAGAAAGGTAATAAACTTTACTCAAAATATTTTGCGAATTATGATTTCAGAATGGATTTTAGAGTACTTTTGTTAAAATAAATTATTGATGAATTTTGTTATTAAATCTGGTTATTTCATATATAACCCCTTGCTCATAATCATAAATTGCATAAACGTGAATGTTAATCTGGATGATAACTTCAGAGAAGGATTAAACCTTGCTTATAAATTTGGCAAGTGCTTTGATGAAGGTACATCTAATAAACATTTTAGACAAATGATAAAACAAATTCTAAAATGAGATCTTTAGTACAAGAACACGCAGATAAACATAAAATTAAATAAGAAGATTGTGAGATAAACTGCAGAAAGACTAATAAAAAATTAAATTTCATAAATAAAATAATTTTTGCTATAGAACAAATCTACGAACAAGAAGAATCTTCAGATTCATAAAAAATAAAATGAATTCTAGAGAAATAAAAGCAGATATAAAAAGGTTAGGATTAAGACTAAAATCTATAATATCTAGATTTACAAGTTCATGGATTATGATGAAGATTTTCAAGATGCTTGATGAAGAAAATAAATTATCAGAAGATGCAAAAGAAGAATATAAACAAGTTAAAACAATAAACAAAAAGCTAGTTAAGAAAATATATCAAAGAGAAATAAATGGTTAAAAATGGATCTATATGAAAGACAAATGAATAAATATCAGAGAATAAAAACAAAAGAAGCTATAAATTATAACAAAGAAAAATTAAAAAATATTAATAACCAATTTCAAAAGAATATACATGAAAATATATTAGAAAATTTGAGAGTAAAACAACAATATCTTATAAATGATATAAAAATTTCTAAAGATATGTTATTACGATTGGAAGATGGTAATAATATGTTAAAAAGACAAAATAAAGAAATAAAATGGTCGATGAAAAATATACCGCGATATAATTTAATTGATAAACAAATATTAGAAGATAATAATGAAATGATAGAATGGTACAATAATAAAATAAGAATAATTCATGTGCTTTTATCAGCTTAATAAGTTTAATTATGAATACTAAAAATATGGGAAAAAGTTTAGAAACAACTTTACAAAAAGAAGAAATTTATAAGAAAAATTACGAATGAACATTAAATAAAATTGTAATAAATAAAGATACAATTTTACAAGGTATAAAGGAACAAGAAAAAATAATAAACAATATGAATAACAAGTTTGTAGGAAAAATACATGAAAGAGAAGTTAATGGACCAAATTGAAACTATTTGGGTCTTTATGAAATTAAAATCTAACTATATATACTTTTTAAAATATCTCAAAAGTTTTGGGGTTAAAACTATAAATAAAATAAAAGTCTAGGACAATAAAGCAAAATAGTGCTATTTTGTCTTTTTAATAAACACCAACCTCTATGGCAATTTATAATAAAAAATGAAACTTTTTTATAAAAATACTATTGTATAAAGAATATAAAAATTAAATAATATTTTGAGAAAAAGCCCTCTAAGTGACAAAGAACCATCATTTTTGTGATCACGTAATCGGTAATTCCAATAAATCAATAGCAAACGTTACAGAAGCTGAAAAAGATAGCACATATATCGAAGTCGCATATATCTAGTTGTTTGTCTTAATTTGAATTTACCAGAAAATTATAGTCCAGACCCGTTTGATCAAACCAAGTCACGATAAATTTTCTAGTCTAGATAAAAGAACACAACAAACATAAAATATCATGAGCTTATTTTAGCGATTAACTCAAACTAAATCAGAATTACCAATGTAAAGGTGTATTTGAGGATTTCTTAAGTCACTCCCCGTTGTAGGTAATGATCCCACCAATTGGGTTTGTGAATAAGAGAACAAAATCACATTAAAAAGATTAATTAAATAATTAACACATTCAAAAAAGGAATTAAACGATTATATAGATTGAGCTAATTCAAGGATTAAAAAAAGTAGTTATATTTTGTACCAAGTACAAGGCTTACGAGCAATAAAACGTGTCAATATATATCAAAATCATTAAAATATTTATTTTGAATTTACAAGTTTTCACTATGTCCAAATATTAATTTAACATATTTCACAATGACCGGTAGAATTTTTAAAAACTTTTTTGGACAAATAATTACGATAGAGGGGTCCATTGCATAGAAATTATCCCATGTAAACTCTGAAATCTGAAATAAAATACAAACAGGCAAAATCCATTAAGGCAAAACCAAGTACGAGTGGAATAGAAGTTTGTTCTAAGCAATGCATCTCACAACTTTCAATCTCTCATTATTGATCCTAGTAAGCAAGTAGAGCTTAATTGAATAGAAGAATTTGGAAAAAATAGGAGTAAAGTTTCATACCATTCTCCCCTGGCTTTAACCTGCTGCCCGGAAGTTTACAGAAAGTATTTCCAATTTGCAACAGAATGATTATGCTCTCGCACCTATAAGTTCAAAGAAATATTATATGGGCAGATATCAGTAATGTTAGTTACAATCACACTGAACATTATAAGAAGAGGGAGTCAACTACAACTAAGGATTACATTAGAATGCTGTCACAGCCCTAACACCAGTAGGATTCAGAAAGGAATTGAATATATGTTAGTGGCAGAAACCGAAGTTCAAAAATGAGGTTTCTGCAAGAACAAATATTATCACACCAAACATTACTAGGCAATCGAATACTTCATTCTGTCCATATTAATCAAATTTTCACTTCAAAGACTTATAAATTATAAGCTCAACTGAAAAGGAAAATGCAAGGGATCTAGTATTCATTTATTTTGCTCTTCATTTCGACTAGACAATATTCAGTCTTATGCCTAAATGGACAAAAAAGAAATATTTTCAAGAGAGCAACAACATTAGGTAACATCCAATAGGTAAAAGGGGGTCTTTAGAAATTAGGGACCGAATAAAAAATAAAATTGATGATAAAAACATGAACGAAAATTGCCAAATTTAAAGAATAACATAAAAGGCATACCAACAAAATCCCCTCCACGCTGGTCCTCATACCTTCCTTCATGTAGCTGCAATTCAAAAACCCACATAAAATCAAACCCAAAATTCAACAAATTTCAAACGATCCACCGATAAACCCTAGAAAATTAACTGAGCCCTTGATCCAGGGTTTGACATCTACAATAACATACAAACTCAAACCAAAACAAACAATATCAGCAAGTGCCAAACAAAAAAACATAAAATTAAAAGAAATGGACGCACTTGACTTTCATGCGGGTAAGGCGATCGGCGACGGAGGTATCTTTCTCCATTTTGGGCTCTTTGGTGCCGAAAGTGTAGCTTGAAAGTGGGTACGTGTTTACCACCTGCGATGTCACCATTCTCTCCTTCTCTCACTATAATTCCCTGTGTTCTTTGCTTGATTTGCAGCAAATTGGAACGAAGAAACTTTCTTCTCTCTGGTCTCCGGAGCTCAGAAGCGGCCGAGCGGGAAGCAAAGAAATAATTTGAGGATGACTTTATTGTGTGATTGGGCCTTCCGAAGAACAGTAACGCGAGTTTAGTTTCAACTGGAAGAACCGAATGGAAGGAACAGGAGAGAAACCACGTTTTGTTTTGCTTATAAAGAACAGGACTAAGACCGTCTGTCTTAGGGTCAGATTGGGTTGCGGATATGGCCCAAAAGATAGTTGGGCTGCTCCTTTAGTGCAAATAATATTCACCGAGTAATTTCCGTACACTCGTTGCGTGTGCGAATATAAAAATATATTATTTAAATATTTAAAATTAATTTTTTTATTAATATATATTTTATAATTATTTTAAATATATTATTAAACTATCATAAATAAATAAATCAAATTAAAAATAATACACTAAACAAAACTATCTTTAATAAAAGATAAGAATTGTATAGGTAAAAAAGAAAAACAATTAAAATGAGATGAGGAAAAGGATGAATCAAAAAATAGTATTAGAGTGATAATATATATATATAAGAAAAACTCAAAAAATCTAAACTTAATATAATAGCTAGTATAGATATTGATGCTTATATTTGTGGATGTTTGCGAATTACAATATTATAACATTGCTAAACTCTATATATGTATAATCAAATCCTTGTCTTTTTACCTATTTATAGTGCAAAATTACCCGTGAGCTCCTTACATTAATATATTTGATATCTAATCAAACAATTAAACTTATACCTATGCAATTTATACATAAAACATATTTTTCTCTCACCAAGGACACTCGCCAACAGAGCCGCTTTCTCCCACTTCTCCCGGGCGAACTAGAGTTCTCCAAGTCGCTCCGAACTAAACTTTGGGGGTGAGCCCTTGATGAGACTTTAAGTATGATTCCAATACTATCACTACTTTGTGAAGATCTAGTACTTCCACTGTGTTATACACCTTTAAAAAGTTAAATATTTTAGGAACTTAGGAACGGAAAGTTTGGAATGGGTTTTAGATTGAAAAATATGTTTTCTGGAGATATAAATATATATATTTTAAGTGGTTTTAGTATTTCCCCAATTATAGATTTCCAACGTAATGACTATTTATAATCAGTTTATATTACCTGGTGCTTTCGATCTATGTACGTTTGTCCTTAAATCAAGTCTCAGAAGTAGCAAATATGCTCACACCGCCAACCCCACAAAATATATGATATTATTAATTGGAAAACAAAGCTTACAAAACTACAAGATACAAAACACACTACAAAGAACAACTAAAAACAATACTGCATACTGTAAACCCTTATAACACAGTTGATTAGATATCAGTTATAGGGATGCAAACGTGTCGGGTCGAACCCGAAGCAAACCATATCATTGTGAATGTAAACTCATGAACACGGCTTATAAGCCCAGCATTTTGCACGTCATGTCTTCGGCAAACTGGAAAAAAGCAAGCCTCCAGCTCCTTTTGAGGACCAGAAACCCAATGATCCCCCAAAATCCAGTGGCGAAACCACTTGCAATTATTCCATATAAGATTATTTGCTCATTTTTGTCATCTTCATCCACTGCTTCATTATTTTCATCAATATTGGGGGACTTTGATGCTCCATCATCTTGGCATTTCTTTGGCAATGGAGCTCCACAGAGTTCAGGATTGCCCGTGTAAATTGATGGGTCATCAAGAGTTTGGAAATGACTCCCTGTCGGAATCGGCCCCGACAGATGGTTGTGGGACAAGTTCAAATATGCCAGAGTATCCAAATCCGACAAACTCCATGGAATTGCTCCATGTAGATTGTTGCTAGAAAGATCAAGAGACTCCAAACATTTCAAATCTCCAATATTTGTAGGAATTTCTCCTACGAGGCGATTGTGTGACAAGTTGAGACCATTCAATCCAGAAAGATTAGTGAGCTCCCAAGGAATTTCTCCCACCAGATTATTACTTGAAAGATCCAAATTAACTAGGTAGTCTAATGTATTGGTGTACTCCAGCTCTATTCCTTTCATCACTTGTTTCAAATCCACCATACCCACAGGCGGAGACCGAGATGGAGGAGGATACAAGCGACGCCGAGAATAGGAGATCGAAGGACCAGGCATATTGGCATTTGTTTCGATCATGCTTAAAAAATTTCCAAAGCAATGTGAGATGTTTCCTGCCAACTTATTGTTTGAAAGGTCCATTACCATAAGATTGGACAATTGGCAAAAAGTAGAAGGAATCACACCATAGAACTCATTTTTCACTAGCCTGATAGCATGCAGATTAGGCAAATGCGTGCCAATCCAATCAGGCAAATTTCCAGATAACATGTTTTCTCCAACATCTAACACCGTCAAATGTGTGCAATTCTTCAGAGTAGAGGGAAGTGACCCTGTTAAACTGTTATTACTCAAGTCTAACCAACCCAACGAGCTAGCTTCTCCAATGGAGTTTGGAATGACCCCTGAAAGCTCATTAGATGACAATCTCAACAGCCTTAAATTCGGTAAGGCCATCAAACAATATGGAATATTACTGGAAAATTGGTTTCCAGAGAGATCTAGAAGAGATAGAAATTTTAGTTTGCATAATGAATCGGGTATTGAACCATTCATAATATTATTAGATAGACTCAAGGAATACAAGTTGAAACCTAAATCGGGTATTGGTCCCCCAATATGGTTCTGAGAAAGATATAATTCTTTCAAGTCAGGAGGAAGCTTTGGTATTAAACCATTGATCTTGTTGTGGGACATATCTAAGAGTTTCAAGTTGGGAGGGAGCTTTGGTATTGGACTAGTTATCAGATTGTAAGACAAAATTATAGCTGTTAAATTGAAGTAATGTAGCCATTGTGGAAGAGATCCGGAAATGCTACAATTCGACAGAAAAAGTGTCTCAAGTGCCTTTTGGGTTCGAAGCCATTGAGGAAATTGACCATCTCCAATTGTGCAAGATGACAAATCAAGCACTTTCAGTTGAAAAGGAGGCACCCAATCAAACGACACACTCAAATTAATGGAGTCTGCCCAAAGCTCTTGTAACTTTGAGAGCTTAGCAAAGTGAAGCTCAGAAAGTATTGTGCCACTAAAGGAATTACTGGATATATCAATCTTCTCAAGATCTGACAATTGCCCTAAAGAAATTGGAATTTCCCCACTCAGATGATTATCTCCGAGCCACAAATATCTCAAGGTTCTCAATTTCCCTATAGAAGTTGGAATAGGTCCGTCGAATTGGTTACCACTCAGAACAAGTGTCTCCAATTTATGAGTCCAGCAATATCTCATGGATAAGTTTCTAAAGAGTATTGTTGATAACTCCCCGTAAAAGTAATTTTCAGCCAATATCAACAACTTTAAGTGACATTTATCCAAAAGAAATTCAGAGATCCAATCTGCCTTATGGTGATGTAAGTTATAAGAAAGATCGAGATGGACAAGATTTCTCAATCTAAGAAGGGCATGAGGGCTAGAAGAGTTATAATAATTATAAGGAAGCTCAAGGACTCTGATTGATGTCATATTATGGAGAAAGCAGGGGAATTCCCCATGAAATGAATTGTAACTCAAATCAAGGTGACGGATATTAGTAAGTGATGAAGAATTTACACAGGAATGAGGAAGTTGTGTGTTATCAAGTCGGGTTTGAGACAAACGCAAGACAAATAAAGAAGGAAGCATGTGGAAGAGTACCTCCGACAAATGTTTTGCTCGGCTCAGATCCACACCACCCATATCAAGATACTCCATGGATGAAAGATTTGAAGCCCACATGAGATCATCAACTAGCAGGTCTCTTCCTCCCCAACAAAGATCAAATACTCTCAAGCTCGAAAGGTTGCCAAGATTGTGTGGAACAACACCACTAAAATTTGCACGTGAGAGATTGAGATGATGTAGGTGCTTCATTGTTCCAAGAAAGGCAGGAATAGGGCTGCTCTGAAAGTCGTTCCAGCTCAAGTCTAGATGGGTCAGATACTTGAGTTCCAAAAGTGATGAATCAAGATGATTACTTGCCAACCAATTTTCATAACCCCTCTCAGAAATTGGGTGGGTATTTCTGAGATGAAGGCCGACAACATGACCAGTGTTGTCGTCACACTCCACACCTCTCCATGTGCAGCAATCTGTGTTGGTATGCCATGAAGACAATCTATTAAAAGGATCTTCAAAGCTTGCTTTCAGCTTTAGGAGCGCATTCCTCTCCCCTGAAATGCAACCAAAGCCAGTTGTGTTTGTTGAGAAACAAGTGCAAATTGCAAACCTCATAACTAACAAGATTGTTATGAAGTGCAAAATTGCATAGAAGTGATACAATTTTCCCATAGTATCGGATACAATAAATATAAACTGTATGAGAAAGTAATTTCTTTGGCTGGTGAAAGTAGTATATGTGTATCTAATTCCTAAGAAATATAGCCATATTTATAGAGGAAGGTTTCAGGGTTGTATATGCATCGCATATCTCAACCAATTAATTCCAGAACGTAATGGAGGTTGACTCGAGTAAACGCGGCCCTTTATGCATGCTTACAGCTTACTGACAATGCACCCAAGAAAGATATGACTTACAAATTTATCATTCTGTGTTACATTGGAATCCTCTCCTGTTCACGGGAAAGATATCTATTTTAAAAAAGAATTATTATTATATAATTTATCAGTTTTTCTACTCTGTACAGGTTGTTTTATTAAATATAATACTTTTATCATGTCAAAATTAGTGCGATCATTTTCACTTGTTTGTCTTTATTAAAGTATTATATATTTTGAATAATAAAATCATCTCTATTAAAATATTTAACTAGTTAAGATAAGAAAAGTTGTGTCCAATTTACTTTATGTTAACAACTATGATTTTCTCCTTTAAAAAAATAAAATATCTTGTCAGAATTTGTTATTGATAATTTATTTTTATTTAATTTAGTTAAATATTAAATTATTTATATAGATATTATTGGATTTCTATATATACACATAATGATATCATAAAAGATATTCTATTTTGAATTAAATAAATAACAATGATATCTATACGAAGATAAAATTGTATTACAAGTAATATATTTAATAAAAAAAATATGTATTTATTTAGGTGGCAAATAAAGATTCAATGGTTCTATTCACATATACATTTATTTGGATGTCAAGAGCTATAAATTATTATAATTTATATATCGAAAATGTAGTTTTATCAAATACTTCCAATTCAGGCTACCCAAGTGATACTCCAGCCAGAATAGTCTATTTTGGACAAATGAAGAGCTATACAAAAAAAACAAAAAAACAAAAAAAACCAAGACGCTCCTACGTACTATTGTTCGAAGGAAACGACATGTCAAAAAAGGATATTCACATATTTATTTCTATTTAAAAATACGGTGTGGGATGATTCATGCATATCTATTATGTGATCCACTTAATATGTGTGTTGATTATTTTAATTAATTATACAACACACAATTAAAATACAAAAAATTTGAGCCCATATAATATAAGGGTGATAAATACAAATATCTCCATGTTAATAAAGGGGAAAAACAATAAATGAAATAGAAAATTTTATGTGGTACAATTATCAATGAGTTTAAATGAATATTGTTATACGCGAAATCACAAGACACTGTTCTATGATAATTTTCTAATCCACTTTTACTATACGTAAATGTCTTATATATTTTCAATTGATTGATTGTTCTCGTTAAAATTTTTACCCATCACACGACAAGTGTAATAATCACATTCCTCGTTACATTAGTTTGAATGAGTCAAGAAGTTGTCATCAATTTAGTGAAAAAGGCGGACATTGTTGGCCATCCGTTGGAAAACATCATTCTTGATTGTCGAGAACTACTGCACAATCCGCAACTCATTCATGTTAACAGGGAAGGGACTCGGCTGGCGGAACAACTGGCGAGAAAGGAACACACATCTTAGGCATGTGCGATTTTAGTTCCAACTGGAAGAACCGAATGAATAGAAACTGGAGACAATTCTTCGTGTGTCTCGTTTGGGTCGGGGGATATGGCCCAAAAGACATTCGGCTCTGTTTGCGCAAGCCTTTAGTGCAAATAATATTAAATATTTGTGCTTAATTTTATTTTCTGGATTTTTACAAATTACAATATTATAAATGTTTGTTAATTACAACATAATATGTATATAAGTGCGTAGTTTTCAATTCTCAGATATTAAGTTTATGATAATTAAAATAATCAGTTAACTAAATTATTTAGGGAAAATTTCAAAAAACTAGTGAAATTATTTTTCATTCAAAAAATCAAATCCGTGACTTTTACCTATTTTTAGTACAAAATTACCCTTGATTACCTTACATTAATATTTTTAATATCTACTTGAACAATTAGGCTTATATACATATGCAATTTATATATAAAATATATTTTTATATCAAAATTAATTTGCGAAGATTGAGTACTTTGATCATTTTATGTACCTTTAACAATTGAGTATATTTTGAAAGACCAAAATTTTCAAAAAAATACTTTGATTCTTTAATGTATTGCCTCTAAAAATTTTAGAGAGCTATTGTTTAGAAAAGTTCAATTTCCTGGTCACACTAAAATAAATTTAGAACACTTAAACGCAAATTATGTTATTAGAAATATTAATGATCAATTTAATTTTTTAAATGTATAGTTGTCCTATTTCAAACTAAAGTTCAGTCGTTGGGTTTTTTGAGCGAAAAGTTGATGGAATGGGTTTTAAGATTGAAAAATATGTTGTGTTCTTTTGGACATATATATAACTTAAAGGGGATTTAAGTATTTCTTTAAAACTAATTATTTCCAAAGTACTGAAAACTAATTAAAATCTGAGGGAAAATTGGAATTTTAGTCTCATTGGATTCAAACCGTTGCAATAAAGGTCTCATTGGTTTGAAATATCCAAAACACATCCCATTGGATTCTAAAAAGTTGCAATAAAGGTCTCATTGGTTTAAAATTTCAAAATACATCCCATTTGATTCTAAAACATTGCAAGATTAGTCTCATATTGATCAACTAACAAAATAATTAGATGTTTCGTTAGTGTAAAATATTTTTTTTTTTTTTTTTTTTTTGGGAAATCACCATTTTTTTTTCTAAAATACTTTATTTTCACCCATATTTATTCAAATTTTTAATATTTTATTTTCCCCCATATTTTTCTCCTAATTTCCACCTCATTTATGTCATTTTATTAAATATTTTTTTAAAAAAAATTAATTATTTCCTTCCCTATATCTTTTGATTTCCACCAAAATTTTCTATTTTTTTATTATGAGTATTTTTTTTTTTAAATTTCTATAATGCACTATGGATTACAATGAAATAAATAACTCCTATTGTAAGTAATTCAAAAGGAGATTTTCATTTCTCACATCAAAAGTATCATATATATATATATATATAAATATGCCAAACAATGTTTTCATTTATAAGGGGGAAAAAGGTAATTTTTTTTAAAAAAGAACTCTTTAATAAAATGATAGAAAAATACTCTAAAATTAAAAATACTCATAACAAAAAAAAAAATAAATAAATAAATAAGTCCTCTAATGAGTAATCGAAAAGGAGATTTTCATTTCTTACTTAAAAAAAATCATATAAATGTGCCAAACAATATTTTTTATTTCCTCCCCTACAAATAAAAACATTGAAAATTTTGAAGTTCTTTTTAATTTTTATTAAGAGTAATGTAGAATTTGATAAAAAAAAAAAATACTCTTAATAAAAAGATAGAAAATTTTGATGGAAATCAAGAGATATGGGGGTGAAAATAATTAATTTTTTGAAAAAGAACTCCTTAATGAGACCGTAGAAATGGGGTGAAAAATAGGAGAAATGTGAATGAAAATAAAATATCGAAACTAAGAGAAATACGAGTGAAAATAAAATATTTTATAAAAAAAGGTTATTTCCCAATAAAATAAGCAAAAAAGATAGACACTAATGAAATAGGTAATTATTTTGTTAGTTGATCAAATATGGGACTAATCTTGCAATGTTTTAGAATCAAATGGGATGTATTTTGGAATTTTAAACCAATGGGACCTTTATTGCAACCTTTTAGAATCCAATGGGATGTGTTTTGGATATTTCAAACCAATGGGATCTTTATTGCAACGGTTTGAATCCAATGGGATTAAAATTGCAATTTTCCCAAAATCTGATCATGTTACTTGGAGATCTACACTATCGAGTACGTTCTTAAATAATAAGTCTCATAGTAGTAAATGTGCTCACACCGCCACCCACACAAAATATATGATATTATTAAGGGGAAAACAAAGATTATAAGAGTACAAGAAATCACACACTGCAAAGAAAAACGAAAACCATTACTAAACTTGTCAACTCTAACATAGTTTATTAGATACCTGTAATAGGTATACAAACGAGTTGAATCGAGCCCAACGCAAACCTTATCATTGCAAATGTCAACTCATGAACACAGTTTGTAAGCCCAAAATCTTGCGTACCATATGTCTTCGGCAAATTGGAAAAAAGCAAACCTCCAGCTCCTTTTGACGAGCAGAAACCCAATGAACCCCCAAAATCCGGTGGCGAAACCACTTGCAATAATTCCATAAAAGATTATCTTCTCATTTCTATCATCTTCATCTTCTGCTCCATTTTCATCAACTTTGGGGGACATTGATGCTCCATCATCATGACATTTCGTGGGCAATGGGGCTCCACAGAGTCCGGGATTACCCTCATAAATTGATGGATTATCGAGAGTTTGGAAGTGACGCCCTGTTGGAATCGGCCCTGACAAATGGTTGTGGGACAATTTCAAATATTGTAGAGAATCCAAATCAGACAAACTCCCTGGAATTGCTCCATGTAGATTGCTGCTGGAAAGATCTAGAGATTCTAAATGTTTCAAATCTCCAATGTTTGCAGGAATTTCTCCTACGAGATGATTGTGTAACAAATTAAGACCAATCAATACAGAAAGATTAGTCAGCTCCCAAGGAATTTCTCCCACCAGATTATTACTTGAAAGATCCAAATTAACTAGGTACGATAACATACTGGAGTACTCGTGCTCCACCCCTTTCATCACTTGGTTCAAAACCGCCGCGTCCGGTTGGAGTGGATTCCCAGAATAATGACGAAGCTGCATATTCTCATTTTCCTGAACCATACTTAACAAATTGCCAAAGTGATAACTCGTTAATTCATTATCTTTTTGATTGAATTATACCCCGAATTATGCTTGATTGATTATATCATGAAAGGAATTGATGCTTTGTTATTTATTTTGTAGATTCGGGGTTCGAACACGGAATTGGAGTGAATTTGATCGTTTTACGAAGATATTTGAGCGAACTGTAGCTGGACTTACTGTTTGTTGACTTGCTGCGCGAAGGACATGACTATTTGAACAATAATGAAGCAAGTTTGAAGTTATGAATTCATGCAGAATGTGGGTAGTCATTGTGTTCTAGGCTGACTTAGTTTTAATGGAATGGGGCAGCAACTATTGGAATTAATTGTGGGTTGTGCATGGAATAATCAAGAGCTAATAATTGTACATGTTGGGGATGGGCTTGGCGTGACTACATGGCTGATGGAGTATTATGCATGGAATTAAATTGAAGGCCAAATTGTGTTAGTTAGAATTGGGGTGCAGTCGTGGGCTTCGCAATTAATTTTTGACGTGGAGTTTTTATTCGTTTTGAGGGCCGTAAATTGTGGATTTAATGGTGGGCCAACCGTGTCTTGAATTTATTATAGAGGCCCAGCATTGGAATTAATCTTGGAGAAGCCCAATTTGGCGGAGCAATTGGCGACCACGAATGCACTAGCTTGGAGGACAAGAGTTTTATTCCTAATTGCATGGGGATTTGGAAGTGTTGGCATATATATATTGTGATTCGGAGACAGCAGAAAGGGAGTCACGTAACAAATTTGGGGAACAACTTGGGAGTGGAGACGCGAGCAACACGAAGCGACTTCGGGAGTTTTTCTTGTTTTTAATTTCTTTCTTCTTTAAACAATTTAGTTTATTTATGTTAAAGAATTCCCCTGTATTGTTTTTATGAATTTTAGTAGTTAAGTTTTTAATTATCTAGCTAGGGATTATAGATTCGATTTTGGATATTGTGAGACCTAAACGTTTTTACTAATTCATGGTTATTCAGGCATTTATCTTATCTCCGTGTTTCATGTTTATTGTGATTAGGCAATTTCGGGATAGTGCACGATCTCTAGGTTGTTTAAATTGCATATAGCCATTCATGATACTTGAAGTGCAGTAGAGTTTGATTGATAAATTGTGGTAAATTAGTGGCAGGGTCTTAGCGATAACATTCCTCGTTCACTAAGGGATTTGATAATCTAATTTAAATCTTGCGTGTGTCACGACTTGGTTAATTAGGGTTGGTGTTTTTATAGTTCTTAATGCTGCTAATTCATTAAATCCTGTCGAGTGTCTCCAGGGGTTGTGAATTCGTTAGGGAAGATAACTGTCGAGTGTCTCTAGGATATCCGATTAATTAAGTAAAAACGAGGTTGAGTCGAGTGTCTCTATCAACTATAGTCAATCTGTCTGAATAACTTGAACCTATCCTTGAGTCAATGATCAATATAACAATTCGAATCGAATATCCCTGGCTAGGTAATGTTTCCTCTGATTGATTTAATCCTACGTGATCTTACTTGTTTAGTTTTAGTTAGCTTTTAAATTCTTGTTATTTATTTTAATCGCATACTTAGGTTAGAATAATTCTAAAACTCCCCTTTTAATTGTTGCTTTTCGTGAATCCTTGGAATTGTTAGAAATAAATCAATCAGTCTCCGTGGATCGACCCTGTTTACACTATACTCTGTGTTTAGTTGTTGAATAGGAATTTCATTTATTTTTGGCGGATTCGACACCTGTCAAATTTTGGCGCCGTTGCCGGGGACTGTGTTTTTAATCGATTTTATTTCTTTTCATGAACAGGAGCATTCACGGAAAGGACGATCATCCAACAATGTTTGCGAATGCACAACAGTTCAACAATTATGCAAACATTCCACAACAGGTTAACGAGGTCAACTCTTCACCTTTTGATGAACTTAAGAACATGATAAGTGTTTTGGCTTCTAACCTTGGTGCAGGTGTACCCCAAGTAGCGAAGGTCTATCAATTGTGTGCGAGCACGTTGCATCCCACCGACGCGTGTCCATCCCTTCAAGAATCCCCTTTCGAAAATGTGGACCTATTCGGATATCAGCCTCCGATGTACAATCCATACTCCAACATGTACAATATCGGATGGTATGATCACCCCACTATGAGTTATGCACCGAATCCACCAAACTTCCAAAACTTCGTACCTACACCTACACCTCCACAACCCCAACAACCAATCCCTCAATCATACCCACCTTTCAACCCACAAGCCGATCAGATTGAAAACTTGGAGACCTCAGTTAAGAACTTGAAGACCCAATTGTGTCAAATTGCAGCCTCATTGAGTAGATTAGAGAATCAACGGAAACTTCAATCACAAACGGAGGATCAGAGGCGAAACGTGAGTGCAGTCACGGTCATAAGTGGTAAGGAACTGCCTCCCCCAGTGGAGAATACCAAAACTAGTCAGAACAGAGCAGAAACAGAACAGACAGTCGACTTGACCGTTAAGCGTGACCACCTCTTAGGGTCCAGTCACTACAGAGAGTCAGAAATTAAAGTCCAGCCTAAGCCATGGGTGGAACCACCTCCGTTTCCAGAGCGCCTGATCCAAGCAAGAAAAGAGAAGGAGGAGGACAGTATATTTGAGACCTTTCGGAAGGTTGAAGCCAATATTCCTTTGTTGGATGCAATCCAACGACTCCCACGACATGAGAAATATCTTAAGGAACTCTGCACCAACGAACGGAAACTAAAAGGTAATGAAATCCTAAGTGTTGGAGAGAATGTCTCAGCTGTTTTACAAAAGAAATTACCTCCTAAGTACGGAGACCAAGGTATGTTTTCAATTCCATGTAAAATTGGCAAGACTGAGATTAAGAAAACAATTTGTGATTTGAGTGCGCCCATTAATATTATGCCACTATCTGTTTATTCATCACTGAATCTTGGTCCTTTGAAAGATACAGGTATCATAATTCAGATGGTTGATCAATCTATTGTGTATCCAGATGGAGTGTTAGAGGACGTACTTGTGCAAGTTGATGGACTATTCTTTCCTGCTGATTTTTATGTGATTTATATGGAGGATGAAAGTTCTTTGAGTACTTCTGATATTTTACTTGGGCGATCTTTTCTCAGTACAGCTAAGGCTAAAATGGATGTTCATGATGAATTATTAACTCTTGAATTTGATGGTGATATGGCAAAATTTAATGTTTATGAGTCAAAAAAATGTCCTAATGAATTATCTAGTGTTTTTAGCAGTGATATGACTGAGAACTCAAGTAATGAAATTTTTGAGCTTAACAATGTGGACAAGCTAAGTTTTGAATCTTTTCAAAATTTGGTAGTTGAAAATTTTGAGAGTAAGCCTAAACATGTTGGTTTGCATGATGATATCTTTGATATGGTTATTCTATTAGAGCATGTTAGACCTCTGAGTATAAAGACTTCAAATTTGAAACTACTCGATGACTTGGCTAATTTAAATTCTTTCATTTTGCAGGCACCTATTGAGGAACTCAATAAGTTTTCGGATGATCTGAGTTATATCTTCAAAGGAGGAGGAAAATTTGCTGATTCAAAGCCTACCCAAGCTGAATTCCTGGATGAGCAGTTTTTCAAGACACGTGACCGTAAGACGTGGCCACGCTCTATGGTCACGCACTGGCATGCTGATATTATTGATTATTTAACTACTATCTTCCTCAGATCTCATATCTTTTTCGAGTTCAGGAATCTCAGCGATCATGGTAAGCGTTTCTGCAAACGGTTGACTGAGTCTTTGATGAGGAACTGTCAAGCCATGTTGAGAATCTATTTGAGTTACCATCCCCAATCTAGAGGATGCAACGGACTAGAAGAGTCAGCTCCACACAGTAGAGGGGATTTGTATGGAGGGTGTACCTCCATTTGAGTAACACTTTAACAAGTCTTGTCGAGCCTAAGACATAAAACAAGGGCGCTATTGGGAGGCAACCCAAGTTTTGGCGGTTTAAGCGCCTTTTTCTTCCCTTAGTTTCTTTTTCTTTTGTTTTTTTTCGGTTCTCGTGGTGTTTCTATTGATTTTCTGCCCTTTGCTGTCTTGTAGGCTCGTGCAACTTGGTCCAGATAATGCTGATATGCTGCTGATAACTGCTGTCAATTTTCTGCTAACGAGACCCTTAAACGTGACCATGCCTAACACCCACGCCACTTCCAGAATTTCAAATTAAATGGGAAATTTACGTGCCCAGACGCCCTACCTCCCTAACCTGAACTTCAGGGAAGTCCTCTTTACTCTAGATCTTGATTTTTCTTATGCCTTGAGGACAATGCATGATTTAAGTGTGGGGGGGTCCACTAGTGCTAGAACTGAAATTTTTTTGAAATTTTTGTTTTGTGGCTGAACTTGTGATATTGCTTAGAACTTGAGGATGTTGATAATTGTGGAAATATTTCTCTCGTTTTGAATACTTTCTATTTGGTTTGATTGTTGAATTTTGCTAGAACGAGTTAGGCTTGTTAAATGCATGAAATTTGTGTGAGATTTGATAAATTAGTATAATCTTATACCCTTATTGTTCACTCACCGTTGAACGAATTAATGTGTTTTGCTTAGATAGAAAAGTCTGTGATTTTCAATTAGGTCTAAAAGTTGATTAGGATGTATCTTAGCTCCCTTCGAGGTGAAATTTTTAGTTAATGATTGATTTGGGAAGTGACTTAGGCGATCGTTGTCGGTGGTAAGCTTTTTCTTGATCTTTTCACAGTTAAAATTATCCCGTTTGACCCCGCTGAGCCTGAATGTTGTGCAAAATTTCTTCTTAGCCACGTTACAAGCCGATGCACAACATTATTATCCCTACCCTATTTTGAATCACACCTTGCTTGCTCATTTTGGGTTTGAATTTTTAGATGTCTTGGGCTCCTTTGTATTCTCCCTTGTGCTTGAATTTTGAGAAAGTGATGAGCAATGTTGAAAATATAGAAAGAAAAGAGATGCTATGAAAAGAAAAAGGGAAAAAGAAGTCAAGAAAAACAAAATGAGCTGAAAAAAAAAAAAAGTGAAAAAAGAAAAAAGCAAAGAAGAAAATAAGAAAGTGAAAGTGTGTTTGATATGGAAAGGAGGGAAATTAGTTTTAAAGCAAAGTAAGGGAGTCCGGTAGATGAAAAGGGAATTACCACGGGTTTTATTATGAAAATGTGTAAGCTTGGTGTGTTAGTCACTAATTCCAAAATTTCCCAACCTTAACCCAAGCCTACATTACAATCTCGAAAGACCTATCGATCCCGAGTCATGAGTTAACTACATTAGTTCAGATTGGAGTGAAGGATGCATTCGAAGTTGATAATTAGTACTTATGTGAAAATCATAGACTAATCAATCTAGTCTTTGTACATTCTTTTGTTCAATTCACACTACATCACACAAGGGTATGCTATTTATACTAATTTGTTGAATTTTGTGCAATTGAGTAGTGTGTTGATGAGTTAGACTTGTTTAGGCGAAAATTCGATGATTGCCTTTGTGATTGTGTTTGATGGGTGATGTCATTTCTATTAATTTTCATGATTCCTCGAGGACGAGTAATGAGCTAGTGTGGGGGATTTGATAACTCGTTAATTCATTATCTTTTTGATTGAATTATGCCCCGAATTATGCTTGATTGATTATATCATGAAAGGAATTGATGCTTTGTTATTTATTTTGTAGATTCGGGGTTCGAACACGGAATTGGTGTGAATTTGATCGTTTTACGAAGATATTTGAGCGAACTGTGGCTGGACTTACTGTTTGTTGACTTGCTGCGCGAAGGACATGACTATTTGAACAATAATGAAGCAAGTTTGAAGTTATGAATTCATGCAGAATGTGGGTAGTCATTGTGTTCTAGGCTGACTTAGTTTTAATGGAATGGGGTAGCAACTATTGGAATTAATTGTGGGTTGTGCATGGAATAATCAAGAGCTAATAATTGTACATGTTGGGGATGGGCTTGGCGTGACTACATGGGTGATGGAGTATTGTGCATGGAATTAAATTGAAGGCCAAATTGTGTTAGTTAGAATTGGGGTGCAGTCGTGGGCTTCGCAATTAATTTCTGAGGTGGAGTTTTTATTCGTTTTGAGGGCCGTAAATTGTGGATTTAATGGTGGGCCAACCGTGTCTTGAATTTATTATAGAGGCCCAGCATTGGAATTAATCTTGGAGAAGCCCAATTTGGCGGAGCAATTGGCGACCACGAATGCACTAGCTTGGAGGACAAGAGTTTTATTTCTAATTGCATGGGGATTTGGAAGTGTTGGCATATATATATTGTGATTCGGAGACAGCAGAAAGGGAGTCACGTAACAAATTTGGGAAACAACTTGGGAGTGGAGACGCGAGCAACACGAAGCGACTTCGGGAGTTTTTCTTGTTTTTAATTTCTTTCTTCTTTAAACAATTTAGTTTATTTATGTTAAAGAATTCCTCTGTATTGTTTTTATGAATTTTAGTAGTTAAGTTTTTAATTATCTAGCTAGGGATTATAGATTCGATTTTGGATATTGTGAGACCTAAACGTTTTTACTAATTCATGGTTATTCAGGCATTTATCTTATCTCCGTGTTTCATGTTTATTGTGATTAGGCAATTTCGGAATAGTGCACGATCTCTAGGTTGTTTAAATTGCATATAACCATTCATGATACTTGAAGTGCAGTAGAGTTTGATTGATAAATTGTGGTAAATTAGTGGCAGGGTCTTAGCGATAACATTCCTCGTTCACTAAGGGATTTGATAATCTAATTTAAATCTTGCGTGTGTCACGACTTGGTTAATTAGCACTACAAGAAAACAGGCGAATTCCGAGGGAAAATTCCGAGGGAAAAAATCCCTCGGAATTTTCCGAGGGACTTCCGAGGGAATTCGGCAAATTAATTTCCGAGGGAACATTCCCTCGGAAATCCCTCGGAAATTTCAGCGCCAAGGTTAGCCGCCAAGGTTTCCGAGGGAATTCCGAGGGGAAATTCCCTCGGAAAAATAAAAGTTATTTATTTATTAAATTAAAATAATATTCCGAGGGATTTTCCGAGGGAAATTCCCTCGGAAACCTAAAACTTAATTAATTTTAAAATAAAAATATTTTCCGAGGGATTTCCGAGGGAAAATTCCCTCGGAAAATTGAAATTTAATTAATCTCTAAATTAAAATTATATTCCGAGGGATTTCCGAGGGAAATGTTCGCATAAATCAATTTAGTATTTTCCGAGGGAATTTCCGAGGGAAAATTCCCTCGGAAAATTGAAAGTTATTTATTTTCTAAATTAAAGTTATTTTCCGAGGGATTTCCGAGGGAAATATTCCCTCGGAAATGTTCGCATAATTCAATTTAATACTTTCCGAGGGAATTTCCGAGGGAAACTTCCCTCGGAAAATTGAAAGTTATTTAATTATTAAAATAAAACTGCTTTCCGAGGGAATTCCGAGGGAAATATTCCCTCGGAAATGAATTTGATAAATTCCCTCGGAATTCCCTCGCAATTTTGAATAGTTATTTTTTAATTATTAATTATGTAATAATTTGTTGAACTTAGGTAAAATCCATGGCAATTATAAATATCATTAGTGAATTAAGAGCTATAATGATATCTATTAAATTAGTAATTGCAAGTTATATATATATATATATATATATATATATATATATATATATATCGTCGAACTTTCGAGTATAGTATATTTTTCGAGCAATATGTTAGTGTTTAATTATTTAAAATGAAATCGAATTTCGTTTTTACATATTTTTTGGAAGAGATTTCTTTTAATTAATTAATCAACAAATAAAACTTTAAGTCATTAAATCGAATAATTAAAAACATGTTTTTCAATTATTCAAAAATTTATTCTATGGCAAATTCCGAGGGAATTCCGAGGGATTTCCGAGGGAAAACCATTTTCCCTCGGAAATCCCTCGGAATTCCCTCGGAATTTGCAATATATATTTTTTAAAATTAAGCACTGTATAATAATTTGTTGAGTTTTAATACAATCCATGGCAATTATATGTATAATTAGTGAATAAAGTAAGATAATTTTAGTTATTAAATGATTGAATTGATGGTTATACATACGCAATCGAATATTCGGTAAGTATTTCAAACGAAATCATAACGTTAAGGACATTCGTTTTATTTTAAATTGAAATCGAATTTCGTTTCCACATATTTTTGGAAGAGAAATTTTTCTTATTTAATTAAATAACAAAGAAAACATCATGTTATTACATTTAATATTTAAAAACAACATTTTTCTTTTTTTTAATATTTTGGATTTTGCAAATTCCGAGGGAAAACCATTTTCCCTCGGAAATCCCTCGGAATTCCCTCGGAATTTGCAATTTATATATTTTTTAAAATTAAGCACTACATAATAATTTGTTGAGTTTAAATACAATCCATGACAATTATATGTATAATTAGTGAATAAAGTAAGATAATTTTAGTGAATTGATGGTTATACATATGCAATCGAATATTCGGTAAGTATTTCGAACGAAATCATAACGTTAAGGACATTCGTTTTATTTTAAATTGAAATAAAATTTCGTTTTCGTATATTTGTGGAAGAGAAAATTTTCTTATTTAATTAAATAACAAAGAAAACATCATGTTATTACATTTAATATTTAAAAACAATGTTTTTCTTTTTTTTTAATATTTAGGATTTTGCAAATTCCGAGGGAATTCCGAGGGATTTCCGAGGGAAAATGGTTTTCCCTCGGAATTCCCTCGGAATTTGCAATATATATTTTTTAAAATTAAGCACTATATAATAATTTGTTGAGTTTTAACACAATCCATGGCAATTATATGTATAATTAGTGAATAAAGTAAGATAATTTTAGTTATTAAATGATTGAATTGATGGTTATACATATGCAATCGAATATTCGGTAAGTATTTCGAACGAAATCATAACGTTAAGGACATTCGTTTTATTTTAAATTGAAATAAAATTTCGTTTTCATATATTTGTGGACGAGAAAATTTTCTTATTTAATTAAATAACAAAGAAAACATCATGTTATTACATTTAATATTTAAAAACAACGTTTTTCTTTTTTTTTAATATTTAGGATTTTGCAAATTCCGAGGGAATTCCGAGGGATTCCCGAGGGAAAATGGTTTTCCCTCGGAAATCCCTCGGAATTCCCTCGGAATTTGCAATATATATTTTTTAAAATTAAGCACTATATAATAATTTGTTGAGTTTTAACACAATCCATGGCAATTATATGTATAATTAGTGAATAAAGTAAGATAATTTTAGTTATTAAATGATTGAATTGATGGTTATACATACGCAATCGAATATTCGGTAAGTATTTCGAACGAAATCATAACGTTAAGGACATTCGTTTTATTTTAAATTGAAATCGAATTTCGTTTTCATATATTTGTGGACGAGAAAATTTTCTTATTTAATTAAATAACAAAGAAAACATCATGTTATTACATTTAATATTTAAAAACAACGTTTTTCTTTTTTTTTAATATTTAGGATTTTGCAAATTCCGAGGGAATTCCGAGGGATTCCCGAGGGAAAATGGTTTTCCCTCGGAAATCCCTCGGAATTCCCTCGGAATTTGCAATATATATTTTTTAAAATTAAGCACTATATAATAATTTGTTGAGTTTTAACACAATCCATGGCAATTATATGTATAATTAGTGAATAAAGTAAGATAATTTTAGTTATTAAATGATTGAATTGATGGTTATACATACGCAATCGAATATTCGGTAAGTATTTCGAACGAAATCATAACGTTAAGGACATTCGTTTTATTTTAAATTGAAATAAAATTTTGTTTTCATATATTTGTGGACGAGAAAATTTTCTTATTTAATTAAATAACAAAGAAAACATCATGTTATTACATTTAATATTTAAAAACAACGTTTTTCTTTTTTTTTAATATTTAGGATTTTGCAAATTCCGAGGGAATTCCGAGGGATTCCCGAGGGAAAATGGTTTTCCCTCGGAAATCCCTCGGAATTCCCTCGGAATTTGCAATATATATTTTTTAAAATTAAGCACTATATAATAATTTGTTGAGTTTTAACACAATCCATGGCAATTATATGTATAATTAGTGAATAAAGTAAGATAATTTTAGTTATTAAATGATTGAATTGATGGTTATACATACGCAATCGAATATTCGGTAAGTATTTCGAACGAAATCATAACGTTAAGGACATTCGTTTTATTTTAAATTGAAATCGAATTTCGTTTTCATATATTTGTGGACGAGAAAATTTTCTTATTTAATTAAATAACAAAGAAAACATCATGTTATTACATTTAATATTTAAAAACAACGTTTTTCTTTTTTTTTAATATTTAGGATTTTGCAAATTCCGAGGGAATTACGAGGGATTTCCGAGGGAAAATGGTTTTCCCTCGGAAATCCCTCGGAATTCCCTCGGAATTTGCAATATATATTTTTTAAAATTAAGCACTATATAATAATTTGTTGAGTTTTAACACAATCCATGGCAATTATATGTATAATTAGTGAATAAAGTAAGATAATTTTAGTTATTAAATGATTGAATTGATGGTTATACATACGCAATCGAATATTCGGTAAGTATTTCGAACGAAATCATAACGTTAAGGACATTCGTTTTATTTTAAATTGAAATCGAATTTCGTTTCCACATAATTTTGGAAGAGAAATTTTTCTTATTTAATTAAATAACAAAGAAAACATCATGTTATTACATTTAATATTTAAAAACAACATTTTTCTTTTTTTTAATATTTTGGATTTTGCAAATTCCGAGGGAATTCCGAGGGAAAACCATTTTCCCTCGGAAATCCCTCGGAATTCCCTCGGAATTTGCAATATATATATTTTTTAAAATTAAGCACTACATAATAATTTGTTGAGTTTAAATACAATCCATGACAATTATATGTATAATTAGTGAATAAAGTAAGATAATTTTAGTGAATTGATGGTTATACATATGCAATCGAATATTCGGTAAGTATTTCGAACGATATCGTAACGTTAAGGACATTCGTTTTATTTTAAATTGAAATCGAATTTCGTTTTCACATATTTTTTGAAGAGAATATTTTTCTTATTTAATTAACTAACAAAGAAAATATCATGATATTACATTTAATATTTAAAAATAAATTTTTGCTCTTTATTTAGTATTTAGTTTTTTCAACATACTGTGACTATGTTTTTTTATTTGAAGATATTTATTTTAATATTATATAATAACGTATTATGTGCATATATATTATATATGTATCTTATATTCTTATTATATAGATAACTAATATTTATGGTACTCTAATTCAATAAAACACTTTGTATCGTATATTATAATAGTAAAAGTGTAAAAGGCATATAATGAACACCATAATCTCACTCCAGACTCCAGAGTCCACCGCAGGCCCTAGCACATTGCTTCTCGCCTCTTCCGTTTCTGTCTCACCGACGCGGCCACCACTGCACGACTCAAACTTCTCACAACCTTTCTTTGTTCTCCCATCTCCAGTGTCCACCGCGAAGCTTCACATTACTATCGCCGCCAAGCACCACCGCTGAAGTTCTGCTTTAAATATTTTACCAGATCTGGCAGTTGAGGAATTTCAGTCGCAGAGATCAAGTTTCCGAAAAGAATGGCGGATTCAACAAATGGGCGGTCGAGTTTTTGGACTCAGGCTGATGCTTTGCTGAGGAAGAATCTGATTTTTCAGGCGAGTTTATCTGTGTTAGGTTTTCGTTTGCCCTAGTTTTTGCTTCTTTCGGCTTGATTTTGAAATTTGGAGTTAATTGTGCTTCATTGGTTCTATTAATACTTCCGCCGTTGTGAATTTTGCATAGCTCACGCGCATTCTGTATTTATACGACGCATGTGGATTTTTTCCGAGATCTGGCGAAGGAAAAGGGAGAATTTTCCTATCATGTTGATATATATATATCAACACTTAATTTTTTGCCCTTTTCAGCGGAAAGTTTGATTTTTCCGAGAAAATCTTGATAATTTAGTTCTATCTGCTTATTGGGCTAGAATACAATACGGAATTATCTCAATAAGTAGGATTTAGGAACTTCCTAGTTAGCTTTTACAATTTGTTAAAACTAAGTTTGACGAAATAGCTGATTTCTGCTGATAGTGCTCGGGGGTTATCACTATATATGTGTTATACACGTTTTTATTTTATTTTTTGAGAATTACTTGTTATACATTGTTACATTAGATTGTTTTATTAAATTTGATGTCTCCGTAAGCAAAATGTATGGAACAGTTAGTACTATTCTGGTATAATGATGAAGCAGTCAAGAGCTCTTTTGCTCGAGCCTTTTATCTTCTTTTTGTTGCCCTGTATTTAACACTGACAACCTCAAAATATTATGCATCTTGCCATCAGGTTCTAGATTATAGTGGTAGTTGGTGTATGTACCATAAAGCATTCAAAATTTGTGGCTCTGCTTTGGTTGTTCTTTGGTCATTGCATCTTTTGTTGGAAACTTTTGGATGTTATTGTGAAAAATTCATTAAAACCATACCTTGGCTGTGGCTGTATGTTTCCATGGTGTAGTGCACTTGATTGCTTGATATCCAGAATGCACTTACGTTAGTTTTTCTCTTTTCTTGGAGAATCTAATAGTGTTATTTAAGTTGAAGTATTATGCCTATTTCTTGCAGGTATTTGCTTTAAGAAGACCATTCATTCATAAAATCTTGGACTATGAGGATGAGTTTTTTGCTTTGCTTATGCTAGTCCTCGAAACTCACAGTTTGCGTACAACAGGTGAAGTACATCTCACATAATGTTAGATGATTTTGGCTGCTTGTTCCAGTTGAGCTTTTGTTGATATGATGCAACATATCAATTTTGAAAATGAATGATGAAAAAATTCACATAGATGCATTTTCTTGCTTTCTTCGTTTATTGTTCACATAGATCAGTCTCATGGTTATTTCCAGTTACTGTAACGTTCTAATCTTTGATGCATTATGAACTTATTAGCAGACCTTTTAGTGAATGTCATGATTATTTGTGTTTATCCTTCTGCCTGTAATGATTCAGATGTGGAGTCTTGTTTTCAAGTTTTGTATGGAATATACATCTCAACACGTTTACTCAGTTTAAGTTCTTGCATCTTTGTCCATTTAATGAAACCAACGAAAATGGTAGTTTCACCTTTAGGATTGGATTGGTGGTATTTATCAATTAAATTGCATATCTTATTAAATTATGATTCTATTATTTTTTCTGCAATTTACTAATACATGATCTTTTCAGGGGCAGAAAAGCAAAGAATGGATTACTTTAGGATATAGCAGCTCACTCCCATATGTTGATTGCTGGATTGGAGTATTTTTACCTGCCAACTTCAGGTGAAGACAATGCATCTGTATTATATACCATTTGATTCATTTCAAGAATTTCAGACATTTCTTCATTTGTCTTCTATTCGACTCTTTTAACCTTTCGTTTAGGGGTTGCTGATGGTTAGCAAAATAGTTCATTAGATTTCTTTTTCAATTGCTTGGGAGAGATTCTTACACAACTGGGCAAAAATTTTCAAATGAGGTGCTGTATTTTGGGTCAGATGCTTGTTATGGTAGTTTGATCAAGCTTGATTGCAGTTCTGGTGCATATCTTGAATCTGCTTGTTTTGGTTGTCTGAAAACATTTTATGATACTTTTTTGAATCAGCTTGATGTTTCAGTAATTAAGTACATAAACAATTCAGTTGGATATATATACCAAATACTGTTACGGCTCAAAATAAGCTTAATTTGGACACTTAGGATACGTGTTTAAGTAATTTGATGTTTTTCTAACAGTTTTTTTTCTTTTCCTTTTTCCAGAACTTCATCATAAATATTGAAACAGTTGGGGCCTCAGAACTGGATTCTCTGTTATAGCCAATGCCACAGACACCAAATGCTGGATTCCTGATGCCGATCCATTGAATATGATAGAATCTATTAGGAATTCAATTTGTTTATTTGTGTAATTGTCTATTTCAGTAGACAATTTGTTTTACTACATTGTTATTTTAGTAGACATTTTGGGTTGATGTAAGAACAAACGAATTTGGGTTTTATGTATTTAATTATATTTATATTTTCAGCTTTGTGATTTGATATGTATTTATATTTCGCATTTGTTGAATATCTCATGATAGGTACAATATTTATTTAAAATAAAAATATATGATATAATTTTTTTATAGATTTCGGAAAAACAAAATTTAATAAAATAAGATATAAGATTCCGAGGGAAAAATCCCTCGGAATTCCCTCGGAAATAAATTTTCATATTTTCATGGCAACTATCCGAGGGAAATATCCTCGGAATTCCCTCGGAAAAACAAAAATTTAATAAAATGAGATATAAGATTCCGAGGGAAAAATACCTCGGAATTTCCTCGGAAAATAAATTTTCATATTTTCATGGAAACATTCCGAGGGAAATATCCCTCGGAATTCCCTCGGAAAATAGAATACATTCCGAGGGAATAGCATTGGCGAATGAATTCCGAGGGAATTCCGAGGGAAAGTCGGAATTCCCTCGGAAAATAAATATTGAGACTTTCCCTCGGAATTCCCTCGGAAATATAATTCCCTCGGAATTTTTTCCCTCGGAACCAATTCCGAGGAGGCTTTTTCCGAGGGAATGATTTCCCTCGGAATTCCCTCGGAAAATGAGATTTTCCGAGGGAATCCCTCGGAATTCCCTCGGAAATTTCCCTCGGAATTCGCCTGTTTTCTTGTAGTGTAGGGTTGGTGTTTTTATAGTTCTTAATGCTGCTAATTCATTAAATCCTGTCGAGTGTCTCCAGGGGTTGTGAATTTGTTAGGGAAGATAACTGTCGAGTGTCTCTAGGTTATCCGATTAATTAAGTAAAAACGAGGTTGAGTCGAGTGTCTCTATCAACTATAGCCAATCTGTCTGAATAACTTGAACCTATCCTTGAGTCAATGATCAATATAACAATTCGAATCGAATATCCCTGGCTAGGTAATGTTTCCTCTGATTGATTTAATCCTACGTGATCTTACTTGTTTAGTTTTAGTTAGCTTTTAAATTCTTGTTATTTATTTTAATCGCATACTTAGGTTAGAATAATTCTAAAACTCCCATTTTAATTGTTGTTTTTCGTGAATCCTTGGAATTGTTAGAAATAAATCAACCAGTCTCCGTGGATCGACCCTATTTACACTATACTCTGTGTTTAGTTGTTGAATAGGAATTTCATTTATTTTTGGCGGATTCGACACCTGTCAAATTTTGGCTAGGTAATGTCTCCTACGAGATGATTGTGTGACAAATTAAGACCAATCAATACAGAAAGATTAGTCAGCTCCCAAGGAATTTCTCCCACCAGATTATTACTTGAAAGATCCAAATTAACTAGGTACGATAACATACTGGAGTACTCGTGCTCCACCCCTTTCATCACTTGGTTCAAAACCGCCGCATCCGGTTGGAGTGGATTCCCAGAATAATGACGAAGCTGCATATTCTCATTTTCCTCAACCATACTTAACAAATTGCCAAAGCAGTCTGGGATGTTTCCTGTCAACTTATTGTTTGAAAGGTCCATTACACTAAGCTCGACCAATCGACAAAAATTTGAAGGAATCATACCATCGAACTCATTTTTCTCGAGTCCGAGAAAACCCAGACACTGCAAGTGCGTGCCAATCCAATTTGGCAAATTTCCAGACAACATGTTTTCTCCAACATCAAATACAAAAAATGATGTGCAATCCTTCAAAGTAGAGGGAAGTGACCCTGTCAAACTGTTGTTGCTCAAGCTTAACCACTTCAACCTACTAGCTTCCCCATGGAGTTTGGAATGACCCCTGTAAGCTCATTGGATGACAATCTCAACATCATTAAATTATTAAATCCCGCAAAAAAATAAGGAATATGACTGGAAAATCGGTTTTTGGAGAGATCTAGAATATATAGATCTTTCAGTTTGCATAATGAATCAGGTATTGAACCATCCATCATATTATCTGACAGACTCAAGGAATACAAATGGGAACCAAATTTGGGTATTGGTCCCTCAATATGGTTGTGGGGTAGATATATAATCGTCAAATTTAAGTTAAGAAACCATTCTGGAAGAGATCCCGAAATGCTACAATTCAATAGATAAAGTCTCTCAAGTGCCTTTTGGGTCTGAAGCCATTGAGGAAACTGACCACCTCCAATTTCACAAGATGACAAATAAAGCTTTTTCAGTTGAAAAGGAGGTACCCAATCAAACAACACACTCAAATTGATGGAGTTTGCCTGAAACTCTTCTAACTTCGAGAAATTAGCAAAGTGAAACTCAGTAAGTGTACAATTAAAGGAAGCATAAGATATATGAAACTTCTCAAGATCTGACAGTTGCCCCAGAGAAACGGGAAATTCCCCACTCAGATGGTTATCATTAAGCAACAAATGTCTCAAAGCTCTCAATTTCCCAATAGAAGTAGGAATAGGACCGGTAAACGCATTAAATGAAAGATCGAGAATATTTAATTGCTTCAACTCAGTCATCTCTTGAGGTAGATGACCATCTAATTGGTTACCACTCAAATCAAGTGTCTTCAATTTGTGAGTCCAACAGTATACCATAGATGAGTTTCTAAATAGTCTCCCTGATAACTCCCCATTAAAGTGATTATCCGTCAATTTCAATGATTTCAAGTTACATTTATCTAAAAGAAAATCAGAGATCCAATCAGCTTTATGGTGAAGAAAGTTAACAGACAGGTTGAGATGGACAAGATTTCTCAATCTAAAAAGGACATGAGGGCTTGAAGAGTTATAATAATTTTCAGAAAGATCAAGGACTCTCAGTGAAGTCATATTATGGAGAAAGTAGGGGGAATTCCCCATGAAATGAATTGTAGCTCAAATCAAGGTGGTGGATATTAGTACGTAATGAAGAATTCACACAGAAATGGGGTAGATTTGTGTTATCAAGTTGGGTTTCAGACAAACGCAATACAAATATAGAAGGAAGCATGTGGAAGTACCTCAAATAAATGTTTCGCTCCACTCAGGTCAACACCACTCATATCAAGATGCTCCAACATTGAAAGGTTTGCAGCCCACATCAAATCATCCAACATCAGGTAAGGCGAGAAGGGATAATCATCATTGAGATCAAGCACCCGCAAACTCGAAAGGTAGCGAAGATTGTGTGGAACAACACCACTAAAATTTGCATTTGAGAGATTGAGATATTGCAGCTGCTTCATTAATCCAAGAAAGGAAGGAATAGAACTGAGCTGAAAGTTATTCCTGCTCAAGTCTAGATAGCACAGATACTTGAGCTCCAAAAGTGAGGAATCAAGATGATTACTTGCCAACCAATTTATTATATAATAACCCCTCTCGGAAAATGGGAGGGGATTTCTAAGACGAAGGCCGGCAACACGACCGGTGTTATCATTACAGATCACGCCTTTCCACGTGCAGCAATCTGTGTTGGTATGCCATGAAGACAATCTATTGGCAGGATCTTCAAAGCTTGCTTTCAGCTTTAGGAGAGCATTCCTCTCCCCTGAAATGCAACCAAAACTAGTTGAGTTTGATGCAAAAGAAGTGCAAATTGCAAACCCCATAACTAAAAAGATGATCATCAAGTGATACAATTTCCCCATGGATAAAATCATAAAATCAATACAAGCTGTATGAGAAATTTATTTCTTTAGAAGTTGAAATTAATATGTGTGCTTCTAATTCCTCAATATATATATATGGGTAACTTAATTGTGATATCGTTGTTGTATATTCATTGCATATCTCAACCAATTAGTTCAAGAGTGATCGGGCTTGACCCGAGTAAACGCAGCGCTTTATGCATGCTTAATGGCTTAATGACAATGGACAACAGGACAAGTTTGATTAAAAAAAGACATTTCCTTGCACCCAAGAACACTCTAATGACTAATATGGAACTACGAGAAACCAAAGAATGAAACATTCAAGGCATGGCAAACATATCTATTTTGAAAAAAAAAAGAATTATTATTATATAATTATTACTTTTTCTGAAAAAAGAATTATTATTATTTAATTAAGTATAATATTTTTATCATGTCAAAATTTATTTGTTTTTCTTTATTAAAATATTGTTTATTTTGAATAATAAAATCAGTTCTGTTAAGAATTCTAAATTATTATATATAGGAAATTAGTTTCACAGTTACAAGAATTATGTGATTTTATCAAATACTTATACTTCCAATTCCAGTCAGATGGTCTATTGGGAAAAAGAAGAACCACTGAAGAAAAATGAGAAGAAAGAATCTAGTCTGCTAGTCTTGATTTTCCATCACCCTGAAACTGAAGGACACTCTCAAGTCTTGTTTCAAAGGAAAAGACAAGGGAAAAAAAAAAAGATATTCACATATTCATATTTACTTAAAATTATTCACTTTTATTAAATTTATTATCAATCCAAGGACAAGTGCTATACACTTTATTACACTGATTTGATTGAATTAAGTTCAACTTCGAATTAAACAAGCTATCAATTCCTAGAGAGCTATTAACTTTCTTGTCTTTCAAAGATGATAAATTGACTCTGTTTTTATCCCTAAAACCGATACCTTGATCCAGGTTTTTACATCTACAATAACATTTAAACAATAAATCAGCAAGTACCAGACATAAATTAAGAGAAATCCACACTTAGCTTTCATGCGGGCTGGGCGATCGGCGACGGAGGTATCTAACTCCATTCTCCCTTTCTCTCACTGTAATTCCCCGTTTTTTTGCAGCAAATTGGAGCGAAGAAACTTTCTTGTATCAGATCTCTAGAGCTGAGAGGTGACCCAGTGGGAAGCCAGTAATAATTTGAGGATGTGTTTATTGTGTGATAGATACGGTGACGCGTATGCCCTTCCGAAGAACAGCAATATTTTAATGTATGCCTCTGAAGATTTTAAAAGTTGTTTAAGAAAAGTTTAATTTCCTAATCACATCAAAATAAATTTAGAACACTTAAAGTAAATTATGTAATTAGAAATTTAATAATCAATTAAGTTTCTAAATGTAAAGTGAGGACAATTCAAAACTAAAGTTCAGCCAAAAAAAAAAAAAAAAAAACAAAAAAAAAAACAAAAAAACTAAAGTTCAGCCGTTCGCTGTTTTTTCTGGACATATAAATATATTTTAGGAGGTTTAAGTATTTCTTTTCAATTAATTATTTTCAAAGTGTTGAAAACAAATCAAAACCTGATCATATTACTTGGTGACCTAATGTGGCGGAGCCACTCAGGACAGGGGGGGCTTGAGCCCCACCTCTAAAATTGTTTAGATTACATATAATGAATCTACTAACTATTATATATAATAAATGTTATATATTTTATATATTATATTAGTTATAACTTAAATTTGATTCAAATACAAAAAATAATTAAAATCGTGTAATTTTATTTATAATGCGTCGAACATTTTAGGAAAAAATCAATGTATTGTGTTTTTATACAAGGAAAAATTAGTGTGGTGTATTTAATTATATAGAAAATGTATCATATAATGCTAGAGAGATAAAGATATCAAATCATCACGTGGGTAATTCTTACAAAAACTTAATTCTGTCGAATTAATATAACAAAAAATTCTAATTTTCAACATATATTATTTTAATAAAATGTTGTGAGTTCGAATTTTAATCTCAAATATAAAAAATTTAATAATTTTTTTATTCAACTGTCTATACTTTAGCTTATACTTATAATTTACTGAAATAATTAATTACTATACTCAATAGTGATAGTGGATATTTTAATCCCAAAACAAATTCTAGTTTTTTTTTTAATAAAGGACCATATCATTATCTAACAGAAAGACTTTAATTTGAGAGAAAATAGCGGGAGAAATTGAAAGGATGACGAATCGTCGAACAGTTATTATCTATGAGTTTTAGCGTCTCATAAAAATTATAAGAACATCTTATGTAATTTGAATATTTTAATTAATTTCAAATAATAATAATAATAATAATAATTATTATTATTTTAATATAATGAGGTTCGAAATTTTTTAGCCCGGCCTATTGAAAAATCCTGGATCTGCCCACTATTGAGTATGTTCTTAAATAATATGTATCAAAATAGCAAATGTGCTCACACAGCCACCCCCACAAAAAAACAAAGCATACAAAAATACAAGATACAACACACAGTGTAAGGAAAAACTAAAAATATTCTGTACTTGTAAAAACTCTAACACAGTTTATTAGATACCGGCGATACGGATGCAAACGGGTCGAGTCGAGCCCAACGCAAACCATATCATTGCAGATGTAAACTCATGAACACAGTTTACAAGCCCAGCATCTTGCATATCATGTCTTCGGCAAACTGGAAAAAGGCAAACCTCCAGCTCCTTTTGAGTACTAGAACCACAATGATCCCCCAAAATCCAGTGGCGAACCCACTTGCAATAATTCCATAAAAGATTATCTTTTCATTCTGTCATCTTCATCTGCTCCATCTTTTTCAGCAACATTTGGGGATTTATTTGCTTCATCACCGGGACATTTCTTCGGTAATAAAGCTCCACAGAGTCCAGGATTACCCTCATAAATTGATGGATTATCAAGAGTTTGGAAATGACGCCCTGTTGGAATCCGCCCTGACAAATGGTTGTGGGACAAGTTCAAATATGCCAGAGAATCCAAATCCGACAAACTCCCTGGAATTGCTCCATGCAGACTGTTGCTGGAAAGATCAAGAGATTCCAATTGTTTCAAAGCTCCAATGTTTGTAGGAATTTCTCCTATGAGACGATTGTGTGACAAACTGAGACCATTCAATCCAGAAAGATTTGTGAGCTCCCAAGGAATTTTTCCCACAAGATTATTACTTGAAAGATCCAAATTGACTAGGTATTGTAATGTACTGCTGTACTCTAGCTCCATTCCTTTCATCACTTGGTTCAAAACTTCAAACGGGGCTGGACTTCCGGCTGGATCCATGGTTGGACCCATGGCTGAACTCATGGCTGGGCTCATTGCTGGACTCAGAGGATCCAAGGTCCCACGACGAATCATATTGGGATTTTCCTTGACCATGCTTAACAAATTGCCAAAGCAGCGTGAGATGTTCCCCGTCAACTTATTGTTTGAAAGGTCCATTACACGAAGATGGAACAATCGACAAAAAGTAGACGGAACCATACCATCGAACTCATTTTTTTCGAGTCTGAGAGCATTCAGATTTGGCAAGTGAGTGCCAATCCAATCCGGTAAATTTCCAGATAACATGTTTTCTCCGACATCTAACACCTCCAAATATGTGCAATTCTTCAGAGTAGAGGGAAGTGACCCTGTTAAACTGTTATTACTCAAGCTTAACCAAATCAACACACTAGCTTCTCCAATGGAGTTTGGAATAACCCCTGAAATCTCATTAGATGACAATCTCAACACATATAAATTTTGCATGGCTGCCAAGCAGTCTGGAATTTGACCGAAAAATCAATTTTTGGAGAGATCTAGATTAGATAGATGTTGTAATTTGCATAATGAATCTGGTAGTGAACCATCCATCATATTATCTGACAGACTCAAGGAAAACAAGTTGGAGCTAAATTTGGGTGTTGGTCCCTCAATATGGTTGTAAGATAGTTCAAAATTTTCCAAGTAGATAAGAAGCTTTGGTACTGAACCATTGATCATGTTGTGGGACATATCTAACTCTCTCAAGGAGGGAGGAAGCTTTGGTATTGAACCTGTTATCAGATTGTGGGACAGATCTAAGTGTACCAAGTAGGGAGGAAACTTTGGTATTGAACCATTGATCATGTTGTGGGACATATCTAACTCTTTCAAAGAGGGAGGAAGCTTTGGTATTGAACCTGTTATCAGATTGTGGGACAGATCTAAGTGTACCAAGTAGGGAGGAAACTTTGGTATTGAACCATTGATCATGTTGTGGGACATATCTAACTCTATCAAGGAGGGAGGAAGCTTTGGTATTGAACCTGTTATCAGATTGTGGGATAGATCTAAGTGTACCAAGTAGGGAGGAAGCTTTGGTATTGAACCACTGATCATGTTGTCGGACATATATAACTCTTTCAAGTAGGGAGGAAGCTTTGGTATTGAGCCATTAATCATGTTCTGGGATATATAAATCTTCTCGAGCTCTGACATCTGGCCTAAAGAAATGGGAAGTTCCCCACTCAGATAATTAACATAAAGAAACAAATATCTCAAAGCTCTCAATTTCCTAATAGAAGTAGGAATAGGACCGGTAAACGCATTATATGAAAGAGAGAGAAAATTTAGTTGCTTCAACTCACTCATCTCTTGAGGCAAATGACCATCAAATCGGTTGAAACTCAAATCAAGTGTCTCCAATTTATGAGTCCAACAATATCCCATGGATAAGTTTCTAAAGAATCTTCCCGATAATTCCCCATAAAAGTTATTACTAGACAGACTCAATAATTTCAAGTGACATTTATCCAAAAGGATTCTAGAGATCCAACCTACCTTATGGTGAATTGAGTTAACAGAAAGGTCGAGATGGACAAGATTTTTCAATCTAAGAAGGGCATGAGGGCTTGAAGAGTTATAATCATTATAATAAAGATCAAGAACTCTGAGTGAAGTCATGTTATGGAGAAAGCAGGGGAATTCCCCATAAAATGAATTGTAGCTCAAATCAATGTGTCGGATATTAGTAAGTAATGAGGAATTCACACAGGAATGGGGAAGATGTGTGTTATTAAGTTGGGTTCTAGACAAGCGCAAGACAAGTATAGAAGGAAGCATGTGGAAGAGTACCTTCGATAAATGTTTTGCTCCACTCAGGTCCACACCACTCATATCAAGATGTTCCAACATTGAAACGTTTGCAGCCCAAATCAAATCATCAACCATCAGGTTATAGTTAACACTATTGAGATCAAGCACCTGCAATCTCAAAAGGTTGCCAAGATTGTGTGGAACAACGCCATCAAAATTTGCATTCGAGAGATTGAGATGTTGTAGCTGCTTCATTGATCCAAGAAAGGCTGGAATAGGGCTGAGCTGAAAATCGTTCCCACTCAAGTCTAGATAACTCAGATACTTGAGCTCCAACAGTGAAGAATCAAGATGATTACTTCTCAAACTGTAATCATAAACTGAACTTTCATCAGGAAAGTAATAATACCTCCAGTGTGTATTTCTGAGGTGAAGGCTGATAACATGACCGATGTTACTGTCACACACCACACCTTTCCACGTGCAGCAATCTACGCCACTATGCCATGATGTCAATATATTGGCATGATCTTCAAAGCTTGCTTTTAGCTTTAGGAGAGCATTCCTCTCCCCTGATATGCAATGAAAATTAGTTGTGCGTTGCGAAAGAAGAGGAAATTGCAAACCCCATAACTAACAAGATAGTCATTAAGTGCAGAATTGCAAAGGAGTGATGCAATTTCCCCATTGTATCAAACAAAATCAATATAAGCTGTATGAGAAATTAATTTCTTTAGAAGCTGAAATTAATACTTGTGCATCTAATTCCTAAGAAATATAGGAATATGTACACGGATAACTTGATGGCCATATCTCAACCAATTAATTCCAGAATGCGATTGCCGTTGACTAGAGTAAACGAGCGCCTTTATGCATGCTTAATGGCAAGTTTGATAAGATCATAAGAATACGCTAACGACTAATACGGATTTACATATTTACTGTTATAATTGGGTTTATCACTCTGTGTTATGGTGGAATCCTTAATTCCCCCAATCACTGCATGTCTCCATGATAGACTGGTAGTAGTTTTATTAAACATGCAAGGCACGGGAGACATATATTTTATCATGTCAAAATAAGCACCATCATTTTTTATTTGTTTTTGTTTATTAAAATATTATTTATTTTCAATAAGAAAATCGTATCTATTAAAATATTTAATTTAGTTAAGATTAAGAAAAGTTTTATGTCCATTTACTTTATGTTATAACTTTTATATATATATATATTTGTGTGTGTGTGATATCATGCACAAAAGATATTCTAATTTGAATTGAAAAAATAACAATTATATTTATACGAAATCTTTGATTCTTTAGATAAAATTATATTACAAATAACATATTTAATATAAATTATTTGTTTTTTTTAGGTGGCAAATAAATTTTGGTGAATCTATTCACATACACGTACTTGTAGGTGGATGTTAAAAAGTTTTAAATTATTACATTTAGAAAACTATTTTCACGCACGGTATGAATTATGTAATTTTATCATATACTTCCAGTTCAGCAACCCTAATGACGTTCTATTTTTGGAAAAAGAAGAACCATTCACGTAAAATGAGAAGTCTTCTTAGAAAAAGCCAAAAGGAGTAGACTTGATTTTTCCTCACCCCAAAGGTGTAGGCTGTCAATGGATCGGATTTTAATCTAAATCCGATCCGAATTTTAGTATATTCGTCCGATAAAAATGTCCGATGGATCATATCCGATTATAAATATTCGTTATCCGAAATAAATGGAGCGAATATGGAATTAACGAATCCGATCCGTTTAGAATCCGAATCCGATTATATATATAATATTCAATTAAAATAAATTATTTACTAGTACATAATATTAAGTAAAATGACTAAAATTATAATTTTCACATAATTATCACCTTAAACAATAATAAAATTTGAATTATTTACTCTAAAAGTATATATTTTCCTTTATTAATAAGTTTAAATTAACTTATTTTAAACAAATATAAATAAAATCATCAAATAATCCATTAAATAATTATATTTATTCTTTATATTAAATTTGTTAAATAAAAAAATTAAATTTTATTGCTAATCGGGTCGGATCTTTAATCGGATATAGTCCGATCCGATTATGCATGGTTTCAAAATAAATGAATCTGAATCCTATAGGATTCGGATTCGGATCCGGTTGTCGGATCCTCTTGCCGGATTCGGATCCGGAATCCACTGATCCGGCCCGAATCCGACCCATTGACAGCCCTAAGTATTTTCATCTCATGACTCATATATATATATATATATATATAATCTCCTAGAGTGCTCCTGCAATTGAGCGTGCTTTATATGGAGATATCTTCCAACATAGTTTTTTATATCTATAAGGTTCAAATCTGAGACATTAAGCACGTTGATATATTGCATATAATATACTTGTAGAAAACTATTATTTAATACAATGTGATAAAAGTAAGAGAAATTAATAACTTCTTGTGATATCTTAATCTAACTCCAATTGCTATTTAAATTTAATTTTTCAAAGTTTCTCTCCCATCGTCTCCAATTAATATTTCATTATTTAATCACTTTTTTTTTGTTTTTTTAACAAACGAGTGTTTAGTACTCGTAGGTTTTAAGTAATTTCTATCTTAGTACGTATGTCTCTCCCCTCTCATTTTAGTTCTTGGAAAATGATATTTTGCTAATTCGATTCGAATAGGTTTAATATTTCTTATTAATTGTTCTTGAAATAGATTACTTGTATCCTCTCATACTTCTAAAAATATCAATTTGTCGTGTCGTGTCGTGTCATGTCGAACACCGTGTCCGACACTTCTCACGTGAAAAATTCACAAAAAAATCTGTATCGCCGTATCTGTGTCGTATCGTGTCCGTGTCCCCGTGTCCGTATCCGTACAACATAGGTTGTGTCTATATCGATTAAAAATTATCTACATTTAAATTTGTATGTTTTCTTTTTCTTTTTTGGAATCGACTAAAGTCGTAGGGTTTTACCGAAACCTCCGCCTTATGAATAAATCAATCAAAAGCAAAAGTAAATATGGAAGACATACAAATTGAGAAGAATTACCTAATTTGCATGTCTTTGATCTTTCATAACTAAAATTAACTATTTTTAAACATCTAAAATTACACTAAAATACCCCTTGACTTTCATCTCTTGTGTCTATGTATTAAAGAATAGAGTGGCATATGTACTTTCTATCTTCTATCTATTTCTGGGAGGAACTCTCAAATTAATATGAATATCCCCAATTATATTTATATTTTTATAGTAGCTAATTTTTTTTTTCCCTAACGGATTGTGAGTCAAGCGTTACACTTTCTAGAGAAGATCATCCTGGGTCTATGATGCACGGACACTTTCAAAAATATAATTTGGCCGTGTCGTGTCGGACACTCCTCACGAAGAAAATTTAAGAAAAAATTCGTGTCGCCGTATCCGTGTCATGTCGTGTCCGTGTCGCCATGTCCGTATCCGTGCATCATAGTCCTGAGTTATGGAGGTACACTTTCCCAACGCTCAAAACTGTTACCAAGAGCGTATCCAATCTTAGTCAAGAAACTAGCACTCCAATTGCTTCCCCACTCAGTGTGAAGCATTCTAGTCTCCATCGGAATCCTTAGCGGATGACGGGACGTTGAACATCCATGATGATCCCACGTCGTGAATGCTCGACCTTGATCCCTTTATGAATGATGTTGAAAACAACTAAAGAATCGAGCTCTGTCTCAATGCCATTAAAACGCCTTTCCTGTAGCCGATATCAATGGATCTACCTAAAGCAATCGTCTACTCTTTTGTAAGACTAACATTTTATTTATATTAAACTTAAAGTTTGCAAAATCTGAGGTAAGTAAGATCTCGTTAATCGCTGAGGATTGGACCAAAAATATTGCATGCCAATGATGCAAAAAGATAGTCATAAATCAAGAGATTTTGTTGTAGCTGTAAGATCTAAGTGACAAAAAACCATCATGTTTGTTATCACGTAACTCCCATAAATTTACAGAAGCTGACAAAGATAGCCCATATATCCTCTCTAGTTGTTTGTCTTAATTTGAATTTGCTAGAAAATTATAGTCCAGACCCGTTTGGTCAAACCAAGTCCGCGACAAATTCTTTAGTCTAGATAAAAGAACACAATAAACATAAAATATCGTGAGCTTATTTTAGCGGGTAACTCAAAACTAAATCAGAATTACCAATGTAAAGGTGTATTTGAGGATTTATTAAGTCAGTCCTCGTTGTAGGTAATGATCCCACCAATTGTGTTAGTGAAAAGGATTTAATAAGAGAACAAAATCACATTAAAAGATTAATTAAATAATTAACACATTCGAAAGGAATTAAACGATTATATAGATTGAGCAAATTCAAGGATTAAAAAGAGTAGTTATATTTTGCGCCAAGTACAAGGCTTACGAGCAGTAGACTGTGCCAATATCAAAATAATTAATTAAAATATTTATTTTAACTTTACAAGTTTTCACAATGTCCAAATGTTAATTTAACATATTTCACAATGACCGGTAGAATTTTTAACAACTTTTTTGGACAAATAATTATGACAGCGGGGCCCATTGCATAGACATTATCCTATGTAAACTCTGACTTTAAATATAAACAGGTAAAATCAAGTATGAGTGAAACAGAAGTTTGTTCCCAGTAAGCAAGTAGAGCTTAATTGAATACAAGAATATGAAAAAAATAGGAGTAAAATTTCATACCATTCTCCCCTGGCTTTAACCTGCCGCCTGGAAGTTTACAGAAAGTATTTCCAATTTGCAACAGAAGAATATGGGGATGATTATGCTCTTGCACCTATAAGTTCAAAGAAATAATGTATGGCCAGGTATCAGCAATACTAGTTACAATCACACTGAAAATTTTAAGAAGAGGGAGTCAACCACAAATAAGGATGACATGAGAATGCTGTCCGGTACTTAATACCAGTAGGATTCACAAAGGAATTGAATATCTGTTAGTTAGGAAACCGAAGTTTTAAAATGAGGTTTACGCAACAAAAAATATTATCACAGAAGACATTACTTAAGTAATCGAATGTTTCATTCTGGCCATAATAATCAAATTTTCACTTCAAAGACTTATAAATTATAAGGTCAACTGAAAAGGAAAATGCAAGGGATCTAGTATTCGTTTATTTTGCTCTTCATTTCGACTCGACAATATTTAGTCTTATGCCTAAATGGACACAAAAGAAATATTTTCAAGAGAGTAACAACATTAGGTAACATGTTTCATACAATCCACAAAATGTTCTTCATTTCAAATATATATACGAAAGTTCACAAGTTTCCAATTGGCAAAAGGGGGTCTTTAGAAATTAGGGACCGAATAAAGAATAAAATTGATGATAAGAACATGAAAGAAAATTGCCAAATTTAAAGAATAACATAAAAGGCATACCAACAAAAAAAAAAAAAAAACAAAAAAACAAAATCCCCTCCACGCTGGTCCTCATACCTTCCTTCATGTAGCTGCAATTCAAAAACCCAAACAAAATCAAACCCAAAATACAACAGATTTCAGACGATCCACCGATAAACCCTAGAAAGTTAACTGCGCCCTTGATCCAAGGTTTTGCATCTACAATAACATACAAACTAAGACCAAAACAAACAATATCAGCAAGTGGCAAACAAAAAAACATAAATTTAAAAGAAATCGACGCACTTGACTTTCATGCGGGCAAGGCGATCGTCGACGGAGGTATCTTTCTCCATTTTGGGCTCTTTGGTGCCGAAAGTGTAACTTGAAAGTGGGTACGTGTTTACCACCTGCGATGTCACCATTCTCCCTTTCTCTAACTATAATTGCCTGTGTTCTTTGCTTGATTTGCAGCAAATTGGAACGAAGAAACTTTCTTCTCTCTGGTCTCCGGAGCTCAGAAGTAGCCGAGCGGGAAGCAAGTAATAATTTGAGGATGACTATACGAAGAAGGGCAACGCGAGTTCAGTATCAACCGGAAGAACCGAATGAAAGGAACAGGAGAGAAACCACGTTTTGTTTTGCTTATAAAGAACAGGACTAATATCGTCTTGTCCTAGGGTCAGATTGGGTTCAGGGTATGGCCCGAAAGATAGTTGGGCTTTGTTGTGCCGCTTCTTAAACACCCTCCCCACCCAACCCCCCACCCAAACAAAATCATATATTATTGCCTTCGAGAACTAAACTAATCCTTTAGCCAATTGACCAACCCCTATCAACTAGTAACCCATTCACTTGTGTCTCCAAATAAAAAAAAAATATTTAAATATTTAAAATTAGTTTTTATATTAATATTGACGAGGTCAAAATACGCTCGGCCCACGTATTCGACACGTGGCACCAAGGGCTATGGACACGTGGCCTCTGCATGCCTGAAGTAATCCCCGACAAAGTGCCTCTATCTCACGAGCGCCGAACCCACTTCATGTGACATGTGTCATTGTTGCCCCATGACATGTACCCACCAGGGCAGCTCATCAACGAGCGTCCCATACAATTACGGCGCGAAGCTCCAGGTTATTCTAAGAGTCTTCTTCGAGCGCTACCTCTCCTCAAAAGAACCTCTCCACAATGTCAGACTAAAACAGGGTTCAATTCACCCTCGTTACACAGTCCTGACCTCCATCCCATAGCGGATTCATTGGCCTCCAAGGCCCTTGGTTGACACGAGCGTGCACTTAGCCCTCGCTACCAACCCCCTAAACGGCTCTCTGACACCCCGTATATGCCCGCGCACCTGCCACTGTTGCCAACACTAACTTTCACCAACTTTTGCAGAAGATTCCTCCTAGATTTTTCTCATAATGCCACGTATTAGGGTAACATTTGGCCAGGACCACAAAGGGTAAATGACAAAAGGGTCCCTGACCCTCAACTATAAATGTCAGCTCATCTCCTTCATTGTAAGGAAGCTTCCATACTTAAGCTCTGCAAATTTCATTCATCTTTTTCAGTTCCTTAACTGACTTGAGCGTCGGAGAGCCAAACTGGGCATCACACCAGTCTTTTAGCTTGGCCTTCTGACTGTTTTGTTCTTGGTGTTTGTCCTAGCAGGTAGAACTCATCTCATTTCTATTGGAAAACACGAATCAGAAAGCAGCGGAATTTAAAAAAAAAATTTCCCAACAAAAGGACCTTGAACTTGTAGTCGTGTAACCAAATTAGTAAGGATAGAAAACTTACTTTTCTTTTATTCTTTCTTGAAGCGTTTCAAGCCGCCCGAGAACGCTCTTCTCGCGGCTTGATCCCCTCTCCTTGGTAAAACTCGAATCTTCAAACTTCTAACTTGAAGCTCTCTAGAGATAGTCCACCAACTTGATCACAATCTAACTAGTAAGAATGTTAGTTCTCTAGTTAGTGTTTAGGCTTAACCTAGGGTTTTGTTTGTCTTGGAGAAAGGATGTTCAAAAGAATTGTCAATTAGCTCCATAAGGAGCTCGAGCTCTCCTATTTATAGAGAGGGGAGTGCCGAACCTATTCCTTGTTGGGCAAGGATTTGGTCCCTCTCTCTCCTATTACTTGATCATCAAGTAATTTCCAACTTTGACTTTGAATTCTAATTCAAATCAACTTTCAAGAGAGCTAAAATATCCAAACTATTTTTGGATAATTTTATACTTTATTTATTTTAAATAAATAACTTATTTTATCTAATTAATTAATTCATAATTAATTAACTAGATTATTTTTCTCCAAAATTAGACTTTCTTTTTAATTCAAAATTAAACCAAAGTCTATTAAATAATTAACACATTTAATTATTTAACATATATATACAATATATATATACTTATACACGTGTGGGACACGTGTCACAAGGACACGTGTCACTCACGTGACCCACACGTGTGGTTTCACACGTGTGGAACCCTCTTGGCCCGATTAACTCGTTTAATCATTTTCAAGCCTCAACTCATGTAACCAAGTTGTTGTGTGTGACCCTCTAGGTTCTCAATTCAATTAGCAGTGACCCTAATTAATTAATTCACTAATTAATTAATCAGTCCACAGATTAAACAACCATAGTCTAGCAACAGGTGTTGAACCCCTAGCTGAATTGGAATGTTCGGATTCGACATAACCTTTAAGTCATTGATTCATGTGAGATACAATCCTCCTACTTACTATCTCTCAACCAAGATCTAGGGCAAGGGAATAATCAGAACCCTAATAATCCGGTCTTAAAGCTAAGTGCATTTCATATCCATTTGATCTCAATCCAAGAAACCCTTTTCTTGATGTCTTGATCTACTATCTTGGCCAAGGACTCCATATGGCATATGAATGACTTACACAATAAGAGATCACCTTGTAAATGCAAGTGTAGGTCCTTTCTTGATTCTCATTCACTTTCATGAATCACTTGTGCAGCCCCAGCATAAGCCTTGAATCAGTTGTCTAAGGCGACACCCTTTAAAGCTTATACCTAAGACTACAGAGTTAACTCATAAAGTGACAAGGAACCTCAAGTCTAAGGATCAATTAATCACATCAATGACTCGTGAGATATTTCCTAATCTGGAAGTTTCCATTTCCTAAAATAGAAACTTCCTTTCACATTTAGGAATGTTCTCACACGGGGCACCTCAGTGAACTTACTTATTAAAGTAAGCACCCTCATGTATCACGCACGTATCAACTATACACTTTGTACCTCCATGAAACAAGGTGGTCCTTCTTAAGGGCGTGATCCCACAAGCAAGCCTTAGAGGAGTCAGGTTGACACTCCCACTGTCTGTAGGACTCATCGGCTTGGAGTATTTTACTAATCATGACTTATGTGATATAGGGCTCGTTTCATGAACCATTTCACCTAAATGGTAGAGTCCTAAAGTCATCAGGATTAGGGGAGTTCTCATACATGCACAGCTAAAGTAAACGCATACCAAACAAGAGCATATAAAGAAGTGTTGCCTCAATTCGTTATTTCATTCAAAGATTGTCTGTGATTACAATAAGGAAAAGCACAAAGCGGATATACAATCGGCTTTCTAGGGCACTATTCCTAACAATCTCCCACTTGCCCGTCAAAGCCATTCTAAAGCTACTCTAAGTCCCATCTTCTGAAGATGACCTTGGAAAGCTTCTCGACTAAGGGGTTTAGTAAGTGGATCTGTCACGTTCTCTACTGATGTGACCCTCTCAATTTGTACATCTCCTCTTTTGATAATATCACGGATTAGGTGATACTTCATCATAATGTGCTTGGTCCGTTGGTGAGATCTTGGTTCTCTTGCTTGAGCAACCGCCCCAGTGTTGTCACAAAACACAGTAATGGGGTCTTTCATGCTAGGAACAACATTCAACTCTTGAATGAAGTTTCTAATCCAAACACCTTCCTTAGCTGCATCATTTGCAGCTAAGTATTCGGCCTCAGTGGTCGAAACTGAAGTGGTAGTTTGCTTGGAACTCTTCCAACTCACTGCTCCGCCGTTCAGGCAGAAAATGTATCCTGACATTGACTTAAAATCATCTAAGTCTGATGCAAAGCTTACATCGCAGTATCCTTCGACAGTAAGATCTTTCTGACCTCCGTAAACTAAGAATAAATCTTTAGTACTTTTCAAGTACTTAAGAATATTCTTCACGGCAGCCCAGTGACCATCTCCAGGGTCAGATTGGAAACAACTTGTTACACTAAGTGCATAAGCCAAATCCGGTCGAGTACATAACATTGCATACATTATGCTACCTATCGCTGATGCATAAGGTGTATGAGTCATGCTGGGATGCGGGCCCAGAACAGTAGCAGTTCGGGACCACATTTTAAAATTTTTATTATAATACAAGTATTAAAATATTTCTAAAACATTTTAATACAATTGCGGAAGACTTAGCCGGATCTACTCAAGTATATACATGCAATTGATAATAAATTTTAAATCATTTAAGCAGATAAATATCTAACATGCAATTAACATTTAAGAGCACATAATTTATCATGCTTAAAATAAAACAACTGTAAAATATTACCGTACTGCAAACATGGCTATCTAACGGCATTTTTCCAGCTCCTTGCCCTTTCGTGAGACCGGCAGAGCTTCCCTGCAATATCCCCAGGGACACCCTCGGAGTGTGGGCTCCGAAAGTATTTCAAAGCTAAGAACTAGCCAAAACCTCTCCCAAAATGTTGAATGAGAAATGAGGACCCAAGGCACCTATTTATAGGGGAAAAACCGAGGGCGTTTTGGTCATTTTGGATACAAAAGCAAGGGTAAAATGGTCATTTCACACCCCACTTGCATGTACAACTTGGACATGAAAACCGAGGTGACCACGTCGAAGGTCTCGTCGCAACGAATCCAGAGCCGCCGAGCACGCGCCGGAATAAGGCTGCACGCGCCCACACGCGCCGCCTAAAGGCGGCGCGTGTCATGTACTTGCGGCTAGGGCTTAGGGCTGACGTGGCCTCTTCTGAAGCGGCCACGTGTCCGGGTCGGTCCGGCCCGAACCGGACCCGGTCCAACCCTACCCGAGACCCGACCCCCTGACCCGATACCCTGACCCGCTTGACCGGATCATCCGACTAGTTGACTGGCTCGGTCCAGACAACTCTGGACCGTTGCTTTGCGGATACGTGGCGCTATCTGGGCCGTCCACGTGGCGTGCCATGCGGCTGCCCAGTCAGCGCCACCTGGGACCCGCCCATGCCACGTCAGCTGCCACGTCATCACCGAATTTAAATTTTTTTTTTCGATGAAAATTTTATTTTCTCCAAAATAAAATTCCGAGCATTTCCAACTCTATGGAACTTTAATTTATTTTCTTAAAATAAATTCCTTGGCCATTTTCAAACACTTTGAAAATTCATTTCTCTATCTCCTTTTAATATTTTCTCTTTGGGTTTTTAATTGGGGCTTGCAGGGGGACCTGCAGGACTAATTAATTTTAGCTCCAAACGGATTAATATATTATCATCTCATGATAATAATTAATTACCGTTTAACAATATTTAATTCCACTAAATAAATATTGTTGCAATCCAAAATTAATTAAATTATTCACGAATTTCTCGATCTAGAATAATTTCGCATTTTACTCCTCCGTGTAGATATCCATGAAAAATAAATTGCAACTACTATCATTTATTTTTCATCTCTAATTTGAAATTTATTGATTCGCCTTAAGTTCAAATTCTCTGTACGTGAAACACATTCAACATACAACTTCGGTGACGTTATCACGCGAAGTGCTTTGGCCAAAGTCTTAATTCGAACTTTTACAAATCTATTTCAAGGATATCTCTTACCTTCCAGTAAGGCCACAGATTCCTCGATCAATATAGCTCTTTAGCACATTTCATGTTGTCACCGAATCATACAAAGTATTTTGGCCACCCGTTACCAAGACCTCACTTCAAGTATGTTACAGTGACTAACACTACATGCCTAAAGACGAAATATTATCAGGACTAAGAGTACAATGCTTCCTGAGATTTTATTCATTTTAGATAGCAGTATAAAATGAATAATCTCAGTGGTCCAGTTCGATGTTTCCAATCCTATTGAAAATCATCAACGTGTTATAATTGGAATCACCATTCCCTATGACGAAAGACTAATCATCTTATATAACCATGTTATAGTCTTGATAAGAACATATTCTTATCTTGCCGACTAGAACTTTAATGACACGTGATTTCGGTATTCAAAGTCTTTTCCTATGAAACACATTTCATATAAGAATATCACCACACGTCATTAATTATTAATATGTGAAATACTCACAACTCGCTGTAAATTCAGTTTTATTAATTCAATAAATTGAATTTTCAGGGCACCATTCCCAACAATCTCCCACTTGCCCTAAATTCAATTTGGCCATACATCCAAGTCTTATTCCTTTCACATGAGTGTCAAAACCCTTTTTGCACTCTCTCGCGCCAATACTTTAGTGAAGGAATCTATTAGACGTTTCTCTGAGCCAACAACTAGGAAATCATGAATCCAATACATCTAACTGGCTGCTTCTCAAGCTACCATGTATTTGACTTCCATGGCGGTGTAAGCAATACAAGTCTGCTTAACATTCTCCAATTAACTATTGCTCTTTCTAGAGTAAACACGTATTCTGATGTCAAACATCTAGAATACAAATCAGATTGTATATCCGAATCTGTATACTTTATTGAAATGAGCTCACCACTATGGTAGACAAGCATATAATCTCAAGTCCTTCTCAAGTACTCTAATATATGCTTTCACTACTACCCAGTGTCAGATTCTAGGGTTTGACTAATATCTGCTGACTTAGACCTATATATATAATAGACAGCTGGCCTTGTACATAATATGACATACATAAAGCTTCCGCTGCGGAACTCTAATCATGTCTTCTATCTTTTCAGTTGTCTTAGGACACTGATCCCAAGATAGATAAATTCCATGTCTAAAAGGTAATAAACCTTTCTTGGAACTTGTCATATTATACCTTATCGGCATCTTATCCATATATGTTTCTTGTGATAAACCAATCTCCTTATTCTTATGATCACAACAAAAGTCTGATCCTTGGAATAATATCGGTTTCACATAGGTCTTTTCTTGTCAAAATGATTTGACGTTTGAATCTTGACCACTGACAAAATTCTTGCATCATTCCCAATGAGCAGAATATTAATTTCGTACAAAGTGAAAATATTACAACGCTACCATGATGTCATTTTTTACACTTCATGGTTCATCAGGCAATTATACAAATCCAAAGAATCTAAATTGCCTTTTAATTCTGATGCTCCATAATCTAGACGCTTGCTTAAAGATCATAAATCGATCTATTAAGCTTGTATTATATGCACCTGATTTCTGGCTATGAAGCTTTTCAGGTTGTACCATGCATCTCTTCTTCTTGAAGTTGCCCGTTCAAGAACATAGTCTTTACATCTACTTATCTAATCTCATAATTGATAATGAGATAAAATGGAGAGGATAATGGACTTCAGCACTGTTATAGGCGAGAAGATCTCATAAATGATTTCTTCTTTCTGGGTAAAATCCCTTGCCATAAGCTTTGCTTTAAAGTCTCTACTTTTGTCCATTTCTCCTTTTATCGTCTTGTAGAACCCAATTTTATCTAATAGGGTTTAATGCCTTCAGGCGCCTCTACAAGTTCAAGACTTTGTTAGAATACAGAGATTCTAACTTAGATTCCATGGCTTTTGACCAAATGGTCAGCGTCTATATCTTCCACAACTTCATTAGACGTGACAGGATCAGATACGTTAGATTCAACCACTTGGGTTAATCTTAGGTATCTTGTCAGGTGTCCTGACAATCCTCCCACTACAATGATGCTCTTGTGTACACGTCTCTACATCACATGTTGTATTTGGTACATCAAATGTATCTAATACATTTTCAGTTATCACGGGTTTATGAAAATCAGTATCTAATACTGTTATTTTCTTTTAACACTATTTTGCTTCCACCCTTTGTGGTTATCTATATAATTATCTTTGAAATAATCAAAAACATCTTTTGTGATTTCTCAAATTACAAAATATACCACCTCTCGTTCTTCTAGGGTAACCTTAGAACAAGTAAACCTTTGTTCTTTATTCTAACTTGTCAGGATCCATCCTTAACTTGTGGACCAGGCTACTTTAATCCGAAGATAAAAGATACAGGGTTTTCACCCTAGCTATAGATCCATCAATGTTTTAGGAACTGACTTCGATAGAACTAGGTTTATCGTTTTGTGTGCAAGACCCCAAAACGAAATTCATAGGGTAGCATGACTCTTCATGTATCTTACCATCATTATCAGAGTTCTATTTCTCTTTTCTGCAATACATCTTTGCTAAGACATATCTTATACAGATAGTTGAGATCTAATCTCATTTGAGAAATTCTATTTAACTCTGAACATAGATACTTATCACTACTTCGATCTAATCGAATTGCCTTGATATGTCTTCTAATTCGACTCTTTGACTTCAGTCTTACCTTCTTTGAACTCTTCAAAAATACAGACTTAAGTCTCATCAAATAAACATATTTGTATCTAGAGTAATCATCCAAATGAATGATGAAGTACGCAAAAACTTTCTCTTGCTTGAATATTCATAGTATCATATGTCCGTATGAACTAACTCAAGCAAGTTCATGGCTTAATACCTTTTATCTCAAAAGGAACTTTCTTGGTCATTTTACTTTTCTAAACAGGATTCGTAGACTGACAGCTGTCAAGTCGAAAAGACTCGACAATCAGTCTTTGGATCTTATTAGGATAAAAGTGACCAAGACGTTGATGCCACGTAGAAGTTTTTCTTCTTAGATGGTAAGTCAAGCTTCTTTAATGTTAAACTTAAAATAGGTTTTTCATTGAGGTATAAAAGACCATCTTTTATTGTGTCAGAGCAAATAAACCTTTTATTCTGTTTAATGGTAAACCTTTATTCAAAATAAACCGTTAGACCATTAATTATCAAATAACTTACAGAAATCAAATTTCTGTATATATGGCACGCATAATATTAAAACCCTATTGCCAAAATACGACTTTATAGTCCTTACTGCTAATACAATTAGACTTGTATTATCCCCGAGCAGTAGTTGTGTGTTAACCGTTTTTCAAACTTCCTGGTTAGTTTGAATCTTCGCAACGACTTGCAAATATGATTAGTTGATCTCAAGTTCACATACCAGGAGTCTGGTGAATTTTCAACTAAACATATTTTCAACGAGTAAGATATCTTCATATCTTATCTAAACGGCGTAGCAAACAGACAGACTAAGTATTTTGGACAATCTCTTTTTCCAATACCCGTTACCACCGAAATAGAAACACTTTTCCATTGTCGGATTAGACTTTCTATTTCTGAACCTTAGATTAGGAACTTTTCCCTTTTCTTTCTTCCACTTACTGGCTTTCTAGGCCGAGGATATTGATGTCTGATTAAAGAGAACTTTTCCCTTAGTCTATATCACCCTTTCTGCCATATTGAGGTCGTTTATTGGTTTTAAAAAAAAATTATTTAAAATAAACTTGAACGTTCAAATGACTTAGGCAGAGAGTATAGGATCGTATCCTATCTTGTTAAGATTATTTCTTTAAGCACGGAGGCTTTCAATCTCGTTCAGATCAGTTATCATATTCATAATATGATTCTTAACTAGTGATCCTTCAAACATCTTTAACTAACAACCTTTTTCGTAGCTCGTACCTTCGTACGATTCTGTCTTCAAAATATGTTCTTATCAGTAGACATCTCATGTGTCTGATGCTCAAGAACATTTAAAACAGATGTCAGGATATAAGACTAGCCAGATCATCACACTTGATCCATTTAGAATAAGAGTCTTTCTAATCCTGACTGGTTGTAGTTTCCGAAATTTTCGGATAAGGTTCAGTGAGTACGTAAACTTTCGTGTCTCAACACGATGTCAAGATTCATTACCTAGTCAACATAGTCGAACCCTTACTAACCTATTTCCTTATAGACAAATAGTTTGGAGTGGGCTAAGAGAGATCGTAATTATAAAACTGAAATAAATAAATGCAAGTTATGATTATGTATTTCACTTTCTTCTGCGTCTAACCAATAAATGAAATCCACGTAAGCATTTTGGTTTACGCAATGGTAACTTAACTAACTGCAGTTGACTCCCCGGAGGCGAGGTCGAAAACCGCTTAGAAAAGCAAGAACTATTCTTAATTAACATGTCATCTAGACAACTCTTACCAAACAATGTTAATTCACCACGTCAACCCTTGGCCTCTAAGTAAATGTAACAGAGCTCCGAAGGGAGGTTAATACATAACTCAGTCAAGTGTGCACCATTACCTAGAAGTCCGTACGAGTAGGTCAAGACACTCCACGGAGGCGTGGTCGAGCTGACTTTCCCGTATTTTATTCTATCCGTAGAAGTCTAATCTTGTATACCGTGAATACATACCCGCCGAAGGGAGTAGTATATATTCACTATACTATAGACGGGTAATGGAGGCCGTGAGAATCCAACTCTTTTCATCTGGCTCCCACTTGAATTTTTAAAAGGTGTGGATTATCTTTTGATTATTTAATAATCACTTTTGGCGTCTTATTGTTGGAAGTAATTAATCTAATTAATACCCTCCCACTATGGTTACTAAATCATATTTAAAATCCCAATAATAATATTTTAAGGCAATTTAATAACTATTTATTAATTAGGCCGAAAAATATTAGTTCAATTATGCATCGCTTCTAATCTCTATTAAACAATACTATTTAATCACATTAAATAAAATATGCATAATTGAAATATCATAATATCTCATATTATCATGATCATGCCATAAAATAAAATAATTAAGCATGCTTTCATATAATTATCACATAATTATCATGCTTAAAATTTTAAATGACACAAAATAAATATGCCATAAATTAAATCAATTAAGCATGCTGGTATAATTATCACATAATTATCAAGCTTAAAATAAATGGCATAAAGTAAACATGTTATAAATAAATTATCTCATAATTTAAATCATGTTTACTGATTCAGTAATTAACCAGGAAGATTATTAAAATCGATTCCCAGAAAATTACCATTCCACGTAAATTCCCAGGAAACACTGGAGGGGTCACAACGGTCTCACTTAAAAACCAGCCTCCTTTGACAGAATTTACGTGCACAGTAGCAGATTTAAAATTATGCATCGCATGCATCATATCAATGCATGTATATATCTAGAGTACGGCTCTGATACCAGTTGCTGGGATGCGGGCCCAGAACAGTAGCAGTCCGGGACCACATTTTAAATTTTTTTATTATAATACAAGTATTAAAATATTTCTAAAACATTTTAATACAATAGCGGAAGACTTAGCCGGATCTACTCAAGTATATACATGCAATTGATAATAAATTTTAAATCATTTAAGCAGATAAATATCTAACATGCAATTAACATTTAAGAGCACATAATTTATCATGCTTAAAATAAAACAACTGTAAAATATTACCCTACTGCAAACATGGCTATCTAACGGCATTTTTCCAGCTCCTTGCCCTTTCGTGAGACCGGCAGAGCTTTCCTGCAATATCCCCAGGGACACCCTCGGAGTGTGGGCTCCGAAAGTATTTCTCTAAATACTTAGAGAAAATAAAACTTTAAACTAGGAAACCCTTTTCAGGGTTTATTCTCCCGAAATTAGGCGTTTTGTACAAACACCTAATTAAAATTAATTCCAAAATCAATCGGAATTAACTAGGAGAGAAGGGATATGGTTTCAAAGCTAAGAACTAGCCAAAACCTCTCCCAAAATGTTGAATGAGAAATGAGGACCCAAGGCACCTATTTATAGGGGAAAAACTAAGGGCGTTTTGGTCATTTTGGATACAAAAGCAAGGGTAAAATGGTCATTTCACAACCCCACTTGCGTGTGCAACTTGGACACAAAAACCGAGGTGACCACATCGAAGGTCTTGTCACCACGAATCTAGAGCCGCCGAGCACGTGCCGGAATAAGGCTGCACTCGCCCACACGCGCCGCCTGTCATGTACTTGCGACTAGGGCTTAGGGCTGACGTGGCCTCTTCTGAAGCGGCCACGTGTCCGGGTCGGTCCGGCCCGAACCGGACCCGATCCAACCCTACCCGAGACCCGACCCCTTGACCCGCTTGACCGGATCATCCGACCCGTTGACTGGCCCGGTCCAGACAACTCTGGACCGTTGCTTTGCGGATACGTGGCGCTATCTGGGCCGTCCACGTGGCGTGCCATGCGGCTGCCCAGTCAGCGCCACCTGGGACCCGCCTGCTGACGTGGCATGCCACGTCAGCTGCCACGTCATCACCGAATTAAATTTTTTTTTTCGATGAAAATTTTATTTTCTCCAAAATAAAATTCCGGGCATTTCCAACTCTATGGAACTTTAATTTATTTTCTTAAAATAAATTCCTTGGCCATTTTCAAACACTTTGAAAATTCATTTCTCTATCTCCTTTTAATATTTTCTCTTTGGGTTTTTAATTGGGGCTTGCAGGGGGAGCTGCAGGACTAATTAATTTTAGCTCCAAACGGATTAATATATTATCATCTCATGATAATAATTAATTACCGTTTAACAATATTTAATTCCACTAAATAAATATTGTTGCACTCCAAAATTAATTAAATTATTCACGAATTTCTCGATCTAGAATAATTTCGCATTTTACTCCTCCGTGTAGATATCCATGAAAAATAAATTGCAACTACTATCATTTATTTTTCATCTCTAATTTGAAATTTATTGATTCGCCTTAAGTTCAAATTCTCTGTACGTGAAACACATTCAACATACAACTTCGGTAACGTTATCACGCGAAGTGCTTTGGCCAAAGTCTTAATTCGAACTTTTACAAATCTATTTCAAGGATATCTCTTACCTTCCAGTAAGGCCACAGATTCCTCGATCAATATAGCTCTTTAGCACATTTCATGTTGTCACCGAATCATACAAAGTATTTTGGCCACCCGTTACCGAGACCTCACTTCAAGTATGTTACAGTGACTAACACTACATGCCTAAAGACGAAATATTATCAGGACTAAGAGTACAATGCTTCCTGAGATTTTATTCATTTTAGATAGCAGTATAAAATGAATAATCTCAGTGGTCCAGTTCGATGTTTCCAATCCTATTGAAAATCATCAACGTGTTATAATTGGAATCACCATTCCCTATGACGAAAGACTAATCATCTTATATAACCATGTTATAGTCTTGATAAGAACATATTCTTATCTTGCCGACTAGAACTTTAATGACACGTGATTTCGGTATTCAAAGTCTTTTCCTATGAAACACATTTCATATAAGATTATCACCACACGTCATTAATTATTAATATGTGAAATACTCACAACTCGCTGTAAATTCAGTTTTATTAATTCAATAAATTGAATTTTCAGGGCACCATTCCCAACAAGTCATTCTTTCCTTCTCAAGGTTAGTCTTAGGACACATCTTCTTTGAAAGACATGTTCCTACACTCATAGGAAGGTTCTTAACCTTTGCTGACTCCATATTGAATCTCTTCAATACTTTGTCAATGTACATCTACTGTGATAGTCCTATTAACCTTCTAGATCTATCTCTATAGAATTTAATTCCAAGGATATAGGACGCATCACCTAGATCTTTAATCTCGAATTGGTTCGATAACCATAACTTAGTCACTTTCATGTCATCCTTTGAATTCCCAACAAGAAGGATGTCATCAACATAAAGTACTAAGAATTGCACTGAGGTCTCCAATTCCTTTCTATACACACAGGACTCATTCGAAATTTGAGTGAAGCCAAACGCTTTGACTGATTCATCAAATCGAATGTTCCAGTTCCTAGAAGCCTGTTTCAATCCATAGATTGATCTTTGGAGTTTGCAAACCTTTTGCTCACTCCCACTGAATGTGAAACCTATGGGTTGTTCCATATAAATGTCTTTGTAAATGTCACCATTGAGAAAGACAGTTTTCACATCCATTTGCCATATCTCATAGTCATAATATGAAGCAATGGCAAGCATGATCCGAATAGACTTTTGCATTGCAACTGGCGATAAAGTTTCATCAAAGTCCACACCGGGTCTTTGAGTGAATCCTTTTGCAACCAGTCTTGCTTTGTAGGCTGCAATGCTTCCATCAACTCCAAGCTTTCTCTTAAAGATCCATTTGCAACCTATGGGTTTGACCCCATCAGGCAAATCTACCAAGGTCCAAACATGGTTGGAGTTCATGGAGTCCATTTCGGATTTCATGGCTTCTATCCACTGTTCAGAGTCAGAATCTAAAAGTGCCTCCTCATATGTTAAAGGATCATTATCCTTTTGAGAGATTTCATGGAAGAATCCATACCATCTCTTCGGCTGTCTAGGAGTGCGTTCAGAACGTCTTAGAGGAGGATTTCCGTGTGTATCGAAATTCGTGATTGGTTGTGGTTGATCAGTAGGGGACGTTTCTTCAGTGGGTGGCGTGGGGTCACTTTGTACTTCCTCTAATTCTATGATCTTGCCTTTCTTTTCTTTAAGGAACGGTTCCTCAAGAAAAGTGGCATTTCTGGAAACAAACACCTTTTGCTCAGATTGATCATAGAAGTAATATCGTATGGATTCCTTAGGATAACCTACAAAGTGGCATAAGTTAGAACGAGATTCTAACTTATTTCCCACTGTCCTCTTCATGTAAGCAGGACAACCCCAAATTCTTAAGTAAGAATAGCTAGGGATTTTACCATGCCACATTTCATAGGGCGTCTTAGGGACTGACTTAGAGGGAACTAGATTCAAAATCTTTGCTGCACTTTCTAGGGCATAACCCCAGAAGGAAGGTGGTAAGTCAGTGAAACTCATCATGGAATGAACCATATCAAGTAAGGTTCGATTCCTTCTCTCAGAAACTCCATTAAGCTGAGGAGTTCCCGGAGGAGTCCACTGAGAGATAATCCCATTATCTTTGAGATGATTAAGGAATTCTTCACTAAGATATTCGCCTTCTCGATCAGATCGAAGTGCTTTGATCTTGTGACCAGTTTGGTTCTCAACCTCCTTTTGAAATTCTAAGAATTTCTCAAAAGCTTCAGATTTATACTTCATTAAGTATACATAACCATACCTACTAAAGTCATCAGTAAAGGTTATGAAATACTGATGATTGTTTCTAGTGCTTACACTAAGCGGTCCACAAACATCAGTATGGATCAAATCCAAAGCCTTAATGGCACGTTCCACAGTCTCTTTAAAAGGGACTTTGGACATTTTTCCTTTGAGACAGGATTCGCAAGAAGTTAACTCCTTAAGATCATTTTCAGAGAATGATCCTAAAGTGTTTATCTTGCTAATTCTGTTCTTGGAAATATGTCCTAATCTAGCGTGCCATCAAGGAGCTGAAACTTTGTCATCTCTCTTACGCTTCGTTTCTCGTTGTATATTCATAATATTGATATTTTGAGTTAGATAAAGTCCATTACTTAGAGTACCGATGTGAACGGAAGAGTTGTTCCGTTTGATAAAATATTTACCATTCTTAATATAAGTTTCATAACCTTCACAATCTAATATTGGAACTGAAATTATATTACGAATAATGCTCGGTACATAAAGGACTTTATTTAAGACTAACTCAAAACTACCTAAATCTAATATAATTGTGCCTAAAGCTCGAGCTTCAACGTTTGAGCCATCGCCGATCTTCAAGACACATTCTCCTTCTTTGAGTTGTTGGACTTCACTTAGCATCTGTACATCATTACAGATATGAGTTCCACAACCGGTATCAAGTACCCAAGAACTAGAATTAATAGAAAGATTTACTTCAATGAGAAATATACCTTTCTTTAGAGTAGCCTTGTACTCTGGGCAGTTTCTCCTCCAATGTCCCGATTTGCCACAATGGAAGCAAACATCCTCTTTCTGATCACGCTTCTTCTTTTGGGCCTTCCCCTTCGAAATGCCACCAGTGGGCCTAAGGGGTTTCTTCTTCTTCTTTTGGGCTTTCTTGCCCTTACCTTTAGATGGCCCAGAAGAGGAAGATAGAGCATTCACCATCAAAACCTTATTGTCCTTCTTGATCGTGCTTTCAGCAGTCACAAGCTGACTAATCAGCTCAGCTACAGTAGCACCAGCATGATTCATGTTGAAGTTAAGGACAAATGGGTTGAATGATGGTGGGAGCGAGGCTAGCAACAAATCCACTGAAAGCTCATCTTTCAGTGGCATGTCCATGGAAGCAAGTTTCTCAGTAAGGGAAAGAAACTTGAGTCCATATTCATGGACACTTGAACCTTCCCTTATTCTCAAGTGGAACAATTCCTTTGAAGTGTTATACCTTGTAACACGTTCATGAGGGCGGTAAAGTTGCTCTAAGTGGTCGTAAATCTCCCAAGCGAATTCCATGGCCTCATGTTGCCTTTGCAAGTCCGGAGACATGTTAGCCAACATAAGGCAACGGGCTTGGAGATTATCATCCTTCCACTTCTGAATCGCGTCCCGCTCGGCCCGAGTGGGAGCCTCCCCTTCGGGACTAGGCTCCCCTTCGAAGAGAACATAAGTTCTCTTCTCAGAATCTAAAATGATTTTTAGATTCCTCAGCCAATCTGAATAGTTGGGACCAGTCAACTTGTTTGACTCGAGGATCGATACAAGAGGGTTTTTGGTTGCCATTTCAAAACACGTAGAGAATCACAGAATCTACGACCTAAATGGTAAAACAGAGAACTAGTGAGCATGCTGAATTATAACGATATACAAAAGATAAGGTCTTTAATCTAATGTAGCTCCCACTGTTTTTCAAAGATCTATAATTCCCAAAGATCTAAGAGGAACACGTTTCCCAATGGGTACTAAGATCCTAGGCATTTTACCTCGAACCCACGATTCGCGGACATTCTAAGTAAGAACCCTAGGTTGGTACAACCTACCAATTCTAACACCTTTAGAACTCTTAGTAATTGTTTTTGCATCACCTATCTTTCAATATGGACCCACGACTCGTGCGACATCTATATTTACTTAGGCGTTAAGCTAGACCCATCAATCATAAGATCATGACCAAAACTTAGTTCGAACGACCCACGACTCGCGGACATCGCCCTTGCTAAAATCGACCATGAAATTTTGACCATTTAAAATGATCAATTAGGTAACTAAGAACTAATAAGCTCCACTAGCTATCCCACGACTCGCGGACAATAACTAGCTTCACTTACTAAGCTTAAAACCTATTGATAGAATGCTAGGAATTTAATTCAAAATTTGCATCTAGAATTAAACACCTATTTGTTCGAAATTAGCTTAATATTTAATGGGAATTTTCGAATCAACCGGAGAGTTGTCCGGTTCGACCTCACCAACATATATGTTATCCAATTTTATTAGTCTTGATTAATGCAAGTACACTTAAATGCATTTCAAACAAACACATAAACAGATAACATGTCCTAGCATGATACTAACATGTAATGATCATGTGTTCTACCTATCTTATGCGTGATATGTGGGAGCCACTCCACAATCACAAGTTCTAACATACATGCCACATAAACAGTTTGAATCACATAAGGGAAAGCGGTAACAAAATACGAGCCCTATCTCTATTACATTTAACAATTGAGATTCCCCTCCCTAACATTTTGAGGGGTCTTCACTTATGGCCTCCTTGTTACTTGAATGTGGTCCATCTTACTCCATGGGTGCATTGTCTCCAAAATGAAAATAAAACCTCACCACCTATCTCTACTCTCAAATTACAATAAAAAAAAAAAGACATAAAGTAATAAGGCTCAATCTTCATATTGGTCTTAGACAATTACACGGGGCATACCCCGGCCTAAAAAACAGTAATATGGAAAGCCATATAATAAATCACATGACAGTACGCACATAAGTGAGGCTCCAACCTCAATTGAAAAACGTAACTATAGGGCTCCAACCCCAATTTAAACCATCCATGTGCATAAATTAAAACCATACATAAGTCTAAACCCATGGTCACCTAACATGCTTTTGCGAGAATTTAAATTTAACCAATAAATTAAATTCCCGTTTCAAGTCCTAATGACTTAAAACACGACTTGATGCGAGTCTTATTTATAAAAGTTTTCAATAAATCCCAAATTACCAAAACAAATAAAATTCCAATTAATTTCTGAAAATTAATAATTTTATCAAAGATGTATTTTCCCAAAATATAAACCGTTTAAATTTCTCAAAAATCCCAATTTTATGTTTTATTCAAAAATTAAAAAATAAATATTCAAAAATAAAAATTTTAAAATTAAAATAAAATTGGGACTGGATTGCACGAAATACGAAAAGTCCGGATCACGTAAAACGGGGCCCGTACGGGGAGAAGACCGTACACATGCGGTGCGCGCGGTCTTCCCGCACTCTTGCGGGCGGCGGTGGGCGGCCAGTCTCGGCCGCCCTGGGCGGGCGCGCCTAGGGCCTCCCGCGCGGTTGCGGGAGGGTGCTGGGCGGCTGCCCTGCGCGCGCCTAGGCCAGGAGGGCGGTGCTGCGCGCGAAGCCCGTGCGCGCGACTCTTTCGCGCGCGGGGTTTCGCGTGTTCGTCGTAATCCGGGTTTTGTTTCGTGTTTTCGTTCAAAAGCAAAACCAATCCAAGAAATCCAAAAACAGTTTATACAGTTTCAAATCTAAAATAGTTTTCAAAAATTAAATTTTGCAAAAACCAATTTTCAGAAACTTTCAGGAAAAAATACAGTTTCGTAATTCAGGCTTTCTAAAACAATTACAAATACTCAATCGCATCAAGCCTAAGAATTTCTACCAAATTCAGTATAATTGAGACGAATCAGAAACACGATTAACGAGGTGGCTCTGATACCACTTGTTGGAAAACACGAATCAGAAAGCAGCGGAATTTAAAAAAAAAAATTCCCAACAAAAGGACCTTGAACTCGCAATCGTGTAACCAAATTCGTAAGGATAGAAAACTTACTTTTCTTTTATTCTTTCTTGAAGCGTTTCAAGCCACCCAAGAACGCTCTTCTCGCGGCTTGATCCTCTCTCCTTGGTAAAACTCGAATCTTCAAACTTCTAACTTGAAGCTCTCTAGAGATAGTCCACCAACTTGATCACAATCTAACTAGTAAGGATGCTAGTTCTCTAGTTAGTGTTTAGGCTTAACCTAGGGTTTTATTTATCTTGGAGAAAGGATGGTGTTCAACACATGAACCAAAAGAATCGTCAATTAGCTCCATAAGGAGCTCGAGCTCTCCTATTTATAGAGAGGGGAGTGCCGAACCTATTCCTTGTTGGGCAAGGATTTGGTCCCTCTCTCTCCTATTACTTGATCATCAAGTAATTTCCAACTTTGACTTTGAATTCTAATTCAAATCAACTTTCAAGAGAGCTAAAATATCCAAACTATTTTTGGATAATTTTATACTTTATTTATTTTAAATAAATAACTTATTTTATCTAATTAATTAATTCATAATTAATTAACTAGATTATTTTTCTCCAAAATTAGACTTTCTTTTTAATTCAAAATTAAACCAAAGTCTATTAAATAATTAACACATTTAATTATTTAACATATATATATACAATATATATATTTATACACGTGTGGGACACGTGTCACAAGGACACGTGTCACTCACGTGACCTACACGTGTGGTTTCACACGTGTGGAACCCTCTTGGCCCGATTAACTCGTTTAATCATTTTCAAGCCTCAACTCATGTAACCAAGTTGTTGTGTGTGACCCTCTAGGTTCTCAATTCAATTAGCAGTGACCCTAATTAATTAATTCACTAATTAATTAATCAGTCCACAGATTAAACAACCGTAGTCTAGCAACAGGTGTTTAACCCCTAGTTGAATTGGAATGTTCGGATTCGACATAACCTTTAAGTCATTGATTCATGTGAGATACAATCCTCTTACTTACTATCTCTCAACCAAGATCTAGGGCAAGAGAATAATCAGAACCCTAATAATCCGGTCTTAAAGCTAAGTGCATTTCATATCCATTTGATCTCAATCCAAGAAACCCTTTTCTTGATGTCTTGATCTACTACCTTGGCCAAGGACTCCATATGGCATATGAATGACTTACACAATAAGAGATCACCTTGCAAAGGCAAGTGTAGGTCCTTTCTTGATTCTCATTCACTTTCATGAATCACTTGTGCAGCCCCAGCATAAGCCTTGAATCAGTTGTCTAAGGCGACACCCTTTAAAGCTTATACCTAAGACTACAGAGTTAACTCATAAAGTGACAAGGAACCTCAAGTCTAAGGATCAATTAATCACATCAATGACTCGTGAGATATTTCCTAATTTGGAAGTTTCCATTTCCTGAAATAGAAACTTTATTTCCCATTTAGGAATGTTCTCACACGGGGCACCTCAGTGAACTTACTTATTAAAGTAAGCACCCTCATGTATCACGCACGTATCAACTATACACTTTGTACCTCCATGAAACAAGGTGGTCCTTCTTAAGGGCGTGATCCCACAAGCAAGCCTTATAGGAGTCAGGTTAACACTCCCACTATCTGTAGGACTCATCGGCTTAGAGTATTTTACTAATCATGACTTATGTGATATAGGGCTCGTTTCATGAACCATTTCACCTAAATGGTAGAGTCCTAAAGTCATCAGGATTAGGGGAGTTCTCATACATGCACAGCTAAAGTAAACGCATACCAAACAAGGGCATATAAAGAAGTGTTGCCTCAATTCGTTATTTCATTCAAAGATTGTCTGTGATTACAATAAGGAAAAGCACAAAGCGGATATACAATCGGCTTTCTAGGGCCCTATTCCTAACAATTTCCGGCGAAGGTTTACCAGTTTCCCCACATCAATCAAATAGAAAGTGATCGGAGTTTGACACCTCACGTTCATACCCCATCATTTTTGGTGCCGTCTATGGGAAACCACCTTCTTCCTTTCTGTCTTGCTAGTTGAGTCGCAAACACCTCTTGCCTAACATTTTCATGGTGACCAGTCGCTCCAACATCGCCGGGGGAGGAGACAACCTTCCCCAGGAGGCGAACAACCATCCACCTCTGACCACAGTTGGTGGCGCGCCTCCAGCAGGGGGTGTTATTCCTCCGCTAGATCCCACTGTTCCTCCTGTGGACTCTTCTTTCACCGCCACCGTGGGGGGATCAGGCGCTCAAGTTCCCCAGGTGCCATTCCACGCGTCGCCCGCACAGCACAGAGCTTATCCGTATATGATGCCGCCACCGGGGTATACTCTAACTCCTTCTCCCATGGTTCCCATGATCTAGCCATATTATGCTGGGCAGATTCAGCTTCCCATTGTACTCCCCAAGAAGTTGATGGGATAGAGTTACCCCCATTAACCCCGGAGCAATTAAAGGTTCTCTACACCCAGTATGAGGTTCAGGCGGTCCAAAATTCCTGGCAAAATTTCACCAGAACTTACTTCCCCCAAGGGACGGCTACTCAAATGGTCCCCCCTCAAGGGTGGCAAATCCATCCTCTAACAGTGGCGCAGAATGTCCTACAAGCCAGACCGCCGCCACCACCTGCCAAGGAGAAATATGCCCCAGAAAAGGGGGGAGACGAGCGCCCTCAAGCCAGCAAAGATAAAGGCCCGACAGATAGAATTGAGCTGGAGGATGAAGGAGACTCTCATGCCTCCAAACGAGTCTCCCGAGCCACTAAACAAGGGAACAGAGAGAAAGGAGAAAATCCTAACCTCCTCGCGGCTGTGCAAGACCAGCTGCAAGGGATAAAGGATATGGTCGGACAGCTCTCTCGAACGCAGTCTCAAGTCTCCCATAGGGGAGATGAACGAGCCAATGCCAGAGACAGTCGTCCCAACGACCGTCAGCTAAGGATCCCCTGCCATAGAGAGCAGGAAGAGAACTTTGGAACCTCCGAGTATCACCCGCTCGCAAGGGGGTCCCCCTCGTAGATGAGGTTCTAAACGCCCAGGCAGGACTAGCCAAAGTCCCCACCTCCATCAACCGTTATGATGGAACCACTGATCCAGCGGAGCACCTGGATCATTTCGTTCACCTGATGCATTTGTACGAGCATTTAAGCCATTTTTGGGCAAAGATATTCGTTACATCCCTCACCGGAATGACTCAAGAATGGTGCAATCGTCTTCCAGCCCGCTCGATTAGGGGGTATGAAGATCTAGCTAATGCTTTTCACAGTCACTTCAATACTCTAAAGGCCCCAGTTACTGCACCTACCGCTCTTTACAATGTGGTGCAAGGCAGAAGCGAATCCCTCCGCTCGTTCTTTGCCCGATTCAACAAGGAGATACTGCAAGTGGAGAGGCCTTCCATGGACTTCTTGATCCCGATGCTCTTTAAGACAGTGGATCACAAGCAATATGTGAGCAAGAAATTCACGGATGCCATCGTGGAAAGGAGACCAGGGTCTCTCATGGCATTGAGGGAAGTCACCGAACCATTCTTTGCGCTCGAGGATATGTACGGGTCAAACGCGCCCAAGCACACCAGTCCCATAAGGCATGAAAGAGGGCGCGATGATTCAAAGAAAGACCGAAGAAAATCACCCCCTCCTCTTCGTCGATTGAAGCGCATTCCCCTTACAAGGCCTAATTCAGAGGTCTACAACCTTTTCGATAAGAAGCTTTTCAAGCGGCCCACCAAGATGAAGGAAACCGAGGCCTTGAGGCTCTTGAATAAATACTGTGTCTTCCACAAGCAAAAAGGGCACTACACAGATGAATGCCGTCAGCTGGAGACCGAAATCCAGAGGCTCGTTGTTGGAGGGAATCTGAAGGAATTTGTGCGGGCTCTTGAGCGCTATGATGAGCTCTGCAACGAGAGGTCCCCGGATAGAAGGAGAAGCCCTTCGCGCTCGAGGAGCCCACGAGGGCGTGGTCCCCCAGAAAGCAGCAGCCGCGACAAACAAAAGGCCACAGAACAAGAGAATGCACCCTTTGTGTCATCAACATGATCGTTGGAGGATCATCAGGAGGGTATTCCAACGCCTCCCGTCGCAGGCACGTAAGAAGCTACGATCAACGTGCCTCAGTGCCCAAACATGTCTACGCTATCAAAGAATCAGACGCTTCGAGCCCTCTTGAGAAAGAGGCAATAGGGTTCAGTGATAGGGACCTAGCTTACATTGTAACACCCCATGGGAAGAGTGAAACCTCTGACTGCCCCATGGTGGTTAGCTTAGACATACACAATCATATTGTAAAGAGGGTGTTGGTAGATAGTGGAAGCTCCGTTAACGTCTTGCCTTGCTCTATATTTCGGAAAATGAACATCACCAATATACCGCTTGAGCCCCTCAAAACATCCTAATACGCTTAGAAACTTCATTTGGTCGTGCCCTACAGCGCAAGACACTCATGGTCACCTACGCAGTGGTGGAAATTGAGATTCCCTATAATATCATCATTGGACGGCTAGCCCTCGTCGATTTCAGGGCGATCATCTCTACCTACCATTAAAAGATCAAATTTCCGACCCCTGGTGGCGTGGGTGAAGTCCTTTGAAATGTGAGAGAAGCATGAGAGTGTTATATGCTATCCCTCAGGAAACCCAAAACAGAGCAAGTGTTCCAAGTAGGATCCACCAAGAAGTCAGTGGATTTTCCCAATCTGGACGAAGACGGCCCCGCGCCCAAGAGGGCCAAATTAAACAAGAAGAAAAACAAGAAGAAATACCCCGATGGTGATAACTCGTTATTTCACCATCTTTATGATTAAGTATTGCCCCGAATTGTGCTTGAATTGATATTATCTTGAGAGAATTGATGCTTTGTTATTTTATTATAGATTCGGAACTCGAATGCGAAATTAATGCGAATTTGACCATTTTATGAAGAAATTCTCGTAAAGGGGCGAACTCCGGATGAGCTTATTCTTGTTGACTTTTTGTGAGCAATGATTTGAAGATGCTTAGGAATTGCGTGGAACATGCAGGCATCAATTTGGTGTTTTGAGTTGCATAGGAGTGTGGAGATTTGCATGCATGTGGGCCTTCGAAGAAGTAAATTAATTGGATGATGGGGACTTTGATTTTGTGGATAGTATACCCCTGGGATTAATTAAGCCAATTTACTTGGCTTATGCGTTGACTTTGTGGGCTGCACATTTCAGAATTAATAATGGGCCTTATGGCTCATGGACTTTATCAATTGGAAGAAGCCAATAGGCGTGGCCTCGAGGACGGTTGCGCTTTTCATTGGAATTATTGGGAAGGCCCAATATGACATGATTATGTGATGGGCCGTGGGAATTGATTTGGTGGGCAAGGAATTTAAGTCCTATTTGCATAAGGAATCGGAAGCTTGGGATTGTGAATATATATATATATTGGACAACAGCTTTGGGGGAGGAATCACATAACACAATCGGAGGCAGCTTTTGGGAGAGGAGGTCTTGGACAGCAACTTCACGCACGTCGAGGAGATTTCGGCATCACGAGTTCTTCGTTCTTAGTTTAATTATTTCGCTTTTTAGTTTATTTACGTTAAAGAATTCTTTATTTATTTTTATGAATTTTAGTAGCTAAGCTTTTAATTATCTAGCTAGGGATTAAGATTCGATTTATGATATTGTGAGACCTAAACGTTTTATTTAATTCATGTTTATTTAGGCATTTATCTTATCTCCGTGTTTCGTGTTTATTGTGATTAGGCAATTTCGGGATAGTGCACGATCTCTAGGTTGTTTAATTTGCATATAGCCAATCTTGATGCTTGAAGTGTAGTAAAGTTGATTGATAATTTGTGGTAAATTAGTGACAGGGTCTTAGCGATAACATTCCTCGTTCACTAAGGGATTTGATAATCTAATTTAAATCTTGCGTGTGTCACGACTTGGTTAATTAGGATTGGTGTTTTTATGGTTCTTAATGCTGCAAATTCATTAAATCCTGTCGAGTGTCTCTAGGGGTTGTGAATTTGTTAGGGAAGATAACTGTCGAGTGTCTCTAGGTTATCCGATTAATTAAGTAAAAACGAGGTTGAGTCGAGTGTCTCTATCAACTATAGCCAATCTGTCTGAATAACTTGAATTTATCCTTGAGTCGATGATCGATATAACAATTCGAATCGAATATCCCTGGCTAGGTAATTTTCCCTCTGATTGATTTAATCCTACGTGATCTTACTTGTTTAGTTTTAGTTAGCTTTTTAATTCTTGTTATTTATTTTAACCGCATACTTAGGTTAGAATAACTCAAAAACCCCCCTTTTAATTGTTACTTTCCGTGAATTACTTGGAATTGTTAGAAATAAGTCAACCAGTCCCTGTGGATCGACCCTGTTTGCACTATACTCTGTGTTTAGTCGTTGAATAGGTTTTACATTTATTTTTGACGGATTCGACACCTGTCAAATTTTGGCGCCGTTGCCGGGGACTGTGTTTCTAATCGATTTTATTTCTTTTCATGAACAGGAGTATTCGCGGGAAGGACGAAATAATCTACGATCCAGAAATCGAGAAAACTGCTCGAAAATTAAGGCAACAAACTCAATCACGCAAGAAACAAGCTGATATATCAGGTTTGGTCAAGGAGATTGAATCGGGGACTGAATCGGACAGTTCGAGCGAAGGAAAGCCTGACTTGACCGTTGAGCGTGACCACGCCTTAACCATGGCGGACCAACGCAGAACCATGGAAGATCTGGCGCGCCCCGCCGCCACACAGCAGCCCCTTTGTATCACTTTTCCAGAGGTGGGTGCTGGTTTCGAGCTGAAGACGGGCACAATTCACCTACTTCCCATCTTTCGCGGTTTGGAAAACGAAAACCCACACCAACATCTAAGTAAGTTCCACACAGTTTGCTGCTCTACCAAGCCTCACGGTGTTACTGAGGACCAAATCAAGCTCCGTGCTTTTCCGTTCTCTTTGCAAGATGCAGCAGAAAAATGGTTGTACTCTCTACCATCAGCAACCATTACTACTTGGCAGCAGATGCACGATAAATTCTTGGACAGATTTTTCCCTGCTGATCGATATCTGGATCTCCTTCAGGAGATAATCACCATTAAGCAGAAGGAACATGAAGGCCTGCATGAGTATTGGGAACGATACCAGAATTTGCTTGCAATGTGCCCGCATCACAACCTGCCGGAAAATTCAGTTATTCATAACTTTTATAGGGGTCTGATGCCTGCTGACAAAAGGCAGTTGGATGCTTCGAGTGGAGGTTCCATTATGATCAAAACACCTGTGGAATTGACGGAATTAATTAGCAGAATCTCTAGAGCCTCGCAAAAATACTATGCTAAGTCCGACATGACGAGACAGGTAAAAGAGGTAAATTCTTCCCAATTTGAGGAACTCAAGAATATGATAGCTGTTTTAGCATCTAACATGAGTGCAGGAATCCCACAAGTAGCGACAGTTTGCCAATTACCTCTGCAATCCCAACAATACAACCAACAACCGAATCAACCTAATCAAACCCTCGATCCCCAAGACATCCGACTCAGTAGCTTGGAAAATCAAGTCAAGAATTTGGAAACTCAATTGGGACAGATTGTAACGGTTTTGAGCAGGATTGAGAATCAAGGCAAGTTGCCTTCTCAAACCGAGGATCCGAGGCACAACGTGAGTGCAATCACGGTCATAAGTGGTAAGTAACTGCCTCCAACTGTGGAGAAGACCAAAACTCGCCAGAACAGAGCAGAAACTGATCAGACGAGCGACTTGACCGTTAAGCGTGACCACGCCTTAAGCTCCAGTCGCGACAGAGAGCCAGAAATTAAAGTCCAGCCTAAGCCATGGGTGGAACCACCCCCGTTTCCAGAGCGCCTGATCCAAGCAAGAAAACAAAAGGAGGAACAAGGCATTCTTGATACTTTCCGAAAGGTTGAAGTCAACATTCCTTTATTAGATGTCATTCAACAAATTCCACGCTATGCGAAGTTTCTTAAAGAGCTCTGCACCAACAAACGGAAACTAAAAGGTAATGAAAGGGTGAGTGTTAGAGAAAATGTCTCCGCGGTTTTACAAAATAAATTACCACCAAAATGCAGAGACCAAGGTATGTTTTCAATTCCGTGTAAAATAGGTAACCTTGGTATTAAGAAAGCTATGTGTGATTTGGGTGCGTCGATTAATATTATGCCTCTATCTGTTTATAATGCACTTAATCTTGGTCCCTTGAGAGGTACAGGTATTATAATCCAGCTTGCTGATCGATCCATAGTGTACCCGGAAGGAGTGTTGGAGGATGTGCTCGTACAAGTCAACGATTTGGCTTTTCCTGCTGACTTTTTCGTGCTAGATATGGAGGATGATAAATCCTCTAAGCCTTCTGATATTTTGCTTGGTCGCCCATTTTTAAGCACTGCTAGAGCCAAAATAGACGTTTATAATGGATTGCTAACTCTTGAATTTGACGGTGACATTGTTAAATTTAATGTTTACGATGCTATGAAACATCCTGATAAATTGTCTAGTGTGTTTTGTGTTGATGTGATTGAAAACCCAAGTATTGAAATTCTTGAGCCTAACAACGTGGAAAAGCTAAGTTTTGAACCTCTTCAAAATTTGGTAGTTGAAAATTTTGAGAGTAAGCCGAAACATGTTGGTTTGTATGATGATATCTATGATATGGTTATTCCATTAGAGTATCTAAGTATAAAGGCTTCGAATTTGAAACTACTTGATAACTTAGCTAAACTGAATTCTTTCGTTTTGCAGGCACCTATTGTGGGACTCAAGAATTTTTTGGATAATCTGAGATATACCTTCAAGGGAGGAGGAAAATTTGCAGATTCAAAGCCTACACGAGCTAAATTTCTGGATGAGCAGTTTTTCGAGCCACGTGACCATAAGACGTGGCCACGCTCTAAGGTCACGCGCTGGTATGCTGATATTATTGATTATTTAACTACTACCTTCCTCAGATCTCATGTCTTTTTCGAGTTCAGGAATCTTAGTGGTCGTGGTAAACATTTTTACAAATGGTTGATGGAGTCTTTGATGAGGAAGTATCAAGCCATGTTGCGAGTCTCTTTGACTTACCATCCCCAATCTAGAGGCCGCAATGGGCTAGAAGAATCAGCTCCACACAGTAGAGGAGATTTGTATGGAGGGTGTACCTCCATTTGAGTAGCACTTTAACAAGTCTTGTCGAGCCTAAGACATTAAATAAGGGCGCTATTGGGAGGCAACCCAAGTTTTGGCGGTTTAGGCGCCTTTTTCTTCCCTCAGTTTCTTTTTCTTTTGTTTTTTTCGGTTCTCGTGGTGTTTGTGTTGATTTTCTGCCCTTTTCTATCTTGCAGGAGCGCGTAACTTGGCCCAGATAGTGCAGATATGCTGCTGTCAATTTTCTGCTAACATGACCCTTAAGCGTGACCACGCCTAACACCCACGCCACTTCCAGAATTTCAAATTAAATGGGAAATTTATAAACCCAGACGCCCTACCTCCCCAACCTGAACTTCAGGGAAGTCCTCTTTACTCTAGATCTTGATTTTTAATGCCTTGAGGACAATTCATGATTTAAGTGTGGGGGGATTAGGTCCACTAGTGCTAGAACTGAAAATTTTTTGAAATTTTTGTTTTTGTGGCTGAAATTGTGATTTTACTTCGAACTTGAGATGCTGATAATTGTGGATATTTTGCCCCCATTTTGAATGCTTTCTATTAGGTTTGATTGTTGAATTTTGCTAGAACGAGTTAGGCTTGTTAAATGCATGAAATTTGTGTGAAACTTGACGAATTAGTATAATCTTATACCCTCATTTTTTGCGCACCATTGAATGAATTAATGTACTTTGCTTAGATAGAAAAGTCTTTGATTTTCAATTAAGTCTAAAAGTTGATTAGAATGCATCTTAGCTTCCTTTGAGGTGAAATTTTTGGTTAATGATTGATTTGGGAAGTGACTTAGGCGATCGTTGTCGATGGTAAGCCTTTTCTTGATCTTTTCACAAATAAAATTATCCCGTTTGACCCCATTGAGCCTGAATGTTGTGCAAAATTTTCTTCTTAGCCGCGTTACAAGCCACATGCACAACATTATTATCCCTACCCTACTTTAAATCACACCTTGCTTGCTCATTTTGGGTTTGAAATTTTAGATGTCTTTGGGCTCCTTGTTGTCCTTTGTGCTGAATTGAAAGTTGAAGAAAAAAAATAGAGATTGAGCATTGTTGAAAATATAGAAGAAACAAGAGATGGAAAAAAAAAAAAAAAAGAAAATAAGTCAAAAGAAAAGAAAAAAAAATGAGCAGAAAAAAAGAAAAAATTGCGAAAAAAAAAAAAAAAGAAAGTGAGAGTGTGTTTGATATGAAAAAGGAGGGAAATTATGTGTTTAAGGCAAAGTAAGGGAGTCCGGTAGATAAAAAGGGAAATACCACGGGTTTTATTATAAAATGTGTGAGTTTGGTGTGTTAGCTACTAAATTCCAAAATTTTCCCAACCTTTACCCAAGCCTTACATTACAAGCTCGAAAGACCTATCGATTCCGAGTCATGAGTTAACCACATTAGTGGAGATTGAAGTGAAGGATGCATTCGAAGTTAATAATTAGAGCTTAGGCGAAAATCATAGACTAATCAATCTAGTCTTTGTACATTCTTTTGTTCAATTCACACTACATTACACGAGGGTATGTTATTTATACTAATTTGTTGGATTTTGTGCAATGAAGTAGTGTGTTGATGAGCTAGACTTGTGTAGGCGAGATTTCGATGATTGTCTTTGTGATTGTGTTTGATGGGTGGTATTGTTTCCATTTAATTTTCATGATTCCTCGAGGATGAGTAATGGACTAGTGTGGGGGGATTTGATAACTCGTTATTTCACCATCTTTATGATTAAGTATTGCCCCGAATTGTGCTTGAATTGATATTATCTTGAGAGAATTGATGCTTTGTTATTTTATTATAGATTCGGAACTCGAATGCGAAATTAATGCGAATTTGACCATTTTATGAAGAAATTCTCGTAAAGGGGCGAACTCCGGATGAGCTTATTCTTGCTGACTTTTTGTGAGCAATGATTTGAAGATGCTTAGGAATTGCGTGGAACATGCAGGCAGCAATTTGGTGTTTTGAGTTGCATAGGAGTGTGGAGATTTGCATGCATGTGGGCCTTCGAAGAAGTAAATTAATTGGATGATGGGGACTTTGATTTTGTGGATAGTATACCCCTGGGATTAATTAAGCCAATTTACTTGGCTTATGCATTGACTTTGTGGGCTGCACATTTCAGAATTAATAATGGGCCTTATGGCTCATGGACTTTATCAATTGGAAGAAGCCAATAGGCTTGGCCTCGAGGACGGTTGCGCTTTTCATTGGAATTATTGGGAAGGCCCAATATGACATGATTATGTGATGGGCCGTGGGAATTGATTTGGTTAGGCCCAGTTATTTTGAGTGCTTGGTGGGCAAGGAATTTAAGTCCTATTTGCATAAGGAATCGGAAGCTTGGGATTGTGAATATATATATATATTGGACAACAGCTTTGGGGGAGGAATCACATAACACAATCGGAGGTAGCTTTTGGGAGAGGAGGTCTTGGACAGCAACTTCACGCACGTCGAGGAGATTTCGGCATCACGAGTTCTTCGTTCTTAGTTTAATTATTTCGCTTTTTAGTTTATTTACGTTAAAGAATTCTTTATTTATTTTTATGAATTTTAGTAGCTAAGCTTTTAATTATCTAGCTAGGGATTAAGATTCGATTTATGATATTGTGAGACCTAAACGTTTTATTTAATTCATGTTTATTTAGGCATTTATCTTATCTCCGTGTTTCGTGTTTATTGTGATTAGGCAATTTCGGGATAGTGCACGATCTCTAGGTTGTTTAATTTGCATATAGCCAATCTTGATGCTTGAAGTGTAGTAAAGTTGATTGATAATTTGTGGTAAATTAGTGACAGGGTCTTAGCGATAACATTCCTCGTTCACTAAGGGATTTGATAATCTAATTTAAATCTTGCGTGTGTCACGACTTGGTTAATTAGGATTGGTGTTTTTATGGTTCTTAATGCTGCAAATTCATTAAATCCTGTCGAGTGTCTCTAGGGGTTGTGAATTTGTTAGGGAAGATAACTGTCGAGTGTCTCTAGGTTATCCGATTAATTAAGTAAAAACGAGGTTGAGTCGAGTGTCTCTATCAACTATAGCCAATCTGTCTGAATAACTTGAATTTATCCTTGAGTCGATGATCGATATAACAATTCGAATCGAATATCCCTGGCTAGGTAATTTTCCCTCTGATTGATTTAATCCTACGTGATCTTACTTGTTTAGTTTTAGTTAGCTTTTTAATTCTTGTTATTTATTTTAACCGCATACTTAGGTTAGAATAACTCAAAAACCCCCCTTTTAATTGTTACTTTCCGTGAATTACTTGGAATTGTTAGAAATAAGTCAACCAGTCCCTGTGGATCGACCCTGTTTGCACTATACTCTGTGTTTAGTCGTTGAATAGGTTTTACATTTATTTTTGACGGATTCGACACCTGTCAGATGGCATGAATGATAACGGAGATGTTCCACTAGGTGCGGTCGAAGGGACTTCCGATGACGCTAGCAATGAGGGAGACTAGGATACTGCTGACAACCGCTTGACTGGGAAAAAATGAGCCCTCGAACTACCCAGGCCAGAAGTGCGGATCGAGCCTGTAGAGAAGTTCCTTATGGTCGAATTGGAACCGGGAAACAAGGATAAAAACACGCAAGTTGGTTTCGGCCTTTCAGGCCCCTTGCAAGTTCTAATGATTGATTTTCTGAGGGAAAATATCGATGTCTTTGCATGGAAAGCAACGGATTTAACAGGGATAGACCCAAGCATCATCGTCTATAGGCTTAACGTGGACCCCTCCTTTAAACCCATCAAACAAAAGAAGCGTGATGCCAACGGTTTCCGGAGGAAGATCATCGAGGAGAAAGTGAATAAGCTCCAAGAGGTGGAATACATTAAGCCCATCTTGTACCCAGAATGGCTCTGTAACGTGGTCCTGGTGCCTAAGAGCGCCAATAAATGGCGTATGTGCAACGATTTCACAAACCTTTGTTAGGAATAGTGCCCTAGAAAGCCGATTGTATATCCGCTTTGTGCTTTTCCTTATTGTAATCACAGACAATCTTTGAATGAAATAACGAATTGAGGCAACACTTCTTTATATGCTCTTGTTTGGTATGCGTTTACTTTTGCTGTGCATGTATGAGAACTCCCCTAATCCTGATGACTTTAGGACTCTACCATTTAGGTGAAATGGTTCATGAAACGAGCCCTATATCACATAAGTCATGATTAGTAAAATACTCCAAGCCGATGAGTCCTACAGACAGTAGGAGTGTCAACTTGACTCCTCTAAGGCTTGCTTGTGGGATCACGCCCTTAAGAAGGACCACCTTGTTTCATGGAGGTGCAAAGTGTATAGTTGATACGTGCGTGATACATGAGGGTGCTTACTTTAACAAGTAAGTTCACTGAGGTGCCCCGTGTGAGAACATTCCTAAATGGGAAAGGAAGTTTCTATTTCAGGAAATGGAAACTTCCAGATTATGAAATATCTCACGAGTCATTGATGTGATTAATTGATCCTTAGACTTGAGGTTCCTTGTCACTTTATGAGTTAACTCTGTAGTCTTAGGTATAAGCTTTAAAGGGTGTCGCCTTAGACAACTGATTCAAGGCTTATACTGGGCCTACACAAGTGACTCATGAAAGTGAATGAGAATCAAGAAAGGACCTACACTTGCATTTGCAAGGTGATCTCTTATTGTGTAAGTCATTCATATGCCATATGGAGTCCTTGGCCAAGGCAGTAGATCAAGACATCAAGAAAAGGGTTTCTTGGATTGAGATCAAATGGATATGAAATGCACTTAGCTTTAAGACCGGATTATTAGGGTTCTGATTATTCCCTTGCCCTAGATCTTGGCTGAGAGATAGTAAGTAGGAGGATTGTATCTCACATGAATCAATGACTTAAAGGTTCTGTCGAATCTGAACATTCCAATTCAGCTAGGGGTTAAACACCTGTTGCTAGACTATGGTCGTTTAATCTGTGGACTGATTAATTAATTAGTGAATTAATTAATTGGGGTCACTGCTAATTGAATTGAGAACCTAGAGGGTCACACACAACAACTTGGTTACATGAGTTGAGGCTTGAAAATGATTAAACGAGTTAATTGGGCCAAGAGGGTTCCACACGTGTGAATTCACACGTGTGGCTCACGTGAGTGACACGTGTCACACACGTGTGAATATATATATATATTGTATATATGTATTAAATAATTAAATGTGTTAATTATTTAATAGACTTTGGTTTAATTTTGAATTAAAAAGAAAGTCTTATTTTGGAGAAAATAATCTAGTTAATTAATTACGAATTAATTAATTAGATAAAAATAAGTTATTTATTTTATAATAAATAAAGTATAAAATTATCCAAAAATAGTTTGGATATTTTTAGCTCTCTTAAAAGTTGACTTGAATTAGAATTCAAAGTCAAAGTTGGAAATTACTTGAAGATCAAGTAATAGGAGAGAGGGACCAAATCCTTAGTCCATAAGGACTAGGTTCGGCCGCCCCTTCCCTTTCCTATATATAGGGGAGCTCATGCTCCCCTTTAGAGCTAATTGACAATTCTTTTGGTTCATGTGTTGAACACCTTCCTTTCTCCAAGATTAAATTAAACCCTAGGTTAAGCCTAAACACTAACTAGAGAACTAGCATCCTTACTAGTTAGATTGTGATCAAGTTGGTGGACTTTCTCTAGAGGCTTCAAGTTAGAAGTTTGAAGATTCGAGCTTTACCAAGGAGAGGGGATCAAGCCGCGAGAAGAGCGTTCTTGGGTGGCTTGAAACGCTTCAAGAAAGAACAAAAGAAAAGTAAGTTTTCTATCTTTACGAATTTGGTTACACGATTGCGAGTTCAAGATCCTTTTTGTTGGGAAAATTTTTTAAATTCCGCTGCTTTCTGATTCGTGTTTTCCAACAAGTGGTATCAGAGCCACCTCGTTAATCGTGTTTCTGATTCGTCTCAATTATTCTGAATTTGGTAGAAATTCTTAGGCTTGATGCGATTGAGTATTTGTAATTGTTTTAGAAAGCCTGAATTACGAAACTGTAATTTTTTTTCCTGAAAGTTTCTGAAAATTGGTTTTTGCAAAATTTAATGTTTTGAAAACAATTTTAGATTTGAAACTGTATAAACTGTTATTGGATTTCTTGGATTGGTTTTGCTTTTGAACGAAAACACGAAACGAAAAATCGGATCACGACGAACACGCGAAACCCCGCGCGCCACCGCCCGCCTGTCCTAGGCGTGCGCAGGGCAGCCGCCCAGCACCTCCCGCACGCCTGTGCGGGAGCCTTCCGGAGGGCGGCCGAGACTGGCCGAGCGCTGTGCGCGCCTGCCGTGCGCGTCCGCGCGCGCCTGCGACGCGTGCGCCCCGTTTCGTGTATGGGCCCCGTTTTCCTGATCCGAACTTTCGTATTTCGTGCAATCCAGTCCCAATTTTGTTTTTTAATTTTAAAATTTTATTTTTGAATATTGATTTTAATTTTTGAATAAAAACTTGAAATTGGGAATTTTGAGAAATTGAAACGGTTTATATTTTGGAAAAATACACCTTTGATAAAATTATTAATTTTTATAAATTAATTGGAATTTTATATGTTTTCGTAATTTGGAATTTATTGAAAACTTTTATAAATAAGACTCGCATCAAGTCGTGTTTTGAGTCATTAGGACTTGAAACGAGAATTTTAATTTATTGACTAAATTTAAATTCTCGCAAGAGCATGTTAGGTGATCATGGGTTTAGACTTATGTATGGTTTTAATTTATGCACATGGATGGTTTAAATTAGGGTCGGAGCCCTATAGTTGCGTTTTTTCAATTGAGGTTGGAGCCTCACTTATGTGCGTACTGTTATGTGATTTATTATGTGGCTTTCCATATTACTGTTTTTGAGGCCGGGGTATGGCCCGTGTAATTGTCTAAGGCCAATATGAAGATTGAGCCTTATTACTTTATGTCTTTTTCTTTTTATTGTAATTTGAGAGTAGAGATAGGTGGTGAGGTTTTATTTTCATTTTTGGAGACAATGCACCCATGGAGTAAGATGGACCACATTCAAGTAACAAGGAGGCCATAAGTGAAGACCCCTCAAAATGTTAGGGAGGGGAATCTCAATTGTTAAATGTAATAGAGATAGGGCTCGTATTTTGTTACCGCTTTCCCTTATGTGATTTAAACTGTTTATGTGGCATGTATGTTAGAACTTGTGATTGTGGAGTGGCTCCCACATATCACGCATAAGATAGGTAGAACCCATGATCATTACATGTTAGTATCATGCTAGGACATGTTATCTGTTTATGTGCTTGTTTGATATGCATTTAAGTGTACTTGCATTAATCAAGACTAATAAAATTGGATAACATATATGTTGGTGAGGTCGAACCGGACAACTCTCCGGTTGATTCGAAAATTCCCATTAAATATTAAGCTAATTTCGAACAAATAGGTGTTTAATTCGAGATGCAAATTTTGAATTAAATTCCTAGCATTCCATCAATAGGTTTTAAGTTTAGTAAGTAAAGCTAGTTATTGTCCGCGAGTCGTGGGATAGCTAGTGGAGCTTATTAGTTCTTCGTTACCTAATTAATCATTTTAAATGATCAATATTTCGTGGTCAATTTTAGTAAGGGCGATGTCCGCGAGTCGTGGGTCGTTCGAACTAAGTTTTGGTCATGATCTTATGATTGATGGGTCTAGCTTAACGCCTAAGTAAATATGGATGTCGCACGAGTCGTGGGTCCATATTGAAAGATAGGTGATGCAAAAACAATTACCTAGGGTTCTTACTTAGAATGTCCGCGAGTCGTGGGTTCGAGGTAAAATGCTTAGGATCTTAGTACCCATTGGGAAACATGTTCCCCTTAGATCTTTGGGAATTCTAGATCTTTGAAAAACAGTGGGAGCTATATTAGATTAAAGACCTTATCTTTTGTATATCGTTATAATTCAGCATGCTCACTAGTTCTCTGTTTTACCATTTAGGTCGTAGATTTTGTGATTCTCTACGTGTTTTGAAATGGCAACCAAAAACCCTCTTGTATCGATCCTCGAGTCAAACAAGTTGACTGGTCCCAACTATTCTGATTGGCTGAGGAATCTAAAAATCATTTTAGATTCTGAGAAGAGAACTTATGTTCTCTTCGAAGGGGAGCCCAGTCCCGAAGGGGAGGCTCCCACTCGGGCCGAGCGGGATGCGATTCAGAAGTGGAAGGACGATAATCTCCAAGCCCATTGCCTTATGTTGGCTAACATGTCTCCGGACTTGCAAAGGCAACATGAGGCCATGGAATTTGCTTGGGAGATTTACGACCACTTAGAGCAACTTTACCGCCCTCATGAACGTGTTACAAGGTATAACACTTCAAAGGAATTGTTCCACTTGAGAATGAGGGAAGGTTCAAGTGTCCATGAATATGGACTCAAGTTTCTTGCCCTTACTGAGAAACTTGCTTCCATGGACATGCCACTGAAAGATGAGCTTTCAGTGGATTTGTTGCTAGCTTCGCTCCCACCATCATTCAACCCATTTGTCCTTAACTTCAACGTGAATCATGCTGGTGCTACTGTAGCCGAGCTGATTAGTCAGCTTGTGACTGCTGAAAGCACGATCAAGAAGGACAATAAGGTTTTGATGGTGAATGCTCCATCTTCCTCTTCTGGGCCTTCTAAAGGTAAGGGCAAGAAAGTCCAAAAGAAGAAGAAGAAACCCCTTAGGCCTACTGGTGGCATTTCGAAGGGGAAGGCCCAAAAGAAGAAGCGTGATCAGAAAGAGGATGTTTGCTTCCATTGTGGCAAAGCGGGACATTGGAGGAGAAACTGCCCAGAGTACAAGGCTACTCTAAAGAAAGGTATCTTTCTCGTTGAAGTAAATCTTTCTATTAATTCTAGTTCTTGGGTACTTGATACCGGTTGTGGAACTCATATCTGTAATGATGCACAGATGCTAAGTGAAGTCCAACAACTCAAAGAAGGAGAATGTGTCTTGAAGATCGGCGATGGCTCAAACGTTGAAGCTCGAGTTTTAGGCACAATTAGATTAGATTTAGGTAGTTTTGAGTTAGTTTTAAATAAAGTCCTTTATGTACCGAGCATTATTCGTAATATAATTTCAGTTCCAATATTAGATTGTGAAGGTTATGAAACTTATATTAAGAATGGTAAATACTTTATCAAACGGAACAACTCTTCCGTTCATATCAGTACTCTAAGTAATGGACTTTACCTAACTCAAAATATCAATATTATGAATATACAACGAGAAACAAAGCGTAAGAGAGATGACAAAGTTTCAGCTCCCTTATGGCACGCTAGATTAGGACACATTTCCAAGAACAGAATTAGCAAGATAAACACTTTAGGATCATTCTCTGAAAATGATCTTAAGGAGTTAACTTCTTGCGAATCCTGTCTCAAAGGAAAAATGTCCAAACTCCCTTTTAAAGGTACTGTGGAACGTGCCACTAAGGTTTTGGATTTGATCCATACTGATGTTTGTGGACCGCTTAGTGTAAGCACAAGAAACAATCATCAGTATTTCATAACCTTTACTGATGACTTTAGTCGGTATGGTTATGTATACTTAATGAAGTATAAATCTGAAGCTTTTGAGAAATTCTTAGAATTTCAAAAGGAGGTTGAGAATCAAACTGGTCACAAGATCAAAGCACTTCGATCTGATCGAGGAGGCGAGTATCTTAGTGAAGAATTCCTTAATCATCTCAAAGATAATGGGATTATCTCTCAGTGGACTCCTCCGGGAACTCCTCAGCTTAATGGAGTTTCTGAGAGAAGGAATCGAACCCTACTTGATATGGTTCGTTCCATGATGAGTTTCACTGACTTACCACCTTCTTTCTGGGGTTATGCCCTAGAAAGTGCAGCAACGATTCTGAATCTAGTTCCCTCTAAGTCAGTCCCCAAAACGCCCTATGAAATGTGGCATGGTAAAATCCCTAGTTATTCTTACTTAAGAATTTGGGGTTATCCTGCTTACGTGAAGAGGACAGTGGGAGATAAGTTAGAATCTCGTTCTAACTTATGCTACTTTATAGGTTATCCTAAGGAATCCATAGGATACTACTTCTATGATCAATCTGAGCAAAAGGTGTTTATTTCCAGAAATGGCACTTTTCTTGAGGAACCGTTCCTTAAAGAAAAGAAAGGAAAGATCATAGAATTAGAAGACGTACAAAGTAACCCCACGCCATCCACTGAAGAAACGTCCCCTACTGATCAACCACAACCAATCACGAATTTCGATACACATGTAAATCCTCCTCTAAGGCGTTCTGAACGCACTCCTAGACAGCAGGAGAGATGGTATGGATTCTTCCATGAAATCTCTCAAAAGGATAATGATCCTTCAACATATGAGGAGGCACTTTCAGATTCTGACTCTGAACAGTGGATAGAAGCCATGAAATCCGAAATGGACTCCATGAACTCCAACCAAGTTTGGACCTTGGTAGATTTGCCTGATGGGGTCAAACCCATAGGTTGCAAATGGATCTTTAAGAGAAAGCTTGGAGTTGATGGAAGCGTTGCAGCCTACAAAGCAAGACTGGTTGCAAAAGGATTCACTCAAAGACCCGGCATGGACTTTGACGAAACCTTTTCACCAGTTGCAATGCAAAAGTCCATTCGAATCATGCTTGCCATTGCTGCATATTATGACTATGAGATATGGAAAATGGATGTGAAAACTACCTTTCTCAATGGTGACATTGACAATGACATTTATATGGAGCAACCCATAGGTTTCACATTCAGTGGGAGTGAGCAAAAGGTTTGCAAACTCCAAAGATCAATCTATGGATTGAAACAGGCTTCTAGGAATTGGAACATTCGATTTGATGAATCAGTCAAAGCGTTTGGCTTCATGCAAATTTCGAATGAATCATGTGTGTATAGAAAGGAATTGGAGACCTCAGTGCAATTCTTAGTACTTTATGTTGATGACATCCTTCTTATTGGGAATTCGAAGGATGACATGAATGTGACTAAGTTATGGTTATCGAACCAATTCGAGATGAAAGATCTTGGTGATGCGTCCTATATCCTTGGAATTAAAATCTATAGAGATAGATCTAGAAGGTTAATAGGGCTATCACAGTCGATGTACATTGACAAAGTATTGAAGAGATTCAATATGGAGTCAGCAAAGGTTAAGAACCTTCCCATGATTGTAGGAACATGTCTTTCAAAGAAGATGTGTCCTAAGACTAACCTTGAGAAGGAGAGAATGACTCATACACCTTATGCGTCAGCAATAGGTAGCATAATGTATGCAATGTTATGTACTCGACCGGATGTGGCTTATTCACTTAGTGTGACAAGTCACTTCCAATCTGACCCTGGAGATGGTCACTGGGCTGCCGTGAAGAATATCCTTAAGTACTTGAAAAGTACTAAAGATTTATTCTTAGTTTACGGAGGTCAGAAAGATCTTACTGTCGAAGGATACTGTGATGCAAGCTTTGCATCTGACTTAGATGATTTTAAGTCAATGTCAGGATACATTTTCTGCCTGAACGGCGGAGCAGTGAGTTGGAAGAGTTCCAAGCAAACAACCACTGCAGATTCGACCACTAAGGCCGAATACTTAGCTGCAAATGATGCAACTAAGGAAGGTGTTTAGATTAGAAACTTCATTCAAAAGTTGAATGTTGTTCCTAGCATGAAAGACCCCATTACTGTGTTTTGTGACAACACTGGGGCGGTTGCTCAAGCAAGAGAACCAAGATCTCACCAACGGACCAAACACATTATGAGGAAGTATCACCTAATCCGTGATATTATCAAAAGAGGAGATGTGCAAATTGAGAGGGTCACATCAGCAGAGAACGTGGCAGATCCACTTACTAAACCCCTTAGTCGAGAAGCTTTCCAAGGCCATCTTCAGAAGATGGGACTTAGAGTAGCTTTAGAATGGCTTTGACGGGCAAGTGGGAGATTGTTAGGAATAGTGCCCTAGAAAGCCGATTGTATATCCGCTTTGTGCTTTTCCTTATTGTAATCACAGACAATCTTTGAATGAAATAACGAATTGAGGCAACACTTCTTTATATGCTCTTGTTTGGTATGCGTTTACTTTAGCTGTGCATGTATGAGAACTCCCCTAATCCTGATGACTTTAGGACTCTACCATTTAGGTGAAATGGTTCATGAAACGAGCCCTATATCACATAAGTCATGATTAGTAAAATACTCCAAGCCGATGAGTCCTACAGACAGTGGGAGTGTCAACTTGACTCCTCTAAGGCTTGCTTGTGGGATCACGCCCTTAAGAAGGACCACCTTGTTTCATGGAGGTGCAAAGTGTATAGTTGATACGTACGTGATACATGAGGGTGCTTACTTTAACAAGTAAGTTCACTGAGGTGCCCCGTGTGAGAACATTCCTAAATGGGAAAGGAAGTTTCTATTTCAGGAAATGGAAACTTCCAGATTAGGAAATATCTCACGAGTCATTGATGTGATTAATTGATCCTTAGACTTGAGGTTCCTTGTCACTTTATGAGTTAACTCTGTAGTCTTAGGTATAAGCTTTAAAGGGTGTCGCCTTAGACAACTAATTCAAGGCTTATGCTGGGCCTACACAAGTGACTCATGAAAGTGAATGAGAATCAAGAAAGGACCTACACTTGCATTTGCAAGGTGATCTCTTATTGTGTAAGTCATTCATATGCCATATGGAGTCCTTGGCCAAGGCAGTAGATCAAGACATCAAGAAAAGGGTTTCTTGGATTGAGATCAAATGGATATGAAATGCACTTAGCTTTAAGACCGGATTATTAGGGTTCTGATTATTCCCTTGCCCTAGATCTTGGCTGAGAGATAGTAAGTAGGAGGATTGTATCTCACATGAATCAATGACTTAAAGGTTCTGTCGAATCTGAACATTCCAATTCAGCTAGGGGTTAAACACCTGTTGTTAGACTATGGTCGTTTAATCTGTGGACTGATTAATTAATTAGTGAATTAATTAATTGGGGTCACTGCTAATTGAATTGAGAACCTAGAGGGTCACACACAACAACTTGGTTACATGAGTTGAGGCTTAAAAATGATTAAACGAGTTAATCGGGCCAAGAGGGTTCCACACGTGTGAATTCACACGTGTGGCTCACGTGAGTGACACGTGTCACTGTGACACGTGTCACACACGTGTGAATATATATATATATGGTATATATGTATTAAATAATTAAATGTGTTAATTGTTTAATAGACTTTGGTTTAATTTTGAATTAAAAAGAAAGTCTTATTTTGGAGAAAATAATCTAGTTAATTAATTACGAATTAATTAATTAGATAAAAATAAGTTATCTATTTTATAATAAATAAAGTATAAAATTATCCAAAAATAGTTTGGATATTTTTAGCTCTCTTAAAAGTTGACTTGAATTAGAATTCAAAGTCAAAGTTGGAAATTACTTGAAGATCAAGTAATAGGAGAGAGGGACCAAATCCTTAGTCCATAAGGACTAGGTTCGGCCGCCCCTTCCCTTTCCTATATATAGGGGAGCTCATGCTCCCCTTTAGAGCTAATTGATAATTCTTTTGGTTCATGTGTTGAACACCTTCCTTTCTCCAAGATTAAATTAAACCCTAGGTTAAGCCTAAACACTAACTAGAGAACTAGCATCCTTACTAGTTAGATTGTGATCAAGTTGGTGGACTTTCTCTAGAGGCTTCAAGTTAGAAGTTTGAAGATTCGAGCTTTAACAAGGAGAGGGGATCAAGCCGCGAGAAGAGCGTTCTTGTGTGGCTTGAAACGCTTCAAGAAAGAACAAAAGAAAAGTAAGTTTTCTATCTTTACGAATTTGGTTACACGATTGCGAGTTCAAGATCCTTTTTGTTGGGAAATTTTTTTAAATTCTGCTGCTTTCTGATTCGTGTTTTCCAATAACCTTAACAAAGCGTGTCCCAAAGATCCATATCCTTTACCACGGATTGATCAGTTGGTGGATTCGACCGCTGGTTGTGAGCTTATGAGTATGATGGACGCCTTCCAGGGGTATTAACAGATATTCATGGCCCCAGAGGATGGCCCCAAGACCTCATTCGTTGTACATATGAGGGTTTATTGCTTCAAAGTCATGCCCTTTGGGCTAAAAAATGCCGTCGCCACATACCAGCGCCTTGTGAATAAAATGTTTGAGAAAGAGAATGGGGGCTCAATGGAAGTCTATGTTGACGATATGATAGTCAAAAGTGAGCGTCAAGATTCACACCTGGAAGACCTCAAGCATACCTTCGGCATCTTACGTCAGTATGGCATGAAATTGAACCCTTCCAAGTGTACGTTCGGAGTGCGAGGGGGCAAATTCCTGGGGTACATGGTTAGCCAGAGAGGGATAGAAGCAAACCCAGAGAAAATCAAAGCTATCTTGGATATCCTCTCTCCCCGAAATCTTAGAGAAGTGCAAGTACTGCTAGGGAAGATCAATTCTCTGAATAGATTCATATCACGCTCGGCAGATAGAAACCTGCCTTTCTTCAAAATTCTGTGCAATGCCAGAAACTTCGCTTGGACGGGCGAGTGCGAGGGGGCCTTGCGAGACATGAAGGCTTATCTTTCGAGCGCCCCTTTGCTCACCAAACCTATTGAAGGTGAAAGACTATATATCTATCTCTCTGTTTCCATGGACGCGACGAGCGCAGTGTTGGTAGCCGCACACGAACGCATGCACCTGCAAGTCTATTATTTCAGCAGGACATTACAAGGCGTGGAAAAGAAGTACTTAGAAATCGAAAAGTTTTCATTTGCCCTCATCAATGCATCAAGGAGGTTGAGGCCCTATTTTCAAGCACACTCCATCATGGTGCTCACGGATCAACCATTAAGGCAGGTACTTTCTAAACCTGACGTTTCTGGGAGATTAATCAAATGGGCCATTGAGCTAAGCCAGTTTGACCTAAGCTTCAAGCCTGGGACTGCTATACAAGTGTAGGTGGTAGCCGACTTATTGGTTGAGCGTTTTGGTCTGGAGCCTGTGGCTCATGAAGATACAGGCTTGTGGGTCCTGCACACGGATGGCTCCTCGACCTCTCAAGAGGGAGGGACAGGAGTGACCATTAGAGATCCTCAAGGAATGGAGATAGATTTTGCAATCAGGTTAGATTTCCAAGTTACAAACAACGAGGCAGAATACGAGGCTCTCATTCAAGGGTTGAAAATTGCTTTTCAAAACGGAGCCTCCAGGATCACGGCCTACGTAGATTTACAGCTGATTGCAAGCCAGATTGATGGAACTTATGAGGCTCGAGAAGCCACCATGATGCAGTACTTAGGAAAAGAAAAAGAAGTTATTCAGAAGTTCAAAGAATTCAACTTGCTGCAGATCCCATGTGCGAAAAACGAGCAAGCTGACGCTCTGTCCAAATTTGCCTCCGCGCTGGAAGGCACCTGTGAGAGTTCAGTTACGTTTCTCAGAACTGAGAGGCCTTTGATTAAAGAGAAGGGCATGACACAAGCGGTACTCATGATTGATCCTAATGAGCCTTGCTGGCTTGATGACATCGTTAAGTTCCTCAGAGATGGAACCTGTTCGACTGACAAAGTGGAAGCACGAAAGATCAGAAATAAGGCCCCTCGTTTCTCGCTAGACAACGAGGGTAGGCTTTTTAAGAAGTCATTCCAGGGCCCACCAATGAGATGTTTGAGGCCCTCGCAGGCCAAAGAGACCCTGGAGCATGTGCATGGAGGGAGCTGTGGAAATCACTCAGGAGGGCGCATCCTTGCCAAGAAAATACTAAGGAGTGGATTCTATTGGCCTACGGTTCTATAGGATGCCCTTGAGTTCTCCAAAGAATGCCTCAAATGTCAATTCCATTCAAACATCCTTCAATTGCCAGCAGCCCAGATGGTCCCCATAGACGTCTCATGGCCCTTTGACCAGTGGGGTATAGACATTGTGGGTCATTTGCCAATGGCGTTCGGGCAAAAGAAGTTCGTCATCTTAGCGGTCGATTACTTCACAAAATGGGCTGAGGCTGAAGCCGTCGCGAAAATCACCTTCAGGATTGTAAGGGATTTCATCTGGAAAAATATTATTTGTAGGTACGGAATCCCGAGAGTGCTTACTTCAGACAATGGGTCATAGTTTATCGCAGCAGATACTAGGGAATGGTGCTCAGAGTTAGGTATTGAGCAACGCTTCACTTCTGTGGGCCACCCTCAAGCCAACGGTCAAGATGAAGTCACCAACAGGATTATTCTCCAACATCTGAAAACCATGCTGAAAAGTAAGGAAGTGAATGGGCTGAAGAATTACAAGGAGCTCTCTTGGCTTATCGTACGACCCCACGAGCGGCCACGGGTGAAACACCATTCGCCCTCGTGTACGGGTCTGAAGCTATGATACCCGCTGAGGTTGCACACGAATCCGCTCGTGTGGCTTACTTCGAGCCCCAGGATAACGAAAGCAACATATGCCTAGAATTGGACCTATTGGAGGAAAGAAGGGACAATGCATGGGCAAAAATGCACAAGTACAAAGCGGCTGTGGCACAACAATACAACAATCGCGTTAAGGAAAGAACTTTCCAGATGGGAGATTTGGTCTTGAAAAAAGTGGAGGTGTCCAAGCACGTGGGAAAACTGGATCCCAACTGGGAGGGTCCATTCAAAATCATACAAGTTAGGGCTAACAACACCTACACTCAGGAGACGCTCCAAGGCGAGCGCTTACCTCGTCCTTGGAACGCGTGTAACCTCCGGTGGTTCTATGTTTAAGTTCTCTACAATAATGATGTAACAACCCCACTGATGGGCCCTATGTACCACTTCGAATCTCAAGTAAGTCATGATAAATTTCCTAAATATTTCTATATGTCAGTCTTTTAAATTATGCAAATGGATAAGACCCACGACCTACGTTATCACGAGCATGGTTAGCTAGCAATTTAAATGCACACGACATCGTTGCACATGCGCAAAAGGGGTTACGCTTACCAATGCTTTGCTCCGCATGGGGGGGACACCCTCATAAGGAAAACCTGGTAATGCTCACAACCATCATGAAAGATTGAAGGAAAAATACGATATTGATATCCTAGTAGGCCCGGGTCACTCACGCCAGCACCCAGCGCTCGAAAAAAGGATCCCTCACACCACTTATTCAAGAATTCACAAACCAGGACGTGTTCAAGGAAAATCCTAGTAGGTCCGGGTCGCTCATACAAGCACCCAACGCTCGAAAACAGGATCCCTTACGCCACCAATCCGAGGATTCAGAAACCAAGTATGATCGGAGGAAATCCTAGTAGGCCTTGGTCGTTAACTACAAGACCTTGAGCTCGAAAACAGGATCCCCTATGTTAAGGAGACCTACATCGAAGAAATGAAAGCTTTTTAACAAGTTTTTCATAAATCCACAAGCGCGCACCCCTGAAGCGGGAACACTAGCGCTCGTTCAATGGTAAGACACAAGTTACCCACAGGTTGAATTTGCTCAAGTCTTGAAGACATGGCTGAAGTTATCTATGAAAGAAACTCACACGCTTTTCTAAAAGGTTTGAATGAATTTACACATAAGAGAATCTTTTACTAAGTCTTGAATTGAGGGCATTCCCCAAAAGTAAGACCCTCGTGTATTCTCAAAGACTTAACAAAATTTTCCAAAGTTTTCTACACTTAAAGCCTAAATTACTCAAAGTCTTATCGATACGGTACTTTGATAATAACAAGTGTACAAGTATTGAAATAAAGACAATCGTGAGAAAGAAAACTTTCATTAAAAAGTGAGGAAGTACAGAGTTATGAAACAAGGGCATCATGGCCCATATTAAGTAATAAAAGCTACAAAGGAGGATCCTAAGCTGCAGCAGCAACATCCTCTTCCAAATTCATGATTTCTTATTGAACTGGAGCGGTAGGTTCTTGCGGCAGAGGGGCTGGCTCGTTATTTCCTGGCTCTGGGGGAATTACAGGCTCATTGTGTTCAGCCGTCGGAACAACAGCGTTCTGGTTTGTTTGGACAGGAGCATTGACAATAGTCGCGGAGGGCTCGTTTGCTGGGGGACCTTCCACGGGGGCATTTGCGTTGATAATCCCCTCGTTCTGTCCCACCTAAGGGGCCCCTTCCGGAGGGTGAGCAGCCATGTATTCGTCTTGCACAAGCATCACCAGAAAGTTGTGCTCCGGCTCAGAAAGGTTTGCCTCAGGATCCTCGTGGTCGTCATCCTCCTTGACGCAGCGCTCATTACACATGAGCCCCATATCCTGTCTTCCACAAGCGGACGGATCAGTTAAGCCCTTACAGATACCCTGCTTAATCGCCAAGTTGAAAGCTTTTTGAGCTTCGTCAAGGCAATGCAGGGAAGCCACGAAATTAAACGCTTGGAATGACAGAATTTGATGAGCGCCTTTTTATTTGCCTTCTCAATGCGGTGGGGAAGTTCGTTCATGGTATCAGCGTACTTCTTTTCAGAAGCATTGGCCCTAACCACCCATTGGTTTCTATCCTCCGCTAGTTTGTTGGAGTTCTCTTGAAGGGTGTTAAAATCCGCACGCCACTTTTTACGAGCGGTGTCAGCGCTCGTGAAATCATCCTGCAGTTTCTTCATTTCTGCCTCCAACTTCTTATGTTCCTCTTCGAGGGATAGGAACTTCGCCCTCTCCACATCTAATTCCTTTTGGATTTGAGCGGGGTCGTTCGAGCGTGCCATTTTCTTATATTTTGCCTTCCCGTCGGTGTAGACTGAGGCGCGCATTTGGATGTTCTTCGCCCTCGAAAAAACTTGCTGCATTGGTCCAAAAGAGCGCAAGTGTTAGTAAAAATTTAAGAAACAACATCTAAGGTAAGAAGGACAAGGGTGAGAATGACTTACAGAAATCATAGCGTGGATCATATCGCTGGTTACCTTCTCCACGGTCTCGGAGAATAGAGCCCTGTAGTCCTCCGTAAACTGGACCCTCTCAAACAGGCCCTCGCTAATATCGCGTGAGGGGGTTCCATGGCCCAGTAAAACAGGACCTCCTTCCGCTGAGCGCTTGTAGCTCCTATCTCCCTGGCGCTCGAACTCCCACAAGTGATCCTCCTCTGAGGAAGAAGTTTTTCCACCCCTTTTGGGACCCTCAACAACCTGCTTACCTTTGCCAGAAATAGAGAAAGTGTCTGGCATTCTTTTCCTCTTTCGAGAGGCTGAAGCATCTCCACCTTGAGCCTCACCAATGGTAACGCTCGTACGCGGCCTCGGTGGCGCAATCGGAGCAGGAATAATGGCACCACTCGCTTGGGAGGCAGTTGGGGGCCTTGGAATCACCCTCGTCTCAGGGTTGCCTATTTGCTTTTTCTCGCGATCCTGAGATTGTTGGGTGTCTCTTGAGCCCGTCGCTTGTTGGCTGCCCTTGTTGTTACCGCGGCCCGCACCTCTGGGTGGTTGATTCTGCTGGTCCCCTTACGTGTTTTAGCGCTTGTTAGCATTGGCAAACTTAGCAGCATTTCTCATTCCGCCACCAGCCATAATAATACCTGGCCCTGGAAACCAAAAGACAAGGAAAAACACAAGGGTTAACAACGCTCGTACAAATAATTACAGAGGGAAACATAAATACAAACACAAAAATTAGCATTCCTATCTAAGTGTTAGTGCCCTAAAATCTAATCATCTCTATCCAAATCTCGAGCAGGAGGGTTGCTAAGATAATAAGGGTCATTGGTGAGTCCACAAAGGAACATGAGTTCCGCATCATCTATCAACTCCTTGGCTTGGATCATCCAGCCCTCGTCCCTCAGTGCTCCAGCCAAGTCCCTGGCCCAGTTCTCAGGGAAAGTAGGACCTAGGCGATTCTTCACAAGGGAGCCTTTCCCATGAGAGATCCACTCTCGCGACACCCCGAAATCATCATCTGCCGAGGCCTTGACGAAAATGAACTTCTCCTTCTAATCTGTGCCGTATGTGGAGGATGGAGAGTTGATCAACCTCAAGTTGGCCTTCACTTGGATGTAGTAGAAGAAGCCCGTCTCAGGGGACGAGCGCGGTGAACTGACCACTTGGAATAGTGCGTTGAAATTCCGCATGGAGGGCTCGTAATTAGTGCACTTCATGAGGATCACGAAGCACGTTATGAGGGCAAGTCCATTGGATACTATCTGCGAGGGGCACATGTTTAAGTTGTTCAAAATAGTGGCCACCGGGACTAGAATTGGGAATCTCAGGCCTCCGGATCGGATCGCATCCTTGTAAACTGCAATTTCACCGGGAGGTGGATGGATGGCACACTCGTGTTTGGCTAGGATTCGCCATGAATAATGCTCGTCCCAGTAGATCGGAGCCATAACGGTCTTTATTTCCCCCAAAGTGATTGAACTTGGGGTCTCATCAGGAGTGCACTCGGTGGCTTGCATCCCCGAGGCCTCACCCTCGGTGGGACCTTGGTTTTTACTGGCTTTCTTGGATTTCCTTCTATACTTGGGGGGCGGTATTTCAGAAGGCCCAGCACCCCCGTCACCCTCTAGAAAAGGTGGGGGCATCGCCACCGTCACGGTGTAGCGATAGGGATGGGTAGTCCTCTCAGTCACTGCAAAAGCCTCCCCTTGCCTCATTGTATCCAAGGTCATGTCCATCTCTTCGAATAGATGTTAAACCCCTCCTGGGTTCCTCTCCCCCATTGCAGACACAATAGCGTCCAATTCTTCATCCCTGGGGGATGAACTTTGAGTAGCCATCTCCTCAATCTCCCGGGCAAACTCTTCGACGTGATTTCCAGACATGATTTGTGAAGGGTTTCAAAGGGTTTGGAAAGTTACGGAATCTGGAAATTCTGGGAATAAGGAAAACCTCTGGAGAATTAAATCCTAAATTGGTACTAAGGTTAGCTAGTTAGAAGTTTTCACCGGTTTTTACCTTGAATTTGCTGGAAAGCTTGAAGAAAGGTTGAGATTGCTCTGGAACTTGCTCTGCAAATATTTTCGCAAGAAAGTGCTCTAAAGAGTTTGTTCGCGTAAAGAATGAAATGGATTTTGGAATCCCTTATTTATAGGGAAGGAAGATGATACGTTTCTGACACTAGATTCAAAAATGCAATCATTTCCTGCCTAGGAAACCGTTCACTTTATTGAACCGTCACACACAACCCGAGATCCACGCACCCCACGCGCATCAACATTTAATGCGGAATACTGTGAGCGGTCACTTGAAAGGACAACATTTAATGCAGGGTCAGATGCAAAAATTGCTCAACACGCTAGTTACTCACAACGAGCGTCGCGCTCGCAGGTACCAAGAAGTTTGAATTCTACAGCCCTTACTTTAAGGACTACAGAATTGGGGGGCAAAATGATGAGGTCAAAATACGCTCGGCCCACGTATTCGACACGTGGCACCAAGGGCTATGGACACGTGGCCTCTGCATGCCTGAAGTAATCCCCGGCAAAGTGCCTCTATCTCACGAGCGCCGAACCCACTTCATGTGACATGTGTCATTGTTGCCCCATGACACGTACCCACCAGGGCAGCTTATCAACGAGCGTACCATACAATTACGACGCGAAGCTCCAGGTTTTTCTAATAGTCTTCTTCGAGCGCTACCTCTCCTCAAAAGAACCTCTCCACAATGTCAGACTAAAACAGGGCTCAATTCACCCTCGTTACACAGTCCTGACCTCCATCCCATAGCGGATTCATTGGCCTCCAAGGCCCTTGGTTGACACGAGCGTGCACCTAGCCCTCGTTACCAACCCCCTAAATGGCTCTTTGACACCCTGTACATACCCGCGCACCTGCCACTGTTGCCAGCACTAACTTTCACCAGCTTTTGCAGAAGATTCCTCCTAGGTTTTTCTCATAACGCCACGTGTTAGGGTAACATTTGGCCAGGACCACAAAGGGTAAATGACAAAAGGGTCCCTGACCCTCAACTATAAATAAGTCAGCTCATCTCCTTCACTGTAAGGAAGCTTCCATACTTAAGCTCTGCAAATTTCATTCATCTCTTTCAGTTCCTTAACTGACTTGAGCGTCGGAATGTCAAACTGGGCATCACCCCCAGTCTCCCAGCTTGGCATTCTGACTGTTTTGTTCTTGGTGTTTGTCCTAGCAGGTAGAACCCATATCATTTCTGGCGAAAATTTAACAGTTTCCCCACATCAATCAAATAGAAAGTGATCGGAGTTTGACGCCTCACGTTCATACCCCATCAAATATATATTTTAGGATTATTTTAAATATATTATTAAATTATGATAAATAAATAAATAATTTAAGAAAATAATATACTAAACAAAACTATCTTTAATAAAAGATAAAGATTGTACAGGGAAAAAAGAAAAAGAACTAAAATGAATTTTTTTTTTGACTACAAATTAAAATGAATTGAGAAAAAGGATAAACTAAAAAATATTATTAGAGTGATAAAATATATAAAAAAAAATTAAAAAAAATTAAAATTAATATAATAGTATAGATATTGCTGCTTATATTTTGTGGATATTTACAAATTACAATATCATAAACATTTGTTGAACTCTATACATGTATAATCAAATCCTTGTCCTTTTACCTATTTTGGACCGAAAAAAATCCTTGTCCTTTTACTAATTTTTAGTGCAAAATTACCCTTGGCCTCCTTACGTTAAGATATTTGATATCTAATGAAACAATTAAACTTATGTACCTATGCAATTTATACATAAAACATATTTTTCTCTCTGTTGCGTCTTCTTAGAAAACCCTTGCTTCTCTTTCTCTTTTCTCCAAAGTTTCGTTCTCATTCGTCGCCGAGGATACTCTCTTATTTATAGACCTGATATCATCCGTTTCCGATTTACTTGGACTCTAGATTTATCCTTAGATTTGGTCTTATCCTCAGGGACGGATTTAAAAATTATTTATTTATTTTTGGTCCAAACGACGCTTCACAAGGCACAACCAACGCTAGAAACCATCCGGATTCAAGATTTATGAGTAGGGGTGAAAATTTATAATATAAAAAATATTATTTTTAAAATTAGTGAAACCGTAATTTATTTTAAAATAAAAGAGAGAAAATTTGTAATTAAGGGGATAAAAATAATTTTTTTCTAAAATATATAAATAGAAATATATTTTTTTTAAAACTTAGTGGGGGAGGGGTGTGGCTCCGTTCCTGTTTATCCTCACCTGTTTATTATTATTGGATACTTTCTAACAGAGCCGCTTTCTCCCCCTCTCCATTTATCGGCGAACTAGAGTTCTCCGACTCTCGGGCGAACTAGAGTTCTCCGGGAACTAAACTTTGGGGGTGAGCCCTTAATAGGGCTTTAAGTACGATTCCAATACTATCAAATTAATTTGTGATGATTTAGTATTTCGCTCGTGTTATATACTTTAAAAAAAGTTAGTACATTTTGAAAAGCTAAATTTTTTTGGAACTTGGAACCAAAAGTTTGGAATGGGTTTTCACTTTTCAAGATTGAAAAATATGTTTTTTTGGGAGATATAAATATATTTTAAGGGGTTTTAGTATTTTTCCCAATTATAGATTTCCAACGTGATGACTATTTATGATCACTTTATATTACTTGGTGCTTCCGATCTATGTATGTTCTTAAATCAAGTCTAAAAAAAAAAAAAGTAGCAAATGTGCTCACCACCTCCAACCCCACAAAATATATGATATTATGGGAAAATTACAATTTTAGTCTCATTAGATTCAAACCGTTGCAATAAAGGTTCCATTGGTTTGAAATATCCAAAACATATCCCATTGGATTCTAAAAGGTTGCAATAAAGGTCTCATTGGTTTAAAAATCCAAAATACATCCCATTTGATTCTAAAGCATTGCAAGATTAGTCCCATATTTGATCAACTAACAAAATAATTACCTATTTCATTAGTGTCTATCTTTTTTGCTTATTTTATTAGGAAATCACTGTTTTTTATAAAATATTTTATTTTCACTCGTATTTCTCTTAGTTTCAATATTTTATTTTCGTTCATATTTCTCCTATTTTTCACCCCATTTCTACGGTCTCATTAAGGAGTTCTTTTTTAAAAAATTAATTATTTCCACCCCCCATATCTCTTGATTTCCATCAAAATTTTCTATCTTTTTATTAAGAGTATTTTCTTTTTTTTTTCAAATTCTACATTACTCTTAATAAAAATTAAAAAGAACTTCAAATTTTCAATTTTTTTATTCATAGGGGAGGAAATAAAAAATATTGTTTGGCACATTTATATGATTTTTTTTAAGTAAGAAATGAAAATCTTCTTTTCGATTACTCATTAGAGGACTTATTTATTTATTTATTTATTGTTATGAGTATTTTTAATTATTATTAAGAGTATTTTTCTATCATTTTATTAAAGAGTTCTTTTTTAAAAAATTACCTTTTCCCCCCTTATAAATGAAAACATTGTGTGGCACATTTCTATATATATGATACTTTTGATTTGAGAAATGAAAATCTCCTTTTGAATTACTTACAATAGGAGTTATATATTTCATTGTAATCCATAGTGCATTATAGAAATTTTTGAAAAAAAATACTCATAATAAAAAAATAGAAAATTTTGGTGGAAATCAAAAGATATAGGGAAGGAAATAATTAAATTTTTTTAATAAAATGATATAAATGAGATGGAAATTAGGAGAAATATGGGGGAAAATAAAATATTAAAAATTCGAATAAATATGGGTGAAAATAAAATATTTTAGAAAAAAAAATGGTGATTTCCCAAAAAAGAAAAAAAGACAAAAAATCTTTTACACTAACGAAACATCTAATTATTTTGTTAGTTGATTAAATATGGGACTAGTCTTGCAATGTTTTAGAATCAAATGGGATGTATTTTGGATTTTTAAACCAATGGGACCTTTATTGCAACCTTTTAGAATCCAATGAGATGTGTTTTGGATATTTCAAACTGATGGGACCTTTATTGCAACGGTTTGAATCCAATGAGACTAAAATTGTAATTTTCCCTGATATTATTAATTGGCAAACAAAGCTTACAAAACTAAAAAATACAACACACACTACAAAGAAAAAACATTACTGCAAACGAGTCAGGTCGAAACCAACTCAAACCATATCATTGCAAATGTAAACTCACGAACACAGCTTATAAGCCCAGCATTTTGCACGCCATGTCTTCGGCAAACTGGAAAAAAGCAAGCCTCCTGCTCCTTTTGAGGACCAGAAACCCAATGATCCCCCAAAATCCAGTGGCAAAACCACTTGCAATTATTCCATATGAGATTATCTTCTCATTTTTGTCATCTTCATCCACTGCTCCATTATTTTCATCAATATTGGGGGACTTTGATGCTTCATCATCTTGACATTTCTTCGGCAATGGAGCTCCACATAGTCCAGGATTGCCCCCGTAAATTGATGGGTTATCAAGAGTTTGGAAATGACGCCCTGTCGGAATAGGTCCCGACAAATTGTTGTGGGACAAGTTCAAATATCCCAAAGAATCCAAATCCGACAAACTCCATGGAATTGCTCCATGTAGACTGTTGTAGGAAAGATCAAGAGATTCCAGTTGTTTCAAATCTCCAATGTTTATAGGAATTTCTCCTACGAGACGATTGTGTGACAAATTGAGACCATTTAATGCAGAAAGATTTGTGAGCTCCCAAGGAATTTCTCCCACAAAGTTATTACTTGAAAGATCCAAAATAACTAGGTACCATAATGTACTCGAGTGCTCGTGCTCCACACCTTTCATCACTTGGTTCAAAACCTCCGTATCCTTCTCGAATGGACTCGTAAAGTAATGACGAGGGCGCATATTGTCATGTCCCTCAGTCGTGCTAAACAAATTGCCAAAGCAGTGAGGGATGTTTCCTGTCAACTTATTGTCTGAAAGGTCCACTACAAAAATATAGAACAATCGACAAAAAGTAAAAGGAATCAGACCATCGAACTTATTTTTCCCGAGTCCGAGAAAATGCAGATGAGGCAAGTGCGTGCCAATCCAATCGGGCAGATTTCCAGATAACATGTTTTCTCTGACATCCAACACCTGCAATGATGTGCAATTCTTCAAAGTAGATGGAAGTGACCCAGTTAAACTGTTATTGCTCAAGCTCAACCAGCCCAACCAAGTAGCTTCGCCAATGGAGTTTGGAATGACCCCTGAAAGCTCATTGGATGACAATCTCAACACTGTTAAATTCTGTGAGGCCGCCAAACAATCTGGAATATGACTGGAAAATCGATTTTTGGAGAGATCTAGAATAGTTAGATCCTTTAGTTTGCATAATGAATTAGGTATTGAACCCTCCATCATATTATCTGATAGACTCAAGGAATGCAAGTTGGAACCGAACTCGGGCATTGGTCCCTTAATATGGTTGTGGGGCAGAGCTATAATTCTCAAATTTAAGTACTTAAGCCATTCTGGAAGAGATCCTGAAATGTTACAATTCAACAAAAGAATTGTCCCAAGTGCCTTTTGGGTCCGAAGCCATTGAGGAAATTGACCACCTCCAATTTCACAAGACAACAAAGAAAGCCTTTTCAGTTGAAATGGAGGCACCCAATCAAACGCCACACTCAAATTGATGGATTCTGCCCAAAGCTCTTCTAACTTTGAGACTTTAGCAAAGTGAAGCTCAGAAATTGGGCTACTAAAGGAATTAGCTGATATATCAATTATCTCAAGATTTGAGAGCTGCCCTAAAGAAACGGGAAATTCCCCACTCAGGTGGTTTTCCTTAAGCAACAAATATTTCAAGGATTTCAATTTCCCAATAGAAGTAGGAATAGGACCGGTAAACGCATTATTTGAAAGACCAAGAAAATTTAGTTGCTTCAACTCACTCATCTCTTGAGGTAAATGACCATCGAATTGGTTGCTAATTAAATCAAATATCTCCAATTTGTGAGCCCAACAATATCCCATGGATAAATTTCGAAAGAGTATTCCTGGTAACTCTCCATAAAAGTTGTTATAAGACAAAGTCAGTGATTTCAAGTAACATTTATCCACAAGAAAACCAGAGATCCAATCTGCCTTCTGGTGAATTGAGTTATCATAAAGGTTGAAATGGACCAGATTTCTCATTCTAAGAAAGGCCTGAGGGCTAGAAGAGTTATAATAATTTTCAGAAAGATCAAGGTGTTGGAAAACACGAATCAGAAAGCAGCGGAATTTAAAAAAATTTCCCAACAAAAGGACCTTGAACTCGGAATCGTGTAACCAAATTCGTAAAGATAGAAAACTTACTTTTCTTTTATTCTTTCTTGAAGCGTTTCAAGCCACCCAAGAACGCTCTTCTCGCGGCTTGATCCCCTCTCCTTGGTAAAGCTCGAATCTTCAAACTTCTAACTTGAAGTCTCTAGAGAAAGTCCACCAACTTGATCACAATCTAACTAGTAAGGATGCTAGTTCTCTAGTTAGTGTTTAGGCTTAACCTAGGGTTTAATTTAATCTTGGAGAAAGGAAGGTGTTCAACACATGAACCAAGAATTGTCAATTAGCTCTAAAGGGGAGCATGAGCTCCCCTATATATAGGAAAGGGGAGGGGCGGCCGAACCTAGTCCTAATGGACAAAGGATTTGGTCCCTCTCTCTCCTATTACTTGATGATCAAGTATTTTCCAACTTTGACTTTGAATTCTAATTCAAGTCAACTTTTAAGAGAGCTAAAAATATCCAAACTATTTTTGGATAATTTTATACTTTATTTATTATAAAATAAATAACTTATTTTTATCTAATTAATTAATTCGTAATTAATTAACTAGATTATTTTCTCCAAAATTAGACTTTCTTTTTAATCCAAAATTAAACCAAAGTCTATTAAATAATTAACTAAATTAATCATTTAATATATATATAAATTCACGTGTGTGACACGTGTCACAAGGACACGTGTCACTCACGTGACCCACACGTATGGCTTCACACGTGTGGAACCCTCTAGGCTCGATTAACTCGTTTAATCATTTTCAAGCCTCAACTCATGTAACCAAGTTATTGTGTGTGACCCTCTAGGTTCTCAATTCAATTAGCAGTGACCCTAATTAATTAATTCACTAATTAATTAATCAGTCCACAGATTAAACGACCATAGTCTAGCAACAGGTGTTTAACCCCTAGCTGAATTGGAATGTTCGGATTCGACAGAACCTTTAAGTCATTGATTCATGTGAGATACAATCCTCCTACTTACTATCTCTCAACCATGATCTAGGGTAAGGGAATAATTAGAACCCTAATAATCTGGTCTTAAAGCTAAGTGCATTTCATATCCATTTGATCTCAATCCAAGAAACCCTTTTCTTGATGTCTTGATCTACTGCCTTGGCCAAGGACTCCATATGGCATATGAATGACTTACACAATAAGAGATCACCTTGCAAATGCAAGTGTAGGTCCTTTCTTGATTCTCATTCACTTTCATGAGTCACTTGTGCAGCCCCAGCATAAGCCTTGAATCAGTTGTCTAAGGCGACACCCTTTAAAGCTTATACCTAAGACTACAGAGTTAACTCATAAAGTGACAAGGAACCTCAAGTCTAAGGACCAATTAATCACATCAATGACTCGTGAGATATTTCCTAATCTGGAAGTTTCCATTTCCTGAAATAGAAACTTCCTTTCCCATTTAGGAATGTTCTCACACGGGGCACCTCAGTGAACTTACTTATTAAAGTAAGCACCCTCATGTATCACGCACGTATCAACTATACACTTTGCACCTCCATGAAACAAGGTGGTCCTTCTTAAGGGCGTGATCCCACAAGCAAGCCTTAGAGGAGTCAGGTTGACACTCCCACTGTCTGTAGGACTCATCGGCTTGGAGTATTTTACTAATCATGACTTATGTGATATAGGGCTCGTTTCATGAACCATTTCACCTAAATGGTAGAGTCCTAAAGTCATCAGGATTAGGGGAGTTCTCATACATGCACAGCTAAAGTAAACGCATACCAAACAAGAGCATATAAAGAAGTGTTGCCTCAATTCGTTATTTTATTCAAAGATTGTCTGTGATTACAATAAGGAAAAGCACAAAGCGGATATACAATCGGCTTTCTAGGGCACTATTCCTAACAATCTCCCACTTGCCCGTCAAAGCCATTCTAAAGCTACTCTAAGTCCCATCTTCTGAAGATGACCTTGGAAAGCTTCTCGACTAAGGGGTTTAGTAAGTGGATCTGCCACGTTCTCTACTGATGTGACCCTCTCGATTTGCACATCTCCTCTTTTGATAATATCACGGATTAGGTGATACTTCCTCATAATGTGCTTGGTCCGTTGGTGAGATCTTGGTTCTCTTGCTTGAGCAACCGCCCCAGTGTTGTCACAAAACACAGTAACGGGGTCTTTCATGCTAGGAACAACATTCAACTCTTGAATGAAGTTTCTAATCCAAACACCTTCCTTAGCTGCATCATTTGCAGCTAAGTATTCGGCCTCAGTGGTCGAATCTGCAGTGGTAGTCTGCTTGGAACTCTTCCAACTCACTGCTCCGCCGTTTAGGTAGAAAATGTATCCTGACATTGACTTAAAATCATCTAAGTCAGATGCAAAGCTTGCATCGCAGTATCCTTCGACAGTAAGATCTTTCTGACCTCCGTAAACTAAGAATAAATCTTTAGTATTTTTCAAGTACTTAAGAATATTCTTCACGGCAGCCCAGTGACCATCTCCAGGGTCAGATTGGAAACGACTCGTTACACTAAGTGCATAAGCCACATCCGGTCGAGTACATAACATTGCATACATTATGCTACCTATTGCTGATGCATAAGGTGTATGAGTCATTCTTTCCTTTTCAAGGTTAGTCTTAGGACACATCTTCTTTGAAAGACATGTTCCTACACTCATAGGAAGGTTCTTAACCTTTGCTGACTCCATATTGAATCTCTTCAATACTTTGTCAATGTACATCGACTGTGATAGTCCTATTAACCTTCTAGATCTATCTCTATAGATTTTGATTCCAAGGATATAGGATGCATCACCAAGATCTTTCATCTCGAATTGGTTCGATAACCATAACTTAGTCACTTTCATGTCATCCTTCGAATTCCCAATAAGAAGGATGTCATCAACATAAAGTACTAAGAATTGCACTGAGGTCTCCAATTCCTTTCTATACACACATGATTCATTCGAAATTTGGGTGAAGCCAAACGCTTTGACCGATTCATCAAATCGAATGTTCCAATTCCTAGAAGCCTGTTTCAATCCATAGATTGATCTTTGGAGTTTGCAAACCTTTTGCTCACTCCCACTGAATGTGAAACCTATGGGTTGCTCCATATAAATGTCTTTGTCAATGTCACCATTGAGAAAGGCAGTTTTCACATCCATTTGCCATATCTCATAGTCATAATATGCAGCAATGGCAAGCATGATTCGAATGGACTTTTGCATTGCAACTGGCGAAAAGGTTTCGTCAAAGTCCACGCCGGGTCTTTGAGTGAATCCTTTTGCAACTAGTCTTGCTTTGTAGGCTGCAATGCTTCCATCAACTCCAAGCTTTCTCTTAAAGATCCATTTGCAACCTATGGGTTTGACCCCATCAGGCAAATCTACCAAGGTCCAAACTTGGTTGGAGTTCATGGAATCCATTTCGGATTTCATGGCTTCTATCCACTGTTCAGAGTCAGAATCTGAAAGTGCCTCCTCATATGTTGAAGGATCATTATCCTTTTGAGAGATTTCATGGAAGAATCCATACCATCTCTCCGGCTGTCTAGGAGTACGTTCAGAACGCCTTAGAGGAGGATTTACATGTGTATCGAAATTCGTGATTGGTTGTGGTTGATCAGTAGGGGACGTTTCTTCAGTAGGTGGCGTGGGGTTACTTTGTACTTCTTTTAATTCTATGATCTTTCCTTTCTTTTCTTTAAGGAACGGTTCCTCAAGAAAAGTGGCATTTCTGGAAACAAACACCTTTTGCTCAGATTGATCATAGAAGTAGTATCCTATGGATTCCTTAGGATAACCTACAAAGTAGCATAAGTTAGAACGAGATTCTAACTTATCTCCCACTGTCCTCTTCACGTAAGCAGGACAACCCCAAATTCTTAAGTAAGAATAACTAGGGATTTTACCATGCCACATTTCATAGGGCGTTTTAGGGACTGACTTAGAGGGAACTAGATTCAAAATCTTTGCTGCACTTTCTAGGGCATAACCCCAGAAAGAAGGTGGTAAGTCAGTGAAACTCATCATGGAACGAACCATATCAAGTAGGGTTCGATTCCTTCTCTCAGAAACTCCATTAAGCTGAGGAGTTCCCGGAGGAGTCCACTGAGAGATAACTCCATTATCCTTGAGATGATTAAGGAATTCTTCACTAAGATATTCGCCTCCTCGATCAGATCGAAGTGCTTTGATCTTGTGACCAGTTTGGTTCTCAACCTCCTTTTGAAATTCTAAGAATTTCTCAAAAGCTTCAGATTTATACTTCATTAAGTATACATAACCATACCGACTAAAATCATCAGTGAAGGTTATGAAGTACTGATGATTGTTTCTAGTGCTTACACTAAGCGGTCCACAAACATCAGTATGGATCAAATCCAAAACCTCAGTGGCACGTTCCACAGTTCCCTTAAAAGGGACTTTGGACATTTTTCCTTTGAGACAGGATTCGCAAGAAGTTAACTCTTTAAGATCATTTTCAGAGAATGATCCTAAAGTGTTTATCTTGCTAATTCTGTTCTTGGAAATGTGTCCTAATCTAGCGTGCCATAAGGGAGCTGAAACTTTGTCATCTCTCTTACGCTTCGTTTCTCGTTGTATATTCATAATATTGATATTTTGAGTTAGGTAAAGTCCATTACTTAGAGTACCGATGTGAACGGAAGAGTTGTTCCGTTTGATAAAATATTTACCATTTTTAATATAAGTTTCATAACCTTCACAATCTAATATTGGAACTGAAATTATATTACGAATAATGCTCGGTACATAAAGGACTTTATTTAATACTAACTCAAAACTACCTAAATCTAATCTAATTGTGCCTAAAGCTCGAGCTTCAACGTTTGAGCCATCGTCGATCTTCAAGACACATTCTCCTTCTTTTAGTTGTTGAACATCACTTAGCATCTGTACATCATTACAGATATGAGTTCCACAACCGGTATCAAGTACCCAAGAACTAGAATTAATAGAAAGATTTACTTCAACGAGAAAGATACCTTTCTTTAGAGTAGCCTTGTACTCTGGGCAGTTTCTCCTCCAATGTCCCGCTTTGCCACAATGGAAGCAAACATCCTCTTTCTGATCACGCTTCTTCTTTTGGGCCTTCCCCTTCGAAATGCCACCAGTGGGCCTAAGGGGTTTCTTCTTCTTCTTTTGGGCTTTCTTGCCCTTACCTTTAGAAGGCCCAGAAGAGGAAGATGGAGCATTCACCATCAAAACCTTATTGTCCTTCTTGATCGTGCTTTCAGCAGTCACAAGCTGACTAATCAGCTCAGCTACAGTAGCACCAGCATGATTCATGTTGAAGTTAAGGACAAATGGGTTGAATGATGGCGGGAGCGAAGCTAGCAACAAATCCACTGAAAACTCATCTTTCAGTGGCATGTCCATGGAAGCAAGTTTCTCAGTAAGGGCGAGAAACTTGAGTCCATATTCATGGACACTTGAACTTTCCCTCATTCTTAAGTGGAACAATTCGTTTGAAGTGTTATACCTTGTAACACGTTCATGAGGGCGTTAAAGTTGCTCTAAGTGGTCGTAAATCTCCCAAGCGAATTCCATGGCCTCATGTTGCCTTTGCAAGTCCGGAGGCATGTTAGCCAACATAAGGCAACGGGCTTGGAGATTATCATCCTTCCACTTCTGAATCGCGTCCCGCTCGGCCCGAGTGGGAGCCTCCCCTTCGAAGAGAACATAAGTTCTCTTCTCAGAATCTAAAATGATTTTTAGATTCCTCAGCCAATCAGAATAGTTGGGACCAGTCAACTTGTTTGACTCGAGGATCGATACAAGAGGGTTTTTGGTTGCCATTTCAAAACACGTAGAGAATCACAGAATCTACGACCTAAATGGTAAAATAGAGAACTAGTGAGCATGCTGAATTATAACGATATACAAAAGATAAGGTCTTTAATCTCTTGTAGCTCCCACTGTTTTTCAAAGATCTAGAATTCCCAAAGATCTAAGAGGAACACATTTCCCAATGGGTACTAAGATCCTAGGCATTTTACCTCGAACCCACGACTCGCGGACATTCTAAGTAAGAACCCTAGGTAGGTACAACTTACCAATTCTAACACCTTTAGAACTCTTAGTAATTGTTTTTGTATCACCTATCTTTCAATATGGACCCACGACTCGTGCGACATCCATATTTACTTAGGCGTTAAGCTAGACCCATCAATCATAAGATCATGACCAAAACTTAGTTCGAACAACCCACGACTCGCGGACATCGCCCTTGCTAAAATTGACCACGAAATATTGACCATTTAAAATGATTAATTAGGTAACTAAGAACTAATAAGCTCCACTAGCTATCCCACGACTCGCGGACAATAACTAGCTTTACTTACTAAACTTAAAACCTATTGATGGAATGCTAGGAATTCAATTCAAAATTTGCATCTCGAATTAAACACCTATTTGTTCGAAATTAGCTTAATATTTAATGGGAATTTTCGAATCAACCGGAGAGTTGTCCGGTTCGACCTCACCAACATATATGTTATCCAATTTTATTAGTCTTGATTAATGCAAGTACACTTAAATGCATTTCAAACAAGCACATAAACAGATAACATGACCTAGCATGATACTAACATGTAATGATCATGGGTTCTACCTATCTTATGCGTGATATGTGGGAGCCACTCCACAATCACAAGTTCTAACATACATGCCACATAAACAGTTCAAATCACATAAGGGAAAGCGGTAACAAAATACGAGCCCTATCTCTATTACATTTAACAATTGAGATTCCCCTCCCTAACATTTTGAGGGGTCTTCACTTATGGCCTCCTTGTTACTTGAATGTGGTCCATCTTACTCCATGGGTGCATTGTCTCCAAAATGAAAATAAAACCTCACCACCTATCTCTACTCTCAAATTACAATAAAAAGAAAAAGACATAAAGTAATAAGGCTCAATCTTCATATTGGCCTTAGACAATTACACGGGGCATACCCCGGCCTCAAAAACAGTAATATGGAAAGCCACATAATAAATCACATAACAGTACGCACATAAGTGAGGCTCCAACCTCAATTGAAAAACGCAACTATAGGGCTCCAACCCCAATTTAAACCATCCATGTGCATAAATTAGAACCATACATAGATCTAAACCCATGATCACCTAACATGCTTTTGCAAGAATTTAAATTTAACCAATAAATTAAAATTCTCGCTTTAAGCTCTAATAGCTTAAAACACGACTTGATGCGAGTCTTACTTATAAAAGTTTTCAATAAATCCCAAATTACCAAAACAAATAAAATTCCAATTAATTTCTGAAAATTAATAATTTTATCAAGATGTATTTTCCCAAAATATAAACCGTTTCAATTTCTCAAAAAATCCCAATTTTAAGTTTTATTCAAAATTAAAATAAATATTCAAAAAATAAAATTTTAAAATTCAAATAAAATTGGGACTGGATTGCACGAAACACGAAAAGGCCGGATCGCGAAAACGGGACCCGTACGCGGAGAAGACCGCACGCACGCGCCGCGCCCAGCAGCGCGCAAGCTGCGCGCTGCTGGGCGCGGCTTTCCCGCAAGCATACGGGCGGGGTGGGCGGCCAGTCTCGGCCGCCCTGGGCGGGCGCGCCGGAAGGCTCCCGCACAGGCGTGCGGGAGGTGCTGGGCGACTGGCCGGTCTGTCCCGGCCAGCCCTGGGCGGCGACGGGCGGCACGCCCGGGAGGGCCTCCCGCGTGGTTGCGGGAGGGTGGCGCGCGAAGCCCGCGCGTGCGACTCCTTCGCGCGCGGGGTTTCGCGTGTTCGTCGTGATCCGGGTTTTCGTTTCGTGTTTTCATTCAAAAGCAAAACCAATCCAGGAAATCCAAAAACAGTTTATACAGTTTCAAATCTAAAATTGTTTTTCAAAATTAAATTTTTTGCAAAAACCAATTTTCAGAAACTTTCAGGAAAAAATACAGTTTCGTAATTCAGGCTTTCTAAAACAATTACAAATACTCAATCGCATCAAGCCTAAGAATTTCTACCAAATTCAGTATAATTGAGACGAATCAGAAACACGATTAACGAGGTGGCTCTGATACCACTTGTTGGAAAACACGAATCAGAAAGCAGCGGAATTTAAAAAAAATTTCCCAACAAAAGGACCTTGAACTCGGAATCGTGTAACCAAATTCGTAAAGATAGAAAACTTACTTTTCTTTTATTCTTTCTTGAAGCGTTTCAAGCCACCCAAGAACGCTCTTCTCGCGGCTTGATCCCCTCTCCTTGGTAAAGCTCGAATCTTCAAACTTCTAACTTGAAGTCTCTAGAGAAAGTCCACCAACTTGATCACAATCTAACTAGTAAGGATGCTAGTTCTCTAGTTAGTGTTTAGGCTTAACCTAGGGTTTAATTTAATCTTGGAGAAAGGAAGGTGTTCAACACATGAACCAAGAATTGTCAATTAGCTCTAAAGGGGAGCATGAGCTCCCCTATATATAGGAAAGGGGAGGGGCGGCCGAACCTAGTCCTAATGGACAAAGGATTTGGTCCCTCTCTCTCCTATTACTTGATGATCAAGTATTTTCCAACTTTGACTTTGAATTCTAATTCAAGTCAACTTTTAAGAGAGCTAAAAATATCCAAACTATTTTTGGATAATTTTATACTTTATTTATTATAAAATAAATAACTTATTTTTATCTAATTAATTAATTCGTAATTAATTAACTAGATTATTTTCTCCAAAATTAGACTTTCTTTTTAATCCAAAATTAAACCAAAGTCTATTAAATAATTAACTAAATTAATCATTTAATATATATATAAATTCACGTGTGTGACACGTGTCACAAGGACACGTGTCACTCACGTGACCCACACGTATGGCTTCACACGTGTGGAACCCTCTAGGCTCGATTAACTCGTTTAATCATTTTCAAGCCTCAACTCATGTAACCAAGTTATTGTGTGTGACCCTCTAGGTTCTCAATTCAATTAGCAGTGACCCTAATTAATTAATTCACTAATTAATTAATCAGTCCACAGATTAAACGACCATAGTCTAGCAACAGGTGTTTAACCCCTAGCTGAATTGGAATGTTCGGATTCGACAGAACCTTTAAGTCATTGATTCATGTGAGATACAATCCTCCTACTTACTATCTCTCAACCATGATCTAGGGTAAGGGAATAATTAGAACCCTAATAATCTGGTCTTAAAGCTAAGTGCATTTCATATCCATTTGATCTCAATCCAAGAAACCCTTTTCTTGATGTCTTGATCTACTGCCTTGGCCAAGGACTCCATATGGCATATGAATGACTTACACAATAAGAGATCACCTTGCAAATGCAAGTGTAGGTCCTTTCTTGATTCTCATTCACTTTCATGAGTCACTTGTGCAGCCCCAGCATAAGCCTTGAATCAGTTGTCTAAGGCGACACCCTTTAAAGCTTATACCTAAGACTACAGAGTTAACTCATAAAGTGACAAGGAACCTCAAGTCTAAGGACCAATTAATCACATCAATGACTCGTGAGATATTTCCTAATCTGGAAGTTTCCATTTCCTGAAATAGAAACTTCCTTTCCCATTTAGGAATGTTCTCACACGGGGCACCTCAGTGAACTTACTTATTAAAGTAAGCACCCTCATGTATCACGCACGTATCAACTATACACTTTGCACCTCCATGAAACAAGGTGGTCCTTCTTAAGGGCGTGATCCCACAAGCAAGCCTTAGAGGAGTCAGGTTGACACTCCCACTGTCTGTAGGACTCATCGGCTTGGAGTATTTTACTAATCATGACTTATGTGATATAGGGCTCGTTTCATGAACCATTTCACCTAAATGGTAGAGTCCTAAAGTCATCAGGATTAGGGGAGTTCTCATACATGCACAGCTAAAGTAAACGCATACCAAACAAGAGCATATAAAGAAGTGTTGCCTCAATTCGTTATTTTATTCAAAGATTGTCTGTGATTACAATAAGGAAAAGCACAAAGCGGATATACAATCGGCTTTCTAGGGCACTATTCCTAACACAAGGACTCTGAGTGAAGTCATATTATGGAGAAAGCAGGGGAATTCCCCATGAAATGAATGGTAGCTTAAATCAAGATGTTGGATATTAGTAAGTAATGAAGAATTCACACAGAAATGGGGTAGATGTGTGTTATCAAGTTGGGTATGAGACAAACGCAAGACAAATAAAGAAGGAAGCATGTGGAAGAGTACCTCGAATAAATGCTTTGCTCGACTCAGGTCGAAACCGCTCATATCAAGATGCTCCAACATTGAAAGGTTTGCAACCCACATCAAATCATCCACCACCAGGTAAGGCGGGAAGGGATAAACATCATTGAGATCAAGCACCCGCAAGCAAGAAAGGTTGCCAAGATTGTATGGAACAAGACCTCTAAAGTTTGTATTTGAGAGATTGAGATATTGCAGCTGCTTCATTGATCCAAGAAAGGCAGGAATAGGGCTGAACTGAAAGTTGTTCCAGCTCAAGTCCAGATAGCTAAGATACTTGAGTTCTAACAATGACGAATCAAGATGATTACTTGCCAACCAATTTTCATAATAACCCCTCTCAGAAAATGGATGGGTATTTCTGAGACGAAGGCTGACAACACGACGGGTGTTATTGTCACACTCCACTCCTTTCCACGTGCAGCAATGACTGTTGGTATGCCATGAAAACAATCTACTAAAAGGATCTTCGAAGCTTGCTTTCAGCTTTAGGAGAGCATTTCTCTCTCCTGAAATGCAACCAAAACTTGTGTTTGTTGGGAAACAAGTGCAGATTGCAAACCCCATAACTAACAAGATGATCATCAAGTGATACAATTTCCCCATAGTATCAAATAAAATCAATATAAGCTGTATGAGAAATTAATTTCTTTAGAAGGTGAAATTAATATATGTGCATCTAATTCCTACGAGATATAGCAATATATATACGGATAAGTTGATGGCGATATCATTGTTGTATATTCATAGCATATCTCAGCCAATTGATTCCAGAATGTGATCGAGCTTGACTCGAGCAAACGCAGGCCTTTAATTTAAGCATGCTTAATGACAACGGGCAAGTTTGATAAGATAAAGACATTGCCATGCACCCAAGGATACTCTAATATGGAATTACGAGAAACCAAAGAATGAGAGAGATGATTTGCATGTTATTGTTATAACTGGGTTTATATATCGTTCTCTGTTATGACTTATGGTGGATTCCTTCCCCATTCACTCCATAATAGCAGGTTCTGACATTCAAGGCGTGGGTAACATATTTATTTTGAAAAATAATTATTATTATATGATTATTAATTTTTCTACTATACAGGTTTTAGGTCAATGAGGATGCGGTGCGAAAGCGTTAGTGCGCAAAATCTTAAAAAAAAATTAAGTGCAAGAACTCCGTAAAATGTTTAATAAAAATATATTTAAATAATTATATACATAATATAATTTTATTTTACATAAATTTCAAATAATAATTAAAAAATAATATAAGACAAAATCTGGTTTTATTCAATTACTAATAATAATATCCTAATTCCATAATTTTACAATGACCATATGTTAAATTAAAAATTTAAAGTTTGTCTTCATATTGTTAATGCATGTAATAAGAAATTGTAAGTCATCCTAAAGTGTTTCGTCAGTGAGAAAAACTAAAATTTTAAGTCGTTCTAAAGCGAAAAATGCGCGTGCAAATACGTCAGTACTGCGGAGAATTGAGTGCGATTATGTTAAGTATATAAAAGGATTATGTGATCTAGTACATGTTATTTTATTAAATATAATACTTTTATCATGTCAATATAAGGACCATCATTTTTATTTATTTTTCTTTATTAAAGTCTTATTTATTTTGAATAATAAAACCATATCTATTAAAATATTTGATTTCGTTAAGATGAGAAAAGTTTTATATCAAATTTACTTTATGCTAACAACTCTATTTTCTCCCTTAAAAATAAATTATTTTTATTTGAAATTTTGATTGATAGTTTATTTTTGTTTAATTTTGTTAAATATTTAATTATTTACATAGATATTATTGCATATCTATATCTATATATATATATATATATATATATATATATATATATATTTAACGATATCATACGGGATATTCTAATTTGAATTAAATAAATAACAACCATATCAATACGAAGATAAAATTGTATTACAACTAATATATTTAATAAAAAAAAATATGTTTATTTAGGTGGCAAATAAAGATTCAATGAGTTTATTCACATATACATTTAGTTGGATGTCAAGAGTTAAAAATTATACAATTTATATACCGAAAATGTAGTTTTAGCACACACTTCCAAGTTCCAATTCAGGCAAACCCAAATGACACTCCAGCAAGAACAGTCTATTTTGGAAAAATGAAGAACGATACAAAAAAATGAGAAGGAAAAAACAAGTGTGCTTGGAAAAGAAAATTAGAGTTAATTTTTCATCACACAAAAGGACGCTCCTAAGTCTTGTTCGAAGGAAATGACATGTCAAAAAATGATATTCACATATCTATACTATAATATATTTGATAACGATGTTTGACTTTTTGTTGTATATTTTGATGACGTGGAATTTTGTGGTTTTTTTGAAGTTTTTTAATTAGATAGAAAAAATATGATTTGCTTATCTTTATTTTATATATTATTTTTTTAATAAGTTAAAAAAGTAGTAACTAAGGAAAATAATTAATTTGGCAAGTTTGACTGAATGAAATTAATTTTGATATTTCTACTAATTAAGTAAGGTTAATATTATATGCAAGTCTTTGATATTTCTATATATTTATTAAATTAATTTTAATGGCTAATTACTTGAATCACATATATAATTTCCATAAAAAATCACTACAATTTTAAATTTAAATTCAAACATTACAAATAAAAAGAATTAATTAAGTTTCTTAATTTACTCCATCAAATTAATTAATTTTTTTAAATCTAAAATTAATAGTTAATATAATTGACACAAATTAATTAAATTACTCCATCAAATTAATTAAAATTTTAAAATTTAAAATTAATACTTAATAAATTTATATCTATATCTATATTATTATATATTTGATAACAATATTTGACTTTAATGGTGCAATTTTGATCAAATATATATATATTTTGACATAATTTTATTACTAATTATTTTATGTGTTGTAAATTGATATTTATTTATCCTAATTATCCACTATTACTATGAATATAATTAATCCCTTAATTTTACCTAAATCATTTGAAAAAGCAAAAAGGAAATTATATGCAGGATTATTCCAAACTGTGGTAATTAAATTAAATGAATTAAAATTTTGATATATTAAAATATGGAATACGAACTGAATGCTATACTATTTATTTATTTGAAAATTGAATTCATTTAATTTCAAATTCTTTTAATTAATTAAAAAAATTATTGTTAATTTATTTATTTGGAATTCATGATTTATATATCTATCTATTTATCTATCTATATTATAATATATAGGAAGGGTGTATTTAATTAAATTGATTCAACTTTGACTGAATACTTTTTTCTCCTTTTTTAGATTTCTTTATTCTTTGAAAATTATTTCATTGGTTGATTAACTTTCCAAAATATTTGATATTTTGAAAACTTAAATTAGTTACCAAATTATATTAATTTACTTATTAATATCATAAATTTAGGCAATGTCCACCTAAATACATAATTTATAATCTTTTAGCAATTTGATTATTTAACAAATCACATTAATCGATTTGTTAATCTAATAAATTTAGTAATTTCCGATTAACAATGTTTTATTCATATCAAAAATATTAATTGATTTGCACGTGATTTTGAAATCTCTTAATCAATGGATTGATTGCAATTAACTAGAAATAAACTCTAATTAATATCATAAAATTTTAGGAAATGTCTAACTACATACATAATTTATAATCTTTTAGGACGTTGATTATTTAACAAATCACATTAATTGCTTTGTTAATCTAATAAATTTAGGTAATATAATTTCCAATTAACAATATCTATATCTATCTATACTATAATATATAACAATGATATATATATATATATATATATATATATATATATATATATATATATATATATATATATATATATATATTAGACTATATATAATATAACAATGATGTCCATTTATTCGATTGCATCAATTTTGATCAAATTTTAATTTTTTTTAATTGAATAATAATTTTAAATGAGATTAATATTAAATAAGTAATTTATTTAATTTTCAAAATATAATACAAATTATGTGAAGTGGCGTCATTTAAATTATGATACAATTTTCATTCAAAACTATTACAATTTTAAATTTAAAGTCAAACATTTCAAAAATAAAGTGTATTAATTAGGTGGCTTAAATTACTCGAGCAAATCAATTTAATATCTTTGACTAATGAATAAATATTATCTACCAAAATAAATTGGATGTATATAAAAACCACTTTCTAGCTAGCTTTCATCCTCTCCCTCTTTACTTTACGTCTCTACAAATTATTTTTTTTCGGGTGAACAAAGGAGCCAAAAGGCATGTGTAAACACGTTTCATTCTATTCTTTTGATTTCTTTTTCACATTTTCAATTTTATTGTTTTTTTAATCTTTGTTGATTATTATTTTAGTTCATAACCTCTTTAAAAAATTATGTTTATTTATTATTTTGATTATATTTTAATGTTTGTTTATTTAAATCGGATTGTTTATAGTGTTTTACATTTGTTTTGTTGCAATTGTTGATTTGTTGACTATTTTTTTATATTTTTATATTATTGTTGTTTTTACACTTTTATATTTTGTTTATATTTTATTGTCATGTTGTTCTAATAGAATTTGTTGATTTGTTGCCAGATTTGCACATCAATTTCTTATCATTGGAATACATGTTCAAATCCCTGCGTACTCCAAAAATTGTTGATTTGTTGCTTTTCTCTTGAGGATTTGTGGATTTTTTTCCACTCCATGTATTTTTGTCTGCCTGCTATATATGAGGTGGGGTTCTCGATAATAACCTCCGATCTTTTTGACCTATTTTATTTTTTTTTAAAAAGTATTGATTTATAGACTATTTTTTAATATTTTATTATTATTATTTAAGTTTTATATACATTTTTTTTTTAATACACGAACTTCGAACTCGAAATATTACCCTAGAGAATGAATCATTAACCACTTGGACTAATCGCGGTTGAGAGATTTTATATACTTTTAATACTTTTTATTTTTGTTTATATTTTATGAAAATTTAAAATTATATGTCAACTAATATTTATTAATCTTATACTTTCTCATTTTTTGAATTGATTAAGTTTTTTCTTTTCTATTTTGTATTTTTAATATATCAATTCACATTTTTTAATGAAAAAATGTATTTTAAAATATCTCTCCCATCCAAGACAAATACTGTGGAGTTAGGTTTGAATAATATTTGAAAATCTTTTCATTTTTTCTTTATTCACGCTTCATCAAAATACGAAATCGTTAGAGTTTTATAGTCTTTCATGTTTTATGCTAAATTATTTTTCATATTTAAACTTCCTTTTATGTTGATTATATCTGAATTATTATAATATTTTTCCCTTTAAATTTATGAAAATTATAATTTTCACTTTGTATCTCTTTAGAATCTATATTATACATTTTAATTAGTTATTTATGTCAGCACATTTAGCTTTTTTTAAGTTTCTTTGAGATATGTTTTTGTTTTTATATTAGAGGATGAAAAATATTAATGTGTTTTATTTTCTCATAATTTATTTCAATTTATATTTTTATGTATATAATTTTTTTATAATTTTTATTTCTTTTTTAAGTAAATGCATAAACATTTTATATTTAACTTATTTTTTATTTTGTTTTTTACTTATTTGTTTTGATTTTTTTCGTATTAGTTTTTTAGTTGTTATAGTATTATTTGTTTACTTCTCTGTATTATATACTTGAAATATTCCGAACTTAGATAATTATAATATATAATAGTTATTTTATTATTGACATATATATATATATATATATATATATATATATATATGTGTGTGTTTAGACTTTAGTTATATTTTTATAATACATGTCACCTTTATTTTATTTAATTTTAAAAATAATATCAATTAAATAAGTTTGTTTGTACACATCATTCTTGATTACGTACTTACAATATTATAAATTTATTTTAATTTTATATAAAATTAGAAATTTTAATTTTATAACAACTTATAAATTATGATTATCATTTTATTAATTAAAATATTACATTTAAAATTCAACTTATTTTTTCAGAAGTTTTTTTTTTTTTTTTTTTTTGTCTCAAAATTTAAGTTTTATTTTCTTACCTCCGTGCATAGCACGGGAATTACGCTAGTTTATTTCTACTTAAAAATACTGGGTGGGATGATTCATCCATATCTATTATGTGATTTTCTACCCAAAAAAAAAAAAAAATATATATATATATCTATTATGCGATTCACTTAATATGCGTGTTGATATTTTAATTAATTATACAACACGCAAAATACAAAAAGCAAACATAAAATTTGAGTCCATATAATATTAGGTGATAAAATCATTTTTTCCAATGTGCAAAAGAAGTGCAAATATTTTGAGTCCATATAATATTTTGATGCAACGAAGTGCAACTTGCAAACCCAATAATTAACAAGATGATCTTCAAGTGATTCGATTTCCCCATACTATGGGATAAAATCAATATAAGCTATCGGAAAAAGAACCACACAAGAAAAATGAGAAGACAAAATCTAGTCTGCTTGGAAAGAAAAATAGTGTTGATTTTCCATCACCTTGAAGGACAATCTTAAGTCTTGGTCCAAAGGAAAAACAAGGGGAAAAAAAAAAAAGGATATTTACATATTTATATCTACTTAAAATTATTCATTTTTCTTAAATTTACTATCAATCACAACAAGCGCAAAACACTTTATTACACTGATTTCACTTGAGTTCGGTTCAAGTTAGGATTATCTGTAAAGATGATACCTTTATCCAGAGTTTTACATCTACATCAACATTTAATCAGGGGTTTATTGTATCCACAACTCTGTGTTATTTCGAATTAACAAGAAAAATCCTGTCATTTTGAAATATCACATAGAAAACCTTGTGTTACCAAGATGTAGTAAAAATAGATTATGAAGTAAATTATCAAAAACACTCATGGTGCATGCAGGTTTGCATAATTTTTGCACAACCTTGACATTTACGTCTTTTACCTGTCAATTATGAAGTAAACATAGATTCCAAGATGCAGGTTTGACGCGTGCATTACCAACCTAGGGCTTAAGGCTTAGTATAAATTGAAATGACAGTGTTATGGGCGCTCACTAGACATATCACAAGGGTCGTCCATGCAATAAACTCAATAAATAAGCAAGTACCAAACATAAATGTTAGAAGTAACAAACTTGGAAATTTTCTGATTTCATTTTCACAAAACTGAGCTCTCCGCTCAAGTACAAGCTTTGTATACAACTTGTTCCACTAATAAATAATTGACACGTGGTGATGCCAGCTAACAAGCTAACTAACTAGAATCTTTCATAGTTGACTAAAGGACCAGATATTCTGGAGGGAAAGCTATTAACAAAATTACAAAACACCCCCCCAAGGTAGAAGGAAAATATTGGTGACTTCCATCTTGATCATCAGTTGTTTAAGTCGGGAGGCAGGTAATGCCTCGGTGAACATGTCCGCTAATTGGTGAGACAAGCTTACTGGTAAAAGTTTAAGAAACCCTGTTGCCACCTTGTCCCTCACAAAATAGCAGTCGACTTCTATATGCTTAATGCGCTCATGGAAGAGAGGGTTCTCAGCCAAATGCCGCCAAGTTATCACAGTATAGCACAACTGGACTAGAGCTGGGTACTTGAAAATCTTGAAGTAGTTATGATAGCCAGACCAATTCACTAGTCACAATTGCTAGAGCCCTGTACTCAGCTTCTGCAGACGAACAAGATACCACAAACTGATTTCTGGACTTCCAAGATATTAAAACACTCCATAAAAACACACAAAATCCCATAGTAGACCTTCGTGTATCCTGACAAGATGCCCAGTCAACATCAACAAAGGCTGTGAGCTTGAGATTAGTCTGAGAGGAATGTTAAATACCCTGCCCTGGAGTGCCCTTAAGGTATTTCAATAGATAATAAACAACATCCAAATGAGAAACACGTGGTTGTGCTACAAACTGGCTGACCTTGTTTACAACAAAACAAACATCAGGCCGAGACAAAGTGAGATATAGAAGCTTGCCAATTAGTCTCATGTACCTAGCATTATCCTCAAGAAGATAACCATCAAAGGAATTTAGCTTAATGTTTGGATCCATGGGAGTATTCATTGGTTTAGAAGCAAAACAACCTGCCTCTTCTAACAGCTCCAAATACTTACGTTGACAAAGCATCACACCATTCTTACATCTAGCCATTTCAAGACCCAAAAAGTATTTCAAAGAGCCCAAATCTTTAAGCCTAAACTGTGTATAAAGAAATTGTTTAAGCTCTGAAATGAGAGAAAGATCAGGGCCTGTGATGATTATATCATCAACTTATACCAATAATACAAGAAATGTGGAACTAGATCCTTTGACGAAAAGTGAATAATCTGCCTTAGACTGGGAGAAGCCAAACTAGATAAGAGAGGTAGAGAATTTACAGAAATAGGGAATATTATAATTTTGGTCATTCAACTATACCACTTATTCTCTTTTAGTCCCCCACTTTTCAGTTTAACAAGAATGGTCACTGAACTACCATATTTTTTTTAAAGTTGGTCCCGCCGTCAGCATTGGCGTTAAGTTGGATGGAACCCTAATTATTAGCCTATTTTGGCGTGGTTTCCTCATGAATGTTGTTGTTACTACCGTTATTCATTTGAAGTTCCCATTGCGTTTCGACTCCGGAGCTGCTCTCAGATCCAGAACTTGACATCTCAAATGGCGCATCCTGCTCAAAGAAGGACAACATTCATGTCATTCTTTGGGGGAAAAGACACCTTGGTCACCTCACAGCTGCAGCAGGTAGAAGAAAGGAGGGAAAAGGCAAAAAACGGAGCCAAAATAGGCCAGAAATTAGGGTTTCGTTTGACTTAACGCCATTTTGCTGATGGCGGGACCAACTTTGAAAAAGATATGGTAGTTCAGTGACCATTCTTGTTAAATTAGAAAGTAGGGGACTAAAAGAGAATAAGTGGTATAGTTGGATGACCAAAATTATAATATTCCCTACAGGAATATGTGATATCCCTTAATTTACTCTATCAAAACTCCTTCAAGTCGTGATTAGAATTTGTAATCAGTTGAAAAGCCCAAGTGCAAGCTCAAGATCAAATTGTAGCACAAGGGGTCGTATCCACAAGGAAGGGAGAATCAAAGATCATTAGCATACCAATCCCCATTCATTAGACTAAAGTAACACAAGTTATAAGGATGGATTAACTAAAATTAGCTATCTAAGAAGTTTGACTACTAAGTAAATTAATTCAAGTAGAACAAGAGGCTAGGGAATGATATGATACATGCAATTGGAGTTCTAATAATATCCTAATTAGTGAATTTAATCCTTTAATCTTGTCTCTACGTTATACCATAAATTCTTTCAAATCTAATGTGTGTATTAATTCCATTTCAAAAAATGTTTTCACAACTATCCAAAATAGATTTAACCAATCAAACGGGACAAGAGAGACTCCTAAATCAGCGGCTTGGCGTAATTTAAGAAGGCTACTGGGATAATCGGAACAAGATTAAATTTCTTTAACTCTTAAATTCCAACGTTTCATGAAAACAACCAAGTATTACAATTCTTTCGAAAATATAATAACTTTAAGAGATATACTTCGGATGGCCACCCCTCGTATATGAATTTGCTCACGTTTTCATGAATCCAAGGATTAAATCACTCATTCGGACATTAATTCAAACACCTTGCATACACATAATCATTCCCACGCCTAGATAATTTAAGTGCTCATAATAAAACTAAATTTCTTAATCTTTAAGCATAAGAAATTAACATTCCACATGGTAGTCATAAAGCATGAAGTCTTGAAAGCAACCAAATCTAAGAACATTCAAACCCTAAAATTATGACTAGAGAATTCAACATACGAACTGAAAATGAAAAGATTCGTTCAACGTAATGTAAATAAATTAAAGCAGAAAAGAACTTGTGGAAGATGTCGACTTTTAATCTTCAAGAACTTCCTTCTGAATTCTTCTTCTCCATGGAACTGCACTTTCTCTCCTTTTCTCTATTCTCTACTTCGTGTCTGAAATTTTTGGGAGTTATTTCCTCCTTTAAAATTCTGACCAAAAACTGCTGATAAACTGCCAAAACCCTAAAAAACGTGTCTGCACATAATCGCGGTCGCGACAAAAAATAAGCATAAAACGGTCGCTCCCGTGACCAACTTTTAAAATCGCGTTTTTCTGGATGGTCGCAGCCGCGACCATAATTGAACTGAATTGGGTCGCGGTCGCGATCCATTTTTTCTCATGTTTCGAGATTACTTCCAAAATTCGGCAGAAAAACTTCAAATCTAACCAGTCGCACCCGCGACTGGAATTACGCACAGAAGGGGTCGCGGTCGCGACCTCGTTTTTCCCAACCTTCGAGATTTGGCATTTTATTTGGCGAAATTCATCCGAAAATACACACAGTCGCACCGGCGACTGAATAACAGCAGGATGAGGTCACGTCCGCGACCTCATTTTGATCAACTTTCGACTTTGAAGCTCCTATGTCCATTTTTCTTCATTTTCGTCCCGTTTTTCGTACATCTTACTCCATTGTTGTTTGTATCTGAAAAGGGTTCACATAAATTGCAATTACACTAAAATGGACTTAACAAAATCCCCCCCACTTGAATGATTGCTAGTCCTCGAGCAATTAGGAACATTCATGAAAAATCCATCCAATTCTTAACACTAATGCTCACATCAAGTATCCAATCCAAGCGAGTTAGTTGGTCATTAGAAATACCACTCACATATTCATGACTCTTATGAAGAATGTAATTTGTATATCCTCGTGAAGTTGTGTGAATTGAACAAAGTGATGCACCAATAGTTCCCGGGATAACTTATGCCTCTATTTGAAGACCAAAACAGAATTTTGAGAAACATTTCATATCTATCTCCACTAATAAAGCTAACTTTGGTTCGGGATCAATAGGACTTTATCGGGCTTGTAACGTAGGCTTGGGGACGGGTTATGATTCATATGGACAGTGACTCAAAACACCTATTTTACTTCAATGCACTACCTACCCTTGAGACCCTTATAGTTCTCCTTTTCGGTTGCCTCCTTCCCCTTCACTTATATATATCATTCTTTCTTTTCCTTTCCAGTTCTATCATCAACCTTTCTTCACCCTTTTGTTTTTTGTTTTTTTCTTTTCTTTGCACTTTTGCTTCTTTTTCTTGCTTTCTTTTCATTGATTTCTTTTTTCTTTTCACACATTCTTTTCCTCATCTTTTTCTTCTTTTTATTTTTTTTCTTTTTCACGTACTAAAGATGGACAAATAAGATTCTTCTAATTACCACAAGAAGTAATTTCGGTGTTTGATAGAAAGGTGGAATTTCTAAATTGTTCTTGTGGCTTGTAATGTGGTTTCAAAAAACTTAGCACAACTTCAAAGCTAAAAGGGGCCAATAGGATTAGCGTTATTTAGTGCAGGTTCTACCTAAAGGCTTAATGTACATGGAAATCGAAGGCTTAAATCATATCCCTTACCTAAAGCTAGCTCAATTTCGTCTCAAGAGATACTGGATTATTCTCTAATTCTAGTTTAGCTTCCTTAAAGGGACATAACTTTTCCTAAAAACTCAAGGTGCATTAATTTGTTCAATAACTGCACGAGAAATGAGGATATGCAATTACATACCACTTACTTACCACACATATGCTTGCGAGTATGTTCTAATAACCTCTTAATTCAAGCCTAGAATGAATTCTCAACAAAGCACAAACGTACCAAATTGGAGATAAATCATAAATACTCAACTTCATGCCCAAGAACTAAAAACATTCAACCATGGAGCCCACATGCAACCTCCAAAAAATAGAATTTTTACACCCTCTCCCCCACACTTAAAATCTAACATGTCCCCATGCAATGAAATTTAAGAGAGATAGGTGTATAGGACTCCCCTGTTCATTAAAGACCGGTAACGTGGCGCTCCATTTGTTTGGTTGCCTGAAAAACACAAATCCCACAACCAAGTGAACGCATCTAAAAGATATACAGTATGCATCGAATTACTTCTAACCAAATACCATCATTCAAGTATCATAATCAACCAAGTAGAAGTTAATAAAAACCATGCGTCACTCAGTCATCTAGTCAAACATACCAAACCAACAAAACACAAAGTAGCATACGATTTAGAATTTAAACAAGCGCACATAAGTCAGAACGGATCAAAGTATGAACAAAAGGAAAACATCAACTAGATAAAACCCCATAGGCGGGGTCCAAATCAAGCTCCGGTATCATCATCCGGGGGGGGCCTGGCCGTAGTGCAGGTTCATAGCATGCATCATCTCATCAATCCGCCTGTTATGCTCAACCTGCGCTGCCCTAATTGTCGCAAACTGCTCCCGGTTATAGCGTGCCTCATTTCTCATGAAGTGCATAATAGGTGCAAGGCCCGACTCTACCTCCTCGTCAACCATTTCCTCCTCCGGCTCTGGTAGTGCGGGAAGCCTGGCCCTAATTGCTTCAGGCAAATGTGCGATGGTTGGGGCTCCATGCTCATAGCAAATGCGAAATTGCTCTCTTTCAATTTTTGGCCACCACACAAGCCACGCTCTCAAACTGTCGCCCCACCATTTGAGGATGCCTAGTCGTCCTAAGATCTTCCCATCAACAAATGGAAAATCCTCTATGGATGTCATATTCTCACTCAACACTATCCTACAGGCCACAACAATGCACGTGACATATCCGCCGTAAGCAAAAGCTCCCTTGTCCTTTTGTGCTTGTTCCCACATTTTGTCCATCAATATATAGGTGTCATCCACTTGGGTACCATCCAGCATGCATCCTATCAACCATAAATCTACCACACTAACTTTTCCGAGGTTTTCTCTTGCACAAATTCCTGAAGAAATAATCCTGTGAATTATTCTCCAAATAGCACTTTGCATTTCCGTGGACTTGGATGTCTTCGAATTATAAGATCCTCTTGCCCCCAACGGTGCCCAAACTGCCGTTTGTGCAGTCCTTGACCATTCGTCCGGAACTTTATCTGCACCTCCCTCCGAAAATCCAAATATATTTCTCAAGGCCTCCGCCGTGATGCTGCACCTCCTGCCCCTGAGTTTGAATTTGCAGACCCTATCCTTCCATTTGAAGTCTTGAAGAAACTCATAGGTTAAGGGGGCATAGGTTTCGTGTTTCTTTTCCAGGAAAGTCGACTATCCCAATCTGGAGAAATAATTCTGAATTGGCTCCAGCAAATAGGCCCTATGGAGTAACCGATTTTCCATGTATCTTGTGGGGATGAGTTCACGATGGGCATGAGGGTTCTCTTGTGCTTCTTGTCCCACCCCGGATGATGATGCACCTGTCTTCCTAGCTCTCTTGGGTGCCATTGTACCTGATAGTAACAAGTTCCACACAATTTAAACACATTTGGCACAACAAAAATTTACTCAGGACTTTTATCGAACACTTGGTGGGCGGTGCTAAGGGCTGACAGTTTTGGCTAAAATTTGCAAGTTCCCAAACTCAACTTAACAAATCTATCATTAAAGCATTCCTAACAAGTGAGATCAACACCAATTTACCCAAGAAAATGTCAGATTTTCGGCCAACCTAAGTCCCAAATTAGAAATCCAAAACTGCACTCTCATTGTGTTTAACAACCATGCATCAAGAATAATCCCACGTGTTGAACTCCAAACACAAGTTTATTTATCAATTCATGCTCATATTTGAACTTAAATTTCGAATTTTTAACCTAGGGTTCAACTTCAAGTTCTGAAAATGTAAGCCCTAAAATCCGAATTTAACCACTTATTGCCCAAGGAGAAGTGTTGTGAGATCTTACCTTGAAGTCTTGAGTGAGAACTGTGAGGTTAAAGTGAAGATTCTTGGTGGAGAAAGCACAGCCGTCGCCTAGGGTTCTCGGTTCTTGAGTTTGTGTTTTGTGAGAATAACAATCAAGGCTGCGTTACTGACTTAAAAATCCAGAATTTACCTTGGTCGCGGCCGCGACATGAATTAGTGCAACTATGGTCACGGTTGCGACCCAAATTTAACCCCCTCTCGACTTTTGGTGGCCAAAAATAAAAATTCTGATTAAATTACGCTAAGTCGCGGCCGCTACTAAAACTAGTGTAAATGTGGTCGCGGCCGCGACCCAAATTTAGCCTACCTTCGACTTTTCTCGCCAAAACATGAAAATTTAAGAATAATTACGCTAAGTCGCGGCCGCTACTGAATTCTTTAGTAATTTGGTCGCTGTCGCGACTCAAAAATAGACAAGTTTCGACTTGTGCACACAAAAACACTCCAAAATTCACCAATACTATTATGAACACAACCAAGCTTCACTAATACATACACCACCGGCATTTAATCACGTTGATATGGTAGCACATATTCAACTCAAATATTCGAGTAATAACCATAGTATGCCGGTATTCATCATATTCTCATCTATTCACATAACTCATCAAATCACATTTTGGCACAAACACACGAAAATGATCATCATCACAACAAAATTTAAATGAACCTCATTGACGATCAATTCTCCTAAAACCGTCCAAATTTTGCATACTTCATAATCTGCACATAAATAATGATAGTCAACAACTCCAACAAGAACAACAAACGAAACTAAACACACTAAAGCAAGTAAAATAGTTCTGATTTATAGTCTTCAGCTTGATTAAGTAACCCCCTTTTAGATGTTCGGAATGCTCACCACATACGAGGTGTGTTTCTCTATAGGGTCTCCCACAAAGTAAGGCTTCAACCTTTGACCATTGACAACGAAAGATCCTGTAGCCTCACAACCAACTTCAACAGCTCCACTAGATAAAACTTTGATGACACGAAATGGTCCGGACCATCTTGACTTTAACTTTCCCGGAAATAGCTTAAGTCTTGAGTTGAAGAGCAAAACCAATTGTCCAATCTCAAAGTTCTTGGGATGGATTCGCTTATCATGCCATTTCTTAGTCCTTTCCTTGTACACCTTGGCATTCTCATAGGCATTCATCCTAAAATCTTCCAACTCATGAAGTTGTAAAACTCGTTTCTCGCCGGCCTTCTTATAATCAAAATTCAGTGCTTTGATTGCCCAATAAGCCTTATGCTCGAGTTCCACGAGAAGATGACACGCTTTCCCATACACAAGTTTATAAGGAGACATTCCAATTGGTGTCTTGAAAGCCGTCCGATAAGCCCATAACGCATCATCTAATTTCAAAGACCAATCCTTACGTGCGGCATTGACGGTTTTCTCCAAGATTTACTTTATCTCTCGGTTAGATATCTCAACTTGCCCACTAGATTGTGGATGATATGGTGTAGCAATACGGTGGTGTACTCCATATTTCTTTAGCAAAGTTTCAAGTGGCTTGTTGTAAAAATGGCTTCCTCCATCACTTATCAAAGCTCGTGGCACTCCAAACCTTGTAAAAATATTTTTCTTAAGAAACTTAATCACCACACGAGAGTCGTTCGTTGAACTCGCCATTGCCTCCACCCACTTTGAAACATAGTAAACTGCCACTAAAATATATTGATTGCCATGTGAGGAAGGGAAAGGCCCCATAAAGTCAACCCCCCACACATCGAATAACTCGATCTCCAAGATATAGCGAAGTGGCATCTCATCACATCGACCTATAGTTCCCGTCCTTTGGCATCGATCACATTTAACCACAAAAGTATGAGCATCTTGGAATAGTGTTGGCCACCAAAAACCGGATTGAAGTACTTTGGTGGAAGTCTTACTAGAACTCGCATGTCCCCCATACGGGCTTGCATGGCATTGCTTGAGAATTTCCATCACTTCATCTTGAGGCACACAACGCCGCACTAGACCATCCCGAACAATGCTTGAATAGAAGTGGTTCCTCCCAAAAGTAGTGCTTCACATCGGCAAAGAACTTCCGTTTTTGATGATAGTTCAACTCCGGAGGAAGTACTCCACTAACAAGATAGTTGACAAAATCTGCAAACCATGGAGTTGAAGAGGCTACCATAAAAAGTTGCTCGTCCGAAAACTTCTCAGAAATATCACCTTCATTCTTCTCAATACCATCACCAAACTCCAATCTCGACAAATGATCCGCCACCACGTTTTCTGCCCCTTTCTTGTCCCTAATTTCCAAGTCAAATTCTTGGAGTAAAATAATCCATCTAATCAAACGGGGCTTCGAATCCTTCTTGGCTAGCAAATACTTGATTGCCGCGTGATCGGTGTACACCACAGTCTTTGATCCTATCAAATAAGAACGAAATTTATCAAATGCAAACACAATAGCCAAAAGTTCTTTTTCGGTGGTAGCATAATTAATTTGTGCATCATTCAAAGTTTTACTAGCATAAGCAATAACATGTAAACGCTTATGCCTTTTTTGTCCAAGCACTACTCCCATTGCTAAATCACTTGCATCACATATCAACTCGAAAGGGAGATTGCAATCCGGTGCCACCATAATTGGAGCCGATGTAAGCTCCTTCTTCAACCTATCAAATGCAAGCAAACAATTATCATCAAATTCAAATCCACTATCTTTTTGTAAAAGCTTGCAAAGAGATAAAGTTATTTTAGAGAAATCCTTGATAAACCGGCGATAAAACCCGGCATGACCAAGGAAACTCCAAACTCCCTTGACATTTGTTGGTGTTGGCAGCTTTCCAATCACATCTATCTTTGCACGATCCACCTCAATTCCTTTCTTCGAGATCTTGTAGCCTAGAACTATGCCTTCTTTTACCATAAAATGGCACTTCTCGCAATTCAACACCAAGTTAGTTTTCTCACAATGCTGCAAAACTCGGGTTAGATGCAATAGACATGAATCAAATGAAGAGCCAAAAACAGAGAAGTCATCCATGCATATTTCCATTGTTTTCTCAATAAAATCAGAAAAAATGGCCATCATACAACGCTGAAATGTAGCTAGTGCATTACATAACCCGAAAGGCATTCTCCTATAAGCAAAAGTGCCATAAGGGCAAGTAAAGGTAATTTCTCTTGATCCTCCGGTGCTATGGCTATTTGATTATACCCCGAATATCCATCCAAGAAGCAATAATATGAGCGTCCGTCTAGCCTTTCTAACATTTGATCAATAAAAGGCAAAGAAAAGTGATCCTTACGGGTGGCATTATTAAGTTTCCTATAATCTATACACACTCTCCACCCCGTAACCGTCCTAGTAGGGATTAGTTCATTATTTTCATTTTTCACAACCGTCATCCTCCCTTTCTTAGGCACCACTTGTACCGGACTAACCCATTTGCTATCCGAGATAGGATAAATTATTTCTGCATCTAACAACTTAATCACTTCAGCCCGAACTACCTCTTTCATATTTGGATTCAATCTACGTTGGTGCTCAATCGATGGCTTATGATCATCCTCCATTAATATCCTATGCATGAAAATCGAGGGACTTATACCTTTAATATCAGTAATAGTCCAACCTAAAGCTCTCTTATGTTCCCTTAACACCCTCAAAAGACTATCTAGTTGTGCATCGGATAAACGAGAAGAAACAATCACAGGCAACATCTCATTTTCACCCAAATAAGCATACTTCAAATGTTCGGGGAGGGGTTTCAATTGAAGTGTAGGAGCTTTAATAATAGATGGAGGAGGAACGGGTTTACCTGTCCCCAATTCCTCATACACATACCTTTGTCGAAAAGGGACAAATGGTGTCGCCTCCAAAGCTTTTGTGTACGTTGCTAACTCCTCTAAGATCTCCTCACCATCTACCATTCCTTCCAAGCCATTCAAGCAAAGCTCCAACGGATCTTCCTTTTGAGAATCAATTAGCTTCTCTCCCTCAATTGTATCCACCATTAAGCAGTTTGCATCAAATTCAGCTCCTTTGACAGCTTTGAATAAATTGAACTCCACCTTTTCGTCTCCAACTTGAAGAGTGAAGAGTCCATTCTTGACATCAATAAGGGCACCAGCGGTGGCAAGGAAAGGCCTTCCAAGAATCAACGGCATTTTCCTATCTTCTTCCATATCCAAAATAATGAAGTCTACCGGAAGGTAGAACTTCCCAACTCGAACCAAAGCATTCTCTAAGACTCCGGTTGGATACTTTACCGAACGGTCGGCAAGCTGCAAAGTTACGGTAGTGGGTTTTAACGCTTCAAGACCTAATTTCCTGCAAATGGACAATGGCATCAAACTAACACTTGCTCCAAGATCACATAATGCTCTATTAAAATTCAAATTACCAATAGTGCAAGGGATGGAGAAACTCCCTGGATCTTTGAGCTTCGGAGGAAGCTTGTGTTGCAAAATTTCGCTGCACTCCTTGGTAAATGCTATGGTAGCATACTCCTCGAGCTTCATTTTGTTTGAGAGGATTTCCTTGAGAAACTTCACATATGTGGGCATTTGAGCAAGAGCTTCGGCAAAAGGGATGTTAACGTGCAATTCCTTGAAAATATTCAAAAATTTCTCGAATTGCTTCTCCAACTTTTGCTTCCTCAACCTTTCTGGAAATGGTACGGTTGACACATACGGTTTCGGTGCCACATACACCTTTGGTTGTGAAGGGAGCTCTTCCTTTTCACTTGATTCGGAATCCTTCTCTTGTTCTTCTTTTTTCTCCTCTTTTTCCTCATTTTCCACCTCAACTTCTACCTCTTTCATTTGCGGTCCTTCATATGCCTTTCCACTCCTCAAGGTAATAGCTTTGCAACGCTCTCTAGGATTTGTCTCCGGTTTGCTCGGCAAAGCACCTTGTTGTCTAGGATTTGAGGAACCCGCAAGTTATCCAATTTGCATATCCATATTCCGGTTATGGTTTTTCATATTCTCCATTTGAGTATCAAGCTTCTAGAATTTTTTGGTAGTCACCGTGATAAACTTTTCCAAGGCTGCCTCCTATCCTTGTCGTTGATCGGGTTGTGGAGTTGTATTTGGACTAATGATTTGATGAGGTGGTTCTTGAAATTGGACCCGCTTATGTTGGAAATTTTGCCTTGGTTGATTTCCTTGGTTGTTGGACCAAGAAAGACTCGGATGATTCTTCCACCCCGGATTATAAGTGTTGGAATACGGATTGTTCCCCGGACGTTGGTTGTTCACATAATTTACTTGTTCTAGTCTGGCTCCAACCTGTCCACCTGCATTAGACAAAGGACAAATATTAAAGGTATGTGGTCCACTACATATCTCACAAGTTACCTGTACGGGTGGTGATGATGATGTCCCGACGACATTCACCGGTATTTGATCCAATCTCTTGCTCATAGCTTCAATCTTAGCATTGATCGTCGTGAATCTATCTAGCTCCAAAACTCCCGCCAGTTTAGTGGGTGGAAGAGTGATCCTTTCTTGATTCCAACCATTATTGGCTGCCATATTCTCCAAAAGTTGAAGTGCTTCATCCTCGGCTTTAGCCATCAATGCTCCTCCGGATGCTGCATCTACCATCACTCGAATATTTTGAGTCATCCCATTATAGAAAATTTGCACAATAAGCCAATTTGGAAGACCATGATGAGGACACTTCCTTTGTAACTCCTTGAACCTTTCCCAAGCTTCATACAATGATTCCCCCTCATATTGCCTAAATGATGTGATATCATTTTGGTACTTTATTGTCTTGATAGGAGGGAAGAATTTTTCTAGAAATGCCTGAGATAAAGTGTTCCAACTCCGAAGGGTCTCATTAGGTATTGTGGCTATCCATGAGCGCGCCTTATCCCTCAAAGAGAAGAGAAATAATCTGACCCTTATCGCATCATCCGACACATTGTCAATTTGAATGTTTCACATACTTCAAGGAAATAGGATAAACGAGCTGCCGGATCTTCCGTTGCAAGACCTCCAAATTGGTTTTGTTGTAGCAAATTGATAGTAGCCGGTTTGATCTCGAAGTTATTTGCTTCAATGGGAGGTCGAACGAGGTTCTCCTGAATTATCCCGACATTTGGTGTGTTGTAATCCTTAAGTGCCGGTTGTGGGACTCTAGGTCCAACATTGAAATTTTGAGCCCTTCTATTATTCCCGTTTTCTTCATCATCCACCATGATATACGGTGGTGCAAGTCTCTCTTGCCTGCGCACTTGTCTGATTGCTCTAAGCCTTCTTTCAATTTCCGGTGTGTAGTCAACAGAATCAAAACTCAGAGTTCTTCTCATGCATGAATCGCCTGCAAAAAGAAATTCACTAAATTAAGCTTCAGATGAAAATAAACTAAGAATAAAGTAAACAAGTCTAAAGTAATAGATAAAGGTATTAAAATGATTCTTGACTTAACACCTTCCCTGGCAACGGCGCAAAAAACTTCATATCCCTTAATTTACTCTATCAAAACTCCTTCAAGTCGTGATTAGAATTTGTAATCAGTTGAAAAGCCCAAGTGCAAGCTCAAGATCAAATTGTAGCACAAGGGGTCGAATCCATAAGAAAGGGAGAATCAAAGATCATTAACATACCAATCCCCATTCATTAGACTAAAGTAACACAAGTTATAAGGATGGATTAACTAAAATTAGCTATCTAAGAAGTTTGACTACTAAGTAAATTAATTCAAGTAGAACAAGAGGCTAGGGAATGATATGATATATGCAATTGGAGTTCTAATAATATCCTAATTAGTGAATTTAATCCTTTAATCTTATCTCTAAGTTATACCATAAATTCTTTCAAATCTAAGGTGTGTATTAATTCCATTTCAGAAAATATTTTCACAACTATCCAAAAATAGATTTAACCAATCAAACAGGACAAGAGAGACTCCTAAATCAGCGGCTTGGCGTAATTTAAGAAGGCTACAAGGATAATCGGAACAAGATTAAATTTCTTTAACTCTTAAATTCCAACGTTTCATGAAAACAACCAAGTATTACAATTCTTTCGAAAATATAATGACTTTAAGAGATATACTTCAGATGGCCACCCCTCGTAGATGAATTTGCTCACGTTTTCATGAATCCAAGGATTAAATCACTCATTCGGACATTAATTCAAACACCTAGCATACACATAATCATTCCCACGCCTAGATAATTTAAGTGCTCGTAATAAAACTAAACTTCATAATCTTTAAGCATAAGAAATTACCATTCCACATGGTAGTCATAAAGTATGAAGTCTTGAAAGCAACCAAATCTAAGAACATCCAAACCCTAAAATTATGACTAGAGAATTCAACATACGAACTGAAAATGAAAAGATTCGTTCAACGTAATGTAAATAAATTAAAGCAGAAAAGAACTTGTGGAAGATGTCGACTTTTAATTTTCAAGAACTTCCTTCTGGATTCTTCTTCTCCATGAAACTGCTCTTTCTCTCCTTTTCTCTATTCTCTACTTCGTGTTTGAAATTTTTGGGAGTTATTTCCTCCTTTAAAATTTTGACCAAAAACTGCTGATAAACTGCCAAAACCCAAAAAAACGTGTCTGCACATAGTCGCGGTCGCGACAAAAAATAAGCATAAAACGGTCGCTCCCGCGACCAACTTTTAAAATCGCGTTTTTCTGGATGGTCACGGCCGCGACCATAATTGAACTGAATTGGGTCGCGGTCGCGACCCATTTTTTCTCATGTTTCGAGATTGCTTCCAAAATTCGGCAGAAAAAAATTCAAATCTAACCAGTCGCACCCGCGACTGGAATTACGCACAGAAGGGGTCGCGGTCGCGACCTCGTTTTTCCCAACCTTCGAGATTTGGCATTTTATTTGGCGAAATTCATCCGAAAATACACACAGTCGCGCCCGCGACTGAATTACAGCAGGGGCGCGACCTCATTTTGATCAACTTTCGACTTTGAAGCTCCTAAGTCCATTTTTCTTCATTTTCGTCCCGTTTTTCGTACATCTTACTCCATTGTTGTTTGTACCTGAAAAGGGTTCACATAAATTGCAATTACACTAATAAGCGCACAATAACACGTTGATTATCCAATTAAAACAGGCACGAAAAATGAACTTAACAATATGTATCAAGTGCAGTCATTGTCAATCAGTGCCTGAGGGATTATGGGCACCAAGAGGTCGATGCTTGGCTTATCGGTTTTGATTACAGCCTAAGAAAATCGAGTGAAGAAATCTTGAAGAGATTCATTCGGCCCTTGTTTGATGGTGTAAAGATAGGTCGAGGAGAGCTTGTCCCCTTTCATCAAAGAAAAATAGTCAACGAAGCATTCGACCAGAGCCTTGTAAGTAGGGATGGATCGAGGCGAAAGCCTCGAGAACCAATCTTGAGCAGGCCCGTCCAGTGTAGTGACAAATTTCTTGGCCCAGATGTTGAGGGAGTGTCCAAACATGCTGAGTTGCATCTCGAGCCTGGACATGTGCTTTTCGGGATCGGTTGACCCATTATATGTCGGTAATCTCGTAGGGATCTTCTCCTCGGTGGTTATTTCGATGATTTCGTCACAGAAAAAAGATTGAGCTTCCCTATCACTGTGATACCTCCAAAGTCAATCATGATGCTGCCCCGAGCGCGCCCGCCGAGGTGATCGAGATCGACTTCGGGAACGGCTATGAGACCCTTGACCTTCTTCATAACGTTTAGAGTTTTGCCTACTATCACGAGGAGGGATTTGATTCCTAAGGTCATCCGACCTTACAATGTGTCCTCAATTGGATCTTCGGATCTGATTGGGTCGACCGTTGGGCATTAAAGATTCTACTTGAGCCACGTCGTGATATGTCATTGCGGTGACTATCTTGCTCTCTCCTTGTCTCGGATCGCAAAGGACTGTTGTTCCTCCTTCGAGAATTAGTACGTCGACTCCTTTGCCTAGAATCTTGTCGATTGTTCGGATTATCAGCTTGACGCCTAGCGTTCTCGGTGGGGGCCCAAGAATAAGCCTTATCGTCAGCTCAAATGGAGAGTCGCCCTTGGACCGGTCGATGTGTATTTCCTTGAGTAGGAGGTCGAGGTGGTAGGTACTGAGAGGGATGATATGAGGGGTGATCGACCCCTGCCCAATATCCGATCGGGTGATGATCGAGCCAAATTTTCGCTGATCAATCGACCGGGATATTTGGTCCTAGCACTTCAATTTGTTGATTGGGGAATCGTCGACCTACACTCGAAATCTGTGAAGGATGAAAGATGTGAGCTCGAGGCCAACTCGGGGAAGGTGGGGGTGATACCCAAGTTGGCACTCCGACGCTCAAGTCAGGATCGAGTTGAGAAAGTCGATTACCAGTGCAGTAAACGTGGTAGGTGAGAAGACTTACCGGTGTAATAAATGAGAGACTTTATATAGGGTAAGGAGAGAGCGGTAAGAGAGAGAATTTACCGCGTCGACGTGCTACTGCCCCAAGCTGAAAGGCGTCCCACTATCTCCTAGCATTAAATGCGTGGTCGGCCACTCAACTAGGAGAGAGGTAGTGGGTTGGTCTGCTATGGGCTCGATAATGGTCAAGAGAAATCGATCGAGGGCGGTGAATCGATGGTGGGGCATGCCCGTCGATCGAGATGCAGAGCAGCAAAAGTATGAATAAGGTTAATTGGACGTCAATCATGACGGTCGAGCATATCAACCGTATCGAGAGGACAGATGTCATGTTGTAATAAGGCCACGTGGGAAGGCGGGTCCATGCCGCGTCACATATAATATAAAGGTGATAAATACAAATATCTCCATGTTAATACAGGGGAAAAACAAAAAATGAAATAGAAAATTTTATGTGGTACAATTATCAATAGTTTATGTTTCTAACACTCAATGAGTTTAAATGAATATTGTTATACGCGAAATCACAAGACACTGTTCTATGAAAATTTTGTAATCCACTCTTATTATCGTTGAATCAAATCAATCATATAGGTAAATGTCCCATATTTTCGATTGATTGATTATTTTCGTTAAAATTTTCACTTATCACATGACAAGTGTAATACACACATTCCACGTTACACTCATGGTTCGCCGTCGCGATCGCGGGGAACAGAACGGAGGCCATCGTTCCAGTTCCGTTGCAACGTCGCGGAACTGTCACGACAAAATCACGACCAATACATAAAAATTTATAATTTTCTCAAAAATATTAAATCTTTTTCATTTATAAATTAATATTTATCTCAATTAGTATTTGGTATAAATTTACTGTTTCTATAATTACACAACTGATTTAATATTTTAAATAATTAAACATAATTTATGAAGAATTACCAATCGAATATTTATGTCAACCTTAGTTGAGTTAGTGATATAATAATTATATTATAAATAAAAAATAATAATATAGTTTAGAAATATAAACTAATAAACAATAAAAAGTAATAAAATTACAATAAGAATGTTTAAATTTGAATATTTATACGTATATTTTACTGATTAAGTAATTAATATACTCTCATTTATTGCCATGCCACTCAACATTGTCGAGCCACTTCAAATTAACCCAAAGTAATTAATATACTCCCATAATTATATTTTGACCATAATAAGTGTTTCTACATAAATATATTAAAAAAAAAAAAAACAAAATTTTACCCTAAAAATTGAACAAGACTTTGGTCTTTGAGAAGCCCAATGGCCCAGCTTTTCTATCTCACCCTATCTCCTTCCCTTCGCCGACTCCTAGGATTTGCTGAACGAAAATAGAGAGAAAAATCAGAAATCCCACCGGAGGGCGGAGGAGGCCGCGTCTCAAACAACAAATATCCCGTTCCCATTCCCGTTTTGCTCTGTTCCGGCCGTTAGAACGCACTGGAACTCCGTTATAACTCGCCGAAACGCCGTTCCAGGTAGGTCAGCGTTCCAAACCGGAACAATGGAACGGCAGCCTCCGTTCCCGTTCCGGAGGCGTTCCGGCAAACCATGGTTACACTAGTTTGAATGAGTCAAGAAGTTGTCATCAACCTAGCAAAAAAAAGGCAGACATTGTTGGCCATCCGTTGGAAAACATCATTGTTGATCGTCGAGACTCGAGAACTACTACACAATCCGCAACTCATTCATGTTAACAGGGGAGGGAATCGGCTGGCGGAACAACTGGCGAGAAAGGTAAACACATCTTAGGCATGTGCGATTTTAGTTCCAACTGGAGGAATCGAATGAATAGAAACTGGAGAGATTTCTTCGTGTGTCTCGTTTGGGTTGGGGGATATGGCCCAAAAGATATTTGGTTCTGTTCGGGCAAGACTTTAGTGCAAATAATATTAAATATTTGTGCTTAATTTTATTTTATGGATTTTTACAAGTTACAATATTATAAACGTTTTGTTAATTTCAACATAATATGTACATAGGTGCGTAGTTTTCAATTCTCAGATGTTAAGTTTATGATAATTAAAATAATCAGTTAAGTAAATTATTTAGGGAAAATTTCAAAAAACTAGTGAAATTATTTTTCATCCAAAAAATAAAATCCTCGACCTTTACCTATTTCTAGTACAAAATTACCCTTGAGTACCTTACATTAATATTTTTAATTTCTACTTGAACAATTAGTTTTATATACATATGCAATTTATATATAAAACATATTTTTCTATCAAAAATAATTTGCGAAGATTTTGTATTTTGATCATTTTATATACCTTTAAAGAGTGTGTATATTTTAAAAGACTAAACTTTTCAAAAAAATACTTTAATATTTTAATGTATGCCTCTGAAAAATTTTAAAAAAATCTATTGTTTAATAAAAGTTTAATTTTTTAATCACACACAAATAAATTTAGAACATTTAAAATAAATTATGTTATTAGAAATTAAATAGTCAATTAAGCTTCTAAATGTAAAGTGAGGACAATTCAAACTAAAATTCAGTTAGGTTTCTTTTGGAACGAAAAATTGATGGAATGGGTTTTGAAGATTGAAAAATATGTTATTTATTTTTTTGGACATATAAATACATTTTGAGGGGTTTTAAGTATTTCTTTTCAATTAATCTTTTCCAAAGCGTTGAAAACTAATTAAAATCTGATCTATGTTCTTAAATAATATGTCTCAAAGTAACAAATATGCTGACACATGCAGCCACCCCCAACAAAATATATGATATTTATTAAGGGAAAAAGAAAGTTTACAAGAGTACATGGCACAACCCACGCTACAAAGAAAACCTAAATAGTAAACTTTAACACAGTTTATTAGATACGAGCAACTAAGATGCAAACGAGTTGAGTCGAACCCAAGGCAGCTCATATCATTGCGGATGTAAACTCATGAACACAGTTTATAAGCCCAGCATCTTGGCCATCATGTCTTTGGCGAACCGGAAAAAGGCAAGTCTCCGGCTCCTTTTGAGCACCAAAACCCCAACGATCCCCCAAAATCAGGTGGCGAAACCGCTTGCGATAATTCCATAAAAGATTGTGTTAGAACATAGTATTTGGAGGAAACTTTGATTATTTGATTCATTGTGTATGGTTTTCTATGTTACAATATTCACAACTACTAACAAAGATATATATAGGTCATAAGAAACAATCCCTACAAATTTGGACAATAATATTGATTAGGAATTAAACCCGGTAAGTCAACTATACCATATATAATAATATTCTAACACTCCCCCTCAGGCTAAGTGATGGAATCCTCAATCCTTAGCTTGCACAGTGCCGTTTGGAAGATTTGAATATTGACTAAGTATGCCAACTAGCTGATCTTCGGACCTCACAAAGGGAATAGAGATAATGTCGTCCTCTAACTTCTCCTTAATAAAATGTGGGTCAACCTCCACGTGCTTCGTTCTGTCGTGTTGTACCGGATTCTCTGAGATGCTGATTGCAGCTCTATTATCACACCTCAGAGGACTTGGGCCTTCTGGTTCCATGCTAATTTCTGTCATTAGTTTTCTGAGCCAAATAAGCTCTGAATTTAGCTTCGGCACTAGAGATTGCCACAACCTTCTGTTTTTTGCTTCTCCAGGTAACCACATTTCCCCGAACAAGTGTAATAAACCCAAATGTGGACCTTCAGTCATTCAGATTCCCTGCCCAATCTGCGTCAATGTATGCCTCAATGTTGAGATGACCATGTCTCCCGAACATAATCCCCGTTTCTACAGTACCCTTAAGATACCTGATGATGTGGATGACTGCTTCCATGTGTTCTTTTTGTGGCTGGTGCATGAATTGGCTCGCAATACCTACTGAATAGGCGATGTCTAGTTACTTGTGCGACAAGCAGTGGCGGAGCCACATGCAATTTAGGGGGGACAATTGACCCCCCTCAAATTCTTTTTTTTTTTTTAAATTTATTATATAGTGTTATAGATAAATGATTAAATGCATTTGTAATTTTACCAAATTTTTTATTTTTGACCCCCCTCACCAAAGTTAAAATTAATACTAGTAAGGGTCAATATAGTGTTATGCTTTGGCCGACCCTCCTGAATTATATTTCTGGCTCCGTCACTGGCGACAAGTATATCAGTTTTCCAACCAAACGCTGATATCATTCCTTGTCTGTTCTTTCCCCACTTTCATCTATCCTGAGTCTGTGGTTTACTTGTATCGGAGTTTCCACGGGTTTACAATCCACTAACCCAGTTTCTGCCAACAGATCCAGGATATAATTCCTTTGAGAAATAAATATCCCTTTCTGCGATCGAAGAACTTCAATGCCTAAGAAGTACTCCAATCCTCTAAGATCCTTCATTTCGAATTCTCTATACAGATTTTCCTTAAGGTTCTTCATTTCTACCTTGTCACTACCTGTTATAATCATAACATCGACATAAATGATCAAGCACGTGATCAAATCTCCTCGTTTCTTTAGGAACAGAGTGTGATCAGAGTTACTTTGGACGTATCCGTGGCGCTTCATAGCCAGTGTGAACCTATCAAACCATGCTCGAAATGACTGCTTCAGTGCATACAGTGCTTTCCAGAGTCTGCACACCTCGCTCTGTCCAAACTCTTCAGTGAATCCGGGCGGAGGTTCCATGTAGACTTCCTCATTCAAATCCCCATGCAGAAAGGCATTTGTCACATCAAACTGATGAAGTGGCCAATCCTTATTGGCTGCTACAGACAACAACACTCGAATTGTATCTAGTTTCGCCACTGTTGAGAAAATCTCAGAATAGTCGATCCCGAGCGTCTGAGTGTATCCTTTCGCAACCAGTCGGGCCTTACAAGTAATATATTTAATAAAAAAATATGTATTTATTTAGGTGGCAAATAAAGATTCAATGGTTCTATTCACATATATATTTATTTGGATGTCAAGAGCTATAAATTATTATAATTTATATATCGAAAATGTAGTTTTATCAAATACTTCCAATTCAGGCGACCCAAGTGATACTCCAGAGTCCAGCCAGAATAGTCTATTTTGGAGAAATGAAAAACCGTAAAAAAAAAAAAAAAAAAAAAAAAAAAAAAAAAAAAAAACAAGACGCTCCTACGTATTCTTGTTCGAAGGAAACGACATGTCAAAAAAGGATATTCACATATTTATTTCTACTTAATTAAAAATACGATGTGGGATGATTCATGCATATCCATTATGTGATCCACTTAATATGTGTGTTGATTATTTTAACTGTGTGTACAAAAAGTTTGAGCCCATATAATATAAGGCTTATAAATACAAATATCTCCATGTTAATACAGGGGAAAAACAATAAATGAAATAGAAAATTTTATGTGGTACAATTATCAATAGTTTATGTTTCCAACTCTCAATGAGTTTAAACTTTAAATGAATATTGTTATACGCGAAATCACAAGACACACTTTTGTGAAAAAATTTTAATCCATTTTTATTATAGTTGAATCAAATCAATCATATAGGTAAATGTCCCCTATTTTCGATTGATCGATTGTTCTCGTTAAAATTTTTACTCATCACACGACAGGTCCTCGTTACACAAGTTTGAATGAGTCAAGAAGTTGTCATCAATCTAGCAAAAATGGTGGACGTTGTTCGCCATCCGTTGGAAAACATTATTGTTGATTGTCGAGAACTACTGCACAATCCGCAACTCATTCATGTTAACGGGGTAAGCAATCGGTTGGGGGAACAACTGGCGAGAAAGGAACACACATCTTAGGCATATGCGATTTTAGTTCCAACTGGAAGAACCGAATGAATAGAAAGTGGTGAGAATTCTTCGTGTGTCTCGTTTGGGTTGTGGGATACGGCCCAAAAGACATTTGGCTCAGTTTGCGCAAGCCTTTACTGCAAATAATATTAAATATTTGTGCTTAATTTTATTTTCTGGGTTTTTACAAATTACAATATTATAAATGTTTGTTAACTACAATATAATATGTACATAAGTGCGTAGTTTTCAATTCTCAGATATTAATGATGGGTCTGAATATGGAAGGGTTCAAATCCGATCACTCTATATTTATAGTTATGGGAAACAGGGGAAATTATCCGGAAGTTCGTCGGAAAGCTTGTGAGTTCTACCTACTAGGACAAACACCAAAGAAGAAGAAAGTCAGAAGGCCAAGTTGGGGGGAACTGGGGGTGGTTCCCAGTTTGACTCTCCGACGCTCAAGTCAGTGGAATATCTCCGAGAAGAACTTAAGAAAGTTATAGAATTTATCCAGAGAAGATGACTTACAGTGGCAGAGATGAAGTCTCATATTTATAGTTAAGGGTCAGAGGCCCTTTAGTAATTAGTCCCTTGTGGTCCTGCATTAATGTTGCCCTAACACGTGACGCAATGAGGAGAAACCTAGGAGGCATCTCCTGCAAAAACTGGTGAAAGTTAGTGCTGGCAACAGAGGTAGGTGCGCGGGCATATACGGAGTGTTAGAGAGCCGTTTTGGGGGTTGGTAGCGAGGGCTGTGAGCACGCTCGTTTTCAACCAAGGGCCTGAAAGGCTAGTGGATCCGCATGGGGATCAGTGTCAAGGCTATGCTACGAGGGGGAGTTAAGTCTGGTTTAGTCCGGTGTCATAGGGAATTTCCTCTGTGGGGAGATGGTGCTCGAAAAGGACTCCCCGGATGAGTGCAGAGCTTTGCTTTATAGTTTGAAGAGCGCTCGTCACGGAGCGTCTATAGTAGTCGCGGGTCATGGGGTATCAATGACCCGCGTCTTTCAGGGATCGTAGCGCTCGTGAGTCGGTGACGCTTGTTGATGACTCAGCCCAGTTCTGAGTGGACTACGTGTCTATTGCTCGTAACGCCACGTGTCCACCGCTCGTAACGCCACGTGTCCAAACGTAGGTCGAGCGTATTTTGGGTCTCATCAATTAAGTTTATGATAATTAAAATAATCAATTAAATAAATTATTTAGGGAAAATTTCAAAAAACTAGTGAAATTATTTTTCATTCAAAAAATCAAATCCTTGACTTTTACCTATTTTATGTACAAAATTACCCTTGATTACCTTACATTAATATTTTAAATACCTACTTGAACAATTAGTCTTTTATACATATGCAATTTATATATGAAACATATTTTCCTATCAAAATTAACTTGCGAAGATGTAGTACTTCGATCATTATATATATATACCTTTAACAATTGAGTATATTTCGAAAAACCAAAATTTTCAAGAAAATAATTTGATTTTTAATGTATGACTATCAAAATTTTAAGAAACTATTGTTTAGAAAAGTTTAATTTCCTAATCACACTAAAATAAATTTAGAATACTTAAGGAAAATTATGTTTTAGAAATATTAATAATCAATTGAGTTTATAAATGTAAAGTTCAAGGAAAATTCAAACTAAAATTCAGTTGTTGGGTTTTCTTTAATGGAATGGGTTTTCAAGGTTGAAAAATATGTTGTGTGTTTTCTGGGATATAAATATATTTTAGGGGGATACAAAGAAAAACGAAAACCATTACTAAACTTGTAAACTCGTAACATAGTTGAATCGAGCCAAACGCAGACCTTATCATTGCAAATGTGAACTCATGAACACAGTTTATAAGCCCAAAATCTTCCGTCCCATGTCTTCAGCTAATTGGAAAAAAGCAAGCCTCCAGCTCCTTTTGAGGATCAGAAACCCAATGATCCCCCAAAATCCTGTGGCAAAACCACTCGCAATTATTCCATAAAAGACTATCTTCTCATTTCTGTCATCTTCATCTTCTGCTCCTTCATTTTCATCAACATTATGGGATTTCGATGCTCCATTATCGTGACATTTCTTGGGCAATAGAGCTCCACAGAGTCCGGGATTCCCCTCATAACTTGATGGATTTTCAAGAGTCTGGAAATGACGCTCTATTGGAATCGGCCCTGACAAATGGTTGTGGGACAAGTTCAAATATGCTAGAGAATCCAAATCCGACAAACTCGTAGGAATTGCTCCATGTAGACCATTGCTGGAAAGATCAAGAGATTCCAATTGTTTTAAATCTCCAACGTTTGTAGGAATTTCTCCTATGAGACGATTGTGTGACAAATTGAGAGACCATTCAATCCAGAAAGATTAGTGAGCTCCCAAGGAATTTCTCCCACCAGATTATTACTTGAAAGATCCAAATTAACTAGGTACCTTAACGTGTTGGTGTAGTCCTGCTCCATTCCTTTCATTACTTGGTTCAAAACCTCCTCAACCTGGACCTTAACCTGATGTGAAGAATCTGAGATCCAAAGAAGAGTCATATTGGCATCTTCCTCGGCCATGCCTAACAAATTGCCAAAGCAGAATGGGATGTTTCCTGACAACTTATTGTTTGAAAGGTCCATTTCACGTAAATGGAACAATAGACCAAATGTAGAAGGAATCAAGCCATCGAACTCATTTTCTCCGAGTCTGAGAGCATTCAGATCAGGCAAGTGCGTGCCTATCGAGTCTGGCAAATTTCCAGATAACATGTTTTCTCCAACATCCAACACCATCAATGATGTGCAATTCTTCAGAGTAGAGGGAAGTAACCCTGTTAAACCATTGTTGCTCTAGCTTAACCACTTCAACCAACTAGCTTCTCCAACGGAGTTTGGAATTACCCCTGAAAGCTCATTAGATGACAATCTCAAAACCATTAAATTCTGTAAGGCCGCCAAGCAATCAGGAATATGACTGGAAAATCGATTTCTGGTGAGATCTATATAAAATAGATTTTTTAGTTTGCATAATGAATCAAGTATTGAACCATACATCATATTATCTGATAGTTCCAAGTACTCCAAGTAGGCAGAAAACTCTAGTATTGGACCATTGATCATGTTGTGGGACAGATCTAAGATTTTCAAGTAGGGAGGAAGCTTTGGTATTGAACCATTTATCATGTTGTCGGACAAATCTATATATGCCAAATTTAAGTGATGAAGCCACTCTGGAAGAGATCCTGAAATACTACAATTCGACAAAATAAGTGCCTTGAGTTCCTTTTGGATTCGAAGCCATAGAGGAAATTGACCACCTGCGATTATGCAAGATGGCAAATAAAGCACTTTCGCTTGAAAAGGAGGCACCCAATCATACGGCACACTAAAATTGATGGAGTCCGCCCAAAACTCTACTAACTTTGAGACCTTAGTAAAGTGAAGCTCAGATAGTGTGCCAATAAAGGAATTATTAGATATATCAATTATCTCAAGATTTGACAGTTGTCCTAAAGATATGGGAAATTCCCCACTCAAATAATTATTATAAAGAAACAAATATTTCAAAGCTCTAAATTTCCCAATAGAAGTAGGAATAGGACCACTAAGTGCGTTACCTGAAAGATCAAGAACCTCCAATTTGTGAGTCCAACAATTTTCCATGGTTAAGTTTCTAAAGAATATTCCTAATAACTCTGTATAAAACTTATTAAAAGCAAGGCTCAATGATTTCAAGTGACATTTATCCAAAAGTAAATTAGATATCCAATCTGTCTTATGGTGAAGTGAGTTACCAAAAAGGCCGAGATGGACAAGATTTCTTAATTTAAGAAGGGCATGAGAGCTCGAAGAGTTATAATCATTTCCAGAAAGATGGAGGACTCTGAGCAAAGTCATATTATTGAGAAAGCAGGGGAATTCCCCATGAAATGAATTGTGGCTCAAATCAAGGTGTTGGATATTAGTAAGAAATGAATAATTCATACAGGAATGGGGCAGGTGTATGTTATTAAGTTGGGTTTCAAACAAGCGCAAGACAAGTATAGAAGGAAGCAAGCGGAAGACTACCTCCAATAAATGTTTTGCTCGACTCAAGTCCACACCACTCATACCAAGATGCTCCAAAAACGGAAGATTTGAAGCCCACATGAGATCATCCACAAATGTATCTCTTCCTGCCCAACTAAGATCAAGAACTCGCAAGCTAGAAAGGTCGCCAAGATTGTGTGGAACAACACCACTAAAATTTGCACTTGAGAGATTGAGGTGTTGTAGCTGCTTCATTGAACCAAGAAAGGTAGGAATAGCACTGAGCTGAAAGTCAATCCCGCTCAAATCTAGATAGCTCAGATACTTGTGCTCCAACAGTGAAGAATCAAGATGATTACTCCTCAAACTGTAATAATCAACAAAAATTTCATCAGCAACGTATTCGGACCACCACATCCAGTGATGAACATTGATATCATTTAGGTTGTTTCCCAGGTGAAGGCTGATAACATGACCGGTGTTATTGTCACACACCACACCTCTCCATGTGCAGCAATCTTTGCCGGTATCCCATGAAGACAATCTATTAAAAGGAATTTCAAAGCTTGCTTTCAGCTTTAGAAGAGAATTCCTCTCTCCTGAAATGCAACCAAAACTGGTTGTGTTTGTTGCAAGTGAAGACCAAACTGTAAACCCCATAACTAACAAGATGATCATGAAGGGCAGAATCGCACAGAAGTGATACAATTTCCCCATAACAAACAAGATAAGCTGTATATATGAGAAATTAATTTCTTTAGTAGGTGAAATTGATATATGCGCATCTAATTCCTAAGAAATATAGCAATATATAGACGGATAATTTGATGGCTACATCATTGTTGTATATTTATCGCATATCTCAACCAATTAATTCAAGAATGATCAAGGTTGACTCGAGTAAACGCGCGCCTGCATGCTTAATGACAATGTACAAGAATGATAGTAAGATAAAGGCGTTTGCCCTTGCGGAAAATTCTAACCCAAGACACGATTCGACCGAACCCAAACAATCATAATAACAAGTGTATTACGTGACATTTGATTTCTCACTCTCTTTAGCTTTTATTTACTGTTATAATTTGGTTTATCGTTCCCGTTCAATCCATAATAGCAGTTTTATCAAATTTTCAAGTCACGGGAAACATATCAATTTTAGAAAAGAATTATTATTATTATATAATTATTAATTTGTCTATTATATATTTTATTTAAATAAATATAATATTTTTATCATGACAAAATTGATGCGATCATTTTTCATTCATTTTCCTTATTAAAATATTTAATTTAGATAAGATAAGATTATATTGATTTTCCGGCTTGGGATTCCTGTTTCACTTCCATACACCCGCCACGTGTTTATTAAAAAGAATTAACTAGGACTATTAATTTGAGCTTCAGGCTGATGATAGGATTGAGCCATAAATAATGGAACATGACCTAAGATCTAAGGTTATTTTTTTTTTTTTTTTTTTTCCCTCTAAATCCAATTACTTTTATTCTTTAAATTTTCATTTACATTTTTATAATTTTGTCTTTTATTAATGTACAAATTATTGATTGATTTTCTATTTTTTTTTTTTTTTTTTTTTATCATATAACGACTTAACACTTATGTTGGTATGGCATCAAACCTTGTAGATTTAATTCCTTGAAGGTGAAAAGTTTAAATTTTTTATGCAAAATATTTGAAGATTTGCATATTTATTTTTAATTCGTTATTTGTACTAGTATCACTCTAATAATATATTTATATAAATACTTCTAAAGTTAATAATTATTTATATATTCTAATTTTGGAAGGATTGCAATTAAAGAATTACTTTTGAAAATGTCAGATATTGAAAGTAAATGTGTCTTGCTTTTGACGAAATCTAAATTTTAGTAAAAAATACTAATACTTTAAGCGTATTTATTGAATTTCTTTGGTATTATTAATCTATTTGAATTTTTTTTATTTTCAAAAAATTAAATGCAAATTCTTTGAATTTTTTATTTTAAATAAACTTTCTGTATTTATTCTAACATTCACATTATATCAAATACGTACCAACGTAAGTCTAATACTTTATTCTATATATTTTGGTTGCTATATTTTTATTTTTACGTAGTTTCACAAGCATTTTAAGATATTTTTATTTAATTTTTATCATATTTTTATAATTTTTCGTTTTTAGATTTTCTCAATTTCTTTTTATTATTTTTTTTTTGGTGAGAATTTTTTATTTTTTTTAGTCATAATTCTTTTTTTCTTATCACTTATGTTACTTTATGTTTGTCTTTATATATCTATATATACACATTTCTACTATTTTCTTTATTTCATAAAATGCATTATTTTTGTGATTGCCTTTAATTTTAACTTTTTTTAACATCTATTTCTTTATCTTTATTTTAGTTTTTAAGTTTATTTTGTTTCTGTTTATATTTGTATAAAGAGCCAAATGAGTCAATGACTTAATAATATAAACGATTTATATACAAAATTGTTAATTTGTTATTAAGTTTTATAGGTATAATCTCAACTATATAAAATAATTTGTTTATGTCTTTTTACAAATTATATTTATCAAACTTATCTAAATTTTAGAATATTTTTCTAACACATTATTTCAAATATATTATACGAATTAACGTATCGGAAGAGACTTTAGAGCAGTCTCATGCTCATAAGAATAAGGGGGTGAGAAGAGAAGGACAATCCGGAGGACCGTCCGGCCGGTTGAAGATTAGGAGAGAAAGAGATTTGAGAGAGAGAATTTAGGAATTGAGATTATTATTTCTGATACGTAAAATAATCTAAGAAGAACAATATATAATAAAAGACTTCTACCAACTATGGAAAGCAAATAATCAACCTAAGGAAATAAATAACCTAGACTAAAATAAACCAGCTAATATATATTGTAAATATTGATATAGATCCTATCCGATTCCAACTCGTCTATCGTGATAGACCATATCTCCTACTCTTATCTCTTGATACACCATATCTTCGTCCATATCACTCTCCCGCCCTTCACAAACCACCTTGTCCTCAAGGTGTAATTCCGGAACACCCCAAACATTGCCCATCGGTTCCCAGGAGATGCCATCACTTGCAACCGTGTCCTTGGAGATAGAAAGGACTTCCTTGGAATTATCTTTTTCAATTACTTCTTTGGTGTTGAAGGACGTAGCCATTTCAGAAGTACTGATAGGCTCAGGATCCGTTGTAGGAGCAGGGTGATTGTTCATGCCATCAGAATCGACAACAGCATTCTGATCAGTTTCCGTCCCATTACCGCTAACAACAGTTGTAGGACCCACCGGGTTATGGGCAAACGTGGCAGTAGTTCCCCCAGCCCTAGGCGCAATCGCCGTTTCAGGCTCTTCATGCGGGTTTTCTATCTTAGCCACGAAGGAACAAAAATCTTGTTGCATCTTTTGCATGGTCTGTCTCATGGCCTGCATCGAGGTCATTATGATTTCAATCTGTTTCTGGGCTTCCTTCAAATGCGTATCAATTCACTGCAAACTGGACACACTAACCGTTTCAGCCATCTTCACAAATTCGAAACCTCTCAATGAAAACACCAATGATAAGGTTTCAGAATCTTGAGACGTTAGAGCGGTCTCGAGCTCGTAGATAATCCGATAAGACCCGTCGGCGGGAGAAATATAGGTGAGAGAGATTTGAGAGAATTTGGAGATTGGAAATTTAGGTTTTGTTATTGCTTACCCAAAACTTAAGAATATACGGAATATAAAGAAGACTAAAGAAGACTTTTGCTAACCTACGGACTCTCAAGGAAACACAATCAACTCAAATTACCAAAACCTAGGACTCTAATGAAGGAAAGATAAATAATATCCCAATAATTACGACTAACCAACTAATAACATGAACTAAGCTAATTTATAATCAATGCCTGCTATAATTCTTATGCCAAGGTGGTCCCGTCTTCACCCTACTACTTCTACGAAGGGTCGCCACATCCTCCTTCGAGATAACCACTTCCGGTGACTCCTTGTCCACTCCATCCGTATCACTCACCAATGATAAGGTTTCGGAACCTTGAGACGTTAGAGCGGTCTCGAGCTCATAGATAATCCGACAAGACCCATCGGCGGGAGAAATATAGGTGAGAGAGATCTGAGAGAATTTGGAGATTGGAAATTTAGGTTTTGTTATTGCTTACCCAAAACTCAAGAATACACGGAATATAAAGAAGACTAAAGAAGACTTTTGCTAACCTACGGACTCTCAAGGAAACACAATCAACATAATCTCAAATTACCAAAACCTAGGACTCTAATGAAGGAAAGATAAATAATATCCCAATAATTACGACTAACCAACTAATAACGTGAACTAAGCTAATTAATAATCAATGCCTGCTATAATTCTTATGCTAAGGTGGTCCCGTCTTCACCCTACTGCTTCTACGAAGGGTCGCCACATCCTCCTCCGAGATAACCACTTTCGGCGACTCCTTGTCCACTCCATCCGTACACTACTACAAAAATAGGCTGATTAGACGCCATATAATGACGTTTTTTTAAAATCGTCAATATAGACCATCTTTCGTGACACCTATTATAAATTCACTTTTGTAATTTAAATTTATGTTATATATTAAAGTCTTTATTGATTAAATTAATAATAACATGACATTATTTTATAAGGCGTCACTATAGGGTACACGTGTTATGACACATTTATAAAGTGTCATTATACTAAGCATGTATAATGATGCTTATAATTTAAAGCGTCATATTAGGGGGCTCAATTAGGCGCCATTCAGCTAAAAAAAATGAGGGAACAAATTTGGCACGAAAACTAATTCATTTCCCCAAAATTCAGAAAAACTCTCATTTCCCCAACATTTTAACACTTGAGAGTTTGTCTGAAAAGAGAAAAGTGTAGTCCGAAATTTGGGTCTGCGATTTCCTTCTCCGACCAAAGAATTCAACGAAGCTCCGGCATCTGGGATTGAGGAGCCTTCATCTCCAATCTTCGAAATTCAGGCCAGAATCGAAGGAAGTGAAGGGTCTGTCTTCTGCAATCCACGCTTGAGGCATCTTCAAATAATACCGAGGTCTGTATCTTCTCCAGTAAATTTTTGGTTTAGGGTTTAATTTCAGTTTCTCATTCACACGATAAAGAGGGATAACGCCCGCATGCTTCACTAATTTTCAGGTTTTTTTGGTTAGTGTGGAGCTGTACTTTCTCGTTGATGGAGTGATACGACTTTGTCTTCAGGAGTACATAATCTGGTAAGTTTCTCCTTGAATATGTTGGGTTTGAACATAGATTTTTTTTTTTTTGTGAAAGAATGTTGGTATGTGAATTTGGGTTAGGTTAGTGAATTTAGGCGAAATTGTTGGTTCTTTTTTTGGGATTGTTGCATGCAGACTCTGTACTTTATGTATTATGAGGCCAATAGGCTAAATTTATCCTTTGTGCTTTGATGAGTCTCTTGAATAGTTGACTGTGTTCATCCTCTGTAGGGATTTCTTGGCTTGATTTTGGTTGGATAATCTCTGTTTTTGTTCTTTGGCACTTTGCCTATGTTTATGCTCTGTTGGGGTCTGTGTATATTGATTTCCTCAATTACAGAAACCAACAATTCTGGAAATTGGATTGGTGTCCTTGTGTGTGTGATTTTTGCATTTTGAATGAAGAAGAGCATGGTTAAAGCCTTTTGATATGTGGTAGTTGAGCAATCTCTGAGCATAACTTATGGTCCTTCAAATGAAAATCGAATTTGTGTAAGAAATAGTTCTACAACCCACAAAGATGTATGTGAAGCATATTTATTTTTGAACAAGTTAACCTACCACTTAATGTTCCTATATATATACAAGTTAACGTTGGAATGCCGATGAAAATTTTTGATTGAATGGATTTAGGAGGCCGTTCGATTCGTAAACTATATTTATTTACTTTAGTATCATTTGTGTTAATACTTTTTTGGTGTTTAATTCTGTCATCCACTTGATTGTTCATACTAAGTGTACTGGAAATATTTGTGCTGATATGAAGCTCGTAAAGGTCATGAGGTCTGAGTAATTGTTATGGTCGATATTCCGAATAGAGATGTTGAGTTTATCCGTGCGGAAGACTATAATTGTATGAGTCAGTGAATAAGTGTAATTTTTTGGTAGCTGAATGTATATATGGTTTAGTGTTCTACTTATAAATGTAGTGGGATTGTTTGAAAATGTTGCATTTTTGTAGTTGAAAATATGGAAAATACATTTTCCCCCTGTGTGTTGTGCATTATTGTCCTTGTGCCAAAATAAGTCAGTATGTATGTGATCTTAGGTAAAAATGCACATGAATTTGATATATGAAATAATTTACTTATGGTGTTGGAGATTTGTGGCTGAAAAGTATATGGATACCTTTTCCAGAGTACTGATTTGCTGCTCAACATCATCAACCGTTATTACGACAACAGATTTGCAGATTACTAATGCATAGCTCTTAGAATTAAGGTATGAACTTTGTTTTTAACTATCCCCCAGGAGTTGCCAATTGTTTTTCAACTCAATGTTCAGTATCTTGTTAGACATAAGATGATTCAAATATTAATATACAATTTGAATATGAATTTGGTAGGACTACTCACAATATCAAGGAGGAGCAAAGGACTTTACAATGAAAGGCTTCTTACGTGTCTAAAGGTATGAGTATGGGATCTTGTGTGAGTTCATACATTATCTTTTAAGTTTATAGTGAAGGTCAGAATTTGAGGTAACTACATCTTTCTAGATAGGTTAATTACAAATATGGATAAGAGATGGATGGATCTCTCTAGGTCCAGTAGAGAATTCCAACATGGGCTTAATTTCTTTTTGAATTTTGCCTTTTCCAATTCAAATGGTGCCACGATCTTATGCCCCTGTAAGAAATGTAAAAATGCCACATCACATAAGAGGAGCACTGTGGAAGAACATATTCTTTGGAATGGGTTTTTAAGGGGGTATAGTAAATGGGTATTGCATGGCGATTTGTCCTCATGTGGAATGCAGACATCTTTCCAATATGATGGTTAAAAAGGTACAAATGATATGCAAGAAATGCTTCATGATGCATTTGGAGTACAAAGACTGAACGATGCTAATGAAGGAATGCCAAGAGCTGATCAAGGAGAACAATCTTGTGAGGAAGCTAAAAACACCTTGTCCTCAAGGTGTAGCGAGGGCAATGCGCGTCGAATATCATCCGTCGGCTCCCAAGGAACGCCCGTAGCCTGAAGGGAATGGAAGTGGTGAATGGGTATTTCTATGGAAGTAGTTGGCACCATAGTTTCGTCCTCGGGCGGATTAGGCGAAGGTATTATGGACGGAGTCTGTTTAGACGCCGGGGTTGGTAACAACGGCATAGCCGCAGGTGCCGGTGTCACTGCAGTGCACTGTTGTCCGGGGTTGTTACTAAAAGACCGTGGTGTAATGGTTGTAGTCCACGCACTGTGTTTCGCCTCCAACTCCCTTGCCAATGCAAATGAGACTGACAATGACTCGGGTTTCAAGAGTATGATCTTGTGTTGTAGGTGAGATTTTAATCCGGCATGAAACAAGGACTGTAGATTGCTTTCGGACACATCAGCCACGTTCACAAGAATCTTTTCGAATGCTATTTGGTACTCTAGAACGGTCCCCGTCTGCTGAACCTTAGCTAGCATACCGAAGTAATCAACGTAATTAAGGGGATCAAAACGGAGCTTAAATTTTACCACGAAATCCTGCCACGATTCCAATAGGTGACTTCGCTGTCTCCACCTAAACCAATCAAGCGCGGGACCTTCTAGCATCAATCCCACCGTTGCTAGTCGTGATGCTTCTGGGATTCCAAAGAACGTAAAGTACTCGTGCGCCTGGAATAACCATCCATCCTAACGGATCTGTCCCATCGCTCTTGGGCATAGCTAACCGTAATTTGGTGGCTGGGCTCACGAAATTAGGTTGGCCGTACTCCCCGGGTCGCGGCATAACCGCCGTTTCAAGGTGGGTGCACGTTTTATCCGCCTTCATTAACAGCAAACCCATATCGTGCTGCACTGTTTCGGTCAAGGTTTCCAAAGAGGTCATCAACATATCGATCTTATTTTGAATTCCTTTAAGAGTTGTTTCGTTTTGCTGTTGAAATTCCTTGAAGGTAGTGGTACTTATTGAATCGACCATCTCTCAATGAAAGCACCAATGATACGAATTAATGTATCGGAGGAGACTTTAGAGCAGTCTCGTGCTCATAAGAATAAGGGGGTGAGAAGAGAAGGATAATTCGGAGGACCGTCCGGCCGGTTGAAGATTAGGAGAGAAAGAGATTTGAGAGAGAGAGTTTAGGAATTGAGATTATTATTTCTGATACGTAAAATAATCTAAGAAGAACAATATATAATAAAAGACTTCTCCCAACTATGGAAAGCAAATAATCAACCTAAGGAAATAAATAACCTAGACTTAAAATAAACCAACTAATATATATTGTAAATATTGATATTGATCCTATCCGATTTCAACTCGTCTATCGTGATAGACCATATCTCGTACTCTTATCTCTTGATACACCATATCTTCATCCATATCAATATATGTGTTACAATAAATGAGCAAACACAATAAATTGTCTGACTTTAAGAAATAAAAAATACAAAATCAAAATATTTAATTCTTTTTCTTTCTAGATATAATCACTAATATACTGATACTTAAAAAAAAAAAAAAAAAAAAGGAATATAACTGATACTTTTATATATATATTCTATTTGATATTCTTAATAATTTTGTAATATTTTAAAATAATCAACTAACTGTTTTTTTACGTTTCATATTCATGTTAAGTGGTATTAATTATTTTTTTAAATTACATTAAAAAATTTACAATATATAGTTTTTGAATGCTATGCATAGCATATGATTTTAAAACAACTATTTATAATATATAAATTGTATAGTTGTACTTTCAATATGTAGTATATAGTTTTAAGTTTCCTTTTATTTTTTCTCGCAGTTCATACATATTTTTTAATATTTTTGTTGATAATGATTACTTTTAATATTTTTAATTACTAGCTATATGTATTATAACCATAGTATGACTTTGTCATAATTACAATATTATTTTCATCGACATTATGATTTATGATATTTTTCTATTATTTTAAATATAATATAATTACAATAATTGGGGCACTTTTCAAAAACTCCCCATGAGTTTGGAAAGTTCCTTTTTACTCCCCATTTTCAAATATATCATTTGGGGATTTAGATACGCGATTCTGGGATTTAGATACACGATTCTGGAATTTAGATACACGATTCTGGAATTTAGATACACGATTCTGGAATTTAGATACGTAATTTTTCCCCATTTTTCAAAAATAAGATTTGGATACGCAATTCTTGAGTTTTTATATATCATTTTTGAAAAATGGGGAGTAAAGAGGAATTGTGGTTATCATTTGGGGAGTTTTTGGGAATTCCCCGATAATTATTAAATTCCATACATCCTAGGTGTATCACGCTAGTATAGATATATACAGAATTATTTTGACAGTTATATACTTTTACCAAATACTTCCATCGCCAGCAACCCAAATGATACTTCTGCCATATAGTCTATTTTGGAAAACAGAAGAACCATACAAAAGAGAAAGTCTGCTTGGAAAAAAAAAGAATGGAGTTAATTTTCCATCACACCAAAGGACAATCTTATGTCTTGTTCGAAGAAAAAGACATGGAGAAAAAGGATATTCACATATTTATTCTACTTAAAGATATCCGGTGGGAATTGGGATGACTCATCACTCATGCATGTCTATTATGTATTCCACTTTATATACGTGTTAATTATTTATAATTAGTAATAAAATACAAATTCAAATACAACAAGCTAACATAAAATTTGATTCGATATAATATAATGATCATCGTGCCAATAAATACAAATATATTTTCATATTAACGTGAGCTAATCCTAAACAGATTGAAATAAATGAAACAGAAAATTTTATCTAACACAAAAATATCTAAATTAACCTAAACAGGTGTAACGTGAGCTAATCCTAAACAGATTGAAGTAGCACCTTTGTGGCTGTGGTCATATTCCAATAAGTTGAAATGGATATTCTCCCTCCAAACTACACGACACTCAACTTTAAGAAAATTTCTTTTTTTTGGTCAAAACTTTAGGAAAATTTCTCGTGCACAGCTAATATAGTCGAATACAATCAATTATATAAATAAGTATATTATGTTTGTTATTTAATTAATCAATCTTTTTATTTGTCATTACACTAATTTGATCAATTCTAAACTACTCAGCAAAACTGCAAAATTAAGTCTATTGAATTAAATATACTTCCTAGAAATCTAATAGACTTTCTTTTCACTAGAAAATTAAATTTATTATTTTGTCCCCCTAAAAATTATAAAATTTACGGTGTAGATATCATAGACGCATTTGTAGTTCAAAACATGCAGCTTTTATATTTTATTGAGGTCATCACATCTATGATTTGGTTTCTATTATTTAATTAATTCTTTACTGCATTTACTTATATTCATTTAATATTTTTAAATTTAAAATTACTAATAAAAGAAAACATATTTTTTTAGGGAGAACTACATACAGGTCCCTGAGGTTTGGCTTAATTACAGAGCTGTCCACACAATTTTGAAAATTACATACAGGTCCCTGATGTTTGGTCCAATTACAAGTCGGTCCATTTTCTTTTAAATATTACAATGTAGTCCCTATATTTCTTATTTTGTGTGAGGTCTATTAACGAATTTTGTAAAAGTACACTTATGTCCCTAAAGGTTACGTGAGTGTTACATATAATGTAGGGAATATTTCAGTTTTCGTCACCCAACTATACGACTAATCCACTTACCCCACTTACACGTTTCATCAAAATTACCCTCCAACTATCAGTTTTGTTTCAAAATTGGTCACTCCGTTATCTTCTCGTCTAAATGAAACGGAATATTCCTCTTAGTTAACATGTGAATGTCACGTGACCCTCCCAACCAACCATAAGTCAGATTTATTCACCTTTCTCACACTTTCAACTAATAATCGATCATCTCCCCCAAACTCTCCTCACAAACCCTAAAACCCATTTTACGATTTCTTTCCAGAAAATCCCCTATATTTCTTCAGTTCAATGTAGGTAAGGGCAATTAGTTGTTACCAATCATGTAATCCACAAAGATTCTTGCCGTTTGAAGGTATTGACGCGATTTTTGCACTTGGTGTTGGGCCAGTTGAAGTGGTTGTTACGATTTTTGCTGCGGGTTAGGCCAGCGTTGTTCGAAGATGGCTCTAATAAGACCTCCTTGGCAACTTGAACAACCTAAGTACAGTGAGTACCTTCTCTTTTTCCTTGGCAGCTGTTAGGTTTATTTTATACCTTTATTTGAGCATGTTTTATGTCATTATTTGACGAATTTTAGGCCTTATATTGTTATAATTGCTCTTATTTCAGGTATATTATGCTCGAAGATGGTTCATGATGAAACGGGGCAAGAAACGAGAGTTTAGATGCCGAGAATGATCAATTCGTGTGAAGATTCAAATTTTCCCGCGCATGGAGGATGGGAACGGCCCTTCCAAGCCCTTTGTATTTTGGGAAGGGCCGTTCCGGAAAGTCAGCTTTAGTACCTTTGACCGAGGATGGGAACGGCCGTTCCCATCCCAAGCCTTTCCTGGGAACGGCCGTTCCCAGCAGCGCTGGTATTCATGGGCGAGGCCGTTCCGCAGGCCGTTCCAGGGGGCGTTTGGTGGACTATTTAAGGCTATCTTCAGCATTTCTCTAGGAAGACTCATCTAGGGTTTAATTTAGGGTTAATTTAGGAGTCTCTTCTAGCTTTATCTTTGATCCTTAGAGCTTTAATTAGATTGTAGTTGTTAATTCATTTCTAGAACAATCATTTCCTTTATTTTCAGTCCTAGTTAGATTTAATTGCTTTAAGTTTGATACTAATGTCTCTAGTTTTGGAACTTGTTCATGTTTTTGAGAGTTTTGTTCTTTATATTTGATATTTGGTTTAATTTAATGAATATGCATGTTTTCAGTATGATCTCTTTTATTTCCTTGCTTTCTAGTGTTAATATGAGTGGCTAATTCCTTGGGCAAAGGGGGGTGATGAATTATGTAGGGTAAGTGTTTGATGAAATGCCTAGGTGGGACTACTTGATCTTATGCTTGTGAAATTGCTTTGTTTGCATGTTTAAGCTTGATCACCTTAGATATGAACTTAGATTTGCATGCTAATCGAGAGATTGTATGTAAATTGGATGAAATTTCACAACACTTAAGTTTTAGGTATAAAGACATTTAGCCTAAGCTTGAGCAATCGAGCAATAGAGTAACCGGGCCAAGCCGCTAGTTATTTTGTTGCACTAGTCTTGTTTGTTTGATCTAATTAATGAGCTAATGACCACGAGAGTAGGCTTTAGACTTTGATTAGGTACACGCACTTGACTTCGAGAGGAGCTTGTGTATACTTTAGTGATTAGGATTGTGAGATCCTTGTCCCATTTAAGCACTAATTGAACACGAACCTTGCATGATCATTACTACCCCATTGCCACTTAATTAACTTGGTTATTTGCTACTTTATTCGCTTCCTAGTTGGTTCTAGTTTGTTAATCTTAGTTAACTTTCATTTCTGTTAGTAGTTAATTCACTCTATCACTCGTTTTGGTCTATAGATTGGTGAAAACATTAGGTAATTGATTGATTTACTCCTCCCCGTGGATTCGACCCCTTTTGCTACATTGACTTATTGATGCTTGCACTTGGGCTTTATTAAAACAACCAACAAGTTTTTGGCGCCGTTGCCGGGGAGGCGTTTAAATCACCCTTACCGATTGTTAGTAACTAGTGAATTAGACCTTTATTTTTATTTGGTTTTGATGCTTGTTTGTCTCTTGTAGGTTCTTGTGCATGAGAAAAGCTAAAAGTTGGGAGAATTTGAAACATTATCCGGACATCGAAAAGAAACTTCGTGCATTAAGGAAGGAAAAGAGACAAGAGGTATCAACCCCGATTCAAATGGAAGATTTTAATGCAAATGATGCCCTTAATGGGGCAAATAGAGGGCAAAGACCACCACCACAACCACCACAACCACCCCTTAACCAACCACCACAACCACCTCAAAGACAAATTCGGGAGTATGCCATGCCTAGCATGGAGCATATTCAACAAAATATGGGAAGACCGGGAGTTGGTGCAAATCATTTCGAAATCAAGCCGGCCTACATCTCACTTCTACAACAAAATCAATTCAACGGATTTGCTACGGAGGACCCTATATCACATGTTAATTGGTTTGTGGAGGTATGTGATACGTTCAAGTTAAATAACGTGCCCGAAGACGCCATAAGAATTCGCTTATTTCCTTTCTCTCTAAGGGATAGAGCAAAGGCGTGGCATAGTGCACTCTCATATGAAATGAAGGGTTCGTGGGCCTTGCTATCCCAAGCATTTTTGGACAAATTTTTTCCTCATGCCAAAACGGTTAAACTCCGGAATGAGATTACATCCTTTCGACAATATGAATGAGAGAGTTTATATGAGGCTTGGGAGAGATTCAAAGAGCTACAAAGGAAATGTCCTCACCATGGATGCGAGGCTTGGAAATTAGTTCAATCTTTCTACGGAGGCATCTCACAAGAATTAAAAGTGATGATAGATTCGGCCGCCGGAGGGGCTATTATGAGTATGTATGAGGCCGATGCAATTCATTTGTTAGAAAGAATGGCGGCGAACAATGCTTGGTATTCTGAGAGAGCCAATGCACCCATTCCAAAGCCTCAAGGTTCTACTCCCGGCATGATGCAAGTTGGAGAATATACTTCGATGCAAGCCAAGAAAGAAGCCTTGGAGAAACAAGTAGAGAAATTCACCGCGAATGCGGTATCAAATCAAACTCCACAAGTCTAATCAATGGCTTGTGAACTTTGTGGTGCACCCCATGCCTATGATGCTTGCCCTTATGCAAATCAAAGAGGATCTTCCTCAAACTCATCCGAGCAAATGAATACGATAAATGCCCAAAGACCCGTGAACAATCCTTACTCTCCCACTTATAATCCGGGTTGGCGAAATCATCCTTATTTTTCATGGTCAAACAATACAAATGTTCAAGGTGCACCAAAACCACCCTTCCAACCAAGACATCCCCAAAACCAATACCAACCACCTTCCCCTCAATTTCGTACACCACCTCCTCAACATCAACCTCAATATCAAGCACCACTTCCGCAACAAGCCGAAAAGCAAGGATGGGAAACCGCATTTGAGAAGTTCCTTAATGTTTCCTCGGACCGTTTCAAGAGCTTGAAAACACAAGTGGACCAAGTGATCATACAAAATCGGAACATTGAGATCCAAATTGGGCAACTTGCTAATGCTATAAATCCTAGGCCCCAAGGCACACTTCCTAGTAAGACGGAGGCTAATCCAAGAGAGCATTGTAATGCTATCATGTTAAGGAGTGGTAAGTACTATGATGAGCCTCCTTTGCCTGAGAGGTTGGATGCCGGATCAAGTGGGGTGAGTTAAGAGGAGAAATTGGATGAGGAGTGGGAGAAGCAAGTGAAGACAAAGGAAGTTGGAGAAAAGAATGATCTTATGCCTAAGATGAGTGATGAGAAGAAATACGAGAAAGAAGATGAGCTAAGAGACAAAGAAGTTAGGAAAAATCATGATGATGAGCTCTCTTCGAAACCAAAGGCATACATTCCCCCGAAGGCGTATGTTCCACCAATTCCATTCCCACAACGATTGCAAAAGAAAAATTTGGAAAAGCAATTCGAAAAGTTCCTTAATGTGTTCAAGCAACTTCATATTAATATTCCATTTGCCGAGGCATTGGCTCAAATGCCAACATATTTGAAGTTCTTGAAGGAATTGGTTTCAAACAAAAGGAAGCTCGAGGACTTTGCCACCGTTGCGCTCACCGAGGAGTGTAGTGCTATCATCCAAAGGAAGCTTCCTCCAAAACTCAAAGATCCCGGGAGTTTCTCTATCCCTTTGACTATTGGATCTTTACATTTTGAAAATGCTTTATGTGATTTAGGAGCAAGTGTTAGCCTAATTCCCTTGTCTACTTGTAGGAAATTGGGCTTGGAGGAGTTTAAACCGACGAATATGATGCTCCAATTGGCGGATCGTTCCATAAAGTACCCAATATGGATCCTAGAAGATGTTTTGGTGAAGGTTGGAAAATTCTTCATCCCCGCGGATTTTGTGGTTTTGGATATTGAAGATGATGAGCACTTGCCATTAATTTTAGGTAGACCATTCCTAGCTACGGCCGGAGCTAATATTGATGTTCAAAATGGCCTACTCTCATTCAAAATCGGGGATAATAAAGTGGAATTCAAGATTTTTCATTCTATGAGTGTACCACCACCCCCGGATAAGTGTTGTAAGGTGGAGTTTGTCAATGAGAAACCGATCAAGATGGTGTCAATCCAAGAGAAAATAGATCCGGGAGACAAAGGGAGAAAACCAAAGTTTGAAAATTCAAGGAGAAGAGATGTGATGGCTTTGGATACTTGGAGATCAAAATCCGGTTTGGAGGGTATCAAGAACGAGGTCACTCCATGTGACTCGTCACATTTGGATTTTTGATCCTTGATCATGGTTACAAAGTCGAGCTAGCGACTATAAACCTAGAACTACAATTTTCTAACCCTTCTCTTTTCTTTTCCTCCTCCATTGTCTTTGGTTGGAATTAACTCTTTCATGTTTGCTCTTTGGATGTAGGTTTGTTTTTATTGGATTGAAGTGCTTGAAGAAAGTGGCTCGCCAATTGAGGTCCTTTATAGCTTTATATTTGATGAGTGTTGCTTGATTTAAATGCATATGTGATTTGTATAGTTGAGAATCATTGAAGTTTATGCATATTGTTAGGGGATAATTAGATACATGCGAGATCTTGTGCATTTGAGAAATATGAGCTTAATTGATGAATCTTTGTGTTTTGTAGTGTAAATTCATGATAAGCATGTATGAGTGAAATGGGCGTGTTGCAATGAAAATCTTTGATTTTTTTGGGAAATATGCTCTTGTGGGGTGATTTTTGCTTGTGTAGTGGGTTGAGTGCAAAAATTTTGAGAAATATTTGAAAATTTGGGAATTTTTTTATGCACATGTTGTGAAATCATATGTTTTGAATGCTAAATTTTGATGAAATTGTGAGTTAAATGTGCATTGTTGTGTTTATTTGGGGCTAGATAGATTCCGGTATACTATGGTATGTGTTGAAAATACGAGCTCGAATTCGTAATTCTTGCGTGTTTAAATACCGGAATAATTTGGTAGAGGTCAAATTTTTGATAGATTTAATGTTGAGGTTGAGGAATTGTTCATTTCCGGTTTGTTTAGACTTGTTTTGGGTCATTTTATGACTTTTTGTGTGAATTCCGGAGTTTAGTTTCAAATATTACACTTACCTCCCTCATTTTCCTTGGCCAACCTTCTGTAACGAATCCACCCTCATGGAAATTTCAGCCTGAGAAAATCCGCGATCGCGGATTTCAGCCAAATTCAGCCAAGCTACTGTAACGTTTCCACCCTCGCGGAATTTTTCCCTTACAAAAATCCACCCTCGTGGATTTTCTTTTTCCAGCTGAAATCCCTCGCCGAAGGTGGGAACGGCCGTTCCCATCTCAGGTACAACATGGGAACGGCCGTTCCCATGTTCGCCCCTTTTATACCTGACCGAGACCCGGAACGGCCATTCCCCGTATCAAGCTTATATGGGAACGGCCGTTCCCATAAGCGGAGCCCGTTTTTTATAAGCAGAAACGCGATTTCCTCTTCCCTTTTCTGAACAAAAACACAGCAGCGTTTCCCCTTTGTTTCAACAACATTACAGTAGCTTTCTTTCCCGTTTTCCCTCTTCGAACCGACGCACCGCAGCAACCACCACCGCGTCTTCACCAAATCCGGCGACTTCCGTCCGACGCCAGCGACCGACAGCAACATTTCCGGCGCCATTCTTCCTTCCATTTCGGTAAGCCCTTTTCAGTTCCATTTTTGGCCAATTTCCATAATTCCAGCCCTTTTTCCTCATATTCCGAATTTGTAGTGATTCTTGCTCGTTTCTTTGAGGAATTTGTGTTGCTCTTGTGCTTTCAATTCTGAATTATTGATCTTTGAGCATTTGTTGGCCATTTCCCACACCAATTTATCCAAAATCAGTCTCTTTTCACCTTGCTCACAAGGTGTTCGATTAATTGCCCGAACTAAATTTCAGCCCCTTTTCAGCCCAATTCTCTGCAAGAATGGTTCGTAAACGTGCTAGAGCTAATCCCGCTGCATCCTCCTCATCCCACCCTCCGCCGAAAATTGAAGAAGTAGAAGATCGACCTCCAAGAAGAAACCTTTCCGGCCGAAAGCTCGTTTCTACCAAGTACTTAGATGAGCCTATTCTTAGAGAGCTCCGACTCTTCCGCCAAGTCCAACATTTGTTTGAGAATATCGGGTGGTTGAGTTTCATTACTAACCGGGTGCACACTTATCCCCAACTCACACGAGAGTTCGCCGAGACTTTGCATTGGAATAAGCATACGGGGCTAGCCACTTTCATGCTTTATGGAGTGGAATACACGAAAGATGCTGACTTTCTTCGTCAAACTTTTGGTTTTCCCGAAGCTACCGACCGTGATTTGCCCGTTGAATGGGAGAGCATTCATCACTTGGACAACATTTGGCGATCTTTTGATGTGCTTGACAACAGTGTTATGTACACTCCCCGTTCCACTAAGAGTACTTGCATCAGTGATCCTTTGTGGCGCATTGTCCATAAGCTCCTCACCGCATCTATCTTTGGCCGTGCCCAGAGCACCGGTAATGTCACAACTTGGGAGCTCTATGTTCTTTATTGTATGCGGGAGCAAATTATGATGGATGGTACCTACTTGTTGATAGATCGAGTGTTTAATGCTACTCGGCGTGAGGGTGCGAGCCTTGTTATGGGTGGATTTGTGACGACCATTGCACTAGCGCTAGGTCTTGAGCCGGCTGAGCACGAGGCTCCTTTGGATGATGCTATTACCGTAAATGCGCGTATACTTTTCAACATGGATCTGATTAGACTTTGGGGAGAGCCCTTGAACCATCACGTGGTATTTTGGCCGCTGGCGGACCGAGATCGTTTGACTAGACTGTATGATGAGGGCATTCTTGATCGTAGGCACGTGGAGGAGGTAGAGATGCTACCTTTTGTTGCACCACAGCACGTTGATGACATTGAGCCTCCCGTTGATGATAATGTGCCTCATTTTGCCGCTCCTGAGCCTCAGGCTGATTTCCCTGACCGCGCCTACTTTGTGGAGCAGTTTCAGAATATGGAATTGCGTATGACTAGTCTTGAGACGCGGTACATTGAGCATACCACTTCCGTGGATCAGCGCCTTACCACGATGCAGATTGATATCACCGCCGTTCGAGGCGATATACGTGGGATCTACGAGATGCTCAGGACTTTTCAGCCACCCCCTCCCCCTTGATTTCCCCCGTGTTTATATTTTGTTGATTAGATATTTTAGTTCATTTTGAGACTTCGATTCTTATTGATGAATATGTGTACTTGACTTGGTATTTTCTGTGTAGAATTCGGCATTAATGGATTCTTATCTTTGACTTTGGCATGTTTTGGTTTTGTATTGATTTATTCATTTTCTCGTTTTTATTACTTCTATACATGCTTGTTATGTTTGCTTGTGTAGTTGTGATTACAGGATTAGGATTACGTTATGCATGCCCGTTGCCGGTTTCTTCATAAACAGGGAGTCTCTTGGAACTTTATATCTATTTGCATGAGGACATTGCAATTTCTTAGTGTGGGGGGGAATTATTTGATTTATGATTCATATATTGTGATTAGACTTTGCTTATTATTGAGTTTTGCTTTGAATACGCGAATTGACTCCATTTTTAAAAATTTTTGCTTAGGATGATCGTTGAATTGTTGCTTAATCAAGTAAGGCTAATTGAATGTGCGAAAGCTTGTGTAATTTTTGATAATGATAGTGTGTTAGCATGCCTTCATTTTTTAGCACTTTGAATGTTTTAATGCACTTTGATCCCTTAGAGGAAGTTTATTTCTTTTAAATAGGCCTAAAATACGATTAGAGTGCATTTTAGTGTCTTTCGAGGCGAAATTTTGAATTAACAAAAGATTAGGGAAATGACTTAGGCATTCGTTGTCGGTGGATAAAGCCTTTCATTTGCCTTTTTCACTAAATAGCATAGTCCGATTGACCCCATTGAGCCTTTTTGTTGTGCAATTTTCTTTCTAGCCACTTTACAAGCCTAAGCACAGCAAAGTTTACAATCGACCCTTTTATGTTATCACACCATGCTTGCTCGTTCGATTTTATATTGTTGTATCTTTTGACCATTCTTGATGATTCTTGTACGAAAAGAGAGAAAAATATGAAAAGAAAGAAAGAAAAATTGAGAAAAAGTCGAAAGAAAAGAAAAAGAAAAGAGCAAAGAAAAGAAAAGAAAAATATGCAAAGCGTGAAAAGAAAGAGAGGTATTTGTAAACATCTTAGTGTGGGGGAATGTGCATTGGGCGAGGAAAGTGTTTGGTCTTGAATTGTAAAACGATGTGAGCTTTGGTGTTTAGTCACTTGAATCTATATTTCCATAACCGTAACCCAAGCCTACATTACAAACTCGAAAGACCTTTCGATCCCGAATCTTGAGTAAATTCCATTAGTGGAGATAGGCACGAAGAGTGTATTCGAAGTTGTAAATTAGTGCTTAAACAAAAGATATAAACCAATCCGAGTGATTGTTGTGCATTATTTCATTCAAATTCACACACTACACAAAGGTATGCTAATTATACTATTTTTGTTGGATTTTATACTTGTGATTAGTGCGTTCGATAGGCTAAACTTGATTGTTGTGACGAATTGATGATTGACTTTTGCGAATTTGTTTATTAGTGGATTGACTTTTCAAGTGTTTGGCATTACTCGAGGACGAGCAATAGTTCTAGTGTGGGGGAGTTTGTTAGGTTTATTTTATACCTTTATTTGAGCATGTTTTATGTCATTATTTGACGGATTTTAGGCCTTATATTGTTATAATTGCTCTTATTTCAGGTATATTATGCTCGAAGATGGTTCATGATGAAACGGGGCAAGAAACGAGAGTTTAGATGCCGAGATTGATCAATTCGTGTGAAGATTCAAATTTTCCCGCGCATGGAGGATGGGAACGGCCCTTCCAAGCCCTTTGTATTTTGGGAAGGGCCGTTCCGGAAAGTCAGCTTTAGTACCTTTGACCGAGGATGGGAACGGCCGTTCCCAGCAGCGCTGGCATTCGTGGGCGAGGCCGTTCCGCAGGCCGTTCCAGGGGGCGTTTGGTGGACTATTTAAGGCTATCTTCAGCATTTCTCTAGGAAGACTCATCTAGGGTTTAATTTAGGGTTAATTTAGGAGTCTCTTCTAGCTTTATCTTTGATCCTTAGAGCTTTAATTAGATTGTAGTTGTTAATTCATTTCTAGAACAATCATTTCCTTTATTTTCAGTCCTAGTTAGATTTAATTGCTTTAAGTTTGATACTAATGTCTCTAGTTTTGGAACTTGTTCATGTTTTTGAGAGTTTTGTTCTTGATACTTGATATTTGGTTTATTCAGTATGATCTCTTTTATTTCCTTGCTTTCTAGTGTTAATATGAGTGGCTAATTCCTTGGGCAAAGGGGGGTGATGAATTATGTAGGGTAAGTGTTTGATGAAATGCCTAGGTGGGACTACTTGATCTTATGCTTGTGAAATTGCTTTGTTTGCATGTTTAAGCTTGATCACCTTAGATATGAACTTAGATTTGCATGCTAATCGAGAGATTGTATGTAAATTGGATGAAATTTCACAACACTTAAGTTTTAGGTATAAAGACATTTAGCCTAAGCTTGAGTAATCGAGCAATAGAGTAACCGGGCCAAGCCGCTAGTTATTTTGTTGCACTAGTCTTGTTTGTTTGATCTAATTAATGAGCTAATGACCACGAGAGTAGGCTTTAGACTTTGATTAGGTACACGCACTTGACTTCGAGAGGAGCTTGTGTATACTTTAGTGATTAGGATTGTGAGATCCTTGTCCCATTTAAGCACTAATTGAACACGAACCTTGCATGATCATTACTACCCCATTGCCACTTAGTTAACTTGGTTATTTACTACTTTATTCGCTTCCTAGTTGGTTCTAGTTTGTCAATCTTAGTTAACTTTCATTTCCGTTAGTAGTTAATTCACTCTATCACTCGTTTTGGTCTATAGATTGGTGAAAACATTAGGTAATTGATTGATTTACTCCTCCCCGTGGATTCGACCCCTTTTGCTACATTGACTTATTGATGCTTGCACTTGGGCTTTATTAAAACAACCAACAGCAGCTTGAACAACCTCAATACAACTCGAATTTTTGGAATTAAAAAAATTATAGTTTGTTAAAATTGTTCTTTCCTTGTTGGGCATTCAATTTTTTGTAATATTATAGTGAGTTTTATTTTTCATGTTGGGAATGTATTTTTTTATGTTGAAAATATTGAAATTTTAAGTTCTTTGATTTCTAATTTCAATCTGCAATTTTGGTGCAACGGAGTTTACAATGTACTCCATTAAACTTTACCATGGTGGTATAATGATTGAGGAGCCCGGTAGGAGGTATGTTGGGGGTACATTTGATTACTTTGACCACGTAGATTCTGACAAGTTTGGCCTCATTCAGTTAAAAGAAATGGTTGAGAAGCTAGGACATGACGAAAATTCTTGCAAATTTTGGCATAGATTCGGTCCTAATTTACAGGCGGGTAGTAAACTAATTGAGAAAGATAATGATGTAGTTAATTTACAAGCTTACCTTACTGAGTTTGATAGGGTGATAGATATTTATGTTAAGTATTTTGGCCTTGAAAATCCCATACCCGAGCCTGTTATTGTTGTTCAGAAAGATGTTAATCCGATTACAACCACTCAAAATGAAAACATTAACCTTGAACCAGAAACTGACAGCCAAAATCATTCCTTGATTGTTGCCTCTTTTCTTGACGATGTACCTGTTCATGAACCAATTGATAGCATGCATGATTCTTCTGATTGTAGTGATTGCGATTCATTCAGTGATAACGACTATGACATGGCTAAGGATGGTCCAAAATGTGTTAAAAATATTGATAGTGATGTTGAATTTTATGGGTGTGATGAAGAACCAAAAAAAAAAAAAAATTCAAAATGTTAATTTTGTAACTCAAGAGCAGGTGGAGAGGTTTGAGGCAGAGATATATGGAGAATTAGATGATAATGATGATTTTGCTAGTTTAAAGGGGTCAGATGAGGAGAGTGGACCATCATATCCCAAATTCAATCCTAAAACTGAGGGTAAAAATCCTGACTTGCATGTTGAATTAGTGTTTGCAAACAAAAAAGAGGTAAAATTTACAATTGAGTCACATTGTCGTAGGAGGGGTATTAGTTATCGGTTTGCAAAAAATGACAGCAAAAGGCTTCAGGTCAAATGTAGGAAAAAGGGTTGTAGTTGGGGCTTGTGGGTTTCTCCTGCTCAAGATGATAAATCTTGGCAAATTAAAAGTTATAATTCTATGCATAACAAATGTCCTTGGGCCGACAACAACTCTAGCTTGAAAAGTGGGTGGTTAGCTAAAACATTTGTCAAAAAGTTGAAAGAGAATCCAAAATTAGGGGCGAATGAGTTTAGGGATGAAGAGAACCACTTTAAAGGTGAATATTTCAAAGTAATAAGCATAGAGGGCATTTCAAAAGGCTAAATTGATTATAGAAGGAACTTTGAAAATGCAGTTTAGTAGGATCAGAGACTATTGTACAGAATTGTTAAGTACCAATCCTGGTTCCACTATTGTGCTTAAACTAATTGACAATGGGGACGGAAAACCACAGTTCCAAAGGGTTTACGTTTGCTTTAAGGCATGTAAGGAAGGGTTTAAAGCGTGTAGGAAGGTAGTGGGGGTTGATGGGTGTTTTCTCAAGGGACCACAGAGTGGTATGTTGCTCACTGCAGTTGGTGTTGATCCCAACAACAATATTTATCCAATTTCATATGCTGTGGTAGAAGGTGAAACAAAAGAAACTTGGGTTTGGTTCCTGAATTTAATTAAGAGTGATTTGGAGATTGAATCTCAGTATGAGTGGACCTTCATAAGTGATAAACATAAGGGTCTGATCCCAGCTTTTGAGTATGTTCTCCCTAATGCTGATAATAGATTTTGTGTGAGACACTTGCATAGCAATTTGAAGAAAGATGGGTTTAATGGTTTGAGCATTAAGAATGCTCTTTGGGCAGCAACTAGGGCCACTAGAATTGAGGAGTTTAGGAGCAAAATGGAGCTTATGAAGGAGTTAGATGAAGATGCTTATAATTGGCTGATCAAAACGAGGCCAAGTCGATGGTCCAGGGCATATTTCACTACAATTTCCAAGTGTGATATACTACTCATTAGCATGTGTGAGAGTTTCAATGCCCTCATTCTATCTGCTAGGGATAAACCCATTCTCACAATGTTGGAGACAATAAGAAACTTGATTATGACAAGATTTCAAATAAACAAAGATAAAGGCAAGTTGTGGGATGGTCTTGTGTGTCCTAAAATATTGAAAATTCTTGAGAAGAACTCCAAGGAAGCAGGAGAGTGCAAAAGTCCAGTGACTCAAAGTATCACATTCAAGGCCCTTTTGATCAGCATGCTGTGGATGTGCATCAAAAATTATGTAATTGTAGAAGGTGGGATTTAACGGGCATTCCATGTAAACATGTAAAAATGAAGAACCTGCTGATTATGTACACAATTTCTACAGCAGAAACAGTTATGTTAAAGCTTACGAGCCAGTCATCAATCCTATCCTGGGCCCTGAGCTTTGGCCAATGTCCAATCTCCCACCTCCTCTCCCACCAGTGTATGAAAACAGGCCTGGAAGGCCTAAAAAGGCAAGGAAAAGACAGCCAGATGAGCCTCCTGTAGCAAATCCTAACAAAATGAGAAGAATGCATACTAAGATGAAGTGTAGGAGTTGTGGTGTGCGGTGCCATAATTCAAGGACATGCAAGGAGAAATCCAAGGGAAAATAATTGAATGTGAACTTGAATCATTCGATAAGTGGTGAATCTCAAGCACCAGCGGCTTCCTCCAAGAGTAAAACAAAGCAGACCGCTACAACTTCTACAACAAAGATAACCTCTTCAAGAAGAGAAAAATTGCCTGTAAGATTTTTCATTTTCTTGTCCTTTATGTTATAGGTCAGTTTATTATTGATGATTCATTAATAAGTTTCAATAATAACTTCATAGGTTAGGAGTTTAAGGAAGAATGTTGGAATTAAAATTAGTGGCTCTTCAAACACTCTGAGATCGGTCAATGTAAGTTAAAAAAGTAGAGTCATGTTTCATTTTATTCATTTTAGGTTGTCTTGTGATTTCATCATATTTTGATTTTTTGATATGTTGCAGATCACTCAAAATTCAACATCTAGTACACTGGTTATTGTCAAAGGAGGTGTAAACTTTATCACCGTATCCGACCTCCAAAAAGGAGGCCAAAAAGGAAAAGAGAAATCAAAGGAATAGAGAGGGGCTGCACTGATTTTTATTTAAAGAATATTTTCTGAAATATTTGATATGTTTGGTTTTATGATGTAATTTGGTTATAGATTGTTGAAGAATTCTGAATTAGGAGTTATGAATTCTATGTTGGTGTTGGATTTGATATTTGATACAGACTGTTGTATGTTTGAATTTGGAAGTTATTTGTTCCTATGATGTTGCATTTAAAAAATGTTAAAACAAGTTGTTGAATGATGTATTGATGAAAGAACTTGGTTGCAATTCTAAAAATGATGCTGGAAACAAACACTTTTTCTTGTTTATTGTTAAATATAAGAACAGGAAACTTTCTTGGTATTTGTCACAATCCTCTTGTTCCATTTAATTTGCCCCAAATTAAGTTTGTAATACCTCAATAAGCTGGAATATTATGAGAAAATCGAGGAAAGGAAGAAAAAGGAGCAAAAAATGTACCAAACATTAGGGTTCCATTTAATTTAGATGGAAAAGATAACGGAGTGACCAATTTTGAAACAAAACTGATAGTTGGAGGGTAATTTGAATGAAACGTGTAAGTGGGGGATTAAAAGTGGATTAGTTGTATAGTTGGGTGACGAAAACTGAAATATTCCCTATAATGTATGACCAAAAATACAAAATCGTCCCTAAAAGTATACAAAAATTAACAAATTAACAAGACTTAGGGACTACAGTGTAATATTAAAAAAAATAGGGACCGGCCTGTAATTGGGCCAAATATTAGGGACCTGTATGTAATTTTCAAAATTACGTAGACCGCTCTGTAACTAGGTCAAACCTCAGGGACCTGTATGTAATTCTCCCTAGTTTTTAATGTAAAGAGTGAACGACATTTATAAAATAATTAATGTTAATAAAATATCATAAATAGTACGGATTTGGATTTTTAACAGACCAAATTGCTTGATTTAATATTCTATCTATTTCGAGAAACCAATATTTATAATCGGACATGATCTATAATTTTTTTTTTTATTAATCCAATATATCAAAATTCAGATCCGATTCGGATTAAAATCTGACCTGTTGACAACCGTAGCCTCTAATGCAGAGTCACTCTATTTTTTCATTCTATGTAGTGTCAGATACGAACACAACATCGACATATGTCCAAAATTTTAAAAAAGGAATCCGAGATGCTAAGGGATACGGTACGGATACGGCTTCGACATGTACGTATTTGATATGGCTCCGCATGCCAAATTAAAATATATATTTTTTTTTCTTTAAAGACAGAATTAATTTACTAAAAAGATATACTACATTAATTTGAATTTTTTATTTTATTTTGAATATTTTCTCATTAATATCATCACACAGACAATGGAATAATGTCATTTATAATGGCTTCAAACATTAAGTTTATATGAATGTAATTTATTTAAATTTGTAAAATTAAATACTCTCATGAATATTTTATTTTAAATTAATTAATTATATAAAATATTTTATTTATGTATAATATAGCCGTGTCGGAATCGTATCTAGTCCTAAACTTTTTTAAAAATTCGTATCGTCATATCCGTATGCATCTATTATGCACGGTACGGAAATGAACACGACCACCGATACCTCATGCGAGAACACGATCAGATATCAACAATGTTAGTTACAATCACACTGAAAATTATACGAAGAGAGAGTCAACTATTAATAAGGATGACATTAGAATGCTGTGACAGTATCCTAATACTAGCAGGATTGGAAAAGGAGTTGAATATTTCATTCTTTTCATATTATTTATTTCTCGCTTCAAAAACTTGTAAATTATAAGCTCAACTGAAAAGGAAAATGCTCTTCATTTCGACTCCATAATATTCAGTCTTATGCCTAAATGGATACAAAAGAAATATTTTCATGATCGAGCAGCTAAATATGGTAACATGTTTCATATAATCTGCATAATTTTCGTCGTTTCATACTACATACTTTCGTTCGCAACTTTCCAATATTGCAAAAAGACATAATAAAACCCAAATAAAGGCATGAAAGAAACTTGCCAAATTTAATGAATAGCATAAAGGCATACCAACAAAATCCCTTCGTTCATGTAGCTGCAACGCGATTTTAGTTTCAACTGGAAGAACCGAATGAATGGAAACAGGAGAGAATCCTTGGTGCATCTCGCCTTGTTTTGCTTATAAATAACAGGCATATCATCTAATTCTTAGGGCCGGTTTGGGTGGGGGATATGGCCCAAAATATAGTTGGGCTCTGTTGTGTTGCGTCTTAGTGAAAATAAAATTAAATATTGGTGCTCATATTTTGTGAATGTTTACAAATTACAATATTAATATATTATAAACATTTGTTAAACTTTATATATGTATAATCAAATCCTTGTCCTTTTACCAATTTTTAGTGCAGAATTATCCTTGAGCTCCTTACATAAATATATTTGAAACCTAGTCAAACAATTAAACTTATATGCATATGCAATTTATACATAAAACATATTTTTTTTAACAAATTAATTTGTGAAAATTTAGTACTTCGATCCTGTGATATACCTTTAAAAAGTTAGGCTATTTTAAAAAACTAAATTTTGAAGAAAATATTTTTATTATTTAATGTATTCCTCCAGATATTTAAAAAAATATTGTTTAGGGACAATTCAAACTAAAGTTCCGCTGTTGGGTTTTTTTTGGAACGAAAAATTGATGGAATGGGTTTTTCTAGACTGAAAAATATGTTATGTGTTCTTTTAGACATATGAATTCCACCAGAAAAAAAAAAGGACATATGAATAAATTTTAAGGGGTTTTGATGGAATGGGTTTTTTATTTATGTGAAGAAAACTAATAAAAATCTGTTTATACTTTATATTACTTGGTGTCTTATAATCGGAGTAGGTTCGTTCTTAAATAATAAATCTTAAAAAAGTACCTAATGTGCTCACACCGCCACCCCACAAATATATGATATTATTAAGGGAAAAGCAAACCTTACAAGATTACAATATACAGCTCATGCTACAAAGAAAAACTAAAACTTGGTACACTCATAACACAGTTTGTTAAATACCAACAATAGAAATATAAACGAGTCGAGTTGAGTCCAACGGAGCTCATATCATTGCAGATGCAGACTCATAAACTCAGTTATAAGCCCAGCATCTTGCGCATCATGTCTTCGGCAAACTGGAAAAAAGCGTACCTCCAATTTCTTTTGAGGATCAGAAACCCAATGATACCCCAAAATCCAGTGGCGAAACCACTTGCTATAATTCCATAAAAGATTATCTTCTCATTTCTGTCATCTTCATCTTCTGCTCCATCTTTTTCATCAACATTGGGGGATTTCGATGCTCCATCATCATGACATTTCTTCGGCAATGGAGTTCCACATAGTTCGGGATTACCCTCATAATTTGATGGATTTTCAAGAGTTTGCAAATGACGCCCTGTTGGGATCGGCCCTGACAAATGGTTGTGGGACTAGTTCAAATATGCCAGAGAATCCAAATCCGCTAAACTCTCTGGAATTCTTCCATGTAAACTGTTGCTGGAAAGATCAAGAGATTCCAATCGTTTCAAATCTCCAATGTTTGTAGGAATTTCTCCTATGAGACGATTGTGTGACAAATTGAGACCATTCACTAAAGAAAGATTTGTGAGCTCCCAAGGAATTTCTCCCATCAGATTATTACTTGAAAGATCCAAATTAAATAGGTAACTTAATGTTCCGGAGTACTCCCGCTCCATTCCTTTCATCTCTTCGTCCAAGATCTCCTCAATCTCAATCTCAGGTAAATAATAAAAGCGTGAAGGACGAGGGACATTGGCATCTTCCACGGCCATGCTTAACAAATTGCCAAAGCAGTGTGAGATATTTCCTGTCAACTTGTTGTATGAAAGGTCCATTATATGAAGATGAAACAATCCACAGAAAGTAGAAGGAATCAAACCATGGAACTCATTTTTCTGGAGCCTGAGAACAATTAGATAAGGCAAGTGCATGCCAATCCAATCTGGCAAATTTCCGGATAACATGTTTTCTCCAACATCCAACACCCTTAATTCAGTGCAATTCATTAGAGTGGAGGGAAGTGACCCTGTTAAACTGTTGTTGCTCAGGGTTAACCACATCAACATGGGAGCTTCTCCAATGGAGTTTGGAATGACCCCTGAAAGCTCATTGGATGACAATCTCAAAACTTTTAAATTATGGACGGCGCCCCAACAATCTGGAATATGACCAGAAAAGCGGTTTCTGGAGAGATCAAGATTAGATAGATCTTTTAGTTTGCATAATGAATCAGGTATTGAACTAATGAACCATCCATCATATTATCAAAGAGACTCAAGCTTTTCAAGCTGGAACCCAACTTGGGTATTTGTCCCTCAATATGGTTCTGAGTTAGATGCAAGAGTTCCAAGTAGGGAGGAAGTTTTGGAAGGAAACCATTTATCAGGTTGTGGGATAGCTGTAATCGTTCCAGGTGGGGAGGAAGCTTTGGTATTGAACCATTAATCATGTTGTTTGACATATCTAAGTATACCAAGTAGGTAGGAAGTTTTGGTATTGACCCATTGATCATGTTGTTTGACATATCTAAGTATACCAAGTAGGTAGGAAGCTTGATTGAACCAATGATCATGTTGTTGGACAAATCAATATATGTTAAATTTGAGTAATGAAGCCATTTTGGAAGAGATCCTGAAATGCTACAATTCTCCAAAGTAAGTTTCTTAAGTGCCTTTTGGGTTTGAAGCCATTGAGGAAATTGACCACCCCCAATTGTGCAAGATGACAAATCAAGCACTTTCAGTTGAAAAGGGGGCACCCAATCAAATGACACACTCAAATTGATGGAGTATCCCCCAAGCTCTTCTAACTTTGAGAGCTTGGCAAAATGAAGCTCAGAAAGTGTGGTATTAAAGGAATTGAAGTTTATATAAAACTTCTCAAGATTTGACAGTTGCCCAAAAGAAATGGGAAATTCCCCACTCAGATGGTTATTACTAAGCGATAGATATCTCAAGGCTCTCAATTTCCCAATAGAAGAAGGAATAGGACCCGTAAATCCATTAAATATAAGATCAAGTGTCTCCAATTTGTGAGTCCAGCAATATCCCATGGATAAGTTTCTAAAGAGTCCTTCCGATAATTCCCCGTAAAACTTATTAAAACCCAGATTCAATGATTTCAATTGGCATTTTTCCGAAAGGAGATCAGAGATCCAATCAGCCTGACGGTGAAGTGAATTCCAAGAAAGATCGAGATGGACAAGATTTCTCAATCTAATAAGGGCATGAGGACTAGAAGAGTTACATTGATTTCTAGAAAGATCAAGGACTTTGAGTGCAGTCATATTATGGAGAAAGCAAGGGAATTCCCCATGAAATGAATTGTAGCTCAAATCAAGGTGTTGGATATTAGTAAATAATGAGGAATTCACACAGGAATGGAGGAGATGCGTGTTGTCAAGTTGGGTATAAGACAAGCGCAAGACAAGTAAAGAAGGAAGCATGTGGAAGAGTACCTCTGATAAATGTTGCGCTCGACTCAGATTCACACCACTCATATCAAGATGCTTTAGGGATGAAAGATTTGAAGCCCACATGAGATCATCTACCATCAATAAGCCAGCCTCATATTCATAGTTAAGATCAAGTACCAGTAAGCTCGAAAGGTTGCCAAGGCTGTGTGGAACAACACCTCTAAAGTAGGCATTCGAGAGGTTGAGATGTTGTAGCTGCTTCATTGATCCAAGAAAGGCTGGAATAGGGCTGAATTGAAAGTAGTTCCAGCTCAAGTCTAGATAGGTCAGATACTTGAGTTCCAAAAGTGACGAATCAAGATGATTACTTGCCAACCAATTTTCATAATAACCCCTCTCGGAATTTGGGTGGGTATTTCTGAGATGAAGGCCGACGACATGACCGGTGTTATCGTCACACTCCACACCTCTCCACGTGCAGCAATCTGTGTTGGTATACCATGAAGACAATCTATTAAAAGGATCTTCAAAGCTTGCTTTCAGCTTTAGGAGAGCATTTCTCTCTCCTGAAATGCAACCAAAACTAGTTGTGTTTGTTGAGAAACAAGTGCAAATTGCAAACCCCATAACTAACAAGATTGTTATGAAGTGCAGAATTGCACAGGAGTGATACAATTTTCCCATACTATAGGATAATATTAATATCAGCAGGCTGTATGAGAAAGTAATTTCTTTGGGAGGTGAGGTGATGTGTATCTAATTCCTAAGAAATATAAGAATATATATACGGATAACTTTGATGGAGACATCATTGTTGTAAATTCATCGCATATCTCTACCAATTAATTCCAGAACGACATCAAGGTTGACTCGAGTAAACGCGGCCTTTATGCACCCAAAAATACTCTAACGACTAATACGGAATTACGAGAAATAAAAAAATGAAAGAGATGATTTACATATTTAGTGTTATAATTGGGTTGATCTTATTTGGGTTTCATTCTCTGTTATATTGGAATCCTTTCCCAGTTTACGGGAAACACATCTATTTTAAAAAAATGAATTATCTATACTCTATTATTTAGTCCCACAGACAAAGGTGGTCTCTTGAACTTGCTCTCTAATTTTATTTATTAATTTATTTTTTTCCTCCATCCTATGTGGAACGTGTTTACTGATCGATTATTCCTACTTTTCTCTTATTACACTTTTATTCTCATTTTTTTTTTTAGTTTATATTTTAACTATTTTTTATTAATATACAATTATTAGATTTGTATTAAGATAAACAATTTAATTTAATATATTTAAAAAATAATAATTTTTCTTTGCACACGCATAGATTATGAAGAATTACTAGTTATTATTATATAATTTCTCAGATTTTCCACTTTAAGTGTCAACAAATTTTTAATGAAAATTTAAAAATACTTTCTGTTGACTTTGATCAATTTTTTTTTTTATTCCATGTTACCCTTAGAAGCTGGTTATAATTGACTATACTAATTTGGGGTTAAGTATAATATATATAAAAAAAATTCCAATGGTTATTTTTGAATAAAATATGGCCATTATAATAACTATATTCTTCTTTCAGCTACAATCGACTATATTCACTCTACACTTCGTTCATATTTTATTTGACTTTATTTATTTAGTTTGATTTATAAAATTCGCTCATGTTTTCTTTACATTAAGAAAATATTTATTTTCTTAGTTTGTTATCTAGTTGGATTTAATATGACCATGTTAAAATTTTGTTAAATACTAAATTTAATTTGTTTACTACAAAATATTTTCCTAGTTAATTAAAAATCCTTTTTTGGAGTTGTTAAATGACATATGTATTCTTATATTTTCTTGGGCTTTACCAATAGTATAGCGCTCTTACAATATTCTAGTTAATATAGTAATTGATCTATTAAATAACTAACATACAAATTTATAATAAAGTAATACATCTTATTTTTACTTAATACATTATCCTAATTTATTTAAATAAATATTTTTAAAGAATTTAGGACTTTATAATAGATACATAATTACTAGTAACGACATTTGAACTAACTCTAAAATATGAAAATTACAATTTTGTATCATGCAATTAAAGCTACAAATTGTCCTCACTAAATTAAAAAATTATAAATTCACTCAAATCTCAAATCTAACTGATTGAATATTGAAAATTTTACTAATTATGTATCTGTAAGAGGAAATTTTTTATATTTATATGATTTTAACATATATATTACAAATCAAAAGTTTGTAATTTCATTTTATAATCAATTGTTATTTAATAATTATTAACAATTAACTTATATCTATATAAAAAATAATTTAACTTCTAATTTTGAATTAATATATTTTTAATTGATCTTTAACCATAATTAATTGATTCTTCATTTATTTACCTTAACATTCTGTTATAACGACTATATTTTATCTAAAAATGACAGTTGAAATCTTTTATTAAGAATATTACACTTAACCGGCTCCCATATTAACAGTTAATCCCCAAGGGCAACATAAGAATAAAAAAGTTTTCCAAAGTCAACAGAGGGTATTTTCGAGTTTTCATTAAAATTCTTGGTGACGTCAACTGTTTTAAAATGAAAATGGGGGTTAACTGTAATTACGTATTTCCTGAAGTGTGATGTCCGCAATTTAATTTAAAAATAGCGGCAAATTATAATTAACCGTGCTAGGTTTAATTAACCTTATAAATTATTATACTTCCAATTAGGACAACCCAAAGTATTATATGTCGAAAATGTAGTTTTATCAAATACTTCCAATTCGGACAACCCGAATGATACTCCAGCCAGAATAGTCTATTTTGGAAAATTGAAGAACCATACAAAAAAATGATAGGAAAAAAACAAGTCTGCTTGGAAAAGAATAATAGAGTTAATTTTTCATCACACTAAAGGACGCTCCTAAGTCCTGTTCGAAGGAAACGACATGTCAAAAAATGATGTTCACATATTTATTTCTACTTAAAAATACCGTGCAGGATGATTCATGCATATCTATTATGTGATCCACTTAATATGTGTGTTGATTATTTTAATTAATTATACAACACCCAATTAAAATACAAAAAATTTGAGCCCATGTGATATGAGGGGGATAAATACAAATATCTCCATGTTAACGTGAACTAATTATAGGGCAAAACAATAAATGAAATAGAAAATTTTTATGTGGTACAATGATCAATACAGTTGTAATTTGTAAACACAAAAATTTCCACAGTGGCCTAACTTTAGTAGTAACTTTGTTATTGCGGTCATGTTTCCAACTCTCAATGAGTTTAAATGAACATTGTTATGCGCTAAATCACAAAACACTGCTCTGTGAAAACTTTTTAGCCCATTCTTATTATAGTTGAACCAAATTAGGTAAGTGTATTGTATTTTCGATTGATTAATTATTCTCGTTAAATTTTTTCACCCATCCCACAACAAGTGTTTGAACGAGTCAGGAAATTATCGTCAACCTAGCGACAAAGGCAGACATTGTTGGCCATCCGCTCCAAAACATCATTGTGGACTGTGGAGAACTATTGCACAATCCGCAACTCATTCATGTTAACAGGGAAGGGAATCGGCTGGCGGATCAACTGGCCAGAAAGGAACAAACATCATAGCCATGTGCGATTTTAGTTCCAACGGGAGGAACCGAATGAATAGAAACTGGAGAGAATTCTTCGTGTGTCTCGTTTGGGTTGGGGGATATGGCCCAAAAGATATTCGGCTCCGTTCCAGGCAAGGCTTTAATGCAAAATGCAAATAATATTAAATATTTGTGCTTAATTTTATTTTCTGGATTTTTACAAATTACAATATTATAAAGGTTTGTTAATAACAACATAATATATATATATATATATATATATATATATATATATATATAAGTGCGTAGCTTTCAATTCTCAGATATTAAGTTTATAATAATTAAAATAATCAGTTAAGTAAATTATTTTGGGAAAATTTCAAAAAATAATGAAATTGTTTTTCATTCAAAAAATCAATTTCTCGACTTTTACCTATTTTTAGTACAAAATAAACCTTGAGTACCTTACATTAATATTTCAAACATATACTTGAACAATTAGTCTTATATACATATGCAATTTATATGTAAAACATATTTTTCTATCAAAATTAATTTGCCAAAGATGTAGTTCTTTGATCATTTTATATGCCTTTAACAATTGAGTATATTTTGAAAAACCAAAATTTCCGAGAAAATACTTTGATTTTTAATGTATGGCTCTAAAAATTTTAAAACACTATTGTTTAGAAAAGTTTAATTTCCTAATCACACTAAAATAAATTTAGAATACATAAGGAAAATTATGTAATTAGAAATATTAATAATCAATTGAGTTTATAAATGTAAAGTTTAAGGACAATTCAAACTATAGTTCAGTTGCTGGGTTTGCTTTAATGGAATGGGTTTTCGAGATTGAAAAATATGTCGTGTATTTTTTGGGATATAAATATATTTTAGGGGGTTTAAGTAGTTCTTTAAAACTAATTATTTCCAACGTGTTGAAAATTAATTAAAATCTGATCATATTACTTGGAGATCTACACTATCCAATATGTTCTTAAATAATAAGTCTCAAAGTAGTAAATGTGTTGATACCGCCACCCCCACAAAATATATGATATTATTAAGGGGAAAACAAAGGTTACAAGAGTATAAAACATCATACACTACAAACGAAAACGAAAACCATTACTAAACTTGTAAACTCTAACATAGTTTATTAGATAGCTGTAATAGGAATGCAAATGAGTTGAATCGAGCCAAACACAGACCTTATCATTGCAAATGTGAACTCATGAACACAGTTTATAAGCCCAAAATCTTCCGTCCCATGTCTTCAGCAAATTGGAAAAAAGCAAGCCTCCAGCTCCTTTTGAGGATCAGAAACCCAATGATCCCCCAAAATCCTGTGGCGAAACCACTTGCTGTAATTCCATAAAAGATTATTTTGTCATTTCTGTCATCTTCATCTTCTATTCCTTCATTTACATCAACTTTGGGGGATTTTGATGCTCCATCATCTTGACATTTCTTTGGCAATGGAGCTCCACAGAGTCCGGGATTCCCCTCATAACTTGATGGATTTTCAAGAGTTTGGAAATGACGCCCAGTTGGAATCGGCCCTGACAAATTGTTGTGGGACAAGTTCAAATATGCTAGAGAATCCAAATCCGACAAACTCGTAGGAATTGCTCCATGTAGACCATTGCTGGAAAGATCAAGAGATTCCAATTGTCTTAAATCTCCAACATTTGTAGGAATTTCTCCTGTGAGACGATTGTGTGACAAATTGAGACCAATCAATGCAGAAAGATTTGTGAGCTCCCAAGGAATTTCTCCCACCAGATTATTACTTGAAAGATGCAAATTAATTAGATACCGTAATGTACTGGTGTACTCCAACTCCACTCCTTTCACCATTTGGCTCAAAACCTCCTTTATTGGAGGCGAAGGGGGAGGTGGAGGTGGATAAGACCTATGCGGAGAATAGGAGATCAAAGGACGGTGCATATTCGTATTTTCGTCGACCATGCTTAACAAATTTCCAAAGCAATGTGAGATGTTTCCTGTCAACTTATTGTTTGAAAGGTCCATTACATGAAGATTTAACAATAGACAAAAAGTAGGCAAGTGCGTGCCAATCCAGTCTGGCAAATCTCCAGATAACCTGTTTTCTCCAATATCCAACGCCATCAATGATGTACAATTATTCAGAGTAGAGAGAAGTGACCCTACTAAACTGTTGTTGCTCAAGCCTAACCACATCAACCTACTAACTTCTCCAATGGAGTTTGGAATGATCCCTGAAAGCTCATTAGATGACAATTTCAACACTATTAAATTCTGTAAGGCCGCCAAACAATTTGGAATATGACCGGAAAATCGATTTTGGGAGAGATCAAGATCAGAAAGATCATTTAGCTTGCATATTAAATCCGGTATTGAACCATCCATCATATTATTTGAGAGACTCAAGGAATATAAGTTGGAACCAAACTTGGAATTGGTCCCTCAATATGGTTGTGAGATAGATCTAAGTATGTCAAGCAAGGAGAAAGCTTAGGTATTAAACCATTTATCAGATTGCTGGACAGATATATATTTTCCAGGTGGGGTGGAAGCTTTGGTATTGAACCAGTTATCAGATTGAGGGATAGATCTAAGTATACCAAGGAGGGAGGAAGGTTTGGTATTGAATCACTGATCATGTTGTGGGACATATCTAACTCTTTCAAGTAGTGAGGAAGCTTTGGTATTGAGCCACTGATCATGTTGTGGGACATATCTAACTCTTTCAAGTAGGGTGGAAGTTCTGGTATTGTACTATTAATCATGTTATGGGACAGATCTATAAATGTCAAATTTAAGTAATCAAGCCATTCTGGAAGAGATCCTGAAATGCCACAATCCCGCAAATAAAGTGTCTTAAGTGCCTTTTGGGTTCGAAGCCATTGAGGAAATTGACTACTTCCAATTATGCAAGCTGGCAAATTAAGCACTTTAAGTTGAAAAGGAGGCACCCAATCAAATGCCACACTCAAATTGATGGAGTCTAACCAAAGCTCTTCTAACTTTGAGAGCTTGACAAAGTGCAGCTCAGAAAGTGTGACATTCATGAAATTGAAAGATAAATCAATCTTCTCAAGATTTGACAGCTGCCCTAAAGAAATGGGGAATTCCCTACTCAAATAATTATTATTAAGCCACAAATATCTCAAGGCTCTCAATTTCCCAATAGAAGAAGGAATAAGACCACTAAGTGCGTTATTTGAAAGATCAAGTATCTCCAATTTGTGTGTCCAGCAATATCCCACGGATGAATTGCTAAAGAGTCTTCCTAATAACTCCCCATAAAAGTTATTATGAGCTAGACTCAATAATTTCAAACAACATTTATCCAAAAGTAATTCAGAGATCCAATCTGTCTTATGGCTAAGTGAGTTAAAAGAAAGGTCGAGATGGACAAGATTTCTCAATCTGACAAGGGCATGAGGGCTTGAAGAGTTATAATAATTTCTAGAAAGATCAAGGACTCTGAGTGAAGTCATATTGTGGAGATAGCATGGGAATTCCCCATTAAATCGATTGTCGCTCAAATCAAGGTATTGGATATTAGTAAGTAATGAAGAATTCACACAGGAATTGGGAAGATGTGTGTTACGAAGTTGGGTTTGAGACAACCGCAAGACACGTATAGAAGGAAGCATGTGCAAGAGTATCTGCGATAAATGTTTTGCTCGACTTAGCTCCACACCACCCACATCAAGATGCTCCAACATTGAAAGATTTGCGGCCCACATCAAATCATCCAAAATCAGGTAACGCAGGATGGGAATATCACCCATATCGAGATGCTTCAACATCCAAAGATTTCCATCCCATGAGAAATCATGAAAGAGTGTATTTCTTTTTGCGTGATTGAGATCAAGTACCCGCAAGCTCGAAAGGTTTCCAAGATTGTGTGGAATACCACCACTAAAATTTGCATTTGAGAGATTGAGATATTGCAGCTGCTTCATTGATCCGAGAAAGGCAGGAATAGGGCTGAGCTGAAAGTCGTTCCCGCTGATGTCTAGATAGTTCAGATAATTGAGATCCAACAGTGAAGAATCAAGATGATTACTTCTCAAACTGTAATTATAAACTAAACTTTCATCAGGAAAGTAATAATACCTCCAGTGTGTATTTCTGAGTCGAAGACCGACAACATGACTGGTGTTATTGTTACACACCACACCTTTCCACGTGCAGCAATGAGTGCTGGTATGCCATGAAGACAATCTATTAAAAGGATCAGCAAAGCTTGCTTTCAGCTTTAGGAGAGCTTTCCTCTCCCCTGAAATGCGACCAACAAAACTAGTTATGTTTGTTGAGAAACAAGTGCAAATTGCAAACTGCACAGCTAGCAAGATACTTATGAAGTGCAGAATTGCACAGGAGTGATATAATTTTCCCATACTATCTGATAATATTAATATAAGCAGGCTGTATGAGAAAGTAATTTCTTTGGTAGGTGATGTGTATCTAACTCCAAAGAAATATAGCAATAAATATAGAGATAACTTTGATGGAGATATCATTGTTGTATATTCATCGCATATCTCAACAAATTAATTCCAGAACGTAATCGAGGTTGACTCTGAGTAAACGCGGGACCTTATGCATGCTTAATGACAATGGACATTTCCTCACGCCCAGGAATACTCTAACGACTAATATGGAATTACGAGAAACCAAAGAATGAAAGAGATGATTTACATATTTAGTGTTATCATTGGGTTTAGGGCTGTAAATGGATATCCAAAAACCCGATATCCGTTTCGATTCGAATTCGTTTAAAGAGGATATTATCCGAATTCGCTTAAAGTGGATATTATCCGAATTCGATTATAGACATCCGAATAATAAACGGATAAGGATATGATAATCGTACATTCGATCCGTTTAACATCCGATCCGTGTAAGTATCTGTTAATATATCCGTTATCCGATTTATCCGTAATTCATATCCGATAAATAATATATTATATTAAAAATATATATAAACACACATGTTTTTTCTTAATATACATACACATATGTGTGTATACATGTATATTATATTATTATTCTCTCGCTATTTAACAAAATAATATAAGTTACATATAGTATATTATTGATTAAATTATTATATTTCCATATCAATTCTATAAAAAATTTATAATCGATCACACCGCATCTCTATATTCACTAAGAAAAATAAAAATGATATATATGCAGAGAGACATAGTTATTATTTTTCCTTCGATCTAATATACATACATTTAACGTAATATAACTATTAAATAATTTATGCTACAAATGAATAGTTAAAAATCCGATTAAAATCCGATATCCGTCCGAATCAACCTTATATCCGGGTAATGAGAAGATTATCCGAATCCGCTTAAAGAGGATATTATCCGAATCCATCCGATTCATAAACGGATAAGAATATAATAATCATACATCCGATCCGTTTAACATCCGTTTACACCCCTAATTAGGTTAATCTTTCTCTTAGTGGAATCCTTTCCCCGAGCACGGGAAACATATCTATTTTGGAAAAGAATTATTAATATATAATTTGTCAGTTTTTTTTTTTTTTTTTTTTTTTTTTACTATGCAGATTATTTTATTAAATATAATATTCTTATCATGTGAAAATAAGCGTGATTATTTTTTTTTTCTTTATTAAAGTATTATTTATTTTGAATAATAGAATCATGTTTATTAAAATATTATCAACAGGGGGCTTGGCCAAGTGGTTTGAGGGTTCTTTCTCAAAGGCAATGACCCGAGTTCGAATCTCTCTGAGAGTCTGACCAATTGGGGTGTGTATTAAAAAAAATATCTATTAAAATATTCAATTTAGTTAAGATAAGAAAAGTTATGTCGAATTTACTTTATGTTAACAATTGTGAATTTCTCCTTTAAAAAAATAAATTATTTTTGTCAGAAGTTTTGATTGATAATTTATTTTTATTTAATTTAATTTAATATTAAATTATTTATATAGATATTATTGAATATCTATATCTATACATAATGATATCATAAAAGATATTCTAATTTGAATTAAATAAATAATAACCATGTCCATACGAAGATAAAATTTTATTGCAAGTAATACAATCAATAAAAGATATGTGTTTATTTTTTAATTTTTTTAACGACAATATGTGTTTATTTAGGTGGCAAATAAAGATATTCAATGGTTTTCCAAAAAAAAAAAAAAGAAAAAAAAGATATTCAATGAGTCTATCCACATATACATTTAGCTGAATGTCAAGTAAAAAAGAAAAGTTGAATGTCAAGAGTTATAAATTATTATAATTTATATATCGAAAATGTAGTATTATCAAATACTTCCAATTCAGGCGATCCTAATGATACTCCAGCCAGAATAGTCTATTTTGGAAAAATCAACTATTGAATAATGTGCTTTGGCCTTACTCACCCACAAAAGCTAGCTGTTGAGGGGAGGTTTGCCATGCTATTATATATTGAACACCACATCATTAATTATTCGATGTGGGACATTTAACACACCTCCGTCACGCCCAAATTGGTGCGTGAACATTGCAGGAATGAACATCTGCAAGCCGCAGGAATGAAACATCTGCAAGCCGGGTGGAGAGAAGAGACAGGCACAGGAATCGAACATCTGTGAACCCGTTCTAATACCATATTGAATAATGAGTTTTGACCTTACTCACCCCCAAAAGCTAGCTATTCAATATATAATGGCTTGGCAACCCTCCCCTCAATAGCTAACTTTTGGGAGTGAGTAAGGCCAAAGCACATTATTCAATATAAACCATACAAAAAAAAATGATTGGAAAAAAACAAGTCTGCTTGGAGAAGAATAATAGAGTTAATTTTTCATCACACAAAAGTACGCTCCCAAGTCCTAAGTCTTGTTCTAAGGAAACGACGTGTCAAAAAAGGATATTCACATATTTATTTCTACTTAAAAATACGGTGTTAATTATTTTAATTCATGCATATCTATTATATGATCCACTTAATATGCGTGTTGATTATTTTAATTAATTATAGAACACACAATCCAAATACAAAAAGTAAACATAAAATTTGAGCCCCTATAATACAAGGGTGATGAATACAAATATTCCATGTTGACGTGAACTAATTAATGCCATATAGAGGGAAAAACAACAAATGAAATAAAAAATTTTATGTGGTACAATGATCAATACAGTTGTAAACACAAAAACTTCCCAAAAAAAAAAAAAACAAAAAAAAGGGAAGAAGAAGAAGGAGAAGAAGAAGAAAACTAACTAAAGTAGTACCTTTGTGGTTGAGTTCATGTTTCCAACTATCAATGAGTTGAAATGAACATTGTTATGCGAAATCACTAGACAGCACTGCTCTATGAAAATTTACCAGTCCACTCCTATTATAGTTGAACCAAATCAATCATATATATAAGTGTCTTATATTTTCGATTGATTGATTGTTCTCGTTAAATTTCTCATCCATCACACGACAAGTGTAATACACACACCTCTCATTACACTAATTTGAACGAGTCAGAAAGTTGTCGTCAATTAGCAACAAAGGCAGACATTGTTGGCCATCCGCTGCAAAACATCATTGTTCACTGTCGATAACTACTGCACAATCCGCAACTCATTCATGTTAAGAGGGAAGGGAATCGGCTGGCGGAACAACTGTCGAGAAAGGAACACACATCTTAGGCATGTGCCATTAGTTCCAACTGAAGGAACCGAACGAATAGAAACTGGAGAGAATTCTTCGTGTGTCTTGTTTGGGTTGGGGGTTATTGGGGTTTTTTTGACCACTGGATTATAGTAGTTTTATTGAACATGCAAGACACGGGAAGCATATCTATTTTAAGTATAGATTTTATCATGTCAAAATAAACACCATCATTTTTATTTGTTTTTCTTTATTAAAATATTATTTATTTTCAATAAGAAAAGCATATCTATTAAAATATTTAATTTATTTAAGATTAAGAAAATTTTTATGTCGAATTTACTTTATGTTAATAACTCTCATAAAATTATATTACAAATAACATATGTAATCTATACTATTATATTAAGCCAGAGAGTCAAGTTTGGTCTCTTGCACTCTCCATTTCTTTTTTACTTTTTAGTTTTCTTTGATTTTAGACCGTTCTCAAACTATTTTATTAGACTCTTTATCTCTTCGTTTTAATTATTTTTTAGCAAAATACCCAAATACAAAACTAACTCATTTTAAATGTGTAAAATACTAAATCTTAATTTTTATTTATTTAGACTATTAATTTTTTACCTACACACGCATTAGAGTGTGCAGAGTTACTAGTATAAATTATGTGTTATTTTAGGTTGCAATTAAATTTGGATGAATCTATTCACATACACGTGTAGGTGGATGTTCAAGAGTTCTAAATTATCACATATAGAAAATTATTCACACACTCAGTAAGAATTATGCAATTTTATCATATACTTCCAGTTCCAGCAACCCTAATGATACTCCATCCAGACGGTCTATTTTGGAAAAGAAGAACCATTCATGGAAAATGAGAAGTCTGCTGAAAAAGCCAAAAGGAATAGACTTGATTTTCCATCACCCCAAAAGACACTCTTAAGTCTTGCTCGAAGGAAAAGACATGGAAAAAGAAGGATACTCACATATTTATTTCTGCTTAAAAATATCTTGTGGGATGATTCATGCATATCTATTTATGTTTGTCAATTTTAGCACCACTAATACAAGAGATTAAGAAGGAAAGATCCGTGCAAATAATGAAAGAAAGCTATAATGAAAATAAAAGATGCACGAGATGCTGAGCTGGTGGAATTTCCACTTGTTGAATGCCTTGAGCCTAAGAGAATTAGTGTTGCTGACTGCTGTAAATTTATGTGAGCTTGCAAGATGTCGAAAAATGGGAGAATGGAACTGCTATGAGCCTTTTATAGCAAAAATGAGCACAGAGTCACAAGGTGGAGTAGGTGGTAACCGGCCAGGTAGGTAGAAGATTTCATCAGTTATTGGGTGTTATCTTTTGGGGGAGGTGGATGCGTTTGAATTTAAAGTTTCTCCAAAAGCTCTCCACGTGCTCTCCAGCTGGAACAACCTCCCTGAGACCAGGGGGATCTGTTAGGGCAACAGTTTACCATCAGGGCCTATCTGCTGGACCTGGTGACCAACCGGTCAGCCCATCTACTGAGCAGGTCCAAAACCTATTATTGTACCAATAAATATCCTTAACTCCAGTTGCTATAGTTGGGCCATCTTTTGAGCCTGAATATATTATTTTCTTATGGTATCATCTATAATCTATTATGTATTGTTTCACTTCATATAAATATTTATTATTTAACTAATAATAGATTGAAAATTTGAATACAAAGAGTAAACATAAAATTTGATTCGACGTGAACTAGTGTTATATAGAGTGAAACGCGATAAGTTAATTGAAATTTTATGTGACCTACATAGTTAAACGCACAAAAATTTTCAATATTTCATATTGACGTAGAGCGAAGAAGCACTTTTGTGGTTATGGTTATGTTTCAATTAGTTGAAATGGACATTGCGACTCCAAACCAAAAGATACTTTAAGATAAATTTTAACTCGCACCTAGGGCTGCAAACAAGCCGAGCCAGCTTGTGAGCTCATCGAGTTGAGCTCGAGCTGCCTCGGCTTGAGATCGAAACTGAACGAGCTCGAGTCAATCCTCTACGATCCCGAGCTAGACATCGAGTCGATCTTGATCCTTATGTATGTAGGCTCGAGGCTCGCGAGCCTATATATGCATTTTTTTTTTTAATAAATGGTATACATGTATGTATCATGTATGGATTTATTTTATATTCTTTATTATATATAAATTTATCTTTTATATTATATAATATATAGAGTATATACATATAATATATGTATTAAATAATTATAATTATTTAAATTTTATGACTATATAACCTTATATATAATTATTTAATACATTATAATTATTTAATACATATATTATATGTATATATATTATATAATATAAAAGATAAATTTATATAGTTATATTATCAAAATAATTATACAATTATATATTTTATTATATAGTTATATTATTACAATTTTTTAAACACATATCATATATATGTTACACACACAATTTTTTAAATTATATATGGGCGAATACAAGGTTAATTATATAAATGTACAATTATATTTCATACAGATTCTAGACTACACCATATCATGTGTCTTAAAAAATCTTACAATATTTGAATTTTCAAAGTATATAGTTTGATAAGATAATATCAATTATATATTGCTTTATATAATATTATATATATATATATATATATATATATGTATATATATATATGTACTTTTAAACATAAATACATTTCATGTATTATATTTGTGTCTCAAATTCTTAACTATATAGTTTACTAACAAACACATGTAACTATCGCTTAGTAAAATAATATGTAATTATGCATCATATATTGTAATAAGTTTATTTTATATTGTATCACATGTGATAACTTAGTTTACTACCAATAAGAAATATGTGTCATATATTTATTAAAAATATATTCTTTATATAGTTTACTAATATAAATATATGTTATGTTTATTCCAAACCAAATAAATAAATAAATATATGTTATGTCGTAAATCTTATATTATAAGACAATATACAAAATATATCATATATTATATTAAGTTTATGTTATATTATATCACATGTGATAACTCAGTTTACTAACCTATATGGTTTAATAAGGAATATGTATCATCTATACTATTATATTAAGCGAGATATCATTTGGTGTTGTGGACTCTTTTTGTCTTTTTACTTTATTTTTTAACATAAATTCTAGCCACGTATTTTTATAGTTTTATGCTTAAACTCTTCTATATTCAGGGGCTCTCAAATTTTTTTATTTTTTTATTAATATCACTTGTTTATCTTTATTTTTTTTCTTCAATTTGATATTATCTTACTTACATTATTTATCATAAAATTATAATTATATTCAAAATAATTATAAATTAAATAATAATATGAAATTTTCAATTTAATATTTTTCTTTTTGCACACACATCGTGTGTGTAGAGGTGCTAGTCTATTTATTAAAAATATATGATTTGTATATGTATTTTTGAATGATATACAATGAATATATATTTGCTAATAATATATAATTTATATATATATGTTATGTATAATATATTATATACATATATAATAAAGAAGTAAAGAACGTAATTAAAAACTAAAAAGGAAAGAAGGACATAGTAATTATTATAGTAAAAAACTAAATTTAAGAGATTAAAAAGTGGATAGATCTCAGACCGACTCAGACTTCTCTAGAACTCAGACTTTCTTACTTTCCCAATTTGAAAACCCTCGACAGAGTCTCTTGCTCTCCCAACTCCGCCCATTTGCATGTTTCTCCTCCGACGGCTTTCGACTACTTCCACCATCCGCCGCGGCGACGTCTTCCCTTCTCGCCTCACTTTCACCGCCGGACGTTGAGGTCGAGCCACCACCTTCAACCAATTTGCTTCGATGTAAGTTATTCCCCTTTCTCTAAAATCTAAATATTGTAGAAATATGGAGTTATTGTCTCATTTTTTCTCAATATCAGAAACAAGGATTAAGTAATTTTGAATGTTAGCTTTGTTGGTAAAATAATTTTTTGATTAGAGTTTCTGAGTTCTGGTTACTTAAATCGACAAAGGTTAGATTATACAGAAGATGGATAAGATAATAGAGCTTGAGAATTTTTAATTTTTTTCATGTTAGTTTCACTGCTGACATTAACTTTATTTGTTTTTTTCTTTTTTGAAGATATGTATTCAAGTTATCATGGATCTTCTACTCCACTGGCTGTAGAAGATTCGACAAGTGTGATAATGACAAATATGATGGAAACACCAGAAGAATCATCGCCGAATATTACTCTTGAGCAACCGATAAATGAAGAGAATGATGAAGAACAATTTCAAAAGCCTAAGAGACAAAAGAAATCAGCAGTTTGGGATGATTTTAAAGAGGTTATTGATCCTTCAGACAATATTTTGAAAAACCAATGCATCCATTGCAAGAAGTTTTTCAAAATATGTAAGGGTGCTCCAACAAGTCAATTGATGAGGCATTTAAACTCTTGTAGTGCTTATCAAAGGGCTAAATGTTTGAAAGAAAAAGAGAAAATGCGTCAACAACAATTGGGCTTTCTACCAGTGGAAATGGACACGGGCACTCTTCCATTTCCACCAATCCTTGATGGAAAAGTCGACTCGGATAAGATGAGAGAGTTTTTAGCTTATTGGGTGCTCATGCATGAGAAACCATTCACAGTTGCTGAGGAAGCAGGGTTCAATCTTTTCTGTAGGATGCTCAATCCTAATTGGAAAAAGTTGTCAAGAGAGACATTGAAGAAATTATGCATGAACATTTATGAGTTTGAGAAGAAGAAGCTGAAGAATATTTTGAAGAATATGGACAAAATCAGTTTGACAACGGATTGTTGGAAGTCTGACCAACAAAAGATAGAACATATGGTTATCACCGGGCATTGTATTGATAAGAATTGGAAGTTGCAAAAGGCGGTCTTGAGCTTCGTTGATGTGCCACCTCCTCATAGTGGTTTTCATATTGCTAATTACATTTGGAATTGCTTAAAGGAGTGGGGAATTGAAAGCAAGGTGTATTCCATTTCAGTGGACAATACCAGTAGTAATGATGTCGCAATTAGAAACTTGAAGGTTTATTCTAACTCATTGAAGCAGTTGATGGGTGATGGAGTGCTTTTCCATGTATGTTGTTGTGCACATATATTAAATCTAATAGCACAGGATGGGATTGATGAGATTAAAGGTATCATTTCTATCATTCGAGAAAGCATTGATTTCATTCGAAAATCTGAAAGTAGAATGAAAACATTTGCAGAAATTATTAAGCAATTGAATCTTCATGATAGAAAGTTGATATATGATTGTAAAACGAGATGAAACTCAACCTATCAGATGTGTGCAGCTGCTCTCAATTTCAGAACAATTTTTCCTACGTGCAAAGAAATGGAGTCACAATATGAAACATGTCCAACTTGATTGAGCCAGATCCCTGCCTGAGATCCGATCGAGAGATCCGATGCGAACACTCTATTTGTTGAGAGGGAATAGCCGCTTGACTGCTCGAAATCTGCACAGATCGAGGTAAACGTGATCTCCGGGACCAACTCGGGGAAGGTGGGTATGAGACCCGGGTTGGTACTCCGACGCCCAAGTTAAGTTTGATGAAAATGGTCGAAGTAATTGAGCGGTGAAAAGAGTTAGGTGGGAAAAACTTACCATGCAATAAATGAGGAAGGACTATTTATAATGTGAGGAGAGAGAAGTTACCGCCTCGACGTGTTGGCGTAGGGAGTTGACAGGTGCCCCACTAAGACCGTGCATTAAATGCGTGGTCGGCCACTCTTTCCTGCTAGTGGAACAGTGCGCTGGCCGGTCGAGGGGTCTGGGTCGCCCGTAGCGGCCTGGAGGTCCGACTGTGGGTCGACAAAATACGCGATAACTTATGTGGGGTAAATGGGTCTTCGAGCGTGATGGTCGAGAGGTAAGCTCCGATCGAAACGCGACCGAGACATGACCTTCGATCATACACGTGGAACAAGGTGATTGGCCCAACTCGACAGCGGGGTACGTGCCACGTCATAAGCCCCCCGAAACATCATCTGCTAGGGCTGACGTGGTAGTGATGTTTCAAACCCCAAGAGTGGGACCCGCTGTAATCATTGCGTCGTTTCATCTTCTCGATTCCAGCCCATTTTCACCCCTATAAATAGTTCCCTCTGTAAATTCATTTGTTACTTTTGCGTGTGAGAATTGAAGAGAGTTCCGAGCTATTTTCGATCGATTAAGCGTTTTTGCGTGTCGAGTTTTTGGGTCACTTGTTTTAGAAGAGGACAATCTTCGTATCTTCAGTCAACAAAAGGTAATACTCTCGATCTTTAGCTCGATCTCCTTTCTCTGTGCTTTTTTATTTTCATTCTCGATCGCTTCGAGGGAGAGGTGTCCCACTTCCCTCTTCGAAGGCTTCCTCTCTCTCGATTTGTTCGTATCCGAGCCAAATAGTAAAACATGATTCTATCATTGTAGGATGTCAACAAATCGAGCGAAGACTGGCCCTAAGGGAAGGAAGTGGCGGATGCAAGTGCGGGATCGAGTTCCGGTTCATCGGAATCGAGTTCAACATCGGACTCAGGAGCCACCGTGGAAACGAGGTCGACGAATCCATAGGGAAGGGATGAGAGCATCGAGGTTGTGGAGGTCTCCGAGTCGCTGCCTGAGGTCGAGTCAGCGAAAGTAGGCGTACCTCGAGTATCGAGGGAGATGACATCTACTTCCGATCGACTGGAAGAAGAGGAGGAGGAAGAGGAGGAAGAAGAGGAGGAAAACCTCGAGCCAGAGGGTCGGCTAGTGAAGGACCCTCGGGCCATTACTTGTTCAATATTGGAGGAGCAATTTGGGGAGATCCAAAATTGGCTATTTGGAGGTGCTCCGGAATATGGGGGCTATCGAGTGATAAGGCCCAGGGTCGGAGATAGGATGACTAACCCACCAGAGAATTGCATCGCGATCAACTATTTGGCGGTTAAGACTGGGTTTAGGGTGCCCATTTCCGAGGAGATGATCGATTTCTTCAATACCCTTAGGATTAGCCCTCTGCAGTTGATGCCCAACTCCTACGCAATGGTGAATGGGTTAAGGGCCATGTTGAAGTGCCTGGGGATGAAAACCAACATATACTGCATTTTCGAGATCTTCCAGGCTGGGTTAACGACCGAGAACTCGAAGTCAGGCCCGGGATATATTCAGCTTCAATCGAAAAGTAACTACCGGGTTGTTAGGTCGCCAACCTCATCGAACGGGGTAGGATGGAAACAAAGGTTTGTTTTCATCGAGTGCGAGAAGGGTTGGCCCGGTCTAAAGTACCCGGGATGGAGTTGGGCCCCTCGAGCGGACCTTCCGAGAGGACAACCAGGCTGGCCGAATACTTTGATGGTAGCCCTAAGGATGATGGGAAGTGTGGAGTCGGAGGATATAATCACTCCACAGTCATTAATCGAGTTAGGGCTCGCACCAGGAGTCAAAAAGCATTTCGACCCTGGTATTTCAAACACATCCCTCGAAGCATCACATCTACCTGTTTTTGTTGCTTCCTCTTCCTTTTCTCTCTATTTTTTTTTTTTTTTTGACTTTGCGATCGAATACATTCTTTGGGCAGATCAATACATCATGTCGATTGCTCTGAATGCACGGAGGAAGGAAATGGCCGAGCTGAAGAAGGCGGAAATTTCAGCTGCGACCGACGCAACGGTCAATGCACTCCCCAAGGTCCTCTCGATGAGGACAGATGAAGCCCCTGAGAAGAGGGGAAGAGCTCCGTCGGGGGTCGAGGACCCAGAGGCCCCCCAGTCCAAAAAACAAAAATCCAAGAGCCAGGCGAAGTCTGGGGCCGGAGCGGACAAAGGTAAAGGTCGAGAGAAGACCCACCTACTCCCCATGCCACCTATGCTTGGTCCGATCATCGAGGTCCAGGCCGGAGAATTTTCAAGCCCTCCGAATCAGGGTCGAGGAGCTATTGTGCCTCGGAATGTGGCCAGTATTCTGGCGGGGGTGCGAAGGCCACCGGTCGGGTCCTCAGCAGCGACCGTCGTGCCGTGGAAGCCGAGCGACGAAGATCAAAAGATGTTCTTCGACTACCCGGTCCTCGAGGAACCCCACTTTCCTTGTGGCCTTTCGAGTGTCAATGATAGAGGCGAGTAGAGACGGATCGGTACTGCTCCCAAGGACTACAATGCACTTGGGGCGTTGTATAGTTCGATCCAGACGACGGTCGATCAAAAAGAAAGGTGGGCACTCTCGGACGACGAGATCGAGGAGTCTTGGGTCCAGAAGTATTTTGTTGTAAGTATATTAGTAAAGTTGTTCTTCTTGCATTTGGTGAAGTGTTGGCTCGAAGATGCTGACGATCGATATCCTTTTGCAGATGGGTCAAGATTTCTTCCAGGTGGCTCGGAGGGGTTGGGTACATCGGCAATTGAGGATGAGAGCTGAGCAGCAGGTCGAGAGGATGAGGCTCGAGCTAGAGGAAAAAGACAAGAAGTTGGCTGAGGCCAACAAAGACAAGGAAAAGCTCGACCATGACCTCCTGGAGGCTATCGAGAATCTTTCTGAGGTTGAGAAGAGCTTGAAAATTGCCGAGGGCCGGGTGGCGAGGTCGATCCAGGAGGAAGCAGACACAAGGGCTCGCGGTTTGGCGGAGGGGGAGAGGAAAGGCGCAAAGCTGGCCCTGAGTCGATGCAAGAGGAGGCTGGCAGAATCTGTGAGCGACCTCGAGCATCGAGTGGCTTATTGGTTTATGAAGTCCAAAGCCTATGAAAAGGCTGTATCGATCTTGAGCTTCAAGGACATCGAGGAGGGCTTCAACTTGTGCCTAGCCCAAGTGCAAGCGGCCAAGTATCTCCCGATGGACTATGATCAAGAAAAGGTCGACCTGTTTCAAGATGATCCTCGCCCCGTCGACCCAGTCACTCGACCTCCTTCTCCTGAGCCAAACTGGGATGATGATGAGTTTGGCTTTGCTGTGAAGCTGGCTCGGTCTAGGTCGGCCGGGGAGCCGGATGACATAGTCACCCACGAGCTCAATCTTGATGCCTCTTTCGACCCGGAGGACATGTGCCCAGAATACTTTGGGGATGGGGCCATTGTACCGATCGAGGAAGGAATCGGGCCACATGCTGCCGAGAAGTGAGTCGGAGAGAACGGACTAGCCCTATCTCTGTACTCGGAAGTCTTTGCTAGGGAGAACCCAATTTTAAAGGCGTCGACTGTTGGGGTCGGGCTTTCGTAGTTGTTGGCTCGAGATTCATTTGTAAATAGGTAGGAATCCGAGCGTTTGCTGCTCCCGTTTGTAAAATCCAAATTTGTATCAAGGGTGCGATCGAAAAAGTTGTAATCGATGCACTTATTTTAAATATATTATGCAAGTTCTCTTCTGGATTTTAATTAATGTTTTAAGTATCTTCTCGAGTTCTTTGATGTTAAACCTTTGCATGTTGATCGATATCGGCAATCGAGAAGATGTTGATGCAAAATGCTCTAATCTTTCGAAGTACATAAAACTTTAATACGGGCGTCGTATAACAAGTATATGATCGAATAACATGAGTGTCGAAGACCAAGAGAAAATTTTATTGATTCATCGACCAGAAAATTTACATAATTTGTTTACAAGTAATATTTCTTCAAGTTGTGAGCATTCCATGATCGAGGCAATGGTTGTCCATCGAGATCTTCGAGATGATATGCTCGATTCTTGCCTATTTCGATGACACGGTAGGGTCCTTCCCAGTTAGCGTCGAGCTTGCCCACATGCTTGGTGACCTCAACCTTTTTAAGGACCAGATCTCCGACTTGAAAGTGAAGGGGTCGCAAGTTTTTGTTGTATGCTCGAGCGGTTGTGGCTCGATATTGTTGCATCTTCATGTTTCCCTTCTCTCTGGTTTCGCTTATTGTGTCGAGATCAAAAGCCCTTAGCTCATTGTTTCGGTCGCGGTGAAAGTGAGCCACTCGAGGGGATTGATGTATAATTTAGGCCGGAATTACGGCTTCCGAGCCATACACCATGGCGAAGGGTGTTTGACCAGTTGGGATTCGAGGGGTAGTTCGATATGCCCATAGGACACTTTCAAGTTCATCCACCCAATGGCTCTTCTTTGCTTCGAGTCGTGTACACAAATTCTGTATGATGGTTTGATTGATGACCTCGACCTATCCATTGGCTTGAGGATGTCCGACTGATGTGAACCTTTGGCTGATCTTGAAGTCCGAACAATAGGTTCTGAACCTTATGCTTCGAAACTGGGGTCTGTTATCGCATACTATGACTCGAGGTATACCAAATCGAGTGATGATGTGTTTCCAAAGGAAGTCTTGTAACGCATAGAAGGTGATTTTTGCGACCGCCAATGCCTCGATCCACTTAGAAAAATAATCGATCGCTACAATGATGAATTGCCTTTGTCGAGTTGCTATCGGAAAAGGTCCAATTATGTCGATTCCCTATTGTTCAAAAGGCTAGCATGACTCGATAGGAATCATGTTTGTGGGGTGCTGATGGGTCAAATTGGCATGCCTCTGACAATGATCGTATTTTTTCACAAACTCGAGCGTATCCTTGCGTAGGGTAGGCCAAAAGAATCCGGATCGAGATACCTTCAGGGCGAGGGACCGCCCCCCGGCATGGTTTTTGCATGACCCTTCATGGACCTCGGCCAAGACTTCTCGACCTTGAGATGGTCGGAGACACCGTTTTGTTGGACCGATGGGTGAACGTTTGTATAGGCGACCCTCCTGGTCAAGCGTATAACTTAGGACGCGTTGTTTGAGTCTTCTTGCTTCGAGCAAATCCTCCGGTAAAGTGCCATCTTGCAAATATAAGACTATATCATTGAGCCAACAAGGCTCAGCTGTGTCGATGGAGTTGACCACTGGGGGTATCGGATCGATTGATCGAGTAGATGATGTCATGAAGGTTACGATCTGATCTTGTGCACCAAGCGATCCACTTGCAAATTTAGAAAGGGCGTCTGCTCGAAAGTTCTCCTCTCGAGGAACTTGTGAAATTTCGCATTCTTCGAATTCAAAGATAGCCTTCTTAACTAGAGCGAGATACTTGATCATGGACCCCTCTCGAGCTTCATAATCGCCGGTGACTTGACCAGCGACCAGTTGTGAGTCGGTTAAGACTCGAAGTTTTTTGATGTTTTGCATTTTCGCAATTCTCAATCCTGCTAAAAGAGCTTCGTATTCAGCTTCGTTGTTCGTTGCAGGATACTCAAGAGCAATGGCATATTCGAGCTGTTGTCCATTCGTGCTGGAGAGGGATACTCAAGCCCCTCCCCCCGAAGCGGTCGAAGAACCATCGACCGATAATGTCCAGACGGTGTGATCGCTCTTGGGTGTCACGTGAGGATCCTTTTCGACCAAGAAATCGGCCAGGATCTGTACCTGATATGCCACCCGGGGTCGGTAGGTTATTTCGAACTGTCCCAGTTCGATCGCCCATTTGGTGAGACGGCCAGAAACCTCCGGTTTGTCCATGACGGTCTTCAGCGGTTGGTTGGTGAGAACTATGATGGGATGTGCTTGGAAATATGGTCGAAGTTTGCGGGAAGTGTGGACTACCGCAAGAGCAAACTTTTCGATCTCGAGGTAGCGTATTTCTGGGCCGTGGGGAATCTTGCTCACATAGTACACAGGGAGATGTTTTCGATCTCGAATTGTGACAAGTACTGAGCTGATTGTCTCCTTCAACACGGCCAGATATAGGTACAATGTTTCCCCATCGACCGGTTTTGCAAGTAGAGGTGGGGAGGTCAGATATTTCTTCAGATCTTCGAGAGCTTGTTCGCATTCTGGAGTCCATTCAAAATTTTTGATGTTTCGCAAGATCTTAAAAAATGGCAAGTTCTTTTCCGAAGATCGGGCTATGAATCGATTGAGTGATATGATGCGACCAACTAGCCTCTGGATGTCGCGGATCGAGTTGGGGATCGGTAGAAGTTGGATAGCTTTTATCTTGGCAGGGTTGGCCTCGATCCCTCTCTGGCTAACCATGTACCCTAGAAACTTCCCACCATCGACCCCGAAGGTACACTTGGCGGGGTTGAGCTTCAGATTGTATTTTCGGAGGAGGTTGAAGGCTCTCTTTAAATGGTCGAGATGGTCGATGGCCTTTTCACTCTTAACGAGCATGTCATCGATATATACTTCGATGGTATTACCGATCTCAGACTCGAAAACCTTGTTCATCATCCGTTGGTATGTCGCTCCGGCATTCTTGAGTCCGAATGACATAACTTTGAAGCAGTAAATGCCATTGAAAACTATGAAGGCAGTCTTGGGTTGATCCTCAATGGCCATGAAAAATTGATAGTAGCCTTGGAAAGCGTCCATCATGCTCAATCGTTCACACCCGGCCGTGGAGTCGACCAGTTGATCGATCCGGGGCAGTGGATAGGGATCCATCGGACATGCTTTATTTAAGTCAGTGAAATCGTTGCACATTCACCACTTTCCTCCTGGCTTGGGTACAAGGATAACATTGCATAGCCACTCGACGTATTGGATCGGCATGATATATCTTGCATCAAGGAGTTTGTTAACCGGCCCCAATACGTGTAATTTTCTCAGCTTGTCCCGGAATTAATTGGATTTCCTCAAGCTCTTCTATGGGCTCGAGCTTTTTATCTTTTTGTTTCATTCTTTTGGCAGCATGAGAAGAACTCATTTTCTTAGAGTTTTCTGGATCGATTGTTTCTGGGTCTACGAACTCTTCTTCGATGATGGGGTCATCAATAATCAGGGGCACATGTTTCCCTGTGGATGGTTTGGGTTTTTCCAATGAGATGGAATAACAACTCCAAGAGGTCGATATATCTCACCTTAATTCTACTGCTCGAAAATCGATGAGAACCGATCGACCGAAAATGATGTTGTATGCAGAGGGCATTTCGACAACAAGATATTCGATCTCGCGTGTAACCCGTCTGGGCAGGGTACCCATGGATGTGATCAAACGTACTCGACCTTTGGTGTAGACCTCTGCTCCTCCGAATCCTGTAAGAGGTGTTCGAATAGGATCTAGAAGCAATTTATCATGTAAATTCATGCGAATAAGAGTCGAGTAAAGGATAATGTTGCTAGAGCTCCCATTATCTATCAAAGTGCGAGATACAGCAAAGTTGCCGACATCGAGCGTGACGACCATAGGACAGCTAGGTGTCTCGCTCGACTGTGTCGGTACATCGATTACATCATTTTCGCTAAACGCTACTTCTTCATTAATCCAAGCGTCTTCGAGTCGAACATGCATGACTTCTCGAGGTCCATAGAAGCCTTGAGCCGCTATTCGTCGCGTCTTTTTCCGAGCAGACTTCGAATCGCCTCCGGATAGTCCTCCGAAAATCATGTCAATCCGACCTAGGCACGGTCGGTTATGCGGGTCGCGCTCTGTCGGGGGCTTGGCTTGTCGTTGCCTTGGTGGCGACCGGTCGTGATGATCTCGGTTCCGGGCATTGTCGTCCATTTTCCTCACAAACTCAAGAAGGTGACCTCCCTTGATTAAGCGTTCGATCTCATCTCGTAGTGCATTGCACTCGGAAGTGTTGTGCCCTTTCTGCTGGTGAAAGTTGCAGAATTTGTTGTTCTCTCGAGTCTTGGGAGTCTCTCGCATTGGTTTGGTTTTTTTTAGAAGAGCGGGATCGATGACGTTGTAAATTTCGTCGATCGGTCGCGTCAACTGTGTGAAGTGCTTCCGAGGGGCGGATCCGATCGGTACTTCGTTCTTGGGTCGGATATCCTGCTTAATGGACGGTTAGCCTCTGTTTTTCGACCATGAGTCGGGCTCCTTTGGGAATTTTCCAATTCCTCAAGTTGCATCCAATCGCAGGCGGCAGCCTGGATATCTGCTAAATTCTTTGGTTTCTGCAAGAAGATGTATCGAGCGGCCTCAATGCCGACCAAAGCCTTGTGAACAATGGGTCTCAAGAGGTCGATGCTTGGTTCTTCTGTCTTGACCACTGCTTGCGAGAAGCGAGTGAAACGGAGAGATTCATTAGGACTTTGTTTGATAGTGTACAAGTAGGTCTGAGGTAGTTTATCTCCCTTCATGGCAGAGAATTGAGCCTTGAATCGATCAACCAGAATCTTGTACGTAGGTATGGATCGAGGAGGAAGTCTTGAGAACCATTCCAGCGCTGGTCCATCGAGAGTTGTGACAAAGATCTTAGCCCAAATGTCGGGCGAATGACCGAACATGCTCAGTTGCATCTCGAGGCGCGACACATGTTTTTCAGGATCAGTCGACCCGTTATACGTAGGTAACCCAGTGGGGATCTTTTCATCGGTGGTGGATTCAATGATCACGTCACAAAACGGAGACTGAGCTTCTCTTTCGCTGCGGTATCTCCATTGTCGGGCTGGTCGGGGGATCGACGGTGTACGCCGGGGTGATCTAGATCGTTGACGCCTAGTAGAGCGGGATCGATTGGGAGAATGGCTATGCGATCCCTGACTCTCACTTCGATGATGACTATCATGTCGACTGGGATGGGGAGGTATTTGATTCCGAAGGTCATCTGACCTCACGATGTGCCCCCTATTTGATCTCCTGATCTGGTTAACTCGACCATTGGGCCCGAGTCGGCTAAAGATCCCACTCGAACTGTGAGGTGATTTATCACGCTGGAAGGAGCCTTGTTCTCTTCGGTCGTTATTCTTTCCTCGAAAATGAGAGGGTCGAGATCTTTGCCAGGATACACTTTGTCCTCGATGGTCATCATTTCGACGTATCCTGGTGTCAGTGGGGGTCCTAGAGTCGACTTCATCGTTCGGTCGGAAGGACAAGCGATCTTGAACTGGCCTTCTGGCACTTCCCTGTGCAGGTGGTGGATGCTGATGTTGAGGTTGAAGATGTATATTTTGTCCCGTCCCCGCCCAATATCCGATAGGCTGCTGATATTGAACCGGTTGTACGTAACCAGGATGATTCATCAAAGGTTGAATGATCTTAACCGGTCGAGCTTGGGGACATTCCGGTATCCGTGGTTCTCTCCCTTCTGCAGCTGCAGTTACAACTTCATGTCGACAAGCTTTTAAGTATTTATCTAACTCGGGCGTCGAGTAGACTAGCTGTGGTGTGATGACTGTAGGGCGTCGAGGAATGACTTCCCGACCATTCTCGTCGAATAAGCGATTGCTGGTGATATTGGGGGGCAGTCATGTTCGATGGCTTACTGTTGCGGTTCCCACAGACGGCGCCAAATGATCGAGCCAGATCCCTGCCTGAGATCCGATCGAGAGATCCGACGCGAACACTCTATTTGTTGAGAGGGAATGACCGCTTGACTGCTCGAAATCTGCACAGATCGAGGTAAACGTGAGCTCCGGGACCAACTCGAGGAAGGTGGGTGTGAGACCCGAGTTGGTACTCCGACGCCCAAGTCAGGTTCGACGAAAATGGTCGAAGTAATTGAGCGGTGAAAAGAGTTAGGTGGGAAAAACTTACCGTGCAATAAATGAGGAGGGACTATTTATACTGTGAGGAGAGAGAAGTTACCGCCTCGACGTGTTGGCGTGGGGAGCTGACAGGTGCCCCACTAAGACCGTGCATTAAATGAGTGGTCGGCCACTCTTTCCTGCTAGTGGAACAGTGCGCTGGCCGGTCGAGGGGTCTGGGTCGCCCGTAGCGGCCTGGAGGTCCGACTGTGGGTCGACGAAATACGCGGTAACTTATGTGGGGTAAATGGGTCTTCGAGCGTGATGGTCGAGAGGTAAGCTCCGATGGAAACGCGATCGGGACATGACCTTCGATCATACACGTGGAACAAGGTGATTGGCCCAACTCGCCAGCGGGTACGTGCCACGTCACAACTGAAGAAGATTGGGATAAAGTTGAGAAGGTTTGTTCTGTGTTGGGTGTGTTTTGGGAGGCTACACACATTTTTTCTGGAAGTCTTTATCCAACATCAAATCTATTTTTAACGGAAGTCACTCGAGTGAAAAGGGTGTTGGATTCCAAGTCACATTCACCAGACTTATTTATATGTGACATGGCCGAGAAGATGAAACTGAAATTCGATAAATATTGGGGAGAATGTCATCTCTTGATGTCTATTGCTGCAGTTCTGGATCCACGATGCAAGCTAAGAATCATTGATTTTTGTTTTCTCAAAATATATTCTCCGGCAGAAGCTATTGAAAATAAGAGCAAAGTGGTAAGTGCATTGCATAAACTTTTTAATGAATATATGGTGGAGTGTGGCATACACAATCAGTCCAGTTCAAGTGCAAGCACTGAAGGCAATATTAATTCGAGAAACAAGAGGGCTAGAGGATAAGATGAATCCAGTGATTGGAATGATTTTCACGATTATTTGAGAGAAGTTGAAACTATTGCACCTGAAAAGTCTGATCTTGATGTTTATCTTGAAGAACCTTGTTTAATGGAGAACAAGAATGATGAAGCGAGATTCGATATTCTGGGATGGTGGAAGTTTAACACTCTCAGATATAGAGTTTTATCAGTTATGGCGAGGGATATTTTAGCTATTCCAATCACCACGGTGGCATCAGAAGCCTGCTTCAGTGCTGGCAGTAAGGTTATTAACAAATACCGTAGCTCATTTTCACCTAATACTGTCCAAGCTTTGATGTGTGGAGGTGATTGGTTGCGTAAGCGGTATGGAGCAGTGAAAAATCCTTATGTAAGTACATTATTTATCCATTCAGACTTGATCGTATTTACTAAGCCTAATTTAATTTTAATATCATTCATGTTGTCATTATGTAGAAAAAACCAAAGATGATTGAAGTATTTCTTCCTGTTGGTGATGCTCATAGCAGCAAAGATTGAGCTTTTATGGATTATGGACAAAAATGGGTAATTTCTCTTTATTAATTAATCACTCATTCTGTTTCAATTAGTATGATTTTATTTTGGTAGTGAGATAAGATTAACCATATTCTCACCCATAAAATGAATTGTAGAAATAAAACTAGAATAATGGACTAGAATCTTAATTATGCCAACTGTAAGTCTGTAACACATCGTTGTGCAACATAAAATATGCAAAAGAAAAGTTAAAATCAAATGCATGCCTGAGAAGATTGTGATAGCTGCACTTAACTGTTAGCATAGTCTGTATGATTTTATTACTAATTATGTACATTGGTATTTTTATGTTTCTTTTGATTTTATGATAGATGTTGCAGACATTCAGGCTAGGAAACTTTTGATGCGATGGAAGTTCAAGACTTCAAGTGACTCAATAACTTAATGAGAACACTTCATTTGTAAATATTTGTGTGATATGGTTTATTTTGAATTGCTTTTGCCTACCTTCTTGTTTTAATTAGGACGTTTGGGTCTTTGACTGTATGAATTTTGAAGTTCCATGATGGTTTGGTGATAGTCTTGAATCTTGATGTTTTAATTAGTCATGAATTGCTTTTAGCTGGCTGGATGTTTTAATTAGTCGTGAATTCTTTAATTTCAAGCCCGATCTCGATCTCAAGCCGATCTCGAGCTGCTTATCAAGCCGAGTCAAGCCGATCCCGAGTTTTGTTCAAGCCGAGTTCGATCCTTAAAAGGCCCAGCTCGGCGAGCTCGATCCCGAGTTCGATCCCCAGCGTAAATTTTCAAGTCTGAGCTCGATCCCACATTTTTAGCCAAAACTCGACTCGGTTCGACTCATTTGCACCCCTACTCGCACCTAGAAAATATAGGATTGGGAATGGTGAGACATGATGGTACTTGGAACTTTCCGGAAAGGCTTAAAATTGAATAAAATTGAATGAATGAAAGCCCAAATACTTTATATGGTTATTGGCCCATTAACTAATGTTGTAAGTTTCGGTGGGTCTAATTAGGGCTGTCAACGGGTCGGATTCGGACCGGATCAGGAAATTCCGGATCCGAATCCGACAAGAAGATCCGATAACCGGATCCGAATCCGAATCATATAGGATTCGGATTCATTAATACTAAGTCCGTATGTTAACGGGTCGGATCAGATCCGATAAAAGATCTGATCCGATTAACAATAAAATTTAAAATTTTTTTATAAAAAAATAAATAAATAAATGTAAATATAAATATGTAATATTTAAAAAATTATTATTACTTAATGAATTCTTTAATGGTTTTGTGTATATGCATTTAAAATAGGTTAATTCAAGATTTTTAATAAAGAAAAACATATTTTTTAGAATAAATAATTTAAATTTTATTATTATTTATAGTGAACATATGTGACAATTTTAATCTTAATTATTCTATTTAATATTATTTACTAATAAAATAATTAATTTAATAAATTATTATAAAAAAATCGGATTCGGATCTTTAACGGATCGGATTCCTTAATTCCATATCCAATCCATTTATTTCGGATAACGAATATTTATAATCGGATATGATCCATCGGACTTTTATATCGGACGGATATGATAAAATTCGGATCGGATTCGAATCGAATTCGGATTAAAATCCACCCCATTGACAGCCCTAGGTCTAATAAGTAATAACAAAGTAAATTAGGTCTCTCCTCTCTCATTTTAGTTCTTGGAAAATAATATTTTGCTATATCGGTCCCAATAGGTTTAATATCTATGACTATACTACTATTAAGTGAGAGACCATTAGATTAACCGTTTTAGTTTCTTAAACTCTAAAATTATTTTTTTCTCTATTTTTTTAATCACACTCTCAACGTCGTATTTATCTCTTAACTTCTTTTTTCTTTTCTCTCACCTTACTCTCATTTTCTTTATTATATATTTCCTTTCTTTCCCCATATTTTTTAATTTCTATTTTGTAGTATCTTTTAATTTTATAATTATATTAAAAATAGTTGTAAAAAATAAATATTAATATAAAACTTTTAATTTAATACATATTTAAATAATATATTTGCACAGGCATAGAGTGTGCAATAATTAATAGTTTCTTATTAATTATTCTTGAAAACAAATTAATTGCATATATATCGATTAAATAGATTATATAAATTATCTACATTCCAATTTATATGTTTTTTTTTCTCTTTTTTTGGGAATGACGTCCAAACCCCGTTCATGAATAAATGAACCAAAACCAAAAGTAAATATGAAAGATGAATGACATATATACAAATCAAGAAGAATTACCTTTGAAGTGAAGAAGAATAACCTAATTTGTATGTCTTTGATCTTTCATAACTAAAACTAACTATTTTTTAAACATCTAAAATTACAATAAAATACCCCTCGACTTTCATCTCTTGTCTATGCATCAAAGAATAGAGTCGTATATGTACTTCTTTATCTTCTATCTATTTTTGGAGGGAACCGTCAAACTAATACGAATATCCCCGATTATATTTATAATCGTATTGTAGCTGATTTTTTTATTTAATTATTATTATTATTTTTGCTAGAGTGTGTCCAATCTTAGCCAAGAAATTAGTACTCCTATTGCTTCCCCACTTAGTGTGAACTGTGAAGCATTCTAGTTTCCATGGGAATCCTCAACGGACGACCGGACGTTGAACATCCATGATGATCCAATGTAGTGAGTACTCAACCTTGATCCCTTTCTGAATGACGTTGAAACACAATTAAAGAGTCAAGCTCAATCTCAATACTATTAAAATACTTTTCCCTGTAGCCCATAATCCATATCAATGGATCTACCTAAAGCAACTGTCTTAGTTTTTGCAAGATTAAATTTTTATTTATTAGAAAGTCTACAAAATCCGAATATTCATGCTTAATACGAGGTAAGCAAGATCTCGTTAATTGATGCGGATTGGACCAAAAATATTGCATGCCAATGATCAGGGGCGGAGCCAATGTAGGCCAAGGGGGGGCTTGAGCCCCCCTTCCGCCCCCACCCCACCCCCATATTAAAAAAAAAAAAAAATTCATATACCCCCAAAGACCAAAGCCAGCACCCCCTCCCCCAAGGCCCACCCACCACAATTCCTCCAAGCCCAAACTTATTTGCCCTCTTCTCCCACGGCCTACCTACCACAGAAGCTCAAATTAATTATAGCCCTCATCCCCCAACCACTAAACCTAAATTATTTATGGGGGGTGTTTGCAAACTCTAAAAATAAACATTTATGGGATAAATGCTTATTTTTAGTCGTTTTAAAGTGTTTGGAACAACGACTTCTGCTTATTTTAAGCAGAAATAAGCCAGAATCCAGAAGCAGTCCAAGGCATGCTTCTGGATTCTGCTTATAGATTGTACGGTTAATTAAAATTATATTTGACACTAATATTCTCATAAAATATTAATATTTCTAAACATACGTATACAACTTAGAGTTCATATATTCCTTGCATCTTTTCTTTTTCAACTCACTAATATCTTTTTTAAGTTTGTATAATATTATTTAATAGATACATTCATATATTAAATTATGATTATATATAAATATAACAATTTATATTAAAATATATTATAATATAATAAGTATTTTATATTTTTATAAAATGATCTATTTAATTATTTATAAATGGAATATAAATATTATAAATGAAGAAATATATAAACAATTCAATGTTTGATTATATTATATATAATTTTATATAAATTTATAATAATTTATATATTATTATAATATTAAAATCGTAATATAATATTTAAAAATAATTTAAAATACGTTAGGGGTAAATTAGTAACTTAATAATATTTAATAGTGATTATCAACTTTTCTCTACAAACACTCAACTGATTATTTTTCTACTTATCATTTTTTTTTCCAAACACTCACCGCTTTTACTACTATAAATATTTACAACTTTCAATTATGCTTCTACTTCTACTTGTACAGTAGAGTTTGCAAACACCACCTATATATATTAGGTTTTAGGATGGTGGGCTTGGGCCTAGGAGTGTTAGATTATTATTTTTTGTTTAATTAAGTTGTAAATAATGAGATGAATATCTTGTTAATTATTATTTATATACCTTTGAAAGATTTTGTTGTTTTATGATGTTAATTAAATTTTCATTAATTAGATATAAATAAATTTTAATTAAATATGCTTAAGGTTATTAATAAATATATATATTTATATTTTTTTTATATGTCTTATTAATATCAATAATATTATATTTATAAATATATAATTAAATATATTTATTATGTAATTATGATGTCACACCGGGACCACTGGTCGAACCAGTAAAACCATTAACCAGTAAGGTTTCCGGTTCGACATCCGATCCGGGTTTTAAAACATAGGCTAAATCATAATACTCTAATACACCCAAATTAAAAACGATAATACCCATCCCACAAACGCCTCCATTTTCGACGGCCATTGAGAAATTTAAGATCTCCGGTTGCCGAAAATTCCTAGCTCCACCCCTGCCAACGATGCAAAAAGATGGTCTTAAATCAAGAGATTTTGTTGTAACTGTAAGATATAATTGACAAAGAACCCTGTAATTCCAATAAATTTAAAGAAGCTGACAAAGATAGCCCATATATCCAAGTCACGTAAATCCAGAAGCAGGTAATAAAGATCTTAGATCTGCACTTCACGTGAAAGAGCCGTCATTTATAGGATAAGAACTAAGCACACGACTTTCAATTTCCAGGTTTTGTTAAATTTAGGCTCTGAAATCAATGGAAAGGCTTTGTTTAAATTAATCTTTAATAGCATATTTGGAGGTTTTTTCTTTGGTTGTTGGCTTAAGGTTTAATTTGAATTTGATGGAAAGTTTTGTTTCAAACGCAACAAGATTAGAAAAAAAAAAAAAAAAGGAAATGATGATAAAAAGGGGGTCTTCAGAAATTAGGGACCGAATAAAGAATAAAATTCATGATAAAAACATGAAAGAAAATTGCCAAATTTAAAGGGAAAAAAAAATGGCATACCAACAAAATCCCCTCCACGCTGGTCCTCATACCTTCCTTCAAGTAGCTGCAATTCAAAAACCCAAATAAAATCAAACCCAAAATTCAACAAATTTCAAACGATCCACCGATAAACCCTAGAAAATTAACTGAGCCCTTGATCCAGGGTTTTGCATCTACAATAACAAACAAACTAAGACCCAAACAAACAATATCAGCAAGTGCCAAACAAAAAAGACATAAAATTAAAAGAAATGGACGCACTTGACTTTCATGCGGGCAAGGCGATCGGTGACGGAGGTATCTTTCTCCATTTTGGGCTCTTTGGTGCCGAGAGTGTAGCTTGAAAGTGGGTACGTGTTTACCACCTGCGATGTCACCATTCTCCCTTTCTCTAACTATAATTCCCTCCGTTCTTTGCTTGATTTGCAGCAAAATGGAAACGAAGAAACTTTCTTCTCTATGGTCTCCGGAGCTCAGAAGTGGCCGAGCGGGAAGCAAGTAATAATTTGAGGATGACTTTATTGTGTGATTGGGCCTTCGGAAGAACAGCAACGCGAGTTTAGTTTCAACTTTCAAGAAGAACCAAATGGAAGGAACACGAGAGAAACCACGGTTTGTTTTGCTTATAAAGAATTAGGGTCAGTTTGGGTTAGTGGTATGGCCCAAAAGATAGTTGGGCTTTGTTGAGCCGCTCCTTTAGTGCAAATAATATTCACTAGGGCTGTTAACGGGTCGGATTCGGACCGGATCAGGATATTTCGGATCCGAATCCGATAAGAGAATCTGAATCCTATAGGATTTGGATTCATTGTTTTTGAATCCATATATGATTGGGTCGGATCCGATCCGATAAAAGATCCGACCCGATTAGTAATAAATTTTATTTTTTTAAATAACAAATTTGATATAAAAAATAAATATAATTACATAATATTTAATAAATAATTATTATTTAATGAATTATTTGATAGTTTTATTTATATTTATTTAAAATAAAATAATTTAAATTTATTAATAAAAGAAAATATATACTTTTAGAGTAAAAAATTTAATTTTTTTTATTGTTTAAAATGATAAATATGTGAAAATTTTAATTTTAATCATTTTATGTACTAGTAAGTAATTTATTTAATTAAATATTATATATAATATCGGATTCGGATTCTTAACGGATCGGATTCCTTAAATCCATATTCGCTCCATTTATTTCGGATAACGAATATTTACAATTGGATATGATCCATCGAATATTTTTATCGGACGAATATGGTAAAATTCGGAGCGGATTCGGATTAAAATCCGACCCATTGACAGCCCTAATATTCACCGAGTAATTTCCGTGCGAATATAAAAATATATTATTTAAATATTTAAAATTAATTTTTTTATTAATATATATTTTATAATTATTTTAAATATATTATTAAACTATCATAAATAAATAAATCACAAAAAAAAAAAAAAACACTAAACAAAACTATCTTTAAATAAAGATAAGAATTGTATAGGTAAAAAAGAAAAACAATTAAAATGAGATGAGGAAAAGGATGAATCAAAAAATATTATTAGAGTGATAATATATATATATATATATAAGAAAAACTCAAGAAATCTAAACTTAAGTATAGATATTGATGCTTATATTTTGTGGATGATTACAAATTAAATATTATAAACATTACTAAGCTCTATATATGTATAATCAAATCCTTGTCTTTTTACCTATTTTTAGTGCAAAATTACCCTTTGGCTCCGTCCATATTTATTCTCATCTATTTATTATTTATGGGACACTCTCCAACAGATCCCCTCTCTCCCACCTCTCCATTTATGAGTTCGCCGACTCCCAACTAAACTTTGGGGGTGAGCCCTTGATGAGACTTTAAGTATGATTCCAATACTATGACTACTTTGTGGAGATCTAGTACTTCCATTGTGTTACATACCTTTAAAAAGCTAAATATTTTTGGAACTTAGGAACGGAAAGTTTGGAATGGGTTTTAGATTGAAAAATATGTTTTTCTGGAGATATAAATATATATTTTAAGGGGTTTTAGTATTTCCCCAATTATAGATTTCCAACGTAATCCGTTTATATTATTGGTGCTTCGATCTATGTACGTTTGTCCTTAAATCAAGTCTCAGAAGTAGCAAACGTGCTCACACCGCCAACCCCACAAAATATATGATATTATTAATTGGAAAACAAAGCTTACAAAACTACAAGACACACTACAAAGAAACACTAAAAACATTATTGCACACAGTTGATTAGATATCAGTTATAGGGATGCAAATGAGTCGGGTCAAACCCGAAGCAAACCGTATCATTGTGAATGTAAACTCATGAACACAGCTTATAAGCCCAGCATTTTGCACGTCATGTCTTCGGCAAACTGGAAAAAAGCAAGCCTCCAGCTCCTTTTGAGGACCAGAAACCCAATGATCCCCCAAAATCCAGTGGCGAAACCACTTGCAATTATTCCATATAAGATTATCTGCTCATCTTTGTCATCTTCATCCACTGCTCCATCATTTTCATCAATATTGGGGGACTTTGATGCTCCATCATCTTGACATTTCTTTCGCAATGGAGCTCCACAGAGTTCAGGATTGCCCGCATAAATTGATGGGTCATCAAGAGTTTGGAAATGACTCCCTGTCGGAATCGGCCCCAACAGATGGTTGTGGGACAAGTTCAAATATCCCAGAGAATCCAAATCCGACAAACTCCATGGAATTGTTCCATGTAGATTGTTGCTGGAAAGATCAAGAGATTCCAAACATTTCAAATCTCCAATATTTGTAGGAATCTCTCCTACGAGGCGATTGTGCGACAAGTTGAGACCATTCAATCCAGAAAGAGTTGTGAGCTCCCAAGGAATTTCTCCCACAAGATTATTACTTGAAAGATCCAAATTAACTAGGTACTCTAATGTACTGGTGTACTCCAGCTCCATTCCTTTTATCACTTGTTTCAAATCCACCATACCCACTGGCGGAGACCGAGGTGGAGGATACGAGCAACTCGGAGAATAGGGGATCGAAGGACGACGTATATTGGCATTTTTTTCGACCATGCTTAACAAATTTCCAAAGCAATGTGCGATGTTTCCTGTGACACCCCACTCGCTCACACGTACAGGTACGCGTCGCGTGTGAGTTTATTTTCCGTAATCTATATGATTCTTTATTTAATTTGTGACCTTATGTGAATTATGTTCCCTCATTTTATTTTCCTATGTGAACAACTTGAATTATTTGATAAGAACTTGCCCTATTTGAACATATAATGTGAATATATGCAATTTGTGAAATTTACGATTTATAAATTAGAATCCCGAGTATGTCAACTTTGTGAACTATGTGAATTAGAGGATTTTAGGACTTATTTGTATGTATGAACTTGCCTTGGACTTAATTGATTTTAGTATTGGACTCAATTGCACTTTATTTGAATTTTTGGGCCTTTTTGCAAATTGGCCACTCCTGAGTCCTTAATTCGTATCTTGAGCTAGGGAACTCGGATTCGAGTTCCGTCACCTCCATTGGACTCGAATCAACGATTTGGAGCCAATGGAATAAGCCTTGTATCTTTTTGATGCCGTTTCGACCCCCAACGATGCAGATTCCGCCTCTACGTACCTAAAACGCACCTAAGATGCCACTTGAGAGCTAATAAACCTACCCCATGTACTAGCCTTGACTTATTACACCAAAAAGCCATCTCTCTCCTCCCACTTTCAGCTGAAAATCGATCCAAGGAGAGAAGGAAGAAGAGAAGAGAAAGCTCCCTAGCCATTCCTCCATTTTTGGCCCTTAAGCTCAAGATTTTCATCCTTTCTTGCTCCAATCTTTTAAGGTAAGTTAGGATTCTTGATTCTCTTGTTCTTGTGCTTCTTTCTCTCCATGAATTTCATGCTTTGATGTTGAGGATCCTTGTATATGCCAAACTTGATGAATAGTTAGGGTTCTTGGTAGATTTTGGATTCTATGTGCATTCTTTGGCTATTTGGAGTTTGATGGCTTATATGATGACCTAGGAGGCTTCTTTCTTGCTTATTTGTGATTCTTGTTGATGGTAGTTGCTTGGGGTAAGATTTACCATTTATGCTCTTTGGGGTTTTTGGGGAAAATGCATGAAACTATTGCCTATTTTGCTCTCCTTAGTTTCCGGTTTGAAACTTGCATGTTTGGAGCTGATTTAGTATGTTTTTCTTGCATGTATTTGTTGTATATTTGCACCATTTCAAGCCTTGATGTTGATACTTTGGTTTAGGATGGGTTTTCATGGATTTTGGAAGCTTTTTCACGTTTTTTTTAGCCTCTGACCCAAATCCACCGGGGTGGATTTGAGGCAGAGAGTCTGCCCTAAATCCATGGGGGTGGATTTCCCCTTTGAAAAAAATCCACCGGGGTGGATTTAGGGCAGTGGTTCATTTTTGCTCCGAACTTTGTTTTCTTGTTTTCTTCGCTTGTTTGCTTCTTTCCCACCCCTAATATGATCCCTAAGCTTTACTAACATGAATTATTATGTGTTAATTTGCTTGTTTTGGAATTTTGAATTTATTTGATATGATTTGAACGAGTTATGATTTAATATGTCTTAAGTGATACGTGTAATTCTTTCTTGAATCGTTTATCTCCCTTATGCATTTTAAACTCATGAACACTTATATTATGCTATAATATGACACATTATGAGTTTATTTCATATGGTATGAGTTTAATTCTTGAATTCCTTATGTGATCTCTCGTTATTTGCTCCGATATGCCTAAGTATGAATCCATATGACATGCATTACATCCATTTGCATTCGTATGAGTCGCCGTGCGTCTAAGTGGTTCATGATCGAGTCTAAGTCATGAGTTTTTGTTTGTATGTCTCAGATTTGAGTTCGGGAGGTGTTGGTTCCGCCATTTAGCCTCTTCTTGGCCGTCAACGCTCATCCGTGAGCACTTTTGGTAAAAGGTGAGGCTTAGGTTTGTTTTCTTTTTAGTTAATACGACCTACAACCCTACGTGCTCATTTTCAAGCCCGCATGTGACTATACTATTATATTTATATAATAGATACGTGTTTATAAGATACGTTTATGATCTTGTCATAAGATTAAATGTTTTGGACTATATGTATGAGCATATGTGAGCTTAAAAATGATTTGCAACAAGGCTATGTTCCAAACCGTGTGTCTTCGTGCAAGCTTTGCTCTTCTTCAACTTGATATGTTTTCGGATGACACGGAGAGGTACGTTAAAAGCATAGGCCGAGTTGCACGGTAAGGTATGCTAAGGTATGTAAGTTTGTTACATTCTAATTATGTTAAGTTGCGAGTTTTGGTATGTTAAGTCTTGTTCAGATTTGCCGGGCCCAGGGAATTGTGGGTAAGGACTCCCGGGACTGCAAGGGCCGTCGGGTTAAGCCTGTGCACGATTCCCATTTGAAGTACACGCGCGACTCTTGGAGGTTGAGGAGGCGTTGTGCTTCAAGCACAATGTGGGTTAGCTACCCCTTGTGCATTGGTAAGAGTAGTGAGGGTTTGCTCCCCGAACTACATGTTGTTGGGGTTGGATTGGTTTATGAATTGTGTTTTCTGTTTTAATACGTATATTAATAATTTGGGGAGTTAGAGTAAGACCCGTACTCGCCGGGTATAAGAATTCGTTAAGATATGTTGATTATGAAACGGGATAGGACCTTTCTTGTAAGCTACGTCCGATTATGATATGAATATATATAAGTTTGATTCGAAAATGGTGTTTGTTATGCAAAATCCTATCCCGGTTCATAGTCTTTTATTTAATACGTGCTTTGCTCTATATGTATACGTGTGTGGGTGTGCGTTAGCCCCCTCACTCAGTCGGTGGACCTACCCTCTCCTTTCAATTTTTCAGTTTGCAGGTTGGTCCGTGCTAGGCGGAGTCGTGAGTCGGTCGGGTTCTAGTCTCCTAGTTAAAGTTGCATTTCATTAGCTTTCGGTCACATTTGTATATCTTTTAGATTTGTTAATCAAATTGTATATGCATCTCTGGGATTTGATTTATGTATGCTCTTTGAATTATATTTATATATTTTCGGGACAGGCTCCTAGGGCTAGATGAACCCGTTTTTGTGGATTTATCTTCTTGGATTTTGGTGTATGCTTTCGCTTTCTTATATTATGCGCGCTCTGGTATTGTCTTAGCTCCGCCTGGCTTAGCGAGTGTGTGTAGGTTCCCGTTCGCTTAGTCTTGGGCTCATGTATGGATTTCTATTTCATATGTGGGTTCGGGGCTAGGTGCGGGGGATGTGGTGGCTCGTCACTCCGGGCGCTACATTTCCTGTCAACTTATTGTTTGAAAGGTCCATTACAAGAAGATTGAACAATCGACAAAAAGTAGAAGGAATCACACCATGGAACTCATTTTTTACGAGCCTGATAGCATGCAAATAAGGCAAATACGTGCCAATCCAATCAGACAAATTTCCAGATAACATGTTTTCTCCAAGATCCAACACCGTCAAATGTGTGCAATTCTTCAGAGTAGAGGGAAGTGACCCTGTTAAACTGTTATTACTCAAGTCTAACCAACCCAACAAGCTAGCTTCTCTAATGGAGTTTGGAATGACTCCTGAAAGCTCGTTAGATGACAATCTCAACATCCTTAAATTTGGCAAGGCCGTCAAACAATATGGAATATTACTGGAAAATTGGTTTCCAGAGAGATATAGAAGAGCTAGAAATTTTAGTTTGCAGAATGAATCGGGTATTGAACCATCAATCATATTATCAGATAGACTCAAGATTTCTATGCTGGAACCAAGATTAGGTATTGGTGCCTCAATATGGTTGTGGGATAGAACTAAGGTTTTCAAATAGGTAGGAAGCTTTGGTATTGAACCATTAATCTTGTTGTGGGACATATCTAAGTATTTCAAGTTGGGAGGAAGCTTTGGTATTGGACCAGTTATCAGATTGTCAGACAAAATTATAGATGTTAAATTTAAGTACTGTAGCCATTATGGAAGAGATCCGAAAATGCTACAATTCCCCAAATTAAGTTGCTCAAGTGCCTTTTGGGTTCGAAGACATTGAGGAAATTGACCATCTCCAATTGTGCAAGATACCAAATAAAGCACTTTTAGTTGAAAGGGAGGTATCCAATCAAACGCCACACTCAAATTGATGGAGTATGCGATAAGCACTTCTAGAGGTTAGCAAAGTGAAGCTCAGAAAGTGTACCATTAAAGAAATTACCAGCTATATCAATCACCTTAAGATCTGACCGCTGCCATAAAGAAATTGGAATTTCCCCACTCAAATGATTATCATTAAGCCACAAATATCTCAAGGCTCTCAATTTCCCTATAGAAGTTGGAATAGGTCCGTTGAATTAGTTACCACTCAAAACAAGTGTCTCCAATTTATGAGTCCAGCAATATCTCATGGATAAGTTTCTAAAGAATATTGCCGATAACTCCCCGTAAAAGTAATTATCAGCCAAAATCAAGGATTTCAAGTGACATTTATCCAAAAGGAATTCCGAGATCCTATCTGCCTTACGGTGATGTAAGTTATAAGAAAGGTCGAGATGGACAAGATTCCTCAATCTAAGAAGGGCATGAGGGCTAGAAGGGTTATAATAATTATAAAAAAGCTCAAGGACTCTAACTGAGGTCATATTATGGACAAAGCAGGGCAATTCCCCATGAAATGAATTGTAACTCAAATCAAGGTGTCGGATATTAGTAAGTAATGAAGAATTTACACATGAATGGGGAAGATGTGTGTTCTCAAGTCGGGTTTGAGACAAGCGCAAGACAAATAAAGAAGGAAGCATGTGGACGAGTACCTCCGAAAAATGTTTTGCTCCACTCAGGTTCACACCAGCCATATCAAGATACTCCATGGATGAAAAATTTGAAGCCCACATGAGATCATCACTAGCAGGTCTCTTCCTCCCCAACTGAGATCAAGTACTCTCAAGCTCGAAAGTTTGCCAAGATTGTGTGGAACAACACCACTGAAATTTGCACGTGAGAGATTGAGATGCTGTAGCTGCTTCATTGATCCAAGAAAGGCAGGAATAGGACTGAGCTGAAAGTCATTCGCACTCAGGTCCAGATAGCTCAGGTACTTGAGCTCCAACAATGAGGAATCAAGATGTTGCCAACCAATTTTCATAACCCCTCTCAGAAACTGGGTGGGTATTTCTGAGATGAAGGCCGACAACATGACCAGTGTTGCCGTCACACTCCACACCTCTCCACGTGCAGCAATCTGTGTTGGTATGCCATGAAGATAATCTATTAAAAGGATCTTCAAAGATTGCTTTCAGCTTTGGGAGCGCATTCCTCTCCCCTGAAATGCAACCAAAATGTAGAGATATGTTCTGCATACGGGAACAATAGTAAAAACGCCATATTTATTTTATATCAGTCCGAACGATGTCGTTTCCAATTGTTAGTTAGTTCCTTTTCTCTTCTTTGTATATAAGAACTCTTATGTACAGTAGTAATGTTCTGAGATAACAGAGGAGAAATATTCAGTACCAATCTTTTCTCTCTCTAGATTGTTAGGTTTGAACATGGCACCAGAGCGGTTCGATTCTGGATTTTTCTGAAGGATATTCTGGAGATTTAATTCTGTGTTTTTGAAGGATACAGAGATTGAGATTTAATTCTGGAGATTTGAGATTTAGTTCCGGAGATTTGAGATTTCTCAAAAACTTTGAGATTAATCGCGACGGAGAATCAACCACCACTACTTGCTGCGAGTGGCGATCCGATGTATCTACATGCATCAGAGAGTACAGGTATACCTCTGATTACTACAAAATTTGATGGAAACAACTATTTGCCGTGGAGCAGAGCTATGAAAATAGCTCTTGGAGCAAAACTTAAACTAGGTTTTATAAATGGTAAATGTGAAAGACCGGATGAAAATGATGATCGATTTGAGCAATGAATACGTGTTGATTGTATGGTACGTGCGTGGATTCTGAGTGCTATTTCACCAGACATAGCAGATGCATTTCTATATACATCTACAGCACAGGAGTTATGGGAAGAGCTGCAGGAACGATTTGGCGATTCCAACGGGCCATTGTTGTACCAGATCCAACGGGAAATAAGCTCAATTTCTCAAGGTAACTCTTCCATCTCCCAATACTACACCAGGTTGAAGAAATTATGGGATGAATTACAATGTCTCCAACCAATTCCTATCTGTACTTGTGGAGCTGCGAAGGAAGTTGTTGAATATAGTTGTTCTACGAAATTAATTCAGTTTTTGAGGGGTTTGAATGATGGATACGACAATATTAGGAATCAGATTCTAGTTATGGATCCTTTGCCTACAGTGAACAAAGCTTACTCGATGATTGTACGTGTTGAGAAACAGAGAGAAATTTACGCCAATTATTCTGATCCTCAAGATGCAGCGATGCTTGCTCAGAAGAAAGTTTATAGTTCCAACTATTACAGAAAACCCCCTGTGCAGGGTGAATTTTCTGGGGGTGAATCTTCTGGAAGGAAAAGGATTGATAAATCTAACTTGAAATGTTCTAAATGTGGACGCAGGGGACACACAATCGACACGTGTTTTGAAATCTATGGTACACCTGAATGGTATAAAGAATTCAAGGCTAATCAACAATCAAAACCTGGCTCTAGACACACTGTCAATTTGGCTACAACAAGCACAACAAACGTGGAAAGTAAAGATGTGACCATAACTATTAATCTGAGCTCTCAGATTCAAGATTATATCCAGAATGAATTTCAGAAACTGATGAAAGGTGGCATGCCCGTGGAAAATGTCCATATGGCCCACATGGACGACTTTGAAGGTATGGTCTTAAATCAGTTTGCGTTTAGTACTATTGCTTCTAATTTGCAGGATTTTTGGATCATTGATACGGGCGCATCGAATCACATGTGCTTCCAACCACATCTATTCCAAAAACTCACCCCTATAACCAAAACTACAGCCATACATCTCCCAGATGGGAGCAAAAAATCTGTCCAATTTAATGGAAATATCACACTGAGCCCATCCATCACTCTGAAAGATGCTCTATACGTACCTTCCTTTCGATATAATCTTCTGTCAGTGAATAAACTGACTTCAGAGGCACTAATCGGGGTCAATTTTCTTCCTGATCATTGCATTTTGCAAGACCTTAAAATCGGGAAAATTTTGGCGGTAGAAAAAATTCAAGGAAGACTTTACATTCTCAATTCCACTAGCTTTGATATATCCACCATTCATTCTTATAGTGTCTGCAATGTTGTCTATAATTCCCATTGTACTGAATCTTCTTCTGATTGTAATAAGTCCACACATGAGCTATACTCGTTGTGCCACAAACGGCTAGGACATGCCTCATATTCCACCATTTCACACTTAGATTTTGTACCAAAACTCTTACAGTCTGCAATTCCTTGTGATGTATGCCCATTAGCTAAACAACATCGTTTATCTTTTCCTCTTAGTACATCTAATGCTACTCATATATTTGACTTGATTCATATCGATACTTGGGGGCCCTATCCACAACCTTCTTTAACCGGAGCTCATTACTTTCTTACTATTGTCGACGACCATTCACGAGCCACATGGACTTATTTGCTATCCCATAAATCACAGATACCTTCCATCATAAAACAATTCGTTTCCTATATTGAAAACCATTTTCATAAACGGGTCACTACCATACGGAGTGACAATGGGACAGAATTTGTAAACAAAGAATGTCAATCCTTATTCCAAACTCTAGGCATTTTACACCAGAAATCAACTCCTTACACACCCCAACAAAATGGAAGAGTCGAACGAAAGCATAGACACATATTAGATCTTGCTAGGGCTCTTCTTTTTCAGTCAAACTTGCCTAAGAAATTCTGGGGTGAGGCCATTCTCATGGCCACTTCGATCATCAATAAATTACTTACTGCCACTCTTCAATGGAAATCTCCCCATGAAATCTTATACCAAACTCCACCTGATTATTCTAACATCAAAGTTTTTGGATGCTTATGCTTTGCTACCATCACCACACCAAAACAGGATAAATTCTCTCCTAAAGCAATGAAGTGCATTTTCCTTGGTTATAACCTTGGTCAAAAGGCTTTCAAGGTCTATGATCTCCATTCTCATAAAATCTTTATGACAAGAGATGTTATCTTCCATGAAAATGTTTATCCTTACGGATCTGAAACTCACTCCACACCATTGCCTGCACCTATTCTAGAAGTTAACACAGATTTCACAGGTTCAAAACTTGTTACACAGATCACCCCTATACCTTCTGATATTACAGAAAGCTCCCCTCCAATGCCAACTTCTGACAATGAACCCCCTGAACCTACCACTAATCAAGACATATCTTCTCATCCACACTCCCCACCTAATCCACCAATAATCAGGCAAAGCTCCAGAACTAGGTCTAAGCCTTCATGGCTTCGTGATTATGTTTCCAACTCTGTCCTTCCAAACACCATAAATTCTCCCTCTAAAGTTGCATCCGGCAGACCCTATCCCATTGCTCTTAACCTATACCCTGGAACCATGGAATTTTCTACAACCATATCAAAGATTCCAGAACCTTGTAGTTATAAGCAAGCCAGTACCAATCCTAAATGGATTGAGGCCATGCAACAGGAGTTGGAGGCGTTGGAAAGGAACAATACTTGGGAGTTTGCATATTTACCAAATGGTAAGAAATGGATTGGTTGTAAATGGGTATATAAAGTGAAGTATTTGGCTGATGGGTCACTTGAACCCTATAAGGCGCGCTTGGTTGCGAAAGGGTACAATCAAGTTGAAGGGTTGGATTATACGGATTCATTTTCTCCAGTTGCAAAACTTGTCACGGTAAGAGTGTTTTTAGCTTTGGCTACAACTAGGAATTGGGCGATTCATCAGCTCGACATTAATAATGCTTTCCTTCATGGATATCTCCACGAAGAGGTCTACATGGAGCCTCCAGAAGGGTACTCTAAGGTTCCAGATGGCATGGTTTGCAAATTGGTTAAATCTCTCTACGGTTTAAAACAAGCTAGTAGGGAGTGGAATATTGAGTTTACTTCTAAAATTACTCGCTATGGTTTTAAGCAATCCCAACATGACAATTGTCTGTTTACATTGGTTACAAAATGTTTTTCCCTATTTCTATTGGTGTATGTGGATGATATCATCCTTACAGGGAGTGATGAATCTGAAATTGTGAAAGTAAAGACATTCTTGCATGAGGAGTTCACCATTAAGGATCTCGGACTTGCTAATTACTTTCTGGGATTGGAGATCTCTAGGTCTGCCACTGGTACTTCACTCACACAGAAGAAATACATTCTTGATATACTTAGTGATGTTGGCTTAACTGGAACAAAGCCAGCTCAAACTCCTCTTCCCAAAGGCCATAAATTAGTGGCAAATGATGGCCCGCTATTCCCAGAACCGGATAAATATCGCAGGTTGATCGGTCGTCTTCTTTATCTAAACATGACTCGGCCTGACCTAAGCTTCATTACCCAGCAGCTTAGTCAGTTTATCAATCAACCATGTGTCTCGCACTGGAATGCAGCTCTCCACGTCCTTCGGTATCTTAAACATACAATATCCAAAGGCTTATTCTTTCCTACTGAAAATCCCTTGAAGCTTGAAGCATTTTACGATGCCCACTGGGCTGCTTGCAGCGATAGCCGACGCTCTATTACCGGATTTTGCATATTTCTCAGTAAATCTCTCATTTCATGGAAGTCGAAAAAGCAGGTCACCGTCTCCCGTTCATCCGCCGAAGCTGAATATCGAAGTATGGCCACCACCGTCAGTGAGCTTCAATGGATCTCATATCTTTTGCGTGACTTCACCATTGACTTGCAACTTCCGGTTCCGCTTCATTGTGACAACCAGGCTGCTCTCCACATCGCAGCAAATCCTGTTTTCCACGAACGCACAAAGCATATTGACATTGATTGTCATATTGTGCGCCAACAACTCAAGCAAGGCTTCATCCATCCTACTCATATTCCCTCTCGATCACAACTCGCTGATCTCTACGCTAAGTTGTTGGCGTCGCCTCAGTTTTCATTCCTGTTGTCCAAGATGGGTATGACCCATTTGGATCATCCTCCATCTTGAGGGGGGTCTGTAGAGATATGTTCTGCATACGGGAACAATAGTAAAAGCGCCATATTTATTTTATATCAGTCCAAACGATGTCGTTTCCAATTGTTAGTTAGTTCCTTTTCTCTTCTTTGTATATAAGAACTCTTATGTACAGTAGTAATGTTCTGAGATAATAGAGGAGAAATATTCAGTACCAATCTTTTCTCTCTCTAGATTGTTAGGTTTGAACACAAAACCAGTTGTGTTTGTTGAGAAACAAGTGCAAATTGCAAACCCCATAACTAACAAGATTGTTATGAAGTGCAAAATTGCACAGAAGTGATACAATTTCCCCATATTATCGGATACAATAAATATAAACTGTATGAGAAAGTAATTTCTTTGGCGGGTGAAATTAGTATATGTGTATCTAATTCCTAAGAAATATAGCCATATATATAGAGGGAGGTTTCAGGGTTGTATATGCATCGCATATCTCAACCAATTAATTCCAGAATGTAATCGAGGTTGACTCGAGTAAACGCGGCCCTTTATGCATGCTTACAGCTTACTGACAATTCACCCAAGAAAGATATGACTTTTATAATTGCGTTTATCATTCTCTGTTATATTGGAATCCTTTCCTTGTTCACGGGAAACATATCTATTTTAAAAAAGAATTATTATTATATAATTTATCAGTTTTTTCTACTATGTACAGGCTGTTTTATTAAATATAATACTTTTATCATGTCAAAATTAGTGCGATCATTTTTACTTGTTTGTCTTTATTAAAGTATTATATATTTTGAATAATAAAATCATCTCTATTAAAATATTTTAACTACTTAAGATAAGAAAAGTTGTGTCCAATTTACTTTATGTTAACAACTAGGATTTCTCCTTTAAAAAAATAAAATATCTTGTCAGAATTTGTTATTGATAATTTATTTTTATTTAATTTAATTAAATATTAAATTATTTATATAGATATTATTGGATATCTATATATACACATAATGATATCATAAAAGATATTCTATTTTGAATTAAATAAATAACAGTGATATCTATACGAAGATAAAATTGTATTACAAGTAATATATTTAATAAAAAAAATATGTATTTATTTAGGTGGCAGATAAAGATTCAATGGTTCTATTCACATATACATTTATTTGGATGTCAAGAGCTATGAATTATTATAATTTATATATTGAAAATGTAGTTTTATCAAATACTTCCAATTCAGGCTACCCAAGTGATACTCCAGCCAGGATAGTATATTTTGGAAAAATGAAGAGCCAAAAAAACAAAAAAACAAAAAAAACCAAGACGCTCCTACGTACTATTGTTCGAAGGAAACGACATGTCAAAAAAGGATATTCACATATTTATTTCTATTTAAAAATACGGTGTGGGATGATTCATGCATATCTATTATGTGATCCACTTAATATGTGTGTTGATTATTTTAATTAATTATACAACACACAATTAAAATACAAAAAATTTGAGCCCATATAATATAAGGGTGATAAATACAAATATCTCCATGTTAATACACGGGAAAAACAATAAATGAAATAGAAAATTTTATGTGGTACAATTATCAATGAGTTTAAATGAATATTGTTATACGCGAAATCACAAGACACTGTTCTATGATAATTTTCTAATCCACTTTTATTATACGTAAATGTCCTATATTTTCAATTGATTGATTGTTCTCGTTAAAAAAATTATCCTTCACACGACAAGTGTAATAATCACATTCCCTGTTACATTAGTTTGAATGAGTCAAGAAGTTGTCATCAATTTAGTGAAAAAAGGCCGACATTGTTGGCCATCCGTTGGAAAAAATCATTGTTGATTGTGGAGAACTACTGCACAATCCGCAACTCATTCATGTTAACGGGGAAGGGAATCGGCTGGGGGAACAACTGGCGAGAAAGGAACACACATCTTAGGCATGTGCGATTTTAGTTCCCAACTGGAAGAACCGAATGAATAGAAACTGGAGAGAATTCTTCGGGTGTCTCGTTTGGGTTGGGGAATACGGCCCAAAAGACATTTGGCTATGTTTGCGCAAGCCTTTAGTGCAAATAATATTAAATATTTGCGCTTAATTTTATTTTCTGGATTTTACAAATTACAATATTATAAATGTTTGTTTTTTGACAACCAAATCCCTCAAAGGGGAATATTATAGCAAATCATAAGGAACAATAAGAAGAATACACGAATCAACAACAGAAAAATTAACGCAGGCCGAAACCGCAATTCCAACAGATTTGTGAGCTATTATATTAGCATCACATTTAGTAAAAGAAAAGGACTCTTTGAAGATTAGTCCTCTCAACTTGATCTTGTTCTGATACGGCTGTAGTTCCACAGTCGCTTTTTCTCCGAATTGAGCACAAATAGCTGGGCCTACAACAGATAACTCGGCCAAAAACTCTCCCGAATAAACACAGAACAAGAAAAAACAAAACTTCCAAATGGAAGGGACAAAACTTCCATACGGAAGGAATAAAGCTTCCATACGGAAGAAACGAAAGAAAACAAACCAAAAAGAAAAAAACAGATAAAGAAATCCTCTGTGAACAGAGGAATTCGTCCGATCTGAAAGGAAGCCAGAAACTTACCGTAGATCCGTGAGAGTGACAAGCGGATCCCGACGGACGAAATAGAATTGTGAGTAAAGAACAGATTTGGGTCGATCCAGCGGTGAAACTGTGTTCTTCACCGCCGGATCGAAGTTGAGAGGGAAGCTTTTGTCTTGTTCAAAGAGAGAATTCGTGTGGAGGCTAGGGTTTTTTAAAAAAAACTTTATATATAAATGTTTGTTAACTACAACATAATACGGACAATCCCTCAAAAAATCCCCAAGTGTAAACTGAATTTCCTTTTCACTCCCAAATTTTGAAAAAATTCCTGTTCACTCCCCAATTGAAAAACAAAATTCCTTTTCACTCCCCAAAGTTGTATAATAATTCAGGAATTGCGTACAATTTTTAGGGAATTGCGTATAAAAATCTCGGAATCTCGTATATACGACATTTTGAGATTTTTATACGCAACTCCCTCAAAAATGTACGCAATTCCTAAAGACAATGTACGAACATGTACTATTTGTGGGGACCTAAAAGAAATTTTGTTTTTCAATTGGGGATTGAATGAGAACTTTTTCAAAACTGGGGACCTAAAAGGAATTTTTTCAACTTTTTGGTACTATTCAAAGATTTTCCCAACATAATATGTACATAAGTGCGTAGTTTTCAATTCTCAGATATAAAGTTTATGATAATTAAAATAATCAATTAAATAAATTATTTAGGGAAAATTTCAAAAAACTAGTGAAATTATTTTTCATTCAAAAAATCAAATCCTTGACTTTTACCTATTTTTAGTACAAAACTACCCTTGATTACCTTACAATAATATTTTAAATATCTACTTGAACAATTAGTCTTATATACATATGCAATTTATATATAAAACATATTTTTCTATCAAAATTAATTTGCGAAGATGTAGTACTTTGATCATTTTATATATATACCTTTAAGAATTGAGTATATTTCGAAAAACCAACTTTTTCAAGAAAATACTTTGATTTTTAATGTATGACTCTCAAAATATTAAGAAACTATTGTTTAAAAAAGTTTAATCCTAATCACACTAAAATAAATTTAGAATACTTAAGGAAAATTATGTAATTAGAAATATTAATAATCAATTGAGTTTATAAATGTAAAGTTTAAGGAAAATTCAAACTAAAGTTCAGTTGTTGGGTTTTCTTTAATGGAATGGGTTTTCAAGGTTGAAAAATATGTTGTGTGTTTTCTGGGGTATAAATATATTTTAGGGGGTTTAAGTAATTCTTTAAAACTAATTATTTCCAAAGTGTTGAAATTAATTAAAATTTGATCATATTACTTGGAGATCTACACTATCCGATATGTTCTTAAATAATAAGTCTCAAAGTAGTAAATGTGCTGACACCGCCACCCCACAAAATATATGATATTATTAAGGGGAAAATAAAGGTTACAAGAGTACAAGACATCAGACACTACAAAGAAAAACGAAAACCATTACTAAACTTGTAAACTCTAACACAGTTTATTAGATAGCTGTAATAGGAATGCAAATGAGTTGAATCGAGCCAAACGCAGACCTTATCATTGCAAATGTGAACTCATGAACACAGTTTATAAGCCCAAAATCTTCCGTCCCATGTCTTCAGCAAATTGGAAAAAAGCAAGCCTCCAGCTCCTTTTGAGGATCAGAAACCCAATGATCCCCCAAAATCCTGTGGCGAAACCACTTGCTGTAATTCCATAAAAGATTATTTTGTCATTTCTGTCATCTTCATCTTCTATTCCTTCATTTACATCAACTTTGGGGGATTTTGATGCTCCATCATCTTGACATTTCTTTGGCAATGGAGCTCCACAGAGTCCGGGATTCCCCTCATAACTTGATGGATTTTCAAGAGTTTGGAAATGACGCCCAGTTGGAATCGGCCCTGACAAATTGTTGTGGGACAAGTTCAAATATGCTAGAGAATCCAAATCCGACAAACTAGTAGGAATTGCTCCATGTAGACCATTGCTGGAAAGATCAAGAGATTCCAATTGTCTTAAATCTCCAACATTTGTAGGAATTTCTCCTGTGAGACGATTGTGTGACAAATTGAGACCAATCAATGCAGAAAGATTTGTGAGCTCCCAAGGAATTTCTCCCACCAGATTATTACTTGAAAGATCCAAATTAATTAGATACCGTAATGTACTGGTGTACTCCAGCTCCACTCGTTTCACCATTTGGCTCAAAACCTCCTTTATTGGAGGCGGAGGGGGAGGTGGAGGTGGATAAGACCTATGCGGAGAATAGGAGATCAAAGGACGGTGCATATCCGTATTTTCGTCGACCATGCTTAACAAATTTCCAAAGCAATGTGAGATGTTTCCTGTCAACTTATTGTTTGAAAGGTCCATTACATGAAGATTTAACAATCGACAAAAAGTAGAAGGAATCACACCGTCAAACTCATTTTTTCCGAGACTTAGAAATTCCAAATTAGGCAAGTGCGTGCCAATCCAGTCTGGCAAATCTCCAGATAACATGTTTTCTCCAATATCCAACGCCATCAATGATGTACAATTCTTCAGAGTAGAGGGAAGTGACCCTACTAAACTGTTGTTGCTCAAGCCTAACCACATCAACCTACTAACTTCTCCAATGGAGTATGGAATGATCCCTGAAAGCTCATTTGATGACAATTTCAACACTATCAAATTCTGTAAGGCCGCCAAACAATTTGGAATATAACCAGAAAATCGATTTTGGGAGAGATCAAGATCAGAAAGATCATTTAGCTTGCATATTGAATCCGGTATTGAACCATCCATCATATTATTTGAGAGACTCAAGGAATATAAGTTGGAACCAAACTTGGGAATTTGTCCCTTAATATGGTTGTGAGATAGATCTAAGTATGTCAAGAAAGGAGGAAGCTTATGTATTAAACCATTTATCAGATTGTTGGACAGATATATATTTTCCAGGTGGGACGGAAGCTTTGGTATTGAACCAGTTATCAGATTGAGGGATAGATCTAAGTATACCAAGTAGGGAGGAAGGTTTGGTATTGAACCACCGATCATGTTGTGGGACATATCTAACTCTTTCAAGTAGTGAGGAAGCTTTGGTATTGAACCACTGATCATGTTGTGGGACATATCTAACTCTTTCAAGTAGGGTGGAAGTTCTGGTATTGTACTATTAATCATGTTATGGGACAGATTTATAAATGTCAAATTTAAGTAATGAAGCCATTCTGGAAGAGATCCTGAAATGCCACAACCCGGCAAATAAAGTGTCTTAAGTGCCTTTTGGGTTCGAAGCCATTGAGGAAATTGACTACTTCCAATTATGCAAGATGGCAAATAAAGCACTTTAAGTTGAAAAGGAGGCACCCAATCAACTGCCACACTCAAATTGATGGAGTCTGCCCTAAGCTCTTCTAACTTTGAGAGCTTGACAAAGTGCAGTTCAGAAAGTGTGCCATTCATGAAATTGAAAGATAAATCAATCTTCTCAAGATTTGACAGCTGCCCTAAAGAAATGGGGAATTCCAAACTCAAATGATTATTATTAAGCCACAAATATCTCAAGGCTCTCAATTTCCCAATAGAAGAAGGAATAAGACCAATAAGTGCGTTATCTGAAAGATCAAGTATCTCCAATTTGTGTGTCCAGCAATATCCCACGGATGAGTTGCTGAAGAGTCTACCTGATAACTCCCCATAAAAGTTACTCCCAGCTAGACTCAAAAATTTCAAATGACATTTATCCAAAAGCAATTCAGAGATCCAATCTGTCTTATGTCTAAGTGAGTTAAAAGAAAGGTCGAGATGGACAAGATTTCTCAATCTGACAAGGGCACGAGGGCTTGAAGAGTTATAATGATTTCCAGAAAGATCAAGGACTCTGAGTGAAGTCATATTGTGGAGATAGCATGAGAATTCCCCATTAAATAGATTACCGCTCAAATCAAGGTGTTGGATATTAGTAAGTAATGAAGAATTCACACAGGAATTGGGAAGATGTGTGTTACGAAGTTGGGTTTGAGACAACCGCAAGACAAGTATAGAAGGAAGCATGTGGAAGAGTACCTGCGATAAATGTTTTGCTCGACTTAGCTCCACACCACCCACATCAAGATGCTCCAACATTGAAAGATTTGCGGCCCACATCAAATCATCCAAAGTCAGGTGAGGCAGGATGGGAATATCACCCATATCATGATGCTTCAACATCCAAAGATTTCCATCCCAGGAGAAATCATGACCGAGTGTATATCTTCCTGCGTGATTGAGATCAAGTACCCGCAAGCTCGAAAGGTTTCCAAGATTGTGTGGAACACCACCACTAAAATTTGCATTTGAGAGATTGAGATATTGCAGCTGCTTCATTGATCCGAGAAAGGCAGGAATAAGGCTGAGCTGAAAGTCGTTCCCGCTGATGTCTAGATAGTTCAGATACTTGAGCTCCAACAGTGAAGAATCAAGATCATTACTTCTCAAACTGTAATTATAAACTGAACTTTCATCAGGAAAGTAATAATACCTCCAGTGTGTATTTCTGAGTCGAAGGCCGACAACATGACTGGTGTTATTGTTACACACCACACCTTTCCACGTGCAGCAATGAGTGCTGGTATGCCATGAAGACAATCTATTAAAAGGATCAGCAAAGCTTGCTTTCAGCTTTAGGAGAGCTTTCCTCTCCCCTGAAATGCAACCAAAACTAGTTATGTTTGCTGAGAAACAAGTGCAAATTGCAAACTGCATAACTAACAAGATACTTATGAAGTGCAGAATTGCACAGGAGTGATATAATGTTCCCATAGTATCTGATAATATTAATATCAGCAGGCTGTATGAGAAAGTAATTTCTTTGGTAGGTGATGTGTATCTAATTCCAAAGAAATATAGCAATATATATAGGGATAACTTTGATGGAGATATCATTGTTGTATATTTATCGCATATCTCAACAAATTAATTCCAGAACGTAATCGAGGTTGGCTCTGAGTAAACGCGGGCCCTTATGCATGCTTAATGACAATGGACATTTCCTCACACCCAGGAATACTCTTAACGACTATATGGAATTAGGAGAAACCAAGAATGAAAGAGATGATTTACATATTTAGTGTTATAATTGGGTTAATCTTTCTCTTAGTGGAATCCTTTTCCCGAGAAAAAGAATTATTAATATATAATTTGTCAGTTTTTTTACTATACAGATTATTTTATTAAATATAATATTCTTATCATGTGAAAATAAGGGTGAATACTTTTTTTTTCTTTATTAAAGTATTATTTATTTTGAATAATAGAATCATGTCTATTAAAATATTGCCAACAGGTTGGCCAAGTGGTCTGAGGGTTCTTTCTCGAAAGCAATGACCCGAGTTCAAATTTCTCTTACCACTTGGGGTGTGTTTAAAAAAAAAAAATATATATATATATATATATCCATTAAAATATTCAATTTAGTTAAGATAAGAAAAGTTATGTCGAATTTACTTTATGTTAACAATTCTGAATTTCTCCTTTAAAAAAATAAATTATTTTTGTCCGAAGTTTTGATTGATAATTTATTTTTATTTAATTTAATTAAATATTAAATTATTTATATAGATATTATTGAATATCTATATATATACATAATGATATCATAAAAGTTATTCTAATTTGAATTAAATAAATAATAACCATATCTATACGAAGATAAAATTTTATTGCAAGTAATATAATCAATAAAAGATATGTGTTTAATTTTTTTTTATTTTTGAGGACAATATGTGTTTATTTAGGTGGCAAATAAAGATATTCAATGGTTTTCCAAAAAAAAAAAAAAGGAAAAGAAAAGGATATTCAATGAGTCTATCCACATATACATTTAGTTGAATGTCAAGTAAAAAAGATTAAAAGTTGGATGTCAAGAGTTATAAATTATTATAATTTATATATCGAACATGTAGTTTTATCAAATACTTCCAATTCAGGCGACCCAAATGATACTCCAGCCAGAATAGTCTATTTTGGAAAAATGAAGAACCATACAAAAAAATAACTGGAAAAAAACAAGTCTGCTTGGAGAATAGAGTTAATTTTTCATCACACAAAAGGACGCTCCCAAGTCCTAAGTCTTGTTCAAAGGAAACGACGTGTCAAAAAAGGATATACACATATTTATTTCTACTTAAAAATACCGTGTTAATTATTTTAATTCATGCATATCTATTATGTGATCCACTTAATATGTGTGTTGATTATTTTAATTAATTATAGAACACACAATCCAAATACAAAAAGTAAACATAAAATTTGAGCCCCCGTAATATAAGGGTGATGAATACAAATATTCCATGTTGACGTGAACTAATTAATGCCATATAGAGGGAAAAACAACAAATGAAATAAAAAATTTTGTGTGGTACAATGATCAATACAGTTATAAACACAAAAACTTCACCAAAAAAAAAAAAAAAAAGGAAGAAGAAGAAGAAGAAAACAACTAAAGTAGTACCTTTGTGGTTGAGTTTATGTTTCCAACTATCAATGAGTTCAAATGAACATTGTTATGCGAAATCATGGGGTTTTTCGTTATGAGGGACACCCAAGTGGTTTTTTAATAAGTTAATCCCTAGTTTCAAAAGAATGGGGTACATAACCCTTTTCTTAATTTTTTCTAATAAAATAAATGTTAAATATAATTATTTTCCACGTGTACAAATCGAGTGAGCGATCTCTGAAATCGCACACTCGATTTTTTTCTTTTCTTTTTTCTTTTACTCTCTTTAATTATTTTTATTCATCACGATTTCTTTAAATATACTTTTCAATTTTTTCTTTATTTTCATTTATCACTTTTTTTTATTTTATTTTATTTCATTTATTCATTTTTCTTCAAGAAATTGAGTGCACGATCGCAGAAATCTAGAATCGCCCACAAAAATCGAGTGTGCGATTTCTTCAACCGCGTGCGCAATTTCTGCAATCGCGCACTCTTTCTTGAAGAAATCTGGAAAAAAAAAAAGTAGAACAATAGAAGAATAGTAGAATATGCTAAAAATCCTTGATCTTCTAACGTGATTGCAGAAGCGGTTGTAGATAATAAAAATGCAGGTAGAAATCTTCAATGTATCTAGTATCTCAGGAAATAAAAAGAAAAAAAGAAGAAGAATAAAAGAAGAGAATAAGAATTCTTGATCTTCTAACATCATTGGAGAGAACGAATCGGCGACGATGATTGCAGAGAACGAATCGGAAACGATAGAGGCGGGCGGCTGAGAAAAGTGAGAAGGAGAGAAAGAGAGAAAGAAATAAGATGAATGAGAGAATGTAAAAATGAGACTACAACAAAAAACAGCTAATATGACACATATATTGTGACGCTTTTTAATAGTGTCTTAATAGCCTATTAATTGTGACACAATATAATTAGTGTCACTATAAATTAAAATTATTTAATATTTTTATTCCGTAATAAATTTTGGGGCTGAAATGTTGGCTCCTAAATTTAGTTGGCCAGTAATAATTTGAGGATGTGTTTATTCACTTGTGTGATAGATACGGTGATGCGTATGGCCTTCCGAAGAACAGCAATACGATTTTAGTTTCAACCGTAAGAACCGAATGAACAGAAACAGGAGAGAATTCTTCGTGTCTCGTTTCGGTTGGGGTATATGACCCAAATGATAGTTGGGCTCTCTATTGGGGCAAACAATATTATTATATCTATTAAATATTTGTGCTTAATTTTATTTTGTGGATTTTTACAAATTACAATATTATAATTAATAAACATTTGTTAATTACAACATCATATGTACCAATCCGTCGGTGGCCAGTAGGCGAAGCCATTAGTCTTACATACATATGCAATTTATACATAAAACATATATTTCTATCAAAATTAATTTGCGAAGATTTTGTACTTTGATCATTTTTTAATTTTTATACCTTTAACGAGGGAGTATATTCTACAAGACTAAAATTTTTCGAGAAAATACTTCAATATTTTAATGTATGCCTCTAAAGATTTTAAAAAATATGCTGTTTAAGAAAATTTTAATTTACTAATCACACCAAAATAAATTCAGAACACTTGAGAGTAAATTATGTTATTAGAAATTTAATAATCAATTAAGTTTCTAAATGTAAAGTGAGGACAATTCAAAACTAAACTTCAGTTGTTAAGTTTTTTTTTTGGAACGAAATATGTTATGTGTTTTTCTGGACATATAAATATATTTTCGGGGGTTATTTAAGTATTTCTTTTCAATTAATTATTTCCAAAGTGTTGAAAACAAATCAAAACCTGATCATATTACTTGGTGACCTACACTATTGAGTATGTTCTTAAAAGAGCAAATGTGCTCACACGGCTACCCCCACAAAATATATGATATTATTAAGGGAAAAACATACCATACAAAAATACAACACACAGTGTAAAGAAAAACTAAAAATATTACTGCACTTGTAAAAACTCTAACAGAGTTTATTATCTATGGGAAATACGGATGCAAACCAGTCGAGTCGAGCCCAACGCAGACCATATCATTGCAGATGTAAACTCATGAACACAGTTTACAAGCCTAACATCTTGCATATCATGTCTTCAGTAAACTGGAAAAAGGCAAACCTCCAGCTCCTTTTGAGTACTAGAACCACAATGATCCCCCAAAATCCAGTGGCGAAACCACTTGCAATAATTCCATAAAAGATTATCTTCTCATTTCTGTCATCTTCGTCTGCTCCATTTTCAGTAACATTTGGGGATTTCGACGCTCCATCGTCATGACATTTCTTCGGCAATGGAGCTCCACAGAGTCCAGCATTACCCTCATAAATTGATGGATTATCAAGAGTTTGGAAATGACGCCCTGTTGGAATCGGCCCTGACACATGGTTGTGGGGCAAGTTCAAATATTCTAGAGTATCCAAATCCGACAAACTCCCTGGACTTGCTCCATGTAGACTGTTGCTGGAAACATCAAGAGATTCCAATTGTTCCAATGCTCCAATGTTTGTAGGAATTTCTCCTACGAGACGATTGTGTGACAAATTGAGACCATTCAATCCAGAAAGATTTGTGAGCTCCCAAGGAATTTCTCCCACAAGATTATTACTTGAAAGATCCAAATTAACTAGGTACAGTAACGTACTGGTGTACTCCTGCTCTATTCCTTTCATCACTTGTTTCAAAACTTCAGGCGGGACTGGACTCATGGCTAGATTCGTGGGTGGACCTATGGCTGGACTCAAGGCTGGGCTCAGAGGATCCAAGGTCCCACGAGGAGTCATATTGGGATTTTCCTTGACCATGCTTGACAAATTGCCAAAGCAGAGTGGGATGTTCCCGGTCAACTTATTGTTAGAAAGGTCCATTACACGAAGATGGAACAATTGACAAAAAGTAGACGGAATCATACCACCGAACTCATTTTTTCCAAGTCTGAGGGCATTCAGATTAGGCAAGTCAGTGCCAATCCAATCCGGCAAATTTCTAGATAACATGTTTTCTCCAACATCCAACACCTCCAAATATATGCAATTCTTTAGAGTAGAGGGAAGCGACCCTGTTAAACTATTTTTGCTCAAGCTTAACTGTTGCAACCAGCTAGCTTCTCCAATGGAATTTGGAATGACCCCTGAGAGCTCAGTAGATGACAATCTCAGCATTAATAAATTTTGTATGGCCACCAAGCAGTCTGGAATTTGACCGAAAAACCCATTTTTGGAGAGATCTAGATTAGATATATGTTTTAATTTGCATAACGAATCAGGTATTGAATCACCCATCATATTATATGATAGACCCAAGGAAAGCAAGTTGGAACCAAACTTGGGTATTGACCCCTCAATATGGTTGTGAGATAGATCCAAGTAATCCAAGGTGGTCGGAAGTTTCGGTATTGAACCATTGATCATGTTGTGGGATAGATATAATTTTTTCAAGTGGGGAGGAAGTTTTGGTATTGAACCAGTTATCAGATTGAGGGATAAATCTAAGTATCCCAAGTTGGGAGGAAAGTTTGGTATTTAACCATTGATCATGTTGTGGGACATATCTAACTCTAACAAGTAGGGAGGAAGCTTGGCTATTGAACCATTAATCATGTTGTGGGACAGATCTAACCGTTGCAAGTAGGGTGGAAGCTTTGGTATCGAACCAATGATCGTGTTATCGGACAGATCAATATATGTTGAGTTTAAGTAGTGAAGCCATTCTGGAAGAGATCCTGTAATGCTACAATTCCATAAAAAAAGTGTCTCAAGTGCCTCTTGGGTGCGAAGCCATTGAGGAAATTGACCACCTCCAATTGGGCAAGATGACAAATAAAGCACTTTCAATTGAAAAGGAGGCGCCCAATCGAACACCACACTCAAATTGATGGAGTCGGCCACAAGCTCTTGTAACTTTGAGCGCTTAGCAAAGTGAAGCTCAGAAAGTGTGCCATTAAAAGAATTATACAATATATCAATCTTCTCCAGATTTGACAATTGTCCCAAAGAAATGGGAAGTTCCCCACTTAGATCGTTATTATTAAGCAACAAATATCTTAGCACTCTCAATTTCCCGATAGAAGTAGGAATAAGACCCGTAAATGCATTATATGAAAGAACGAGAAAAATTAGTTGCTTCAGCTGACTAATCTCTTGAGATAAATGACCAGAGAAGCCATTGCTACTCAAATCAAGTGTTTTCAATTTGTGAGTCCAACAGTATTCCATGGATAAGTTTTTAAAGAGTCTTCCTGATAACTCCCCGTAAAACTTATTATGAGATAGAGTCAATGATTTCAAGTGACATTTATTCAAAAGAAATTCAAAGATCCAATCTACGTTATGGTTAAGAAGGTTCCCTTCAAGATTGAGAAGGACAAGATTTCTCAATCTAAGAAGGGCATGAGGGCTAGAAGAGTTATAATCATTTGTAGAAAGATCAAGGACTCTGAGTGAAGTCATATTATGGGGAAAGCAGGGAAATTCCCCGTAAAATGAATTATCACTCAAATCAAGGTGTTGGATATTAGTAAGTATTGAAGAATTTACACAGGAATATTGGGAAAATTGTGTGTTATCAAGTTTGGTTTCAGACAAGCTCAAAACAAGTATAGAAGGAAGCAAGTGGAAGAGTACCTTCGACAAATGTTTTGCTCGACTCAGGTCCACATAACTCATATCAAGATACTCCAAAAACGAAAGATTTGAAGCCCACGTGAGATCATCCACCATCAATATGCCAGCCTCAGATTCATAATTGAGATCAAGCACCCGCAAGCTCGAAAGGTTGCCAAGATTGTGTGGAACAACACTACTAAAGTTTGCATTTGAGAGATTTAGATGTTGTAGCTACTTCATTGATCCAAGAAAGGCAGGAACAGGGCTGAGCTGAAAGTCATTCCCGCTCAAGTCTAGATAGCTCAGATACTTGAGTTCCAACAATGAAGAATCAAGATGATTACTCGTCAAACTGTAATTATAAACTGAACTTTCATCAACATAGTAAGACCACCAGTGAGTATTTCTGAGACGAAGGCCAACAACACGACCGGTGTTATCGCCACACTCCACGCCTCTCCATGTGCAACAATCTGTGTTGGTACGCCATGAAGACAATCTATTAAAAGGATCTTCAAAGCTCGCTTTCAACTTTAGAAGAGCATTCCTCTCCCCAAAAATGCAACCAAAACTAGGTGTGTTTGTTGTGAAAGAAGTGCAAATTGCAAACCCGATAACTAACAACAAAGTCATGAAGTGCAGAATTGCATAAGCTTGATACAAATCCCCCATACTATCGGATAAAATCAATATAAGCTGTATGAGAAATTAATTTGTTTAGAAGGAGAAATTATTATATGTGCATCTAATTCCTAAGAAATATAACAATATATATATGGATAAGTTGATGGAAATATGAAATATCATTGTTGTATATTTCATCAGATATCTGAACCAATTAATTCCAGAATGTGATTGAGGTTGACTCGGATAAACGCGCGCCTTAATTTATGCGTGCTTAATGACAATGGACAAGTTTGATTAGAATATATAAAGACAATTCCTTGCACCCAAGAACACTCTAACTACTAACATGCAATTACAAGAAACCAAAGAATGAAAGGGAATATTTGCAGTTTCATCTGTCATAATTGGATTTATCGTTCTCTGCTATGATGGAATCCTTCCCCCGTTCACTCTATAATTGCAGTTTCATTAATCCTTCAAGTCAGGGGGAACATATTTATTTTGGAAAAGGATTATTACTTGTATATAATTATTATTATTTTTACTACATATATAGTTTATCAAATTATGATATAATATTTTTATCATGACAAAATAAGCGAGATCACTTTTTTATATATCTTTTTATTAAAATCTTATTTATTCGGATATTACCATGTCTATTAAAAATATTTAATTTATTTAAGATGAGAAAAGTTCTATGTTCAATTTACTTTTGCCTAGCACTCTAATTTTCTAGCTTAAACAATGAATTCTTTTAGTTGGAATTCAGAACATTTGGTTCTTCCAGATAAAATTGTATAACAAATAATATATATCATAAAAGTTATATATATATTTAGATGGCGTAATAATAACATTCAATGAGTTATACAGTGAGGTAGATATCCTTAATGATTCTAAATTAATATATATAGATATATAAAAAGTTATTTTGACAGCTATAAGAATTATGTAATTTTAGCAAATACTTCCGATTCCTGCAACCCAAGTGATACTCCAGCCAGAATAGTCTATTTTGGACAAAAAAACAAAAAAACAAAAAAAACCAAGACGCTCCTACGTACTATTGTTCGAAGGAAACGACATGTCAAAAAAGGATATTCACATATTTATTTCTATTTAAAAATACGGTGTGGGATGATACATGCATATCTATTATGTGATCCACTTAATATGTGTGTTGATTATTTTAATTAATTATACAACACACAATTAAAATACAAAAAATTTGAGCCCATATAATATAAGGGTGATAAATACAAATATCTCCATGTTAATACAGGGGAAAAACAATAAATGAAATAGAAAATTTTATGTGGTACAATTATCAATGAGTTTAAATGAATATTGTTATACGCGAATCACAAGACACTGTTCTATGATAATTTTCTAATCCACTTTTATTATACGTAAATGTCCTATATTTTCAATTGATTGATTGTTCTCGTTAAAAATTTTACCCATCACACGACAAGTGTAATAATCACATTCCTCGTTACATTAGTTTGAATGAGTCAAGAAGTTGTCATCAATTTAGTGAAAAAGGCGGACATTGTTGGCCATCCGTTGGAAAACATCATTGTTGATTGTGGAGAACTACTGCACAATCCGCAACTCATTCATGTTAACAGGGAAGGGAATCGGCTGGCGGAACAACTGGCGAGAAAGGAACACACATCTTAGGCATGTGCGATTTTAGTTCCAACTGGAAGAACCGAATGAATAGAAACTGGAGAGAATTCTTCGGGTGTCTCGTTTGGGTTGGGGGATATGGCCCAAAAGACATTTGGCTCTGTTTGCGCAAGCCTTTAGTGCAAATAATATTAAATATTTGTGCTTAATTTTATTTTCTGGATTTTTACAAATTACGATACTATAAATGTTTGTCGTTAATTACAATATATTATGTAAATAAGTGCGTAGTTTTCAATTCTCAGATATTAAGTTTATGATAATTAAAATAATCAATTAAATAAATTATTTAGGGAAAATTTCAAAAAACTAGTGAAATTATTTTTCATTCAAAAAATCAAATCCTTGACTTTTACCTATTTTTAGTACAAAATTACCCTTGATTACCTTACATTAATATTTTTAATATCTACTTGAACAATTAGTCTTATATACATGTGCAATTTATATATAAAATACATTTTTATATCAAAATTAATTTGCGAAGATTTAGTACTTTGATCATTTTATGTACCTTTAAAAATTGAGTATATTTTGAAAGACCAAAATTTTCAAGGAAATACTTTGATTTTTTAATGTATTGCCTCTAAAATTTTTAAAGAACTATTGTTTAGAAAAGTTCAATTTCCTGGTCACACTAAAATAAATTTAGAACACTTAAAAGCAAATTATGTTATTAGAAATATTAATGATCAATTTAAAATTTTAAATGTATAGTGTAAGGACAATTTCAATCTAAAGTTCAGTTGGGTTTCTTGGAACGAAAAGTTGATGGAATGGGTTTTCAAGATTGAAAAATATGTTGTGTTCTTTTGGATATATATATGTATATAACTAATTATTTCCAAAGTATTGAAAACTAATTAAAATCTGATCATGTTACTTGGAGATCTACACTATCGAGTATGTTCTTAAATAATAAGTCTCATAGTAGTAAATGTGCTCACACCGCCACCCCCACAAAATATATGATATTATTAATGGGAAAACAAAGATTATAAGAGTACAAGACATCACACACTGAAAAACGAAAACCATTACTAAACTTGTAAACTCTTAACATAGTTTATTAGATAGCTGTAATAGGTATGCAAACAGTTGAATAGAGCCCAACGCAGACCTTATCATTGCAAATGTGAACTCATGAACACAGTTTATAACCCCAAAATCTTGCGTACCATGTCTTCGGCAAATTGGAAAAAAGCAAACCTCCAGCTCCTTTTGACCAGCAGAAACCCAATGAACCCCCAAAATCCGGTGGCGAAACCACTTGCAATAATTCCATAAAAGATTATCTTCCCATTTCTATCATCTTCACTTCTGCTCCATTTTCATAGACTTTGGGGGATATTGATGCTCCATCATCATGACATTTCTTCGGCAATGGGGCTCCGCAGAGTCCGGGATTGCCCTCATAAATTGATGGATTATCGAGAGTTTGGAAGTGACGCCCTGTTGGAATCGGCCCTGACAAATGGTTGTGGGACAATTTCAGATATTGTAGAGAATCCAAATCAGACAAGCTCCCTGGAATTGCTCCATGTAGATTGTTGTTGGAAAGATCTAGAGATTCCAAATGTTTCAAATCTCGAATGTTTGCAGGAATTTCTCCGACGAGATGATTTTGTGACAAATTAAGACCAGTCAATCCAGAAAGGTTTGTGAGCTCCCAAGGAATTTCTCCCACCAGATTATTACTTGAAAGATCCAAGTTAACTAGGTACCATAATGTACTGGAGTACTCGTGCTCCACCCCTTTCATCACTTGGTTCAAAACCTCCGCATCCGGTTGGAGTGGATTCCCAGAATAATGACGAAGGTGCATATTCTCATTTCCCTCAACCATACTCAACAAATTGCCAAAGCAGTGTGTGATGTTTCCTGTCAACTTATTGTTTGAAAGGTCCGTTACACTAAGCTCGACCAATCGACAAAAATTTGAAGGAATCATACCATCGAACTCATTTTTCTCGAGTCCGAGAAAACCCAGACACTGCAAGTGCGTGCCAATCCAATTTGGCAAATTTCCAGATAACAGGTTTTCTCCAACATCAAATACAAACAATGATGTGCAATCCTTCAAAGTAGAGGGAAGTGACCCTGTCAAACTGTTGTTGCTCAAGCTTAACCACTTCAACCTACTAGCTTCCCCAATGGAGTTTGGAATGACCCCTGCAAGCTCATTGGATGACAATCTCAACATCATTAAATTATGAAATCCCGCAAAACAACCAGGAATATGACTGGAAAATCGGTTTTTGGAGAGATCTAGAATATATAGATCTTTCAGTTTGCATAATGAATCAGGTATTGAACCATCCATCATATTATCTGACAGACTCAAGGAATACAAATTGGAACCAAATTCGGGTATTGGTCCCTCAATATGGTTGTGGGGTAGATATATAATTGTCAAATTTAAGTTAAGAAACCATTCTGGAAGAGATCCCGAAATGCTACAATTCAATAGATAAAGTCTCTCAAGTGCCTTTTGGGTCTGAAGCTATTGGGGAAACTGACCACCTCCAATTTCACAAGATGACAAATAAAGCTTTTTCAGTTGAAAAGGAGGTACCCAATCAAACGACACACTCAAATTGCTGGAGTTTTCCTGAAACTCTTCTAACTTCGAGAAATTAGCAAAGTGAAACTCAGTAAGTGTACAATTAAAGGAAGCATAAGATATATGAAACTTCTCAAGATCTGACAGCTGCCCCAGAGAAACGGGAAATTCCCCACTCAGATGGTTATCATTAAGCAACAAATGTCTCAAAGCTCTCAATTTCCCAATAGAAGTAGGAATAGGACCGGTAAACGCATTAAATGAAAGATCGAGAATATTTAATTGCTTCAACTCAGTCATCTCTTGAGGTAGATGACCATCTAACTAGTTACCACTCAAATCAAGTGTGTTCAATTTGTGAGTCCAACAGTATACCATAGATGAGTTTCTAAAGAGTCTCCCTGATAACTCCCCATTAAAGTGATTATCCGTCAATTTCAATGATTTCAAGTTACATTTATCTAAAAGAAAATCAGAGATCCAATCAGCTTTATGGTGAAGAAAGTTAACAGACAAGTCGAGATGGACAAGATTTCTCAATCTAAAAAGGGCATGAGGGCTTGAAGAGTTATAATAATTTTCAGAAAGATCAAGGACTCTCAGTGAAGTCATATTATGGAGAAAGTAGGGGAATTCCCCATGAAATGAATTGTAGCTCACATCAAGGTGGTGGATATTAGTACGTAATGAAGAATTCACACAGAAATGGGGTAGATTTGTGTTATCAAGTTGGGTTTCAGACAAACGCAATACAAATATAGAAGGAAGCATGTGTAAGAGTACCTCAAATAAATGTTTCGCTCCACTCAGGTCAACACCACTCATATCACGATGCTCCAACATTGAAAGGTTTGCAGCCCACATCAAATCATCCAACATCAGGTAAGGCGAGAAGGGATAATCATCATTGAGATCAAGAACCCGCAAACTCGAAAGGTAGCGAAGATTGTGTGGAACAACACCACTAAAATTTGCATTTGAGAGATTGAGCTATTGCAGCTGCTTCATTGATCCAAGAAAGGAAGGAATAGAACTGAGCTGAAAGTTATTCCTGCTCAAGTCTAGATAGCACAGATACTTGAGCTCCAAAAGTGAGGAATCAAGATGATTACTTGCCAACCAATTTATTATATAATTACCCCTCTCGGAAAATGGGAGGGGATTTCTAAGACGAAGGCCGGCAACACGACCGGTGTTATCATCACAGACCACGCCTTTCCACGTGCAGCAATCTGTGTTGGTGTGCCATGAAGACAATCTATTGGTAGGATCTTCAAAGCTTGCCTTCAGCTTTAGGAGAGCATTCCTCTCCCCTGAAATGCAACCAAAACTAGTTGAGTTTGATGCAAAGGAAGTGCAAATTGCAAACCCCATAACTAAAAAGATGATCATCAAGTGATACAATTTCCCCATGGATAAAATCAATACAAGCTGTATGAGAAATTTATTTCTTTAGAAGTTGAAATTAATATGTGCGCTTCTAATTCCTCAATATATATATATGGATAACTTAATGGCGATATCGTTGTTGTATATTCATTGCATATCTCAACCAATTAGTTCAAGAGTGATCGGGCTTGACCCGAGTAAACGCAGCGCTTTATGCATGCTCAATGGCTTAATGACAATGGACAAAAGGACAAGGTTGATTAAAAAAAGACATTTCCTTGCACCCAAGTACACTCTAATGACTAATATGGAACTACGAGAAACCAAAGAATGAAGCATTCAAGGCATGGCAAACATATCTATTTTGGAAAAAATAATTATTATTATATAATTATTACTTTTTCTGAAAAAAGAATTATTATTATTTAATTAAGTATAATATTTTTATCATGTCAAAATAACGAGTTCATTTTTTATTTGTTTTTCTTTATTAAAATATTGTTTATTTTGAATAATAAAATCAGTTCTGTTAAGAATTCTAAATTATTATATATATAGGAAATTAGTTTCACAGTTACAAGAATTATGTGATTTTATCAAATACTTATACTTCCAATTCCAGTCAGATGGTCTATTGGGAAAAAGAAGAACCACTGAAGAAAAATGAGAAGAAAGAATCTAGTCTGCCAGTCTTGATTTTCCATCACCCTGAACCTGAAGGACACTCTCAAGTCTTGTTTCAAAGGAAAAGACAAGCGAAAAAAAAAGATATTCACATATTTATATTTACTTAAAATTATTCACTTTTATTAAATTTATTATCAATCCAAGGACAAGTGCTATACAGTTTATTACACTGAGTTGATTGAATTAAGTTCAACTTCGAATTAAACAAGCTATTAATTCCTAGAGAGCTATTAACTTTCTTGTCTTTCAAGGATGACAAATTTACTCTGTTTTTATCCCTAAAACCGATACGTTGATCCAGGTTTTTACATCTACAATAACATTTAAACAATAAATCAGCAAGTACCAGACATAAATTAAGAGAAATCCACACTTAGCTTTCATGCGGGCTGGGCGATCGGCGATGGAGGTATCTATCTCCATTCTGTTGGGAAGCAAACCCATCCCACATCGGAAGATTGACAGAAGTTTGTCCAATATATAAGTGTTCACCTAACTCTATTAGTATGAGGCCTTTTGGGATATGCCCAAAAATAAATCCGTGCGGGCTTGGCTCAAAGCGGACAATATCATACTAATGTGGAGTTAGGGTGAAGGTGTGCACGGTCCTAACACATTCTCCCTTTCTCTCACTGTAATTCCCCGTTTTTTTGCAGCAAATTGGAGCGAAGAAACTTTCTCGTATCAGATCTCTAGAGCTCAGAGGTGACCCAGTGGGAAGCCAGTAATAATTTGAGGATGTGTTTATTCACTTGTGTGATAGATACGGTGATGCGTATGGCCTTCCGAAGAACAGCAATACGATTTTAGTTTCAACCGTAAGAACCGAATGAACAGAAACAGGAGAGAATTCTTCGTGTCTCGTTTCGGTTGGGGTATATGACCCAAATGATGGTTGGGGTCTCTATTGGGGCAAACAATATTATTATATCTATTAAATATTTGTGCTTAATTTTATTTTGTGGATTTTTACAAATTACAATATTATAATTAATAAACATTTGTTAATTACAACATCATATGTACCAATCCGTCGGTGGCCAGTGGGCGAAGCCATTAGTCTTACATACATATGCAATTTATACATAAAACATATATTTCTATCAAAATTAATTTGCGAAGATTTTGTACTTTGATCATTTTTTAATTTTTATACCTTTAACGAGGGAGTATATTCTACAAGACTAAAATTTTTCGAGAAAATACTTCAATATTTTAATGTATGCCTCTAAAGATTTTAAAAAATATGCTGTTTAAGAAAATTTTAATTTACTAATCACACCAAAATAAATTCAGAACACTTGAGAGTAAATTATGTTATTAGAAATTTAATAATCAATTAAGTTTCTAAATGTAAAGTGAGGACAATTCAAAACTAAACTTCAGTTGTTAAGTTTTTTTTTTGGAACGAAATATGTTATGTGTTTTTCTGGACATATAAATATATTTTCGGGGGTTATTTAAGTATTTCTTTTCAATTAATTATTTCCAAAGTGTTGAAAACAAATCAAAACCTGATCATATTACTTGGTGACCTACACTATTGAGTATGTTCTTAAAAGAGCAAATGTGCTCACACCGCCACCCCCACAAAATATATGATATTATTAAGGGAAAAACAAACCATACAAAAATACAAGATACAACACACAGTGTAAAGAAAAACTAAAAATATTACTGCGCACTTGTAAAAACTCTAACACAATTTATTAGATACCGGCAATACGGATGCAAACGAATCGAGTCGAGCCCAACATAGACCATATCATTGCAGATGTAAACTCATGAACACAGTTTACAAGCCCAACATCTTGCATATCATGTCTTCAGCAAACTGGAAAAAGGCAAACCTCCAACTCCTTTTGAGTACTAGAACCACAATGATCCCCCAAAATCCAGTGGCGAACCCACATGCAATAATTCCGTAAAAGATTATCTTTTCATTTCTGTCATCTTTGTCTGCTCCATCTTTTTTATCAACATTGGGGGGGGGGGGGGGTTCGATGCTCCATCATGACATTTCTTCGGCAATGGAGCCCCACAGAGTTCCGGATTACCCTCATAAATTGATGGATTATCAAGAGTTTGGAAATGACGCCCTGTTGGAATCGGCCCTGACAAATGGTTGTGGGACAAGTTCAAATATTCCAGAGTATCCACATCCGACAAACTCCATGGAATTGCTCCATGTAGACTGTTGCTGGAAAGATCAAGAGATTCCAATTGTTTCAAAGGTCCAATGTTTGTAGGAATTTCTCCTATGAGACGATTGTGTGACAAATTGAGACCATTCAATCCAGAAAGATTTGTTAGCTCCCAAGGAATTTCTCCCACAAGATTATTACTTGAAAGATCCAAATTAACTAAGTACTCTAATGTGCTGCTGTACTCCAGCTCTATTCCTTTCATCCCTTGGTTCAAAACTTCAAACGGAGCTGGACTCATGGCGAGAGAGGGTGGAGCGGCTACATCCTTGGCTGGTCTCGTGTCTGGACTCATGGCTGGACTCAGGGCTGAACTCATGTGTGGACTCTGGGCTGGGCTCAGAGGATCCAAGGTCTCACGACGAATCATATTGGGAGTTTCCTTGACCATGCTTAACAAATTGCCAAAGCAGCGTGAGATGTTCCCCGTCAACTTATTGTTAGAAAGGTCCATTACATGAAGATGGAACAATTGACAAAAAGTAGATGGAATCATACCATCGAACTCATTTTTTTCGAGTCTAAGAGCATTCAGATTAGGCAAGTGAGTGCCAATCCAATGAGGCAAATTTCCAGATAACATGTTTTCTCCAACATCCAACACCTCCAAATATGCGCAATTCTTCAGAGTAGAGGGAAGTGACCCTGTTAAACTGTTTTTGCTCAAGCTTAACCACGTCAAGGAGATAGCTTCTCCAATGGAATTTGGAATGACCCCTGAGAGCTCATTAGATGATAAACTCAACACTACTAAATTTTGCAAGGCCGCCAAGCAGCCTGGAATTTGACCGAAAAATCAATTTCTGGAGAGATGTAGATTATACAGTTGCTTTAATTTGCATAATGAATCAGGTAGTGAACCATCCATCATATTATCTGATAGACTCAAGGAATACAAGTTGGAGCTAAATTTGGGTATTGAACCATTGATCATGTTGTGGGACAGATCTAAGTAATTCAAATAGGGAGGAAACTTTGGTATTGAACCATTGATCATGTTGTGGGACAGATCTAAGTAATCCAAGTAGGGAGGAAGCTTTGGTATTGAACCTGTTATCAGATTGAGGGACAGATCTAAGTAATCCAAGTAGGGAGGAAGCTTTGGTAGTGAACCTGTTATCAGATTGTGGGATAGATGTAAGTATTCCAAGTTGGGAGGAAGCTTTGGTATTGAACCATTGATCATGTTGTGGGACATATCTAACTCTATCAAGGAGGGAGGAAGCTTTGGCATTGTACTATTAATCATGTTTTGGGACAGACTTATATATGTCAAATTTAAGTTATGAAGCCATTGTGGAAGAGATCCCGAAATGCTGCAATTGCTCAAATCAAGTTCCTTAAGTGCCTTTTGGGTTCGAAGCCATCGAGGAAATTGACCACCTCCAATTGTACAAGACCAAAAATAAAGCAATTTCAGTTGAAAAGGAGGCACCCAATCAAACGCCACACTCAAATTGATGGAGACTGCCATAAGCTCTTCTAATTTTGAAAGCTTAGAAAAGTGAAGCTCAGAAATTGCTTCGCCATTAAAGTAATTAGCATATATATAAATCTTCTCAAGATCTGACAACTGTCCCAAAGAAATGGGAAATCCTCCTCTCAGATGGTTACCATTAAGAAATAAATATCTCAAGGCTCTCAATTTCCCAATAGAAGTAGGAATAGGACCGGTAAACACATTATATGAAAGACCAAGAAGATTTAGTTGCTTCAACTCACTCATCTCTTGAGGTAAATGACCATCGAATTGGTTATCCCTCAAATCAAGTGTCTCCAATTTGTGAGTCCAGCAATATCCCATGGATAAGTTTCTGAAGAGTCTTCCCGATAACTCCCCGTAAAAGTTATTATGAGACAAACTCAATGATTTCAAGTGACATTTATCCAAAAGGAATTCAGAGATCCAATCTGCTTTATGGTGAAGTGGGTTACTAGAGAGGTCGAGATGGACAAGATTTCTCAATCTAAGAAGCGCATGAGGGCTTGAAGAGTTATAATTATTATAAGAAAGATCAAGAACTCTGAGTGAAGTCATATTATGGAGAAAGCAAGGGAATTCCCCATAAAATGAGTTTGAGCTCAAATAAAGGTGGTGAATATTAGTAAGTAATGAAGAATTCACACAGGAATGGGACAGGTGTGTGTTATTAAGTTGAGTATAAGACAAGCTATGATGCACGGACACTTCTAAAAATATCATGTTGCCGTGTCGTGTCGTGTCGGACACCGTGTCCGATACTCCTCACGTGGAAAATTCAAGAAAAAATCCGTGTCGCCATATCCGTGTCGTATCGTGTCCGTGTCGTCGTGTCCGTGTCCGTGCATCATAGAAGACAAGTGTAAGACAAGTATAGAAGGAAGCATGTGGAAGAGTACCTCCAATAAATGTTTTGTTCGACTCAGGTCTGCGTAACTCATATCAAAATGCTCTATGGATGAAAGATTTGAAGCCCACATGAGATCATCCGCCATCAATCTGCCACCCCCATATTCATTATTGAGATCAAGTACCAGTAAGCTCGAAAGTTGCCAAGATTGTGTGGAACAACACCACTAAAGTTTGCATATGAGAGATTGAGATGTTGTAGCTGCTTCATTGAACCAAGAAAGGCAGGAATAGGGCTGAGCTGAAAGTCGTTCCCACTCAAGTCTAGATAGCTCAGATACTTGAGCTCCAACAGTGAAGAATCTAGATGATTACTTCTCAAACTGTAACTTTCATCAGGAAAGTAATAATACCCCCCGTGTCTAAAGTAATCATACCTCCAATGTGTATTTCTGAGATGAAGGCTGACAACATGATTACTGTCACACGCCACGTCTTTCCACGAGCAGCAATCAGTGCTGGTATGCCATGAAGACAATCTATTGGCAGGATCTTCAAAGCTTGCTTTCAGCTTTAGGAGAGCATTCCTCTCCCCTGAAATGCAACCAAAATTAGTTATGTTTGTTGAGAAAGAAGTGCGAATCGCAAACCCCATAACTAACAAGATAGTCATGAAGTGCAGAATTGCAAAGGAGTGATACAATTTCTCCATAGTATCAAACAAAATCATTATAAGCTGTATGAGAAATTAATTTCTTTAGAAGATGAAATTAATACTTGTCCATCTAATTCCTAAGAAATATAGGAATATATACACGTATAACTTGAAGGCAATATCTCAACCAATTAATTCCAGAATGCGATCGCCGTTGACTCGACTCGAGTAAACGAGCGCCTTTATGCATGCTTAATGGCAATGGACAAGTTTGATAAGATCATAATTAAGAATACGCTAATGACTAATATGGATGTACATATTTACTGTTACAATTGGGTAATTTATCACACTCTCTTATGGTGGAATCCTTCCCCCAATCACTACATGAATGTTTAAAGCAATTTAGCTCCCTTGGATAAAAATAATTTTCAGTTTACCCCCTCGAGAAAATATAACTATCATAATACCTCCCAGTGATTTTTTTTTTAAATGCTCACCGCCTCCCTCATCTAATTCTAATCATTTTTAAGCTATTACTAATTGTATATGGAAAAATACACCCATTTATACAAAAATAATAAATATCTATTAATTTTAAGTATTTATCTTTTATTTTATATCTACTTCTTTTAAATTTTAATTTTAATTTCTATTTTCAGTATTATTATATTAATGCTTTTCATGTTTATTTATTTATTTTGCTATGTTTATAAATATAATCATTAGTATATTCAATATATTTAGTCAAAATACCAACAAAAAAAAAACACACACACACACATGCACACACATATATATATTTTAATTTTTTTCATATTTTATTTTATAAATATACATATTAGTATGATATATGTTTTCATCAATTCAATCTAAATTATTCTCTTAAAATTATCAAGAAAGTGTGCTAAATTTTGAAAAACACAAGAGGCCTTTTAGCTATTTTTTATCTTTCAAAGTTAAATTTTAATATTTCACATGGGGTTAAAATATTATTAGTTTGAAATTTGAGGGCAAAAATGACTTTTAATCTCTAAAAAGTTAAACAATTTGTACAAAAAAATGCCTGGAGCGCATAGGGTTTTTTTTTTTTTTTTTTTGCCGCTTTTTCAAGGATCATAGGGGGAGATTCTTGTATGAGCCGGGTGTGGACCCAAGTTCCTACACCCGGCTCCTTTTTTATTGTTAAACAAAATGTACCCTCACACCCAATTTTATCTTGTTTATCTTCTTCTTTTGTCTTTTCTTTTCTTTTTTTTTCATTTTTTCTTAAAACCTTTTCTTTGACTTTTTGTTTTTTCTTTTTCCTCCTTTTTATATTTTTATAAGTCTGACAATATACAAAACATTACAAATATACCATGTGGAATAAAAATATGAGTTTTTAACTATATAATTTTTATTTCTACATTTAATGTAGGAAAATGGTATATATTCATGAGAGTTGTGCATTGAATTTAATTTAGTAAAGTGTTATATATATATATTAGCTTTATACATTAAATTTAATGTAGTAAATTATTTTATATTTACTATAGATCTCCAATTTGTTTATAAAAATATATTTTATTACAAAAAAAATTTATAATTTTTTTGTCAAATATGTTCAATTTATAATATTGTGTGCCTATTTATCAAAATTAAAAACATACGAGAAAAAGACAAAAAAAAAAAAAAAAAGAAAAGAAAAAGTAACATAATATTTTATTTCATGTTTTTATTTTTATTTTCAAACTTACTATATTATATTTAGAAATAAAAATAGAAATATTATTAAAAACTCAAATTTCTTTCCACGAAATGTTATAGTGTGTTTCTTGTATTATCAATATTATCAAACTTTATAGTGTGTTTCTTGTATTATCAATATTATCAAACTTATAAAACTACAAAAAAACTTGAAAAAAAAAAAAAAAAGCCAAAGAAAAGGTTTTGAGAAAAAAAAAAAAAGGCATAGACATAAAACTGGCTTTGTACCCCTGTGGATACACTTTGTTTAATAAAAAAGGAGTCGGGTGTAGGAATTGGGCCCACACCAAACTCACATAAGATCATGTGTTTATTCGGTATTTATTTTTTCATGTAGGGAGGTGATTTGAGAATTGTTTTTTTCTTTCACAGCGGGATTATTGGGTTTTTTTGTCCACCGCATTTTTTATTGAACATGCAAGGCACGGGAAACATATCTATTTTAAATATAGATTTTATCATGTCAAAATAAGCACGATCATTTTTATTTGTTATTGATTTTCAATAAGAAAAGCATATCTATTAAAATATTTAATTTAGTTAAGATTAAGAAAATTTTTATGCCGAATTTACTTTATGTTAATAACTCTGATATTCTAAAATGAATTATATATATGTGTGCGCGTGTGTGTGTGAGATATCACAAAGATATTCTAATTTGGATTGAATTGAATAAATAACAATTATATTTATATGAAATCTTTGATTCTTTTAGATAAAATTGTATTACAAATAACATATGTAATATAAATTATGTGTTATTTTAGGTGGCAAATAAATTTGGATGAATCTATTCACATACACGTGTATAGGTGGATGTTAAAGAGTTCTAAATTATTACATATAGAAAATTATTCACACATAGAGAATTATGCAATTTTATCATCTACTTCAGCAACCCTAATGATACTCCATCCAGACGGTCTATTTTGGAAAAGAACCATCATTCATGGAAAATGAGAAGTCTGCTGAAAAAGCCAAAAGGAAGACTTGATTTTCCACCACCCAAAAGACACTCTTTAAGTCTTGGTCGAAGGAAAAGACATGGAAAAAGAAGGATACTCACATATTTAATTCTGCTTAAAAATATCTTGTGGGATGATTCATGCATATCTATTTATGTTTGTCGATTTTAGCACCACTAATACAAGAGATTAAGAAGGAAAGATCGGTGCAAATAATGAAAGAAACCTATAATGAAAATAAAAGATGCACGGGATGCTGAGCAGGAGGAATTTCCGCTTGCAGAATGCCTTGAGCCTAAGAGAATTAGTGTTGCTGATTGCTGTAAATTTATGTGAGCTTGCAAGATGTCAAACATTCTTTCGTGCACATTCATTTGATCATTCATTCGATCATTCATATACTCCTTCTTCCTCCGGTTAGGGAACGGGTTTGGAAGACCCGAACCCTCATTCATTGGTGCTAGAGGGGTACATGAATCCCCAAAAGCTCGGCTCCCCTTCTTTCACTAATCTCCTAGTGAAGTCCAGGTTACCGTGGTTGGTGGAACTAGTATATATGGATCCCCATCAGCCCTAGCTTCCCCGGTTCATCAAATACACTAAGTCCCGGGCCCCCATTCATTGTGAACATTCAATTCTAGCCAAAACTTTTGGTAGGATTTGTAAAATAAGCTTACTTTGAAAACATTACTTAGTTGTAAAACTCGATATAGCTATATATATCTTTGGCCAAAATCTTGCACATTAGGTATATCGGGGTCATATCTTTTAGCTAATAGAAGAAAAACCCAACTGGTAGACAAAAGAACCCGACAAATACCTCACTGCTCGCCCTCGTCTCCCACTGGATCAATATCTGTGTGGCAAAGGTAGTGTGAGACTCAAATATGACCACATTTGACGCTCGGCGATGCAATGGAATGTGATGAAGTGCATAAAATGGGCTAATTTGATCATGAAGGCCATAAATGCAATTAAGCGCATAATTCAACAAATTCCATTCAATATACGATAAAATCGTATTCATTCACGTTCATGGCTATCATAACTTTTCATTCTTGCATTCATATAATTTTCAAGGTTATAAATCAATCATAGTTCATAGCTTAACCAATTCACGTTGCATATATATATCACAAATACGAATAATAACCATCACATAAGCATTAAAGAGTTTCTCCAAGGCTGCCAATTCAAATGACACGGTCGTGTTACATTTTCAAAGGATTTGGACACGGCCATGTCCGAGGTAAAAAAAATTAAAATTCCCAAGTCAAGAGCTTGACACGGCCGTGTTGAGTTTTCAAAGCATTTAGACACGGTCGTGTCCGATTTTCTAAAAATATTTCTCGCAACTCGAACGTCCAACACGACCGTGTCCATTTTCAGTTCAAAGTTGACACGACCGTGTCAGCTCGTCGTTTTGAAAGAGAAAACAGAGCAGAAGCTCTGTTTCTGCGAGTGATAAGCTTGAAGAAGCAAGGCAGCAACAAGGAAGCTCTTAGGTACACTTAGACACGAATTCAAGCCACAAAACTCATGTAAATCATGTAGCTTATTCATATTCACAAGAATTTATGCACAAGGTTGGCAAATGATCACCCAAACTTCAAATTTTTCCAAGCATGGCGCTTCAAGCTCCTACAATGGCAATTCTTGCACCAAATCTCAAACCTTGAATTTAAGCACGTAAAAATGATATAAAGCTTATAATAATCATCTATCATGCCTCAATTCTCACTTTAAATCATGAAACCCAATGATCAAGAAGCAAACCCCAAATAAGCTATTCATGCCCTTATTCAAAACACATAATTTCCCAACTTCTATCATGCTTCACTTAGATGAAAATATAGAGGAGAAGATGAAGATTACAAATCACTAATTACCTTGGAAAAAGATGGAAGATTGGTTGATCTTGAGCTCAAGGTTTGAATGATCAAAATGGAGGTCTCTTTCTTGGAGCTTCTCTTGCTTCTTGTGGAGATGATGATCGATATATGTGGAAGCATGAGGAAACAATTGCTGATATTTAGTGGAGAAATGGATAGGAGTCGGGTCGATCCAAGTCCGATTCGTTTAGGAAAATGGTTCAAATAAGTTATAATGTCGAGGCTATGGAAAGGTTCATCGTCAAAGGTTCAAATAATATCGAAAAGGTATAAGGCCAAGTTGAAAGAATAGATATCGTCAAAACAAGTTTAACACCGAAGACGGATCTCGATTTCGAGGTCCGGAGCTCAGATATCACGAAAACCGTTCAAGGTTGCCTATTATCCAAATAGGTCCCTAACTTTCAAAAAGCGTCAATTAAGCCCAAACTCAATTTTCAATTGAGTCCCAAAACTTTCAAATAAATTACAATCAATTCCTCGGCACGCACATATAACATGAAAGATTTCAATTAACACCAAATTCATGAAATTCACATTCTCACAATTTCGTTCATATATTCATAAGTCATATTGGAATTCATATGAAATTTAAACAAATAATTCAAATTATAAACGAATTTAAACCAATTAATCAAAATATAAAATCATATACTTAAATTAAATACGCACATACCACTTACCTGCACGTGCGAAATCGCGGGGCGTTACAGAAGATGATGAGAACGCTTCTTGGTGAATGATCCAACTCTTTCTCTTCTTCTTGCTCAATGATAAATGTGATGAAATGAGAGAAAGGGGTTTACTGTGTGTGTTAGAGATTTTATGTGTGTTGTGTGTGTGAGTCTTGTGTATATAAGTTATAATGTAAGTAATATATATATAGATATATGGTATATATGTATAAAGTTAAAAGTAAGATATTAATGAATATAATATGTATATAATCTCTTAGTGCTCTTATATATATATATAAAATATGATTGTGTGAGTGTGATGAAAGTATATATATATATATATATATATATATATATATATATATATACTTTCATCTATATATATATATATATATTTATGAATGAATGCATGAAATAATGAAGTATGACTCTTATGAAATTAGTTTAAGTATATATATAAATGCATTTTTTATGAATGAATGCATGAAATAAAGAAGTATGACTCTTATGAAATTAGTTTAAGTATATATATATATATATATATATATATATATATATATATATATATATATATATGAAAATATGATATGTTTATTAAATGCATGAAATAATGAAGTATATATATAAATGCATTTTTTATGAATGAATGCATGAAATAATGAAGTATGACTCTTATGAAATTAGTTTAAGTATATATATATATATATATATATATATATATATGAAAATATGATATGTTTATAAAATGTATGAATTATGTATATGTTATGAAATGAAAATAAAACTATCACATAGGAAAATAGGCAATTAATTACATAATTCACATAATTCAATCAAGCATGCTTAACAATTCTAACTCTCAAACTCACACGTGTGGCGCGTGTAACGCCCCAACTTTTTCATATTCTACTATGACGTATGTGTTTACCAATTTACGCGAATTAATTATTTATACGTGTTTTATATATTTTATTTTTATACATATTTAAATTTATATTTTAAATGTTAAAGTGTTAATTAATTATATCTTAAGTTTATTAATATTAAAATTCAATTTAATTTGTGAACTTTGATTTATATCTAAATTAGATTAATATTAAATGTATATTAAATTCGTGCACTTTAGTTTATAATTAAAAATGAATTAAAATTTTGTTATATTTTATGGAATATTATGAATTTGTTTATGTATTGCTCATGAGTGTTATAAATGCGTTTCGTTCTTATATGATTTGATATCGAAATTTCGTGAAAATTTAATATGTCGGAGATATACGTGTCATGAATATGAATATATGCTCGTTTCATGTTTTCGGGTTCATTTGCATTAGTTTCAAATTTATTTTGTTCTTGGAATCCAAATCGGGGGCTAATGAGCAATTAGCGCACCCTTGGTTCTGTTCGTGATATCTTGAGTTAGGAAACTCGGATTCGAGTTTCGTCGACTTCACTGAACTCGTAACGAAAATTCAAGTTTAATGAACTTAGCCTCATATTTTTACAAGATTATTTGGACCTCTGAAATTCAACCGAAAAGTGCTACGTTCGGCAAAACTGCCACATCTCACAAAAAGGGCCATAACTTTCTCAAACCTTGACCAAATTAACAATGGTTTGATTCCTTGGAACCCTAACTCAACCCTCTAACAGTCCTTAATCAGCCTAAACCGAACCAACCCTCACACTTAGAGAAATATCAGCCAAAACCCCTGCTCTCCAAAAAATCCCGTAACCCTTGTGCACCTTGGAGATTCAAGCTCAAATCTCTTCCATCTTCCATCCAATCCACAAGGTGAGTTTAGGGTTGTGATATACATTAAATATGTGTCATTTTAAGCTATGCATCCCCGATTTTGAGCATGCTTTCATGGGATTTTGGAGAAGATGAAGAAATAGTTAGGTTAATGTTATTTTGGTTGATCTCTTTCATTCCTTGATGGATTTGGTTGATTCAAAGCATGAATATGGTTGTTTTAATTCCCTCTTTGCATTTATGGTAATGTAACACCCCAAGCGGTAGGGCACCACATCCCCCGCACTATAGCCCAACACGTAAAACGAAATGGGAGCTCCGTCCACGCATCAAGCCATGGCGAACGGGTGACCAACAAAAATCCAATCTAAGCTAGCCGGTACCTGTAACGCCCGAGCGTGAGGCGCCACATCCCCCGCACCGAGACCCGACCCGCATAGAAAATGGAAAATTTCTACACGTGCCAAATCACGGCGAACGAGGACACAACACACACGCTAAGCTAGGCGGGAGCTAACCCTTAAACCAAATAATAACCAACATGAATTAAAATCGAGAAACAAATGCAATAGCGGAAGCAATAAACATAAATATTCACATTGAGCATCCAAGCTCCAAAAATAGATCAACCTATACAATAAGCAGTAGCAATGCCCTCACGGCTCAAAATAACATAATTCGCTCCATACAAATCCAAAATATAAAATATAAGTACGAATGAGTGTAAAGGAAATGCTAGACACAAATGCAAGACCTAGACGACTCGAATTCATGCCTAGCACCTCTAAACCTGTACGAAACAATTGAAAACAAACCGGGTTCAGTCTAAAAGAGACTGGTGGGTATAAAAGCGGGGCATAAGTATAAATATCGTGGAATTGAAACATATACATGCAAGCCCTAATCCCATAGAAGTTTGATAAAAAATTTCCCAAGCGGGCAAAGCAAATAAAACATCAATGGGATTACGACTATCATATTCATTCATAATTAACATAGGGTTTAAGGCCCGGCGAGTGGACGTGCATCATCTCCAACCTTCTCCTCGTGTAATCATATTCATAAATCCATAAGTTATCATACATAACATATGTGCACATACATAATGATCATAATCATTTATATACACCTTCTTCCTCCGGTGGTGGACGAGTTTGCAAGACTCGACCACCTCATACATAATGGCTAGTGAGGTACATGAATCCTCAAAAGCCCGACTAGCGTTTTCTCGTCAAAACTCCTGACGAGATCCGTTTCGACGTAAAATGGTTGGAACTAGTGCACGGGTTCACCGTCGGCCCTTGCCTCCCCGGCTTGCCACGATACACTAAGCTCCGGGGCCCGTGATCATAACATACATGCAATCTCGCCAAAACATAAGGTAGGTTTTCATAAAGAAGGGCTTAACAATCGAAAATCATAAGACTCTTTAAAAGACTCGATAAATATAAATATAACTTTTAGCTTAAAAAGGTCACATAAGGGTTATATTGGGTCAAGATAACTATTAGTAGAGAAACCCACCTCGAACCGACAAAAAGAAGACACGAAAGCCTCAAAGACCGGCCTCGTCTCCAACGGGATCAAATTCTGTGCAAGAAAGGTGAAGTGAGACTCAAAATGACCAAATAAGACGCTCGGCAATGTAATGATCATGCTATGAATACAGAAAAGATGTTATAATTTAATGAACACGTTCATGTGCACTATTAATGTCTTAAAGACATATAAACAATCAATTCATTCATAATTAACATAAGGGAATAAAGAAAATATAAAACAAATCAATTAACAACATATAAATTAATGCATGGCAAATAGAGAACAAATAGCTCATCCTTTACGTAAGTGCAGGAAAATCTCATATTAACATTCAAGTCATTCAAATACAATCATAGCACATGTTAAATCACATGTAAAATTAGAAATAAACAATTACATTCATTCAATTCAAAATCGAAAATTAAATAAAACATGAAATAGGTAACAATTAAATTCTATAATTCAATTAAATCAAATATTATTTAATATATAACCAATATATATATATATATATATATATATATATATATATATATACACATGCACACGTACACAACATGCATGAAAGCAGAAGGTGACACGCCCGTGTCAACATTACACAACAACCCGTGACACCCCCGTGTCTCGGTACAGCGGGACCAGACAATCGTGCACCCCCGTGTCACGCTGAAGAGGAAAAAGTTGACACGCCCGTGTCACGCACGCAGCAGAAAACAGAGCACAACCAAGGCACAACCTACTCAACACATTCAACCAACAAAAGACAACTAAGATATAATGAGACCACTTAGAAACAACTCCCAATCATGCTCCCAAAACCTTGAAACGTGAGATGTAGTATGTGGTGATCAATTCATGCCAAAACTTCAATAACTCATTAATGGTGGCTCATAAATACCTCAACTAACAGCTAATACATCACCATAAATGTAAAGAGGAGATCAAGACAATCATATTCATGCTTGGAATCATCAAATTCAACAAGAATTGAAAGAGATCAACCAAAATGCTCAAAACCTAAATATATACCCAAGGCAGCCATATACCCATGAAACCATGATCAAAATTAGGGATGAATGAATGAAAATGACTCATATTGAATGTACATAACATATCCAAGCTTACCTTGTGGATTAATGGAGGTTTGGAAGGAGATTTGAGCTTGAATCTCTAGGGTTGGCTTGAGCTACGGGAAAACTGGAGAGCAGATAATGTTTGGGCAATTTACTCCAAGTGGGAAGGGTTATCTCGGTTTGGGGGGGTTAATGGCTGAATAAAGGGTTGAGTTAGGGTTCCAAAGACTTAAACCATGGTTAATTTGTTCAACAATAAATAAGTTATGATTTATTTGGTAAAAGGTGGCAGATTTGGTTCCCGTTGCATGTTTCAGTTGAATTTCGGAGGTTCAAATAAATTTGGAAAAATATAAGGCTAAGTTCATCAAACTTGAATTTTCGATGCGAGTTCAACGAAGGTGATGAAACTCGAACCCGAGTTTCCTAGCTCAAGTTATCACGTAAGGAACCAATGGTGCGCTAATTACTCGTTAACGCCTGTTTTGGATTCCCCAATGAAATAAATTCCAAAACTCAATCAAATAAATCCGAAATCATGAAGCGAACATATATTCATATTCATAACACATATAAGTCCAACATATTAAATTTCTACCAAATTCCGAATTCATTTCACGTAGAAACGACAAGCAAATAATTCGTTCAAGCGCAAATAGTTCAAAGAAAATTCATATACATTCAAATTCAAATATTTCAAATAATTAAATATTTCTCTAATTAATATAATATAAGATAAAGAAATGAAATAACGTAATTAAAATAAATTAAACGCGCACGTAATTATCACATAATTCATACCTGAATGATTTGGGAAAATCGGGGCGTCACAACCTCTCCCCCCTTAAAAAGAATCCGTCCTCGGATTCACTGATTGCTCGGAAACAGCTCAGGATGAAACCTCTTCATCTTATCCTCTGTTTCCCACGTGGCCTCTTCCGTCTTATCACTTCTCCATAATACCTTAATCAGTGGGATTCGCCGATTTCTTAATTCATGAAATTTTTGATCCAAAATCTTAACCGGTTTCTGAACGAAGGTGAGATTAGGCTCAATTTCTACCTCTTCCTCGGGTAGGATCTCGGCTTCATCCGGATAATATTTGCGAAGTTGTGAGACATGAAATACATTGTGGATTCCGGTCAAACTCGGAGGTAGATTCAACCGATAAGCCGTGTCTCCAATTTTCTCAAGAATCTCATACGGACCTAGATAACGGGGATTCAATTTACCTCCTTTTCCAATCCTCGTAAACCCCTTTCGTGGTGAAGCTTTCAGAAATACTCTATCACCAATTTCAAACTTAAGATCCTTTCTTCGCCGATCTGCATAACTCTTCTGTCTATCTTGAGCTGCTTTCATTCTTTGCTGAATTATCTGAACCTTATCGATCGCTGCTTGTACGGCCTTAGAAGGCTTCTCTTTCTTTTCCCCTCGTTTCACTCCCTCTTGTTTTGTCCAATTCCATTCCTCAAGGTCGAAAAATAAGGGAGATCTACACTTTCGTCCATAGAGAGCTTCATAAGGCGCCATTCCTATGGAAGCTTGGAAACTGTTATTATAGGCAAACTCAATTAAAGGCAGCTGCTCGTTCCATGAACTCGAAAAGTCCAATGCATATGCTCTCAACATATCCTCCAAATATTTGATTAATCTTTCTGACTGGCCATCTGTCTGAGGATGGAAAGCTGTGCTGAATTGAAGCCTTGTTCCCAAATTCCTTTGCAATTCTTGCCAAAACCTAGAAGTGAACCTCGGATCTCGATCTGATACAATACTGACCGGTACACCATGAAGTCGAACAATTTCATCAACATACTTCTTAGCCAACTTTGTCACCTTATTCGACATCCGAGTAGCCAAGAAATGTGCCGATTTCGTTAATCTATCCACGATCACCCAAATTCCATCAAAACCACCCTTCACTCTAGGAAGACCCGAAACAAAATCCATCACCACTTGTTGCCACTTCCATTCTGGGATAGGTAACGGTTGAAGTAGCCCCGATGGCTTCTGATGCTCAGCTTTCACGGTTTGGCAAGTCAGACAATGTCTCACAAAATTTATTACATCCCTTTTAAGTCCATTCCACCAATAGAACTGCTTCAAATCCTTATACATTTTATTACCTCCGGGATGTATCGAATACCCTGATCTGTGAGCTTCTTCCAAGATAATCCTCTTCAATTCATCCGGAACCACAATCCTGTTCTTAAACCTTAAGAGTCCCGTGTCATCGAACCCAAATGGACATTCGGGATCATCTCTAGCTTTCTCAGCTAGTTTCTGAACCTCGGGATCCTTTCTCTGAGTCTCAAATTACCTCTGCTGAAGATCTGGTTATACTGTAATATTCCGAATACTTGCTCTTAGCTTGAAAGACTCAGATTCATCTCCAACTTCCACTTTCACATTAGACACACTAGCCTTCCTGCTAAGTGCATCCGCGACCACATTAGCTTTCCCGGAATGGTATCGGATCGTGCACTCATAATCCGCTAAAGTCTCCATCCAACGCCTTTGTCTCTTATTTAGCTCCTTCTGAGAAAATAAGTATTTGAAGACTTTTGTGGTCAGAAAAGATCTCGAAAGGAATTCCATATAAGTAGTGTCTCCACTTCCCTAAAGCAAAGATCACTGCAGCTAGCTCGAGATCGTGAGTGGGATAATTTTGTTCATGATCCTTTAACTTCCTCGAGGCATAGGCTATCACCCTACCATTTTGCATCAAAACACATCCCAATCCTTCTTTCGAGGCGTCCGTATAAACCATGTATCCTTCAGTACCTTCAGGGAGAGCTAATACCGGTGCAGTGGTTAACTTCTCCTTCAAGAGTTGAAAACTTGCCTCACATGCCTCGTCCCACTCAAACTTGACTTCCTTCTTTGTTAACCGCGTTAAAGGAGCGGCAATCTTAGAGAAATCCTTGACAAATCTTCGGTAATACCCAGCCAAACCCAAGAAACTTCTGACCTCGGAAGCATTCTTCGGACTCTGCCACAGAATAACCGTCTCTATCTTTGAAGGATCAACTTCCAAACCCTTACTCGAGACAATATGACCTAGAAAAGCAACCCGGTCGATCCAGAACTCACACTTACTAAACTTCGCATACAACCGGTGCTCTCTCAATGTCTCCAAAACTAATCTGAGGTGCCTAGCATGATCTTCCGGATTCCTCGAATAGACCAGAATATCATCGATAAAGATTACCACGAATTTATCCAAATAAGACCGAAAAGTCCGATGCATCATATCCATGAATGCTACGGGAGCATTAGTTAAACCGAAAGGCATCACAGTGAATTCATAATGTCCATACCGGGTATTAAATCCTGTCTTAGGTATATCTTGTTCCTGGATTTTCAACTGATAGTAACCTTGCCTTAAATCAAATTTCGAATAAACACCCGAGCCTTGTAACATATCAAACAATTCTTCAATGTGAGGTAACGGATACTTGTTCTTGATAGTCACCCGATTAAGCTCCTGGTAATCTATACACATTCTTAACGATCCATCTTTCTTCTTAACAAAGAGAACCGGAGCACCCCAAGGAGATGAACTCGGCCGAATATATCCAATCTTAAGTAATTCCTCTAGTTGAGTTTTCAATTCCTTCAACTCCGCCAGAGCCATACGGTAAGGAGTCTTAGAGTACGGTTCGGATCCCGGATATAAATCTATGACAAATTCAATCTCACGATCCGGTGGCAAAGAACCCAAATTCTCCGGAAACACATCGGGAAAATCCTTAACCACTACGGTCTACTCAAATTTAATTTGATCCTTCGGCTTATTAAAAAGATATGCAACGAATCACATAGCCCCTTCTCTCATTAGCTTACGAGCTTCCATAAAAGATAAGAGTGGCACATCCTTCAATCCCATTTCTCCAATCAATTCCCCCCCCCCCCCCAACTTAATCTTCTTCCTAAAGCAATCAACCTCGGCCCGGTGCTTGTATAACCAATCCATACCGAAGATTACCCCATATCTCTTCATAGACATCACAATGAAATCCGCCGGATAATCTTTCCCTTCTATCAAAACCGAACAACCTCGAACCACTTGATCCGTCTGCAAATTTCCTCCAAGAGGAGAACTCACAAAATAACAAGAATTGGCACATATAACAGGTAGGCACAGAGAAGCACGTAGATCACGAGATATGAAAGAATGAGTAGCACCCGGATCAAATAATGCATGGATGCTCGTGTTATGAATGCAAACGGTACCTTCCACCACGGCGTTGGGATCAACTTCTACATTTTGTTCCTCACCCTCGAGGGCATAAGCACGAGCTCGAATCATAGGCTTTGGAGCTCATTTTTGAAATCCAGGGTTCTTGTCAGGACACGTATTCGCCATGTGATCCGCTTTTCCACAGATGATACATAAGCCCAATCTTTTCCAACAATTGTAGAAGTTGTGGGTTGGACCTCCGCAATGCGTACATGGCGTCTTAGACAATCGATCCTCACTCAAAGTCTGCTGAGTTTTAGAAGCTATCACTCGAGACGGAGCATTCTGAGAAACTTGCCCTCCAAACTTAGGTTTCTTGAAGAGACCTTGTGTAGGTGGAGCGGCTTGTACCATAGGCCTCTTACCATACCCCGATCCTCGTCCCATAGGAGCCTTGAAAATTGGATCTTTCTTCTTGAATTCCTCTTCTTGTTCCAAAGCTCTCTGTACAGTATCAGCAAAGGACAAGTAATTATGTCCAGCTTGGCCATGCCTCAGATCCTGTCTAAGTCCGGCAATAAACTTCTTCGCCTTTCTCTTTTCATCCCTCGTGATATGAGGTGCATACTTTCCAGGTCGGTTAAAAATGGCAATGTATTGAGCCACTGAACGGCTACCCTGCTTCAAGTTCATGAATTCTTGCTCCTTTCTCTCTCTCACCACCTCGGGCATAAAACACTCTCGAAACTCTCTTTTGAAGACTTCCCATGTAATCTCCTCTTCATCAACCTCTAAATTCTCCCTCGACCTCTCCCACCAATCATAAGCTTCGCCATCCAATTGAAATACGGCGAACTGAACCTTCTCTTGGGTGGTAAATTGTCGAACTCCAAATATCCTCTATATTCTCGTCAGCCACCCCTCCGATATCTCATCATCAATTGAGCCAGAAAACCGTGGAGGGTTGTAACTTAGAAATATCCCATGAGGATCTCTATGATTGTTGTTATTCAACGGAGCCGGTTGTTTAACGGGTTATGGTGGGGGAGCTTGAGCCCGTCGATGTTCCACATAATTAAAAACCGCTTCCATAAAGTTTCCCATGTCCATCGGAGGCGGTTGCTGTTGTCCTTGTGGTGTAGGGGAACGATCACGGTGTCTATGTTGCCCCGGTGATCTCTCACGATGTCTACGTGGAGGCATCCTATTCAGAAAACACTGAAATGCATGATATCTTTAGTTAATGCATGAAAATGCAATTAGTTCAGTCAAGATCGAAGTATAGAGCACATAAGCACGTATAGAATACATAAGAGATGCATATGCAATCACATTGTCAATTAGTCATAAAGCCGAACGACCTAGACTGACTCACACGACACTAGAGCCCGGGTTTTGCAACCCTTGGCTCTGATACCACTTAAAGGATGTAACGCCCGAGCGTGAGGCACCACATCCCCCGCACCGAGACCCGACCCGCATAGAAAATGGAAAATTCCTACACGTGCCAAATCATGGCGAACGAGGACACAACACACACGCTAAGCTAGGTGGGAGCTAACCATTAAACCAAACAATAACCAACATGAATTAAAATCGAGAAACAAATGCAATAGCGGAAGCAATAAACATAAATATTCACATTGAGCATCCAAGCTCCAAAAATAGGTCAACCTATACAATAAGTAGTAGCAATGCCCTCACGGCTCAAAATAACATAATTCGCTCCATACAAATCCAAAATACAAAATATAAGTACGAATGAGTGTAAAGGAAATGCTAGACACAAATGCAAGACCTAGACGACTCGAATTCCCGCCTAGCACCTCCAAACCTGCACGAAACAACTGAAAACAAATCGGGTTCAGTCTAAAAGAGACCGGTGGGTATAAAAGCAGGGCATAAGTATAAATATCGCGGAATTGAAACATATACATACAAGCCCTAATCCCATAGAAGTTTGATAAGAAATTTCCCAAGCGGGCAAAGCAACTAAAACATCAATGGGATTACGACTATCATATTCATTCATAATTAACATAGGGTTTAAGGCCCGGCGAGTGGGCGTGCATCATCTCCAACCTTCTCCTCGTGTAATCATATTCATAAATTCATAAGTTATCATACATAACATATGTGCACATACATAATGATCATAATCATTCATATACACCTTCTTCCTCCGGTGGTGGACGAGTTTGCAAGATTCGACCACCTCATACATAATGGCGAGTGAGGTACATGAATCATCAAAAGCCCGACTAGCGTTTTCTCGTCAAAACTCCTGAGGAGATCCGTTTCGACGTAAAATGGTTGGAACTAGTGCATGGGTTCACCGTCGGCCCTTGCCTCCCCGGCTTACCACAATACACTAAGCTCCGGGGCCCGTGATCATAACATACATGCAATCTCGCCAAAACATAAGGTAGGTTTTCATAAAGAAGGGCTTAACAATCGAAAATCATAAGACTCTCTAAAAGACTCGATCAATATAAATATAACTTTTGGCTTAAAAAGGTCACATAAGGGTTATATTGGGTCAAGATAACTATTAGTAGAGAAACCCACCTCGAACCGACAAAAAGAAGACACGAAAGCCTCAAGGACCGGCCTCGTCTCCAACGGGATCAAAATCTGTGCAAGAAAGGTGAAGTGAGACTCAAAATGACCAAATAAGACGCTCGGTAATGTAATGATCATGCTATGAATACAGAAAAGATGTTATAATGTAATGAACACGTTCATGTGCACTATTAATGTCTTAAAGACATATAAACAATCAATTCATTCATAATTAACATAAGAGAATAAAAAAAATATAAAACAAATCAATTAAACAACATATAAATTCATGCATGGCAAATAGAGAACAAATAGCTCATCCTTCACGTAAGTGCAGGAAAATCTCATATTAACATTCAAGTCATTCAAATACAATCATAACACATGTTAAATCACATGTAAAATTAGAAATAAACAATTACATTCATTCAATTCAAAATCGGAAATTAAATAAAACATGAAATAGGTAACAATTAAATTCTATAATTCAATTAAATCAAATATTATTTAATATATAACCAATATATATATATATATATATATATATATATGTACACATACACACGTACACAACATGCATGAAAGCAGAAGGTGACACGCCCGTGTCACCATTACACAGCAACCCGTGACACCCCCGTGTCTCGGTACAGCGGGACCAGACAATCGTGCACCCCCGTGTCACGCTGAAGAGAAAAAAGTTGACACGCCCGTGTCACGCACGCAGTAGAGAAAAACGCAACAGAAAACAGAGCACAACCAAGGTACAACCTACTCAACACATTAAACCAACAAAAGACAACTAAGATGTAATGAAACCACTTAGAAACAACTCCCAATCATGCTCCCAAAACCTTGAAACGTGAGATGTAGTGTGTGGTGATCAATTCATGCCAAAACTTCAATAACTCATTAATGGTGGCTCATAAATACCTCAACTAACAGCTAATACATCACCATAAATGTAAAGAAGAGATCAAGAAAATCATATTCATGCTTGGAATCAATCAAATTCAACAAGAATTGAAAGAGATCAACCAAAATGCTCAAAACCTAAATATATACCCAAGGCAGCCATATACCCATGAAACCATGATCAAAATTAGGGATGAATGAATGAAAATGACTCATATTGAATGTACCTAACATATCCAAGCTTACCTTGTGGATTAATGGAGGTTTGGAAGGAGATTTGAGCTTGAATCTCTAGGGTTGGCTTGAGCTACGGGAAAACTGGAGAGCAGATAATGTTTGGGCAATTTACTCTAAGTGGGAAGGGTTATCTCGGTTTGGGGGATTAATGGCTGAATAAAGGGTTGAGTTAGGGTTCCAAAGACTTAAACCATGGTTAATTTGGTCAACAAATGAATAAGTTATGATTTATTTGGTAAAAGGTGCCAGATTTGGTTCCCGTTGCATGTTTCGGTTGAATTTCGGAGGTTCAAATAAATTTGGAAAAATATAAGGATAAGTTCATCAAACTCAAATTTTCGATGCGAGTTCAACGAAGGTGACGAAACTCGAATCCGAGTTTCCTAGCTCAAGTTATCACGTAAGGAACCAATGGTGCGCTAATTGCTCGTTAACGCCCGTTTTGGATTCCACAATGAAATAAATTCCAAAACTCAATCAAATAAATCCGAAATCATGAAACGAATATATATTCATATTCATAACACATATAAGTCCAACATATTAAATTTCTACCAATTTCCGAATTCATTTCACGTAGAAACGGCAAGCAAATAATTCGTTCAAGCGCAAATAGTTCAAAGAAAATTCATATACATTCAAATTCAAATATTTCAAATAATTAAATATTTCTCTAATTAATATAATATAAGATAAAGAAATGAAATAACGTGATTAAAATAAATTAAACGCGCACGTAATTATCACATAATTCATACCTGAACGATTTGGGAAAATCGGGGCGTCACAGTACCTAAACCCTGTACAAGTGAAAATATACAAAAACTCGAAAGCGAAAGCGGTACAAAATACGAATTATCAAAAACTCCAAACAAGAAACATATTCAATACATTCCAAAAAATAAATCAACATCAACTAAACGGGTTCAACTAGTCAAGGAAACCTGTCCTAACCTGTCCCGAATATCATATCATAACGAATGAATTAAACTTACACAAATTATAACGTGTAACGAATTCAAATGTATGCAAGACATATACAAATGCGAAAACCAGACTCAACTCGGACAAAACGAAAGACTCGACTCAACCGCCTAGCACCAACGAACTCCAAAAGCAACCTGTAACTCAAACAAAGAAAAGGGGAAAAAGGAAACAACGAAGAGGGGTCAGTCCTAACGACTGGTGAGGGGGCTAACACACGCACCCGTACATATACATAAGAGCAAAGCATATTCAAAGCTGAAGGGGTTCATGAACCGGGCGTGGTTTTTGCATTCTAAAACGTTTTAACCCGTGGTAATCTATACTATATAAAAAGGGAAGCGGTGTTTTCTCTCACAAACGACGGTTATTTACACAGCGGACACCAATTTTTTTGGGTGTACCTATTTAGCCCTAATATTTCAAAGGAAAATATACACGATTTAAGGGGTTTTTGGGAAACTTACTATTTCAATTGTACACGTAACACGTTCAAGAACTGCCTCTAACTTGCCTCTTAACTTCCTCCGTTCTCAAATTCAAATTCACAGAAAAACAAAAACCATCGGGGACAGAAAGAAACCTGATAAATCTTATTTCGGCGCTTCAAAGTTCAACCTACACTGCTTCACAATCACAGGTTTCCCAATCGGCTTTTATTTCTTTTTGGTTTCTCATTGTCTTTTATATGTTAATTTTGTGTTGGATATTTGCTCGAGATAAATCCTATGGTATTTTTTCAATTCAATCTCTTTTTGTTTAAGCAGGTCATTGGGATATAGGACGACATCATCCGGCAAAGCTTCAAAAAAATCCCATCCTTGGTCAGTCGACACCAAAACTTTTAAAACTTTTCTCGCTTCGCGTTCGGTCAACCTTCAGTTTCTTTCTCTTCACCACTCCGGCACCGGCACCGGCACCGGCAGGGCTTTTCCTCGGATTAAATATTTGGACTTTTTTCCGGCATCCCCTCCAGTCTCGGATTAAACTTCAGTTTCTTTCTGTTTACGGCTCTGCTCCATCTCTTCCTGTGGTAAATAAAATATTATATTTTTTTATTGCAATGCTAGAATTTTTTGTATATGTTGAAGCTTCAATTCTCAGGTTAAATCTTGACACATTGAATTTCACTTCCGCGTCATTAGGGAATAATCTAGGGAGCATACAAGATACTCCGTATCAAACTAATTTTATATGGAGTATTAATGCATAAAATTCACATATAGTTTAGGTAAGGTATTAATGTATGAAAAATTATAAATTTACTTAGTCCATATAATATTATATCGTTTTCTATTTCTTTTAAGTGAAATCTCCACAATTTCACTTGCCCACGATCTCTGAAACTCTCTTTTTCTCATTATTCCATGATCTCAAACTTCTTCTTTTTTCTTTATTTTTTAATTTTTATTCAAATCAGAATGGTTGTAATTCTTTTTTCTCATTAACCATTGTAATTCTCTTTTCTCATTAACCTCTCCAAACACTCAAATTCTCTTTTCTCATTAACCGCTCCAACACTCAAATCATATATGCTCCAATCCAATATCACACTCTCAACGTTCTCTTGCGAATTTCTAAAATATCAAGTAAGTACTTCTTTGTTTTATTTTACTGTAATACATACACGTAATATTTAGAAATATACTGATTTATTTTATTTTGTAGGTAACTTGAAAGGAAAAGAAACCCAAAAGGGAATCAAATTTAAAACAATCAAAAAAAAAAAGAAAAAACTCAAAAGGGAAAATCTTTATATGGTAAACATATTGATATATTTCTATTTTTATAGGATTTATTTTATTTTACTAGAAAATTGAAAGGAAAAGAAACTCAAAAGAGAAAATTTTTATAAGGTAAAAATATTGATATATATATATATATATATATTATTGGAATTTTTAGAAAACATCAGTTTTCGATTGTGAATATCACTTCTTTATTTATTTATTTATTTTATTTTGCAGAAAAATTTACGCCCAAAAGAGGAAATCTTTTATCTTTTTCTTGTTTTTTCAAAGATAAACCTTTAAAATTCAACGTAAGTAAAGGTTAAAGAGAGAATATTTATTAAAATTATTGCTATGTTCTAAAATTAACTAGATGACACTCTCAAAATTTTGTTGTGAAATGCACTCGAAAACCTCTAAAATTTAAAGTAATTACACTTCTTTATTTTGTGTTACATCTACAATTTATTTTATTTTGCAGAAAAATTGAAAGGAAAAATAAAAAATAAAAGAGAGAGAATCTTTATCCTTCAAAGGTAATTTTTAGAAAACAGCTGTTGTGTTCATACTTCATACTATCAATATCACTTTTGATTTTTTCTTTGATTTATTTTATTTTATAAAAATTTAATACCCAAAAGAGAAATTTTTTATTAAAGATAAACCTCTAAAATTTAAAGTAAGTACTTTTTTTTATTATGTTATTGCAAGTAATATTTAGAAACATGTTTTGACCACAAAAAAATATATATATATTTAGAAACATGTGATTTATTTTGTTTTACAGGAAAATTTAAAGGGAAAGAAACTCAAAAGAGGTAATATTTATCGTCTAAAATATATATATTTTTTTATCCAAAGATAAATCATCATTGTTTTGAATATTTAGAAAATACCATTGTTCAAGTTGCTCATGTTGTGAATATTATTATTTTATTTTATTTTATTGGAAAATTTACAAAAAAAGAACCTAAAAGAGAACATCATTATTAAAGCTAAAAATATTCATACGTTTTTCTTTTTAGTAAAAAACAACTCACTGTAGTTTGGCAGTTGTTCATGTTGTGGATATCACTTCTTAATTTTTCTTAATTTTGATTTGTTGATTTATTAAAAACAACTAACGACATTATAATTTTTTCTCTTTACACTTTGGTTGTTCATGTTGTGGATTTTACTTTTTATTTTTTCTTGATTTTTATTTGTTGATTTATTAAAAATAACTATCTGTATTATAATTTTTTCTTTTGCACGCAGGGACGGCGTGCCCCGGCGGCTAGTAGATATATAAAGAAAGAGGTTTAAGGCTGAACGCCAAAATCAACCAAGTTTTTAAAGTTAGAAAGCCACTCCCGTTTCATAACCATATAGGATACATAAAAACTCGGCGAGAACGAGTTCTCACACACTCACTTCATAACAAAAGCAAAACTCATAAAACAATCCCACCTTTACACCATTGGGGAAGAGAGGTGCCCCTCTCAACCCCCACAGACAGAAACTTGTGAACTGGAGGATCCCGCCCGGTTCCTTCGACGGCCAACCTTAAAGCGCTCCGTCGGCATAGGAGAACTAAGTCTCCCGTAAATAGAGTCATGTTGATGAGAGAGCCCGGTGACCCCATGACCGACCTGAGATCACATACCACTTCTTCGGGGCCCACACACAGATCACAAAGCTTACTTATCACACTTACCAACGAAGCTTACCCACAAATCTTGTCACGCTTACACATACACACACATACCAAAGCTTGTCAAAGCAAACGAAAATAGAGCTTATATACTTATAAAAGCATTTTCAATAGACGGGACAAATCCCAGAAAATACGTATCAAGCACATATTTAAATACATATATATATACATAGGTGCATGCAGGGCTCAAAACCCAGATAAGGTTGTAGGTCGATATAACTAAAAACAAAGAAAACCTCACCTGACACTAAACGAAGCCAGAGACAACACACTTGATTCACCCCGGAATCAACTTGACAAACAAAACACCACCCCGGGTGCACCTGAACAAACTGAAGGCAAAAGACAAGACTTAGACTCAAGAATGAACCATATAGACACACGGCGTATGATCAAGCATGTAGGAGATGCAAACACGTAAGTACAACAAATATTCGAATCAATTACATGTAATCCAAGACATTACATAGCTTAACATATTCATTTATAATCATATAACACGTTCAAGTGCACAATTAATGCATATTATAAGGTGGAGATACATATCAAGGTGCATAGGTGTTTTGTGCAAATAATTCATATTAGTCAAGCAACATAAAACATATATAACAACACATTCATACACATAAGAAAGTGAAAACAAGTTGGGAATGGGTTCGGAGGTGGCAAGGTGCAAGAAAAGAGGAAGAAAAGTACAAGAGATTGTTCCGAGCAAAAACGGGCAAAAGCTGGAAATTTTCCAAAACGGACAAGCTGTAGAAAAACGATCATAACTTGAGTTTGAGAAATGAGAATTGAGTTTTGTTCTTGTAAATGAACCTAGACACACATATATTTAAAATGGTAGGTGGCTCAAAACGTGGTTCAAATCGAGGCGAAAATGGCGCACGTTTGAAGTTGGACGAAAGCAGAATTTTAGCGAGATGGCAACACAAATTTCAAACGGTTATATCTCATATTCTAGAATAAATTTTGAGTTGATTCCGATTGGAGGATGTTCTAGACTTCAAGAGGTTTCCGTGGGTTCAAAAATCAGGCCAATCTGAGTTCAAACGAGGTCAGCACGGCCGTGTCAAAATTAGCCTGGAAGCTGACACGGCCGTATCCGAATAAAAAAATTCAAAGTCGAGGGCTTGACACTGCCGTGTCGAAAATGAACTAGGGGCTGACACGGCCGTGTTGGGTTGTCTTCTCCGAAAAAACATAGCAGCAAAGCAAGAGCTCGACGGGGGTGGTTCCCAAACCACCCCAAACCACATTCCGATCAATTAATACACCAAAATGCATCAAAATACACATATATAACATATTAGCATCAAATTAAATCGCAAATAAGCACGTTGGGAGAAAGTTATCGTGTTTAGGTACTATTCATCAAATCACCATATCAAAGAAATCAAGCAAGAACAAAGAAATTCAATCGGTAGAAATGAAGTACGTAACGAGGGGATCACATTGCTTACCTTGGCTCGTTGATTGGGCGAAAGTTGGAGTCGAAACTTGAGCTCAAAGCTTAATGGCCAAAGGGGTTGTTTCCATCTCTTCTCTCCCTCTTCTTGCTTGGACCGAACCAAAAATGAGGAAAGAAAGGGGATCCGGTTCCTCTTAAGGCTAAGAAATGGGTCGGGTTAACAAAACAGGTCGGGTCAAAAGATCCGATCCATTCGGATCGGATTTTAAAATGATAGGGCGATCAAACGGCTTTAGAGAATAAAAGGTTAATTCATTGAATCCGAATCATCGAAACAAACTCAATGAAGGGGTAGGAATTCGAATTCGAATCCCCGAGCTCAAAATTGCCACGGAGGACAAAACACCCTAATTATAATTAGGTCCCTAATCTTTCAGATATTGGACATTCGAGCCCAAACAATTAATTTAATCTAAGGCGCATGTAATTTAAATAAATTACACGTTGACATTTAAGGCATACGAATCACATAAATACGGAATTAAACTCTCTCGTAATACGTACCTAGAATTGCCGAAGTAGCGGGATGTTACAGGTAATGTATTTTATGGTAGTTGAGAATTCATTGAGAATCCATTAATGAACTTTGGGGAAATTGGTTGAAACTTGAAGTCAATTGCCTTCTTCACGTATGAACTGCTGCTGCTGTGTTTTGGGACTAAAATTGTTGTCATTTGTTGCTCCTTTTTGCCTTGTTTGTTGTACATACATACCTGATCATGTTGCTTAAGGAATGGAATGGTTGTTGCCCTATTTTCCTTCCGTTTATCCCCTGTTTTTGGCCTGAACTGCTGCTGTCAACCGCTGCTCTTTTCCTTGCTTCATTGCTGTTAGTTTCCAGTTTTTTTTTCATGGGATTTCATGGCCCGTTTGCTGCTAATTTATGGCCTGAGGTACCTACTACCTGCTGCTGTGTATTTTTGCATTTAAATAGGGGATTGTAGTGAGTTTTGCTACATGTACGTCTGTAATTCATCTCCCCTGCCGGGGAGATTTTTGGAAGGAAAAGGCCCGGCCGGGTAGCCTCTTTGCAGTAGCTTGCTACTTCTTTCTTTCATTTTTCCTTCATGTTGTTGTATATGGATATATATATAACTGCTGTATGTTGCTTCTAGGCCATTAAATCTGCTGCTTTAACCTTAATTGTTTTGTATGTTTTTTTTGTGAAGATTTTTTTGACATAAGCAAGATGTTATGGCTGATGTATATATAATTTATAAGTAAAGCATGCAGGGTGTGTGTGTACGTGTATATATGTATATCTATAAATATATATGGGTACATTATATTGTTAATGCATGAATTATGCATGGATATCTACGTATATATGTATATATTTAAGTCTACATGCATGTTTGTTATATGTTAAAATTTGCATGCATGTTTTATTATTTGTTAATAATTGCATGCATGAAATTTAATACTTTGTGCATGTTAATGTATGCATGGTATGATACGTATATATATATGTTCATTATATATTAAAATATTATTTGATTTAATTTAATTATAGAATTAAAAAGTTATCTATTTCATGTTCCTTTCTAAATTCCAATTTTAAATTGAATGTAATTATTTTTCTATTCTATAATTGTAAACGTGATATAATACGTGATATGATCGTTATGTGAAATTCTTGAATTGATTTGTTATGAAATGTGTAAGGATTGAACTTAATGAATATGAACGCTTCCTTGAACAAATGAATGACTTGTCTCTATATGATTTAAATACATTAATCGTGCATGTAACGCCCCAACTTTTTCATATTTTAGAATGACGTATGTGTTTACTAATTTACTCGAACTAATTGGCTATAAGTGTTTTCTATATTTAAATTTCGTTATTTAATTGTTAATTATGTGATTAATTGAGATATATGAAATATTTGAATTGGAATTGATACGAATACTTGAACCACTCGCGAATGAATAATTTGTGTGCTCCCTAATTACGCGTTTAAATTATTTAATTACCTAATTAATCGTTTATGATAATTACAATTTGTATTTTTAATTAATCTTTTAATAATATGTATTTTGTTATATTTTTAATAAATATTTAAAATGGATTCTTAGATTTCATATGAATTTTGAAATTATATGAATTCTTGAACGATATGCATTTACGTGACAAGTTGCAATTCGAAATTTTGTGAAAATTTAATATGTTGGACTTATATGTGTTACGAATATGAATATATGTTCGTTTCATGTTTCGGATTCATTTGCATGAGTTATGAATTTATTTTGATTTTTGGAATCCAAAACGGGGGCTAATGAGCAATTAGCGCACCATTGGTTCCTTATTTGATATCTTGAGCTCGGGAACTCGGAATCGAGTTTCGTCACCTCCTTTGGACTCGTATCGACGATTCAGATCCGATGGAACAAACCTCATATTTTTCTAAGACCATTTGGATTCCCAAATTTCAACCGAAACGAGCACCTCGTACCTAAAACGATAACCATTTACTTTTCTTAAAGCTACGGACCTACCCTAACGCACCTAAGACCTAAACCTTGACTAATATACGCCTAGACCCACTCATTTCTCTCCCACATCATCCATAACCGACGCACTCTCACCCCACAACCTAAAAGTTCATCCAAAAGAAGAAGAAGAAGAGAAAAGGAGAAAGAAGAGGACCACTATTCAAAACCTTGGAGATTTGAGCTCGTCTCCCTACCATTTCTCACCATCTCTTGAAGGTAAGCTTATATTTGTATAGGATATCTCCTTATGGTTCTTTTAATTCTTATATTATATGATTTCACCAAGTTTTCATTGGGTTATGATAAAGATGATGAATAGTGAAGGGTTCTTGTATTTTGATGAATTAACTTGGTTCTCTTTGGTTTTCTTTGATACTCATGAGTGTTAGGTGATCACAAGACATGTATTTATGATTGTATGGACTTATTTTATATGGTAGTTGAAGGATTGGTTAGATAACATTAATGAAACTTTGAAGAAATATCTTGACATGATCACATATGCACTCTCCTCACGTTTGATCACTTTGGGAGCATGTTTAAGTGTTGTTTTAGAGTTGTTTTGCTACATATTTGTTTCCATTTCATAGCTGGGCATGTTGGTTAAGGATTGGCCTAGAATCTGCTCTGTTTGTGTATGTGTTTTTTTTGTTTTTTGGCTACCGACCCAAATCCACGAGGGTGGATTTGAGTCAGTAGAGTTGCTGACAGGAATCCATGGGGGTGGATTTTTCCCTTTGGAAAAATCCATGGGGGTGGATTCTGCCCTGCCTATTTTTATTAGTCCGATTTCATTTTTTCTTGTTTTTCTTCGCTTGGTTGATCTTCCTCCACCTCTTTTATGACTTCTATGCTATGCTAACATATATTATCTTGGGTGTTATGAAGTTTCATGATTTGTTTGTGAAATATTTTCCAAGTTATGCCTCAACGTGCTATCATTGCTCCTAATATGCGCATGCATGGATCTTTGTTATCAATATGAACCCTAATTGAGTATTTATCTCTTCTTTTATGATTCATATGAAATGTGTACATGTTAAAGCATATGTTATGATCATTATATGAAATTCATTGATCGACTTAATATGGAATGTGAAAGTTATGAGCTCGAATGGATATAAACGCCACTTATAATGAATGAATTGCTTGTTTATATGCCTTAAAGGTATTAATCATGCACATGAACGATTCCTTGACATAATATCATCTCTTGTGCCTTCATAACCTATGTTATACTCGTCGTATATAGTTTATGGCTCAATATGTCTTCCTTGCTCCAATATGGTACATGCATGCATTGATGCTTCATGTTTGAACCCCAAATGATGTTGTGCTTCTTTTACTGATTGATATGAAGTGTTTACATGTTATACTACGTGTGATGATCATTATTTGAATTTCTTAGATTTATGTGGTATAGAAATGAAAGTCATTAACTCATATGGATATGAACGTTTCTTGAAAGGAATGAATGGCTTGTATACATGTCTTTAAGACATTAATTGTGCACAAGAATGTTTCTATGACATGATATCATATCTTATACTTTCATATCGTATTCATTGCATTGCTGTGCGTCATATATGGTTCATTTGGAGTCTTGAGTCTTACGTGTACCCTCTATTGTCCTTTGTACAGTTTTCTCCAGGGCGGAGACTTGTCGGGTTCTTAGGACACTTCCGAGTCCGCTTGTTTCTTCTTAGTGTTGGTTGGTAAGCTAAGGACAGGTGGGTTTCTCTACTATTTAGTTAAACAACCCTATATACTTTCAATGTGCAAAGATTTCGACCAAACATTAATATATGTATATAGAGTTGTTTCAAAAGTAAATGTTTGCAATGTAAAGCCCTTATTTTATGAACCCTACCAAATGTTTTGGCGAGAATGAATGAATGAATGCACAGAATGGGGCCCAGGGACTTAGAGTGAGTGGCTATTCGGGGAGGCATGGGCCGACGGTGATCCCTCACATTAGTTCCACCAATGAACGGCGTAACCGGACCTCGTTAGGAGTTAGCAAGGAATGGACGCTGAGTGCCATCTAGGGGGTCATGTTCCCTTTTTGGTCAATGAATGGGTGGTCGGGCCTTGCAAACCCACCACCAACCCGGAGGAAGAAAGTGTAAATGTTCATGAATGTGCACGAAAGAATGTAAGGCATGAAAGAAAGAAAGAAAGAATGAATGTTTAATGAACTACACAAGATGTTGGTTGGAGATAATGCGCGCCTACTCGCCGGGCCACGAAAGACCTAAAGAATGAAAATGAATGTTATAATCCCTTTTGATGATTCTTTCTCTCGCCCACTTGAGAAATACTTTGAAAACCTCACTTGGGATTATAACTTGCATGTGAATGTTTAAATATCGTCTTATACTATACTTATGCCTCATTTTATACCTACTAGTGTCCTATAGACTGAACCCGGTTTGTTTTCAGTTTTCTTGCAGGTTTGGAGTGCTAGGCGGGAAGTCGAGTTTGTTAAGTCTTTCGGTCGAGTCAGAGTTTGTTCTTATGTATAGTGTATCATGATTTGTTTAAATTATGAAGAATATATGATTTGTATTGATTATTACTACCATCATGAATTCTGAATAAGCTTATAGGAACAGAAAGAATCCGTAATTGATGTTTTGTGATTTTATTAAATTTCGGGATTAGGTATCTATGTTAGTTGAACCCCGTTACTCTTTGCTTACCTTGTTATTTATGAATGTACTTTGCTTTCGCACCGGTATTATTTCTATTGTAATGTTTCTTTGCTTACGAAAGTTAGCTCCCGCCTAGCTTAGCGAGTGTGTGTGTCCCCGTTCGCCGTGATTTAGCTCAGGTATGGATTGTCCATTTCATATTCGGGTCGGGTCTCGGTGCGGGGGATGTGGTACTTTGCGCTCGGGTGCTACATCCTTAAGTGGTATCAGGGCCCGGTTGCAAAACCGGTGTTCTCGTGTCATGATTGCGTCAGTCTAGGTTGTACGGCTTAGGAACTACATAATAATGTGTGTTTTGCATCGATTTTGAGAATGAATTGCCTTCTCTGTTGAATCTTATTGAATTACCTGTTGCATTCTTCCATTGAATCCATGCCTTCTGTGTTGAATACGTGACATGAGCATACACTAATCGCATGCATATCTCTTTTAAATGAGTGACGATTTATAGGTTATGAAGATAATATCAAACCACGGCCAAGTTCCATGATGGCAACGATCTGTTACAAGTTCTTTCTGATGCACGGAAGATAGGAAGGATGCACCGGGGAAGAATCAAGAGAATTCGAGGTGCGTGGCTTTATAGATGGAGCTAAAGTTCGGGGGTTAGGATCTGGAATGGGAGGTTCCACTTTAGAGATGCAATGGTAGAGAGACACTTGATAAGATAAGAGTGATCGGGGAATATTTATGACTCCTAAGGTGGGTATATGCGACTCTCCTACATAGGATGCCATAATTGGATTCAACGGGATCATTCAACTTAAGAAATGGAGTGAATGAACCTTGAGGGTACTTTAACTCAGGGTTCGGATTATGGAAAAGATAGCGAGGATTGTGAAGATTCAAGTTAAAACACATTCGGCGGGAATTAAGCATCAAGAGTCATCAAAGAGGGATTTCTAAATAAACCTAATGGCTAGAAAAGAGGTTGTCGAGGTCAAGATCAGGAAAAAGTGAGTCCGGGAGCTTTGGAATTCAACTAAGATGGAAAAGCGGGAAGAGATTGGAAAGATTCAAGCAACGTAGTAAATGCATGTTCGCGGAAGGTAACAATGTTGTGAATGGGATTTGAGTTCATTCCTTTAATGCAAGTTGAATTATCGTGGGGGATGTCAAATTGGGAGAGATGGAGCAATAAATGGAAACAATAAAGAAAGGCGAAGACTTCTGGGAAGGAAATTATGCGCTCAAGTGTAAGCAATTGGAAAACAAGTTCAATTCCTCAATCTAAACTTATAAAGGATAAGCGCGGGAATCTTGATCAAGGGGATGATTCGAAATAGGATTCGGAAACACAGTCGGGGTAATTTTATAAGAGAGTTTGGGCAATGTTAAAGGGTGATTCTCGGGGAGAAATTCATATGCTAATTCAAGGGATGTAAAAGAAATTAGGGATCGCGAAATTGCAATTCTGGACCGTGGAAGGTACAAGTTGATGCACAAGGACTTATGGAAATCTTGAAGACCGTGAGAAAGATAAGAAATGATCAACACGTCCAAGTAAGCCATGGTCGGAGAAATAAGAATAAGCTATCGCGTTAACCACTTGCCATCTTGGTGATAGGTTCCAAAGCATTCATGGCACGTGCATCGTACTTCGCATCAATCATTTATTTTTCTTTACTTATGTTCGTCCGTGCATTTCTATTTGATTTCGTTGCTTTAATGTGTTGCATATTTAATTGTTGCAAGCGTGACACGTGCATTGACATCTTAACCCGACATGCATTTCAGTGTTTATTTAATATGGAGTTCTTTCACCTCACTTATCAAGTATCTCTTCGATCGGGCCACATCGGAGTTAAGAGGAAAAGAAATAATGGAATGGCACTTTACAAGGAAGATGATTTGGGGAAATAAAGAACTTCAATTAAGGGATAGGTTGGTGGAAAAGAAATTTCAGAAGGAGAAGTGAAACGGAAGTTGGCTTAGGGGTGTCTGGGTCGAACAAGAATAGAGAAGGGAGTTTCGATCATCAAGAAAATTGGGAAAGGAGTGGAAAGACCAAATCTTTGGGTTTCTATGTCAGTTAAAACCTTCCCTAATGAAATTTTTTTTATCAAGAATTTCGATGAAAGAAGGATCGATGGAGTTCAACGCGTAAGGTCAGAAAATTTAAGGGGGAAAGCATGACCAAGAGGCAAATTTGAAACTTGAGGTCGTGCCAAAGAAATACTCTAGTAGGAACAACAGAACTGCAAGTTAGGGAGAACCTGGAAGTCCTTATGGTGGTGAGCGAATAAGACGACTTTAAAGGTTAATCATTAAAGTGAGGGTTGAGCCACTAAATTTGGGTTGAAGATTATCATGAGGATTAGAGAAGATAGCTTGTCGAATCTTTCTACGTATGCAAGTTTGACTTGGAGATAAAGGAGTTATGAAGGAGTTAAGAAAATTCCTTAGTTGAATTGTCAAGAGGGAACCGATTCAAATTATCATAGAAAGGGATGTTGTCAATAAAGCTTGGTTCAATAAGTTTGGAAAGAGAGTTAAGAAGAGACAAAACCGGCAAGGATGAACATTGGGAAATTTAAATCAAACTTCAAGAATTATCAAGAACATCCTATCTCCGATTAAAGAATTGTAGTGGCCGAATACCAAATTTCACCTTAAAGGTTTAAAAGAGTAAAAAGGGGTCAATTGAATGGAAGAATAGGGAAAGATTTGGGTGATATATTAAGGTTGAGAATAAATTTTTAAGGACGCCAAGGGTAGTTATCTTTGATGGTATGTTAGGCTTTGATTTGGGTAAGGAAAATAGCTATGGGTCTAATTTCGGGATGGATGATCTAACAGTATACGGGGGATCAAAGCTCAGGTATTAAGAGTTGGTTTGGCTGAGGGAAACTTATAAGGATTGATGAAGGACCGAAGAAGAAGATTGAGCAGTACAAGTCAGAAGGGAATAAAGAATAAAATTCTTGGAGGATCTATCATTGCTTCACCGGGGTACCCTGAAGAGCTTAAAGACAAGGCAAGCATTGAGCTCACTTTCGAGGCAGATCATGCATTGGACAACAACGCCCATAATTCTAAATTATGCAACTACGGTGAACGGTACATGAAGCATCCATGATACATGCATCCATGCAAATTTAATTTAAATAATTTTTATGCTATGTGCTTTGATTCCTTATCATGTTAAATTACTTGGAATAATTGATAATCAACGTGGATGATATCTATTACGTGACTTTAATTAGGGTTTCACGTTGTGTTGCTCGGGAGTATTGGAGACTTCCTTGCTTTGTTTTGTTTCAGAGACGGGGTGCTCTCGTTGTTTGTAAGAGACTGGGATTCTCTTATTGTTGTTCGAGAGACGGGGTGCTCTCTTTGCTTGCGAGAGACGGGGTTCTCTCATTGTTGCTCGAGAGACGGGGAATCTCTCCTTGTGTGTTCGGTCGAGTAGCGAATCCGAGGACAATTCTTTTAAGGGGGAGAGTTTTTAACGGCCCAAATTTTTCGTATTTAAAATCACGTATGTGTTTACTAATTTGCGCGAACTAATTGGATATAAGTGTTTTCTATATTTAAATTTCGTTATTTAATTGTTAATTATGTGATTAATTGAGATATATGAAATATTTTAATTGGAATTGATACGAATACTTGAACCACTAGCGCATGAATAATTTGTGTGCTCCCTAATTATGCGTTTAAATTATTTAATTACCTAATTAATCGTTTATGATAATTACAATTTGTATTTTTAATTAATCTTTTAATAATATGTATTTCGTTATATTTTTAATAAATATTTAAAATGGATTCTTAGATTTCATTTGAATTTTGAAATTATATGAATTCTTGAACGATATGCATTTACGTGACAAGTTGCGTGCCGTTACTATATGAAATGAATTCGAAATTTTGTGGAAATTTAATATGTTGGACTTATATGTGTTATGAATATGAATATATGTTTGTTTCATGTTTCGGATTCATTTGTATGAGTTATGAATTTATTTTGATTTTTGGAATCCAAAACGGGGGCTAACGAGAAATTAGCGCACCATTGGTTCCTTATTTGATATCTTGAGCTCGGGAACTCGGAATCGAGTTCCGTCACCTCCTTTGGAATCGTATCGACGATTCAGATCCGATGGAATAAACCTCATATTTTTCTAAGACCATTTGGATTCCCAAATTTCAACCGAAACGAGCACCTCGTACCTAAAACGATAACCATTTACTTTTCTTAAAGCTACGGACCTACCCTAACGCACCTAAGACCTAAACCTTGACTAATATACACCTAGACCCACTCATTTCTCTCCCTCATCAGCCATAACCAAACCACTCTCACCCCACAACCTAAAAGTTCATCCAAAAGAAGAAGAAGAAGAGAAAAGGAGAAAGATGAGGACCACTATTCAAAACCTTGGAGATTTGAGCTCATCTCCCTACCATTTCTCACCATCTCTTGAAGGTAAGCTTATATTTGTGTAGGATATCTCCTTATGGTTCTTTTAAGTCTTATATTATATGATTTCACCAAGTTTTGATTGGGGTATGATGAAGATGATGAATAGTGAAGGGTTCTTGCATTTTGATGAATTAACTTGGTTCTCTTTGGTTTTCTTTGATACTCATGAGTGTTAGGTGATCACAAGACATGTATTTATGATTGTATGGACTTATTTTATATGGTAGTTGAAGGATTGGTCAGATAACATTAATGAAACTTTGAAGAAATATCTTGACATGATCACATATGCACTCTCCTCACGTTTGATCACTTTGGGAGCATGTTTAAGTGTTGTTTTAGAGTTGTTTTGTTACATATTTGTTTCCATTTCATAGCTGGGCATGTTGGTTAAGGATTGGCCTAGAATCTGCTCTGTTTGTGTGTGTGTGTGTGTGTGTTTTTTTTTTTTGGCCACCGACTCAAATCCACGGGGGTGGATTTGAGTCAGTAGAGTTGCTGACAGGAATCCATGGGGGTAGATTTTTCCCTTTGGAAAAATCCTTGGGGGTGGATTCTGCCCTGCCTATTTTTGTTACTCTGACTTCGTTTTTTCTTGTTTTTCTTCGCTTGTTTGATCTTCCTCCACCTCTTTTATGACTTCTATGCTATGCTAACATGTATTATCTTGGGTGTTATGAAGTTTCATGATTTGTTTGTGAAATATTTTCCAAGTTATGCCTCAACGTGTCATCATTGCTCCTAATATGCGCATGCATGGATCTTTGTTATCAATAAGAACCCTAATTGAGTATTTATCTCTTCTTTTATGATTCATATGAAATGTATACATGTTAAAGCATATGTTATGATCATTATATGAAATTCATTGATTGACTTAATATGGAATGTGAAAGTTATGAGCTCGAATGGATATAAACGCCACTTATAATGAATGAATTGCTTGTTTATATGCCTTAAAGGTATTAATCGTGCACATGAACGATTCCTTGACATAATATCACCTCTTGTGCCTTCATAACCTATGTTATACTTGTCGTATATAGTTTATGGCTCAATATGTCTTCCTTGCTCCAATATGGTACATGCATGCATTGATGCTTCATGTTTGAACCCCAAATGATGTTGTGCTTCTTTTAATGATTGATATGAAGTGTTTACATGTTATACTACGTGTGATGATCATTATTTGAATTTCTTAGATTTATGTGGTATAGAAATGAAAGTCATGAACTCATATGGATATGAACGTTTCTTGAAAGGAATGAATGGCTTGTATACATGCCTTTAAGACATTAATTGTGCACAAGAATGTTTCTATGACATGATATCATATCTTATACTTTCATATCGTATTCATTGCATTGTTGTACGTCATATATGGTTCATTTGGAGTCTTGAGTCTTACGTGTACCCTCTATTGTCCTTTGTATAGTTTTCTCCAGGGCGGAGACTTGTCGGGTTCTTAGGACACTTCCGAGTCCTCTTGTTTCTTCTTAGTGTTGGTTGGTAAGCTAAGGACAGGTGGGTTTCCCTACTATTTATTTAAACAACCCTATATACTTTCAATGTGCAAAGATTTCGACCAAACATTAATATATGTATATAGAGTCGTTTCAAAAGTAAATGTTTGCAACGTAAAGCCCTTATTTTATGAACCCTACCAAATGTTTAGGCGAGAATGAATGAATGAATGAATGCACAGAATGGGCCCCAGGGACTTAGACTGAGTGGCTATCCGGGGAGGCATGGGCCGACGGTGATCCCTCACATTAGTTCCACCAATGAACGGCGTAACCGGACCTCGTTAGGAGTTAGCGAGGAATGGACGCTGAGTGCCATCTAGGGAGTCATGTTCCCCTTTTGGTCAATGAATGGGTGGTCGGGCCTTGCAAACCCACCACCAACCCGGAGGAAGAAGGTGTAAATGTTCATGAATGTCCACGAAAGAATGTAATGCATGAAAGAAAGAAAGAATGAATGAATGTTTAATGAACTACACATGGTGTTGGTTAGAGATAATGCGCGCCTACTCGTCGGGCCATGAAAGACCTAAAGAATGAAAATGAATGTTATAATCCCTTTTGATGATTCTTTCTCTCGCCCACTTGGGAAATACTTCGAAAACCTCACTTGGGATTATAACTTGCATGTGAATGTTTAAATATCGTCTTATACTATACTTATGCCTCATTTTATACCCACCAGTGTCTTATAGACTGAACCCTGTTTGTTTTCAGTTTTCTTGCAGGTTTGGAGTGCTAGGCGGGAAGTCGAGTTTGTTAAGTCTTTCGGTCAAGTCAGAGTCTGTTCTTATGCATAGTGTATCATGATTTGTTTAAATTATGAAGAATATATGATTTGTATTGATTATTACTACCATCATGAATTCTGAATAAGCTTATAGGAACAGAAAGAATCCATAATTGATGTTTTGTGATTTTATTAAATTTCGGGATTAGGTATCTATATTAGTTGAACCTGTTACCCTTTGCTTACCTTGTTATTTATGAATGTACTTTGTTTCCGCACTGGTATTATTTCTATTATAATGTTTCTTTGGTTGCGAAAGTTAGCTCCCGCCTAGCTTAGTGAGTGTGTGTGTCTCCGTTCGCAGTGATTTAGCTCGGGTATGGATTGTCCATTTCATATTCGGGTCGGGTCTCGGTGCGGGGGATGTGGTACCTTGCGCTCGGGTGCTACAGTGCACATGAACGTGTTCATTACATAATATTATCTCGAATGCATTCATATCATGTTCATTACATGTCGTGCGTCATATATGGTTCATTTGGAGTCTTGAGTCTCACGAACACGTTACGTTGTCCTTTGTACAGTTTCTCCAGGGCGGAGACTTATCGGGTTCATAGGACACTTTCGAGTCTTCCTTTCTTCTTGGTATTGTTCGGTAAGAGGTATACAGGTGGGTTTATCTTCTAATAGTTAAAACGACCCGATATATCCCTTACGTGAAATGTTTTAAGCCAAAATAGTATATATATATATATATATATATATATATATATATATATATATATATACATATATATATATATCGAGTCATTTTGGGTAAATGATTTCAAACATATAACCCCTTTTATTTATGAACGCTTACTCAATGTTTTGGCGAGATCAGTGAACACAATGATTATGAGGGCCTGGGACTATGTGTACGTGGCTATTCAGGGAAGCTCGGGCTGATGGTGATCCGCGTGCACTAGTCCCAACAAACAACGACGATGCAACCGACCTCGTTAGAAGTTTTAGCGAGGGAGGGGAATCGGGCTTTTGAGGACTCATGAACGTCACTAGCCACTATGTATGAGGTGGTCGGGTCTAGCAAGCCCGTCCACCACCCGGAGGAAAAAGGTGTAAGTGTTTATGATTATGAATATGCATGATATGATTATGATTATGATTATGAACGATTATGAATGAATGAATGTTGCATGATCGATAATGAATGAAGAAATGGACTATGCACACACGAGGAGAAGGTTGGAGATTATGCACGCCCACTCGCCGGGCCATGAAACCTTATGAATGGAATGTATGAATTTGATTTGTAATCCCGAGCATTGTTTTCCTTTGTTTTACCCACTTGGGAAATATCTTAAAAACCTCGCACGGTATTATAGCGTGCATGTGTGGGTGTTTAAATTCTGCGATATTATATATGTTATGCCTCATTTTATACCCACCAGTCTCCTATAAACTGAACCCGTATTGTTTTCAGTTTTTCTTGCAGGTTTGGAGTGCTAGGCGGGGAGTCGAGTCTGTAAGTCTATTGGTTAAGTTTGGGTCACTTCATATGCATTTTGTAATTTGATTGAATTTTCAAAAATGGACAAAAGTAATAATGTGATTATGATCATGCAATTATGTTTATGTTTGAATTTTCGGGAATAGGTCTTTATGCTAGTTGAACCCATTATGTGGCTTGAATTGGTACTGAATAGTATGCTATGCTTCCGCATTTGTCATTTATCTTTGTTCTTTATGATTTGGTTGTGAAGGTTTAGTTCCCACCTAGCTTTATGAGTGAGTGAGTCCCCGTTCACTGTGAGCTGGGTTCATGCATGGACTTTCCATTTCATGCGTGGATCAGGCTTATAGTGCGGGGGATGTGGCGCCTTTCCGATTGGGGTGTTACAGCGCGCGTACCTGAACGACGAAAACACGGGGCATTACACATGGCGTCAGGAGCAACAACAAACAATCCAAACGAGCAGTAAACCACCCCGAAACACACCAAAATTCACACCACAAAGCAAGTATTACACGTAGATCACATAAGTACATATTAGAGCTCCCGAAATGAGCTTAAACACCCAAAACTCCCCACTCGACACTATTCACTATCTTCCCTAAATAAGCCACATAACACGTAACTACCGTACGAAAGAGGTATTAAATCGAAGCACGTACCGAGGGGAGTACAAATCTTACCTTGGATCTTCGATCGACCACTTCAATCGAGTGGTCGGATGTTGCAAGCTCGAGCCCCGAAGCTAAATGGCCCGGGGCAGGGGGTCCTCTCCTCTCTATTCTCCTTCTTGGTTCGTGTGAAATGAGGGAAGAAGAAGGGGTTTAGCCCTTTTTTGGCTAAGAAACGGGTCAAGCAAAATGGGTAAGGTCAAATGGTATCCGGTCCATTTGGATCGGATTTTAAAACGGTTAGGTGATCAAACAGCTTTAGAAAAATAAAAGGCTAATCCATTGAATCCGAATCGTTGAAACGAACCCAATGGTAAGGTTGAAATTCAAATTCGAATTCCCGAGCTCAAGATAACCACGAAGGCTTAAGACACCCTAATTACAATTAGGTCCCTAATTTTCAAATATTGGACAATTGAGTCCAAGTACATTTAATTAAATTCTAATACGGACATAGTTAAAATAAACTATAAATTGACACGTAAGGCATGTGAAGTTACATAAATCACAAAAATACAGAATTAAACTCTCTCGTGATGCCATACCTGGATTGCTGAAGAAACGGAGTGTCATAATGCATTTAAAATAGGCGAGGGGTTAGTCAAAGTGACTAAGTGAAGGTGTATAATAGTTTATAGGTATACTATTGCAAAACCTGATTATCTATTATATTTGATAATCTGGTTCTACCACAAATCTGATTTCCAACATATCTCAACTACATACTGTAGTTCTTGATGGTTGTTGGGTTCTTTTCGAAGATCTCATTGATAGCAAGAATCTGACCATTGCTCGTCTTCACCTTCTTAAGCTTCCTCAAAAAGTACCAGAATTTGGACTTAGCGCAGACTTCATTGGTAGCCCAGAGCTTCATCCGGTAGATTTTGGGGTGCTCATTGGCCTCCATCGGAAGAGCTCTCCAAGCTCTCCCCACCACTTGGTACCGATGGAACTTGTAGATCGGCATTTCCGTTCCAAAGTTTCTCTCCCTTATTTATTTATTTATTTTCTTTTATAATATCATAATATATAAATGTATTAATTTTATTTGTAATGATTTTAAATGTTAAATTGAAAGGTAATGTATATTATTTAAATTTATAATATTGAATATTCATTTGAATATTTTATTTCATATAAATTTATATATATATATATATATATATATATATATATATTTATTTATTTATTTATATATAACATAGTCGAGTTGAAGATATGTTATGTTTTAAGTTATTAAAAAATTCGTATTATCGTATTCGTATTGTATCTGTTTTTGTGCATCATAGCATGAAATATAATCGGGGTGAGTGTGGTGTGTCGAAAAGACTAAATATATTAAAATTAAAAAACCAAATGTTAACGAAAGTTTTATGAAGAAAGCAACCAATTAAATATTGATCAAGTGTAATATATATTCGTACTTAGACGGATCCCTTTTGAATCTCTAAAATTTTGAGGAATAACTGAAAACTTAAACCAAAGACCTAAATATTTACCGCCCTATCGCTTAGTATTTGGCCCCCAAGGCTCATATTGATAGTATTAAATATTAATGCTACAAGTATTTATGCTCAGAATTTGTGAACAGGTTAAGACATGAACATAGATTTTGCAGATGAAATTGGAATTGACATCGCCGATATAGCTGACTCAAATAATAATGTCATGAACATAAATATATCCCTAATGCTAATTGTTGTGCATGGACAATGGTATTAACATAATTAATAATTAGTTTCATACTCTAATTAATTTTTCAATTTTTCTTTTTTCTTTTCTACATTAAATGATGATAGACAAAAACCAAAAATTTCATCATTCTCTCACCCTACGACGTGGTCATGAAAATTGAATACGATCATTTATCATATTCTTTCTTTTTCATAGCCTGTTTGATGTTGTGCATCCATACCTTGAAAACCTGTCTCTGCACCCCAACTTCGGTGCAGAATTGCTTCACCTCTTCGTCGTTTTTTTTCTGAATTCTCCACCCAATCTTGGATGCAAATTCATGCATTCGATCTTTCTGATCTTGGCTAAATTTCGTCCTGAATCTCTTCTTGGATTGCTGATCATGGCGAAATGTGTTCAGATCCTCGCTAGACGACTCCGCTGCAGCGCCGCTACTGTTACCAGCGAAGTTCACCATGGTTGACGGCGTGGCGCTGCCGCGGCCGGATGTGGCGAATGAATGAGAGCGCTTGAGATGAGTAGTCGGAGTTTGAGTTTGGAGTAATGGGCTATGATGGCTCATGTTATTTTGACGGGGCTGCTGGGCTCCACCGCCGTTGATTTCTTTCCGGTGGAAATTGCGGTGGCAGTCGCAGGCGGCGCATCTCAAAGCCTCCAAACCCTCCTCACCGCCGGGCATGAACTCTCCACATCCATCGACGACGTGGCCTCCAACGCTCGCAGCATGATTCTTCAGGCATTCTTTATATCTAATAATTTCGGTATTACCAGTGCCTGCTACGCTACCAGGTTGCCGGGGCGGCGGAGGTGGCGGCGGGGGCAGCGGTATCTTTGAATTTGACCCAGCTGCGGTTGTCGGGGTGGGCGGATCTGGATCTGAGGTGGTTTCTTTCTCAACAGGTGGCTGGTGAGCCGGTAGAGGGCTGAGTTGGCGGGGGTGCTGCGGCCGATCTAGGGTTTGGGTAGGGCTGAAAATAGAAACGCCGCGGCGCGTGGAAGCCATTGCATTTCCTCTTAATCTATCAGGTGGGGTTGAAAATATAGGTGCTAAGGGCAGCCTCAGTGGTGACGATTCCTGGATAATTTGCTGTGCTGTGTAATTAGGAAGGCCTAAATCCTTCTCTTGACCTCTCCGTTCCATAATTCAACAATTTTTTCTTCTTAAATTTAAACCATCGCCGCCGTCATCAGATTCTTCATTTCTTGAACTTTTATCATATCGAAAGCAAAATCTTATTAATTACTAAACCCTACTATTAAACCCCCATAGCTTAATGATCATATAAAAGAACTATTAATTGATGACCCAAGTGCCATAATCTGAATAAAATTCCAGGGTGACAGAATAATAGTTAATCATAGAATCTCGATACCAATTGCGGACATAAGAGTACTAGGATTTATGGTGGAATCCCCCACCCCACCCCCCAAGATTTACACTAACCTTTAAAAAGAATAAACAAAAAATTACCTTCGATAAACGACACGAAGATGATGTATTGTCAGTGCAGCACCGCCGGGCGCAGCAAATGAGGAACAAGTTTTAGCACTGATTCAGGGAAAATGGAGGATTAAATAAAGTTAAGCATCAAAGAAGAGGTTTGTGTGTCTCCCAACAGCCATCATCGATTAAAGAAGAAAATGGAGGCAAGTCAGGGCAAATGGGTTTTTGTGCAGCAGAGTGATATTGATGGGAGATAAAGGAAGTGGTACATAACAAAAGGAAAGACCTTTTCTTTTTCAATTTATTACTCTTAAGAAATATTAATAGCAGGAAATTCTTCTTGGTGTACCTACACCCAGCTCTAATACAGCTAAAAAAATAATAATAAATTATTATTATTATTTTTTTAGCTGTATTAGAGCCGGGTGTAGGTACACCCGGCTTAGGGAAGAATTTCCCTATTAATAGCCGACAACTTCTTGTTGGTTTTCTTCCGCACCCTGCACCAATGGTCCATATGCCTCATTATTGTTAGCTCTCTCTCTCTCTGTATATATATCTTAATATAATATATTCAAAAACCCTAAAACAGAGCGCGAGAAAGGCATAAAAATTATAATTGAGATCACATAGAGATCAAATGTGATGGGACATAAGTACTTTCTTTGCCTGGAATTCCCCTACAAAATCGAATTTCCCTAGATAATCGAATTTCGTCTTGCTAAATGCTAATTAACTAAATGTTAATCAAGAATGCCACAAGGGGTTTATAGTGACCACTATTCTCTTCATATATATCGACATTTTTGGTATAATACTAATTAATTCGAGTTTGCCCCAATCAAATCGCCATAATAAAGGGTTAATATTTTATGAAAGCATTTGGTTATTAACAAAGTTAATTTCACGTTTGGTTAGCTCGTGCGGGCTTGATGAATTTAGTAGCGAACCTGGTAGAAGCCTGCTACTGTTCAAACATTAAGTTCAGACTCTCATATTTGAAAAGGGATGATATTAAGTCTTGTTATTCCTATCTTTTTAAATTTTCACATTTTATTTCCAATATTTTATATCCAATTGAAGGGCAAATATGCAAAAACCACAATGAAAGTGGTAACGGGGGCTACCAAACATGAAATTATATTTAACTGTCTAGGCTAATATTGGGCCAAAGTTGGATACCAAACAAAACATTATTTCTCCTTATTAATAGCTAATATGACTTAATAAGCCCGATAAATATTAGAATATATTATCTTAGAGCTCCTTTACTTTTACTTAATCTGGCAGATAAAATTAATTAAATCTCAAAATCTGTCATTTAGTAGGATAGAGAAGATTTTGTTGGTTTTCTTTCACATGACAAAATGCCGTGTTTAAGAAATCATGATTTTTATGGGCATTGGTAATTTACTCATATGCCCAAATCTTTGATTTATTTACAAATTTTGGCCATTATTATTTATTAAAAAAAGAAATAACATAACTTCTTTTCTCACGTTGGCCACGGAAGCCAGAAATCATACCCACTACGCAGAGCGAAGAAAACCCATGAAGCAGAGCTCGAAATTCATCAGAGGAGAAGAATCATTGTGCAAAGCCATTCGTTCTTGGATCGTTGCTGTGAATTCTCTCGATTATCTGAATCCCAGCAAGATGGTAAAAAATTCCTCCACTTTCTCATCCCAAATTGGAGTTCGATCTTAACTTCTCATACCAAATTGGAGTTCGATTATCTGAATCTCGATTAGTTTGCTGAATATGCCTCAAGCTAATGTATTTCTTGTGTCGTTTCAACCCTTCGACATACTTCATGAACATATATTTCAGTCAGTTGTATAGATGCCAAATCTAAGAATGAAGGCCTACGATTACAGCAGATTTTGACTTGAGACTCTTTATATGAATGTTGATATTCGATGAAATTTGTCAAACACTAGAACTTCTACATGATGCTTATTTTTGGTAAATTATCTACCTCACTTTGAAATCTTGAACTCAGTGCTTTTGTTTTCCAAGGAAATTGTATCGCTAAATTCCGCATCATGTGTGCTGTAGGACCTGCTATTCATGTATTGATTGTGTTGAAAAGCTGTGTTCTTGAGGCCTGTACTCTCATGAAATCTCGAGAACTATTTGTCATGTATAGCTTTCTGATTATGTGATTGATTAACAGCTATAATTGTTGACATGAGTGCGTAGAAAATGGAGGTTGAATCACTTGAAGCCGAGGCCGTAGTCGTATTGGAATGTCTGCGGATTCAAATCATGTGTATTCTCTTCTTATTCTTGGTTGTTCTAAGGAGGCGTAACGATAGACTCTGTCATAGGAACAGGACTAGACGTATAACTTACAGTGTGTTGAGTAGGATTCCATCTCAAATTGAGCATTTGAGTGGCCTTATTTATGATAAAGAACAAGACTGTATTGATCTTTTGAGATTAGGCAGAAATGCTTTTGGAAGGTTATGTCTAGTTTTAGAACAACGGGATGACCTTGGAAACTCTAGAGGGGTATCTATACCTAAGCAAATTGCATTGTTCTTAAGTGTTTTGTCTCACCACGAGAAAGTACGTGTGGTTAAGAAGAGTTTTAGTAGATTTGGAAGGACAGTAAGTCGTTACTTCAATAATGTACTGAATGCCGTAATAAGGTGCTCTAGTGTCTTTGTTGCTAAGCCAGAACCGGTGCCGGCGGATTGCAATGATGACCGCTGGAAGTGTTTTAAGGTAAACTGATTTCATTTATTTTAAATTATTTCATATTCCATAGTATGTTAGACTTCGATAGCTACAAACTATTTCTTCTGATTAAACTTTATTTATTAAGGGTTGTCTTGGAGCATTAGATGAGACTCTTATACCTCTACGAGTCCCCTACCGTGACCAAGCTAAGTATCGGTCTAGGAAAGGTTTGATTCATGTAAATGTCCTAGCCGTTTGTAATCGAGAAATGAATTTTGTGTATGTCTTGACCGGTTGGGAGGGCTCTACAGCGGATGGTAGAGTCCTTCGGGACGCAATTCATAGAGAAAATGGTTTTAACGTCCCAAGAGGTACGATATGAGTTATTACCTAGAAACTCCTTTCAGCTAATATAAATTTGGTAGTGCATTAATGTATTTCATTTATCTATATAGGTAACTACTATCTTTGTGATGCCGGTTACACAAACGGTGAAGGTTTTCTCGCACCTTATCGTGGAATCCGGTATCATCGGTCTAGAGGTTATTCCCGTACACAAAACGCGAAGGAACTTTTCAATTTAAAGCATTCTAAAGCCCGAAACATCATTGAGAGATCATTTTCAGTCTTGAAAGGTCGATGGGCCGTGCTTAGGAGTAACAGTTTCTATCCAATTCAGACACAAAATAAGATTATACTTGCATGTTTCTTGCTCCATAATTTCATAAGAGGGGAGATGTCGGTTGATCCTATAGAGGCAGAGCTACCCGAAGAAGAAGAAGAGGGCGACGACTAGGCAGATTATGTTGATCACATTGAAACTACTCAAGAATGGACCATGTGGCGTGATAGTTTAACTAATGATATGTATGCCGGGTGGAATATGCACAACTAAATAGGTTGTTCATTTGCATAAGTTATAAGGGAATATGACTGTGTTTAATTTCTCTTCATTATTTATAGATGGAATATGACAGTACTTAGTTTCCTTTGATGTTGTTTCATGGAATTATATTCTGACAATGTTCAATTAGTTTATTTCATACTGTTCAAAGATGCCCATTAGATATGACTTGTTCATGATAATGTTCATTACTTTTAAGGTGGCGAATTTCCTCATTTTGAAATCTTAGGAGTAACAGTTTCTATCCAATGCTTTTATCTGTTAAATTTGCTTTATTTTGAAAACTAAATGCTTTTATTTTCTCTCTATCATATAGGTATGTCTCAATTCGGTTTGCACTCGGATGCGGTTGCAATGAAGAAGGATAAAGGTCGGCGATCTTGGATAATTCAGGAGGAGTTTGCACTCATCCAAGCATTCAAGGATATAATAGCGGGTGGTTGGAAGGCACCAAATGGGTTTCGTAGTGGTTTCTTGTTACAGTTAGAGCAACGCTTGAAGGCTGCTCTACCGGGGACTGATTTACGTGCAAAACCAAACATTAGTTCGAAGTACACATCATGGAAGAAAACATTCATTAAAATTTGTACAGCTTTGGGATGTAGCGGATTCAATTGGAACGCAACAACACACACCGTCGAAGCCGAACCAAAGGAATGGGACACGTTTCTTTTGGTATTCTCTATATCATAGCAACTTTTGTTTCATCTAACTTTCAATACAATTTAAATATCTTTGATATATCAAATGCAATCATCATTTATCCTTTTTCTCTATACATTTTAACTAGGATGCATCGAAATGATGCAGTCGGTTTGACAAATATGTATGATATATGTTTTGAATAATATGTATGATATATGCAGTGGTAGTTAATTTTGGTGTTAATATCAGGCTTTCATTTTCGTGGTGATATTAGACTTTAATTTTTGTGGTGATATTAGGCTTTATGGTTCATCTAACTTACCAGAATTGAGAATTGATTAAAGATATGCAAATATGACTATTTTTTATTGTTTTATTTACTCTAAACTATTTTATCTTTTTCATAATATATGCAAATGACCATTGCAGAAGGAGATTTATTAAGAAAAGTAGTTTATATTATTCTTATCATTTTGTAGATTTAAGCGAGTAAACTGATTTATGGACTGATTTCATGAACAACAATTCCCTTCACATCATTGCATTCGGGGGAAGCCTTTCCCTCTTTACGAAGCATGCTTAGAAATTTACAGAAAGGACCGTGCTACTGGGCATAATGCTATGGATTGGAACACTACAACCGACCAACTGACCGTCGATGTAGAAAAAATGGCTGGACAAACAGAGGACAATCCATTGAACTTAGCTGATGATGAAGGTGGCCTACCTCCTGTTGCAGGGGTCAAACGAACCGAAAAGCAAGACACGGGTTCAAAAAAGCGAAAGAGGCTTAACAAATCAGATCATGCAATATATAATTTAAATTCATCATGCAACCTAACAACGGGTTCAACTAAACATGAAATCTGTCCCGAATCAATATCCAACAATAATCATAATTGGCACACAGGCCCAATACATACATAAAGGGACTATAATTAAAACATAACAATATGAAATGTGACTCGAGTGTACAAGTGTGACTCGATCAAGAAAGCTAAGACTCGACTCCCGCCTAGCAAAACCTGCAAGAAACTGGAAAAGGTGGGAAAGAGGGGTCAGTCTCTAGAAGACTGAGTGAGCAAGAGCGATACATATATATAAAAACATGCACATGCAAGTCATAAATCCCGAGCAAGGTTTTATTTAAAGTTAGTTCCCAAGAGGGCAAGATAATAACTAAGCAATGCTCGGATTTTACAACTAATCATATTAAATTCATTAAGTTCATAATTCATACATAAACATAAAGGCTCGGCGAGTGAGCGTGCATCATCTCCAACCAAACTCCGACCGTGTACGACAAATATCATTGACATATTAAATACGTGATCATGCAATATATCATAATACACACAGATCATATATCATAGCATAAGACATAGTCGTTTGGGCAATCCGTCTCCCGGCCTTCCCGCACGGTGCATAACAATCATAACATACTCATAATCATAAAATAAGTTCCAACCTTCTTCCTCCGGGTGGTGGACGGGCTTACAAGACCCGACCACCTCATACATAATGGCAATGAGGTTCATGAGTCCTCATTGCCCGACTAGCATTTTCTCATCAAAACTCCTAAGGAGAGCCGTTTCGTCGTTAAACATAAATAGAATCAGCACATGGGATCACCGTCGGCCCTTGCCTCCCCGGATAGCCACATGTACTAAATTCTTGGGCCCGTGAACATAACATACATGCATAATCTCTCCAAAACATTTCAATTCTTAAGAAACATGACATATTCCATAATTTTGGAGAAAAGGTTACTCGATAATAATTTACTCGATGACTCCACTTTGAAAATAACATATATATATATATATATATATATATATATATATATATATATATACACATAAAGTTTTGGCCAAATTTGTCACATAAGGTGGTAGGGTTTAGTAGGTAACTAGAACGAAAACACCCTCACCTGGAATACCACGAGACATAAAGCATGAGTAATACGGGTGCCCATTCAATTCGGAAGTCTCCGCCCTGGAAACGCACTGTACAAGAGGAGGAACAATGGGTACTCATGAGAATTGACTCAATATGAAACCACATAGACGCACGGCAATCCTCATGAAGTGGTATGATATGTTATGAGATGATATGATAGAGAATAAATCCTAAAATGTTATGGAGTGGTGCATACATGATCAATCATTCAATACATAATACAAGACATACATATTAACAATGCATACGAATCACTTAGAAGTTATTAAACACATAAAGAATGCGATTAAGAATTGCAATCATGTACGCATAACTCATGTCCTTATCAATTTTTCATAGCAAAAGCCATCCCATAATACAACATATTCATAACACTTTATAATACATGTTAGCCATATTTAAGAATGATTTTAAGGTGAAAGGAATCCATTAAGCACATAAAGGAAACAATAGTTGCAAAGGAGATCATATTAAAGCACTTAAATGTTCACACATTAAATTGATAGCATAAAATCCATAATCATATCAAAGTATATCATATATCATCAATTAATCAAGCATACAAGTCATATAGTTCACATATGGGAGCCAAGAGGGTGAAAGGAAAGTAAGAAGAAGAGTTTTGGTGAAATTTATCAAAAGTTGACAATTTCCGAAATGAACAAGCTGTAGGAAAATGGAAATATCTTGAGTTCTAGGAATTGGAATTAAGTTTTGTTTCTTGGGACAGAAACTAGACACATAGATTTTTCCGGTGATATATGGCTCTTTTTCTGATTCAAAGCGAGGTGAAAATGGCGTACGTCCGAAGTTGGATGAAAGCAGTTTTCCGGTAAAGTGGCGACACCAAAAATAATTAATCATATCTCACAAATGACAAAATATATTGAAGTGATTCTAATTGGAGAATATTCTAGACTTCAAGAGGTTTCCGTGAGTTCAAAAATCAGGTCATTTGGAGTTCGGACGAGGGAGTCGCGGCCGTGAAAAAATTGTGCTGAAAATCAGTCGCGGCCGCAACTGAAAATTAGCCAAGTTTCGAATTATTGGTCGCGGCCGCGACCAAAAATGGTCACAAAACGGTCGCGGGCGCGACCTTCAACTCCAGCAGCTGCGTTTGGCGTCGGGAAACAGGGTAGAGGCGGAAAATAACTTCAAGAAGGCCAAAGGAGCCCCCAAATCACCCAAAATCAAACAACAACAAGTAAATACAACATATATATACATATCACTCAACAAATCATGAATTAAACCGTCAAATTCACAATATATAAGCACTCCTATATATATATATATATATATATATATATATATATATACACATATATACATATTCATATATACCTTGGAAGGAAGAAGGATAAGAGAAGGATTGGATCATGATTCTTGTCTTGAAGCTTGATAAAATCTCCTTGCTTCTTGCCTCTTGCTTGGGTTCGATTTTGGAAGGGAAGAAATGAAGGGTTTGGGGCTTTGATGTTGGGAGAGAAATTGGAAGACGAAGAATGAAATTGGGGTGGGGGTCTTGATCGTGTAATTAAGGGAGGAAGAGGAGGGAATTTGCACTTTGGTCCTTGAACAATTTAAGTGCTTCAATTGTATCCCGAAAGTTTGGTAGGTGATCAATTGGGGTCCAATTAAAAGTTCGGTTAAGTCCAAGGATTTCATATAAGTTCAAATAAGTACATAACCGAAATAAAATATTAATTAGCGAATATATAAGTAGCAACTAAATTTAAATAACATAGTCAAAGGTCACATATTTCATATAGATCACGTAATGGCAATTAATGCAAGAACATCCAAGTGGCATTTAAAGCACATAAAAATCACATAGTAGCAATTAGTTCATGAAATTATTGAATTAAACCGACACTTAGCAATTAAAACATACTAAAATCACATAACACTCGGTCTAACCCCACTCGTGACGTCATACCTGTACGGTCGAAAAGTCGGGGCGTTACATGAACAACCCGAAAGCAATGGGTATGTTTTTCGGGGTGCCATTTAATGCTAAAATTGAAATGGTGCAGATGGCTATTGAGGGATTTTTGCAGTAAAAGTCTTAGTTTAGACTATTTTGTCTAAGACTTGAAATTATTTTGTTTTAGACTTCAAATTATGAACCTGTTTTTTAGACTATTTTAGTTTTAGATTATCTTGTTTTAGACTATTTTGGATTGCAGAATACCTGATCACAACTTTGTTCCATTCAAAATTTGTTGCATGCCATTTTTATGCTTTGGTTTTTCATCTCTTGTTCTTATTTTATAAATTTATTTAAGTCTTGGTTTGAGCTAGTTGTTCTTTTGAGCTATTGCCATGCAATTGATGCCTTATTAGTTTGGTATTACTAGGAACTCCGTCAGAAATATTTTCGGTACATCCGAAAATCAAATCTTATAGATAAGCAGATCATTAAACAAAAGTTTGGATATCGACGAAAACAAGAGATTGGTAGTGTTTTAATATCGAAATAATCCGGATGCAGTCACCCTTCTTGAAAACATTTATTCAAATACAGCAATCTCGTGGGGACATCATTATCAACTTGATCCCACAATGTCACAACTCGACTTACAGAGTTTATCAGCTCACCTTGCTTCTTCAAAGTATGGCAACATTTGTGAAGAAATTGAGATAAATTTGAACTGTTCAACAACAACTTCTGATGAATATAGTCAGGTTTCTGTTTGGCTATAATTAGCGAATACTTATAACATAACAACATAAAAATATAATACAAATTAAATATAATCCAAATTAACTAGTGAAAATTCATCTATTTGACTAGACCTACCTGTGGAAAAGGAGAATTAGGTGGGTCAAATTCTTGTTGCAGATATCGAGTGAAATACATGATTTCAGGAGATTGAAAATCACGTACAATTTCGGTAAATTCGTGCTTTTTCTGCTCTATAAATAGGTTTGGGTTTTCTCATTTTCTAATATCTTCTACTCATTCTATCTTCTATTACTAGTCAATTTCTTTTCATCGTGTCATTAAGTTCAATCATTTTCTCTTCATTAGTGATGGATTTGAGCAATATTCATCCCCAAAATTACTACCTCTATAATGCAACATGGACTGAAATGATAGATAAATGTTTTATTTACACACTTGAAATGGAGGCGAGAGCTGTAAACATTCAAATTCATGGCGATAATTTTCGGGCTTTGTCTAAGGCACAAAAAGTTGTGAATGATCGGTGTGGCATTAAGTTCGACTTTAAGGAGTGTCACTTTACACTACAAGAAAATTTGGGTTTAGCAACCGAATTCTCAGCGACCATAGGAAAATGGTTGCTGCAGGTATACATATAGTGACCAAAAAATAATTGGTTGCAGGGTATCAGTTGCATACATTCTTTAGCAACCAATTAATATTAGGTAGCTATAGTTAGTCGCTAAATCAAAAAAATAATGGATAATAATATAGCGACGAAACTTAAGTATTTTAGTAACACTTAGCAATGGTCGATGTAGAAAATTACCAATTACAACCAAATTAATGACCAAATGTTGATTGGTCACTACAAGTATATTAAGTTTATAATTGGCAACCAACAAATTAGTCGGTAAAAATATACTCTTAGTAACCAATTTTGATTTGTCGGTATAAACTAATTACATCTACTAACATTAATTATATCTATGTTTAATTACAACCAAATTAATGACCAAACTTAATTATAGGCATGTTTAATAATTATATTTATGAAATAAAAATATACATAATTTTTCAAGCTAAGTTTGTAGGTTTTGTGTTAATTTCAAAATTAAGATTATACTATCGATTGAAGTTTTTCATGACTTAAAAAATTAATATAATATTTTAAAAAGAGGTTTAGAAAATCGTAAATGAAAGCAAAATGTTATCACAGTAATATAATTTTGTCCAACATAATTGGAAACAGGATACTAAATTTATGTATTGCCTTTTGAAGAACATTATTAAAATTATAAAATGATTTTTCAAAATTTTCAATATAATCTATATTCCTAAAACTCAAATATTGGAGTTTAAACCATAGAGAACCGATGATAATGACACGTAAATGTTGGAAATCAATTGGAATTGACAAACTAATGCGCAAGTGGTAATGATACATGGTCTTGAGCTTTTCTCAATAGAAGCAGAATTAATTTTTCATCAAAAAAAAAAAAAAAAAGGAACAGGAATACAGATTTGTATGAAAAAGGACTAATTTGGTTAAGAGAGAGGAAGGGGAAAGGCTAAAAGGGGGCATTGGGAAGGAATGAGGAAGAAATGTGGTTTAACAAAATTTGGACGCTAGAGATTTGCTCATTACAAAATAGAGGGAAACAGATTTTGGAGGTAGGACTTTGCACCAAATTTTTCACTTTACAAATGAAAATTGGAGCCATTTTTTAGCTGCAAAATTTTTTTTCACCAATCAAAATTGGCGCACTTTTGACAAAACAAGAACTGCCTTATAATAATAATAATAATAATAATAATAATAATAATAATAATAATAATAATAATAATAATAATGTGCATATATTTACCTTATTGACACATAATCCTTGAATTAAGATTCAAGATTAATTGTGAATATCTCCAAACTTTTGAGGATTTTGCACATTGTTATTCCATTTTTAAATAGTATGAGAATAATTGCGAATCTCCAAACTTTTGCGAATTTTACGCATTGTTATCTATACTATATATTAAGTGAGAGACCCTTAGAGTAATCGTTTTGGTCTCTTGGACTCTAAAAATATTTTCTTTTCTATTTATTTTTTCCACCACTCTTACGTGTTATTTTTTAGATATTTCTTAACTCCTTTTTCTTCTCTCCCCCTACTCCAATTATTTTTTATTATATTTTTTATTCTTTCTCCATATTTTTAATTTTTATTTTATATTATTTTGTACTAGTCGATTTTATAATATTTTATTTATTTAATATAAATTTATAATTATATTAAAATAATTATAAAATAAATATTAACATGTAAAATTTAATTTCATATATATTTAAATAATAATAATAATATTTTTACTTGCATTGTAGCACCCCAAATGAAAGGCACCACATCCCCCGCACTATGATCCAAACCCGGTTACGAAATGGGAAGTCCATACCCGAATCCGAATCATAGCAAACGGGAGACCAACTCACACACTATGCTAGGCGGGAGCTAGAACCTCGAAACCAGAGAAAACAATTTACAAGATAAAGGTAGGCGCGGAAGCAACATACAATCAATCATATAATCTATCACAACATCAACAGTAGGTGACGGGTTCAACTAGCATAGATACCTAGTCCCGAAATTCATAAAAATATAATCATAACAATTCATACATTTAATGTATAACTTAGTCAATCTACGATATGCGTGCAGTGTGACTCAGACTTAACCACAAGACTCGACCGACCCAAAACCCCGCCTAGCACTCCAAAACCTGCAAAAGAACTAAAAACAAAGGCGGGTTCAGTCTATAGGAGACTGGTGGGTATAAAACAGGGCATAACTTAAATAATATTGTAGAATTTAAACACGCCCACATGCAAGCTATAATTTGTTTAAATATTTCCTAATTGGGTGAAAACGAAGTAAAACAACACTCGAGATTACAACAATCAATTTCATTCATTCATTCAATCATGTGGTCATTACGTGAGCCCGACGAGAGAGCGAATTCTCCAACCTTCTCCTCATGTGTGCATACCAATTCAATCTTTTCATTAGTGACCATACACATTCATACATAACCGTTCATAATCATTCATAATCATAAACATATACGAAGAACGATATAAAATTAAGAATAAAAGAAGGGATCGAATTTCATTACCCTTTTCAATTTCATAAACTCACGCTTAAAATGTAATGCACACACATATTGAATCAATTAATAATGGTATTAGATAGTGGCGTGCATTGATATTTGAAATACATGAACTCAATATTCCATTTAAATGAATAAATGGCAGCGTGGTGGCGGACAAGGACATGCTACCCAATTTCACAATCCAAGCAACAATTACATCTCTTATTTAATTAGGACATGTTGACATAAATTTCAAGTTTTATAAATCAAGCATTCACTCCACCACAAAAGCACTCACAAGCTAAGTTAAATAAATCCCAAGCAAATCATCACGTCTTCCTAGGCACGAACTCACGCAGCCCTCACTTTGAATTTACTGCATCTTAAAAGGTAATGGCATCATTTATTTATTAATTTCAAGAACCACTCCACGAAATGAATCCACAAAAAGAATTAAAGGTAGCATTTTACATCTAATTCCCCATTTGCAAGGAATCATTACTTCTAACATTATTAATACAAAGTGGTGGCATTAATTTCGAGAATTGATTCATCCTTTTAGCAATTCAATTTCCAGCAGACGAAACCAAGCGGATCTCATTTGCAGCAAAAGGCGACGCATCCGGGGTGATAATTCGAGCCTATGTTAATTAATATATACGCCACCAAAGCTTATACATCCAACATTATATTATCATTAGGTATTCGACAATTCTTCCATAAATATATACAAATAGAACATGGAGAACACATACTCATGCTCAAGATTCAAAGATAGAAATGAAATTCACATCAAGGGAAAATCGTTGCTTACCTTGGTTCTTGAAATGATGAAGAAACGAGGAAGATATGAACTCTTGAAAGTGTGAAAAAATTCCTAGATCTTCATTCTCCTTTGAAGCTCTCCATGGATGATATGATTTGTGTGAAATGAAGTTTGACAAGAGGCTAGGTTAGGGTTTCAAGGTATATATATATGGTGGCTAAAGGTTTCATTAAGGTTTGGGCCCAAATAAGTGACTTTTGTCCCAATAGGTCAAATTAAAAGGTTTAAGGTCTAAATGGTTTTTGAAAAATATAAAGTAAATTCCGTTGGACCCGAATCACCGAATCAAGTCCAATGGTGGTGTCGGAATTCGAATTCGAATTCCCGAGCTCATATTGGTCCCGAATGACCCAAACTTACCTAATTCAAGTTAGGCCCAAAACACACAAATAGGTCCAAGTCCTATTTTAATCTAACTCCAATAATTAATTTAAATTCATCCAAGTTCCATTCTCAAGTTGTCATGCAATAATTCATATTTTACCATTTTGGATTTTAGTCAATTAAGTCACATTTTCAATCAAATTTGGAATTAAACACATAAAAGAGAATTAAATCACATAAGTGCGTAAAGTAAACTCTCTCGTGGCGCATACTTGTACGATGTATCGGACGGGGCATCACATCATAAATTTGTGAACTTAATTGCATTAACATAAATGGATTTAAGTGATCTTTTGACATGGAATGGCACTTGATTGTATGTATTCATATATCCTAAGGACTTAAGTGCAAATAATGGTGATTCATGAGAGTTAGTGGAGGACTTTATATTATATCATATACATCTATCTCTCAAAATATCATTCATCAATTTCATCCAAAAATCACACACACCTACACACACATATCTCGTTCCAAGACACCAAGGGAAGAAGGAGGATTTCATCTCATATTTCAAGCTTGATTTCAAGAGGAATATTGCATAACTTTGGAGCATCAACATCATCTCATCCTTTCATTCTTTCTTTCTTCTTTTCAAGGTATAATATGAAGTGCATGGATTTCATGAATTATATTTGAATTAGGGTTTGTTGATTATGTAATGCTTTCTTGTTTATAAGTGATTTGAAGCATGATCATGAGTATTAGTCTTGAAAACTTGCATGAATTCTTGATATGTTGAAGGTTGGGGATCATGAGAAAATATGGGGTTTGTTTGATGAATTGTTGAGGATTTAAGCATGCTTCCTTGGATTAAATGTGACTTAAATGATATATATGAGTTATATACATGATATATGATAGTTTTAAGTTGATTTCTTGACTTGATTTGGTGTTGGGATGTTTTGGGAGCCATTTCCGAGCCTTGCCCTGTTTTTTCGGACAGAACACTCCCAAAGGCCCTTGTGGCTTTCCAGTTCATGCACCAAACGCCCGTTTGGCATTGTTACAGGAGGTTTTCACATGCCCGTTTTTGCTTTCAGACCATTTTTCAAACGGGCGTTTCTCCCTCATCCGAACTCCAAATGACCTGATTTTTCAAGACAAGGAAACCTCTTGAAGTCTAGAACAACCTCCAATTGGAATCATCTCTATATATTTTCTAGATTGAGAGTTATAATGAATTCTTTAAGGTGTCCCCACTTTCCCGATAATCTGCACTCGCCTAACTTCAAGCGCATGCCATTTTCTCCTCGCTTTGAACTAGAAAACGAGCCATATATCATCGGAAAGGTATTTGTGTCTAGTTTCATATCCAACAAGCAAAACTCAATTTCCACTTCTAGAATTAAAGATATTCCAGTTTTCCCTCAACATGTAAGTTTCCTAAAATTATCCGTTTTTGCCAAACTTCACAAAAACATCTCTTATTGCATTCCTTTCACTTCCTTGGCTCCCGTATGTGAATTATATGATATATATGCTTAGTTAATTGATAATTATACTCTTATTTGACATTCCTTAATTGTGATTGCATGACATATTGATCATGACTTTGCCGTGCGTCGTAAATGGTTCATGCGAGTCGTGTCTCACGATCACTTGTCCCTTTTTACACAGATTGTCTTTCCGTTGACGAGGAGAAAGCTCCATAGTTGTATTCTTGTTAATTGTCGACACAGGTGAGGTTTAATTTCTAGATATATAGAACCCTTACAACCCTATGTGATCTTTCGGCCAAAATGTATATATATATATCTATATATCTTTCTCAAAACCTTTATAGATTGTAAATGATTTATCGTGACATATTGAACTTATCGTGATTGATTGATTGATTGTTTTGGCGAGTAAAGCATGTTCACTTTGGGCCCGAGGGTAGTGTATTGAGTAATCTGGGGAGGCATCGGGCCGACGGTGGTCTCTTGCAATATCCTCACCTATTATTGGGGTCACCCCTGAATCCACTAGGCGGTTTGGTGGAGGAAGGAGCCCGCCGGGCGTAGGGACTCATGAACCCTATGCCCAGATTGATTGGGTGGTGGGGCCTTGCAATCCCACCATCACCCGGAGGAAGAAGGGTACTGAAACTGCTACTTGCGCACCGTAATTGATTGCATGATCACTTAACTCATTAATAATTTAATTATTGGTAATGTTTACCAATTGGAGTAAGGTTGGAGAATTTCCCTCACTCGCCGGGCCACTAATTGAATTGAATTGAATTGATAACGTTTGTATTGTTAAATGGATTAGTTGTAATCTCGGGCGAGATTTATTCTAATATTGAACTTATATTGTTTCCTTTATTAAAAACCTTACCCGAGATTATAACTTGCATGTTAATTGCACTAATATTTATTTATAAACCCCTCACTCAGTCGTTGGTAGACTGACACCTCAACATTTTCAGGTTTGCGGGTTGCATGCTAGGCGGGATCGAGTCAGGTCTTTTGTTCTTTGGGTCTAGCACTTGTCTTCCTCATTTTCTTGTACATTAATGATGCATATATAGATTGTTACTGCTCTTGGTATCTATGTATTAAGTCTGACTTATTTTGATATCTTTGAGGAATTGGATTTATGTAAATGTTGGGAAAGATTTTGTTAATGAAGTGAATGTAACTTATGCTTCCGTTTCATAATTTATGCATGTTGGTATTAAATGAGGGTTAGTCCCGCCTAGCTAGAGATTTATTTTCTATTGTCACCCGTTCGCTATAGGTTGGTTCATGCACGGACTATCCATTTCGTATGTGGATCAACTTATAGTGTGGGGGTGTGGCATCTCGGCGTTCTGGGTGCTACACACCTCCCACGTAATATATGTCCCAACAGCCTCCAAAACTATCTGAGTACTCTCCCACCAGGAATAAGCCTCGCCCTGGATCAAAGTAAGGGTGCAGCGGGCCTTCTCCTAAGTATCACAAGGAATGAGCTGCCAAATTCTCTCAACTTCTTTCAACCACATCTCCGCCTGAATATCGTCGTCCTTATAGAACTTCGGGGGACGCTGATTCTGAAACTCCCATAGTATAGCTGAAATAGGGTTCTCTTGGGGTGCTACGAGTGCTGGTGGTGCTGGAGGGGCCCTTTCCTGTAGCCTCTGATCAATCAGCCCTACTACTGCGTTTATAAAATCCTGAGGCTGTGCCTAAGCAGGTGGATGAGGAGGTGATCTCTCATGGCGATGATGGCGGCGATGACGATGATGTCGATGTCTGGGGATCGATCACGGTGATGTCTATCACGATCCATCCTGAAAGCAAATCACTACACATGCGTGGTTTGATTAATAAATGCAAATGTGTGCAATTAATTTCATAATATCAATAAAGAACACATTTCATAAGATCAAATAGCTCAAGTACTTCAAGAATTCGGGTAAATCACATACTTCAATTAAATGCAGACTCTCAAGTAACAAGTAATCCTATGCCTTGCGACCTAGACTCACTTGACACGACTCGAGAACCTCGATTTTGCAACCGGGCTCTGATACCACTTGTAGATGTAGCACCCTAACCCCCAAGGCACTACATCCCCCGCACTATAGCCCGATCCACATACGAAATGGACAATCCGTACATAAACCGAACATATAGCGAACATGTGACAATCAAGAAAATAACAAGCTAGACGGGACACTCCCCAACATATACAAACCAAGACATGAAATTAAAAGCAGAAGCATTTCAATTAATACGTATAGGTACCATATTTACCAGGCTATATACATAATAGGTACCAACATTAACTATCAATACATTATCATCTCTTATATGTTATACATGTCCAAGTAACCAAAATATAGTAATAATGACCATAATGTGAGGTGCCCAAAAGTTCTATACAAGAAGATACAATGCTAGACTCGGGGAAATGCAAGACCTGACTCGACTCCCGCCTAGCACAACCACGACCAAAAGTACCTGAAAAGTGAAGTATCAGTCTACCGAAGACTGAGTGAGGGACAATATATATATATATAGCACGCGTCACATGCAAGTCATAGTCTCGGGTGAAGACTTGGAAATGAAATAAATATAAAGTTCAAGAATCGATATTTTTTTGCCCGAGATTACAACTATTAGATTTAACTTGTTAACTTGTCAATTTCATGAAACATGTGACCCTAGCGAGTAAGGGCAAATCTCCAACCTTAACACCAACGTGAACAATACGTGCTTGCTTGAATAATTCAATACGTGATCATGCATTTCATTTAGTGCTCAATTAGACATAATCATGCTTGAAACATGTAATAACCCGAGGATAATCCATGGTGCCGGATCCATCCCCAGTTTCCTTCTTCCTCCGGGTGATAGTGGGTTTGCAAGGCCCAAATATCCAGGACATGGTGTACGTCGGGAACATGACTCCCACGCACGGAACTCCTTCCACCACCAATCTCCTAGTGGCTTCAGGGATGATCTCAATGAGGTGAGGATAATTCAAGAGTTACCCGTCAGCCCTTGCTTTCCCGGTTGGCTCAAGAATTACCCTCGGGCCCAAGTGCAATCATGACTCGCCAAAACATGCTTGAAATCGTGAACAATCATGACTTGCTTGCTTCAAAATGTTTATATTTTAGAAAACGTTTATAAATATAATAGATTTTGGCCGAAAATGTCACATAAAGGTTGTAAGGTTCTAAGTACCTAGCCAAAACCTCACATTTGCTTACAAAATACAACAAGGATATGCTCTAGGGAGCCTGCTCCTCGTCCACGACCTCGTGACCTGTGCAAACACGACGTGTATACGTGAGACATGACTCAAAATGGACCAAATAGGACGAACGGCGAAAATGCAACGAGATGACGAGCAATGAACAATGTAGCATGAAAATATCTTGTTTTGACATATATTCAATCATATAATAGCAATTTGGAATCAAAGAATGCATTGGATCATCATGCCAAAAATGGAATTTTATGCAGTAGGTTTTCTTCTGTCAGACGTGTGGGAACGGCCATTCCGGCTTCCCTTTGAAAACGGGAAGGGCCGTTCCCATGGCCATCCGAGAACACGCCAACGTTTTAATCTTTGAAAATACGCTTTAGCTGGGAACGGCCCTTCCGGTATGCAGGCCAAAATGGGAACGGCCGTTCCCAGGTTTACTAGCCCACTTTGATTTAAAAGAGTGGAAACGACCGTTCCCGTAATACCTTGAGGCGGGAAGGGCCGTTCCCAGTTTCTGCAACTGGAAAAACAGAGCAGAAAAAGGGGATGGCTACGGGAACAACAAGAAAAGCTCCAAAACTCCAAGTTTGTTCAATAAATGCAAGGATTTCTGGAAAATATGATGCATACATGTTCAACAAAGCCATAACGCTCCATTTAAACACTCAAGTCATGAAAATCATCAAGGATCCCAAGTTTCAAGTTCATGCTCATATTCATATATAATCTCGAATTTTGGCAAGAATTCAGGCTATAACTCAAGATATAATCATGTAATCATGCTTCACTCAACAAATAATCCATAATTCCATGATTACTCAAACCCTAACTATCACATACTTCAACAAGATTCATCAGTTCATGCAAAACACCCACCTTGAGCTAAAGAAATGGAGAAGATAGATGAAGATGATGCCTAAGCTCCAAACTTGGATTATTTCTTGGAAAAATCTTGATGAAAATGATGAAAATCTCTTTCCTTTATCTTCTTGAATGAACCGAGCAACAAGGAGCAAATATGTTGGGATATTTTTGGATGAAATGGGATCAAGGAAGCTTGGAGATGCATATACCGTTACATCCCTTTTTTGAAATATGTGAAATGCCATAAATTGCAATTTAATCCTTTAAATGTTTAAGTCATGCAATCAAGGATGTATAGTTTTGAAATATGATCAATTAAGCCCTTGAGAGTTTATGCAATTAAGTCCTTAAATTTAAAGAAATAAACATCTGGGGATAATTTCGTAATAACTATTTTTCCATGAGTTGAAATAATTTTCCAATGATATGAAATAATATAATTCACGTAAATAATGTATCATGAATTTTATAAAATTATGAGATGTCGCGTAGGAAAATAGAAATTTAAAAGAATTAAAATGAATCCTACGCTCAAAATCTCACACGTGGCGTGCTTACCTGTTCATCCGGAACTGGGGCATTACAATATATGTTATGAATTAATTATATATTTAATTTTAGAATTTAATTGTTATCTATTTCGTGTTAATTAATTTTCGAACATGACTTGAATGTTTCTATTTACCTATTTTCTAATTGTAAACATGTTATACTACGTGTTATGATCGTTATTTGAAATTCTTGGATCAATTTGATTTAAATGTGAAGGATATGAACTTAAGCGAAGTTGAATGATTCTTGAAATGAATGTATTGAACGTTTAAATGTCTTTGAAATATTAATCGTGCACATGAATGTTTTCATGACATAATATCACATTTTATGCATTCATAACCTATGTTATTCCTATCATATATGGTTTATGGCTCGAATGAATGCAAGATGTGAAAGATAGCAAACGCGTGAAAATAAATCCTCCCCGTATTGAATGTTTTAATGAGTTGCTTGATTATATGACCTCATAGCATGAATTATAATTCTTTTACATCTCATATCATGATCAATGCATTGTCGTGCATCATATATGGTTCATTTAGAGTCTTGAGTCTCACGAATGCATTGTTATCCTTGTACAGTTTCTCCAGGGCTGAGATGCTGGGTTCTTAGGCTTCTTCGAGTCTTCTTTTCTTCTTGGTATTGTTCGGTAAGAGGCGTTCAGGTGGGTTTCTCTACTATTTAGATAAATGGCCCTATATACTCCCAATGTGTAAAGATTTCAACCAAAAGTATATATGTATATAGAGTCGTTTTCAATGATTTTAAACGTAAAGCCCTTCTTTTATGAACCTACCAAATGTTTTGGCGAGAATGAATGAATGAATACACTGAATGGGGCCCAGGAGAGTGGGTAAGGGGGACCCGGGACGACCATAGGGGTCGCCGGTTATGACCCCTATACACACTCTCCACATGATTGATAGGACTAACCCGGAACCCACCAGGGGGTTTGGTTGGGTGATGGGAACCTGAGGGTTTGAGTGTTCGCGCTCCCCTCGTCCGATTGGATTGTTCGGGCCGATCACCCGACCATCACCCGGAGGAAGAAGGTGTAATTGTTTATGAATGTTCACAAAAGAATGTAATGCATGAAAGAAAGAATGAATGAATGAATGTTTAATAAACTACACGAGGTGTTGGTTGGAGATAATGCACACCCACTCGCCGGGCCACAAACGATCTAATGAAAAATGAACGTTATAATCCCTTTTGATGACTTATTTATTTTACCCACTAGGAAATGCTCTAAAAACCTCATTTGGGATTATAACTTGCATGTGAATGTTAAATATTGTTGTATATGCTATTTATGCCTCATTTTATACCCACCAGTCTCGTATACACTGAACCCGGATTGTTTTCAGTGTTCTTGTAGGTTTGGAGTGCTAGGCGGGAAGTCAAGTCTATTAAGTCTTTCGGTTATATTAGAGTCTGTACATATGCATATTTAACTATAATTTGTTTAAGTTATAGAGAATGTATGATTGGTATTGATTGTTACTACTATCAGGAATTCTGAACAAGTTATAGGAACAGAGAGAATATGATATTGACGTTTTATGATTTTATTGAATTTCGGGATTAGGTATCTATGCTAGTTGAACCCGTTGCTCTTTGCTTATCTTGATATTTACGTATGTACCTTGCTTCCGCATTGATAATCTTTCTATTTTATGGTCTCTTTGGTTGCGATAGTTAGCTCCCGTCTGGCCTAGCGAGTGTGTACCCGTTCGTCGTGATTTAGCTCGGGTATGGATTGTCCATTTCATATTCGGGTCGGGTCTCGGTGCGGGGGATGTGGTACCTTGCGCTCGGGTACAACAAGTACTTCGCCTTGGGGTGCTCTGGTGTTGTTCGTGAAGAAGAAGGATGGGACATTTCGTATGTGCATGGACTATCGGGAGTTGAATAGGATGACGTTGAAGAACAAGTATCCCCTCCCGCATCGAAGAGTTGTTCGACTTGTTGCAAAGTTCGAAGGTATATTCGAAGCTCGATATCCGACAGGGTTATTACTAATTACGGATTAAAGAGTTGGATATACCGAAGACAGGCTTTAACACGAGATACGGACACTATGAGTTCATTGTCATGCCCTTCGGACTTACCAATGCACCCGCAGCTTTCATGGATTTGATACACCGGGTTTTCAAGGAGTTTTTAGATAAGTTTATTGTTATATTCATTGATGACATTTTGGTTTTCTCTAAGTCGGTTGAGGAACACGCTCTACATCTTCGTTTGGTACTTGAGAAGCTTCGTGAACACAAGTTGTATGCTAAGTTTAGCAAATGTGATTTTTTGATTGATCGGGTATCATTCTTGGGACATATTATTTCCGGTGATGGGATTTTAGTGGATCCTTCCAAGATAGAAACCGTTTATCTTTGGGAATAACCGAAGAATGTATCGGAAGTAAGGATTTTCTCGGCTTAGCAGGTTATTACCGTCGATTAGTACAGGATTTTTCTAAGATCGCAGAACCTCTCACACGTTTAACTAAGAAGGAAACAAAGTTTTCGTGGAACGAAGCTTGTGAAGAGAGCTTCCGTGTGCTTAAGGAAAAATTGACAACGGCTCCGGTGTTGCTTTACCGGAAGGTTCGGGTGGATTTTTAGTTTTTATCGATGCATCCAAGGAAGGGTTGGGATAAGTGCTTATGCAAAATGGTCGGTTGATTGCTTATACTTCGAGGAAATTGAAGGAGCACAAGCAGAATTACCCAACACACGATCTTGAGTTGGCCGCGGTGATATTTGCCTTAGCGAAATGGCGACACTACCTTTATGGAATTAAGTTTGAGGTATTCACCTATCACAAGAGTCTTCGTTACTTGTTCACACAAAAGGATTTAAACATGAGACGACGACGGTGGATGGAATTCTTGGAAGATTACGATTGTGTCATACAATATCATCAAGGAAAGGCGAATGTAGTCGCGGACGCCTTGAGTAGGAAAGCAAAGATTGCTAATCTTGAGGTTGTTTCCGGAAAGGGTGAAGCCGAGATCCTTGTTTCACAATCGAGGTTGGCTAACATCACTATAAGACCAGATTTAAGGCAACGAATCCTAGATGCTCAATCAACGGATGAGTGGATTCAAAGGCAAGTGGTTCGGGCAAGAGCTAATCCGAAGTTTAAGTTTGGATTCGATAATTGGGGGATCTTTAGGTACAAAGGTCGAGTATGTATACCGGATGGGTTGCAAAGGTTAGTGCTTGAGGAAGTACATAGGACCGTTTATAGAATGCATCCGGGTGGCAACAAGATGTACCGGGATCTTAAGAAATACTTTTGGTGGCATGGGATGTGACACCCCGACTCACAGTCGGTATAGGTAAATTATGTGATTTAATATTATTTGCGTTTTAAATTAATTGTATATGAATTATATGAATTATTTGAACTAATTGCGTATGTGAATTATGTGAGTTGGCCTTATTTGAACCCGTATTTGCTGAACCGAAACAACTTGAACCCGAAAGCCTTGAACTGAACCCGTGAACCGAATGGTCCAGCCCTTAAAGGCTGAACCACTCCTTTTCCTTCTTCATTTTACGTGAAGCAACAGCAGCTCTTGTCCAAGGAAGAAGAAAAAACCCCAAGTTGATCATCCAACCTTCTTAAGCCAAGATCTCACTCGTCTCTTCGTCTTTTCTCGAACTTAAGTATGTTTCGGAATCCCCTCATCTTGCTCGTCGTTTCTATGGTTTAATTTCTGAGTTTGGAGTGAGTTTTATATGTCTTTGCTTCCCTACGTGAATAGTAAGGGTTTGGCTAAAAACTTGAATATGTGCTCTTTGCTTGATGTAGTTGATTTCTAATGATATATATGAATTGGTTATGTTATATAGGATGTATTTATTGCATAACACCCATGGGTAGTTGAGCATTTATTGATGATCATGATTTTAGCTTGAATTCTCATCCTTGAATTTATACCTTTAAATTTCGTTTTTCTTGAGTTATTTAAGTGTTAATTTGTCAAGCATGATTTATATGAATTATGTGTGCAATTTGAGAGGTTGTGGCAACTTTGAGGCATGGGATTTTGGCAATTTTTGGCAAATTTGAAGCTTCCCCTGCTTCTGTAATGTCTGTTTCTGCTCCAGCTTTTCGAACCAGGCCGGAACGGCCGTTCCCGTCCCAGTTATAAACTGGGAACGGCCCTTCCGGGCCATTTTACTGTTCATTGCCGAGAGTGGGAACGGCCGTTCCCAGTTTGTACTAGGAATGGGAAGGGTCGTTCCCATGGCCAAACAATTTTGCAAAACTTACAGACGCTCGGGGAGGATTTCGGGTATTTGGGGAACGACCCTTCCCGTCCCCAGTACAAACTGGGAACGGCCGTTCCCATCTTACAGAAACTTTGAGCGAGTGTGGGAACGACCGTTCCCTACAGTGAAAGGGCCGTTCATACCCCTTCCCAAAACCTGGGAGCTACCACTACTTCTTTTTGTTTTAATTATGCCATTTTGTGACTTTTATTGTTATTCTTTCGCATGTTAATCGTTATAACTTGATTTTTGTTGCTTAATAAATTGTAAATAAATATGTTGTGCTATAATTTGTGGATTATATGACCTAATTGTAATATTTTATATGTGTTCATGAATCATGCATTTTACCGGGTGTCCTATTTGGTTCATATAGAGTCTAAGTCTTGGGCTTTCGTGTTTTCTTTTCAGAGGAGGTTCCAGTTGATGAGCCCGAGGTGTAGGTTGTTCACGTCTGTTCGTATTTTTATCACGCACAAGGTGAGGTTTAGGACTTTTGTTAGTTAAGTGACCTAAAACCTTATGTGATGTTTTCGAACCCTCGCATGTGGATATATATGGTATATATATAGATATGTATGTGTTGATTAGAATATGTTTATGACCTTGTGAATACTCTTGCTTTGGAAAGGTACTATATAAGCATATGTAAGCTAAGTTTTGGAAAAGTCTTTATGTTTCAAGTTAGCGAGAATTCCATAAAAGATTTGGCATATGATATGATTTGTGTTTGTGGATCCAAGGAGCTACGGGTAAGGAGCCCTCGGGACGGTTTGGGCCGTCGAGGTTAAGCCTGTGTGTAGTCTCCATCCGATATATAACACGCGACCCCCTGGAGTTAGGAAAGGTGTGGTATTTCGATGCCTTCGGCGTAAAAACCGGGGAGGGCACGATGTGGGTTCGCTACCCCTCGTGAGTCTGTATATGTATGGATGGTTAGGGCCGCCGGTGGCTCTTCCATCATCGGAGTAGAGGTTAATGTGTTATGATTTCTGTTTTGTTTGTTCTGAGGAGTAAAGGTTGGAAGCTCGTTCTCGCCGAGCATTATGTTATGTTGTGTTATGTTTGGGAAGTATGAATCGGGATAGTGTTTGTGAAATGGTTTTAAAGTATATGTATTTTGTTTTGAAAGCTTTAGTCTGTAAAACCTATTCCGGTTCATAATTCCACCCCTTTGTTATGTGCTTTGCTTTATATATATAGAGTGTGGGTGTGTGTTAGCCCCCTCACTCAGTCAGTTGACTGACTCCTTGTTTACTCTTTTAGTTGCAGGTTTTTGAGCGTGAGCTAGGCGGAGAAGTGTGTCTTCTTTATGCACTTGTCGGTCTAGGTCTCGTTAGGTGCATTTACATACTTACACTTGGTTATTTTGTATTTGTATAGTTATGGCTTGTAGTTACTTACATTTTGCTCGAGCCGTGATGGCTTTTGTACAGGATTATGTGTTGGTACCTATATGTAAATATTATATGGATAAGTATGTGTTGGTACCTATACGTATCTATGTGATGGTATTCTACTTCTTCTTGACTTTATTGCTTCCGCGCACTCTGATTCGGTTTGGTTTAGCTCCGCCTAGCCTAGAGTGTGTGTTTGGTCTCCCGTTCGCTATGATTCGGATTTGGGTACGGACATTCCATTTCGTATTCGGGTTTGGATTATGGTGCGGGGGATGTGGCCCTACGTGTGGGTGCTACATCCTTAAGTGGTATCAGAGCGCGGTTGTAAAACCGGGCTCTAGTGTCATGTGGGTCTGCCTAGGTTGTACGACTTAGGACAATGTGATTGTGTGATTATGTGTAAGTGTGCATACATGATTTGAATCTGTGATTACTTGACTAATTGATTACTTGATTACTTGATTATTTTCTTAATTGTATACATATTCACACACTAATTTACATACATCCATATTGCTTGAATTTGTGAATTTCAGGATGCCTCCAAGGAGACATAATAACCGTGAACGAACCCCTGATTTGAATGAGCCGGCTGTACCGAATGCACCTCCGCCACCACCTATGAATGCGGAGAATATTGTCCAAGCCCTACTCAATCAGCTCCAACAAAATCAAAGGGACAATGCAAATCCGGGTGAAGGACAAGATATATCCGTCGTGTATAAGGACTTCCGGAACAACAACCCTCCAAAGTGGTATGGAGGTGATGATATTAAGGCTGAAGAGTGGTTGTCCGAGATTCGAGGAATATGGGAGATATGTCCGGGGAGTTCCCAAGACAAGGCCGTTTGCACAGGGCGTATTATCCAAGGACCAGCGGCTATTTGGCTTAGAAATGTGAGATCCAGGCTTGAGAGAACGGGTATGGAGTTTAATTGGGAGACGTTTGTGCAGGAATTCCATGAGAAATATATCCCTCATAGTGCACAAGAGCGTCGCCTCCAAGAGTTTGCTAACTTGAGGCAAGGCAATCGGACGGTGGAGGATTATTTATTGGAGTTCGAGAGACTAGCACCTTATGCTACTCACATTGCCGACCACGATGATCATAAGGTGCGAAAGTTTCTTCATGGACTTCGCCGGGATATTCAAGAAGCTTTACAAGCCGCCAATGTGAGTACTTGGGCCAAAGTTACAAAGCGGGCAATTCAAGTTGAGGCCCAAATGGCTCGGTTGAAGCCTCCACCTTTCTCTTCGACTCGAGGATAGGGATCCGAATCTGGATTGGGTAAGAGGCCCGTTTCTTATGCACCACGAGCTCCTATTCCATCGGCTTTTCGTCCTCAGGGCTTAGGGAACAAAAAGCCCCGTATTACCGGACCTGTGGCATCTCCTGTTATTCCAGCTCGACCGGCTCCGGCTCAGGGACCACCTGTTTGTGCTCATTGCTAGGGAAGACATCCAGTGGAGAGGTGTTGAAAGCTTCTGGGTAAATGCTATGCGTGCGGGTCTTCTGATCACTTGATTGATGCTTGCCCGAATAGGAGGCCGGTTGTGCAGGCTCGTGTGTATGCTTTGGAGGGAGAGGAAAAAGCAGCTGATGTCGACCCGACTGCCGTGATAGAAGGTACAATAATCATTCATGGCATACCACAACATGCATTGTTTGATCCCGGGGCTACGCATTCATTTATTTCCCGGGATATTGTTGCTTCTTTGCCTTTACTTGATGAATTATCTGCGCATGTGTATGTGGTGAACACTCCTTTGGGAGGATCTTTGGAAGCTGACAGGGTGTTTCGGGAGTGTCCGGTGTTGTTTGAGGGCCGAGTTTTTCCTGCAGATTTGGTAGTTCTACCGTTGAAGAAGTATGAGGTTATTCTTGGTATGGATTTTTTCTTTAGATACCGAGCTCAGTTGGATTGTCATGAGAAAAAGGTTTCGTTGGGGTCTGTGGTCTTTACGGGTGAGAGGTTGAAGTCCAGCCCGTTTGTGTCGTTTATGGAAGCAAGTAAGCTCCTCCGGGACGGCGCGACAGGTTTTGTGGCTTACCTTCTGAATAAACCGAAGGATCAGGCCAAACTTGAGGAGACAGAGGTCGTGAGTGAGTTTCCCGATGTGTTCCCTGAGAGTTTGGGTTCGTTACCACCTAATAGGGACATCGAGTTTGTGGTCGACCTTTACCCTAGAGCTGAGCCTTTTTCTAAGACACCGTATCGGATGGCTCCTGCTGAGTTGAAGGAGTTGAAAACTCAGCTGGATGAGCTCTTGACTTGCGGTTACATCCGTCCGAGTACATCCCCGTGGGGTGCTCCCGTGTTATTTGTGAAGAAGAAGGACGGGACTTTGAAGATGTGTATAGATTACCGCGAGTTAAACCGGATGACAGTGAAGAATAAATATCCTCTACCTCACATCGAAGAGTTGTTTGTTATCTTGCAAGGGTCGCAGGTATACTCTAAGTTAGATTTGAGGCAGGGATATTACCAACTTCGTATCGGGGAGAAAGATATCTCTAAGCTGCATTCAACACCCGCTATGAACACTTTGAGTTTGTGGTGATGCCGTTTGGGTTGACTAACGCTCCAGCCGTGTTCATGGATATGATGCACCGAGTGTTTAGACAGTTTCTTGACAAGTTTATGGTCATTTTTATAGACGACATTTTGGTGTATTCTAAGTCTGCAGAAGAGCACGCATCTCACCTCAGGATTATCTTGGAGACACTTAGAGAGCACAAGCTTTATGCCAAATTTAGCAAGTGCGAGTTCTGGCTCGATAGAGTGGCATTTCTGGGTCACATAATTTCAGGTGAGGGAATTGAAGTTGATCCCTCCAAGATTGAAACCGTGGCTCAGTGGGAACGACCGAAGAATGCCTCCGAGATAAGAAGTTTTCTCGGGTTAGCGGGTTACTATAGGAGATTTGTGAAGGATTTCTCCAAAATTGCGTACCCGTTGACTCGGTTAACCAAGAAGGAGGTAAAGTATGAGTGGGATGATGAGTGTGAGAGAAGTTTCCAAGTCTTGAAGGAAAGATTAACTTCAGCACCAGTTCTTACCCTACCCGAGGGATCCGAGTGTTATTCAGTTTTTGCAGATGTTTCTAAGGAAGGGCTCGGATGTGTGTTGATGCAAAATGGCCGAGTGGTAGCCTATGCTTCTAGGAAGTTGAAAGAACACGAGAAGAACTACCCCACTCATGATCTTTGAGCTTGCAGCGGTTGTGTTTGCTTTGAGAAAGTGTCGTCATTACCTCTATGGGACGACTTTTGAGATATTCACAGATCATAAGAGCCTCAAGTATATTTTTACTCAAAAGGAGCTTAATAATAGACAGAGGCGTTGGATGGAATTCTTAGAGGATTATGACTGCACGATTCAGTATCATCCGGGCAAGGCTAATATCGTGGCAGATGCTTTGAGCAGGAAAGCAAGTGTTTCAGGTTTGAGTGCAGAATCTTCAGGACAGGGTTCGACAGTTGTGGTTTCAGTGGCTCGGTTAGCTAACATCACAGTTCAGCCGGATTTGAAACAGAGGTTGTTGGATTCTCAGGCTTCGGATGCAGAGATTCAGAGATTAGTGGTTCGGTCTAGGATAGACCCCGAGACGAAGTTTGGGTTTGATGACTCCGGTTTGTTCAGGTTCAAGACCAGAGTTTGTGTCCAAGAAGACCTCAAGAGGTTAATACTTGAGGAAGGACACCGTTCTGGGTATTCCATTCACCCCGGTGGTACTAAGATGTACCGAGATTTGAAGGAATTCTTCTGGTGGAATGGCATGAAGAGAGATGTCGCGAACTTTGTGAAGCGATGTCTCACGTGTCAAGTGGTGAAGGCAGAACACCAGAAATCGGGAGGAACCCTCCAACCACTTCCGATTCTTGAATGGAAGTGGGAGCAAGTGACTATGGACTTCGTGTCCGGCTTGCCGAGATCGAGAGGAGGTTATGATGGAATTTGGGTGATAGTCGACCGATTGACCAAGTCTGCTCATTTTCGCAAGGTGAAAATGTCCTACAAGACCCCGAAGTTGGCAGAGTTGTATTGTAATGAGATTGTGAGACTTCATGGAGCGCCTGCTAGTATTGTTTCTGATCGTGATCCGAGGTTCACAGCTAAGTTCTGGCAGGATCTTCAGAGTAGATTGGGCACCAGGCTTAATTTCAGCACCATTTTTCATCCCCAGACGGATGAACAGTCAGAGAGATTGATTAAGTATTTGGAGGATTTGTTACGAGCGTGTGCTTTGGATTTCAAGGAAAAGTGGGACAAGCATTTAGCTCTAGTTGAGTTTGCCTATAACAATAGTTTTCAGGCCTCTATTAGTATGGCTCCCTACGAGGCACTCTATGGAAGGAAGTGTAGATCGCCTCTCTTTTGGGGCATGGAGGACTGGCGGTGGACAGAGGAGGATAAGCTCGAAAGAGCAACACCTCGGGAGAGACTGGATAAGACCACTGCCAAGGTTAAGTTGATTCAGCAGAGAATGAAGGCAGCTCAGGACCGTCAGAAGAGTTATGCAGACAAGAGGAGAAGGCCCCTCGAGTTTGAAGTCGGAGATAAGGTTTTCTTGAAAGCATCTCCAAGAAAGGGCTTTTCTCGGATAGGTCGAGGTGGGAAGCTTAACCCGGGATACCTTGGACCTTTTGAAATCCTTGAGAGAATTGGAGAAGTGGCGTATAGGTTGGACCTACCGCCTAGATTGACCGGGATACATAATGTGTTTCATGTTTTGCAGCTCAGGAAATATTATCCCGAAGAATCAACTATTCTCCCTGTTGAAGGGGTACAACTTGAGACAGATTTGACGATAGTAAGGCAACCGGTTGAGATTCAAGACCGAAAGATGCAAGTGTTGAGGAATAAACAGATTCCCTTGGTCCGAGTTCTGTGGAGAGATCAGAAATCCGAAGAGTCTACTTGGGACACCGAGGAGAAGATGAGACATTTGTACCCGGAGTTGTTCTCAGGTCAGACAGTGAACCTGGGGACCAGGTTCTCTGAAGGGGGGGAGGTTTGTAGTTACTTACATTTTTCTCGAGCCGTGATGGCTTTTGTACAGGATTATGTGTTGGTACCTATATGTAAATATTATATGGATAAGTATGTGTTGGTACCTATACGTATCTATGTGATGGTATTCTACTTCTTGTTGATTTTATTGCTTCCGCGCACTCTGATTCGGTTAGGTTTAGCTCCGCCTAGCCTAGAGTGTGTGTTTGGTCTCCCGTTCGCTATGATTCGGATTCGGGTACGGACATTCCATTTCGTATTCGGGTTTGGATTATGGTGCGGGGGATGTGGCCCTACGTGTGGGTGCTACATGGGATGAAACGAGATGTGGCTAATTTTGTTAAGAGATGTCGGGTTTGTCAACAAGTTAAGGCCGAACATCAATTACCGGCGCGTAACTTGCAACCGATACCTATACCCGAGTGGAAATAGGAACTAGTCACCATGGACTTCGTGACCGGACTTCCGAGAGTACAAAAGGGATTTGATGGAATTTGGGTTATTGTAGATCGCTTCACAAAATCTGCACACTTTTTACCGATCCGATCAACCGATAAAGTGGAGAAATTAGCAGAGTTGTATCAACGAGAAATTGTGAGATTAAATGGGATACCCGCTAGTATCATTTCGGATAGAGATCCTCGTTTCACTTCAAAGTTATGGAAGGTTCTTAATAGATTGTGGGGTACAAAGTTGAGTTTTAGCACCGCATTTCATCCGCAAATCGATGGACAATCCGAACGGGTAATTAAGTTTCTTGAGGATTTGTTAAGGGCTTGTATATTGGATTTTTCGGATAAGTGGGATGAACACTTGATTTTGATCGAATTCACCTACAACAATAGCTACCAATCTTCGATCAAGATGGCACCGTATGAAGCTTTGTATGGCCGTAAGTGTAGATCCCCTCTCTATTGGGATCTTGAGGAATGGAAAAGGACCGAGGAAGACGGTTTAGAGCGAGGAACCGAACCCGATGTCATTAAGGGAGCAATTGAGAAAGTGGGAAAGGTTAAGCAACACATGAAAGCGGCACAAGACTGGGAAAAGAGTTATACCGATCGGAGAAGAAAAGATTTGGCATTCGAAGTGGGTGATCGGGTTTTCTTGAAGGAAACACCTAGAAAGGGTTTCTCACGAATTGGAAAAGGTGGTAACTTGAATCTGAGGTTCATCAGTCCGTTTGAGATTGTGGAACGCATTGGAGAAGTTGCTTATCGCTTAGATTTGCCACCGAATCTCACGGGAAACCATAATGTGTTTTATGTATCGCAATTGTAGCACCCGGAACGCTAGGTCACCACATCCCCCGCACTAAAGTTCAATCCGCATAAGAAATGGGAAAACCGTACACGAACTAAGCAGTAGCGAACGGGTGACATACAAAACCCTGCCTAAGCTAGGCGGTACCTAAACCCTGTACAGCAGATAAAACAAAATCTAGAAGCGGAAGCAAAGCAAAGAATACGAATTTTCAGAAACTTTAAATCATCAAACATGACAATTCAATCATTATCAACTACAAGGGTTCAACTGATCCTAGAAGCCTGTCCCCGAAATAATCACGTTAAAGACGGGTTCAACTAATCCAAGAACTTGTCCTAACCTATCCCGAATTACATACAAATGATCAATAAGTATACCCTGTACAGAGTATATACAATTGTAAATTAAAAACATAACTAAAACAGAAATTTAACAAACTAAACAAACGGCACTGACTTGACAGACACGACACACCGTCGCCTAGCTCGAACTCTAACAACCTGTACCTGCAAACTAAAACATAGGTGGGACGAGGGTCAGTCCACTGACTGAGTGAGGGGGCTGAACACACATACTATACGTAATAAAGAGCATAGCACATATCAAAAGAAAGACTATGAACCGGGAGTAGGTTTTTGCATACTAAAACCATTTTTCAAATCAAACAGATACATTACTTATATTATTCAAAACTTAACGAACGTAGCATAATCATATCATATCGAAAGAAAAAGCTCCTATCCCGTTTCATAATCAACATAATAGATCATATTCATATACCCGGCGAGTACGGGTCTCCCACCTTACTTCCATATCTTATCATACGTATCATAACGGAAAACAAACAAATATCATAAACAATCCAACCCCAACACCATGTAGTTCGGGGAGCAAACCCTCACTACTCATACAGATACAAACACACACGAGGTAACTAACCCACAATGTGCCTTCCCCGGCTATCCACCGAGGGCTCAAAGCTCCACGCCTTGTCAACCTCCACGAGTCGCACGTGAGTACTTCAAATGAGAACTTGCACAGGGGTCATAACCGGCGACCCCATGGTCATCCCGGGTCTCCCTTACCCACGTCTCGGGGCCGAACACATCAGAACAGAGCATATCAGATCATAACTCGCTACATATCATACTTATCAAATCATAACAGACTTACGTACCTGATTAGACATACCATACCTTGTAACTTAGCATATGCTATAAACGTACCTCTTCGTGTCATCCTAATCCGTAGCTGGCATGAAGACTCACGGTTTGGAGCATAGCCTCGTTGCAAAACATTTCAAGCTTATATATGCTCGTACATATACAGTTCGAAAACCTTTAATCGTATGACAAAATCATAAACATATCGTATAAACACATATCTATTATATAAATATAATAGAATAATCGCATGCAGGCTTGAAAACGAGCACAGAGGGTTATAGGTGGCTTTAACTAAAACAAAAATCCTAAAACCTCACCTTACACCGACAAGAACGGAAAACACGAGCAAAGAAATCCCACTGGAACCCAAACAGCTGACAGACACTCCCTGGAAAACCCCTGATCAACTGACCACACCGAACATAAGACTCAGACTCAAATTACAACCAGAAAGATGCATGGCCATGCTCACGAATACAAATGATGCAACATATAATCCATATCTACTCAATCAAGTCATTCAGAGCATATTATAAGTCATACTACATATCAAGAGATGCATAGCTTATAAAGTTCATAACATTAATTACATAAAATAAATTAAGATATTAAGAATTCCATTCATATCTTGCACCAATTCTCGAAAGTATAACACAAATGGCATAATAATTTTATATGTAACCACACATAGGCATGTTTCACGGTTTTCTAACAATTAACATACTTAAGTAATTCATTTAAATTAAATATAACTTGGCCTTTCATAATTTATTTCTTACGTTTCATCTAATTACAGAAGCAATTTAGTTCCCAAATATCACATTATCACCCCTGAAAAGCACGGAACATGACAAAGAAATGGCATAAACGAGGTAATAAATTCAATAAATCGAGAATCAAACTTTTCTAAATCATATCATATTTCCAAATATCATACAACTTATAATTTCAATTCATAGTTCATACAAGATCGAAATTTACAATTAAAACAATTAACGAAAATAAATACAACAACTTCAAAAATTCATATAAAATCAACCGGACATCCGATTGACGAACGAAAAGTGGCATTGGACTCACCACGACGAAAGGAACCCGCTGTCCGAAAGTCACCGGAATGCCGCAACCGCAGCAGGCCGAACAGCCACCGGAACACCGCCTCCGGTGGTCGGAAAAATCCCTGGAAGCACTGAAACGTATGCCTCAGACGTTGTAAAGGTCTCATCAAGAACTTCGAAATGCCCAACTCAATTATCGAAAAAGTCACCAGAAAGATGGGCGGCGTTTGACGGCCACTCGCCGCCGCTGACCGCCACCTAAACGGTAGAATCGGGAGTCGAGTGAATGGGGAATTATAGTTCTCGTCATTCCGAACAACTTCCGTGAAGAGTCCGTCGCCAAAAGACCCCCGGGAAAGACCGCCAATGGCCGCCGAAGTTTCTGTCGCCGCTGTAACACCCAAAACCACCACCTACGGCAATTGTTTGCTCGAACCGATGCCGGAAATGAACTCAGGGGGTCGATAAACATAGGAAAGCACCAACCTTGGTCGAGAAAAACCACCAGAACGCGGAGGAACAACCGCAGCACTGTTCACGTGCGGTCGCGGCGGGACTTCAGGTGGGGCGTGCGCCGCCGTCCAGCGTCCGATCACCGCGCCACCAATGCCAAAAGTTGCGCTGCCAAGAGACGTCCAAAGCCCAGTCATCTTCCGATCAAGAAATGACCCAAAAATCCCTTAAAAAGAGAAAATTACAAACAGGCCCCTAAACTCTAAAAGAGTTCAAAATAGGGCCACACAACGAACAAAATCACAGAATTAAAACATTAAAAAGAGCATAAGCAACAAAAAAGTAAATTAAGCAATTAAGCAAACAAGGAAATCGACACGTGGCGTCTGCTCGGACGATCGGAAAAGTGGGGTGTCACAATCTCCCCCCTTAAGAGAACCTGGTCCCCAGGTTCTAGTGCTGAGTTGGACGACTTCGATCACTTCAACACTACTAAAAACCTTGTTCCAAGGGATGTTCGTGGCTCGGATCCCCATCTAAATGTTCTTCATACCGCTAAGGTGTACCTATGGACCCGATCACTGGTTGTTCAAGCTCCCTTTGATTCTTCTTCGAAGTAGGTGGCTATGGCTGCACACGATCTCGAAGCCACTGTATACTTCCACTTGCAATCCTCAGGAGGCCCAACGAAAAGCGCGAAACAAGCACAAAGAGAGAATTCCATCTCTCGCCACAAAAGAGAAAGAGAGAGCCCCGTCTCCCAAGCACATAAGCAAAAGAACCCCGTCTCTCAAACACCTAATTGAGAGAACCCTGTCTCTCAAGCACAAAATCGAGAGAAACCCGTCTCTCAACCTAAGTCTGGCAGACTCCACATCTCCCAAACATCCTAGTTTGAGAAAATCCAGCATTTCTCAAACCCTAGATTCGAGAGAATCCAGCATCTCCCAAATATCTAACTCCAAGAGAATCCAACATCTCTTACTCACATAATTTAGAAAGAATCCAACATCTTTCTATCACATAAATAGAGAGAATCCCACGTCTCTCTAACACATAAATAGAGAGATCTCAACAACTCTCTAGCACACAAGTTCACTTACTAAGTATTCATACATACACACACTAAAGTAGCACCGAATGCAAAACATGGGATGTATGTGTAGTGTACCTTTACACAACTGATATCGGTGTCCCTAAAGTATAGACTCATCATCCATGCTCAACTCAAAGGGGATATCGCGATGGGATCACTGTAAGATAGAATTACAATATGTATGTATATGCATGAAGGGTTAGTGAGCAAATAGGAAATTTTAAACACGTAGGCATGACTAATTCACACAAGCAGGTTATTCATTCAATTTAGTAGGAATTCACAAACAATAACAAATTTCAAGTTATGAAAATTAAATCACTTAATCACGTTATTAAAATCAATACAACATCCATCGAGCAAAATAAAATATAATTACTGATGCGATGCATGTGTGCAAATGCCATGAATGTTTAGCGTACCGTTCACCGTAGCAACAGAGTCAAAGTTCGAATTTTCTTGGATGGCAGATGTCGTAGTCCGTAGTGAGCCAGAATCCTGACCTCCGCCTCATAACTATAGTGTTTCTCAAATTCTTAAGTGTTCGCTTGGCCTTATTTGGTCGATCCTGCTTTGGCGTACCATCTTGAATTGATGTCTAACAATCAACACTTGGTTGAATTGGCTTTCACTGATGCCTTCATGACTATGATAACCGATCTAGCTTTGCTAACCAATACTGATCGATGTCCTCTAGCAGCCTTTCCATAATTCCCCCATCTTCAGTATCTGAGGCATGTTTGCATAGTAAATCGATCATTTCAACTTTTGTAGATTGAGTTCGTAGGCATGCCCCAAAACACGAAGTTGACAATCATTGTCGCGAGTTAACATCAACGCAATTAAGGAGACATCATATTGTCTAGGCGAGCCATGAGAAATATCCATGTCAAGAATCAATGCTGGAACCTTAGACACCATCAGAAGTGAAGGAGAACTCTTGTTAATTGACCAGAAGCCCAACCCACCAAGCGTTACATTAATCTTCAGTTAAGAGATTTTTGAGGTACTGATCCTTGCCTCATGTGGCACCGAACATTAAGGGACAATTCCAAACCCGAACAAATTCTTACACTTTCGCAGCTATTCCCCATCTGTCTACCAACTTCCATCAAATCATATATGAGGCTATGAACATCGCATCATGCAGAGAAGTTGACCACAGCCCAACGTTCTATCTTACATGCATTCACCTTATATCTTGAAGCTATTAGCTCGATCGTATATTTTCTGGTCAACCCCTATTCAAATTCCGAAGTGGCTTCAACTAAACAGCACTCGGTGGCACAAGTAAAGAAGACACCTAAAAATAGAACCACGAAACTATTTCCTTAACACTAGCATCGAGTCCTTGTTAAATTCTATAAAGATCCATTTATCTTTAATTCGTTGAAAGTAGTCAAACATGCCAAATTTGAATCCTACAATTCACAATTTAAACGGATATCTATGTATGCAGGTTAGTACGTGGATATGTCAAGTAATGAAAATAAATAAGAGAACCTAGTTAATGCAGATACAACACATAATTTACAAGAATTTAAAACACATAAGTTAAGAAATTGCAAATATTCCAATGCAATGCACACATTGACAATTAGTTCGTATGCCGTGCGACCTATACTCGATATAACACGACCCAGAGCGCCGGTTCTGAACCTGGTAGCTCTGATACCACTTTAAGATGTAGCGCCCGGAACGCTAGGCCACCACATCCCCCGCACTAAAGCTCAATCGGCATATGAAATGGGAAATCCGTACACGAACTAAGCAGTAGCGAACGGGTGACAGACAAAACCCTGCCTAAGCTAGGCGGTACCTAAACCCTGTACAACAGATAAAACAAAATTTGGAAGCGGAAGCAAAGCAAAGAATAAGAATTTTCAGAAACTTTAAATCATCAAACATGTCAATTGAATCATTATCAACTACACGGGTTCGACTGATCCTAGAAGCCTGTCCCGAAATAATCACATTAGAGACGGGTTCAACTAATCTAAGAACCTGTCCTAACATGTCCCGAATTCCATACACATGATCAATAAGTATAACCGGTACAGAGTATATACAATTATAAATTACAAACATAACTGAAACAGAAACTTACAAACTAAACAAACGACACTGACTCGACAGACACGACACACCGCCGCCTAGCTCGAACTCCAACAACCTGCACCTGCAAACTAAAACATAGGTGGGGCGAGGGTCAGTCCACTGACTGAGTGAGGGGGTTGAACACACACATACTATACATAATAAAGAGCAGAGCACATATCAAAAGAAAGACTATGAACCGGGAGTAGGTTTTTGCATACCAAAACCATTTTTCAAATCAAACAGATACATAACTTATCTTATTCAAAACTTAACGAACTTATCATAATCACATCATATCGAAAGAAAAAACTCCTATCCCGTTTCATAATCAACATAACAGATCATATTCATATACCCGATGAGTACGGGTCTCCTACCTTACTTCCATATCTTATCATACGTATCATAACGGAAAACAAACAAATATCATAAACAATCCAACCCCAACATCATGTAGTTCGGGGAGCAAACCCTTACTACTCATACAGTTAAAACACACACGGGGTAGCTAACCCACACTGTACCTTCCTCGGCTATCCACCGAGGGCTCAAAGCACCACGCCTCGTTAACCTCCGCGAGTCGCACATGAGTACATCAAATGAGAACGTGCACAGGGGTTATAACCGGCAACCCCATGGTCATCCCGGGTCTCCCTTACCCACATCTCGGGGCCCAACACATCAGAACAGAGCATATCAGATCATAACTCGCTACATATCATACTTATCAAATCATAACAGACTTACATACCTGATCAGACATACCATACCTTGCAAGAGCCTTTTTATAGCAAAGATGAGCAGGGAGTCACGAGGTGGAGTAGGTGGTAATTGGCCAGGTAGGTAGTTGAAGACTTCAGGTGCTGGGTGCTATCTTTTGGGGGAGGTGGATCCGTTTAAATTTAAAGTTTCTCCAAAAGCTCCCCACGTGCTTTTCTCCAAAAGCTCCCCATGTGCTCTCCAACTGGAACAACCTCCCTGAGACCAGGGGGATCTGTTAGGGCAACAGTTTACCATCAGGGCCTACCTGTTGAACCTAGTGGCCAGCCGGTCAGCCCATCTGTTGAGTAGGTCCAAACCGACTATTATACCAATAACTATCCTTAACCCCAATTGCTATAGTTGGACCATTCGTTGAGCCTGAGTATATTATTTTCATCTAGTATCATCTATTATGTATTGTTTCACTTCATATACATATTTATTATTTAATTAATAATAGATTGAAAATTTGAATACAAAGAGTAAACAGAAAATTTGATTGGACGCGAACTAGTGTTATATAGAGTGAAATACGATAAGTTAATTGAAATTTTATGTGACCTACATAGTTAAACGCACAAAAATTTTCATATTGACGTAGAGCGAAGTAGCACTTTAATTTTGTGGTTATGGTTATGTTTCAATTAGTTGAAATGGACATTGCGACTCCAAACCAAAAGATACTTTATGATAAATTTTAACTCGCACCTGGTTATATAGGATTGCGAATGGTGAGACATTATGGTAATTGGAACTTTCCGGAAAGGCTTAAAATTGAATAAAATTGGAGATTTTAATAAAATTGGATAAATGAAAGCCCAAATACTTTATATGGTTATTGGCCCATTAACTAATGTTGTACGTTTCGGTGTGTAATCCATACTATAATATATAGAAAGGGTGTGTTTGACTCAAATTGAATCAATTTTGATTGAATGGAATTTTGTGATTTTTTCAAAATTTTTAATTAATATTAAAATTTGTGATTGGTTGATGCTTATTAAATTTATTTATTTATTTAACAAATTTATAAATCTCTTGATTTTTGGAAGTTATCATCAATTAAAGTATCAATTCATAGTAAATTTTATTTTGAATGCATAAATTTAGGAAAATATATTTCAATTTTTCCTTATTTAATATAACTAGTGTGTGCCCCGTGCTATGCACGGGTTTTAATATATAATATATAATTTATAATATTAAGTATTAATATTATAAACTGAAAAGCGGCAATATAAAAATTAAAAAAGAACGTTTATCATAGCGCTATGAAAAATCAACAAAACTTAGAATTTTTTTTTTTTTTTTGGTCCTACAACATTTAAAAAGTCCTATTCTTTTTTTTTTTTTTTTTGTCCCCGACAAATTTAATCTCAAAATGCAATTAATTCACTTTTACTTCCACCGATATTAAGTCTCAACCACAGTTTTACACCTAAAAAATTTATGTAAATAGTTTCTTTTTTTTTTAAGAAATACAAATTTATAATTCTTTTTTCTTAAAAGAAGTCATATTAAACATTAAAAAAACTATCATATAAGTGATATGGATTTTATTTTTATGATAAATAAATTATTATATTATATTATATTATATTATAAAATATAAATATTATATTAAAATTATAAAATCAAAAAATATTAAAATTTCATATAGAACAACATAAGTAATAAAATAATTTTTAATAAACAAAACTCTAAAATAAAATTTAAATATTAAAGTAAATTTTATTTTCTTACCACGCACCGTGCTATGCACTGGAATTACGCTAGTTCATTATAATAAGACAAAGCATTTTACTATTGTCAGGAGGATGATAAATACTAACCGCATGTCCTGATCACCATCAATGTCCAAAAAGGATCCGACAATCAATATCCTACAACTCATATTAACTATACAATAAAATCTAATACTTCGTACAACATTACCTTTTACGGTGCACCTCCATTGAAATCGCATTTTTGTCAATCCATAGACTTTCGCATTCATTTCAATTCATAGACTTTTTGGCAACAAAGCAAATTCTATTAGAACACCAGGACAATAAAATATAAACAAAAATAACAAACAAAATATAAAAGTGTTAAACCAACGTTAAAAGTAAAATATTAAAAAATAGTCAACAAATCTGCAAATACAACAAAACAAATGTAAAACATAATAAACAATCCGATTTAAATAAACAAATAATATTAAAATATAATCAAAATAATAAACAAATATAATTTTTGAAAGAATGTATGAACTAAAATAATAATCAACATAGATTACAAAAAATAATAAAATTAAAAATTTGAAAAACAAACTAAAAGAATAGAATGAAATGTGTCTACATCTACCTTTTAGCTCTTCTGTTCACCCGAAAAAAAATAATTTGTAGAGACGTAGAGTAGAAAAGAAGAGGATGGAAGCTAGGTGGAAAACAGTTTTTATATACATTCAATTTATTTTGGTAGATAATATTCTTTCAATATTGGTGAAAGATATTAAATTGATTTGCTTGAATAATTTAAGCAACATAATTAATCCAATTTATTTTTGAAAGGTCTGATTTTAAATTTAAAACTGTAATAGTTTTTACAAAAATTGTATCTTTACATAATTTGTATTTATATTTTGAAAGTTAAAAAAATATTACATTTAATACATTATCTCTTGCACTCGTTTCTTTTAATCACGTATTCTTGACTTTTATTTTCTCTTTCCTCATTTCAATTTCTTTATTTTTATATAATTTTTATCATTTTTCACTTATATTTTTTATTTTTTATTTTAATTACTATTATAACATTAGACTACCTATTCATTTGTTTATCATAACTTAGTTATTATATTAAAAATAATTATAGAATATATATACATATATTAATAAAAAGATTTTCATTTAATATATTTATACATTAATAGATTTTTATTTGCACATGCATAAAATATACAAAGTTACTGGTATATATAAATAGTGCATTCTCAATAAATAAATTAATGAGAATTTCTTAACTAATTAAAGAAATCTTAAATCTCATGAAGTAGTTTTTCAAACAATAGAATAACATTTTGTTCAAATTTTTTCTATTGAAAAGAAAGTTCAAATTTTGTAGTTTAATTTGTTAAAATTTTTATTCATGTAATTTAAATACAACCGGTTGGAATGACCCCAGATATTATTTTCTTTTCTTTTTTTCTTTTTTTCGGGTCAAGATTCTTTTCTTCCTTTTTTTTTCTAATTTCAAATAATTTATGAAAGACTTAAGAGATTAATTTTATTGATTTAACATTAATTGAAAACTATGACTAGAATAAATAAATATCAATAGCTTATAGAAGAATTAATAATGAAATTTTGCCGAATAAGGAAATATTTGTTTTGAAACTATCAATAAATAATTTTATTTGAATTTTGGATATTGTAATTAATGCATGAAATGTATTTGAATTTAAATTAATATATATTTTCCTAAATTTATGCCATGAAATAATATGTACCATAAATTGACACTTTAATTGCGGACAACTTCCGAAAATCAAGGACTATTAATATTGTTAAATAAATAAATTAATTTAATATCCATCAACCAATCACAATTTTTAGTTTTAATTAAAATTTTGTCAAAGATAATTATTTTTCTTAGTTACTATTTATTTTCATAATAAAATAATATACAAAATTAAAAAAAGCCAATTATATTTTTTCCATTTAATTGAAAATCTAAAAAAAAAAAAAACACAAAATATCATTTAGTCAAACTTACCAAGATAATTATTTTTCTTAATTATTACTTATTTTCATAATAAAATAATATAAAAAATAAAAATCACCCAATCATATTTTTTATATAATTAAAAATCTCAAAAAATCCACGAAATTCCACATCATCAAAATGCACAAATAGTCAAATATGGTTTTCAAATATATAATAGTATAGATTCCATTATTAGTTTTTTTATGAGTTATAGATTTATAGTTACCCGCCTTGCCATCATTATTTAAAAATTTTATATATTATACTATTAAATTTGAACTAAATCTTATCTATACTATTATATATTTGAAAACCATATTTGACTATTTGACTTTTTGTGCATTTTGATGATGTGGAATTTCGTGGATATTTTGAGATTTTTAATTATATAAAAAATATGATTGGGTGATTTTTAGTTTTTATATTATTTTATTATGAAAATAAGTAATAATTAAGAAAAATAATTATCTTGGTAAGTTTGACTAAATGATATTTTGTGTTTTTTTTTTTTTTTAGATTTTCAATTAAATGGAAAAAATATAATTGGCTTTTTTTAATTTTGTATATTATTTTATTATGAAAATAAATAGTAACTAAAAAAATAATTATCTCTGACAAAATTTTAATTAAAACTAAAAATTGTGATTGGTTGATGGATATTAAATTAATTTATTTATTTAACAATATTAATAGTCCTTGATTTTCGGAAGTTGTCCGCAATTAAAGTGTCAATTTATGGTACATATTATTTCAAGGCATAAATTTAGGAAAATATATATTAATTTAAATTCAAATACAGTTCGTGCATTAATTACAATATCCAAAATTCAAATAAAATTATTTATTGATAGTTTCAAAACAAATATTTCTTTATTCGGCAAAATTTCATTATTAATTCTTCTATAAGTTATTGATATTTATTTATTCTAATCATAGTTTTCAATTAATGTTAAATCAATAAAATTAATCTCTTAAATCTTTCGTAAATTATTTGAAATTAGAAAAAAAAGGAAGAAAAGAATCTTGACCCGAAAAAAGAAAAAAAGAAAAGAAAATAATATCTGGGGTCATTCCAACCTGTTGTATTTAAATTACATGAATAAAAATTTTAACAAATTAAACTACAAAATTTGAACTTTCTTTTCAGTAGAAAAAATTTGAACAAAATGTTATTCTATTGTTTGAAAAACTACTTCATGTGATTTTTTTTTTTTTTTTTTTTGGGATTAACGAGGACCCCACCTCATTTATTACCAACCAAACCACAAAAGTAGATACAAATGTTCACGATCCAAGGATCAATGATACTAATCATGCTCGAGTGCCCTCGAAAAACAAAGCCATACATCGGCCAGAGGGCATAGTAAATTAAGTTAAAAATTCTCTTGTGAGAGAAAGAGTTGATGAGAGGGCTATCAGGTAATGTTTCTTCTCTATCAGGTAATGTCTCCACTCTGGACTTCAAGTCATAACCCCTCTTACTGAGCGCGCTCCTCGGATCATCCGTTGGTCCCAAAATGGGACGCCCAGTCTTTCGGGCTAATTACATCTTGCAACGGTTGATCGCACAAAATGTTATTCTATTGTTTGAAAAACTACTTCATGAGATTTAAGATTTCTTTAATTAGTTAAGAAATTCTCATTAATTTATTTATTGAGAATGCACTATTTATATATACCAGTAACTTTGTATATTTTATGCATGTGCAAATAAAAATCTATTAATGTATAAATATATTAAATGAAAATCTTTTTATTAATATATGTATATATATTCTATAATTATTTTTAATATAATAACTAAGTTATGATAAACAAATGAATAGGTAGTCTAATGTTATAATAGTAATTAAAATAAAAAATAAAAAATATAAGTGAAAAATGATAAAAATTATATAAAAAATAAAGAAATTGAAATGAGGAAAGAGAAAATAAAAGTCAAGAATACGTGGTTAAAAGAAACGAGTGCAAGAGATAATGTATTAAATGTAATATTTTTTTAACTTTCAAAATATAAATACAAATTATGTAAAGATACAATTTTTGTAAAAACTATTACAGTTTTAAATTTAAAATCAGACCTTTCAAAAATAAATTGGATTAATTATGTTGCTTAAATTATTCAAGCAAATCAATTTAATATCTTTCACCAATGAAAGAATATTATCTACCAAAATAAATTGAATGTATATAAAAATTGTTTTCCACCTAGCTTCCATCCTCTTCTTTTCTACTCTACGTCTCTACAAATTATTTTTTTCGGGTGAACAGAAGAGCTAAAAGGTAGATGTAGACACATTTCATTCTATTCTTTTAGTTTGTTTTTCAAATTTTTAATTTTATTATTTTTTTGTAATCTATGTTGATTATTATTTTAGTTCATACATTCTTTCAAAAATTATATTTGTTTATTATTTTGATTATATTTTAATATTATTTGTTTATTTAAATCGGATTGTTTATTATGTTTTACATTTGTTTTGTTGTATTTGCAGATTTGTTGACTATTTTTTAATATTTTACTTTTAACGTTGGTTTAACACTTTTATATTTTGTTTGTTATTTTTGTTTATATTTTATTGTCCTGGTGTTCTAATAGAATTTGCTTTGTTGCCAAACAGTCTATGAATTGAAATGAATGCGAAAGTCTATGGATTGACAAAAATGCGATTTCAATGGAGGTGCACCGTAAAAGGTAATGTTGTACGAAGTATTAGATTTTATTGTATAGTTAATATGAGTTGTAGGATATTGATTGTCGGATCCTTTTTGGACATTGATGGTGATCAGGACATGCGGTTAGTATTTATCATCCTCCTGACAATAGTAAAATGCTTTGTCTTATTATAATGAACTAGCGTAATTCCAGTGCATAGCACGGTGCGTGGTAAGAAAATAAAATTTACTTTAATATTTAAATTTTATTTTAGAGTTTTGTTTATTAAAAATTATTTTATTACTTATGTTGTTCTATATGAAATTTTAATATTTTTTGATTTTATAATTTTAATATAATATTTATATTTTATAATATAATATAATATAATATAATAATTTATTTATCATAAAAATAAAATCCATATCACTTATATGATAGTTTTTTTAATGTTTAATATGACTTCTTTTAAGAAAAAAGAATTATAAATTTGTATTTCTTAAAAAAAAAGAAACTATTTACATAAATTTTTTAGGTGTAAAACTGTGGTTGAGACTTAATATCGGTGGAAGTAAAAGTGAATTAATTGCATTTTGAGATTAAATTTGTCGGGGACAAAAAAAAAAAAAAAAAGAATAGGACTTTTTAAATGTTGTAGGACCAAAAAAAAAAAAAAAATTCTAAGTTTTGTTGATTTTTCATAGCGCTATGATAAACGTTCTTTTTTAATTTTTATATTGCCGCTTTTCAGTTTATAATATTAATACTTAATATTATAAATTATATATTATATATTAAAACCCGTGCATATCACGGGGCACACACTAGTTTTAATATTTATTTGAAAACTTACTTCATATAATTTAAAATTTTTAATTAATTATGAAAACTCTTCTTAATTAATTTATTTAGAACAAATTACCTATATCTATATCTATACTTTTTATACTATAATATATAAGAATTGTGTTATTTGACTAACCCATATTAATTTTAACTAAATTCTAATTTTTGGTAATTTTGAATTTCTTTTAATTGACAAAAATATTTTAATGGTAGGTTTTTTTTTTTTTTTTAAGAAACCGGCAGAGAGCCGTAGGGTTATTACGAGTCCCCCCCCCCCCCCCCCCCCTCTCTCTCTCTCATATATAACCAACAAAAGCCCGGAAAATAATACAAATATTCATGATCCAGGGATCATTGAGACTCGAGATACAAAAATGCCCTATATCCACCAAAGACCACAAAAGGTTCCTCAGGGCAATGTTATGAAATTGATAAATCAAATTGTGAGAGTACTCCGAAGTCCGGCAAGGATTGAAGCTCCGAGAATTAAAAATGTTATGGCCCCTCTTGCAAAACGTGATCAGATCATCAGTTGGCCTCAGAAGGCGCCCAGACTTCCGGGCAATAAAAAGTGTCAATGTGGCACTCATATGACAACAGATGATCGCATGTTTATCGTTAGCGTCCTCAGGGTCACGCGAGTCATTGTTTGGTTGGTATCGGACAGTATGTACCAAAATGCCGTCAATTCCAAAGTTACAAACTGGCCAAGTTGTACGGCCACTACTCTCGTGGACATCCTCCTTCTTGCTATTGTCGGCCTCCGGCACCCCTGCACCACTATCTTTCCGCTTCCCAAAAGGCAAGATCAAACCATTATACGTGCAATACCAATTATATCTAAGCAAAGCATTAACTTTGTTAACTATGTGAGTAGGGACATTACCTGGCCTGTTCATGTTATCCCATTTCGAGGTCTTATTCCTCCTCTTATCTCCTATTTTGCTCCTAGCTATCTGCGAGATCATAACACTTTTCATCCACCCTTTTTGCATCGAAACGCCGCCAAACCCCATCTATCAACTCTCGCGAAACCCCTCAGGCGGTGTGTCATGTTCTCTTCCGGAAACCCCCAATCTGTTTGTAGGTCCGCCGCCTGTCCCACCAGCCAGTCTGCTGCTGCGTTTCCCTCTCTATAAATGTGCGACATTTTAACCTCCACTTCTCTAGACAGTCTCTTGATATCCGATATCTTCTTTTTCAGTTCCACATTTCCCATATATCCCCTCTTTAGGATGTGGATAATTACCTCGGCATCTATCTCAATCCAAATCCTTCGATATCCTCTGTTCACCGCTCGCTTGAAGCCTTCCGCTACAGCACTAATCTCCGCGAAGATGTTTGAGGCCTGACCGATCGCTTTGCTAAACGCATCAATGATGTTACCATCATGATCTCTAATCAGTCCTCCTATCCCTACGAATCCGGGATTACCCCTTGATGCTCCGTCGGTGTTTAATTTAACCCAGCCATTCGGAGGTTTCCTCCATTCCACCTTAATGTACCTGTCCGTTTTCCTTTTCTCCACCTGCACGCCTAGGCTTCTTGCTACAGCAAAGTCACCTCTCCACCAGCTCCGAGTAATGGTAGGTTGTTTGATATTAATTGCAATTCAAAAATCAAATCAATTATTAACTTGATTTACGAAATCATTCGAAATAAAAAAACTTAATTATGTTTCCTTCTTTATTTTCTAGGTTTTCTTTTCACTATAAAAATGGTAAGTTTTCATTTCATTATATAAGCTATAATCATTTTTTCATTATCTCCAAACGATTTTCCAAACTTATTCGACTTTTCAATCAACAACATTCCTCATCATCTTGATAATCTTGATTATAAACTTCGGATCAAGATAATAACTATTTTATTGGTTTGTAAGTATTTCATATCTTCATAGATCTGTTGGTTTTAGATTTTTCCGTAACACTCTTTAATTTGTATTGTATTTTGTATTTATTGATGTTGAATCATCAATTTCACTATTTACTTGATTTACGAAATCATTCGAAATAAAAAAACTTAATTATGTTTCCTTCTTTATTTTCTAGGTTTTTTTTTCACTATAAAAATGGTAAGTTTTCATTTCATTATATAAGTTATAATCACTTTTTCATTATCTCCAAACGAATTTCCAAACTAATTCGACTTTTCAATCAACAACATTCCTCATCATCTTGATAATCTTGATTATAAACTTCGGATCAAGATAATAACTATTTTATTGGTTTGTAAGTATTTCATATCTTCATAGATCTGTTTGTTTTAGATTTTTCCGTAACACTCTTTAATTTGTATTGTATTTTGTATTTATTGATGTTAAATCATCAATTTCACTACTATATAACTTTTGAATAATTAGTTTTTCCTTTTCTCAAATTTTTGCTTCATAATTTATGATGATGTAGTATTTAGTTTGTTATATAATTATTGCTATTGAACTAAATTTTTTATAGATTATTATCTAATATTATATTGTGGAATTCTTTGATTTATCCCCAATTTGAAGTCTGATGATAGAATTTTTTTTTTCCTTTTTTTTGTTGTTCAAACTCTCATAGATTTCTTCTGCAACCTTTATTTCATCTAATTTTGTGGTTTTTATAATTCATTTAGATAATCTTCTAATTATTAGTGAATTTTTTTTAACTTTATTTAATTCTCAGTTTTGATTCTTATTATAATGATGTATTTTTGTTTTTTTTTTTTTGCTAATATTGATGTGTCCGAATATAGGGTTACGAAATTCGATCACTTTAGAATTTGTTGAAGTGAGAAAACCAGTCAATGCTTCACCGGAAAAGATGGGGGTTCTACCTGCTAAGACAGACACCAAAGCAAAGTCAGAAGGCCAAACTGGGGGAACTGGGGGTGATTCCCAGTTTGGCTCTCCGACGCTCAAGTCAGATGAAGATCTGAAAGAAGAAAGTAAGCTAAGTATGGAGTAGCAGAAATGGAGATTGCTTACAGAGATGGAGATGAAGACTCCTATTTATAGTTGAGGGTCAGGGACCATTTGGTCATTTGCCCCATGTGGTCCTGGCCGAATGTTTCCCTAACACGTGTCGCTGCAAGGAAGAAACCTAGGAGGAATCTTCTGCAAAAGCTGGTGAAAGTTAGTGTTGGCAACAGTGGCAGGTGCGCGGGCATGTACGGGGTGTCAGAGAGCCGTTTGGGAGGTTGGTAACGAGGGCTAGGAGCACGCTCGTATCAACCTAGAGCCTTGGGGGCCAAGGAATCCGCTAGGGGACGAAGGCCAAGGCTTGTGTGATGAGTCAGGGTGGAAGCCTCTCTGAGAGAGTGTAGCGCTCGAAGAGGGCTCCCTTGACTGATTGGGGACGTTGGCCAGGTAAAGTGAATTCGCGCTCGTTGTGGAGAGGCGATGTTTGACCACGTGCAGGCATAGTAGAGTGACACATGTCTTTAATAATAGAGCGTCCCAGCGCTCGTTTATAATAGCTTTAACTGCCAGAAGACAGGTGTCGTCTTCTCGAGTCGCCACGTGTCCCATGTGGGACGTGCGTATTTTGACCCCATCATTTTACCCCCCAATAAGGGCTGTAGAATTTTATCCAATGCAATCCATCGTGCGTGTCGCTCGTATGAGGCTTTGCGTGTTGAGCAATTATCTTTCTGATCACGCCATTAATGCGGTCCTTTCGTCTGACAGCTTGTAACGTCCAAGCATTAATTGCAGTCCTTTCTTCTGACCATTTGGAGCGTCTAAGCATTAAAGGCTGATGCGCGTGGGGCGCGTGAGTCTTGGGAAGCATGTGACGGTTCCATAAAGTGGACGGTTTCCTAGGCGGGAAATGATTACAATTTTAAATTTTTCCCAGAAACCGTACCAACTCCCATCCCTATAAATAAAGGATTCTGCATCCTTTCCATCTTTTAAGCGAACCAATCTTCAAAGTATCCTTTTGCAGAAAAACTCTTTGCATTCCAGTCTCAGAGCATCACAAATCTTCCTTCAAGCTTTCCCAGAAATTTTAAGGTAATCTCCGGTTAAACTTTCTAACTTTTCTAACCTTAGAATCATATTTAGGATTCAGCAATTCCTTAGGCTTCTACTCTCCAGAATTCTCGAATCTCTTCAGATATACAACACTTCCCAGAAAAAATCCCCAAATCTCTTTCAAATTCCAACATCGCCATGGCCGATCAACATGTAGAAGAGTTTGCCCGTGAAGTTGAAGAGATGGCCACCCAGAACTCATCCTTTCTGGATTCCCCTAGGGACGAAGAATTGGGCGCGGCTTTTATGGCCCTAGAAGAGAGAAATCCAGACGGAGTGGAGCACATTTTTGAAGAGATGAACTTAGTGATGGAGGCGGAGAGGCAGGGGGTGACTCTCTTGATAACTGAGAGTGCGACTCACCCTCATCGTCATACAGTGACGGTGGCCATTGCGGCTCCGGCGCCGAAAATCGAAGAAACAGCGGGGCCCTCTGAAAGATCCAAAGACAAGGGCAAGGGCAAAAAAACTCAAAAGCCCAAGAAGACCAAGAAAGCCAAGGGGCCCAACGAGGGCGAAGGCTCGGGAATGCAGGCGACCGACTGCACCCCGGATGAAACTCCCAGTACAATCACTTTGGGGGAGGTGAAAACAGTCATGGCCCCAATCTACTGGGATGAGCGTTTCCAATGGAGAATCCCTGCAAAGCATGAGCGCGCCAACCGCCCGCCGCCCGGTGAGATGGCGGTCTATATTGATGCGATCGGCTCTGGGGGCTTGAGGTTCCCAATTCCACTCCCCGTGGCTCATATTCTGAACGATTTGGGCCTCTGTCCCTCGCAAGTCGTGCCCAATGGTCTTGTACTGATAACGAGCTTCGTGATACTCATGAGGTGCGTTGGTTACGAGCCCTTCCTGCGGAATTTTAATGTTATTCTTCAAGTGGTCAGCTCGCCACGCTCGTCGCCTGAAGCGGGCTTCTTCTATTATATTCAAGCGAAGGCCCATTTGAGGTTAATTAACTCCCCCTCTACCACCTATGGCCCGAACCCTTCCCATGCGAGATCCAATCAGACGACACCCCGAAACCTTCATCTGTGGGGGCCCTGACAAAAATGAACTTCTCCGGCTCTGCGGATTGGGGTGCGGTTTTGCTGAGGCCTGGGACGCTCGCTCAGACTGTCAGCGAGAGTTTATACGACAAGGCCCAATTTACCGCTGACCATAGGCACTTGTACACTGAGTCCGTAGAGATGGTGGCCTACGATATGGTACACGCTTTAATCTCCGTAAGTTCTCATTCCCTTGTAATTTCATTATCTCTGGTAGATATTACTTTCCCACATTCTTACTAACACTTTCATTCTTTCGAGCCCGTGCAGCAAGTGCTCCCGAGGGCCAAAAACATCTAAATACGCGCCTCCGTCTATGCTGATCGCAAAGCTAAGTATAAGAAAATAACGCGCGCGAACGACCCCGCCCAAATCCAGGTGGAGCTGGACACGGAGAAGGCTAAGTACACTTCCCTCAAGGAGGTATACGAGAAGGTGGAGGAGGAAATGAAGAAGCTGAAGAATGACTTTGCGAGCGTGGAAAGCGCTCAGAGCAGCTTGAGCGACAAATTGGCCCAACTTAGTGAGGGCTATAAAAACCTTGAGGCCGAGCGTGAAAGCTGGAAAACGAGGGCTCTGGAGGCAGAAAGGAAATTCACTGATACCATGAACGAATGGCCTCAAAGCCTTGCGCGGGCAAACAAGGAGGCGCTTATCAAATTCTACCACTCCAAGGTCTTCAACTTTGCGGCTTCTTTGCATTGTTTGGATGAGGCTCAAAAGGCCTTCAACTTGGCGATTGATCAAGGCATCCACAAAGGGCTGACGGATCCGGCTATGCGGGGGGCGGAAGGCACGGGGCTCGTATTCAATGAGCGCTGCAAGGAGGACAACGATGAGCGGGATGATCCTGCGGGCATCATTTCCGAGCCAGAATACGACTTCCTGGTCAAGCTCATCCAGGATGAATACATGGAGGCTCATCCTCCAGAAGAGGCCTCACAAGAAACACAGCATGACCCTCCCGTAAATAAGCCCCAAGCGTCCATTGCGGAGAATGCCATTGTTCCAGCTGGTGAAAAAGTCCCTGTCCCAGCTAACGAGCTCAACGCCAATGAGCCCAACGACCAACAAGCACCTGGGAACAACAATCCTGAGCCTCCAGCAGCCCATGATCAAGATCCAAGAGGCCCCCGTTTACGGCCCGGTTGCCCAGAACATTTTGGTGGTTCTTGATGAAGACATCGCTCCCGCCGCCTGAAGTTCCTTCTCTCCAACTTTGCTTTTCAATTCCTCTTACCTTAGTTTAATGCCTCCCTTTTGTAATAATGTTGTGGGCCTTTGAGCCCTTACTTTGTAGTATTTCGGCGTAGAGCCTTAAATGAATAAAATTTCTTCTTTCCATGAGACTGTCCCTTTCCCCTTGGTTGTGAAGTTTTACTTTGTGTTTGTTGTGAACAAATCTTGTAGTAATAAGATTGTGTGTAACATGCTTAGTAAAAACTGCATCACCCAAATAGGCTTTTGATACTTGAAAGATTTTGTTAAATCTTGTAAAACTTGAAAAATTTACTAAGTCTTGAGTAATTATGAGGGTCTTATTGTGAGGTTGTCCCCCACTCAAAACTTGTGTCAATTTTTGCTTTTATCCTTTAGAAAATTTTGCTAAGTCTTGAGCAATTACGAGGGTCTTCCTGAGAGAATGCCCTCGTTCAAGACTTGTGTAATTCCTTCTTAACCTTGGGAAATTTTGCTAAGTCTTGAGTGATCACGAGGGTCTTACTGAGAGACTGCCCTCGTTCAAGACTTGTGAAATTTCTTCTTAATGGTGCTGTCGTTAAACGAGCGTTTTTGTTGTTTACCGGCGATCCCGTTTTCGAGCGCAAGGCGTTGTAACAAACGGCCAAGGCCTACTAGGATTTCCTTCGTATTTTCTTTTTGATTCATTAAGTTGGTTGTGAGCTTACTAGTCTATCCCTATGAGGACGTCCCCCCACGTGGAGTAGAGTGCTGGCAAGCGTAACCCATGTGTAATAACAGTGTTCGCCTTAGGATGGATTGCCAACCACGCTCGTAAAGACGAGGGACGTGGGTCTTATCCATTTATGTAATTAAAAAAAGGCAGAAGTACAAAGATATTGAAAAGAATGTATTGTAACTTACTTGAAATTTGAAGTACATAGAACCCATGAACGGGGTTGTTACATCATCGAATCTAGAGAGCTGTTAAACATAAAACCGCCGGAGGTTACATGCATTCCAAGGGCGAGGCAAGCGCTCGCCTTGAAGTGTCTCCAGGGTGTAAGTGTTGTTAGCTCTGATCTGGATGACTTTAAACGGACCCTCCCAGTTGGGGGTCCAATTTCCCCACATGTTTGGACACTTCCACTTTCTTCAAAACCAAATCTCCAAACTGGAAAGTCCTTTCTCGCACACTCTTGTTGTACTATTGTGCCATAATTGCTTTGTATATGTATATTTTAGCCCAGGCCTTGTCTCTTCTTTCCTCCAATAGGTCCAATTCCAGGCTTCTGTTATCTTCATTAAGCTGAGGCTCGAAGTAAGCTACTCGAGCGGATTCATTTACTATCTCGGTCGGTATCATCGCTTCTGACCCATATACGAGCGCGAAGGACGTCTCGCCTGTAGCCGCTCGTGGAGTAGTGGGATAAGCCCAGAGTGCCCCTTGTAGTTCTTTGGCCCATTCACTCTTTTTGCTCTCCAGCGTTGTCTTCAGATGTTGTAAAATAACCCGATTAGTGACTTCCGCCTGTCCGTTGGCTTGAGGATGGCCCACGGAGGTAAAGCGCTGTTCAATCCCCAACTCTGAACACCACTCTTGGGTGTCAGCTGCTATGAATTGGGATCCATTGTCCGAAATGAGCACCCTTGGTATCTCGTACCTGCAGATGATGTTCTTCCAAATGAAGTCCCTTACCACCCTAAAGGTGATTTTTGCTACGGCCTCAGCCTCGGCCCATTTGGTGAAATAATCGACAACTAAAATGACAAACTTCTTTTGTCCGACTGCGATGGGCAAGGGACCAACAATGTCAATTCCCCACTGATCAAAGGGCCAAGAGACATCTATGGGGATCATTTGAGCAGCTGGCAGTTGAGGGAGATCGGAATGAAACTGGCAATTATGGCATTTTCTGGAAAATTTGATGGCGTCTTGGAGCACTGTGGGCCAATAAAACCCACTTCTCAGGGCTTTCTTAGCCCGGATACGCCCTCCTGAGTGATTCCCGCAGCTTCCGCTGTGAATGAGTTCGAGCGTTTCTTTCGCCTGCGAGGGCCTTAGACACCTCATAGGAGGTCCTTGAAATGACTTTTTGAATAATCTTCCTTCAGAGTCAACAGAAAACCGAGAGGCCTTGTTTCTAATTTCCCGAACCTCTACCTTGTCAGTGAGACAAACACCGTCTTTAAGAAATCTGACAATATCATCGAGCCAACAAGGCTCGTGTGGGTCAATCATAGCAACCACCTCCCTGGCAATTCTCTCCCTGATCAAAGGTTCTTCCGTTCTAAGGAACGTGACCGAGCGCTCAGAAGTGCCTTCTAATGCCGAAGCAAATTTAGATAGAGCGTCAGCACGCTCGTTCTCTGCTCGTGGGACTTGGAGTAAATGGAATTCCTTGAACTTCCCAATGATCTCCCTAGCTTTGCTCAAGTACTGCACCATGGTGGTTTCTCAAGCCTCATAAGTTCCTTCAATTTGGCTCGCGATTAACTGTGAATCAACATAAGCAGTAATTCTGGAAGCTCCATTCTGAAAAGCAATTTTTAACCCTTGCACAAGGGCTTCATATTCTGCCTCGTTATTGGTGACCTGAAAATCCAACCTGATTGCAAAGTCTAGCTCAATCCCATTGGGGTCTCTAAACGCTATCCCTGCTCCTCCCCCTTGAGAGGTTGAGGAACCATCCATGTGCAGGACCCATAACCCCCCGTTTTCCTGAGCAGCAGGTTCTAACCCGAAACGTTCAACCAACAGATCTGCTACCACCTGCGCTTGTATAGCGGTTCTGGGTTCGAAACTTAAGTCAAATTGGCTCAATTCAATGGCCCATTTTATCAATCTTCCCGACACGTCCGGTTTGGACAGAACTTGCTTCAAGGGCTGATCAGTAAGGACTGTTATCGAGTATGCTTGAAAGTAAGGCCTCAAACGTCTTGATGCATTGATGAGGGCGAACGCAAATTTCTCTATTTCCAAATATTTCTTCTCCGCCCCTTGTAACGTTTTGCTTAAATAATAAACAGGCAAATGCTTACGTTCCCGTACGGCTATCAATACCGCGCTCGTTGCCTCGGCGGAAACGAAGAGATACATAAATAGTCTTTCACCCTCAACGGGTTTGGCCAAAAGCGGAGCGCTTGAAAGGTAAGCCTTCATGTCCTGCAGCGCTTTTTCACTTTCGTCCGTCCAAGCAAAATTACAAGTGTTTCTCAAAACCTTGAAGAAAGGAAGGTTTCTGTCCGCTGATCGTGAGATGAACCTATTCAAGGCAATGATCTTTCCCACTAACACTTGTACTTCCCGGAGGTTTCGAGGGGAAGGGATCTCCAAGATAGCTTTGATTTTCTCAGGATTGGCTTCGATTCCCCTCTGACTGACCATGTAGCCTAAAAACTTCCCCCCTCGTACTCCAAAGGTACATTTTAAAGGGTTCAACTTCATCCCATACTGGGGCAGGATCGAAAAGGTGCGCTTGAGATCTTCCAAATGCGAGCCCTGACTCTCGCTCTTGACAATCATATCATCGACATAAACCTCCATGGATCCTCCGATTTCTTTCTCAAACATCTTATTGACGAGACGCTGATAAGTGGCTCCAGCGTTCTTGAGCCCAAACGGCATGACTAGGAAACAATAAATCCCCAAGTGAACAACGAAAGAAGTTTTGGGGCGATCCTCTGGTGCCATAAAGATTTGATAGTACCCCTGGAAAGCATCCATCATGCTCATAAGTTCACATCCAGCGGTCGAATCCACCAATTGGTCTATTCTGGGCAATGGGTAAGGATCCTTAGGGCAGGCCTTGTTAAGATCTGTAAAATCATTACACATGCGCCATTTGTTTGCACTCTTGGGCACTAAGACCATGTTACACAGCCATTCTGGATACAAGATGGGCTCAATGTACTGAGCCTCCAGAAGATTGTTAACTTCTTCCTCAATAACTCTTTTCCGAAATCCGTGTACATCTCGCTTTTTCTGCTTTATGGGCTTAAATGAGGGATCCACGTTAAGCCTGTGGACTATGACGCTTGGGTCACTCCCTGTAAGATCAGATGCTTGTTGGAAAACACGAATCAGAAAGCAGCGGAATTTAAAAATTTTCCCAACAAAAGGACCTTGAACTCGCAATCATGTAACCAAATTCGTAAAGATAGAAAACTTACTTTTCTTTTATTCTTTCTTGAAGCGTTTCAAGCCACCCAAGAACGCTCTTCTCGCGGCTTGATCCCCTCTCCTTGGTAAAGCTCGAATCTTCAAACTTCTAACTTGAAGTCTCTAGAGAAAGTCCACCAACTTGATCACAATCTAACTAGTAAGGATGCTAGTTCTCTAGTTAGTGTTTAGGCTTAACCTAGGGTTTAATTTAATCTTGGAGAAAGGAAGGTGTTCAACACATGAACCAAGAATTGTCAATTAGCTCTAAAGGGGAGCATGAGCTCCCCTATATATAGGAAAGGGGAGGGGCGGCCGAACCTAGTCCTAATGGACAAAGGATTTGGTCCCTCTCTCTCCTATTACTTGATCATCAAGTATTTTCCAACTTTGACTTTGAATTCTAATTCAAGTCAACTTTTAAGAGAGCTAAAAAAATATCCAAACTATTTTTGGATAATTTTATACTTTATTTATTATAAAATAAATAACTTATTTTATCTAATTAATTAATTCGTAATTAATTAACTAGATTATTTTCTCCAAAATTAGACTTTCTTTTTAATTCAAAATTAAACCAAAGACTATTAAATAATTAACTAATTAATTATTTAATATGTATATAATATATATATATACACACACGTGTGTGACACGTGTCACAGTGACACGTGTCACTCACGTGAGCCACACGTGTGACTTCACACGTGTGGAACCCTCTTGGCCCGATTAACTCGTTTAATCATTTTCAAGCCTCAACTCATGTAACCAAGTTGTTGTGTGTAACCCTCTAGGTTCTCAATTCAATTAGCAGTGACCCTAATTAATTAATTCACTAATTAATTAATCAGTCCACAGATTAAACGACCATAGTCTAGCAACAGGTGTTTAACCCCTAGCTGAATTGGAATGTTCGGATTCGACAGAACCTTTAAGTCATTGATTCATGTGAGATACAATCCTCCTACTTACTATCTCTCAACCAAGATCTAGGGTAAGGGAATAATCAGAACCCTAATAATCCGGTCTTAAAGCTAAGTGCATTTCATATCCATTTGATCTCAATCCAAGAAACCCTTTTCTTGATGTCTTGATCTACTGCCTTGGCCAAGGACTCCATATGGCATATGAATGACTTACACAATAAGAGATCACCTTGCAAATGCAAGTGTAGGTCCTTTCTTGATTCTCATTCACTTTCATGAATCACTTGTGCTGCCCCAGCATAAGCCTTGAATCAGTTGTCTAAGGCGACACCCTTTAAAGCTTATACCTAAGACTACAGAGTTAACTCATAAAGTGAGAAGGAACCTCAAGTCTAAGGATCAATTAATCACATCAATGACTCGTGAGATATTTCCTAATCTGGAAGTTTCCATTTTCTGAAATAGAAACTTCCTTTCCCATTTAGGAATGTTCTCACACGGGGCACCTCAGTGAACTTACTTATTAAAGTAAGCACCCTCATGTATCACGCACGTATCAACTATACACTTTGCACCTCCATGAAACAAGGTGGTCCTTCTTAAGGGCGTGATCCCACAAGCAAGCCTTAGAGGAGTCAGGTTGACACTCCCACTGTCTGTAGGACTCATCGGCTTGGAGTATTTTACTAATCATGACTTATGTGATATAGGGCTCGTTTCATGAACCATTTCACCTAAATGGTAGAGTCCTAAAGTCATCAGGATTAGGGGAGTTCTCATACATGCACAGCTAAAGTAAACGCATACCAAACAAGAGCATATAAAGAAGTGTTGCCTCAATTCGTTATTTTATTCAAAGATTGTCTGTGATTACAATAAGGAAAAGCACAAAGCGGATATACAATCGGCTTTCTAGGGCACTATTCCTAACAATCTCCCACTTGCCCGTCAAAGCCTTTCTAAATCTATTCTAAGTCCCATCTTCTGAAGATGACCTTGGAAAGCTTCTCGACTAAGGGGTTTAGTAAGTGGATCTGCCACGTTCTCTGCTGATGTGACCCTCTCAATTCGCACATCTCCTCTTTTGATAATATCACGGATTAGGTGATACTTCCTCATAATGTGCTTGGTCCGTTGGTGAGATCTTGGTTCTCTTGCTTGAGCAACCGCCCCAGTGTTGTCACAAAACACAGTAATGGGGTCTTTCATGCTAGGAACAACATTCAATTCTTGAATGAAGTTTCTAATCCAAACACCTTCCTTAGCTGCATCATTTGCAGCTAAGTATTCGGCCTCAGTGGTCGAATCTGCAGTGGTAGTCTGCTTGGAACTCTTCCAACTCACTGCCCCGCCGTTTAGGCAGAAAATGTATCCTGACATTGACTTAAAATCATCTAAGTCAGATGCAAAGCTTGCATCACAGTATCCTTCGACAGTAAGATCTTTCTGACCTCCATAAACTAAGAATAAATCTTTAGTACTTTTCAAGTACTTAAGAATATTCTTCACGGCAGCCCAGTGACCATCTCTAGGGTCAGATTGGAAACGACTCGTTACACTAAGTGCATAAGCCACATCCGGTCGAGTACATAACATTGCATACATTATGCTACCCATTGCTGATGCATAAGGTGTATGAGTCATTCTTTCCTTTTCAAGGTTAGTCTTAGGACACATCTTCTTTGAAAGACATGTTCCTACACTCATAGGAAAGTTCTTAACCTTTGCTGACTCCATATTGAATCTCTTCAATACTTTGTCAATGTACATCGACTGTGATAGTCCTATTAACCTTCTAGATCTATCTCTATAGATTTTGATTCCAAGGATATAGGACGCATCACCAAGATCTTTCATCTCGAATTGGTACGATAACCATAACTTAGTCACTTTCATGTCATCCTTCGAATTCCCAATAAGAAGGATGTCATCAACATAAAGTACTAAGAATTGCACTGAGGTCTCCAATTCCTTTCTATACACACATGATTCATTCGAAATTTGGGTGAAGCCAAACGCTTTGACCGATTCATCAAATCGAATGTTCCAATTCCTAGAAGCCTGTTTCAATCCATAGATTGATCTTTGGAGTTTGCAAACCTTTTGCTCACTCCCACTGAATGTGAAACCTATGGGTTGCTCCATATAAATGTCTTTGTCAATGTCACCATTGAGAAAGGCAGTTTTCACATCCATTTGCCATATCTCATAGTCATAATATGCAGCAATGGCAAGCATGATTCGAATGGACTTTTGCATTGCAACTGGTGAAAAAGTTTCATCAAAGTCCACGCCGGGTCTTTGAGTGAATCCTTTTGCAACCAGTCTTGCTTTGTAGGCCGCAATGCTTCCATCAACTCCAAGCTTTCTCTTAAAGATCCATTTGCAACCTATGGGTTTGACCCCATTAGGCAAATCTACCAAGGTCCAAACTTGGTTGGAGTTCATGGAGTCCATTTCGGATTTCATGGCTTCTATCCACTGTTCAGACTCAGAATCTGAAAGTGCCTCCTCATATGTTAAAGGATCATTATCCTTTTGAGAGATTTCATGGAAGAATCCATACCATCTCTCCGGCTGTCTAGGAGTGCGTTCAGAACGCCTTAGAGGAGGATTTTCATGTGTATCGAAATTCGTGATTGGTTGTGGTTGATCAGAGTGGGACGTTTCTTCAGTGGGTGGTGTGGGGTCACTTTGTACTTCTTCTAATTCTATGATCTTGCCTTTCTTTTCTTTAAGGAACGGTTCCTCAAGAAAAGTGGCATTTCTGGAAACAAACACCTTTTGCTCAGATTGATCATAGAAATAGTATCCTATGGATTCCTTAGGATAACCTACAAAGTAGCATAAGTTAGAACGAGATTCTAACTTATCTCCCACTGTCCTCTTCACGTAAGCAGGACAACCCCAAATTCTTAAATAAGAATAACTAGGGATTTTACCATGCCACATTTCATAGGGCGTCTTGGGGACTGACTTAGAGGGAACTAGATTCAGAATCTATGCTGCACTTTCTAGGGCATAACCCCAGAAAGAAGGTGGTAAGTCAGTGAAACTCATCATGGAACGAACCATATCAAGTAGGGTTCGATTCCTTCTCTCAGAAACTCCATTAAGCTGAGGAGTTCCTGGAGGAGTCCACTGAGAGATAATCCCATTATCCTTGAGATGATTAAGGAATTCTTCACTAAGATATTCGCCTCCTCGATCAGATCGAAGTGCTTTGATCTTGTGACCAGTTTGGTTCTCAACCTCCTTTTGAAATTCTAAGAATTTCTCAAAAGCTTCAGATTTATACTTCATTAAGTATACATAACCATACCGACTAAAATCATCAGTAAAGGTTATGAAGTACTGATGATTGTTTCTAGTGCTTACACTAAGCGGTCCACAAACATTAGTATGGATCAAATCCAAAACCTTAGTGGCACGTTCCACAGTTCCTTTAAAAGGGACTTTGGACATTTTTCCTTTGAGACAGGATTCGCAAGAAGTTAACTCTTTGAGATCATTTTCAGAGAATGATCCTAAAGTGTTTATCTTGCTAATTCTGTTCTTGGAAATGTGTCCTAATCTAGCGTGCCATAAGGGAGCTGAAACTTTGTCATCTCTCTTACGCTTTGTTTCTCGTTGTATATTCATAATATTGATATTTTGAGTTAGGTAAAGTCCATTACTTAGAGTACCGATGTGAACGGAAGAGTTGTTCCGTTTGATAAAATATTTACCATTCTTAATATAAGTTTCATAACCTTCACAATCTAATATTGGAACTGAAATTATATTACGAATAATGCTCGGTACATAAAGGACTTTATTTAATACTAACTCAAAACTACCTAAATCTAATCTAATTGTGCCTAAAGCTCGAGCTTCAACGTTTGAGCCATCGCCGATCTTCAAGACACATTCTCCTTCTTTTAGTTGTTGAACATCACTTAGCATCTGTAAATCATTACAGATATGAGTTCCACAACCGGTATCAAGTACCCAAGAACTAGAATTAATAGAAAGATTTACTTCAACGAGAAAGATACCTTTCTTCAGAGTAGCCTTGTACTCTGGGCAGTTTCTCCTCCAATGTCCCGCTTTGCCACAATGGAAGCAAACATCCTCTTTCTGATCACGCTTCTTCTTTTGGGCCTTCCCCTTCGAAATGCCACCAGTGGGCCTAAGGGGTTTCTTCTTCTTCTTTTGGGCTTTCTTGCCCTTACCTTTAGAAGGCCCAGAAGAGGAAGATGGAGCATTTCACCATCAAAACCTTATTGTCCTTCTTGATCGTGCTTTCAGCAGTCACAAGCTGACTAATCAGCTCAGCTACGGTAGCACCAGCATGATTCATGTTGAAGTTAAGGACAAATGGGTTGAATGATGGTGGGAGCGAAGCTAGCAACAAATCCACTGAAAGCTCATCTTTCAGTGGCATGTCCATGGAAGCAAGTTTCTCAGTAAGGGCAAGAAACTTGAGTCCATATTCATGGACACTTGAACCTTCCCTCATTCTCAAGTGGAACAATTCCTTTGAAGTGTTATACCTTGTAACACGTTCATGAGGGCGGTAAAGTTGCTCTAAGTGGTCGTAAATCTCCCAAGCAAATTCCATGGCCTCATGTTGCCTTTGCAAGTTCGGAGACATGTTAGCCAACATAAGGCAACGGGCTTGGAGATTATCATCCTTCCACTTCTGAATCGCATCCCACTCGGCCCGAGTGGGAGCCTCCCCTTCGGGACTAGGCTCCCCTTCAAAGAGAACATAAGTTCTCTTCTCAGAATCTAAAATGATTTTTAGATTCCTCAGCCAATCAGAATAGTTGGGACCAGTCAACTTGTTTGACTCGAGGATCGATACAAGAGGGTTTTTGATTGCCATTTCAAAACACGTAGAGAATCACAGAATCTACGACCTAAATGGTAAAACAGAGAACTAGTGAGCATGCTGAATTATAACGATATACAAAAGATAAGGTCTTTAATCTATTGTAGCTCCCACTGTTTTTCAAAGATCTAGAATTCCGAAAGATCTAAGAGGAACACGTTTCCCAATGGGTACTAAGATCCTAGGCATTTTACCTCGAACCCACGACTCGCGGACATTCTAAGTAAGAACCCTAGGTAGGTACAACTTACCAATTCTAACACCTTTAGAACTCTTAGTAATTGTTTTTCCATCACCTATCTTTCAATATGGACCCACGACTCGTGCGACATCCATATTTACTTAGGCGTTAAGCTAGACCCATCCATCATAAGATCATGACCAAAACTTAGTTCGAACGACCCACGACTCGCGGACATCGCCCTTGCTAAAATTGACCACGAAATATTGACCATTTAAAATGATTAATTAGGTAACTAAGAACTAATAAGCTCCACTAGCTATCCCACGACTCGCGGACAATAACTAGCTTTACTTACTAAACTTAAAACCTATTGATGGAATGCTAGGAATTTAATTCAAAATTTGCATCTCGAATTAAACACCTATTTGTTCAAAATTAGCTTAATATTTAATGGGAATTTTCGAATCAACCGAAGAGTTGTCCGGTTCGACCTCACCAACATATATGTTATCCAATTTTATTAGTCTTGATTAATGCAAGTACACTTAAATGCATTTCAAACAAGCACATAAACAGATAACATGTCCTAGCATGATACTAACATGTAATGATCATGGGTTCTACCTATCTTATGCGTGATATGTGGGAGCCACTCCACAATCACAAGTTCTAACATACATGCCACATAAACAGTTCAAATCACATAAGGGAAAGCGGTAACAAAATACGAGCCCTATCTCTATTACATTTAACAATTGAGATTCCCCTCCCTAACATTTTGAGGGGTCTTCACTTATGGCCTCCTTGTTACTTGAATGTGGTTCATCTTACTCCATGGGTGCATTGTCTCCAAAATGAAAATAAAACCTCACCACCTATCTCTACTCTCAAATTACAATAAAAAGAAAAAGACATAAAGTAATAAGGCTCAATCTTCATATTGGCCTTAGACAATTACACGGGGCATACCCCGGCCTCAAAAACAGTAATATGGAAAGCCACATTATAAATCACATAACAGTACGCACATAAGTGAGGCTCCAACCTCAATTGAAAAACGCAACTATAGGGCTCCAACCCCAATTTAAACCATCCATGTGCCTAAATTAAAACCATACATAGATCTAAACCCATGATCACCTAACATGCTTTTGCAAGAATTTAAATTTAACCAATAAATTAAAATTCTCGCTTTAAGCTCTAATAGCTTAAAACACGACTTGATGCGAGTCTTATTTATAAAAGTTTTCAATAAATCCCAAATTACCAAAACAAATAAAATTCCAATTAATTTCTGAAAATTAATAATTTTATCAAGATGTATTTTCCCAAAATATAAACCGTTTCAATTTCTCAAAAATCCCAATTTTAAGTTTTATTCAAAAAACTAAAATAAATATTCAAAAATAAAATTTTAAAATTAAAATAAAAAATTGGGACTGGATTGCAAGAAACACGAAAAGGCCGGATCACGAAAACGGGGTTGCCCGTCCCAAGTGCGGCGTGTGCGCACAGCATGCGCGCACAGCGCGCGGCCAAGGCCGCGCGAGTGCGCGCTGGAGCGCGCAGCTCCTGCCGGGCATTGGGCGGCCAGTCTCGGCCGCCCTGGGCGGGCGCGCCTAGGCGCGCCCGGAAGGCTCTCGCACAGGCGTGCCGGAGGTGCTGGGCGACTGGCCGGTCTATCCCGGCCAGCCCTGGGCGATGATGGGCGGGCGCGCCTAGGCGCGCCCGGGAGGATCTCCCGCGCGGTTGCGGGAGGGTGGTGGGCGAAGCCCGCGCGCGCGACTCCTTCGCGCGCGGGGTTTCGCGTGTTCATCGTGATCCGGGCTTTCGTTTCGTGTTTTCGTTCAAAAGCAAAACCAATCCAAGAAATCCAAAAACAGTTTATACAGTTTCAAATCTAAAATTGTTTTTCAAAATTAAATTTTATAAAAACCAATTTTCAGAAACTTTCAGGAAAAAAAAATACAGTTTCGTAATTCAGGGTTTCTAAAACAATTACAAATACTCAATCGCATCAAGCCTAAGAATTTCTACCAAATTCAGTATAATTGAGACGAATCAGAAACACGATTAACGAGGTGGCTCTGATACCACTTGTTGGAAAACACGAATCAGAAAGCAGCGGAATTTAAAAATTTTCCCAACAAAAGGACCTTGAACTCGCAATCGTGTAACCAAATTCGTAAAGATAGAAAACTTACTTTTCTTTCATTCTTTCTTGAAGCGTTTCAAGCCACCCAAGAACGCTCTTCTCGCGGCTTGATTCCCTCTCCTTGGTAAAGCTCGAATCTTCAAACTTCTAACTTGAAGTCTCTAGAGAAAGTCCACCAACTTGATCACAATCTAACTAGTAAGGATGCTAGTTCTCTAGTTAGTGTTTAGGCTTAACCTAGGGTTTAATTTAATCTTGGAGAAAGGAAGGTGTTCAACACATGAACCAAGAATTGTCAATTAGCTCTAAAGGGGAGCATGAGCTCCCCTATATATAGGAAAGGGGAGGGGCGGCCGAACCTAGTCCTAATGGACAAAGGATTTGGTCCCTCTCTCTCCTATTACTTGATCATCAAGTATTTTCCAACTTTGACTTTGAATTCTAATTCAAGTCAACTTTTAAGAGAGCTAAAAAAATATCCAAACTATTTTTGGATAATTTTATACTTTATTTATTATAAAATAAATAACTTATTTTATCTAATTAATTAATTCGTAATTAATTAACTAGATTATTTTCTCCAAAATTAGACTTTCTTTTTAATTCAAAATTAAACCAAAGACTATTAAATAATTAACTAATTAATTATTTAATATGTATATAATATATATATATACACACACGTGTGTGACACGTGTCACAGTGACACGTGTCACTCACGTGAGCCACACGTGTGACTTCACACGTGTGGAACCCTCTTGGCCCGATTAACTCGTTTAATCATTTTCAAGCCTCAACTCATGTAACCAAGTTGTTGTGTGTGACCCTCTAGGTTCTCAATTCAATTAGCAGTGACCCTAATTAATTAATTCACTAATTAATTAATCAGTCCACAGATTAAACGACCATAGTCTAGCAAAAGGTGTTTAAACCCTAGCTGAATTGGAATGTTCGGATTCGACAGAACCTTTAAGTCATTGATTCATGTGAGATACAATCCTCCTACTTACTATCTCTCAACCAAGATCTAGGGTAAGGGAATAATCAGAACCCTAATAATCCGGTCTTAAAGCTAAGTGCATTTCATATCCATTTGATCTCAATCCAAGAAACCCTTTTCTTGATGTCTTGATCTACTGCCTTGGCCAAGGACTCCATATGGCATATGAATGACTTACACAATAAGAGATCACCTTGCAAATGCAAGTGTAGGTCCTTTCTTGATTCTCATTCACTTTCATGAATCACTTGTGCAGCCCCAGCATAAGCCTTGAATCAGTTGTCTAAGGCGACACCCTTTAAAGCTTATACCTAAGACTACAGAGTTAACTCATAAAGTGAGAAGGAACCTCAAGTCTAAGGATCAATTAATCACATCAATGACTCGTGAGATATTTCCTAATCTGGAAGTTTCCATTTCCTGAAATAGAAACTTCCTTTCCCATTTAGGAATGTTCTCACACGGGGCACCTCAGTGAACTTACTTATTAAAGTAAGCACCCTCATGTATCACGCACGTATCAACTATACACTTTGCACCTCCATGAAACAAGGTGGTCCTTCTTAAGGGCGTGATCCCACAAGCAAGCCTTAGAGGAGTCAGGTTGACACTCCCACTGTCTGTAGGACTCATCGGCTTGGAGTATTTTACTAATCATGACTTATGTGATATAGGGCTCGTTTCATGAACCATTTCACCTAAATGGTAGAGTCCTAAAGTCATCAGGATTAGGAGAGTTCTCATACATGCACAGCTAAAGTAAACGCATACCAAACAAGAGCATATAAAGAAGTGTTGCCTCAATTCGTTATTTTATTCAAAGATTGTCTGTGATTACAATAAGGAAAAGCACAAAGCGGATATACAATCGGCTTTCTAGGGCACTATTCCTAACAATGCTTTCCATGCAAAGACGTCGATGTTTTCTCTGAGAAAGTCGATCATCATAATCTGCGAGGGTCCCGAGAGATTGGACCCAATCTGGGTAGTTCTATCCTTGTTTCCCGGCTCTAGCTCAATGGTGAGGAATTTTTCCGAGGGCTCAATCCTTACCTCTGGGCGATGAAGTTCGAGCGCCCTCTTTTTCCTGTCAAGCGCCCATCTTCAAGGGGCTCGCCACCCTCACGCTCGTCTTTCTCTGAGCAGGATTCTTCTACAGTTCCTGGCGGAGTGTTTTCGAGGGAGCCTTTGGCGCTGGGATCTTTCTTCTTGTTCTTTTTCCTGTTCAACTTGGCCCTCTTACGCACGGGTCCATCCTCATCCAAGTTAGGAAGGTCCACGGATTTCTTGGTGGAGCCGATTTGGAAAGTCTTCTCAGTCTTAGGCTTTCTGAGGGACAGCATATAACATTCCCAAGCCTCTCGTACATTGCACAATACCTCCCCAACGCCCTCGGGGGTAGGAAATTTGATTTTCTGGTGGTAGGTGGAGATAATAGCTTTGAAGTCAACGAGAGCTGGACGCCCGATTATGATGTTGTAGGGAATATCAATCTCCACTACTGCATAGGTGACCAGGAGCGTTTTGCGCTACGGGGCTCGGCCGAATGAAGTGGCCAGACGAATTTGCCCTCGTGGGACGACCTCCGAACCTCCAAAGCCAATGAGGGCTGTTTTGAGAGGTTCGAGCGGGATGTTGGCATTCATTTTCTGAAACGTAGAGCAGGGCAAAACATTAACAGAGCTTCCACTATCCACTAACACCCTCTTTACAACATGATTGTGGACATCTACGCTAACCACCATAGGGCAGTCAGAGGTTTCACCGACCCCATGGGGTGTTACAATGTGCCCTAACTCCCTATCATCAAAGCCTATTACATCGTTTTCTTTTGAGCGCTGGTCATTTGCCTCCCGAATGGCGTAAACAGATTTGGGCATTGACGAGCGTTGGTCATAACTCCGGATGTACCGTCACCGGGCGGCGTTAGAGTCTCCACCAGAGGATCCTCCTGCAATTATATTGATGACCGCAAATGGGGTATTTTCTTACTCGGGAGCTTTCCCCTTACCGCGATGGCTACTCTCCGTGGGGCCTCGCCTACGTGGGCTTCTAGAGCGCGACGGGCTCCTTCTCCTTTCCCCGGTGCGCTCGTTACAGCGCTCATCATAACGCTCCAATACCCTGACAAATTCTTTCAGGTGGCCCCCAACTGGCGACACTCATCCGTATCATGCCCCTTCCGTTTGTGGAAAACGCAGTATTTGTTCGAACGTTTCAAGGCCTCTGTTTCCCTCATTTTGATGGGTCTCTTGAAGAGTTTCTTATCAGAGAGGTTATAGAGTTCTGAGTTCGGCCTCGTGAGCGGGATACGCTCGAAACGTCGAGGGGGCGGGGGCGATCTCCTGGGTTCCTGGTGACGCTCCCTTTTAACCGTGACTTCCCGGCCCCGTTCCTGGTGGCGCTCGTTCCTTACTAGGCTGTGATGCCGGGGACCATTAGTTCCATACATGTCTTCAAGCGCGAAAAACAGCTCGGCAACTTCCCTTAAGGCTATGAGGGTTCCTAGCCTTCTCTCCACAATGGCGTCAGCGAACATTTTGCTGACGTACTGTTTGTGATCCACAGCCTGAAAGAGCACTGGGATCAAGAAATCCATAGATGGCCTCTCCACCTGTAAAATCTCCTTATTGAACCGAGCGAAGAACGAGTGAAGAGACTCGTTCTTACCTTGTACTATGTTGTAAAGGGCAGTGGGCGCGGTGACTGGGGCCTTCAGAGAGTTGAAGTGGTTGAGAAAAGCGTCAGCCAGCTCCTGATAAGAGTGTATCGAGCGCGCCGCTAGTCGCTTGTACCACTCCTGAGCCATTCCTACCAAGGATGTGACGAAGACCTTGGCCCAGTAGTTGCTGGAATGCTCGTAGAGGTGCATTAAGTGCAGAAAATGATCCAAGTGCTCAGCTGGATCAGTTGTTCCGTCGTAGCGATTGACGGAAGTGGGGATTTTGGTCATGCCTGCTTGGGCCATAAAAACTTCTTCAATGAGGGGTGAGCCCCTTGCCAGTGGATGGTATTCGTACGTGCAGAAGTTCTCCTCCTGCTCCTTTCGGTGGGGGACCCGCGGCAGGCGGTCCTTGTGACGAGCGTCTCTGGCATCGGCTCGTTCATCCCTACTATGGGAGATCTGAGACCGCACTCGAGAGAGCTGTCCCACCATGTTCTTTAAACCCTGCAGCTGGTCTTGCACAGCCGCAAGGATATTAGGATTCACATCTCCTTTCTTGTCCCCTTGCTTGGTGGCTCTAGAAGCCCTCTTGGAGGCATGAGAGTCCCCTTCATTGTCGTTGACTCTATCAGTGGGCTCCCTGTTTCTGTCCACAGGGAGACGCTCGTTGTCGCCTTGGTGATGTGTCTCTTTGGCTGGCGGTGGTGGTGGTTGTGCCCTTAGGACGGCCTGAGCCTCCCTGAGAGGGTAAGTTTGCAGTTCGCCCAAAGGGGCGGCTGCTTGAGTGGCCTACCCAGAGGGGAAGTACATGGAATGGAATCTTTCCCATGCCCCCTGGGCAGCCTGAACCTCACATTAGGCATAAAGAGCCCTTAGTTGCTGAGGAGTTAGAGGAGGCAACTCCACTCCTTCAATCTCCCTGGGGATCACCACCGGGAGCTGGATCTGGCCGGCGTGATAGGGCTGAACCGGGGGCATCATTATGGTGGGAGTGAGAGTGTATCCAGGCGGAGGCATCATGTAGCTCTGACCTCCTGGGTTCGCTGGGGCATGAACCCATTGGGTCTGGGGAGGCTACGGAAGAGTGGGAAGGGAAACACCTCCAGCGGTGCCAGAAACTGGTGGTGCTGGTGGTGGAACTGCGGATTCCGCAAGGGGAGACACACCTACAGGAGGTGGCGCTCCTCCAGCAGCGATGGAAGGAGGCTGGGCTCCGCCAGCGGCGGTGGAGGGAATAACGAGATTGGCCTCATGGGAGGTGTTGTCTCCTCCTCCTACAGCTCCGGATCTCGTGGCAACCATGATGGAGAAGAATCTGGGTGTTTGCTTTTCAACTAACAGTAGGAAAGAGGTGGATTGAAAACTGGTTTCCTACAGACGGCGCCAAAAATGATGTGTCCGAATATGGGGTTATGGAATCCGATCACTTTAGAATTTGTTGAAGTGAGGAAACCAGTCAATGCTTCGCCGGAAAAAATGGGGGTTCTACCTGCTAGGAGAAACACCAAAGTAAAGTCAGAAGGCCAAGTTGGGGGAACTGGGGGTGATTCCCAGTTAGGCTCTCCGAAGCTCAAGTCAGATGAAGATCTGAAAGAGGAAAGTAAGCTAAGTATGGAGTTGCAGAAATGGAGATTGCTTACAGAGATGGAGATGAAGACTCCTATTTATAGTTGAGGGTCAGGGACCATTTGGTCATTTGCCCCATGTGGTCCTGGCCGAATGTTGCCCTAACACGTGTCGTTGCAAGGAAAAAAACCTAGGAGGAATCTTCTGCAAAAGCTGGTGAAAGCTAGTGTTGGCAACAGTGGCAGGTGCGCGGGCATGTACGGGGTGTCAGAGAGCCGTTTGGGAGGTTGGTAACGAGGGCTAGGAGCACGCTCGTGTCAACCTAGAGCCTTGGGGGCCAAGGAATCCGCTAGGGGACGAAGGCCAAGGCTTGTGTGATGAGTCGAGGTGGAAGCTTATCTGAGGGAGTGTAGAACTCGAAGAGGGCTCCCTTGACTGATTGGGGACGTTGGCCAGGTAGAGTGAATTCGCGCTCGTTGTGGAGAGGCGATGTTTGACCACGTGCAGGCATAGTAGAGTGACACGTGTCTTTAATAATAGAGCGTCCCAGCGCTCGTTTATAATAGCTTTAACTGCCAGAAGACAGGTGTCGTCTTCTCGAGTCGCCACGTGTCCCGCGTGGGACGAGCGTATTTTGACCCCATCAAATATTATTTATTTTTTATGTTTATTATTTCTTTTTTTTTTTTTTTTCTATTTCCTAATTATTGAGTGTCTTTTTTGTATTACTTACTTTGTTTTTCCAATTTAAGGAAGTATGTTGTATTTTCTTATAGGTTTTATATTTTTAGCATTTAATATCAATTTTTAACAATAATTTCTTTAGTTTCTATTTTATTAAAAGTATTTATTTATTATTTATTTATAATCTTTTTAACTTTTTTTAGATCTGACATTTAATTTCCATCCAGTCATTGATTTTCTAAATATTTATAATCTTTGCCATTTTTAAAACCAATTTTGGATGTTATGCAAATTTTATTTTCGTTGTAGTAAGTAATCGAATATAACTTCCTATATTTTTCATCTTCCTTTTCATTTATTCTTCATATTAAATTTAGACTAAATAAATTATTTAGTTATTATAAATATTTTAAACTTTTTGTTACTTCAGGGTATTTATAGTGTATATTTATTTGTAGTAAGTAATCGAATATAACTTCCTATATTTTTCATCTTCCTTTTCATTTATTCTTCATATTAAATTTAGACTAAATAAATTATTTAGTTATTATAAATATTTTAAACTTTTTGTTACTTCAGGGTATTTATAGTGTATATTTATTTGGAGTATGAATATATTATTATTTTTTACTTATTATTCTTGTGGCCTAAAATTATTTCACATAAGTTGGTTCTTTACTTATTATTATAATATTTTTGTCTAAACTTGATTTATTTATTTAATTTTTTAGGTTACTCAATCTAAATATGATATTGACAAAGATTCATTTATCAACTACATATCTTTTTATCTTATAAATTTAGATGTGATGTGAAATTTATATATATATATATATATATATTATTGATATTATTATTATTATTATTATTATTTAATTACAATCTTTTATACTTTTTGAGAAGAAATTTATTTTATTAATTAAGTATCAATTGAATGAACCATATCTAGAGTAATATATATATATTTTAAAATAAATACATCACAGTAATAGATTTGTGTTTGGATGAATTTGATATATAAGTGATTAACTATTCAATTTTAAATAAATGATTTTTTACTCTTAAACATATAGATTGTTTTTTAATGTTATCTTAATTTACAACATTTTACGATAAATATATAATATTAACATTGCATTTGTGTAGTATTTATGTTTTTTTATACTTTGGATCATTATAAATATTTATATACTATTAATTGTTCTGTGCAACGCATAGGGTTTATGCTAGTAACTAATAAGTAATAACAAAGTAAATTCTATCTACATATTTAATTTGGGCCAGCATTTTCCCAGAATTAGGGAACTTCTTGTGATATCTTAATCTAACTCCCATTGCTATTTAAATTTAATTTGTCAAAGTATTTTCCCATCATCTCCAATCAATATTTCATTATTTAACCTTCTTTTTTTTTTTTTTTTTAATAATAAACGAGTGTTTAAGTACTTGTCGGTTTTGAGGGGGAAAAAAGTACTTGTCGGTTTTAACTAATTTCTATCTTAATAGGTCTCTCCTCTCTCATTTTAGTTCTTAAACTCTAAAATTATTTTTTTTTTCTATTTTTTGTTATCACACTCTCAACATCGTATCTATCTCTTAACTTTTTTTTTTTTAAATCTCACCTTACTCCCATTTTCTTTATTATATATTTCTTTTCTTTTCCCATATTTTTTAATTTATATTTTGTATTATCTTTTAATTTTATAATTATATTTAAAATAGTTGTAAAAAATAAATATTAATATAAAATTTTTAATTTAATATATATTTAAATAATAATAATTTTATTATTTACACACGCATAAAGTGAGCAAGAATTACTAGTTTCTTATTAATTATTCTTGAAAACAAATTAATTACGTATATATCGATTAAATAAATTATCTACATTCCAAAATTTCATTGTTTCCACATTAACAAAATTTTCACTTCAAAAGGAAAATGCAAGGGATCTAATTTTCATTTATTTTGCTCTTCATTTCGAATCGACAATATTCATTCTTATGCCTAGAATGGACACAAAAGAAATATTTTCATGAGAGCAACAACATTAGGTAACATGTGTCATACCACGAAATGTTCTTCATTTCAAATATATACTAGCTTAATTCCCATGCTATGCACGGTGGTATGAGAAGAAAACTTACTTTTAAAACGAAATAAAAGACATTAATTTTCATCGTCTATAAAAATAAAAACATATAAAAAGAGGAACCTAAAAATAAAAATTAAATGTGTTAACATGACATAAATAATTAATAAAAAAATATAGTATAAATTCTAAAGAGAAGTTTTCAGGGTAAAAATTATAATATTTCGCATATAATCAACATAAAAAGAAATATTAAAAATTAATTTAGAATAACACATGAAAGTTAAAACTATCCGTCATGTGTACCGTAAGAAGAATGGGTTGGCTGATATACTCGCAAAGATGGGCCACAAGATTCAGGGTCGTTGACTAATCTGGGACTCGCCTCCGGAGGGAGTTAGCTGAGTTTTTCTCTTTCCGGTTTTTGTCTTGCTCGGTGAGGGCTCTGTCTGACAAAAGAACAATGAAAGTTAAAACTCTAAAGATTGTCATTTTTTATAAAACGTGAATATAAATCTTAAAATAATAATAATAATAATTAGACGGACAAATTTTCAAAAAAAAAAACTTTTTGTTTAAAAAAATGATTTTTTTTTTAAATATTATTCAAATCTAGCTCCATAGTGTTTGTTTTCGATGGGAGCAATCTTTTAAAATACACAAATATTTTCCATTGAAAACATGTAAATTGATAGATTAAACATACAAAATAGAAAAGGAAATTTTTGAACAATTCAAAAAATGAAAAATTAAGAATAGTAAATATTAATTAATATATAAGTTTAAATTTTCATAAAATATAAACAAAAATAACAAACAATGTATAAAAGGATAAAACCATAATAATAATAATAATAATAATAATAATATATTAAAAAATAAACTACAAATCAACAAATTCCAGGAAAACAAAGAAATAAAATATAAATTAAAAAACAAATAAAATATAAAAATATAAAACCAAAATGATAATAATAAAGTATTAAAAAATAATCAACAATTCAGAAAATACAACAAAATAATGTAAAAATACAATAAACTCATCCAATTTAAATAAACAAACAACATTAAAATGAAATCAAAATAATAAATAAAAAGGAATTTTGAAGGAGTGTATGAACTAAAACAATAATCAATAAAAGATTACAAAAATAATAAAATTAAAAAAAATCGAAAAACAAAGTAAAAAAGTAGAATAAAATGTGTCGAGACATACAGTACAGAGGAAGAGAGGGCCAGATAGAGGGAGAGGATGAGAGTTAGGGTAGGAAGTGGTTTTTATATACGTCCAATTTATTTTTGGTAGACAAACATTTCTCTTATTGGTGAAAGATATTAAATTACTTTGTTAGAGTAATTTAAATAATTTAATTAATTCATTTTATTTTTGAAAGGTTTGACTTTAAATTTAAAATTGTAGTAGTTTTTCTTGAAAATTGCATCCATAATTAAGTGAAGCAACTTTACGTAATTTGTATTATATTTTGAAAACACAAAAAATAATGCATTTAATATTAATCTCAATTAAAACTATTATTCAATTAAAAAAAATTCAAAATTTGATCAAAATCAACATAATTGAGTCGACATATACTATATTATATAGTCTAGATGTATATATATAAATAATGCATTCTAATTAAATAAATTAATGAAAATTTCTTTACTTATTAAAATTTTAAACCACATGATTTTTCAAATAAACAATAGAATAATATCTAATTATTTTTTTTCCTCAAAAAAAAGTTCAAATTTTGTGGTTTAATATGTCAAAATTTTAATTCATGTGATTTAAATACCTCATATTGAAATTAGGGCTGCAAACAAGCCGAGCCAGCTTGCGAGCTTGGCAAGCCGAGCTCAAGCTGACTCGGCTTGAGATCGTAGTTGGACGAGCTCGATCTCGATCCTGATGTGTCTAGGCTCGCGGCTTGCGAGCCAGCTCGCGAGACTAGGCATATATATGCAAGCCGAGCTCAAGCTGACTCGGCTTGAGATCGTAGTTGGACGAGCTCGATCTCGATCCTGATGTGTCTAGGCTCGCGGCTTGCGAGCCAGCTCGCGAGACTAGGCATATATATGTTTTTTTTAATATAATTTATATATATATGTATATTAGATTTATATTATATGTAAATATATATTTTATGTTATATATATAATATATATATATATTTAATTTATAATATATTATATATACATATAAATAATCCTTTTATTAATTATATATGGTTCAAATTCGAATGTTGTATTATATAAATGTACATTTATCTATCATATAATATATTATATATATCTTAAAATCTTAAAAATATATAATTTATCAATGTATATAGTTTGACAAGATAATATCAATCATGCATTATATGTGTTCCTTAATAATATATGAGCTAATAATGTATTTGATTTAATAATTAAACTAATATTTATTTATATCTTATACATCTTAATAGGTTAAATCAATATTATATATGTGTACATGTGTTTTTTATATTTCATGTATTTTATATGTTTATAACTTTGTGTCCAAATTCTTAATTACATATATAATTTACTAACATGTATGGTACTAACTATTATGATTTAATGAGATAGTATGTAATTATGTATCATATATTATAATAAAGTATGTATGTGTATTAATAATATATGAGCTAATAATGTATCTTATTTAGTAACATAATATATATAATAAATATACATTATATCATAAATCTTAATAATATTTAGTTTACTAATGTGTATGATGATATTATCTAATAAAGATAACGTATAAAATATGTTATATATTATAATAGATTCATATTATATTATATCATATGTGAGTTTAATAATCGACCAAACCATCATATATATTCTTATATATTTTATATTTTTGTGTGATAAAATTTTAATAAATGTTATTTAATAATATAATATTAATATATATGATTGATTAATTTAATTTAATTAATACAAGGGAAAATCTTTGAATAGTACCAAAAAGTTGAAAAAATTCCTTTTAGGTCCCCAGTTTTGAAAAAGTTCCCATTCAATCCCCAATTGAAAAACAAAATTCCTTTTAGGTCCCCACAAACAGTACATGTTCGTACATTGTCTTTAGGAATTGCGTACATTTTTTAGGGAATTGCGTATAAAAATCTCAAAATGTCGTATATACGAGATTCCGGGATTTTTATACGCAATTCCCTAAAAAATGTACGCAATTCCTGAATTATTATACAACCTTGGGGAGTGAAAAGGAATTTTGTTTTTCAATTGGGGAGTGAACAGGAACTTTTTCAAAATTGGGGAGTGAAAAGGAAATTCAGTTTACACTTGGGGATTTTTGAGGAATTATCCTTTAATATAAATAGAATTATAATATATATATATTTTACAATATATTATTATATTATATAATTATGTGATATATATATATATATATATATTACTAATTTTATTAAAAATAAAAGGAATTGATAGGGGGAAAAAAAAAGGAAAGAAAAAAATTCAAGCCTTACCAAGCCGAGTCGAGCCGATCCCGAGCAAGGTGCGAGCCGAGTTCAAGCCGCAGAATGCCAAGCTTGACGAGCTCGAGCTCGAGCTCGAGCCCGGTTCAAAAACATCAAGCTCAAGCTCAAGCCTAGTATTTTATGCCAAACTCGGCTCGTTTGCAGCCCTAATTGAAATGACCATGAATATATTTTTTTTTTTAAATAATTTAGGTAACATTTAATGGATCATTAATTGTATTGAATTGAAATTAATTGAGACGATAATTTCCAAAAATTAAGGAATTTTTAAAATTGCTATATAAATAAATAAATTTAATAATTATTAATCAATCATAAATTTTAGTATTAATTAAAAATCTCAAAAAAAACCACAAAATTTTATTAAGTCAAAATTGATATAATTTGGGACAAAGACACCCTTCCTATTTATTATAGTATACATATAGATATAGATTATAGTATAGATACATATTTACTAAATAATAATATATTATTTATGTCAAATGATTACATGATTTCCACGGATAAATCTTTTAATCAACTGAAAATAAACTCTTGGCATCATTAAGGGAATTAAGTACTTAATTTAATTTAATTATGTATTCCATATTTCTTGACATAAATAAAATGATATTAGTTAATTCTTTCTACAGTTATCAAATTAATGTCTTAATTAGTGGGATTATTAATTATTTGCTAAATAATAATATATTACTTATGTCAAATGATTACATGATTTCCACGGAATGTATTCCATATTTCTATACTTGAAATAAATAAAATGATATTAGTTGATTTTTCTAAATTTATGATATTAATATCTTAATTAGTGGGATTTAGTAAATAATTAAAATATTAAATAGTTTGAAAAATTAACTGATCAATAAAATAATTTTTAAAGAATAAAAATGTTTAAAAATACCACAAAATTTCATTCAGTCAAAATTGATATAATTTGGGTCAAATTATATATTTTAATATATAAAAAATTAACTTATTCAATATAATTGCCACCGTTTAGAATCATTCCATGTATATAGTTTTCTTTTCCATTTTCTAAATCATTTAGGCAAGATTTAAGGGATAATTATATTGACACCCAATAAAATTTCTTGAATTTTTTTATAATTGATGATTTAGGATAAATAAAAATTAATTTATCTCATAAAAGAATTAATAATGAAATTACATGAAATAAGGAAAGATTTGTTTTGGAACTACTATTAATAATTTTTTTTAATATTAAAAATAATGCAAAATTCTAAGAATTCATCATTGGAAAAAAAAAGTACACATAAAAGTATATTATGAATTTTGTCAAAGATAATTATTATTTTTGATTATTATTTATTTTTATAATAAAATAATATACAAAATAAAGATAAGTCAATCATATTTTTTTCTATTTAATTGAAAATTAAATAAAAAAACACAAAATATCATCAAACTTGCCCAAGATAATTATTTTATTTAGTTACTACTTATTTCATAATAAAATAATATATAAAATCAAAATCAAACAATCATATTTTTCTACTTAATTAAAAATCTCAAAAAATCCATAAAATTCCACATCATCAAAATGCTAAAAAGTCAAATAGTCAAACATGGTTTTCAAATATATAATAGTATAGATACGAAAGTTCACAACTTTCCAATACGCAAAAGGGGGTCTTTAGAAATTAGGGACCGAATAAAGAATAAAATACATGAAAGAAAATTGCCAAATTAAAAAAAAAAAAAAAGAAGAAGCATAAAGGCATCCCAACAAAATCCCCTCCACGCTATTTCAAAAAAAAAAAAAACAAAAAAAAAACAAAATCCCCTCCACGCTGGTCCACCGATAAACCCTAGAAAATTAACTGAGTCGTTGATCCAGGGTTTTGCATCTACAATAACATGCAAACTCAGACCAAAACAAAGAATATCAGCAAGTGCCAAACAAAAAAACATAAAATTAAAAGAAATCGACGCACTTGACTTTCATGCGGGCAAGGCGATCGGCGACGGAGGTATCTTTCTCCATTTTGGGTTCTTTGGTGCCGAAAGTGTAGCTTTGAAAGATAGTTGGGCAAAACATATAGTCATTTTTACTATGGAGGTCACCGGTGCAGAGAACCCTCCCCCAATGTCCACGGAGGAGACGGACCTTATCCGACGAAGTAAAAAAAAGGTGTGCACGGCAACGGTTACAGGATTGGACAGAGAAGAAGACGGCGATAAAGGTGGCACCAGTAAAGATTCTCAGAGGAAGTCGTATCTCACTTCACTGGTCGGAAGGAAGGAACCAACCGATAAGAAATTTGAATCGGCAACCATGTTGGACCTTGATAAAATCAAGGTACTCGAACCTACACCTGAGTTCCCTTATCCGAGAGTAGTCATCGAAGACGACTACAGGAAGGCGTTACAAGAACCATGGAAGGAGTTACTAATCCTCAAAATTCTTGGGAGAACGGTGAATACTACCATGCTCTCGGCAAGAATAAACACCATGTGGAAACTTCAGGGAGCCTATGAACTGATCGATCTGGGACACAGTTGCTACATTCTAAAAATCCATGATCAAGAGAAAGCCACACACATCCTGACGGAGGGGCCTTGGGTGATAGCGGGACACTACCTAACGGTGAGGAAATGGCAGCCACAGTTCCAAGCGTCGAAAGACAAAGTGCGGACAGCGATTACATGGGTACGAGTCCCGGAACTCTCGGTGGAGTATTACAGAGAGACGATGTTGTATTACACAGCGTTGGGATTGGGCACACCTATCAAAATCGATAAAAAAACCTACTATGGGGAGAAAGGGCGATACGCAAGGGTCTGCGTTCAACTAGATCTTGATAAACCATTACGATGTGGTATTGAGGTTGACGGGACCTTGCTACCGGTTTTGTATGAGAAGCTACCTTCGATATGTTTTACACGTGGCCGTGTAGGGTACAGGGAATCCGACTGTAGCGAAAAGGGAAAGTCAAAAGAAACCCCCAACCACACAAATACTTCGAATAGTGCATATAAGGCCTTGGTGGTTGCATCTCAATCCATGGCACCGGAGCCGGAGAAGAACGAAATTAGACCGGAGGAGATAGGAACCAATCCGAGTTATGGACCATGGATGTTAGCAAAAACGGGACGATCGGCGAGGCACGGTGGGAGTGGTGGCAGGCCGGGCGGGAAAGAAAATAATAATCCGAATTTTCAGAACCGTTACGATCTCCTTTCCAAAGATGATCCGCAATTAGACAAAGAGAACGCCAGGGATGTCGCTAGAGATAGAGTCCAAAAAGCTTGGACCGCCACGAAATCAGACTTCAACAAAGGAAAGGAAACAATGAAATCTGAAAGAATTTTAAAACCGAAAAACTCTACCCCAAAGGTTAGAATCCTGCGGAAGAATAACGCCCAATCCGCGAGTGATTCACGCAGCTCTCCAACTAGATCGTTGCTAACTGGAAAAGATTAAGGTGGGAAAATTAAACCCAAACCGAACACTAATAGAGAACCACTCCAAGCTCTGACTAACGGGGACTCCGACGCAAACCAAAAGAATGGACCTTTCCGATTCGGATATGGAGTGGATGGAAATCGACATGATAGAGGAATACATGGAGGAGGCGGGGATATTCGAGAGGTACGACCTGAATATCGATTTTGCGCGCCTTTTGACGGTGAACCGCCTGCTCTGGCAGATTGTGGTGACGGCTGAGATCACTTTGATTGGGAACCCGGCCCGTCGGATGTGCTCGATGGCCATCGAGGTACCGGATCAGGAGATGATGAGGCAATGCAGGATAACATCTTTGTTATGGCAGCAGATCCTATCGGACGTGTCGGGGAACTGGATTAGTAATCCGGTTAAGACAAATTCCCTTTTAATTAACCCCATGAAGATCATTTCGTGGAATTACAAGGGAACCGGAAACGCGGAGTTTAGAAGAAACTTTCTAGACCTCACGCGGGAACAACAACCTGCCGTTATCTTCCTACTAGAGATAAAGGTTGATGCAGCAAGGGTGGATCAGATTGTCGCGAGTTTGGGCTTCCCAAATTCATGCAAGGCTCCTACTAATGGTCGTGAGGGGGGCATCTGGCTTCTCTGGGACAGCGGTAAGATTCAAGTTGAAGTGTTGCAAGTGACTCACCAAGCCATTCATGCTATCATTGGACCCCGTAGCAGTTCGGAGTGGCTTTGCTCTGGCATCTATGCGAGTCCTATTCTCAACCGGAGGGAAGAGTTGTGGAGGGATCTCCAAAACTTGGGGAACGATTGGATCGCCCGTGGCTCTTGACAGGTGACTTTAATGATATCATGGGCCCAAGCGAAAAACACGGTGGTCGTGACGTCAACTGGAATAGATGTCTGGAGTTCAAAGAGCATATAGATAACTGTAATTTGCTGGATATTGGTGCTCTCGGCCCGTGGTACACCTGGAGGGGCACGATTCGGGGAGGTGAGCAAGTGCATGAAAGGCTAGATAGGGTCCTTGTCAACCCGGAATGGCGTCTGCAATTCCCGGAAGGCACGGCGATGGTCCTTCCTTGCACCCATTCGGATCACAACCCTTTAATCACCTGTTGTTTTGGAGTCACCCAACCGCCAAAGAAGCGCCCCTTCCGCTTCGAGGCCGTTTGGAACGAGAACCCGGGTTGCCGAAAATTAATTGCAGATAATTGGTACAAGAATATCTCTATTCTGGATAACTTGGAGCGACTTCCAGGAGACCTGACCCAGTAGAACTTAAACACCTTTGGTAATGTCTTTCGCAAGAAACGATTACTTAAGGCAAGGATCACCGGTATTCAGAAATTAGCCCGTAACAGTCTTCATCCACATCTTGATGAGCTGGAAAATAAGCTAATTCATGACTTTAATGACGTGCTCCATCAAGAAGAAATTCTTTGGTTTCAAAAATCGAGGATAAACTGGCTTCGCTTTGGGGATCGTAATACTCGTTTTTTTCACCTCTCCACCATCAATCGGTGCAGGAAAAACAGAGTTCATGCACTAAAAGTGGAGGATCGATGGGAAACGGATGATAGTAAATTGAGAAGACACGTGGTGGAGTTCTTCACAAATGTGTTCACTGATACAAGTGAGCATGGAGACATAGAGCTACGGCACAGTGCACTGCAGCGAAAGCTGTCTCAGAGCTACCAAGAGTCCTTATCCCAACAAGCAAGCCACTCGAAAGTGCAGATGGTGGTGAATTCAATGGGCGTTTTCAAAGCGCCCGGTCCGGACGGTTTCCAGGCCTTCTTCTATCAGACTTACTGGGATATTGTAGGCCCCTCGGTTGTGGACTTTGTTAATGGCTGTTTGGAGAAATGGACTGTACCGGAGGAGATTGGGCGGGCCTTTATTTGCTTAATCTCCAAAGCCCCTTAACTGGAACACATGAATGAGTTTAGGCCTATTGCTCTGTGTAACGTGCTTCCTAAGACCGTCACTAAGCTGCTTGTGCTCCGAATTAAGCCATTTGTTTCCGCCCTTGTTAGCCCCGGGACGCAGCACACATGATAACATCCTCGTGCTCCAAGAGGTAATACATAGCCTTCGGCGTTCGAAGGATCGGAAGGGGGCCATGATCCTAAAGCTCGATTTGGAAAAAGCCTACGATAGGATCCGATGGGACTTTCTACAAGAGACGTTGGTTTTCTTTGACTTTCCCCAGAAAATCAGTCACCTTATCATGGCAGGAGTTAAGTGCATCCGCCCAGAGATTCTTTTGAATGGAGAGCCTTCGAAGGGGATTACGACTACGTGTGGGATCCGACAAGGAGACCCTTTGTCTCCCTACCTATTTGTGTTATGTATGGAGAGATTAACTTATCTCATCGAGGAGTCGGTAGCGAGTGGCGAATGGAAACCGGTCCGTGCTAACAGAAACGGAACTACCATCTCTCATCTATTATTTGCTGCCGATATTATATTAGCAGCGCGGGTTACGCTGCGGAGCGCAGAGTGCATCAAGCGGGTTATTGACAGCTTTTGTGTAGCTTCCGGCCTAAAACTTAATTACAATAAATCTCATATTGTTTTCGGACCTCATGTGCTTATGGAATCTAGGCAGAATATATGCGAAAAGTTGGTATTGCTAGCTCGGATGATCTCGGTAAGTACTTGGGTGTGAGATTCAATTTCGGGCGAAACCAGCACGAGATGTATGGGGCTGTGCTAGAGAGAGTGGAAAACAGACTCTCGGGTTGGAAGGCACATAATTTGAACATGGCGGGTCGTATGACGCTTATCCAGTCGGTCACTAGTGCTATCACAGTTTATCAAATGCATATAACCTGGTTTCCTAACTCAGTTTGTGAAAAACTGGACCATATGAATCGTAGCTTCCTTTGGGCGGTGGATGTTACGAAGAGGAGAACGCATTTAGTGAAATGGGAGAAAGTGATCAAGAGAAAGGAAGATGGTGGCTTGGGTTTAAAAGAGACACGTAAAATGAATATGGCTCTCCTCGCCAAAGCAGGTTGGCGCGTGATGCGAGGGGAGGATACCAAATGGAGTCATATCTTTCGAGAGAAGTATCTCAGGGATGATGACATCCTGGAACATCAGCCGGCTCCGACCGCCTCTCGGACCTGGAAGGGAATCATTTCTAGTGTGCAAGCCCTGGACCGCGGATTCCATTGGAGAGTGGGACGCGGTGACAACATATGGTTGTGGGATGATCGCTGGCTGTCGGAGGAAACTCTTAGGGATCGACTTTCTAATATGATTGATCCAACAGATGAGAACAGAGCCGTCGAAGACCTCATTAATGCAGCGCGAGAGTGGGATTTTCTATTCTGAAAACGCAGCTGCCAGACTCTATTTTGAAGGAGATTTCGGAGATGCCGGTTCCAACTGGAGAAGATATGGACAGGTTGATTTAGACTGAAACTTCTAATGGTAAGTTTTCTGTGAAGTCTGCTTACAGAAAACTCATGCCTTCTGAGCTTAACACTGACAGAATCTGGGGAAAGATTTGGCGGATTCCTTGCCCTCCAAAGCTTAGAATTTTTCTTTGGTTGTGCAAACATCAAAGTCTTCTCACGAATGCCCTGAAATTTGATCGAAAATTCGGAGCGTCGGATAGATGCAACAGGTGTCGTACTTCACGAGAAGACATTACGCATATGCTTAGAGACTGCCCTTTCGCGGAGAAGGTTTGGACAGCCATTGTTGAGCCCGCTGTGCTGGGAAAATTAGAAGTCTGCAAGACTCGAATTGGCTGGAACAGCTGATCAAGATGGACCTCACGCATCTCCTCCACCCAACGTGGCCTTGGTGGGCTGTTTTCTTGGCCACAATCTGGAATATTTGGAAGGCCCGGAACAAGAATGAATACCAGCGAACGCGGGAACCGCGCAATGTGACTGTCAATAACATAAAGAACCTCGCAGCTGATATATTTCAAACTCTGGGGAAGTTCTCTAAGAAAACTGATAACATGCGGGAACCTATGGAGTGGGAGAAACCGCTTGGAGGGTGGGTAAAACTGAACGCCGACGGGAGTTATTTCGATCATACACAACACGCCGCTGCAGGAGGGGCGGTTCGTAATGCGGCGGGGGAATGGGTGTTTGGATATTCTCTAAATCTCGGGAAGACGTCCATTAATGTGACGGAGCTCTTAGGCCTTCGCAAAGGGCTTCAACTTGCGTGGGAAAGACGGTTCCCTAAAATTGAGATTGAAATTGACTCCGAAATAGTTCTGAGGTGGGTCACTTGTGATGACATCGAAGATCATCCGATGAAAAATATTATCATGGAGTGTCGCCGGCTTCTTCGGATGCCTTGGGAAGCTAAGATAAAGCATATTTACCGGGAGAAGAATGTTTTGGCGGACAAGCTTGCTAAGATGGGACATACGATCCAAGAACGCTGCTACGTTTGGGAGCTGCCTCCTGAGGCCGTTAGCTGAGTTGTGTTTGTTTTTTGTTGTTCTCTTAGCCCACTTGTTTGGGCTCTGCTTGACCAAAAAAAAAAAGAAAGATAGTTGGGCCTTATTGGGCCGCGCCTTTAGTGTAAATAATATTAAAAATATTGGTGCTTATATTACGGATGTTTTACAAATTACAGTTATATATAAACATTTCGTTGGAATCCCTCTAGCTACTTTGGGGGTGTGTATTTAAAGGAAAAAACACACATACGTCGGTATGTATATATGTATAATTAAACCCTTCACCTTTACCTAATTTTATAGTGCAAAATTAACCTTGAGTTCCTTACATTAATGTATTTAATACCTAGTAAAACAATTAAACTCATATACATATGGGGGAAAAAAAATCCTCATACACATATGCAATTTGTATATAAAACATATTTTTGTATCAAAATTAATTTGCGAAGATTTAGTACTACTTTGATCATTTTATATACCATTAGAAAGTCAGTATATTTTAAAGAACTAAATTTCAAAAAATATCTTTATTATTTAATGCATATCTCTAAATATTTAAAAGTTTGTTGTTTAAGAAAAATTCAATTTCCTAATCACACTAAAATAAATTTAGAATACATAGAAAATATTATGTAATTAGAAATATTAATAATCAATATAGTTTATAAATGTAAAGTTTAATGACAATTCAAACTAAAGTTCCGTCGTTGGGTATTTTGGAACGAAAAGTTGACGGAATGGATTTCCAAGATTCAAAAATATGTTGTGTGCATGTTTTAGTAATTTTTTCAATTAGTTATTTCAAACGTGACGAAAATTAATTCAAATCTGTTTATATTTACTTGGTGTCTTCATGTTGGTATGTTTGTTCTTAAATAATGTGTCTTAAAGTAGCAAATGTGCTCACACCGCCGCCCCCATAAATGTATGATATTATATTAAGGGAAAATCAAAGTCTACGGAAATACAAGATACAACAAAACACACGAGAGAGAAAAAAAAAAAAAAACCAACTATTACTGCACTTGTAAACGGTTAAAACAGTTTATTAAACATCCATATTTATTAGGAATGCAAACGAGTCGAGCGATGATGCAAAATCATGAACGTTGTTTATAAGCCCGAGATATTGTGCATCATGTCTTCGGCAAATTGGAAAAAAGCAAGCCTCCAGCTCCTTCGGAGAACTAGAAACCCAATGATCCCCCCAAAATCCAGTGGCGAAACCACTTGCAATAATTCCATAAAAGATTATCTTCTCGTTTTTGTCATCTTCATTTTCTGCTCCATCTTTTTCAACATGGGGAGATTTCGGTACTCCATCATCATGACATTTCTTCAGCAATGGAGCTCCAAAGAGTTCGGGATTACCTTCATAACTTGATGGATCTTCAAGAGTTTGTAAATGACGCCCTGTTGGAATCGGCCCTGACAAATGGTTGTGGGACAAGTTCAAATATTCCAGAGTATCCAAATCCGACAAACTCCCTGGAATTGCTCCATGTAGGCTGTTGCTAGAAAGATCAAGAGATTCCAATCGTTTCAAATTACCAATGTTTGTAGGAATTTCTCCTACAAGACGATTGTGTGACAAATTGAGACCATTCAATCCAGAAAGGTTTGTCAGCTCCCAAGGAATTTTTTCCACAAGATTATTACTTGAAAGGTCGAAATTAACTAGGTAGCTTAATGAACTGGTGTACTCGAGCTCCATTCCTTTCATCACTTGGTTCAAAACCTCCTCAACATCAAAGGTATCCATGAAGATCCAGGTATTGGGATATTCCTCGACCATACTAAACATATTTCCAAAGCATTGTGGGATGTTTCCTATCAACTTATTGTTTGAAAGGTCAATTACACGAAGATGGAGCAATCAACAAAAAGTAGAAGGAATCTGACCATTGAAGTTATTTTTTCCGAGTCTAAGAAAATTCAAACTGGGCAAGTGCATGCCAATCCAATCTGGCAAATTTCCAGATAACATGTTTTCTCCAACATCCAACACCAACAATTAAGTGTAAGTTTCAGAGCAGAGGGAAATGACCCTGTTAAACTATTGTCGCTTAAGCTTAGCCATCTCAACATGCTAAGTTCTCCCATGGAGTTTGGAATGACCCCCAAAAGCTCATTAGATGACAATCTCAACACCCTTAGATTCTGTAAAGCCGCTAAACAATCTGGAATATTACTGGAAAATCGGTTTCTGGAGAGATCTAGATTATATAGATCTTTTAGTTTGCATAACGAATCAGGTATTGAACCATCTATCATATTATCTGATAGAGTCAAGGAATATAAGTTAAAGCAAAACTCGGGTATTAGCCCCTCAATATGGTTGTAAGATAGATCTAAGTATTTCAAGTCGTGAGGAAGCTTTGGAATTGAACCATTGATCATGTTGTCAGACTGATATATATCTGTCAAATTTAAGTAATGAAGCCATTTTGGAAGATATCCTGAAATGCTACAATTCCGCAAATAAAGTCTCACAAGTACCTTTTGGGTTCGAAGCCATTGAGGAAATTGACCACCTTCAATCGTGCAAGATTCCAAAACAAGCACTTTTAGTTGAAAAGGAGGCACCCAATAAAACGCCATACTCAAATTGATGGAGTCTGCCCAAAGCCCTTCTAACCTTGAGAGATTAGCAAAGTGAAGTTCCAAAAGTGTGCCATTAAAGGAATTAGAATATATATAAATCAACTCAAGATATGACAACTGCCCTAAAGAAATGGGAACTTCCCCACTCAGATGGTTATTATTAAGACTCAAATATCTCAAGGCTCTCAATTTCCCAATAGAAGTAGGAATAGGACCAGTAAACACATTATTTGAAAGATCGAGAAGATTTAGTCGCTTCAACTCACTCATCTCTTGAGGTAAATGATCATCGAATTGGTTGTCAGACAAATCAAGTGTCTCCAATTTGTAAGTCCAGCAGTATCTCATGGATAAATTTCGAAAGAGTATTCCTGGTAACTCTCCATAAAAGTTATTATAAGCTAAACTCAGTGATTTCAAGTAACATTTATCCACAAGAAAATCAGATATCCAATCTGCCTTATGGTGAAGTGAGTTACCATCAATGTAGAGATGGACAAGATTTCTCAATCTAAGAAAGGCCTGAGGGCTGGCAGAGCTATAATAATTTGCAGAAAGATCAAGGACTCTCAATGCGGTCATATTAGAGAGAAAGCTGGGTATTTCTCCATGAAATGAATTGTAGCTCAAATCAAGGTGGTGGATATTTGTAAGTAATGAAGAATTCAAACAGGAATGAGGAAGATGTGTGTTGTTAAGTTGGGTATGAGACAAGCACAAGATAAGTATAGAAGGAAGCATGTGGAAGAGTACCTCCGATAAATGTTTTGCTCGATTCAGGTTCACACCGCTCATATCAAGATGCTCCAACATTGAAAGGTTTGCAGCCCACATGAGATCATCCACCATCAGGTAAAGAGGGTTGGAGAAATCACTGAGATCAAGCACCTGCAATCTCGAAAGGTAGCCAAGATTGCGTGGAACAACACCATTAAAGTTTGCAGTTGACAGATTGAGATATTGCAGCTGCTTCATTGATCCAAGAACGGTAGGAATAGGGCTGAAGTGAAAGTTGTTCCTGCTCAAGTCTAGATAGGTCAGATACTTGAGTTCCAAAAGTGAGAAATCAAGATGATTACTTGCCAACCAATTTTCATAATAATCGCACTCAGAAAATGGGTGGGTGTTTCTGAGATGAAGGCCGACAACATGACCGGTGTTATTGTGACACTCCACGCCTTTCCACGTGCAGCAATCTGTGTTGGTATGCCATGAAGACAATCTATTGAAAGGATCTTCAAAGCTTGCTTTCAGCTTTAAGAGAGCTTTCCTCTCACCTGAAATGCAACCAAAACTAGTTGTGTTTGCTAAGAAAGAAGTGCAAATTACAAACCACATAACTAACAAGATAGTTATCAAGTGCAGAATTGCACAGGGGTGATACAATTTTGCCATACTATTGGATAAAATTAATATAAGCTGTATGAGAAAGTAATTTCTTTGGTAGGTGAAATTAATATATTTGATCTAATTCCTAAGCCGTAAGCAATATTTATACGGATAAATTCCATGGAAATATCGTTGTTGTATGTTCATCGCATTTCTCAACCAATTAATTCCAGAACGTAATCGAGGTTGACTGGAGTAAACGCGGCCCTTTATGCATGCTTAATAACAATAGACAAATTTGATAAGAAAAAGACATTTCCTTGCACCCAAGAACACTCTAATGACTAATATAGAATTACGAGAAACCAAAGAATGAATATATTTAGCGTTATAATTGGGTTAATCATTCTCTTAGTCGAATCCTTTCCCCGAGCACGGGAAACATATCTATTCAGAAAAGAATTATTAATATATAATTTATCAGTTTTTTTTATCAAATATAATATTCTTATCATGCGAACATAAGCGTGATCATTTGGTGTATATGCTCCCATCAGTTGGATCTGTGGTTTTGCCATTAAGCTGGGAAGGGTGAACATCAATACGACAGAGCTTTTGGGTTTGAGAGAGGGTCTGAGAATGGCGTGGGAACGGCGGGTTCCCAAAATCGAGATTGAAACGGACTCGGAGAGCATCCTTAAGCTTGTTGAGAAAGGGGATATTTCAGATCACCCGTTGGAGCATCTCATTGATGACTGTAGAACTCTGTTACGGAAGCGGTGGGTGGCTAAAATCAGACATATCAATCGCTCCGGGAACGCGGCGGCTGATTACTTGGCGAAGTATGGGCATGGTATGGAGGAGCACTACAAATTATGGCATGAGCCCCCGATGGGCATGATGGAGCTCCTTGCTGCGGATGGTTTTGATGGAGGATATATAGTTTGGGGTTGTGGTCTTGCTGCACCAAAAAAAATAAATAAGCGTGATCATTTTTATTTGTTTTTCTTTATTAAAGTATTATTTATTTTGAATAATAAAATCATATCTATTAATATATTTAATTTAGTTAAGATAAGAAAAGTTGTGTTGAATTTACTTTATGTTAATTCACAACTCTGATTTTCTCCTTTAGTTCAGATAATAAAAGTTCTTTATATAGATATTATTGAATATATATATATATATATATATATACATAATGATATCATAAAAGATATTCTAATTTGAATTAAATAAATAACAACCATATCTATACAAAGATAAACTTTTATCACAACTAATATAATTAATAAAAGATACGTGTTTATTTTGGTGGCAAATAAAGATTGAATGAGTCTATTTATATATATATACATTTATTAGTGAGATGTCGAGAGTTATAAATTATTATAATTTAAATTTATATATCTAAAATGTAGTTTTATCAAATACTTCAAATTCAGGCTACCCAAAAGATACTCCAGCCAGAATAGTCTATTTTGGAAAAATGAAGAACCGTACAAAAAAATGATAGGAAAAAACAAGTCTGCTTGGAAAAGAATAATAGAGTTAATTTTTCATCACGCAAAAGGACGCTCCTAAAGTTTCGTTCCAAGGAAACGACATGTCAAAAAAGGATATTAACATATTTATTTCTACTTAAAAATACGTGTGGGATGATTCATGTATTTCTATTATGTGATCCACTTAATATTTGTGTTGATTATTTTAATTAGTTATACAACACACAATTAAAATACAAAAAGCAAACATAAAAACTTAGAGTCAATATAATATAAGGTGATAAAATCATTTTTTCCAAGGTGCAAGAAGTGCAAATATTTTGATGCAAAAGAAGTGCAAATTGCAAACCCCATAACTAACAAGATGATCATCAAGTGATACAATTTCCCCATACTATCGGATAAAATCAATATAAGCTATCGGAGAAAGAAGAACCACTCAAGAAAAATGAGAAGATAAAATCTAGTCTGCTTGGAAAGAAGAATAGTGTTGATTGTCCATCAGCTTGAAGGACACTCTTTAAGTCTTGGTTCAAAGGACAAAAACAAGAAAAAGAAGGATATTCACACATTTATATCTACTAAAAATTATTCACTTTTCTTAAATTTACTATCAATCAAGACAAGTGTAATACACTTTATTACACTGGTTTCGCTCAACTGTGCTCAGCAAAACGAAGTCTGGTCGGGTTAAATCAAATATACTTCCTAGAGAGCTAATGACTTTCTTGTCCTTTAAAGATGATAAATTTACTCTGTTTTTATCCCTAAAATTGATACCTTGATCCAGAGTTTTACATCTACATCAACATTCAATAAATTAGCAACGGAGGTACCTGATCGAGCCAAAATCTTTGCTTGGAGTCCGATCGAGAGGTCCGACGCGATCACTCTACTTGTTGAGGGGAAAACAGCCGTCTGACTACTTGAGATCTGCACAGGTCGATGTGAACGTAAGCTTCGAGGCCAACTCGGGGAAGGTGGGTGTGAGACCCGGGTTGGCACTCCGACGCTCAAGTTAGGCTCGATGAAGATGGTCGAAGTGATTGAGCAACGAAGGGCGTTAGGTGAGAAAACTTACCGTGCAATAAATGAGGAGGGACTATTTATACTGCGATGAGAGAGGAGTTACCGCGTCGACGTGTTGTCGTGGGGAGCTGACAGGTGCCCCATTATGACCGTGCATTAAATGCGTGGTCGGCCACTCCTTCCTGCTAGTGGAATGGTGTGCTGGCCGGTCGAGAGGAATGGATCGAACATAGCGGCTTGGGGGCCCGACTATGGGTCGATGATATACGCGGTAACTTATGTGGGGTAAATGGTTCCCGAGCGTTATGGTCGAGAGGCAAATTCCGATCGGGGTGGGACCGTCGATCGTACACGTGGAGCGCAGTGATTGGTTCAGAGCGGCAGCGGGTACGTGCCACGTCATAAGCCCCCCGAAACTTCGTCTGCTAGGGCTGACGTGGCAGCGATGTTTCAGATCCCAAGAATGGGACCCGCTGTAATCATTGCGTCGTTTCATCTTCTCGATTCCCGCCCATTTTTACCTTTATAAATAGTCACCTCTGTAAATTCATTTGTTACCTTCGCGAAAGAGAATTGAAGAGAGCTCCGAGCTATTTTGATCGATCAAACGCCTTTTGTGTGTCGAGTTCTCGGGTCGTGTGTTTTTGGAGAGGATAACTTTCGATCTTCAGACAACAAAAAGGTAATACATTCGATCTTTTGCTCGATCTATTTCCCTTTTCCTTTTTATTTCGATCGTTTCGAGGGAGAGGTGTACCACTTCCCTCTTCGAAGGCTTCCTCTCTCTCGATTTGTTCGTATCCGAGCTGAATAATAATAAAAAACGAATCCATCATCGTTGTAGGATGTCAACAAATCGAGCGGAGGCTGGCCCTAAGGGGATGGAAGTGGCCGTAAGTGTGGGGTCGAGCTCAGAATCATCGGATTCGAGCTCAACATCTGAGGACTCGGGGGCCACTGTAGAGACGAGGTCGACCAATCCGCAGGGGAGGGATGAGAGCGTCGAGGTTGTTGAAGTCTCCGCACCTTTGCCTGAGGTCGAGACGGAAGAGGTGGTGGTGCCTCGGGCCCCAGGGGAAGTAACATCCACTTCCGGTCGATTAGACGGGGAGGAGGAGGAGGAGGAGGTAGAGAACCTCGAGCCAGAGGGTCGGCTGGCGAAAGACCCTCGAGCTATAACCTATTCACTATCGGGCAAAAAGTTTAAGGAAATTCAGCACTGGCTGTTTGGCGGTGCTCCTGAGTACGGGGGTTATCGTGTGATAAAGCCTAGGGTCGGGGATCGAATGACCAACCCGCCTGAGAACTGTATGGCGATCAACTACTTGGCGGTAAAGAATGGGTTCAGGGTGCCTATTCCCTAGGAGATGATCGATTTTTTCAATACTCTCAGAATTAGCCCGTTGCAGTTGATGCCCAACTCATACGCAATGGTGAACGGGTTGAGGGCTTTGTTAAGGTGTCTGGGGATGAGGACCAACATATACTGTATTTTCGAGATCTTCCAGGCCGGATTAACGACTGAGTCTTCGAAGTTGGGTCCGGGGTATATTCAACTGCAATCGAAGAGTAATTACCGAGTCGTTAGGTCGCCAACCTCATCGAACGGTGTGGGATGGAAGCAAAGATTCGTTTTCATCGAATGTGAGAAGGGTTGGCCCGGCCTAAGATATCCGGGATGGAGTTGGGTCCCTCGAGCGGACCTTCTGAGAGGGCAACCGGGCTGGCCGAATACTCTGATGGCAGCCCTAAAGGTGATGGGAAGTGTGGAGTCGGAGGATATGATCGCTCTACAATCGTTAATCGAGCTGGGGCTCGCTCCAGGAGTCAAAAAGCGTTTCGACCCTGGTACATCGAACAGATCCCTCGGAGCAACTTATATACCTGTCTTTTTGTTGCTCTTTCTTCTTCTTCCTCCCCCTTTTCTTTGTCAACTTTATGATCGAATACTTCTGTTGTGCAGACTAATACATCATGTCGGCTGCTTTGAACGCCAGGAGGAAGGAGATGGCCGAGCTGAAGAAAGCGGCCGAGAAGAAGAAAATGTCTCCGCCGACCCAGGTGTAAATTTCAGCTGCGACCGACGCAACGGTCGAGGCCCTTCCGGGCGTCATGTCGATGAGGACAAGTGAAGCCCCTGAGAAGAGGGGGAAAGCTCCGTCGACGGTCGAGGACTTAGAAGCCCCCCAATCCAAAAAACAAAAAACAAGCCGCCAGGTGAAGTCCGGGGTCGAGGTGGAGAAGGCGGGGGCGAAAGGTCGAGATAAGACGCCTTCGCTTCCTATGCCACCCGCGCTTGGCCCGCCGGTGGAGGTCCAGGCTGGAGCATTTTCGACCCCACCAAACCAGGGTCGGGGGGCAATTGTGCCCCGAAACGTGGCAAGTATCTTGGCCGGGGTACGAAGGCCACCTGCAGGGGCCCGATCTGCGACCGCAGTGCCATGGAAGCCCAGTGACGAGGATAAGCGGCTGTTGTTCGACTATCCGATCCTCCAGAAGCCCCACTTCCCGAACGGCCTCTCGAGTGTCAACGAGAATGGCGAGCCTAGGAGGATCGGTACGGTCCCCAAGGATTATAATGCTCTCGGGGCGCTGTACAGTTCGATCCAAACGATGGTCGATCACAAGGAAAGAATGGCGCTCTCCGACGACGAGATCGAGGCGTCTTGGGTCCAGAAGTATTTTGCTGTAAGTATGCTTGTAAAATTGTTTTTCTTGCGAAGTGTTTGATCGAAGTTGCTGACGATCGATAATATCTTGCAGTTGGGCCAAGATTTCTTTCAAATGGCTCGAAGGGGATGGGTCCATCGGCAGTTGAGGACGAGGGCTGAGCAGCAGGTCGAGGTGATAAGGATCGAGCTACAGCAAAAGGACAAGGAGTTGGCCCAGGCCAATAATGATAAGGACAAGCTCGATCGAGACCTTCTGGATGCCATCGAAAACCTCTCAGAGACAGAGAAGAAGCTCAAGACTACCGAGGATCGGGTAACAAGGTCGATGCAGGAGGAGGCCGATGCGAGAGCCCGCGGATTGGTAGAGGGTGAGAGGAAGGGCGCAAAGCTGGCTCTGAGTCGATGCAAGAGGGGGTTGGCAGAATCTGTGAACGACCTCGAGTGGCGAGGCGTTTATAGGTTTATGAACTCTAAGGCCTACGAGAAGGCGGTATCGATCGCCAGCTTCAAAGACGTCGAGGAGGGCTTCAACTTGTTCCTGGCTCAAGTGCAGGCAGCTAAATATCTCCCGATGGAATATGACCAAGAAAAGATCGACCTTTTCCAGGACGACCCTCGCCCCGTCGACCCTGTTGTTCGACCCCCTAGTCCGGAGCCAAATTGTGATAATGAGGAGTTTGGTTTCGCTGTGAACCTGGCTCGATCAAGAGCAGCGGGGGAGCCAGAAGACGTAGTCATCCAGGATCTCGACCTCGACGCTTCATTCGACCCGGAAGAGATGTGTCCGGAGTATTTTGGGGAGGGGGCCATAGTACCGATCGAGGAAGGAACGAAGCCCTAGGCTGCTCGGGAGAGAGTCGGAGAGAATGGACTAGCCCTATCTCTGTACTCGGAAGTTTTCTTTTACCAAGGAAGACCCTGTTTTCAAAGTTTCGACTGTTGGGGTCGGACTTTTGTAGTAGTTGGCTCGAGATTCGTTTGTAAATAGGTAGGAGTCTGAGCATTTGTCGCTCCCGCTTAGAAAAATCCAAATTTGTGTCGAGTGCGATCGAGAAGTTGTAATCGATACACATATTTTAAGTTACATTATGTAAGTTCTCTGTTGAGTTTTAAATGAATGTTTTCCAAGTATTCTCTCGAATTCTTTGACGTTTAGACCCTGGCGTACTGATCGATATCGACAATCGAGAAGATGTTGAAGCAAAAATGCTCTTAATCTTTCGAAATACATAAAGTCTTAAAGCGTATGATCGAATAACATGAGTATCGAAATACAAGAGAAAATTTTATTAATTCGTTGACCAGAGAGTTTACATAGCTTGTTTACAAGTAATACTTCTTCAAGTTGTGAGCATTCCATGATCGAGGCAATGGTTGTCCATCGAGATCTTCGAGATGATATGATCGATTTTTGCCTATCTCGATGACACGGTAGGGCCCTTCCCAGTTAGCATCGAGCTTGCCCACGTGCTTAGTAACTTCAACCTTTTTAAGGACCAGGTCTCCGACTTGGAAATGGAGGGGTCGCAATTTTTTGTTGTACTCTCGGGAGGTCGTTGCCCGGTACTGGTGCATCTTTAGGTTCCCTTTCTCTCTAGCTTCATTGACTGTGTCGAGATCGAAGGCCCTTAGTTCATTGTTTCGATCCTACTGGAAGTGCGCTACTCGAGGAGATTGGTGTAAAATTTCGGCAGGTATTATGGCCTCTGATCCATATACCATGGCGAAGGGGGTTTGACCAGTTGGGATTCGAGGAGTGGTTCGATACGCCCAAAGGACACCTTCTAGTTTATCGACCCAAAGGCTCTTCTTTGCTTCCAGTCGTGTACACAAATTCTGTATGATAGTTCGATTGGTAACCTCGACTTGTCCATTGGCTTGAGGATGTCCAACTGAGGTAAATCTTTGGGAAATTTTGAAGCTCGAACAGTAGTCCCTGAACCTCGAGCCTCGAAATTGGGGCCCATTATCGCATACAAGAACTCGAGGTACACCAAATCGGGTGATGATGTGTTTCCAAAGGAAGTCTTGTAACACCCAGAAGGTGATTTTCGCAACTGCTAAGGCCTCGACCCACTTGGAAAAATAGTCGATCGCTACAATGACGAACTACCTTTGTCGAGTCGTTATCGGAAAAGGGCCAATTATGTCGATTCCCCATTGCTCAAAAGGCCAGCATGACTCGATCGGAATCATGCTTGCGGGGTGTTGATGGGTCAGATTGGCGTATCTCTGACAGCGATCACATTTTCTCGCGAATTCAAGCGCATTCTTCCGCAAGGTAGGCCAGAAGAATCCGGATCGGGATACCTTTAGGGCGAGGGACCGCCCTCCGGAATGGTTTCCACATGATCCTTCATGGATTTCGGTCAAGATCACTTGGCCTTGCGACGGTCGGAGACATCGCTTTATTGGGCCGATGGATGAGCGCTTGTACAGGCGACCATCTTGGTCTAGTACATAACTCAGCGCGCGTTGTTTGAGCCTTCTTATCTCGACCGGATCCTCGGGTAAAGCGCCATTTCGCAGATACAGAACCAGAGGATCGAGCCAACAAGGCTCGGCAGAGTCGATGGAATTGACCACTGGAGGACTAAGGTCGATTGACCGAGCGGATGATGTCATGAAGGTTATGGTCCGATCTTGAGTGCCTAGCGATCCGCTCGCAAACTTAGAAAGTGCGTCTGCTCGAACGTTCTCTTCTCGCGGTATTTGCGAAATTTCAAATTCCTCGAATCCGGAGATGGCCTTTCTGACTAGGGCAAGGTATCTGATCATGGACTCTTCCCGGGCTTCATATTCGCCGGTGACCTGACCAGCGACCAGTTGCGAATCGGTCAAGACTCGAAGTCTTCTGACGTGTTGTATTTTTGCGATTTTCAATCCTGCTAGCAAAGCTTCGTTATCAGCCTCGTTATTTGTTGCAGGATATTCGAGGGCAACGGCGTATTCGATCCGTTGCCCGTTGGCATTGGCGAGGGATGCCCCGACCCCTCCCCCAGAAGTGGTCGAGGAGCCATCAACCGATAGGGTCCAAACCGTTTCTCTTCGTTGCTGAAGGAGGGTCCTTTTCGACTAAGAAATCGGCCAATATCTGCGCTTGATATGCCACCCGGGGTCGGTATGTTATCTCGAACTGTCCGAGTTCGATTGCCCATTTTGTGAGTCGACCCGAGACCTCTGGTTTGTCCATGACGGTCTTCAACGGTTGATCGGTGAGGACAATGATGGGGTGCGCTTGGAAGTACGGTCGAAGCTTGCGGGATGTGTGGACCACCGCGAGAGCAAACTTTTCAATCTCGAGGTAGCTTACTTCCGGGCCATGGAGAATCTTACTTACATAGTACACAGGGAGATGTTTTCGATCTCGAATGGCGACAAGCACCGAGCTGATTGTTTCCCTCGATACGGCCAGATTCAGATATAAAGTTTCCCCATCGACGGGTTTGGCGAGCAGGGGTGGAGAAACCAGGTACTTCTTCAGATCCTCAAGGGCTCAGTCGCACTCGGGGGTCCATTCGAAACCTTTGATGTTTCTTAAGATCTTGAAAAACGGTAAGTTCTTCTCCGAGGATCGGGTAATAAATCGATTAAGTGATATGATCCGACCAACAAGCCTCTGTACGTCACGGATGGAGTTGGGAGTCGGGAGCAGTTGTATAGCCTTTATCTTGGTGGGGTTGGCCTCGATCCCCCTCTGACTGACCATGTAGCCGAGGAATTTCCCACCATCGACCCCGAAGGTACACTTGGCTGGGTTGAGCTTTAAATTGTACTTTCGGAGGAGGTTGAAGGCTCTCTTCAAATGGTCGAGATGGTCGATGGCTTTTTCGCTTTTAACCAGCATGTCATCGACATATACCTCGATGGTATCGCCAATCTCTGACTCGAAGACTTTGTTCATCATTCGTTGGTACGTCGCTCCTGCATTCTTGAGCCCGAATGGCATAACCTTGAAGCAGTAAATGCCATTGAAAACAATGAAGGCAGTCTTGGGTTGGTCCTCGATGGCCATGAAGATTTGGTAGTAGCCTTGAAAAGCGTCCATCATGCTCAATCGTTCGCACCCCGCCGTGGAGTCGACCAGTTGATCGATCCGTGGCAGAGGGTAGGGATCCATGGGACAGGCCTTATTTAGGTCGGTGAAATCATTGCACATTCTCCATTTCCCTCCCGGCTTGGGTACAAGGACAACATTGCATAACCATTCGACGTATTGTATCGGCATGATGTATCTGGCATCGAGTAGTTTGTTGACCTCGGCCTCGATAATGGCATTTCGGGAATCGCTCTGAGAACGCAACTTTTGCTTGATTGGTTTGTAAGATGGATCGACATTTAGGTGGTGTTCGATCACCTTCTGGTCCACCCCCACTAGGTCAGAGGCACTCCAGGCAAATACGTCGAGGTTATCGCGGAGGAATTGTATGAGCATGCATTGTTCTTTTCCCGTTCGACCGGCCCCAATGCGTGTGATTTTTTCGGCCTGCCCTGGAATTAACTGAATTTCCTCGATCTCTTCCGTGGGCTCGAGCTTTTTATCCTCTTGTTTTTTCTTTTTTGCAGCGTGAGAAGAACACATTTTCTTGGAGTTTTCTGGGTCGATTGCCGATGGGTCTGCAAATTCATCTTCGATGATGGGGTCGTCGCAAAGGAGGGGCACATGCTTACCCGTGGAGGTTTTAGGTTTATCCAAGGAGATGGAGTAACAACTCCAAGCGGCCGATATATTGCACCTCAATTCCCCGACCTCAGAGGGGGTGCGCAATTTTACCATTTGGTGGTAAGTGGATATGACCGCTCGGAAGTCGATGAGACCTGGCCGGCCGAAGATGATGTTGTAAGCGGAGGGCATTTCTACTACAAGATATTCGATCTCGCGTGTGGCTCGTCGAGGTAGAGTGCCCATCGATGTGATCAACCGCACTCGACCTTTAGTGTAAACTTCTGCTCCTCCGAATCCTGTAAGAGGTGTTCGAATAGGGTCTAGGAGCAATTTATCGTGTAAATTCATGCAAATAAGAGTCGAGTAAAGGATAATATTGCTAGAGCTTCCATTATCTATTAAAGTGTGGGATACAGCGAAGTTGGCGACATCGAGCGTGACAACAATAGGACAGCTAGGTGTCTCGCTCGATTGTCCCGGTAGATCAATTACATCGTTTTCGCTAAACGCTACTTCTTCATTGACCCACGCGTCTTCTGGTCGAACTTGCATCACTTCTCGCGGCCCAAAGAACCTTTGAGCTGCCGCCCGTCGAGTCTTCTTGCGAGCAGACCTCGAGTCTCTTCCGGATGGCCCCCCGGAGATCATGTCAATCCTGCCTAGGCACGGTCGGTTATGCGGGTCGCGCTCTGTCGGGGGCTTGGCTTGTCGTTGTCTTGGCGGCGACCGGTCGCAGTGATCTCAATTCCGGGTGTTGTCGTCCATTCTCTTCACAAACTCAAGAAGGTGCCCTCCTTTGATCAGGCGTTCGATTTTATCTCGTAGTGCATTGCACTCGGAAGTGTTGTGCCCTTTCTGCTAGTGAAAGTTGCAGAATTTGTTACTCTCCCGGGTCTTGGGAGTCTCTCGCATGGGTTTGGGTTTCTTGAGCAGGGCTGGATCGATGACATTGTAAATCTCGTCGATCGGTCTTGTCAACTGAGTGAAGTGCTTCTGAGGGGTGGACCGGGTCGGTGTTTCGTTTTTGGGGCGGATATCCTGCCTAACGGGGCGGTTGGCCTCGGTTCTCCGACCCTGAGTCGGGCTTCTCTGGGAATTCTCCAGTTCCTCAAGTTGCATCCAATCGCAGGCGGCTGCTTGGATATCCGCTAAATTCTTGGGCTTCTGCAAGAAGATATATCGAGCGGCTTCAATGCTGATCAAAGCCTTGTGGACAATTGGTCTCAGGAGGTCGATGCTCGGTTCTTCTGTTTTGACCACCGCTTGCGAAAAGCGAGTGAAGAAGTCCCGGAGAGACTTATTGGGGCCTTGTTTGATGGTGTACAGGTAGGTCGGAGGTAGCTTATCTCCCTTCATGGCAGAGAACTGAGCCTTGAAATGGTCGACCAAAACCTTGTACGTAGGTATGGATCGAGGGGGGAGTCTCGAGAACCATTCCAGAGCCGGCCCATCGAGGGTGGTGATAAAGATCTTTGCCCAAATGTTCGGGGAATGGCCGAACATGCTAAGTTGCATCTCGAGGCGCGACACATGCTTCTCTGGATCAGTTGACCCGTTATACGTGGGCAGCCCGGTGGGGATCTTTTCCTCGGTGGTGGATTCAATGATCGAATCGCAAAACGGAGATTGAGCTTCCCTTTCGCTACGATACCTCCACTGTCGGGCCGGTCGCGGGACCGAGGGAGTGTGCTGGGGTGATCTAGATCGCTCGCACCGGGATGGGGTACGCCGGTGGGACCTAGATCGTTCCCTCCGAGTTGAGCGGGATCGGCTGGGGGAGCGGCTATACGAAACCTGGCTCTCGCTTCGATGTTGGCTATCATGTCGACCGGGACGCTGAGGTATCTGATTCCGGAGGTCATTTGAATTCACAATGTGTCCTCGGTTTGATCTCCTGATTTGGTTAACTCGACCATGGGGCCCGAGTCGACTAAAGATCCCGCTTGAGCTGTGAGGGGATTTGTTACGCGGTAAGGAGCCTCGTACCCTCCGAGATTCCGACCGCCCACGGCTGATGTTGTTTCCCCAAAAATGTGACAGACGAGACCTTTGTCGGGACACACCTTGCCCTTGGCGGCTGTCATTCCGACGTATTCTGGAGTCGGTGGGGGTCATAGAATCGACCTCATCATTAGGTTGGAACGACAATCGATCTTGAACCGGCCTTCGAGCGCTCCCCTGAGCGAGCAACGGCTGCTGACGCGGAAACTGGGGTTGTGCGTTTTGCCCGATTCCAGCCCAATATCCGACAGGTGGCTGGTACTGAATCGGATGTAAGTATCCGGGATGGTTCATCACGGGTTGGATGATCTCTACCGGTCGCGTTTGAGGGCATTCTAGCATTCGAGGCTCTCTTCCTTCTGTCGCCGCGGCGACAGCTTCATCTCGACGAGCTTTTAAGTATTTGTCTAACTCGGGCGTCGAGTAGACTAGCTGTGGCGGGATGACGGCAGGCGCAGCGACTTGCATGGGAACCTGAGGGAGGACTTCCTGACCATTCTCATCGAGTAGGCGATTGCTAACGAGGTTGCGAGTAGTCATGTCCGATGGCTTATCGTTGCGTATTTCCCACAGACGGCGCCAAATGATCGAGCCAAAATCTCTGCTTGGAGTCCGATCGAGAGGTCCGATGCGATCACTCTACTTGTTGAGGGGAAAACAGCCGTCTGACTACTTGAGATCTGCACAGGTCGATGTGAATGTAAGCTTCGAGGCCAACTCGGGGAAGGTGGGTGTGAGACCCGGGTTGGCACTCCGACGCTCAAGTTAGGCTCGATGAAGATGGTCGAAGTGATTAAGCAACGAAAGGCGTTAGGTGAGAAAACTTACCGTGCAATAAATGAGGAGGGACTATTTATACTGTGATGAGAGAGGAGTTACCGCGTCGACGTATTGGCGTGGGGAGCTGACAGGTGCCCCATTATGACCGTGCATTAAATGCGTGGTCGGCCACTCCTTCCTGCTAGTGGAATGGTGTGCTGGCCGGTCGAGAGGAATGGATCGAACATAGCGGCTTGGGGGCCCGACTATGGGTCGATGATATACGCGGTAACTTATGTGGGGTAAATGGTTCCCGAGCATTATGGTCGAGAGACAAATTCCGATCGGGGTGGGACCGTCGATCGTACACGTGGAGCGCAGTGATTGGTTCAGAGCGGCAGCGGGTACGTGCCACGTCAGTACCAAACATAAATTAGGAGAAATCCACACTTAGCTTTCATGTGGGCAGGGCGATCGGCAGGGAAGGTATCTTTCTCCATTCTTCATTTTCTCTCACTATAATTCCCTTTTTTTTTTTTTTTTGGCTTAATTTGCAGGAAATTGGAACGAAGAAACTTTCTTCTATATCTTCTAATAATTTGAGAGGTGATCGAGTGACGCAATTAATAATTTGAGAATGATTTTACTGTGTGGTAGATGCGGTGATGCATATGGCCTATGGCCTATAGAAGAACAACAGCGGCAGCGCGAGTTTAGTTTCAACTGGAAGAACCGAATGAAAACAAGCAACAGGAGAGACTTCTTCTTGTCTCTCGTTTGGGTTGGGGCATATGGCCCAAAAAGATTGTTGGGCTCTGTTCGGGCGAGCGTTTAGTACAAATATGGCTGTCAATGGGTCGAATTTTAATCTGAATTCGGTACGAATTTTAGTATATTCGTCTGATAAAATTATTCGATTACGAATATTCGTAATTTGAAATAAATAGATCGAATATAGAATTAAAGGATTCAATCCATTAAGAATCCAAAACTGATTTTATATATAATATTTAATTAAATAAATTATTTACTAGTAAATATTAAGTAAAAAGATTAAGATTAAAATTTCACATATTTATCACTTTAAATAATAATAAATTTGAATTATTTACTCTAAAAGTATATACGTTTCTTTATCAATGAGTTTAAATCAATCCATTTCAAATAAATATAAATAAAACCATCTGATGGGGTCAAAATACGATCGTCCCACGTTAGGACACGTGGCATCACCGAGATGATGACATCTGTCTCCCCAAGGTTGCACCCATCAGTGCACGAGCGCTAAGCGCAACGAACGCAATCCTTCTTCATGAGTTAAGCCCAACGAGCGCTGTCACTCTCACGAGCGCCATTCATACTGTCTGATTGGCACGTCCACGTGCCAAGGGAGCCCTCTTCGAGCGTCACACTCCCTCAGAGTGGCCTCCCCTTTGGCTCGTCACTTGAACTGAAGCCTTCATTCCCCTCAGCGGATATCTTGGCTTCCAATACTCCAGGTTGTCACGAGCGTGCTCTTAAGCCCTCGTTACCAACCACCCAAATGGCTCTCTGACACATCGTACATGCCCGCGCACCTGCCACTGTTGCCAGCACCAACTTTTGGCCGCTTTTGCAGAAGATTCCTCCTAGGTTTCTCTCTCATGGCGCCACGTGTTAGGGCAACATTCGGCCAGGACCACTTGAGGCAAATGACCAAAGGGCCCTTGACCCTCAACTATAAATAGCTAAAGTCATCTTCTACACTGGTAAGCATTCTTCATCACTGAAACTGTGACTGAACTTACGTTTCTTCATACCTTGAACTGACTTGAGCGTCGGAGAGCCAAACTGGGTATCACCCCCAGTTCCCCCAGCTTGGCCTTCTGACTTTTGTTGTGCTTGTCCCAACAGGTAGAACCCCCTTTCTCATTTCCGGCGAATCTCCGGCGGTTTCCTCCACAATTACAAATCGTAAAGTGATTGGATTCGGACCCTCACATTTCTGAACCCATCATTTTTGGCGCCGTCTGTGGGAAACCGGTCCTCCATCCCTTTCTTTCTTTTTGTTGGTAGAAGAGCAAGCACACTCTTACCCTTTCCAGCCATGGTCCCTACAAGGTCTGGAGCCGTGGGAGGAGGAGATAACGCCTCCCAGGATGCCAATATCATTATTCCCTCCACCGCTACTGGTGGAGCCCCGCCTCCTTCCGTCACCGTTGGTGGAGCACCTCCCGCCGCAGGAGTGACTCCGCAGGCAGAGTCTTCAATACCTCCACCTACACCGCCGGCACTGCCAATTCCCGCCGCCGCTGGGGAACTCTCTCTCTCTGCTCCTCCGCAGCCTGCTCAGAACCCATGGTTCCATCCCCAGGTGAATCCCGGATTGCAGGGTTACATAATGCCCCCACCCGGATATACCCTCACCCCGGCTGTTATGGTGCCGCCGGTCCAGCCGTATCATGCTGGTCAGATCCAGCTCCCGGTGGTGATCCCCAGGGAGATTGAAGGAGTGGAGTTACCTCCACTAACCACCCAACAGTTGAGGGCTCTCTATGCCCAGTGTGAGGTTCAGGCGGCCCAGGGAGCATGGGAAAGGTTCCATTCCATGTACTTTCCCTCTGGGCAGGCCACTCAAGTTGCAGCCCCTTTGGGCAGACAACAAAATTTTCCCCTCAGAGAAGCCCAGGCTGTCCTGAGGGCACAACTGCCACCACCACCAGCCAGAGAAGTGCCCCAGCAGGAGGGCAACGAGCGTCCCTCCATGGGCAGGAATAAAGAGCCCACAGAACGAGTGAACGAGAATGAAGGGGACTCTCATGTCTCCAGGAGAGGGTCACGAGCCCCCAGACACGGGGACAGACAAGGGGACGTGAATCCTGACATCCTCGCGGCTGTGCAAGACCAGCTGCAGGGTTTAAAGGATATTGTGGGACAGCTCTCACGAGGGCGATCAACTCAGATCTCCCCTAGTCGGGATGAACGGGTTGACGCCAGAAGCGCCCGTACCAAGGACCCCCCACCAAAGGTCCCCCACCGCAAGGAGCCGGAGGAAAACTTCGGCACGTATGAGTACCACCCGTTAGCGAGGGGCTCGCCCCTCGTGGAAGAAGTTTTGATGGCCCAAGCAGGCATGGCCAAAATCCCCACTTCCATCAACCGATACGACGGGACGACTGATCCGGCTGAACATCTGGATCACTTTTTACATCTAATGCACCTCTACGAGCATTCCAGCAACTACTGGGCCAAAGTGTTTGTCACTTCCTTAGTGGGAATGGCTCAGGAGTGGTACAAGCGACTGCCGCAGCGCTCGATTCACTCATATGAAGAGCTGGCTCATGCTTTCCTCAACCACTTTAATTCTTTGAAAGCGCCAGTCACTGCACCTACTGCCCTTTACAACGTGGTGCAAGGCAGGAGCGAGTCTCTGCGCTCGTTCTTCGCCCGCTTCAACAAGGAAATCCTACAGGTGGAGAGGCCTTCTATGGATTTCTTGATCCCAGTGCTCTTTCAGGCTGTGGATCACAAGCAGTATGTGAGCAAGAAGTTTGCCGACGCCATTGTAGAAAGGAGGCCAGGGACACTCATGGCCTTGAGAGAGGTTGCCGAGCCATTCTTCGCGCTCGAAGACATGTATGGGATGAATGGCCCCCGGCATCACAGTCCAGCCAGGAACGAGCGGCCCCATCACGAGCGGGGACGGGAAGTGGTAGTCAAGAAGGAGCGCCCTCAAGAGCGCAAAAGGTCGCCACCACCCCCTCGTCGATTCGAGCGGGTCCCGCTCACCAGGCCGAATTCAGAAGTCTACAACCTATCCGATAAAAAGCTCTTTAAGAGACCCATCAAGATGAGGGAAACGGACTCGCTCAGGCGCTCGAGCAAATACTGCGCATTCCACAAGCAGAGGGGGCACGACACGGATGAGTGCCGACAGTTGGAAGCTGAGATTCAGAGGCTCGTCGCAGGGGGCCACCTGAAGGAATTCGTCCGGGTGCTCGAGCGTTACGATGAACGCTGCAACGAGCGTGCTGGAGGAAGAAGGAGGAGTCCGTCCCGATCAAAGAGCCCAAGGGGTAGGGGACCCCCTGAAAGCAGCAGCCGCCGGGGCAGTAAAGGAAAAGCCCCTGAGCTAGAAAACGAACCTTTCGCAGTCATAAATATGATTGCAGGAGACTCGTCTAGAGGGGATTCCAATGCCTCCCGACGGAGGTATGTCCGGAGCTACAACCAACGCCCAGCAGTGCCTAAACCCATCTATGCCATCCAGAGTCCAAGCGCTCAACGGTCAAGAGAGAATGATGTAATAGGCTTCGATGATAGGGATTTAGAGCATATTGTAACACCCCATGGGGAGGGTATAACCTCCGATTGCCCCATGGTGGTTAGTGTAGATGTTCATAATCACGTTGTAAAAAGGGTGTTGGTAGATAGTGGAAGCTCTGTTAATGTTTTGCCTTATTCTACATTTTTAAAGATGAAGGCTGACCTTCCGCTCGAGCCTCTCAAAACAGCCCTCATTGGCTTCGGAGGCTCGGAAGTTATCCCACGAGGGCAAATTCGCTTAGCTACTTCATTCGGCCGAGCCCCTCAGCGCAAGACACTCTTGGTAACATACGCGGTGGTGGAGATTGACATTCCTTATAACATCATAATTGGGCGCCCTGCCCTCGTGGATTTCAAAGCCATCATCTCCACCTACCACCAGAAGATTAAATTCCCTACCTCCGAGGGCGTGGGAGAAGTACTGTGCAATGTGCAAGAGGCTTGGGAATGTTACATGCTGTCCCTTAGAAAGCCTAAAGCGGAGAAAACCTTCCAAATTGGTTCCACCAAGAAGTCAGTGGATTTCCCCAATCTAGATGAGGACAGCCCAGCACGGAAAAGGGCGAAATTGAACAAGAAGAAGAACAAAAAGAAGAGGGGAGACAATGTGGAGAATCCCCTCGAAAGTGCACCACCAGGGACCGTTGGTGGATCGTCCTCGGAAGGAGACGAGCCCGTAGAGGGTGGACACGCGCTCGGTGATCGCTTGACAGGAAAGAAAAGGGCGCTCGAACTTCCTCGCCCTGAGATAAGGATCGAACCCTCGGAGAAGTTCCTTACCATTGAGCTGGAACCCGGAAACAAGGATAAGACTACTCAGATAGGATCTAACCTCTCGGGGCCTTCTCAGATTATGATGATTGACTTCCACAGGGAAAACAGTGATGTATTTGCATGGAAAGCCTCCGACCTCACAGGGATTGACCCGAGCGTCATTGTCCATAGGCTTAATGTGGACCCCTCTTTCAAACCCATCAAGCAGAAAAAACGAGATGTACATGGCTTTCGAAAGAAAGTCATTGAAGAGGAAGTTAATAAAATCCTAGAGGCTCAATATATCGAGCCCATCTTGTACCCGGAATGGTTGTGTAATGTCGTTTTGGTGCCCAAGAGCGCGAATAAATGGCGCATGTGCAACGATTTCACTGATCTCAACAAGGCTTGCCCTAAAGATCATTACCCGTTGCCTCGGATAGACCAATTGGTGGATTCGACCGCTGGCTGCGAGCTCATGAGCATGATGGACGCTTTCCAGGGATACTATCAGATTTTTATGGCCCCAGAAGACCGCCCCAAAACCTCGTTTGTTGTCCATCTGGGGGTATATTGCTTCTTAGTCATGCCTTTCGGACTCAAGAACGCCGGAGCTACGTATCAACGGCTCGTCAACAAGATGTTTGAAAAAGAAATTGGAAGGTCCATGGAGGTTTATGTGGATGATATGATTGTCAAAAGCGAGCACCAGGACTCCCACTTGGAAGATCTCAAGCGCACTTTTTCAATCCTGCGTCAGTATGGGATGAAGTTGAACCCTTCGAAGTGCACCTTTGGAGTGAAAGGGGGAAAGTTCTTAGGGTACATGGTCAGTCAGAGGGGAATTGAGGCCAATCCGGAGAAGATCAAGGCCATATTGGAAATCCCCTCCCCTCGAAATTTGCGGGAAGTGCAAGTCCTAGTAGGAAAAATCATCTCGTTGAACAGGTTTATTTCGCGCTCGGCGGACAGGAACCTTCCCTTCTTCAAAATTTTGAGGAACGCACATAACTTTGCTTGGACAGAAGAATGCGAAAGGGCGCTGCAAGATATGAAGGCTTACTTATCGAGCGCACCACTGCTGACTAAGCCCGTCGAATGTGAGAGATTATTTATGTATCTTTCCGTTTCTTCCGAGGCCACAAGCGCGGTTCTGATCGCTGTACGGGAGCGGAAACACTTACCTGTCTATTATCTGAGCAAAACATTGCAAGGAGCCGAGAAGAAGTATCTGGAGATTGAGAAATTCGCGTTAGCACTCATCAACGCCTCGAGAAGGCTGAGGCCTTACTTTCAAGCGCACTCCATAACGGTCCTCACCGACCAACCCTTGAAGCAGGTGTTGTCTAAGCCAGACGTGTCTGGAAGATTAATCAAATGGGTCATCGAATTGAGCCAGTTTGACCTATGCTTCGAGCCCAGGACCGCGATACAGGCTCAGGTTGTAGCGGATTTGTTGGTTGAACGCTTTGGTTTAGAACCTGCAGTTGAGGAGAGTGAGGGGTTATGGGTACTGCACACAGATGGTTCCTCAACCTCTCAAGGGGGAGGAGTAGGAGTGGCCCTTAGAAACCCCGATGGGATTGAGCTGGACTTTGCAATCAAGCTGGATTTCCAAGTTACTAATAACGAGGCAGAATATGAAGCCCTCGTGCAGGGATTGAATATTGCTTTTCAGAATGGAGCTTCCAGAATCACCGCTTATGTGGATTCACAGTTAATTGCGAGCCAGATTGAAGGAACTTATGAGGCTCGAGAAACCACCATGGTGCAGTACCTGAGTAAAGCCAGAGAAATCATTGGGAAGTTTAAGGAATTTCATCTACTTCAAGTACCACGGGAGGAGAACGAGCGTGCGGACGCTCTGTCAAAGTTTGCGTCAGCTTTGGAAGGTACTTCTGAGCGTTCTGTTACGTTCCTTAAGACTGAGGAACCTTTGATCAGGGAAAAGGTCGCCCTTGGAATAATCGCTTTGATTGATCCAAACGAGCCCTGTTGGCTTGACGACATCGTCGTTTTCCTTAGGGATGGAATTCCCCCCATTGACAAGGTGGAAGCTAGGAAAGTCCGAAGTAAGGCCCCTTGTTTCGCTTTGGATCACGAGGGGAGGTTATTCAAGAAATCATTCCAGGGACCCCCAATGAGATGCCTAAGGCCCTCACAAGCGAAGGAGACGCTTGAACTCATCCATAATGGAAGCTGTGGAAATCATTCCGGAGGGCGTATCCTGGCAAAGAAGGTTCTGAGAAGTGGGTTTTATTGGCTTACAGTTCTCCAAGATACCATTGAATTTTCGAGGAAGTGCCCTAAGTGCCAATTTCATTCAAATCTCCCTCAATTGCCAGCCGCACAGATGGTCCCAATAGACGTCTCTTGGCCTTTTGACCAGTGGGGAATAGACATCGTGGGCCCCTTGCCCATGGCTGCGGGACAAAAGAAGTTTGTCATTTTAGCCGTCGACTACTTCACCAAGTGGGCCGAGGCCGAAGCCGTTGCAAAAATCACTTTCAGGGTTGTGAGGGACTTCATTTGGAAAAACATCATTTGCAGGTACGGCATCCCGAGGGTGCTTATCTCTGACAACGGATCCCAGTTCATAGCAGCCGACACACGAGAATGGTGTTCTGAGTTGGGGATCGAGCAGCGATTTACCTCTGTAGGACACCCTCAAGCCAATGGGTAAGCAGAAGTTACCAATAGGATCATCTTGCAACATCTGAAAACCATGCTTGAGAGCAAGAAAAGTGAATGGGCTGAGGAGCTGCAAGGAGCGCTTTGGGCTTATCGCACTACTCCACGAGCGGCCACTGGAGAAACACCTTACGCGCTCGTTTATGGATCAGAAGCGATGATACCAGCGGTGATAGTAAATGAATCCGCTCGTGTCGGCTATTTCGAGCCTCAGCTCAACGATGGCAACAGGAGCTTGGAGTTGGACTTGCTGGATGAAAGGAGAGACAAAGCCTGGGCTAAGATCCACCATTATAAAGCCTCTGTGGCCCAACAGTACAACAAGCGTGCGAGGGAAAGAACTTTCCAGTTGGGAGACTTGGTTTTGAAGAAAATGGAAGTGTCCAGGTACGTGGGGAAGTTGGACCCCAATTGGGAAGGCCCATTCAAGATCGTACAACTCAGAGCTAACAACACTTACACCCTGGAGACACTTCAAGGTGAGCGCTTGCCTCGCCCTTGGAACGCATGTAACCTCCGGCGGTTTTATGTTTAAAAGCTCTTTGCGGAACATGATGTAACGACCCTCTTTGTTGGGTTCCTCTGTACTTCCAATTGTGAGTAAGTTCCAGTATAACTTTTTCTTAATTGTTCTAACATTATGTTTCTTTGATCGCTTGAATGGATGAGACCCATGTCCCTCGTTTTCACGAGCGTGGTTGGCAATCCCTTCCTATATGAATGCTGATATTTCGCACGGGTTACGCTGGCCAGCACTCTACTCCGCTTGGGGGGACGCCCTCATAAGAATAGACTGGTTACGCTCATAACCAATTAAACGAGATGGGGAAAATCCTAGTAGGCCTTGGCCATTTCTTACAACGCCTTGCGCTCGAAAGTGGGATCCCTTGCAGACGGAATTTCACAAGTCCTGAACGAGGGCAACCTCTAAGTAAGACCCTCGTAAATACTCAAGACTTAGCATAATTTCCGAGAATAAGAAGAAGGTCCCCAAGTCTTGAACGAGGGCAGCCTCACAATAAGACCCTCACGATCGCTCAAGACTTATGACAAAAACAAAATTTATACAAGTCTTGAAAGGGGGGGCAATCTCACAATAAGACCCTCACGACCGCTCAAGACTTAGACAAATTTTCAAGGCTTACGACAAAGGCAGAAATTTATACAAGTCTTGAAAGGGAGGGCAATCTCACAATAAGACCCTCACGACCGCTCAAGACTTAGACAAATTTCCAAGGCATATGACAAAGGCAAAAATTTATACAAGTCTTGAGTAGGGGGGGGTAACCTCACAATAAGACCCTCACGATCGCTCAAGACTTAGGCGAATTTTCAAAATTTACAGAAGTTAACAAAATTTCTCAGAAAGTGCTACAGGCTCAACAGAGAAATAAAACATCCACAGAGTATGCTACACACAGTCTTATTATTACAAGATTTGTTCCAGCAAGCTCTAAGTATAAGTTCTGAATCATAAGTAAGCAAAGGAACAAAGTCATGAAAAATGGGATGTATATTCACTGCAAGATTACAAAATAAGGGCTCAAAGGCCTCTGAACATTGTTTCGGAAGAAAGAAAAGAGACAGAAAAGCAGGAAAGTACATAGAGAATTTATAAAAGAAAAGTCTCAGGCGGCTGGAGCAACGTCTTCATCAACGATCACCAGTATATTCTGGGCCACGGGGCCATGAACGGGGCCCTCAGGCTCTAGCGGTTGGGCTTGGGGATCGTCGGGCTCATTGGCACCAGGAACGGGGGCGTTAGCACCTTCAGCAACTGGGACAGGGGCATCCTCCACGACGGGCACTTGTGGTTCATCTTCAGGGTCATCATTTTGAGCGGATTGAGCCGCATCCCCTTCCCGATGAGCGTCCGTGTACTCATCTTGGATCAGCTTAACCAAGAAGTCGTACTCCATCTCAGCAATGGCGTCCGCGGGGTCGTTGGGGTCCTCATCCACTTCCTCACAACGCTCGTTGAACATGAGCCCCGTGCCCTCTGCTCCCTTCATAGCCGGGTCAGTTAGCCCCTTGTGGATGCCCTGCTCAACGGCTAAGTTGAAGGCATTCTGGGCCTCATCCAAGCAATGCAACGAGGCTGCAAAGTTGAAGGCCTTCGAATGGCAGAACCTGACAAGGGCCTCCTTGTTCGCACGTGCAAGACTTTGAGGCCACTCGTTCATGGTGTCGTTGAATTTCCTCTCAGCCTCCAGAGCCCTCGTCTTCCAGCTTTCCCGCTCGGTCTCCGCCTTCTTGCAATGCTCGTTCGCTTGGGCCAACTGGTCGCTCAAGCCGCTTCGAGCGCTCTCCACCACCTGAAAATCCTCTTTCAGTTTTCCCAGCTCCTCCTCCATTTTATTGTACAAATCCTTGAGGGATTCATAATTTGTAATTTCTGCGTCCAGCTCCGATTGAATCTGAGCCGGGTCGTTTGAGCGGGCCATCTTCTTGTACTTGGCCTTGCGCTCGGCATAAATGGAGGCTCGCATTTGCACATTTCGGAGCCGGGGAAGAACTTGCTGCATAAGTTGGAGGAAAGGGAAGTGTTAGCCAAAAAATGCTAACTTACAAAAATTAGCAAAGAAAGCAAGGAGTGAAGACTTACGGAGATTAGAGCGTGGGCCGCATCATAGGTCACTTTCTCCACAGACTCACTGAAGAGATGCCGGTGGTCCGTCGAGAATTGGGCCTTGTTGTAGAGATTCTCGGTGACAGCTTGAGCGAGCGTACCAGGCCTCAGCAGAATTGGCCCACCGTCGGGGGCACCTGTGTAGTCCTTGTCCCCTCGTCGGGAGAACTCCCATAAATGTTCCTCCTCTGAAGAGAAAGTTTCTCCCTCGCCCCTGGGGCCCTCGGCCACCTGCTTGCCCCTGCCTTTTATTGCCACTGAATCGGGCATCCTCTTCCTCTTGCGGGAAGGCCTACTGGCGCTCGGTGGGGCCTCGGTTATTGCTAGGGTGGTTGTTGGCCTCGTTTTTTCTGCAGCCAGAGGGGGTTGAACGTCTCCCGCTCTCCCTGTAGTCAACCGCCCCCTGGTCTCTCTGTTGGCCAGTCTACTCTCCCCTCGGCCACGAGGGGGTTGAACCTCTGGAATAGCGCTCGAACTGGCGCCCTGACTACCGCTACGAGCGTCTCCGCGATTGCTACGATTACGAGGGCGCTGTTGCTCGCGCTGTTGGTCCCCTTGCTGGGTTTGATTCCTGTTGGTATGAGCAAAGCGAGCGGCTTGTCTGATTCCTCCTGCCATCTCTAATATAGCAACTCCTACAAGAATGGAAATTTCGAGGGTTAGAAATCCTCAAACCATCTGCTCAGATTGCAAGTTACAAGTACAGAGAAGCAGTTAGTATTCATTCCTATCTAGAGTTAGTGCCCTAAGAATCTAACCATCTCTCTCTATATCACGAGCCGGAGGGTTGTCAAGGTAATGAGGGTCGTTGGAAAGACCACACAGGAACATGAGCTCCGCATCGTCTATCCAGTCCTTCGCCTGTATAAGGTGACCCTCGTCCCTTAAGGCCTCAGCCAAATACTTTGCCCAATCTTTGGGGAGGGTCGGCTCCAAACGGCTCTTCGCAACCGAGCCCCAATTTGCAGACACCCCAAAGCCCTCTCCTGTGGGGGCCTTAACAAAGATGAACTTCTCCTTCCAATTGGGGCCATATGTGCTTGTGGGAGAGTTGATTAGCTTTGTACGAGCCTTTGCTTGAATGTAGTAGAAGCCCGCCTCAGGAGACGAGCGTGACGAGCTAACTACTTGGAAAAGTACATGAAAGTTTCGCACAAAAGGCTCGTATCCAACACTCCTCATCAGAATCACGAAGCTTGTCAGCAGAGCCAAGCCGTTGGGCACTATTTGCGAAGGACAGAGGTTTAAGTCATTTAATAGGTGGGCCATTGGGATCGAAATGGGGAACCTCAAACCCCCTGAGCTGACCGAGGCCACGTACACCGCCATTTCCCCAGGAGGCGGATTATTAGCACGCTCGTGGTTTTCTGGGATTCTCCACGTATACCGCTCGTCCCAGTAAATGGGCGCCATCATCGTTTTCACTTCTCCCACGGTAACTGTGCTGGGAGTCTCATCGGGTGTGCGCTCGGTAGCCTGGTAGCCTGATCCTTCACCCTCGTTAGGCCCTTTGGATTTCTGGGATTTCTTGCTCTTTTCTTTATTACGGGCTCTTTCTGAAGGCCCTGTTATGACTTCAGCCACTGGTAGCGGGTTCGCGACGGCCACCGTCACAGTATGGCGGTGGGGGTGAGTGGCACTCTGAGTTATGGGGAGAGTAACCCCTTGCCTTTCTGCCTCCATTACTAGATTCATCTCCTCGAAGAGATGATCCACTCCACCTGGATTCCTATCCTCCATGGCCATCACTGCCGCCCCCAACTCCTCGTCTCTGGGGGAATCGGGGGAAGAGGAACTCTCAGTGGCCATTTCATGGATTTCACGGGCGAATTCCTCAACGTGTTGGTCAGCCATGGCAGAGGCTGAGATTTGGGAGAGATTCAATCTGGGTTAGAGAATGGGAGTTTTCTGGAAAGAAATTAGGATTCCCTAAAAGAGTAAAACCTAAGGGATTACAAAGTCCTAAAGTCCGAATCTAAAGTTAGCAGAGTTAGAAAATTACGCTGGAAGTTTACCTTGAAAGTTTCTGAGAAAATCTGGGAGAGAGGTTGAAGATGCTCTAAGAACTGGTGTGCGAGAGAATTCTTTTTGCAAAGGATGCTTGGAAGTTCAGAATGCGTAAAGAGTAGCAAGATTTCAGGATCCCGTACTTATAGGGATGGGAGTTGGTACCTTTTTCGGCAATGAATTCAAAATGGTAATCATTTCCCGCCTAGGAAACTGCCCACTTTATGGAACCGTCACATGCTTCCCGATGCTCACGCGCCCCACGCGCGCCCGCATTTAATGCTCTGACGTTTTGGATACTCAAGAATAGTACAACGCTCAGTGCAGAAGCATTACGAGCGGTCAGTTGAAAAGACCGCATTAATGGCACAATCAGAGGAAAAATTGCTCAACACGCCAAGTCCTATACGAGCGTTACATGCGAAAGATAGAGCGTGTCAAAATTCTACAGTCCTTATCACTAAGGACTACAGAATTGGGGGGCAAAATGATGGGGTCAAAATACGATCGTCCCACGTTAGGACACGTGGCATCACCGAGATGATGACATCTGTCTCCCCAAGGTTGCACCCATCAGTGCACGAGCGCTAAGCGCAATGAACGCAATCCTTCTTCATGAGTTAAGCCCAACGAGCGCTGTCACTCTCACGAGCGCTATTCATACTGTCTGATTGGCACGTCCACGTGCCAAGGGAGCCCTCTTCGAGCGTCACACTCCCTCAGAGTGGCCTCCCCTTTGGCTCGTCACTTGAACTGAAGCCTTCATTCCCCTCAGCGGATATCTTGGCTTCCAATACTCCAGGTTGTCACGAGCGCGCTCTTAAGCCCTCGTTACCAACTAGCCAAATGGCTCTCTGACACATCGTACATGCCCGCGCACCTGCCACTGTTGCCAGCACCAACTTTTGGCCGCTTTTGCAGAAGATTCCTCCTAGGTTTCTCTCTCATGGCGCCACGTGTTAGGGCAACATTCGGCCAGGACCACTTGAGGCAAATGACCAAAGGGCCCTTGACCCTCAACTATAAATAGCTAAAGTCATCTTCTACACTGGTAAGCATTCTTCATCACTGAAACTGTGACTGAACTTACATTTCTTCATACCTTGAACTGACTTGAGCGTCGGAGAGCCAAACTGGGTATCACCCCCAGTTCCCCCAGCTTGGCCTTCTGACTTTTGTTGTGCTTGTCCCAACAGGTAGAACCCCCTTTCTCATTTCCGACGAATCTCCGGCGGTTTCCTCCACAATTACAAATCGTAAAGTGATTGGATTCGGACCCTCACATTTCTGAACCCATCACCATCAAATAATCAATTAAATAATAATTATTTATTAAATATAATGTAATTATATTTATTTCTTTATATTAAATTTGTTATTTAAAAAATAGATTTTATTACTAATCGGTTCAGATCTTTTATCATATTTGATCCGATCCAATTATGCATGTATTTAAAAACACTAAATTCGAATCCTATAAGATTTAGATTCGGATCCAATTCCCGGATTTTCTTATCGAATTTGGATCCAAAATCTCCTGATCCAGTCCGAATCCGACTCGTCAATAGCCATAAGGGCAAATAATATTAGTATTTGTGCTTAATTTTATTTTCTAGATGTTTAAAAATTACAATATATAAACATTTGTTAATTACAACAGTATAAGTAGTGTGTCCTTTTTAATTCCCATATATTAAGTATATGTTAATTAAAATAATCAGTTCCCTAAATTATTTAGGGGAAAGTGTCAAAAAAAGTGGTGAAATTAATTTTCATTCAAAAAATAAAATCCTTGACTTTTACATATTTTTAGTACAAAATTACCCTCGAGTACCTTGTAGCACCTCGAACGATGGGCACCACATCTCCCGCACTAGAGTCCAACACGTGTAACGAAATAGAGAGTCCGCACACGCATCAAACAATAGCGAACGGGTGACAAACGAAACACACTCCTAAGCTAGACGGACTAGACCCTCAATTAGAGTGCATAACATAACAAAAGTATAGCAGAAGCGATAAAAAAAAAAAAAATCATTCTTATCCAAATACCCAATATCAACATATATATCATAGAGTCATAACGAACATACCAAATTAATTTACAAATGTACAATGCCCAACCGGGGCCAAAATATTCTAAGTATCAAGGTGTTCATAATACATAACTTCATAAATTCATAAGTACTAAATATAACCACTACAAATGCAAGAATGAAGACCCGAGCTAAGAAACAAGTGAGACTCAAAGACAGACTTGCCGCCTAACTCAACTCTGATGGTACCTGCAACTCAAAGAAAGGGGAAAAGGGGAAAAGGGGAAACAACAAAGAGGGTTAGTCCTAATGACTAGTGAGGGGCTAACACATCACCCATAATATGTATAAAGCAAAGCACTTATCAAAATTCATAAAGGGATCCATGGACCAGGGATGGTTTTCTTGCAAGCTAAAACATTTCCGTGATAATAGATATATATATTTAAAAGAACTTAAGGGCCAAAGGCCAAAACAACAAATTTTAAGTATTTAAGAATCCATTCCTGTTTCATAGATCATTCAAAGTCACACAACTTGGCGAGTACGAGTTATCTCTCCCAACTTCTCTTATTCAAAACTTAATCAAAATCAAAACATAATTCATAAACCATCCTTTCTCCGGGTGATAGAAGGGTTGCGGCCCTAACTATCGTTCAAAGTTCACACAAAACAAGGCTTAATTACGTCCTTGAAACCTTCGGCGGTTGCTTCCACCGGCTCAAGAGAAACACCCTTCCTCAACCTCTTACGGTTAGGCGAGACTCTCAAAGGAAAGTGTTGATGGGAGAGCTCGGCGACCCCATGGCCATCTCGAGTTGCCATACCACTCTCCGGGGCACAAATCATAGTTCAAAATCACATTTTCCAACAAAGCTTATTTTTCAAAGCCCATAACTCGCAACACACGCACACTTATCAAAAGTTTTCAAATCAAACGTAAAATAACTTATATACGTATACAAATGGTTTTCAAAGTCTTGTAACAAACGGGACAAGCCCTCAAAGTACATATCATACACATATCTAACGTATAATATACATAACTCGCATGCGGGATTCAAAACATTTAGGGTTTTAGGTCATTATATCTAAAAGAACAAAACCTCGCCTTTTAAACGTGTAGTGGTGACAAAAGAGAGTGAATCGGACGCCTGAGGAGCAACCTCGTCATCAATGGGAGGGTCAACTGGACAAAACAAACAACAAAGGATACTCTTAGACTCAATATGAACCAAATAAACGCCCGGCAAATGCGTATGAATGTAAATGATGCAAATGAAATAAGATGAAACCATACTTAAGTCATATAAGGACATGTATTAGCATATGAGATCATAATTCACAAACGCGGTCATAAAACGAGCCATAATTTCATAACATAAAGCTTAACATATATTATTACATGTTAACATAATATACGAGTAATAAACGAACCATAAAGAGCAAGTAAAGCACAAACGAAAGAAGGAAAACATCACACATTCATGCAGCGAGGTGGTCGCGGCCGCTAACCAATTTCTTCATGAATTGGTCTCGGTAGCGACCCTAAAGTCGAGAGTCAGGCAAATTCAGGTCGCAGCCTTCACCAAAAAACAACTTGGGATGGTCACGGTCGCGACCTGAAGTCGAAACAAGGCCAAAAAGTGGTCGCGGCCTTTACCAAAAATGAACTACACACGATCATGAATTGTAGTTGATTTTTTATTTATTTATTTTTTTTTTGGGTAAGGGGAAGTGAGCCAAGCGGTACACTTTCTAGATATGATCGTACTAAATTTTAGAGATATGCTTTCCCAACGTTCAAAACTATTACCTAGAGCGTGTTCAATCTTAGCCAAGAAATTAGCAGTACTCCTATTGCTTCCCCACTTAGCGTGAAGCATTCTAATTTCCATCTGAATCCTTAGCGGGCGACCAAACGTTGAACATCTATGATGATCCCATGTAGTGGATGGTCAACCTTGGTCCCTTTCTAAATGACGTTAAAACAATTAAAGAATCGAGCTCAATCTCAATGCCATTAAAACGTCTTCCCTTGTGGCCGATATTAATGGATCTACTAAGGCAATTGTCTACTCTTTTGTAAGACTAACATTTTATTTATATTAAAGTTTACAAAATCTGAATATTCGCGATACGAGGTAAGCAAGATCTCGTTAATTGCTGCGGATTGGACCAAAAATATTGGATGCCCGATGATGCAAAAAGATGGTCTTAAATAAAGAGATTTTGTTGTAACTGTAAGATCTAAGTGACAAAGAACCATCATGTTTGTTATCACGTAATTCCAATAAATTTACATAAGCTGACAAAGATAGCCCATATATCCAAGTCACGTAAATCCAGAAGCAGATAATAAAGATCTTAGATCTGCACTTCACGTGAAAGAGCCGTCATTTATAGGATAAGAACTAAGCGGGCGACTTTCAATTTCCAGGTTTTGGTAAATTTCGGCTCTGAAATCAATGGAAAGACTTTGTTTAGATTAATCTTTAATAGCATATTTTGAGTTTTTTTTTTTTTTTTCCTTTGGTTGTTGTCTTGAGATTTAATTTGGATTTGATGGGAAGTTTAATTTCAAACGCAACAAGATTAAAAAAAAAAAAAAGGAAATGATGATAAATATTTAAGATTGAATTAAAAAGATACAAACAAATATAATATATTATCTTCTTATTATATTGATTCCATAAAGAATTACATTAGTAAAGGAGTACTTGAGAATTTCTAAGTCAGTCCTTCAAAAAGATTAAAAATATTAATTAAATAATTAACACATTCGTCATTCAAAAATGATCTAAATGGAAATTATTATATAATTTGAGCCCATTCAAGGAACTTTTGTGCCAAATACGAGGCTTACGAGCAATAGACTGAGTCAATATCAAAATGATTAAAATATTTATTTTGATTTTATAACCTTTCACATTGTTGAAATATTAATTTATCATATTTCACAACGAATCATAGAATTAGAATCTTTCAACAAAATTTTGACAATTAATTATAAAAATGGGATCCATGGCATAGAAATAATCCTATACAAACTTTGACTTTAAATATTAAACAATAGCAAAATGCTCCATCTTATGAATCATTCTAGTATTTTTAATAAATGGACGATGGGGAGAAGAACTTCTTTGGTTAGAACATTTTGATTGTGTATTAGATAACTACTTAAATGCTTCAAGTTAATAGAGAATAAAATTATTAAATATGTAAAATAATCAAGAGAAAACAATTTAAAACAACCATATTATCAAAAAATCATAACCTATTTTTCAAAACATGCTAAAAGAGTACTAAACTTTTTATATTCCATTTTTTATGTTTCATTTGGTATTTTACGTATTCGCCATGAGTTTTAAGAAGGTCAACATCACTACTTGTGGAACTGAAAGAGCTTTGAGAAGGCCTTTGGGTTGCACGGGATCGTATATTGGTGAAGATAGAAGTTAAAGAAGATACTCTAGTAGTCTTCAATATGGTTTAAAAAGGGGTGTCGACTATTTTTTTGGAATGTGGCGGATGGTTGTATTACGTTCATCAAGAAATTTTGGAAAATCAAATTTTTGTGGGAGTCCCGTGGGACACGATTTACAGTCGGAGCTAAAAATTTGAAACGAAACTCCAAAAAAGATGGAAGAGTTGTTAAAGGTTGATGTCTAGTTGTTAGGCATCTGTTTGTTTTTTTTTTTGTTTTTTTTTTTTTTTTTACATATACAAGTATATGACCATTTAGTAGATATACAATGCATTACTATTCATGAAAAAATTCTGATTTATACGCAGTTCAATGGAACACGATCAATCACATGGATAAATATAATATCATCGAACGACGATCATTATTCTTAAAAGGTTATATTAATTCTATGATAAATGTAAGATACTCACCTTCTCATTATACTAATCGGATCAGATTTGCGATACAATTATCCACCATATATTCTACCAAGCACATATATCATCAATCCAACTAATGAAATGAAAAACATAAAAAAGTGGATAGAAGATCACATTTGAACTAGAAGACCTACAATAATTTAGACAACTGTTTCAGAAATAGACACATGCCAAACCCCACCCAAAATCCCCAAAACACCCCCAGCCTCCACACCTCAACCAAGGACAACACAGTCATTCCACCATCAACCCAAGCCAACACTCACACACACAGTACACAGTTATAAAAACCCACGCAAAACAAACTGCAGCAAACAAAACCATAAACACAAAAACACACAGTCTAATCCAGTCCTAATCATAATCACAATCCTAATCCCTATCCATCATTCCAAACAACACAATCCGGAAATGCCAAATCAAACAACAGTCTCTCCTCACGTCCTCGTATTCCCATTACCCCTCCAAGGCCCCGTCAACTCCATGCTCAAACTCGCAGAGCTCCTCTGCCTCAACCAAATTCCAGTAACCTTCCTCAACACTGAATACATCCAAAACCGCCTCAAAAACTGCACCGACAACGAGGTTTACTTCAAAAAGTACCCCAATTTCAGGTTCGCCACTGTCCCCGATGGAGTTCCCGAGGAGAATCCTCGAACGGGCGATCTAGTCGGGTTTATTCTGCAATCGCTGGAGGCGGTGTCGGTGCCGATTTTGAAGAAGATGGTGAGTTCCGGCGGCGAGTTCGGCCCCGACTCGGGTAACTCGCTGAGTTGCATAATTGCCGATGGGATCTTCACGTTTGCGGTTGATATCGCGAGGGAGATTGGAGTTCCGCTGCTGTATTTTGATACGATTAGTCCGTGTGGGCTGTGGAGCTATCTCTGCTTGCCTAAGCTCATTGAAGCTGGAGAGGTTCCTTTCAGAGGTTAGCTTTTTACCAGCTTGAATATTTTTTACTTTTTTAGTAGATTTTTTGGATTTGTGACCCCATTAGCCTTCAAATTATCTGCCATTTCCACCCTTTTTCTGATTTTATTTTGTATTTTATGAATTTTTCTAGTTAGATTTTATTTTTGTAAAAATGATGGATGTATCACGTACAAATATAATACATGACTTAAACAAATGGTGAGATCCAAGATGATATAAAATAAGGTTAATGAGTTGATTAGTACACAGTTTGAACTAGTCATTCTTGATTAGCGTTTACCTTTGAAGTTTGAACCACCAATAAAGAACTCTAATTATAAATGTTAATGCTCCACTAATAATGGACAATTAAACAAATGAGTACACACTCAGGTGGTTGGCTGCTCCAAAAATAAATCACTCCTCGCATTATATTAATGGAGGCACATTATGTAGGGAAAATCCCTAAACCGAAACAAACATGTCGAGATCATCGAGAACACATAAGCGGAAGCGTACCTTGATCCATTGTAATCCGTAATCGACCAGCAATCCAAGGTTGAGGTCTTCTAAGCCTTGATACGCCGTCAATTCTATTCTTTCTGGGATGGGGCAGAAAAGAAGACAAGGAACGTATCTGGCATAGGGACCACAACCCTAATATATAACCAAAATTAGGGCACCTTAATTATGGGCCCATCAATCATAATTAAGTGTCCACGGGTTTCTACACATAAAAGACCCATACTTCAACCAATATTCCTATAAGCCCACATAAATAAATATATCTTAAATAGATCACTTAATTGGGCTCGTATTATGAGATAGCCCATATACAATTATAAATATGTGAGACCACATTAATAGAAAATCCAACAATCTCCCACTTGGTCCACATATGTTTCCAAATGATTGTACATAGTTTAAACCTTAATGCGCGCAACCTTATGCTATCTCAACATTCGAAATATTTCCAAACAATCTGGTCCATCAATTATGTTATTATAGGATCAAAGCAGCTTTCGTTACACAATTCGTAACTAAACCGAACAATGGTCACGATATTAACACAATCAATGACATAGATCAAAAGTATGGCATGTAGCATGGAAATTATATGTAATGTGATTTTAGTCATGCCTATTTCCAACTGGTCCTACCTTATGACTCAAAGAGTCCCAAAGCACTTTCAAATACTTAATGCAAAACCGCAATAGAAAGCCAAAATCCTTATTATCAGAGTATTCAATCAAATAAAACTTTATTTGTCTCATAAAACCTTAGTCTGTACAGAACATAAAACATGTCAATAAGCAAGATGAAAAAACCACAAACTCATACCACTAAGACATGTCATCTAGTTTGATGACACCCATATGAGCCACATGTCCATGAAACACTTTAGGTGGCAATCCCTTAGTAAGTGGATCTGCTAGCATTGAGTTTGTACTTATATGCTCTATTGACACTTGAAGACTCTGAACTCTTTCCTTCACAACCAGATACTTAATATCTATGTGCTTAGATTTAGATGAACTCCGGTTGTTCTTTGAATATAACTCTGCAGCCTTATTATCACAATTATTTGTCAATGGCCTTTCAATACCATTGACAATTTGCAGCCCAGTGATAACATTTCGGAGCCATATCCCCTGATTCGATGCCTCAAAGCATGCTACAAATTCAGCCTCCATAGTGGAAGAAGCTATCAGTGTCTGTTTGACACTTTTCCAAGAGACAGCTCCTTCAGCCATCATGAAGACATAACCTGATGTGGATCTTCTACTGTCAAGGCATCCAGCATAGTCTGAATCGGAGTATCCAATGATCTCCAAATGATCCGATCTCCGATAGGTGAGCATGTAATCCTTAGTCTTTTGTAGATACCTCATAACCCGTTTTGCTGCCCTCCAATGATCCATTCCCGGGTTACTTAGATATCTGCCTAACATCCCCACTATGTACCCTAAATCCGGACGCGTACACACTTGAGCATACATGAGACTCCCTACTGCAGATGCATAAGGGATTTCCTCCATCTCTTTCTTCTCTAGGTCCGTCTTAGGACATTGGAACAAGATAAATTTATCACCTTTTGACACAGGTGTGTCCCCTGGTGCACAGTTCTGCATGCCAAAACGGCTCAGCACCTTATCGATATAGGCCTTTTGCGATAAACCGAGTATACCTTTGAAACGATCCCGATGGATCTGTATACCCAGAACATATGAAGCCTCCCCAAGATCTTTCATCTCAAATTTACTTGATAAAAATTTCTTGGTTTCATGCAATAGACTTATATCGCTGCTTGCTAGTAGAATATCATCTACGTACAACACCAGGATAATAAATTTGCTCCCACTGACCTTGAGATATATGCATTGGTCAACAGTGTTTTCCTTAAAACCAAAAGAGGAAATCACCTTATCAAATTTCCGGTACCACTGACGGGATGCCTGCTTTAGACCATAAATGGACTTCTTTAGTTTACATACTAGGTGCTTTGAATCTTTGGACTCAAAGCTCTCCGGTTGCACCATGTATATAGTTTCTTCAATGTCTCCATTGAGAAACGCTGTCTTTACGTCCATTTGATGGAGCTCTAAATTATAATGAGCTACAAGTGCCATAATGATTCTAAAAGAGTCTTTCGTTGAAACTGGAGAGAAAGTCTCTTTAAAATCAATGCCTTCCCTTTGAGTGAAACCCTTGGCAACAAGACGTGCTTTATATCTTTCGATGTTACCATTTGAATCCCGTTTGGTTTTAAAAATCCATTTACAACCAATTGGTTTTACTCCTTGTGGTAACTCGACAAGATCTCAAACGTCATTGTCCATCATAGATTTCATCTCTTCATTCATGGCTTTGATCCATTCATTAGAGTTTGAACATAACTTTACTTGATTGAAAGATGTAGGATCATCTTGCAATCCCATATCAAATTCATGTTCATGGAGGTAAACGACATAGTCATCTGAAATCGCTTTCCTCTTTTCTCTAGTGGACCTCCTTATAGGCACTTCATTTTGAGGTTGTTGTGGTGCATCATTTTGAATAGATGATGGTTCTGGATCTGATTCAGTGGGTCCTAACTCATTATTTTGAGTCAATGATGGACCCGCAACTGATTCAGTAGGAATCCCAAATGTGATTGTGTTTTCTGAATTTACTTGATTCGCAGGCTGAGGAGTGATAGGAATATTTATCCAATCATTCTCAGCTGCAACTATAGTGGGAATGTTAACACATTCCTCGTCAAACACAATCTTTCCAATTTGATCCCTCCCACTGTAATCAACATCCTCAATGAATTTGGCATTTCCCGTTTCGAAAAAGGACTTGTTTGAGGGGTCATAAAACTTAATTCCCCTCGACCTTTCAGAGTAACCTACAAAGTAGCAGCTAATTGTTCTTGAATCCAATTTCCTTTCGTTAGGCTTATAGGGCCTAGCTTCAGCTGGACATCCCCAGACATGCAAGTGCCTAATACTAGGCTTCTTGCCTGTCCACAACTCGTATGGGGTTTTGTCTACTACTTTGTTTGGAACTCGATTTAAAATATAAACTGCAGTCTTTAGTGCTTCGCCCCAAAGTGATTCTGACAATGAAGAATGATTAATCATACTTCTCACCATATCCTTAAGAGTTCGGTTTCGTCTCTCAGAAACGCCATTTTGGTTTGGACTCCCCGACATGGTGTACTGAGGTACAATCCTGCACTCACTTAAGTATTTGGCGAAGAGTCCTGGACGTTGTTCACCAGATCCGTCATATCTGCCATAATATTCTCCACCACGGTCAGATCTGACAGCTTTAATTTTCTTGCCTAGTTGATTCTCAACTTCGGCTTTGAAAGCCTTAAACACGTCCAAAGACCGTGACTTCTCATGAATTAGGTACAAATATCCATAACGAGAGTAATCATCAATAAAGTTGATAAAGTATCGTTGTCCATTCCAAGAAGCTGTAGGGAATGGACCACAAATATCTGTATGTATCAACTCTAAAGGTTCTTTACTCCTATTGACACCTAATTTCCTCATATTTGTTTGTTTTCCCTTTATACATTCTATACAGATTTTAAAGTCTGTAAAATCAAGGGAATCAAGAATTCCTTGTGATATAAGCCTCTGTATTCTCTTTTCAGAGATATGTCCTAAACGCTCATGCCACAGCATTGATGAATTCTCATTTATTAACTTACGTTTAGTACCAAAGTTACTTCAATGAAGATTTTCAATATCAGTTGAAGCCTTAGTGTTCAATTTATACAAATTATCAATTAGAGTACCAGTACCAACAACATTTGAATTTAAAGAAAAAACACAACTTCCATTCCCAAATGAACAAGAATATCCAGATTTGTCCAAACAAGAAACAGAAATCAAGTTCTGTCTAAATGACGGTACAACGAAAGTTTCTTCCAAATTCAAATAAAAACCAGTATCTAAATGAATTCTAAAAACACCAATAGCTTCTACTAAAGCTTTATTGCCATTCCCCACATAGATGTATCTTTCAGCATCAGTTGGTACTCGGCACCTTAGGCAATCCTGCATTGTGACACTTATGTGAGTAGTTGCACCCGTATCTATCCAATCAAGTGTCACTAGGTACTAAAACCAAATTAACTTCTGAACAAACAAAGTTGAGAAGTCTACATTTCTTCTCACGCCAGGCGGCGTATTTGGGACAATCCTTCTTTATGTGATCAGGTTTCTTGCAAAAGTAACAGGAAATAACCGAATTCTGTTTGTTTTGCACCTTAGGTTGGGTTATCCCAAATTCTGCAGTTTCCTTATCCTTATTCCTTTTCCTCTTATTGGTGATAGTCCTAGCCTTAGAAGTCATAGCCAAATGAGCACTTTCAGTCCTATCTTGTTTCAGTCTCTCTTCTTCTTGCACACATTGAGCTATAAGCTCATTTAGAGTCCATTTCTCCTTTTGAGTATTATAGGAGATTTTAAATGGATTAAATTGTGCAGGAAGTGAGATCAAGACCAAGTGCACAAGCATGTCATCCGACACCTCAAGCTTTAAGCCCTTAAGTATTGTCACAAGATTAGACATCTCCATGATGTACTCCCTTATGTTTCCTTTACCTTTATACCGCATAGAAACCAGCTTACTAAGAGTAGTGCTGGTCTCTACCTTTTCATTAGTTTTGAATCGGTTTGCTATTTGGTCAAGGAAACTTTTGGCATTTTCTTCATCAGGAATACCACCCCTTATGGCTTCCAGAATTTAGCGCCTCATGATCATCAAACTCATGCGATTTGATCGCTCCCACTTCTCGTATGCGGATCTCTGTACAGCAGTGTTAGTATCAGTGAGATCCGCGGGGCGATCAAACCTTAATGCATGATCGAGATCTGCACAGCCAAGCATAATCATAACATGCTCCTTCCATTGTTTGAAATTAGAACCATTGAGTTCAGGGATGTTGTTCAAGTTGGCAGATATGGAAGACACTATAAAAGAAAATAATATGCTCACAATTAATTAAACATCGAAATATGCATATACAAAGATAAACCAATCTATCACAATATATATGCACTGGTGGGCCCATCTCAAGATACCTATCACAACCTTATTGTTTAGTCTTTGGACAGAAATAATAATTTGTAAGTGGTACTCTTAAACATAGTCAAAATATTGATAACAAAAAACGGCCTCACAATATGCCTTTCTTTGGACCGACACATTGTAAACATGTTAACACCAAATATATCACATATTCATGACTATCATTATCTGGCCAAAATAATCTTCCTTTGGGCCGATTATTTCGCATAGATAACAAGAATAACTTAATTAACGAAAATTAATTAAATCTTACCCAAAAGAGGTTACTTTGGCAACATTTTGGTTCAATCTAATTAATTTTCAAATCAATATACCCAAATGTAATTGCTGTCATAGGTAAATCTCAAATACAACACAGTACATGAGTCTCATCGGCTATGGAATAAAATCACCGTCGAGCTCTAAATCCATCACAAAGTGATGCCATCATCACCATTTTTGTCCAGTTAACAAACGAAATCAATAGTTCTAAGTGCCAACTATTTGTAATGTCTTCACACGCATATGATTACGAGATCAAAAAATCATCAAATTCATAATACATACACTGTGTAACAGAAGACTAAATTCCCGGCCTACAAACTCATACATATGCTAGATCATGGATAGTGCCAATTATGTGGGCCATAATACATATAATATTAAAGCTCCTTCATCACAAGAGTACACAATTAAAGAATTAAGCCAATTTAGAACTCATGCCTTTAGCCAATAATTCTCAAGCACTGTACACGAATCCACGATTAATTTATGACACCAACATGTAACAAACCGAAATTTCAACATTCTTGGGAATTTCAAATCCATGATTAAATCCACAAATAATTACTATCACTTTATGCAATTTATCAATTGTCTATGCACAGTGAATTCATTGAACGCAAAACGGATAGTTCAGCCGATTAGTAAATAAAAGTTAGAATTCGACCAAACAATCATATCAAGAAATAAAATCTTAATTAACTGAATAACCACATTCAATTTTCGATCTATTTGTTATTAATCGAAAATAAATCTCAATCCTTCGACATGAGAGTGGCTCTGATACCACTTGCAGGGAAAATCCCTAAACCGAAACAAACATGTCGAGATCATCGAGAACACATAAGCGGAAGCGTACCTTGATCCATTGCAATCCGTAATCGACCAGCAATCCAAGGTTGAGGTCTTCTAAGTCTTGATACGCCGTCAATTCTATTCTTTCTGGGATGGGGCAGAAAAGAAGACAAGGAACGTATCTGGCATAGGGACCACAACCCTAATATATAACCAAAATTAGGGCACCTTAATTATGGGCCCATCAATCATAATTAAGTGTCCACGGGTTTCTACACATAAAAGACCCATACTTCAACCAATATTCCTATAAGCCCACATAAATAAATATATCTTAAATAGATCACTTAATTGGGCTCGTATTATGAGATAGCCCATATACAATTATAAATATGTGAGACCACCTTAATAGAAAATCCAACACATTAATCAACTTAAATATGATATTAGACTTTCTAATGATCAGTACCCGACAAAAAGTCGGTCTCTACTTCATTCATTTTATATTTCATTTTTTAAAATTGTTAGCGATGATCATAATTCAAATTTGGTCGCCAAAATCAGCCTACTGATAAGACGAGTATTTATATTTATCTTGTGATTCATGACAAATTTAGAGAAATGATAAATTAAATAGCAAGTATAATATATTTGTATATAATTATTTTGAGATCAACCGAATTGTGTAGGGGATAAAATTTTCCTCTTGTTGATAGCTGTTGAAAATGCGTAGGTTTTAGCTAGGCTCATTCTTGTTAGCCGTACTCCATATTAATGTTGCATTTCATTTATAGATGACAATCTAGATGAGATGATAATGAATGCACCTGGCATGGAAGGCATCATGAGGCGCCGTGATCTTCCCAGCTTTTGTCGCACCAAAGACCTTAACGATCGTAGAATACAGTTATTTCTCAAAGAAGACAGGCAACTTCCCTTAGCTCAAGGCCTAATCTTCAACACGTTTCAAGAACTTGAGGCCCCTATATTGTCTCAGATGCGTACTGTCAGCTCGAATATCTATGCGGTGGGGCCGCTCCATGCCCACGTAAAAGCGCGGCTCGGTAAAGAGAAGGGCCAAGAGTTTTGGCCCGCGGCCACGAATAGCATCTGGATGGAGGACAAGAGCTGCATTTCTTGGCTAGACAAACAGCCCTTGAAATCAGTTATTTATGTAAGCATCGGAAGTCTTGCTGTCATGACAAAAGACCAGTTGTTGGAAATTTGGCAGGGGTTGGTTAACAGCGGGTCGAGATTCTTGTGGGTCCGTAGGCCCGGTTCTGTTGCAGGTTCAGATTCTGATTCGGATACTCCGATGGAACTTTTACACGGAACGAAAGAGAGGGGTTATATCGTGAAGTGGGCTCCGCAGGAGGAGGTTCTTGCCCACCCTGCTGTCGGTGGGTTCTTGACGCACAACGGTTGGAACTCGACCCTAGAGAGTATAGTGGCGGCCAAGCCGATGATCTGTTGGCCGCATTTCGTCGACCAGCAAGTAAATAGTAGGTATGTGGAGGAAGTGTGGAAGCTGGGACTGGATATGAAGGATACTAGTGATAGGATTGTTGTTGAGAAGATGATCAGGGAAGTTATGGAGTTGAGGAAGGATGAGTTCTTGAAAAGGGCTGATGAGATGGCGAAATTGGCTAAGGAGAGTGTGAGTGAGGGTGGGCCTTCTAGTGTGGATTTGGATCGTTTGATTGAGGACATCAAGTTGATGAGGCTTCCTGCAGCAAGAAATTAGTGTTGTGGACAACCTTTTTTCGAGAATTTCTTGTTGATGAATAATAGGACATTTTGCATTTTTAGTGTGTATTTTAAAGTGTATTTTAATTTTAGTGTACTTTCTTTTTGTAGTTTAAAAAGAGTGTTTTCCGCTTTTACCAAAAGCATATTTCAATAGTAGTTTTTGTCTTTTTCTTTGAATTTGGATACTTTGTATATTCTTTATTCAAGACCCAAAATTTTCTAATGTTTTCAATTTGGTCCATTAATTTCTCTTTCATGTATTTTTGGTATAAACCTATTGTTTATATGATTTATTATTTTTCCTTGGTCTTTTATACCTTGTATAATTGTATCTCTATTTAATATATTTTTATTTATTGTTTTTTCATAATTTTTCTGATATTTTTCTTCTTTTTGTAAAGATGTTTCTAAATTTTTTCCCATTTGTTTAATATTTTTAGTTTTCATAATTTCTTTTACTCGTTGTTTTTCTTCTGTTATCGTGTCTAATTCTATTTTCGGTTTATAACTCATAATTAAGCGTGTGACATTTGATATGCTGTATTTCTTTTTCTTTTGGTATTTGTTAAATCCTCGTTTGCAGATTTTATCATTATCTCTTGAGTTAGTTGTGATAAATCTTTATTGTGTCTTAAATTATGGTATGCTATTTTAACAAGATATTCATCTATAATAACTTGTTCTTCTAATTCTCGTATATCTCGTGTTATTCTTGTTTTGTAATTAAATCTTTCCATTATGTTATAGTTAATTGTGTAACTATTTGTTTTGATTTTTCTAAACTAATAATGTTTTTCAAATGTTGTGTCTCGTCTGTTTTACGACCTTCGTTTTTAGCTTTCAAGTAAAGTTTTACTTCTTTAGCATAACTTTCGTTTATTGATTTTATATTGTCCTTATAAAATTTTTGTCTATTATATTCATACATATTGTAAATATGTGATTTTTAGTATTAATGTTTTGAATCGTATACGGGCTCTGATACCAGAAAGTAATCAGAGTGTTTCCTTGATAGTTGAGGTTAATTTAGCCATTTGATCGGCTAACTGTGTGAATTCGTTTTCAGTTATTTCATTAGAAGATCCCTCTTCTTTAAAGTTTTTAATAGAGGCCCGTGTACCAGTTTCATTAGTTCTTTGATTTGGTGGTAGATATGTATAACATGTGCTTTTACTTTTTAAAAGTTTAGGTGTTCTATTTTGAAAAACATTAGTATTAACATTTTGTATAATAGGTGTCTTTGGTATATATTTTATACGAGAAACTTCTCGAAATATATCTTCCATATATATTTTATCTGTGTTTTTAAATTGTATACTATGATGGCTGTTTGTTAAAGCATATCCAATAGTGTATGTTATTGAAAATGGATAGTCGTTTGTTTCCATTAAATCTTGTCTTTCAAATTTATATGCAATGTTTAAAGATTTATCCAGTTTTTCTGTTACAAGTGGTATAGCATAGTGTAAAGCTACATTAAAAAGTAGTTTAGTATAAGCAAGGTTTCCTTCAATTATTCCAAGTATTTTATCTTTTATGTTCATAATTCTGTCATCACATATAGCTAGTTTTATAGGTGAGTTTATTCCTTCAGCAAATGTATTCTTAATTAGTATCTGTATTGTAGAAATATGTATATATCCTATTTTACTAGGTGTATATTTAGCTTTTTTAATTTTCTGAATTATATCAGCTTTGTTTATCAATGAAATAGCCTGTGTTCCTTTTGTTGTAGAAATTTCAATAGGTGTTTCACATGTAAATTTTCCATATAGTATAATGTTTTTTCTGCTCAGTTTTGTTTTTAAATCTGTTTTCATATCTTGTCCATCAATTAAGTTTAACTCTTTTCTTCTAACTTTGTTTAATTTTTTGTTGTCTATAACAATATCTTGAGAAAAGTATCCGTATTCTTCAGTTGTTTCAAAATTTTCAATCTGATCTATTAAACTCGTCTCCATGTTTATAATTTCTAGTATACAAAAATATTAATAACAATTTCATAATAAAGTTTGTATTGTTTACCTGTTTGTGTATTCATATCTACTGTCTTCATGCACTCCATGTTACCTGTTCATCTTTCTTCAAAGTATGTGTTTGTTTTTGGTATGAGAATTGTTTGGTTGTGTATGGTTGTTTTTTGTGTATGGTTCTGCTATTCAGGCGTGAGGCCAACAGAAAAGAAAAGCTCAGAGGCTTAAAACTCAGAGAGTTTTTTGATCAACACATGATCTTTTTTCTTCTATTCAAGTCTGAATATTACATACTACATTGAGGCCATTATACAGGCGCTCAACTCACTATTACAGAAACCAATAATGCAGAAAGCAAATAATACACACTAATGTACAAAAGTCAAAAAGATAAAAAGACTTAAAGATAATAATGGTGCTCAACAACTGCACCTAAAGGCAGATAGAGACATAAAGTCTGCATTATTGAAGTGTGTTCGTCATTGCTTGCGTATTTCCTTGAGTGTTTGACGTCATTGCATGCGTCAGTTTACATTACTCTTCAGTAACAGTGTCTTCCTTTATTGACTCGTTTGAATTATGGGACCCTGTTTCTTCAGCTTTGTCTTCAGGTTTGTCTTGGCACATTGCACAGCTGTGTTCATCAATTATTTCACTGTATTCGCAGAAAATGAGCTTGATTTCCTTAGGAAGTGTCTTCAGGCTGTGTTCTTCAATTTTGATAAAAGTTTTCTCAAAATTTTCCAACGTTTTTAGCTGTAACGGTGGAATTGTGTATCTCGAAGATCCATATATCAGATGATAATTGGATTTATAGTTTATTTTGACATTACTGTCCTTGTTTATTTCCTGTGATGCATAGAATATTTGATTTAGTTGTTTTGCAACTATCTCATTTATGTCATCAAGTGTCTTCATTGTATCGATGCAGGGGTATTCTCCATTTGAAACTATCAGTTTGATAATTCCATGAGAGTATACTGATACTCCTTCTTCATTGAAGATGGGGTATGAAAGTGTAGATTTGAAGACTATTTCTTTATCCATGTTTCCTTTTGAGACTCGTCTAGCATAGTCCTGAAGTGTAGACATTAGTTTTGGGCTGAATTTTCGAAAACAGTTTGGGTTTTTGAAGTATAGGGTGTCAAGAAATCCATGTATGAAGAATTGGTATATCAAGTCTGGATCTGCTTGTTCGAATATAACGACTTTTGGGCCATTTCTGTTTACTGGATACCAAAAAAGGTTGTTTTTGTCTGTCTCTGGGTTGTATTCAAAAATGGATTTCAGAAGTTTGTCAAATTTTTCTTTTGAGGGTTGTATTTGGGCCTCTTTTTGGGCTGATGTTTGAACACGGTCCATTGGATTTACCGTGGGTATATTTCCAAGGACTCTCATCTTTTCTTTAAAACTGTTTTGGGCTTGGAGTGTTGGAGTGGTTTGAAGGGAGTTTTTGTAGGTTTTTGTTTCTTCAAAGGCTTGTTTGGCTTCTGAAAGACTGTTGTATGTTTTGTATGATATAGCTGGGTTTCCTTGTATATGAACATTGGCTTTTGACCATTGATCATATATACCTCGGCTTGAGCCATTGAATATAACATACCATTGTTTAATTTGTTTTCTGTCATCTTCATCGTTTTGTGTAGCTGCTACTAGTGATGAAGTATTTCCTTCTGCTACTATTTGCGGAAATGTTTTTGATTTTGTGAATGCCTTTGTTGTGTTTGATGATGATAGATCCACCACGCTTGCTGGTAACTCTGATAGTGGAAGTCCGGCTGCTTGTTGAACACATGTAATGCTGCAAGAATTTCTTGACGTTGTGTCATCTTGGATTCTGTGAATCTTTGTATTTCCAAATATTTAGCCTTCGTGAATTGTTGTATCTCACGATCAATTGTTTCAATGTTTTGTTTCATCAAGGTTATCGCGGCCTCCATTCTCGTGTGAGTGTATATGCAAGGGCGTTCTCTTCTGATTTTATGTATACGATGTGAAACTGGTATCTTCTTATCTCGAGCTGCCAACGTATCAATCTTCCTTGATTATAGTTGTCTCGAAGTGTGTACCTGTAGAAGTTTGTTAAGTATTTTGAGTCTGTTCGAAGTTCGAATTCTCGAGGTAAAAGCTCGAGTTTCCACTTCCGAAGTATCTTTAGACATGCAAGTGTCTCTTTTTCATGGACTGTATAATTTTTCTGGGTTTCTGTAAATGTCCCAGATATATATTTACAGAGTTGTGTAATTTCGCGAACCTTTTTGGTTCTTGTATTCATATGACCTTCAAGGTCGTTTGTATTCATTTTTTCGGCTGGTATTGCAAGCATGCAACCAGACCATGTATCATTTGAAGCATCTGTCTCAATGATAATAAAATCATTTTCCTTTGGATTGTATAAAACAGGCAATGTTTCACAATACTGTTTTATTTTCTGTACTTGTATTGAATCATCAATTCGCCAATTCCATTGTATTTTCTCAGAAAGTTTCTTTTGTAATTGTGTTCTTTCTTTAGCAAGGTTCTTTATGAATCCTTGATCAGATATGTAGTTTAAACATCCAAGAAATCTTTGTAGTTGTTTTCGATCAGTAATTTGATCTGGAAATTCGTTTAATTTTTTCAAAATGTTGTCTTGAAGAACTATGTTTCCTTGTGAATCAAAAGTATTTCCAAGAAAATCAAATTTTTTGTTTACATAAGACTCTTTCTTTTTAGAAAGAATTAGTCCTTTGTCTTTGCATTGTTTCAAAACTATTTTTAGTTTTTTCAAATGATCTTCTTTATCTTGATTACTAAAGATGATAATATCATCAATGTAAGCAAGACAAATGTCTTCTAATCCTTCAAGGTTTTTATCCATAAATCTCTGGTATATTCCAGGTGCTTGTTTTAATCCAAATGGTAAAACATTCCATTGGTAATGTTTTTGTGGAGGACATGTAAAAGTTGTTAGTGGTTTTGTATCTTCATGCAATCTTAATTACCAATATTCTGATTTAGCGTCTAATGTACTGAACCATGTTTGTCCTTTTAACCTATCTTTGATATAATCAATTCTAGGAAGTTTATTTGCATCTCCTATAGTTTTTTCATTTAATTCTTTATAATTTATGACCATTCGTCGTTTTCCTCGCTTTATTTCATTTTTATTTTCTACATAAAATGCAGGTGCTGCGTGTGGACTTTTGCTTTCAGAAATTAATCCTTTTTCCAAAAGTTGTTTACATTCTTCTTTGAATTCATCAATATCTTGTTTAGAATAAGGTATATTATTTTTTACATTTACTTCGTCTAAAGGATTTTTAAGTTTAATTTCAACTATCATATGATTATTGTTCTTATCTTTATCTAAAGGATCTTCACTAGTGACAGAGTCTAAAATTTCTTCTATTTCTTTTTCAAGATTTGTTTTTATGAAAAATATTAATTCATGATTGATTAAATAATCTATTTTGTCTATGAGATTACTTCTGTCTTCAATCTTTACTATTGGTATTTCAACAGTTTCACTCTTTTGGGATAGTTTTTCATCAACAGGTGATTTTAAAGTGATGTATTTTAAATCTTGACAAAAAGGTTTGTATAATTTCAAAAATTATTTCCTAGGATAAATGGTAATCCTGTTTCGTGTCTGTATATAGATGGTATAGTAAAACAATATCCCTGTATCCTAGCTTTTTCCAAGTATGTAGAGTACCATATATAATAATGACTTGCATCTGCTATCATTATTTTTAATGGTTGTTTAAGTTTTTTCCATTTAAATATCGTAAGAGCTGGTGAAGCAAAACATAAACTTGCTCCTGTGTCTATAAATGCTTTAATTTTTTTATTCTTTATTTTTACTTCTATGAATGTAGCGTTAGAGTTTTTCATTTAGAAATCATCAGAACTATATTCAGTTTCTGATTCTGTAACAGTTTCCATTTCATATATGTTTTCCAAATCATAATAGTCTTCTTCTATTGGTTCTAAATCGTATGTTTGAGCCACTTGAAGTATATGTAATTTTTTATTCGATTGTTTTTGTTGTTTAGGGCATTCTCTTGCATAGTGTCCTTCTTTGTGGCAAAGCCAACATTGGCATTTTTTCTTTCCTTCTGGACAGTATTTTTGTTTTGGTTTGTATTCTTTCTTTTTAAAGAAACGTCTTCTTCTTTTTTGAAATTTATGTTTATTATTGTCTACCCATCTTCTAGGTTTCTTTCTCCATCTATATCTTTTATCCTTTCTCCTGTATTTTCTTTTTTTGTTTGGTCGAATTATGTATGGACTTTCTCCGTATTGTTGAGGTACTAAAGGATTTCCCTCACAACATATTGTAACCTTGTTTTTAACTGCATTGTGTAAGTCTCTTTCATAACATTTGTCTCCTATAAATTGTTCTACTACAGTTTGCGCTCCTCCTAGTGTCACAGAAACGAATCCTTCATTTACTTGTTTCTTAAATTCCGCATATATTATTTGGCCAACTGGATAAGGTAATTTATTGAAATATAATGATAGATATTTTTCTTTGTTTTCTTTGGATAAATCATAGTAATACATATTATATTCACAGTTAAAGTGTTCTATAGCGCACATGTCTAATATTTGTGTATTAGCAAGATGGTATGCTGCTCTATCTTGTTCTCTTTTATTTACGAAGAGTCCTGAATCTTGCATAGGTATTCCAATGAATTCTGAGTATATTTTTGCAACTATGTTCCAAAAAGTATCTATAGAATCTCCTCCTATCAAGAGTGTTTTCTGTTCTTCTGATAATGAGGCTAGGTAATGTGTTACGTTTCCTATTGTTTTATATTGTACAAAATTGAATATTGTTTTAAAGATTCCTAATCTTAATCTATCTTCGGTTTCTATAATTAATCCTAGTTTATGTGCCCATTCGGTAATAAGTGTTGATTTGTTTGTTACACAGTCTAGATTTAGTATTCCATCGACTCCTAATATTCCCTTTGTAGGTATATATTGTTCAGGTATTTTAGACCATCTTCCTTTTTTATTTGGAATATATCCCTTTTTAAAATTGTATTGTATGCTTGAATTTTTTAGAGGATTAGTATATTTATCTTCTTGATAAGTTTCCCATTTAATTTCTTCTTCCCTTTTTGTATTACTAGCTTCTGGAATATCTTTCTTATCTTTTTCTCGTTTTAAATCGTGTTCCATTCCTAACACATCGTCTTCTGATGACTCATATCCGTATATTACTTCTTCATTTTCTACTTCCGGTTTTATAGCTTCTAATGTATGAGTTTGTTTATTTTCTTCATCAACTATTTTTAATGATTCTAATAAATTGTTTAATTCTGCAATTTTTTCTTCTAAATCAGAGGTTTCCATTATAATCGTGGAGCTTCTATTTGAAAAGGTTTGAGATTTTTATTTCCAAAATATGTTTCAAGATCGGCAATAGTTATATGTCTAGAATATTCTTTTCGTATAATTACTTCTTTGAGTTGTTTTAATAATTCTTGACAGTTTGCCATAGGAAGTATTATTTGTTTTTCTTCAGATGTACCAATTTGGTTTTCCACTTGTTTTCCTTTGATTTCTCGTAGAAGTTTATCTAAAATTTCTTGCGTATTGTCTATTTCATTTATAACATTCTGTTTTTTATCTAAAAGAATTTGTTGTAACATGTCTATAATGGTATTTAATTGTGGGTTTGTGGTAGTGTGAAATAAATGTGGATATTCTCCCCCCTCCTGATGACAAGAGAAAATGTTTTGATCAAATTTATAATATGATTCTATTTCTTGATTATTATTGATGTTGGTAATAGTATTTTCAAGTTGAGACATTTTTTCGTTAGTATGTTTTAGTTGTTCTGATAATGTTTTTACAGTATTGTTTAAAGATTGTATCTGTTGATTTAATGTTTCTACAAAATTTTGTAATTCATTCATGCCGATGAAAGTATATTTATTTTAGTTCTTAGTCTTTTGCACCATTTTAGTGTATTTTCAGTTTGTTCTCTAAATTCTCCGGTCTGTTCATTATGTTGTTTTAACCATTTCATATATTTTTCTAATCTTATTAAATTAACTGAAGTGTATATTTCATTTTTTATTAGTTGTCTCTCTCTTCGTTTCCTGCTATTAAGAATTTCCTCTTGTATTTTGTAGTTTGTGGGATGAGTTATTGAATTTAAAACTAGAGTTTCTTGTTTTATTATGCTCCGAATCAGTCTTAATTCTCTTCGTTTTATCTGTTTATTAAATTGATCCATTTTTATCCATTTATTTCCCGTTGATATATTTTTTCTATAAATTTTGTATTTATTATATCAATTTGTTTAGCATTTTCTGTTATATTTTTTATCTCGCTGGGATATATAAAAATTTCTTTCATTATAGAATCGTATTTTGTTGCAACTTCTAATTTCTTTCCCAATTTTCTTATATCGGTTTTGATTTTTCTTTGTTCATTCATTTTATTTTCCAAATCGTTTTAATATTGAGATAGTTTTTTGTATTTGTTCTTGATAATATTCTGCCCAATATTCATGATATCTTGTTATATACCAGTGTCCATTATTCTTTGCCACTAAGTATGATTTTTTATGATAATTATATTCGTCGTATAAATCTGTTAAATATTCATTATATCCTTTCATTTTGAAAAGTATTGTGGGTGCAAATATAATATTTCAAAAGTTATTGTATTGATTTGTAAGAAAATATCAACTGTGTTATGAATTTTGGAGTTCCGCTTTTCCCATGTGCGGATAACACCATATTTGCAATAGTTTTGAATAGTACACTATTTTTGCAATATGTGTTCATTTTTACACTATTTTTAGAAAGTGACCTGAATAATAAATTGATGTGATGTGTTCGATTCTTTATGGTGGATGCCTAAAGACTAAAAAGGCCATCTATTTTCCTATATTTAATCCCTACATTAGAGTTAATTTTGATCTACCCAGTGAAATAGTTCATAGTTGGGTCATAATTGACATATTTGTCGTCAAGTGTTCATAATTGAAGTACTAAATGCATAATTATAAATACCCACTTAATCCTAACTAGGAAAAAAAAATATTGTACTCGAGAAGTTAGAAAAATAAAAAAAAAAAATCATTGAATTTGAACATGAATTACAAAAATAATTGAGATGCTCGATCCATAATAAGTAAATAAATATTCTTATCAAAAGTGATCGAGCCAAAAATCCGTTTGCTGTTCGACTGGAAAATCGAGCTCGATACACTCTGTTTGTTGAAGGGGAAATCGCCGTCTGACTGCTCGGAATCTGTATGGCTCGAATGAACGTAAGCTCAGAGGCCAACTCGGGGAAGATGGGGGTGATACCCGGGTTGGCACTCCGACGCTCAAGTCAGGATTGAGTATGAGAAGTCGAATGTTTGAGCAGTAAAAGTGAGGTAGGTGAGAACATACCGTACAATAAATGTTGGGGTGAAATATATATATGGTGCGAGAGGGTATGCCGCCTCGACGCGTCTCTGCCAGGAGCTGACAGGTGCCCCATTATCTCCTTGCATTTAATGCGTGGTCGGCCACTTAGCCATGAGAGGGATAGTAGGTTTGACTCATGTTGGAGGGGCATGGATCGATCGACCATGGTCGGAATGGTCACTTCCGGGTCGAGAATCGAGGCAGTAAAACTTGGGGTGGTAAATGGGAGGCTGACCGTACGATCGAAGGGCGACCATCGATCTGATAGGTGGCGTATGGTGATTGGTCCAGTGCAACAGCAGGTACGAGCCACGTCATAAGCCCCTCGAAATGTCATCTGCTAGGGCTGACATGGCAGTGGCGTTTTAGTTCCCGAGGATGGGACCCACTGTAATCATGACGACGTTTCACCTTCTCGATTCCCGCCAAGTTCACTCTTATAAATAGTTCCCTCTGTAATTTCATTTGTTACTTTCGCGAAAGAAATCTGAAGAGAAGCTCAGAGATGCAGCAGGTCGTTTCGAGTGTTTTCGGGAATCAATTTTCGATCGTTCGTTCTAAGAGAAGCAAACCTCGAACCTTTCATACCCAAAAGGTACCATTTCGATTCTCAACTCGATTGTGTTCTCTTCTTTATTTTTTTATTTTTCCTCAATTGCTTCGGGGGAGAGGTTCATCACTTCCCTCTTCGAAGGCTCCCTCTCTCTCGATTTGTTCGAATCCGTTTTTTTGAGGTCAAAGACCTTAGCTTTTATATTTGAAATTGTAGGATATCGACAAATCGAGGTGAGACTGAGCCTATGGGGATGGCGGTGGGAACCGTAAGTGTGGGGTCGAGCTCAAATTCGTCAGATTCGAGCTCAACTTCGTCAGATTTTGGGACTATCGTAGAGACTAGGTCAACAAATCCCCAGGGAAAGGATGAGGATGTCGACGTTATGGAAGTATCTAACCCGCTGCCAGAAGCGGAATTGGAAGATGTTGTTGTGCCTCGGATTGATGGAGAGGAGCAGTCAACCTCTGGTCGAGAAAAAGAGGAAGAGGAAGAAGAATAAGAGGAGGTGAGAAATGTTGAGTCGGAGGGTCGGTCGGTGAAGGACCCTCGAGCTATCACTCTTGGAATTTCAAAAGAGAAATTTAAGGAGATTGAGAGGTGGCTGTTCGGCGGAGCACCCGAATTTTGGAGGTATCGAGTAATAAAGCCCAAGATCGGAGATAGGATGACCAACCCGCCAGAGAACTGCATAGCGATCAATTACAAGGCGGTCGAGAATGGCTTCCGAGTGCCCATCTCCGAGGAGTTGCTTGAATTCTTCAATACTTTACGAATCAGCCCCCTTCAATTGATGCCCAACTCGTATGCCATGGTGAATGGGCTGAGGGCTCTACTAAGATGTTTGGGAATGAGAACTGACATCTTTTGTCTTTCTGAAATTTTGCAAGCCTCACTAACGACCGAGTTCTCGGCGCCAGCTCCGAGATATATCCAGCTCCAGTCGAAGAGCAACTATCGAGTGATAAGGTCGCCTACCACGTCGAATGGTGTGGGATGGAAGCAGAGGTTTGTTTTCATAGAGTGCGAGAAGGGGTGGCCTGGTCTGAAATATCCAGGCTGGAGTTGGGTACCTCGAGGGATCTACCGAGAGGAAGTCCGGGCTGGCCGAATACTTTGATGGCGGCACTGAGAGATCTGGGAAGTATGGAGTCGAAAGACATGGTGGCCCCACAGATGTTGATTGAGCTGGGGCTCGCGCCAGGGGTCTGTAAATATTTCGACCCGGGTATATCGAACGAATCCTCCGAAGCAGTATCTTTACTTGTTCACATGTGTATAATTTGTTTACTAGTTAATTTCGAGTTAATGATCGAGTTTCTTTCTTGTGCAGAAAAATACATTATGTCTGTTGCATTGAACGCAAGGAGGAATGAGGCGGCCAAGCTGAAGAAAGCGGTCGAGAAGAAAAAATTACCTATTCCGACCCAAGATGAAAATGCGGCGGCGGAGAAGGCGACAGTCGACGCTCTGCCGAAAGTCCTCGAGAAGAAGACCGCCGAAGCCCCCGAGAAGCGGGGAAGTGCTCCGATCGATGATATCGAGGCATCCCAATCCAAAAAGCAGAAAACGCACTGCCATTCGTCCAAGTCCGGGGTCGAGGCGGACAAACAAAAGAGAAAAGACCCCCATGCTCCCAATGCCTCTAATGTTGGGCCCTCCGGTTGAGGTCCAGGTCGGCGAGTTCTCTACCCCTCCGAATCAGGGTCGGGGGGCAATTGTGCTGCGTAATGCCGCCAACGTTCTGGCCTGGGTTCGAAAGCCTCTCCATGGTGGCCGATTGGCAGCGGCTAAAACCTGAAAATCGAGTGAAGAAGATATGAAACTCTTTTTCGACTATCCGGGGGTATAATAACCTAAATTTCCTGGCGGTCTCGAGAGTTTAAATGAAAAGGGCGAGCCCAGGCGGATTGGCACAGCCCCCAAGGACTACAGCGCGATCGGCGCTTTATACAGCTCGATGCAAACGGAGGTCGATCACAAGGAACGAAGGGCACTTGCCGACGATGAGGTCGAAGCATCCTTGGTTCAGAAGTATTATACGGTAAGTGTTTGAGGGATCATGTACTCCTGTTTTTGCCAAGTTTTAGCTTGATCTCTGATGCTTGATTTGTCCTCATTGAGTGGGCCAAGACATGTTCCACGTGGCTCGGAGGAGCTGGGTCCATCGGCAAATGCGGGAGAGGGCCGAGCAGCAGGTCATGCGGATGAGGGCTGAGCTTGACGAAAAGGATAAAAAGTTGGCCACCGCCAACAAAGACAAGGAGGAGCTCGACAAGAATCTTTCTCGAGGCAATCGAAAAGCTATCTGATATCGAGAAGAAGCTCAAGTCTGCTGAGGACCGAGTGGCGAGGACGATCGAGGAGGAGATCGAGGCAAAGAATAGGGGCCTAATCGAGGGGGAGAGAAAAAGAGCAAAATTGGCCCTGAGCAGGTGCAAAAAAGGCCTTGAAGAATCTATCTCTGACCTCGAAATACGAGGAGTGTATAGATTCATGAAATCCAAGGCATATGCGAAGGCCGTACCGATATCGACCTTAAAAAATGTAGGGCTTCAATCTATGCATGGCCCAAGTGCAGGCGGCCAATTACTTTCCCATGGACTATGATCAGGAGAAGGTCGACCTGTACCAAGACGACCCCCGCCCTGTAGAGCTAGTAACTCGACCTCCTACCCCCGAGCCAAATTGGGACGAAGAAGAATTTGGCTTTGTTGTGAAGTTGGCTCGATCCAGGTTCGCGGACAAGCCAGATGACGTGTCAACCTTTGACCTCGACCTTGATGCCTCCTTCGATCCCAAAGATATGTGCCCAGAATATTTTGGGGATGGAGCCCTAGTGCCGATTGAGGAAGGAACCGGACCTTTCGCGACCGAGAAGTGAGCCAGACAAAACGTGCCAGCCCTATCTCTGCGCTCAAAAATTTAGTTGAATGTGAACCAATCTTTTCCTAGGGTGTCGACTGTTGGGGTCGGACTCTTGTATGTTTTAGAACTCGACTGTTAGGGTGATTTCCAGTAGTTGTTGCTCGAATCTATTTGTAAATAGGTAGGGATTCGAGTGTTGACTACTCCCATGGGGAAAATTCAAATTTATTACAAGTGTATGGTCGATTTCTGTGAGACCGTTTCATCTCGAGCACGAACGTATAATCTTCCTTCTTTGAATTAATGAAATGTTATTTCTAGCTTTTTATTCGATATATTATAGATGAATGTTCTTGTAAATTCGATGCATTTTATTCGAGAAGATGTTGAGGAGAAAACCCCTATCTTTCGAGTTTAGTTTCCTTTAAACGAGCGACGTAAAGGTAAAACACAAGTTAGCGATCGAAAGGAACATTTGATCAAGAAGAGGAGAATGTGTATGGAATTTCTTACTTTTTAGTCAGTGATCAATTCCAAGTTTCCCTTTGTTGCTTTAGACAAACATTTGTGCGATCGGTGTATAGTGTCGAGAAGATGTTGAGAGAGGTGATCTCATCTTTCGAGTGAGTAATATTTTAGGGCATACGAGCATCGTAAAATAAAGCATACCATCAGATCGAACAAGATAATTATATCGAAACTGGACTTGTTTATTCATTGATCAGAAAGTTACACAACTTTTTACAAATAATACTTTTTTAGGTTGTGGGCATTCCATGATCGAGGGAGGGGCTTTCCGTCGAGATCTTCAAGGTGATATGCTCGATTCCTTCCTATTTCGATGATGTGGTATGGACCCTCCCAATTAGCATCGAGCTTGCCCACATGCTTGGTGACTTAAACCTTCTTGAGTACTAAATCTCTAATTTGGATGACAAGGTCGAAGGTTTTTGTTGTACGCTCGAGCGGTTGTGGCTCGATATTGCTGTATTTTCTGGTCTCCTTTCTCCATGGTTTCATCAATTATGTCGAGGTCGAAAGCCCTTAAGGCATTGTTCTCTTCGCACTGAAAATGGGCTACTCGAGGAGATTGATGAAGGAGTTCGGCTGGTATCATGGCCTCCGAGCCAGCCATATACCATGGCAAAGGGGGTTTGACCGGTAGGAATCCGCGGGGTGGTTCGATAGGCCCATAAAACTCCTTCTAGTTCTTCGACCCAGTGTTCTTTCTTTGCTTCAAGCCATGTGCACAAGTTTTGAATGATGGTGCGATTGGTGACCTCGACCTGTCCTTTGGCTTGGGGGTATCCGACTGATGTGAACCTTTGACTGATCTTGAAATCCGACCAGTATGTCTTGAACTTTGAGCTTCGGAATTGAGGTCCATTTGTCGCATACTATGACTCGAGGGATCCCAAACCTTGTGATGATGTGCTTCCAAAGAAAATCCTAAAGAACATGAAAGGTGATCTTCGAGACAGCAAGCGCTTCGACCCACTTGGAGAAATAGTAGATGGCAAGGATGACAAACTGCCTTTGTCGAGTGGCGATCGGGAATGGGCCAGTGATATCGATTCCCCATTGCTCGAAAGGCCATGATGATTTGATCGAAATCATTTAAGTGGGGTGTTGATGGGTCAATTTGGCGTGCTTCTGACATCAGTCGCATCTTCTCACAAATTCGAGTGAGTCCTTGCGCATAGTGGGCCAGAAGAATCCTGCTCGAGATGTTTTCTGAGCGAGTGACCATCCCCCAAGCGTGGTTTCCGCACGACCCTTCGTGGATTTCCACAAGTACTTCGAGACCCTGGGATGGTCGGAGGCATCGTTTGGTGGGGCCGATGAATGAGCGCTTGTATAGGCGACCCTCAGAGTCGAACAAATAGCTTAGGGCTCGTTACTTGAGCCTTTTCGCTTCGAGTGGATCTTCAGGTAGGGTAACGTTCTGTAGATATAAGACTAATCCATCGAGCCAGCAGGGCTCGGTATCATCTATGGAGTTAACTTCTGGGACAGGTGGGTCGATGGATCTTGCAGAGGAGGTCATGAACTTGATGGTTCGATCTCTTATACCAAGTGCCCACTGGCGAATTTGGAGAGGGCGTCCGCTCGGAGATTCTCCTCTCGAGGGATCTGGAAGAGCTTGAGTTCTTCGAATTTCGACATGGACTTCTTTGCTAGGGCAAGGTATTTGATCATGGACTCTTCGCGAGCTTCATACTCACCGTTGACCTGCCCGGCAACAAGTTGAGAGTCAGTTACAACAGTGAGCCCTTTAAGGTTTTGTATTTTTGTAATTTTCAGTCGTGCTAGAAGTGCTTCGTACTCCGCTTCGTTGTTTATGGCAGGGTACTCGAGTGAGATGGTGTATTTGATCTCTTGTCCGTTGGTGCTCGACAGGGACACGCCGGCTCCCCCTAAGAAGAGGTCAAAGAGCAGTCGACCGCGAGGGTCCAAATGGCTTCAGCAGTTTGCGATGGGGGAAGATCCTTCTCGACCAAGAAATCGGCAAGGATCTGAGCTTGGTATGCTATTCGGGGACGGTAAGACACCTCGAACTGTCTAAGTTCGATAGCCTACTTGGTGAGTCGACCTGAGATCTCGGTTTATCCATGATGGTCTTGAGCGGCTGATCAGTGAGGACTACGATAGGATGTGTTTGGAAGTAAGATCGAAGGTGGACCACTGTGAGAGCAAATTTTTCGATCTCGAGGTATCGCACTTCAGGACCATGAAGGATCTTGCTAATGTAGTACACCGGGAGATGTTTTTGATCTCGAACCGTGACAAGCACTGAGCTGATGGTTTCATTCGAGACAGTCAGGTATAGATATAACGTTTCTCCATCGACCGGTTTTGCTAACAGAGGCGGTGAGGTCAGGTACTTCTTCAGATCCTCAAGGACCTTGTCGCACTCTGGGGTCCATTCGAAATCTTTGATGTTGCGTAGAAATTTGAAGAAGGGCAAGTTCTTCTCTGATGAGCGAGAGATGAATCGATTCATTGAGGTGATCCTGCCAACAAGGCGCTGGATATCGCGTATCGAGTTTGGGACCGGGAAGAGCTGGATAGCTTGTATCTTTGCAGGGTTCGCTTCGATCCCTCTCTGGCTCATCATGTACCCAAGGAACTTACCACGCGTCGACCCCGAAAGTGCATTTAGCAGGGTTGAGCTTTAAGTTGTATTTTCTGAGGAGGTTAAAAGCTCGCTTTAGGTGGTCTAGATGGTCGATAGCCTTTTCACTTTTGACCAGCATGTCGTCGACATACACTTCGATCGTATGACTGATCTCGGGCTCGGAAACCTTGTTCATCATTCTTTGGTAGGTTGCTCCTGCATTCTTGAGTCTGAATGGCATGACCTTAAAGCAGTAAATTCCGTTAAAGACCACAAAGGCCGTTTTGGGTTGATCTTCGATGGCCATGAAAATCTGATAGTAACCTTGAGATGCATCCATCATGCTTAACCGCTCGCACCCGGCCGTGGAGTCGACAAGTTGGTCGATCCGTGGTAATGAGTAAGGATCCATTAGACACGTTTTGTTCAGGTCGGTGAAGTCATTGCACATACGCCACTTTCCTCCTGGTTTTGGGACGAGAACCACGTTGCATAACCATTCGACGTATCGGATTGGCATGATGTATCTGGAATCGAGAAGCTTGTTTACTTCGGATTCGATGATGGCATTTCAAGAATCACTTTGAGGGCGAAGTTTCTGCTTGACCGGCTTGTGGGATGGGTCAACGTTCAAGTGATGTTCGATCACTTTTCTATTGACTCCCACTAGGTCGGAAGCGCTCCATGCAAATACATCGATGTTATCTCGGAGAAACTATATAACCCTTCCGACCGGCTCCTATGCGGGTGATCTTCTCCGTTTGTCTCGGGATCAACTGTATTTCTTTGAGTTCCTCTGTGGACTCGAGTTTCTTGTTTTCTTGTTTCTTTCTTTTCGCTGCATGAGAAGAGCTCATCTTCTTCGAGTTTTCAGGGTCGACAGCATTTGGGTCCACAAAGTCATCTTCGATCATGTGGTCGTTGATGATGACTGGGACTTGCTTTCCCGTGGGAGCCTTGGGTTTTTCCATTGATATTGAGTAACAGATCCAAGCGGTCAGAATATCGCATTGCAATTCTCCGACCCCTGCAGGTGTGGGTAGTTTTACCATCTGATGATAGGTAGAGATGACAGATCGAAAATCGATGAGACCCGATCGACCGAAAATGATGTTATATACGGATACCATTTCGACGACTAAGTACTCGATCTCACGTGTAGCGCGTCGAGGGAGGGTGCCCATGGAAGTTATGAGTCGGACGGGACCTAGTGTAAACTTCAGCCCCACCTAAACCTGTAAGAGGGGTTAGAATAGGATCTAAAAGTAGCTTATCATGAAAATTCATGCAAACAAGAGTCGAGTAAACGATAATATTGCTGGAACTTCCATTTTCAATCAAAGTACATGATACAGCAAAATTGACAACATCAAGTGTGCGACCATAGGACAACTAGGTGTCTCGCTCGAGTGTGTCGGTATACCGATTACATGGTTTTTTTCTAAATACTACTCCTTCGTTGATCCAGGAGTCTTCAGGTCTGACATGCATTACTTCTCGAGGACCATCGAAACTTTGCAGTGTTGTTCGCCTTGTCTTCTTCCGAGTGAATCTCGAGTCTCCTCCTGAAGGTCCCCCTGCTATCATGTCAATTCGACCAAGGTATGGTCGATTATGCGGGTCACGCTCCGTTGGTGGCTTGGCTTGGCGCTGTCTCGGCGGCTATCTATCTTGACGATCTCGATTACGAGCATTATCATCCATCCTTTTCATAAACTTGAGGAGATGGCCTCTTTTGATCAACCGTTCGATCTCGTCAAGTAGCGCGTTGCACTCGGAAGTGTTATGCCCTTTTTGTTGGTGGAAATTGCAGAACTTATTGCTTTCTCGAGTCTTGGGGGTTTCCCTTATTGGTTTGGACTTTTTTAGGAGTGTGGGATCGATGACGTTATAAATCTCGTCGATCGGCCCCGTCAATTGTGTGAAATGCTTCGTGGGGATAGTTCCGATCGAGGCCTCGTTCCTGAGGCGGGACTCTTGCTTGGTCGGCCGGCTGGGTTCTGTCCTGCGTGTATGAGGCGGAGTACGTTGTGACTTCTCCAGTCACAAGCGGCGACTTGTATATCTGCCAGGTTCTTGGGTTTCTGTAGAAAGATGTATCGGGCGCACTCGTTGCTGATCAAGGACTTATGAACTATCGGCGTCAGCAGATCAATGCTTGGTTCATCAGTTTTGATTATGGCCTATGAGAAACGAGTGAAAAAGTCTCGAAGAGACTCATTCGGCCCTTGCTTTATGGTATATACGTACGTCGTAGGCAATTTATCCCCTTTCATTGAAGAGAAGTGGGAGACAAACTTCCTGACAAGCTCCTTGTAGGTGGGGATAGATCGAGGAGGTAGCCTCGAGAACCAATCGAGCCCAGGCCCATCGAGAGTAGTGATAAAGATTTTAGCCCAGATGTTTGGGCAGTGACCGAACATGCTAAGTTGCATCTCGAGCCTTGATATATGCTTTTCAGGGTCAGTCGATCCATTGTAGGTAGGTAGGCCTATAGGGATTTTCCCCTCGGTGGTGGTTTCGATGATCTCGTCGCAGAAGGGGGATTGAGCTTCCCTCTCGCTGCGGTATCTCCACGGTCGGCCTTGTTGCTGGATCGAATGTGTGTGCCGGGGAGACCGCGATCGATTACGACGAGGGGAGTGAGATCGACTACGAGATCGGCTGTAAGAGCCCTGGCCTTCTTCATATTGGGGGAGTTCCGTTGGTCGTTCCGAGGAGGGATTTGGTTTCTTAGGTCGTCGGACCTGATAATTCTCCCCCTGTTAGATCTCCTGATCTGATTGGGTCGCCTATGGGGACCGAGGCAGTTAGTGATCCCACTTGAGTTGTTTTTGGAAACATTATCTAGATGGGTGTCACGTACCCTTGTCGACTCAGAGCGTCGAGGGTTAACATTATCTGTACGAGAGTGTGAACGTCGAGACCTCTGTTGTGAGACTTCTCGATCTCTATGATCGGCATTCCGGCGTTTGCGAGCGTCCGTGGGGGTTGTAGAGTCGACTTCATCCTCATGTCGAAAGGAGAGTCGATCCTGAACCGGCCAATGGGCGCTCGCCTGAGCTGGCAACGGTTGATACTGGGGTTGGTGATATGCAGGCTGCCCGACCCTTGCCCAGTACCCTACAGGCTGTTGGTATGCCACGGGTTGAACGTAGCCGGGACAGTTCATCGCAGGCTGGACGACCTCAACGGGTCGAGTTTGAGAACACTCGGGCATCCTTGGTTCTTTCCCTTCAGCTGCAGCCGCTATTGCCTTATCTCGACCTGCCTTCAGGTACTTGTCCAACTCGGGCGTCGAGTAGACTAGTTCGGGTGGGATGACTGTTGGTGCCGCCACTTGTACAGGAAATTGGGAAATGATTTCTTGGCCATTTTCATCGAAAAGAGTGTTGGCAATATTCCGAGTAGTTATATTCGATGGCTTGTCGATGCGTTTCCCATAGACGGCGCCAAATGATCAAGCCAAAAATCCGCTTGTTGTTCGACTGGGAAATCGAGCTCGATACACTCTATTTATTGAAGGGGAAATCGCCGTCTGACTGCTCGGAATCTGTATGGGTCGAACGAACGTAAGCTCAGAGGCCAACTCGGGGAAGGTGGGGGTGATACCCGGGTTGGTACTCTGACGCTCATGTCAGGATTGAGTATGAGAAGTCGAATGTTTGAGCAGTAAAAGTAAGGTAGGTGAGAACTTACCGTGCAATAAATGCGGGGGTGATATATATATATATGGTGAAGAGAGAGAGTATGCCGCCTCGACGCGTCTCTGCCAGGAGTTGACAGGTGCCCTATTATCTCCTTGTATTTAATGCGTGGTCGGCCACTTAGCCATGAGAGGGATAGTGGGTTTGACTCGAGCATGTTCGAGGGGAATGGATCGATCGACCATGGTCGGAATGGTCACTTTCGGGTCGAGAATCGAGGCAGTAAAACTTGGGGTGGTAAATGGGAGGCCGACCGTACGATCGAAGGGCTACCATCGATCTGATAGGTGACATATGGTGATTGGTCCAGCGCAACAGCGGGTACGAGTCACGTAAAAAAGAAAGAGTTATTTATAATAGGGCCCAAAACACAGGTAAGTACACACATTGGGAAGGTAATTAATATTTGATGTCTCCGACTGGTGAAAAATGGAGGGGGGGGGGGGGGGGGGGGGGGGGGGGAGAAGCAATATTTTAATTGAATATAATCAAATCTAACTGTTGTTAGAATTAGTTTAATTTTTATGTAGTCTCTTTTATGAAAGTTGAGTATTTTCGGGGTGAAGTTAATTGTGTTGTCTATTAACTTTCAAAATTTGAAACTTCAACTTACATTTGTTCCTTTAACTTTCCTACTTATGTTGCGTCCGTTTTAGCTTCTAATTGAATTGCTTAATCTCTAGTAGTATTGTTAACTAATTGTTAGACATAAAATACTTGTTATTTAAAGTATATATTTTGTGTATTTTTATATAATTAGTGTGTCTTATAGTAGTTAAATTGTCGGTTTCAAACAAAAAAAAAAAAAAAGTTAAATTGTCCAGTTCAGGTAAAATTCACCACGTAGTCGAAAATATTGGAAACGGCGAGAACCGAACTAAATATGTATAATCCTGCGTCAAAACACGAGCTCCGATCCATGTCAAAAGAAACACCCCACAATGAAGCGAGTGAACCAAGGTTTGAATGTGAATATAATAGTGTGTGCGTGCATGAGAGTGGAACTCTACACGTATGAAATGGCTAAAGGTTAAACTGTGCATGAATAAGTAGATAATTGTGTTTAATTGACAATAGAATAAAGATAATTCAATTGTAGGGTAAAATAACTATTGTTTCTTTTTTAGATAACTGTGCTATTTTTCTTTTATTATGTATAATTATTTAGTTAAAGGATGATATTTAAATGGTAATTTTAGTTTCTGTTTTATTATGAAATAAATGTGTTAATCTTAGTATTTCTTTTATTAAAAATAAATTATTTAGTTAATAGATTGTATTTTAAATAATAATTTTAGTTTTCTCACATTTATAATTAATTGTTAAGTCATAGGAAGAATATACCAAATAATAGATAGAATATTATAGTTTTTTTTTTTTTTTTTTTTTTTGCGCAAGGAAATATTATAGTTATAATATGTAAAAATTTGAGACACTTTTTAGTGCATTTTTAATCAAATTAAAGTTTTAAATTATACATGTTTTATTTATATATATAGAATAAAATAACATTTTTATTTTTAATAAAATAATATTTATTTTTTAAATAATATTATTATATTTTAAATTTTCGCCCCTTAACCTGAAATCGTGGTTCGGTCCCTGATTACGTGGATTAATGAAATTGCTTGGAACCTGGTATGCAATAGAATTGGAAATGCATGAAAGTGATTGGCATGGAGTGTCTTTGATTTATTAAATGAAAAACAAAGCAGCAGCTACGTGATTTGATTGCAAGAAAAAGGGAATTGCATGAAAATGCAATTTGAGTGCAAGAGCAATGATGACGTGGTTTGGAAATGGAATTGCATGCTGCTCACATGAAGTCTTCACTTTGCAGTTACTGGAATTAATGCTCACGTGAATTTTAAGGCAGCAAGCTGCGACCAAAAACAATTTTAAGGCAGCAAGCAGCAGTGGCGTATTTTTTCCACTCGCGGCCGCGAAATATTAAGGGAAGAAAAAGTTAGCGGCCGCTAATGTCATTTCAGCAACTTATTGTTCTTAAATTAGCGGCCGTGATCATTTGTTAAACAAATTTTTAGCGGCCACGAACGTTTGTTTTGGGCTGATATTTTGTTAAAAGTAAAAGAGGCCATTAGGGTTCTTGGAATATTTTTCGTATTGAATCTGTTATGCTATCTTACAATACACTAGAGACAATGTACATATATTGTAGAGTAATTACATAATTATGGAAAGTCAACTATCACATCCCTAATTTCACGTTTCCTTTCTTAACACTCCCCCTCAAGTCGAGTATCGGGTCTTCGATGCTCAACTTGCCCAAGACTTCACTGAATATCCTCCCGTTAACTGCTTTGGTTAGAATATCCGCCAGCTGATCCTCGGAACGTACAAATGGAAGATCAATCACTCCTTCTTCAAGCTTCTCTTTTATAAAGTGCCTATCAACCTCAATGTGCTTGGTTCGATCGTGTTGAACCGGATTTTCGGATATACTGATGGCTGCCCGATTATCACACCTCAGCTTGCACGCTTCTTTTGCAGGAAATCCAATCTCTGCCAGTAACTTCCTAAGCCACAGGACCTCAGTAACTCCTCGTGTTATCCCACGAAATTCTGCCTCTGCACTTGACAACGCCACCACCTTTTGTTTTTTGCTTTTCCACGTTACTAAGTTTCCTCCCACTAGTGTGAAGTATCCGGACGTTGACCTCCTATCCACGGGGTTGCCAGCCCAATCTGCATCGGTATAAGCATCAATGTTTAGGTGTCCATGTTTCTGATACAACACACCTCTTCCCGGGCTGCCCTTTAGATACCTACACACTCTAACAGCAGCATCCATATGATCTTTCTGAGGTCGGTGCATGAACTGACTCAGCACCCCGACTGCATATGCTACATCAGGCCGTGTGTGTGCCAAGTAGATTAGCTTCCCAACTAACCGCTGATACTGTTCTTTATCCGTCCCTTCTGTCCCCTCCACTATCCTGAGTCCGTGATTCGCAATCATAGGGGTGTCAGCTGGTTTGCCATCTAGAAGCCCAACTTCTGCTAGGAGATCAAGTACAAACTTTCGCTGTGATATGAAGATACCCTGCCTCGACCTTAGCACCTCAATCCCTAGAAAATACTTCAACTCGCCTAAATCTTTCATTTCGAATTCCTTGAACAAGTTCTCCCGGAGTTGTGCAATTTCCTCAGAGTCATCTCCAGTGATAATCATGTCATCTACGTAGATGATGAGACACGTTACCAGCCCACCTTTCCTTTTTAGGAACAACGTATGGTCCGAGTTGCTCTGGCTGTAGCCATACTTCCTCATAGCCACTGAAAACCTCCCAAACCACGCTCTGGGTGACTGTTTCAGCCCGTACAGTGCTTTCCTCAACCTGCATACTTCCCCTTGTCTATAACCCTGAGTGAATCCCGGTGGGGGTTCCATGTAAACCTCTTCCCTGAGATCTCCATGTAGGAACGCGTTCTTAACATCGAACTGGTGTAGAGGCCAATCCCTGTTAGCGGCCACTGAAAAAATAACCCTGATTGTGTCTATCTTGGCGACGGGAGAGAAAGTCTCTGAGTAGTCTATACCATATGTCTGAGTGTACCCCTTCGCCACTAGTCTGGCCTTATACCTCTCAACACTGCCGTCTGCTCGATGTTTTACTGTAAAGACCCACCGACAGCCAACCACTTTCTTTCCACTGGGTAATTCACACTTCTCCCAGGTACCATTCTTCTCCAAGGCATCCATCTCGGTTTCCATAGCCTGAACCCATTTGTCATCTGCAAGTGCTTCATCTACGCTGTTAGGAATGTGAACAGAGTACACTGAAGCAGTATATGCACGTGCTCGCTGGGATAAGTTTCCTTTGGCTAGATCGGCCATCGGGTACTTAGGTGTCTTGCTCACATGTTCAGGCTCATACCGCTTTGGGGGTACTCCCCGATTCACCCTGGGGGGTAAGACATATCTGTTCTCCTGCCCTGAATCTGTCTGTATCTCCTCCTGTATCGTACCATCCTCCTGACCTGTACTGTTAGCTTCACAAGTTGTAGGGGATATAGTGCTACTAACAGAATCGAACTCACGTACCTCAGGGATATCAGTCTGAGTGATTGGGTCATTGGCGTGGATTGGGGACTGTACTGTGTGTCGGGTCTGCTCGGTGGTTCCGCCTACCTGCTCTTTTGGGTCTGTGTCATGCCAAAGTGGTGATACCCATCCTAGCGGGTCGATCTCCTGAGGCTGACTCTCCCCCTGACCAGTAAGATGGGTGAAGAAGTACTCGGTCTCAAGAAAATCACAGTCCATGGTCACAAACAGTCGACGAGTTGGAGGGTGATAACACCGGTACCCCTTCTGATGAACACCATACCCTACGAAGACACACTTAAGGGAACAGGGATCTAGCTTGGTCCTACCAGACTTAGGAATGTGAACAAAGACCGAACACCCAAAGACCCGTGGTGGAAGAACTAACGGGGACGGTATACTAACCCGGTCTCCCAGGTGCTGTAAGGGGGTTTGAAGATTCAGGGCTCTGGTGGGAAGACGGTTGATGAGATATGCTGATGTGGCTAGAGCTTCGGGCCAGAGGTGTTTCGGGCAATGGGACTCAAGCATGAGGGCCCTAGTCATCTCTAGGAGTTGACGATTCTTACGTTCGGCCACTCCATTTTGTTGTGGGGTGTGAGGGCAAGAGGTTTGGTGGATTAATCCATGGTCCCGAAAAAACTGTTTTAAGGTAGAATTGACAAATTCCCCGCCATTATCCGATCTAAGAATTTGAATGGTAGACTTATATTGTGTTTGCACCATTTTAAAAAACTCCATAAACTTTACTGGAACATCAGATTTATGTTTGAGAAAGTAAACCCATAACATCCTCGAACAATCATCAACAAACACAACAAAATACCGAAAACCATGAGTACCCATGTCTGGGGCGGGACCCCACACGTCAGAATGTACTAACGAAAAAATATCCTTTGCTCTGGAATAAGAAATCGGGAATGACTGTCTGTGACTCTTGGAAAGAATACAAGTTTCGCACGATAACTGACTACGTTGCGAAAAAAGACTAGGAAATAAAGACTGTAAATAACCTAATGATGGGTGTCCCAACCGCCGATGCCATAACCACTGTTGGCGTTCCACTGTCCCGTGAGCAAGCGCTGCAGTTCCGTGGTGAGCTACCTCGTCCACATAGTACAGCCCATTTTCTTCAGTACCACGCCCAATCACTCTCCCCGACTGAATATCCTGTAGCAAACAAAATGAGGGATACATCAGAACCATACAATTTAATTCCCTTGTTACATGGCTTATGGATAATAACTTACAAGACAGATCTGGAATATAAAGACAGTTATTTAATTTCATATTGGGAGAAACTTCTATTATTCCTGAACCAAGAACCGGGCTAAAACCTCCTGTGGCATTCTGTATAGATGTTGTGTTGGGAGGCGTACGGTTGGAGAAATCGGTCTGATCATATGACATAGTGTGGGTGGCCCCACAATCAAAGAGCCACTGAGGACTCTTATTGGTGATGACAGTACGAAGGGCCACTCCCGTATCTCCACATTTGTCTTCTCTACTGTGATAAATTTCCTGATAATTCACCTCACTGGAAGCATCTTTATTCAATAAATTACAATGGGAAATTACACTGGGATTAAAAAGATGGGTGGGGCATGATGGAGGGGTAAATGGGTATTTCACCAACTTATCCAAAATACCTAAATGATGTTGTGGTTGGCTGCCATTTCTTCCAGCCGCCTCACTTCTTCCTTCTCCAAGTTCTCTTCGGCCCAGATGCAAGCCTGCCATGGCCGCCATCCCCGTGGCTTGGCCGGAGCTCTGCGTCGCCACCGTCGCGACCCCAGCACCTTGGGATGCTACCCCTGTCCCGGTTCCAGGGTCCGCGTCGCCATGGCCGCCGGCCACCAGATGAGCCCCGCCGTAGCCCGTCGCGATCCCGTCGCGGCGCCGGCTGCGCCATCCTTCAGGAAAACCAATCAACTCAAAGCAGGTCTCCCTTTTATGCCCTACACGGCCG